>OW026520.1:614970-3014970 GCA_932274085.1 Protocalliphora azurea | reverse complement strand
GTCATACATAATTAGTCAGTCAAATTAAATTTATTATTTAAAGCTACAAAACAAAACATGATTAAATAATGAATAATATAAAAGCCCCTTAAATATTGCATGTTTAAACATTTAATGACTTTGTGTCATTAAACATTTAAACGGTCAAACAAAATTATTTCACTTTCACATCTGATAAATTTTGTTTTTCTTTACCAAAGAATGTCATAGAATATTTTATGTTTTAATACAACAACCTTTTTCTTTTTGAAGCTGTTTATAAAACTTTTGATGAAATTTTCAGTTGGCTTTTTTCAATGCAAGACAAAAGGAAAAAAATACAGTTTTTATGTAGTACAAATTTAAATTGTTATTAAATATTATTGCCAACCTGTTAGTTTTCATTTAAAAGCTTCGGAAAATTTTGCTGTAGTCAGACATAATATCAATTATAAAAATATTTTAAATATGAAGTATGATTTGACTTGAATTTAAATATATACTTTATACTGGAGAACGCTATTAAATTAAAGTGTTATACAAGTTTAATTCAATGCATGGCACTGAAAAACATTCGGTTTCAACTTGAATTCCAGCTTATTTCAAAGTAACGAATTGCAAAATGCTTTTAAACATTGTATGTTAAAAAAGGTAATAGAATAACTCACAAAAATAAAATAATTGTTGTGTTAAGAGTTATGGTTAACTGTATCAAAAAAAGTTAAAGTTATAAATGTTGTTTTTTTTTAAGGTATGCTATTTTTGACAATATAACTTGTCCATCTGAAGACAAATACACACCGTCGAAATTAACCGTAAGTAATCCGTATCAATCAGTTAACAATATTATCTAACAATTTCAAAGCACTAAGAATATTAATATTTTATCCAAAAACTTAAATGAAAAAAGAAATAAAATTCTCTAGATCCCTAAAGCGCAGGAATAATATAAATCATTAAAATGTCGTCTCTGTCTCTTCATCTCTCTGCAAAACAGTCTATATGTATGAGTAATAAATAATTCATGATGCACAAAATACCACAAATTAAGTATCATTAATATTCAGCAAACTCAAATGATACAAAACAGAAACATAAATTTTATTAAAGAAAATGTAAAAAACTTTTTCTTCTTATTTTTATTCTTATTAACATAAATTTAAGATGTCTGGAATTTTTTACGCTTAAATTTTCTTCAGAATAAATCAAAAAATTTAAACATATTAATAAGTATTTCTCTTGACTTCAGCATAATTTAGCAAAAAGAAACCTAAGAAAATATAACAAGCAACACAGTAATCATTACTCTAATATTGTAGCAAGAAAAAAAGTGAAAAAAAATAATGACATTGTAAAACCTTGAATTTTATCACAAAGTAAAACAACCTATTAAAAATATACCCAAAATCCTTATTATCTTTGTTTTTTAAAATCACCTTGGAATTTTTCTTTTTCTTTTTTTTTATATTTTGTTTTATTTATTTCAACTGAAAATTTAGCACAAAATACTCTGGGTGATTTTTCACTTCTATTTGACAAAAAGTAAGAAAAAAAAAACAAGAAACCATCAAGAAAGTTGGTAAACATTTAATATAAGTTTTTTAATATAAAAAACTGTATAATTTCCAACAAATAAGTAGATATAAATATGTATGTACTTAACTAAAGTATATAGGTCTTTGGGTATTTTAAATTATATACATAAAAATTCCCCAGACATACATATTCCTTAGAGTTTGCTGAAAAAATATCTTAGTACAACGCAAAATTTTTTTAGGAAAAAGATAAAAAAAGAGTTAAAAAAAATTAATGTGAATGCAAATTAAGGCTGATTCATGAAAAAAAAATTGAGTAGACTTTTTGCCAACAAAAACAAATGGAAACATTACTTTTAACCCATCGAAAATAATTTTTAAAAAAATCCTTTAAAATTTTATTTAATGTTATATTTAAGCAAATAATTTGCACTTGGGTTTTGAAATAGAAACCAGGTCAGATAATGTTGGTTTGGTAGTTAAATTTATTAGGAAATTTGCTAAATACTCTGGGATTTTAAGGTATTTAATAAAGTGTAATGAAATCCTTGGAGAAATCAAGAGAAATAATAGTTAACTGGAAATGTTTTAAAGTTTATTATTTTCTTTCCAAGTGATTACATTTGCAGTTCACAAAAAATAAACTTGCGGATCTATAAGTTATATAAAATTAAAGCAAAAATATGTTGTAAAATCGACAGTGAATTTGGTCGCATTGACAACATATGGTGTCGCTTTTTTTACACCATTCATTTGCAACTTTTAAATTTGGTACCGATTTAGTATTTAGTTAATACCAGTACGTTATCAATTCTTTGTTGTTAAATAGAAACTATTGAAACTGTATGGAGTCATTTTGTACACCAATGTGTCGATATTTTCCTGGCAGGGAAATTTAATCCAATAATGTCTAAAGAAGTTTAAGCAACAATATTTATTTCGTTATAATTTTTCTCCGGCTAAATAAGTATAAACATTCAAGATCAAATTTATTTAATATTTATTACAGATTAAAATTTAGGAATTTATCTCATCGGAATTCACTCTTTATTCATGTTACCTTTTACTAGTTGTTAAATCTGTAATCATTGGGCAAATTATTATCAATAAAACTTACCTAAAACTATACACTCTAATGTTTAATATTCTTTTTCAAAACAAAAAATATTGAGAGGTTTTAGAAAATAACTAACTTATTAGACGGGGCTAATCTGGGAAATGTTTTATGGGAAGTTCTCAGTTCAAAAATTCAAATTATTTGCTATGACTAAAGAGCCCCTATTAGAATGTGGGAAGTATGTGGAAGCAAGAGTTACACCCTTGAAAGTTAATTTATTCTATGCGTGACATTTTTGTTTTTTTTTTTTTTTTTTTTTTTTTTGTTATTAATCGTAAACATACTTTTTTTCTAAAATTCGCCATTTTTGATTAATGATGGATGTAGAAGGCAAATCTAAATCGATTTAAAATTTCTTTATTAACCATTTGTGAAGGTTTGTTTTTTGAAATATTTAAAGAAAAAGATGTTTTTTTTTAACTTTTAGAAAAAAGCGGAAGAATTGTGCTATATTTTTGGTAAAAAAATTAAATTTTCATACTAATTTCAGCGTGTTGACTTTGCATATTTTTTATTGCTAGACGTATTAAGATAATCAAAAAATTTACTTGCGTATATTTTAAAATATATTATAAATAATAGACTATTAAAAAAATCGCGGATTTACCTCAGGCCTTATCTCCGAAAAATAAAATAAAGTCGAGACAAAAAATCAAAAATTTAAAATACAAGCGTAAATATTTTTTTAACTGTAAGAAATAACTTTTTTTACTTATAGAAACATGAAAATCTTTAAATTGAACTTGATTTGTGGAACTCTCATACATTTCAATTCGATCCAAAAGTTTAGGAAATACAGATTTCTTACTAAATACTTTGAGATTGCTCCAAAGTACATAATCCATCTTCATAAAAAATTTAGAAACTGCAAGTTTATTTAAAACTACAAGCACTTGATGTTAAAAAATTAATCGTAGTCAAACTTTCAAACCATTGTTTCGGAAACCTAAAACTTAAAAAACAATTAGAAAAGCTTATACTAAAATAAAATCTAAATATTAAACAAAATGTTAAAACCAGTAAGACTTGGGTTAATGTTACACTTTCTTTTGTTCTACTCTTTTTATTCTAAACAATTTTTTCTGATATCATTTATTTTTTTTATTACTTGTGTCATTCATGTAGATAGCATGTTCTCTCTTTCTGTTTTTGCACCTACTAAAACATTTTTCAGCTTTTGAAAAGAGGAGAAACAACTTGCTTTTGGTTTTGCCACTACTACGTGTTGACATTTACTAATTTACATATTTAAGACATTTCATATAAAGTCTTGACTTCTTTGGCCTACAAAATGGAGGCTTTGTTTTTTTTAGGTTAAACCAGGCAGAAAAAAATAAAAAGCTATAAAAAAGGTGAAGAAATTAAGCACATGCAAATCAAATTGATATTTAAATATATGATTAAATCTATTTCTTTTTATTTCTTAACATTTAACTCTAGCCTGGTATGTATCTTTAGCCTAAAAAAAATTCTGCAAAACATATCAAGATTTTTTCTATTGCCACATAGAATTAAGGCCAAGCTATAACAATGTACACATATACAAAACAACAAGAAGTGTGCATGTGGATTTATCTTTGTATTTATATCGAAGCTTATAAACATTTCTAAACATAGGTATGTAAGTAGGTGAGTTTTGCTAAATTTATAAAATAGAACTTAATTTAAATAGTAATAGTAATTATGTATAAAATTATATTAAGAACTTAAATGTTTAATATAAATTTAGGTGTTTATATGCATATGTGGTTGAAATAAGCATAAAAGTTTATTGCTTCTTCAAAACGAAAAAATAGAGTATATGCAAATATATTTTTAATCAAATTTTTTATGTTAAAATTCATAGAGGTTTCTTAAATTTCTGTTAAATATATGGGGATTTCTTCAAATTTATTTACTTTTGGGATCAACAAAAATTTCTTAATGGTACATCAACGCTATTTTGAATCAATATTAACTGACTTTAATGAAAACAAATCTGTTCGCATGAAGGATTTTTTACGAATGGCGTCAGTGTTATGGAGGTTTAAGACAAAAAGTTAAAAAACAATTGCAAAAATTCTACTTTCAGCGATATATAAAAGATTATCACATGTGTATTACCTACATCAATATGTCTAAAATACAAATTGAACGTGATGCGATATTGTTCATTTCACCAAAGATAATAGCGAAGATTATGACTTTTTAACAGTTCAGTAAAAAAAATTTAATTAAAAACTTCATTGCTTTTTAATTTTATAACATTTGATAATATATTTTTAATATCTGAGAACCAAAAAAATTTTTAAATGACAGTATTAATTAAGAAATGACCGTATATGTTATAGTGCATATGTAAAAATTCCATTTTAAGTCCGATGTCAAATATAAATGCATATATGTAACCCACACAAAGGTACACAAAATAAAAATTCAAGAAGAATAGACACATTTTATAATAGTTAACCTACTTTTTGAATATCGAGTAAAAAAATTTTTGAATATCGAGTAAAAAACATAGATTTTTGATATTTTTTGTAACTGCATTTAATTCACTGATATATTTTTCACATCTAAATACAATAAAAAATATTTAAATGATATTAATAAAGTTACAAATATTAATTATATAACTATAAAATACATTGTTCAATTATAAAAACATACACCCAAAAATATTAAACTTTCAACTAACGCTTTATGAAATATTAAATACAACGCAATTACAGATTATAAATACTTTTTATGCATTTTTTTTATTGAAAACCATTTGTCGCTTAATTAAAATAGAATAAATATGCTTATTATAAATATAATTTTATATGAAATATAAAAAAATACTAGTATAAAGTACACAAAATTTTAGATCGATTTGAAAGAGTTATAAACTTTTTAAAAATTTTTATTTTATCGCGCCATCGCGATTTTAACATTTAACGCGAAAACTTTTTTAACCACCCGATACTTTAGCTTCATTGAAATTACGCTGTGAGTTGACTTCACAAAAAAAGCACCTTTTAGAATCACTAACTTTTTTTCTCCCTAAGTTTTGGTACCCCCTAAAGCGCTGCCATTGAGGGCGCATTAACGAAATGTATCTCAAACAATTCATAGTTACAAGAGCAATAAACATCCATTCTTTATTTTGCTATACTCAAAACTGCACAAATTTCTTAATCGAAAAACTGCAAAAAATTAAAATTTTGAAAATTTTGGTTTCACCATTTCTACACAATATAATTCATCACTGGTCAGCGACAGACTGACCTATTTCTGCGCGTGTTTGTATTTTACATTAGAGGAATTGGACATATGCTAAAATCCGCGATTATAGAAATCAAAAGAAAGGACAAAAATTTTTATTTTCAAACAATTTTTTTGAATTTTTTAAATTTGAGTGCTTGCCCGTACCACATGGGATCATTTGAGATCTTAAATTTTTATTGTTTTATCAAATTTTTTTTTTTTAATCAGAATTAAAAAAATATTTCAGGCTTAAAGTCGGTTTTAAAAAGGTAAAAGTAAAAAGAGAATTCTCCATATGTAAATTTCATGACCAAAAAAAAATCAATAAAATTAAAATTTTAAAATAAAAAAAAGATTATATATGAAGTGACAAAAATAAGATTTTAAAATAAATTTAGAATAATTTTAAGGTAAAGAACAGTTCCGAGTTGATGAAAGAAAAAATTAAAATGTTTATGACATTCAAGAATGCAATTTATTAAATTGATTTGTGAGATTTCAATTTTGTTAAATAGTTTAACTTGAGATGGCTTTAAAGTTGATACGTACATAGTTTCTATGCATTTTGCACTACAATTAACTTTCTTTTGCAGTATTTATTACATTTATTGTCTTTTGATTCATTTAAAGTTCAAGTTAAAATATTTTTGTTTAAACTAGTGAATAAGCGTGTTCGAATCAGGCAAAATTATATAGATTATTTAGGAGCATTGTCACTATTTTGCGCCAGTCTTTATGATTATGACAACGATTGCACACATTTCAGTAATTTTTCATCCTTCAATATTGGCTGTAGTTTTGATGAATTCTTTTGTCATTTAAAAATGTCCAACATTTCTACTCTAAAATATTATTCAATAGCTCAAGCTGTTGATATTATTTCCGCTATTCGTGGCAGGTCATGTAAACTTTCGATATTCTAGCTTCAAACATGGTAGGATGTTGTGCTATCACTGAGAACATTCTTTAGAGTTGTAAGAACGATTTGCGGAGAAGAATATAATTGGGAAGATTCTTTTACTTTCTGTTTTATTTCCGAAGAACTAAGTTGGTGTTACAGGTAGTAACAATTTCTGATGAATACGGAATTGTTTAGGAATCGTTACAGATTAAACGTTTTGGTTAAACTTACCTATTCTAATTTATGAGGTAATACATAAAAATATAATGCAACAAACATATGTATATATACGTAAATTCCACAACGAATTAAAAATGTTTCTTACCTGCAATGAAAAGGAAAATTTTTAAATTATTAATAACCATTTGAGTTAAACAACGCTTAAATTAAGAATATAATAAGAAGTACTTTAAAACAGTCTGAACATATATTTTTTATGCTCTAATTCTTCTTCGATACTACTGTAATCATTTCTTAAGAGTATCTAAATAAAATTAAAGTTTTTCTATAAATAAACAATTATTGCGAAATTTTCAACCCTAATTTAATTTTAAGTTGCTTTAGTTTCCAAATTTCTGGAGGGTGAGCAAAAAATCTCTTTTGCGCCCTCAAACTGTTGCATTACTTATTAAAAGCTGTTTTCAAATTTATGTAAATCTTTTATTTTTTTTCTTGTCTTCCTGATTAATTAATCAATCGAAATGCTTGCTTATGTTTTGAAGACAATTTAAATTATTCAGTTTGAAAACCAACAACTTCACTTTAGGCACAACTTAAACAAAAGCACTTGGTACACATTTTTGTTTTCCTAATTCACACCTTGCGACAAAATCAAACAAATCCTAAGCAAATAAAGCCACAAGCTGTGTTTTCTTCTACCTCCAACCATTTGTGGTCGATTTAAATTTTCACTACATGTTACCTTATTTGGCTAGAAAAGGGAAAGGCAAGAAAAGAAAGCGACCCAAATATAAAAAATGACAAATGCAATATAACATGCCAATATTTTGAGAAAAAAATCTAAAAAAAGTACACAACTTTGCGAAAGTCATGAATATTTATGAGTCACAAAATATTTTTTATACAAAGCTATTGAAAAACATTAAAAAAAATTAAAGAATTTTGTTTTGTCCAAAAACTACTAACGAAAAAAAAAGATGAAATAAAAAACTTCAACAAAATTGTATAGAAAGTAGCTGTGGTGATTGTTGTCACAAAGTTTTTAGAAAAAAATTTTTAAATTTTTATTTACTTTTTTTCTCCACTAACACAAATGCAAATTTTTTTCATTTCAATATGGTGTATGTATGAATATTTTGCCAAAAACGAACTTTAAGGGAAATAGTTGTACTATGTTTTTTTAGTATATATATATATATATATATATATATATATATATATATATATATATATATATATCACACAATCACATAAAGCTTTACATATTAGCACTTGTTAAAAATATTTATATAAGTATAGGTATATGTCTAGTTCTATATGTTAGTATATAGCTTTTGGCTATATGAGAGCAGTGTTGCTAGGAGCCGAGAAAAAAATAGGCTAAATTCAACTTTAAAAAAGTTCAAAAAATGATGTGTCCCAAAAAATAAGGCCAGAAAAAAATTTAGGAGTTTATCTTTAATTTAAAAACTTATTTTTTCTCATTCTCATTAGCTTTTTATATTTTTTTAAAGTTATTGTAATAAATTTATAAATAAAACACAGAACAGCTGTCAGTAAACTAACCCAAATGAAAAATCGTTTAAAAAATTCCCATAAAAATTTGGGCTAAATTTCATGTGAAAAATTACCTAATATTTTGAAGTGATTTTTCGACATTTTTAAACTATAATTTTATTACTTTTTTAGTAAATTATTTTTAGTAAATATTTGCAACAGTCGAAAATTTTTGCTAAATATAAAAAAATTATACATTTTTTGTGCGAATAAATAAGAAAATTAATGATTCTTTAAAAATGAAATTAGTAGTAGGTAATAAAAAATTATTTTCTTCGTTGTTGAAACAGTAGCATTTTAACCCTTTTAAGGCAATTTTAGTAATCAGAAAAGACTAGTAAAAAGGCTAAAAGGTAAAGCGAAAATGTTGAGGCTAAATACAAAATAGAAAAGCTAGGCTTAGACCCAAAATTTTCGTTTTTTAGAATTGTATTTTACGTGTAAAAAATGCATGAACATAGAATGCTTTTCTGGATATAAAAAGGCCTTCTAGAAGGGCTCTTTACCACTTCTTTTTACCTCTGGGTATATGCAAACGCACATAAGTATAAATTCTTATACATATGCATATGTATGTAGGTCATTGAAATTTTCTAAAAAATGCAACAAAGTAAAAAGTTACTCAAAAAATCACTTGATAGTTGTGAACAAAAATGACATGCAAAAAATTCTATTTTGTATGCTTCGGTTATTGACCTGTAATTTAAAGTGACAACTTGTTGGGTTTTTCTTTTTTACACCCTAAAATGATAAAACAATGCAGTTTAGATTTATTTTTTAAAGCAGTCTTTGCTGAAGATAGTCTGAATTGTTATAGAAGTTTGAAAAAATTTTAAGGGATTTTTTTTATTGACACTCCATAAGTAGATTCCTTTCAATTACTTTAAAGGTAGACAAATAAATTTTTAAAATCTGTAAAAATCTCTAAAAATAAATAAATTTATTTTTAATTTGAAAATAAGTATGCCTTATAAATATTGAAGCCATTGGATTAAAAACCAATGAAAAGTGTTAAAAGGAGATAATATTTCGATTTGATTTTTATAAATACAATTATAAAACTTAAAATTCACAATATTTTCCAAAACTTGTTCTGTGCACAGAAAAAATTCTGAATAGGATTTCTTTAAATAAGTAATATTTTGGTTTTAAATTAATTTTTGTTTAAAATATTTATTTGATTTTAATATTTTGTTTCATTGGTTATTAAGAATTTTAAAATCAACTCAAAAGAAAAAAAGACAAAACAGTTTTACAAAACATTTATATTAACATTTACAGTTTTATAAAATAGCTACAATAAAAATTATTAACGAAATTACTTATTTTTTTAAATAAAATCTATCCAAATATAAATGCCGCTATTCGCATAGTTTAGAAACACCTGGAGATAAGTTATTATAATCTATGTTATAAAGCATTAGCAATTAATTATTTTTTTATAGAATAGTGTTCATTATACGATCCCACGGGGCGAAATGTTCAATTGCAATTTTATATATAATATAATAATTTATATAAAATTTAATAATAATAATAATAATAATAATAATAATAATAATAATAATAATTTATAATAAAATAGGATCAAAAATATATGAACGAGCACAAAAAGCTCAGGTAAGTAAAAATCAATTTTAATAATCTTCATATTATAACTGAATGAATGCTTTAAATTAAAAGATATTTTTCCATTTTCATATGTTAAGAAAATTGATCATTTAATTTGTCCGGGTTCAACATACTTTCACACCAACTCATTCGAGAAAATTGATCAACAAATTTAATTCGTCCGGGTTCAACATACTTTCACACCAACTCATTCGAGATATTGACATGAAGCCGTGGTTGAAAAAAATCAAGACACGTTATCGTCAATTGTCCATTTTAGTGCTTCCTGCATTGGATAGAATATTATATTCAATGTTTAAAAAAAATAAGAAAAGTAAGTAAGAAGGCATTACAATTTGAACAGAAATAAAATAAAAAATAAAATAAATAAAAAATAAAAAATGTTGTTTGAATATCAGCCCTAAACCAAACAACAGTTTAATAGTTTTAATAAATAAATAAATATATATATATATATATATATATAGTTTCTTTAGATTTATTAAATATGACATTTTGTATATATAACGCATACATGTTTTTCTTTCACACATGTTATATATATCATGATATATATATCATATTTCATATCATATCATATCATATATATATATATATATATATATATATATATATATATATATATATATATATATATTATATATATATTTTTAAATATATATTTTTAAATATATATATATATATATATATATATATATATATATATATATATATACGTATTTTCAAATACCAAATTTTTTGTGTTGTTAGCGTATGAGTAATATCATCTAATCATAGCAAATATACTCAAATACAACTTATTTCACTGGATCTAGCTAGTGGTAAATGCAGATGTCTTATATTACTGCAGAATCCTACCAGTGACAATTTAGCATTTTTATTGGTAGATCTAGTACTTTTTAAACTCAATTGGAACAAAAAAATATAGCACCTAGCACTTTTTCTATCACTTTTCGAATTATTTTTGATTTTTTAGCGATTCCCGATGTCACAGAAATTAATTTCATTGGCCAAAATTATTTATTAATTTTATTCTTTTATTAACAATTCTTTATCAACACCGATTAAAAAAAATAATGTCATTCTGTAGTAAACATGTTAAAACTAAAATGGCCAAAAAAATTATATCAAAATATTGGTAATTGTTGATGTGATATGGGATTAAAACAAATATTTTATGTAATTTTATAAAAAAATATGATTTTTGTAAATTTGATCAAAAGTAAAATATCACTACTCGCAAACTATTATTGCTAATTGACTGCATTTTTTTATTATATTGCTAGGATAATAGTCTTTAATAAATGATATTATGTCTCACTGTTCCGTCTATACCTGCTGTGTTATTAACTGCTTTTTCAGGTACTACATTTTAGTTAAATATGAAGTTTAGTTGAATAGAACTTTTGATGGTCAAAAGGGGTTAAACTTTACTATCAGAAGAAATGGGAAGAAGTCCTCTTTAAGCCCATATATACTTATACCTCTATAGACTCGTCCTTGGAACACTTTTTCCATTTGAATGAAATTACTTCCAATTTACTTATTTTTTTTTTATTTTAATTATTAATATGACTCAAATAAAAACACACCATATAAGCTATAAGTTTTGACAGCTACCTTAAATATATTATTACTATATTTTTTTAGCATATTTTACCTATTTTTAGCAATGTTAGTGTTTTTAGCACTTTTTCTTGTACTTATTTATGCTACCTAGGAACATAGTATAACGTAATGTAAGAAAAGCATAAAAGCCAGTGGTATTCGAATATACACTCAGTTGCTATAATATATCTAAGCAATAACCATCGAATTTTAAAATCTTTATAAAACATGGAGAGCTTTAGCTATAAAAAATTATTCGAAGATTATTTAAAAAAAAAAGCGGGAAGATGTTCTAAGTTACGTTCAAAGAAAAATAAACTTATATTCATGCTGCAGCGAAATACAATTGAATTTGGAAAATAAAATAAGTGATTTCGTCAAATGTTTAACAAAGCGCTACAAAAAAGACTCGTTAACAGCAGCGATAGATCTAAAAGGCAGAAACTTAGAGATATCAATGAAGAATTCGGATTTGAAAATATTCAAGAAACTTTACTATATTTTCGATCACAGAAACAACTCAAAATAGTCGATATCATTCAAAAAGTTATTAATGCAAGCGGATTCTTAAATGTATTCCAACGCCAAGCTCTTTTCCAAATGTGGATGTAATGATTCTTCTGAACAAAAATAATAGAAGTAATATCTATGTGACAGATAAAGAATTTGGAAGACTAGGAGCCTTCGACCAGTAGAATGCAAACAAATGATACTTGAAAAAATCAAACGCTTTCTCCTACGAAATACTGCAGACCAATTAAATTTGAATTTAAAAACGAAACTCATGATGACATTAAAAAAGAAGTCAGTGATATTAGAACCCAAATTGCAACACTACAGCCATTCGAGTTAGAGATTGACGGCCAGAAAATTGAAGTAAGCTGGTAAGCTATCACGAAATACTACAAATGAAGATCTATTTAATATACTACTGGCAACGTCAGATCCGCTAATCTCTGGTATTTGAAGTAAATAGAAGGTAGAACATCGGGACTTAGATGAAGAAATGAAAGGGCTACTAGGGGACAGAAATAATATAGAACTAAATACGGGACATTTGCAAGCTATTTTCCAGCCGTAAGAATAATAATTATAATGTTTTTTATAGTTATTTAATCATAAAATAAAATAAATATTAAAAAATTTTTGGCGATTGAAAATCGATTCTGAGCTACTGTGTAACTAATGCGCTCTTTAAGGAGTTTGTTTATCAAAATAAACTTTTTAAAAACCAATACAATAACAAACACTTAACCTGTCAAACTGTGAAATAAAATTTTAGAAGTGAAGCAAACGATAATTCTTCTGTTATAAGAGATATACAGAACCAATTTTGTACATAAATAAAATAATTCCATTTCGTAAATTTTAGTCCATAATATTTGTAAATTATTTCCATAAATATTAAAATTGCTTCATATTTATTTAAAATATTATATAATCAAGAAGTAATGAAAACTTGCTTGAAATTTTTAATATTTTGGGAAAATTTTCAATATTTTATGATCTTTAGCCACATATATGAGACAGAATATTAATTTTTTTACTCTTTTATGAAAATGATGTACATATATGCTGTACAAGATTTCCAAAATTGCACACAATTTCGGACATTCATTCTTACTGAATTTTAATTTAAAATTAACTTATTAATTAATTTATCTTTAATATTTGTGTATATATACTTAATATAAATAAACCAAAATCTTTGCAAAATTTTTCAAATTATCATTGTGTAAGTAAAATTTTATAATGTTTGGGAAAATAATTTTATTTTGTATGGAAAAAAGTTTTGGAATAAATTTGTATCTATTTATGTTAAAATGTATTCCAGAAATTTAGAAATGTTTTCTGTATAGTAACTTATTAATTTGTGTATATAGTTTTAAATTTGGTAGTAAACGTAACCGAATCGATGTCATGAATTAAAATAAAACAAAATGAATTGTTTTAAAAATTAATATATTTATACACTTATTACCTATTTCAAAACATCGTCAGTATTTTATTTTTTGAAGTATTACATGAAGAACATATAACACTCTGTTACAGTGAAAAATCATTCGAAAAATGTCATAGTGTAAGTTATAGGCATTCTGGAGTATATCATAAATCAGTTTTAAAAATATGCAATACACCCTCAAATTTTCGAGATATTCGCAAAAAACTATTTTTGAATTGGTTCTTGTATAAATGTACTTCTAATTCCGTTATTGTTTTGTTTAATTTTCCTTTTTAATCTTCTTTGGAAGGTAGAAGAAACAGGATTTTTAACCGCATGCATTTGGTTTGTTTTGATAAAATACTAAAAGCAAATTTTCAAACCACTTCTAGAAAAGATAAAATTTTTCCACAATTTTTCGAGTATAACTACGATTCATTGAAATTTTTCTACAAAAGCAAATTCAACCATGCAATAATTATTAAGGGCAATTTGTTATGAACATAACCAAATTTAATATTTTTAAATTGGTCATAAACTGCAGAACTTGTCCGATTTTACTTACTTACTAAAACTTAAAAATGCATTGAATTTTTAATTTTATTCTGGAAAGATAAAAACAAGTAAAAAATATAAAAACTATTTTGTCTTAAAATATACGAAGAATTTCTTAATAAAGTTTGGAAATTGCTTAATAACTTTTTGTGTTCTTAGGCGATTTTATATAAGAACATCTCACTTTTTTCCAAACGCAGTAAGATTTCAAAGTCTGTAAATAAACATATATAGTCTTTTAAAAAAAGATCGGAAAATTTCACATCAAAATCAAAATTCTGAAAAAAAAGGAAATAAATGTATAATTCATTATTTAATTTGTGTGTATATAAAAGTTGGTAATATAGTTGAAAAGCTACGTCCTTCTGCTTTAAAAATCAATTCAAAATTCTTAAATTGATTTAAAATGTATGAAGTTACGAGACCCATAAAAACGTTTTTTTTTTCTTTTTTGTAGTATCTCGAAGTTTAAGGGGTGTTTCAAAAATTTTTTTAAATTGTTTTCTGATATCCTCAAAAAGGTCTACGACCCACATTAAATAGTTTTATGTGTGAAAACAAAAAGTGAAATTTTGGTACAACATGTCATTAAAAAAAATAGTACCTCTTGTGAATATTTTTTAATAGTTTTAAATAATTTTTTAATAAATTCATTAATGCAGTGTAAACTCTATAATCTGGATTATTAGGTTACTCGGACGGCATTTCCTAACTCATTCCATACTCTATAATCCGGATTGAATAATAAAAATTTATATTTTACTAAAATTTTATTATAACTTAAAAAACACAATAAGAATTATGATTTAAATGTGATGTAAGCGTTTACTGTAGTAGAATTCATTCATTATATACATCACGTAAAATGAACGGTATATATAAAATCGTCATTTTATACGAAAGTCTTTAAGTATATAAATTAAAAAATCTTCATGACTGTTATAATTAAAAATAACTTTTGAGAATATATATCTGTCTGTACGTCTGTATTGATTTTTTGAAGCTAATAGTCCAATAAACATTTTCTCTTTCTACACATATAATGCATACAGTGTCAAAAATTTTGGTATTGAAATTCAGCGAAATCCGTTTTGGCTTGGCGGAGTCATAAACGGTTTTCTAGAACAGCCTCAAAAAATTTTCTTTGCCCAAATTTAATAATATTTTCTATTTTGCATATAATATATACATAAATGTATATAAATGTTTTTCTACTGGGAGTTAGAGAGATTAAATAGTTTGGAGAAGGTGTTTAGACTACAAACCGTTAAATCTGAGTTAGTATCCCGGGGACTACTTGTAAATTTATGTTTTTCTTAAAATATATATAAAAATTTTAATTATTAAAAAAAAAAATAATAGTTTGGCAAGAACTTGTAGATACCTTTTAATGTGTTTTTTATATAAAGAAAGAAAATATTGTCTAGATTTTATTTGTATTTGAAGTATTCTATATCAGCAATAAAGAAAGTAAATTTCCACATATAGGTAGGATCGAGCTTAGGTCCTAAAAGCGTTTTTTTTAATTTTTTCAATAAAAAATAACATTTTTAATTAGTTTATAGTTTTTTGTTTAAATCGTTCATATCGTTATTATATATATATATATATATATATATATATATATATATATATATATATATATATATATATATATATATATATATTATATATATTATATATATATATATATATACATATATATTTATATGTATATATATACATATATATATCCGTACATATGTAAAGTTAATAAATGTAATAAAGAAATCACTTTGCAAGCGTTCCACTTTCCAATGGCAATACTTTAATTATGCAAATGTTTTTCTAAAAAAAAAATAAGCAGTCGCAAAAAAACAAAACATTCATATAAAGGAATGTTTGTTATGCTATTTTCTGACACATGTTAATTTTTTATTATGAAAGTTTTTAAGAAAATAAACATTTCATTAGTTAAAAATAAACAAAGAAGAGAAAAAAGTTGTTTTAATGACACAACATACAGCAACAATTACAGAATAAGAAAAAATTGGTAGCATATAAAAGCCCTCTCTGTACAATCTGCACAAATAAACTTTTATTTGACAACCTGGAAAAAGCTTCAATAAAACTAACCCTACAAACATTTGAAAGATATCTTCCTAGAAGAAATTTACGCAATATCTTCTTTTTATTATTTGCACGAAAATCATCAAAGCAATCTATAGAAAATTATGCAATAAACAACGAAAAATATATAAAATTTTATTTTTTTATTATTTCTATCCTAAAAATATCGCCCCTTTTCAGTTCAACTGATTATCACTTTCGCAATAAATTAATGATGCAATACTTTTATTTTTCAGTCACAATTTTTTCAGTTGTCAAAAAATGTTTCAAAAATTAAAAAATATTGATGAAATTTGTTTTGCTTTTAGCAAAAAATGGTTATTTAATGTGATCGTTTTAGTTTTCGTGCTTTATACTGTTAAGATTTATGTGCATGCATGCTTTATAAGATGTAAACATTTATGTATATATATATATATATATATATATATATATATATCATATTCGTTTTGCAGAAACTTCTGCAATACGAATATGATTATTGCGGCCATAATATTTTTCTTCTAATTAATACGAATTCGAATCACTTTCGTATTATTTTGCTTGTAGGGAAATATTTATAAACACTCGTCTTAATGCAAGTACTCACACTTACATAATACGAGTATTTCAACATACTTGAGTATAAAAAAAATACACTATATTAATGTTTATTTAGCCTACAATATATGAAACTGTGTGTGTGCGTGTGTTTGGGTAAGTATTATCTTCATATTCTTAAGCTTGATGTTTTTGTGTCCCAGTGCGCAATGTATGGGGTTGTCCTTAACGTAAATTTTTGGTGTGTATTTTTTAATAACTAGATGCTTTAATTATTAAAGTTGCTACACTTAATATCAGCAAAAGAAATCGTATAAAAAAGGAAATGTTTATGAATTAATGAAACTAAGGAGAGAAAAAAGTAAACTAAAGGAAAAGGTATACCAAAAGTAATTTTTCTTATATTTTATAGCCAAAACAGTTTGTTAATTTAAAAAAAAAATGAAAAACAATAATATGCAAATACCTATACACACCTACACATTCATATGAGCTCAAATTCATAAAACAGAGGTATACTATACACAAATATCTGGCAACGTATGCTAGAATCAAATATTTACTTGAAACCATAAATTTATAACATAAAAGAAGTAGCTAAAAACAACAAAATAGGTTAAAAATCAAAAATATTAATATGTTGCAAAATATTTAAAAACTTCTTCTATTAAAGAAAAAATACCTTAAATATTTAGAAAATGTAGCCCTTGACTATATTCGTATAATCCTAGTTTTTTTTGTCACCTGCTGTATTCACTACAAAAAGATGGTTGGAACATTTTGTGCGTAAAGTGCTTAAGAAGTTAAGGTAGTTGAGGTTGCTACTTACTTCTGTTTTTTTTTTTTTTTTTTTTTTTTTTTTGTTATTAAAATTTATGTTTTACAATAACTACCATAAAACCAACAACGACAAAAGCCAAAATGTTGAACAAAAATAGTAAAAATAATAAAAGAAAAACAACAAAAAACAAAATCTAACTTTTTGGTCTCTTAATCCTTCTTCTTAATAATGGGTGTCAAAAAGTCTTTAGATTGTTTTGCTGTTATGAAAAATTTTTACAAAATTTTTGATTTCTCCTGATAACCAACCCAGCAAAAACTTTTTGGTTTTCGATAATGACAACTACTTATTAAAATAGTTTCTTGGTAATGAGGCGTCATTATTATTTGCCTTCTCTGTATTACATTAATAAGCACTCAATAGTATAATAGTAATACTGCAATCACGTGGATGAGTTGGCTAGAGCGCCGGATTAACAACCAGAAGGTTCAACCCCATTCTGAAGCTGTTAATTTTTTATAACAAAATGTCTAAAAAGATATTTTAAACTAAAACGGTTTTTGTCGCTTAGGATGCTATGTGCGAGATGGTGTACTGAGTAAGACTTTAGTCATTAAAAACGAATGGTTAGTTTGTGTCCAAGTTCGATTCTCACTGACGGCAAAATTTGTTTGTTTTTTTTATTTTTGTTTTCGTTTAGGTACATATTTTTGAGTACCTAAATAGTCTAAAAATAACCATGAATTTGTCGATAACTCGAACATAAATAAGTAGTTATTCAGGCAAAAAATAAGTAGTATATTTTTGTTTCCAATTATACCTGCTAGCTTACCAGGAAAGCAAAGTTTTTGCTGGGAAAGAAAGAAATATTTATGTTATATTTATATAAAAACCCAGTAGGCTGGTAATATTTTAAGTGATGTTTTTATGACGAAAAAAGTGAGGAAAAAAAGACTTCAGTAAAGTGTTTAAAATATGGGGAAATGTTTTGTTAAGTAAATGTTTATGTATAGCTTATATATGTGTTGTTTTGAAATAATCATATATTAGTTTAGGCGAGATTTTTCTAAAGGAAAATTTTGCTAAAATATCCATTTCTTTTTTTTATTATATTATAAAGCCTAAAGGCTTTATATTTTGCAAAATAGTTTTTACTAAAACCAAAAGTTACATTTATACTAATTTATGCTCCACTATATGTATGCTTATTATGCTTATTATTATTATTATAGAGCATATGAGGATCAATGCATCTATACATATTTGTATATGGATTTAAATTATGAGCCCTAGTTTTTAAAATTTGTAACTACATCAATTTGCATAAGAAGGTCTTTCGATACAATTAATTTACTTAAATTGAATTATAACAATTTTTTTTTATTTTTCTTAAAAATTTCAGTTAAGTACAGACACGTTTACTTTACATATTAATTTTGCTTTTAACAGAATAAAAACTAACTCTTCTAAAAATATGTGCGTTCAAAAAAATATAACATGTTTTATTTTAATTAAAGATGAACGAAATAAGATAGGACTAAAACTAAATTAATTAATCTAACTAGAATATTTTTAACATTTTAGGTATTACTTAAAAAAAAATTTAAGTAATTTTATCAAATTTTTTGCGGTGTCTCTCTATAAAAATTTAAAATTAATAGCTACAATTGAGCACAGCTGGGTCCTTCTTAAATCCGCTTTTATCTTGGATGCATTTTCCGAAATTTACTGTAACGAAAAATTCTAAATCTGGCTGGAAAAAGTAAAAACCACTCAACGTCTTTTAAAAATCCACTTATCTAGTCGCATTTTGAGTAAATTTTTCATATGCTAAATTTTTTGTAAGTTTGTATTTTTTAATTCGATACTATTGAGGACCAATTTCTCGATTATTCAGTATACAAAACTTGTACATTGGAATATGAAAAAAGTCAGCAATAGTGTATATTTCTCAGGCTGATACAAAATATTTAGAATAGTTTTATTTTATTTTTTATTATTGAGACGCTTTTCTTTGTTATTTAATATTTTTCTAGATTTTCTAGATTTGATTTACTAAAGCTTAGGCATGGCCATTACGAGGCGGAACGTGTTTTGCATAGCTCTTAGGAACTTATATAACTTTTTAGCTTGGAATTCTTTCTTGTAGCTTTTTCTTTTTCTCAACCAATTTTCATCTCATTCTTTAGCTAAAAAAAAAAATTCAAATTTTATTTTGTACATTTTTCTTTAACTGGCATCTGCATGCTGTTAAATCTGATATGTCTCTAGAAGATAATGCAATAAAGAAGGATATTTGAAACTAAAGGCAGTAAGAGTTATTTCAAAAATGTTGTGTTATGTCTCATTCCAACACACACTTTATATTTAACAAATTAGTAGAAATAATTTCTAAAATCATCGACACCAAACGTGTGTTACCGAAGGAATTATATCCTTAAATATATATCCTTAGATACTTTTTATAATTACTACATAGCGGATATCATTGTATATACCAACTGCAGAAACTAAACTCGAAATATATTGGTCTATGATAAAATAAATGAGTGGACAAATACATTCACAAAAGAATATATCGGAATAGTAACAACACAGAAAAAAGTTACCCATCATCACGATAATTTATTTAATTAAAATTTTTTTAAATTTGCACCTCTCCCCAAAATGATTATATAAATTTCTAATAACTGAAAAAAAATTAAAAACAGAAACTTTTTTCCAATTAAAACATTTACTAAATCAATAAAGTAGATGACTGAATAAATTAAAACTTTAAATGAGAAAAAAATCTTACTTGAAGATTATTTTTATTATATTTTCTATTTAATTTTTACTTTTATATATTAATTAAATTTTCATGTAAATTGAAATAACTGTGTTAATTGGAAAATATAAGGTAATATTTTTTTCTGCGTTGTTACTTCCAACAACTCATTAATAAAAATAAGAAAAATATAGGAGAGAAATCCGAGCCCTGGGGAACTTATTTTGTAGATTTTGAATTAGACTCCCTCCATCTATGCATAAAAACACGAATAGGCCGATCACAAAAAAAATATATAGAATAACAAAAATCATCACCAACACCAAATAAGGCCAGTTTCGAATTATTATATAGTACGAGACGCTTTAGAAGATCCCAAGGAAATAATCTTCCTCTCATTAAAAAGTATCCCTGTACGAATAAATAATTTGTATTTGTATGGTTTTTTTTTGTAACAATTGGTTAAACATTTGCAAACTTCCAAATTCCGTGAACAGTAACCGTACCGTACGAGATGTTAAGAAGATTAAATAATTCAAGAGTCAAAGATGAGTAACATTTTCTTATAAATTTTTAAAATTTTTTCTAATGGGATTTTGTTTCTCGTGAGGACTTGTCAACGTAATCTGGTGGAGAAACCATAATTACTACAAAAGATCTTTACAATATTTTAATCAAAAAGGAATAAAAGAATGACATTTTTATAATTTTATAAAAAAAATCGAGCTTCTATTCTGTGATGTAATAATTTATGCTGACTCTTCCAGATATATTTCATTGACAGTATCAGCGGTGTTGCTAACTTATATGTATGCTTATAAGTTGTTGTTGTGTTTTTTGTTTTTGTCTAAGCAAGCATAGCTTGTGGCACAAATGTATGTATTATTTTTTTAAGAATATACCTACTATTTTTAAGCGATTAATATTTTAATCATCAAATATCAATACTCTTTGTTACAAACACTTTTAAATTATAATAACAAAAATCACAGGTAAATCAACACTCCAAATTTCGTACCAATTTGAATAAAATTTTTCCTACTTAAATTTTTCTATAAGTCTTCAAACTTGAAACATCTGTTCTGTAATCTTTTATTCACATACACTACACACCTAAGCAGTACTTTGGAAGCAATTAAATTTCTTCAAAAATATAATTTTTTTTTTTTATTTTTGGATGTTTGTGTTTTAATTTGCCGAGTTTAATTTAACTGTTACTAACTGTAATTGCAAAATTTTCATTATAAAAAGCATAATATTGTTTTTTGTTATTATTCCTTAACTCTATCCTTCTCTCTTAATATTTTCTACTAATTGTCTGTAAAATGGGAGTTTAGTAAAAATTTTAAGTTTTCTATATTTTAAGGTAATGAATGTACTCGTATACGTATTTGCATACATACGAGGATAATCTGATAATAAATTTAAAAGAAATTTAATATATTTATGTGATCAAATTTGCAATTTGGGTTTCATGACTAAGATTATGTATTAAATTAAATTTCTCCTCAAATTTGTTTGTTCATAAGTACACTATAGTTTTGATACTAAGATATTTGTTTTATAATCTAAAAGATATAAGATTTTCTATTATTTAATTATAAAATTGTATGCCTACCACCGCAGGACTCCACAAATGAGTAACATTTTATGTAAATATGAATGAAAATAAAACATTCACACGCTATAAAGATAACAGATGAATGTTTACAATAAGAACGTACTCCTAATTTGTGTATATAGGTAGATGTGTAGGGGTGTTAAAATGGAAAATGACTTATTTTATATTGCACCAATTATAAAAATATAGAGTACTTTTTCAACCATAATTGTACCATTTTGGTCAATACATTTTAATTATAAATATTTACATAGATATTTAAGAGGTTTTAAACATATTTTTATTAAAAATTTTTACTGAAAATATTACCTGCAATTTTAAAATTACAGCGACAAATTTTTTGAGTTTAACTCCATATAGTAGATACATTAATTACAATTAATTCTTTTGTTAAAATAATATTTTTTATTAGAAAGCCTTCGCTTACGAATGTGAATTAGACTGAATTCCTCAAATAACTATCGATATATATGGCAACAAAACTTACTTAGTCAATTTTTATCCGCGATACTTTAAGCGCAAATAGTAAATTTTTGAGTTCTTATTCCTCCACGCCGTACAATTATCCAAATTAGAATGACAAAAATACGAAAATAAATACTTATTAATTGAAGCTATATTTTCGTGTTTACTGGTAAAGATATCATGTATTATAAAAAAATATTTATAGTATTGGAAACTGTCTATAACACGAATTATGTATTCTTAAAAATAAATACAATAGATATTGATATGATTTTACTATAAATTTTTAGGTAAAAATTCAACATTGAAGCTATATATATACATATATATACATATATATATATATATATATATATATATATATATATATATATATATATATGTATATATTCTATTTTTAATGGACTAGATGTAAGAAGTTTCATCGAGTTCCCATTTAAAGATATGATTAATATATAAAAGAACATTTGAAAATATTGCCTACGACTTTTTGCGATCTTTTAAAACATAAAAAAATGTGCGGTACCTCATTTTAGAAATTTGCTAAGAATTAATTCAAAGCTTTAAATTAATTTTTAAACGCTTGTTATGCATATAGTATACTAAGACAATATTCATTTTTTTTTTTTTTTTTATATAAATTTTATTAAAATATGTCCGAAATTGTTTTTTATAGTAGTTGCACCGATTCTTCCCGTCCATTTTAACTGGAAATGTTTACGACCTAGTCTACTAACAGAATATAGCATTTCATTCCAATATTTGCAAAAGTGCATTCTTGTCGTTCTAAAGCTGCCAAATTTGACACTATGCGCTGTCTGGTGCTCTATATTAAATAAATATTTATAAACTCAAAATTGTTTTCTTCTTTAGGAAAATATTTTATGAATTGAATATGGTTTTCCCAAAATTATATTTTCCGGAAATATTTTGCTATTAAAAATATGTAAATAATATCACATCAAATTATACCAAATTAGCCGTGGTACCAACAGATATAAAAATGTACCATGTTTGCCATCCGTGTGTGATTATGTATATAAAAGAGAGTGTTTATTATATGATGATAAAGTAAACTATGATAATTACATTTGGTTTTTTACAGTACACAATCATAAGAGAGAAACAGAAATTAATTACTTTGTGGTATAAAATATTTATTTAACATTTACATATGTATAACTTTTACAAGTAGTATGTATAATATTACTTGTCTATGTTGGTTTAGAGGTAAGGGTACAAGCGTAAGAGGTCAGATGAAAAATTTTATGAAATCATTGAATAATTTACAGTCTTATTAACGTGTCTTTTAAAAATTTCTTAGTTTTAGAAACAATTAAAGTAATTTTTTAAAGTACTTTTCCGTTTAACCTCACACGGATATGTATAATTTTATATGTTCTTCTTAATGATACTTAATTACATCGTTATATATCATGTAAATACATGTTGTTTTTTCATGTAAAGTTTTAAGAAAAAATGTAGGAATTTTAATGATAGTTGTTTAAAAACACTTTAATTTCTGTTTTCATTATTGTTTTAATTTTTTTTATCTCATATTTAATGCCAAAAGATAATAATTTTTGTTTTTGCTTAGTGTTAATGAAAATTACATTAGAAGTTATAATTTTATTAAAAGAATTTAATTTTAAGGAGATATAAATTTTAAAATAATATTTAATGTATACAATATATATAATTGCAAATTTAGGTCGAAAATATAGAGTTCTTAAAGACGACTTGTGAATTGTTTATAAAGTAGCTTAAAAGAAACTTGTAAACACTTAGAAGATGAACATAGTGGCCTTGCACTACTTTACGTGTTTAGATAAAATTTTAATTATGTTCATTAAATGTATTCTTGCAAATGTATTATTGTAAAAGTTTAATATGTGCTGTTAATTATATAGTTCATTTTCCAGATTCATTTGATTAAATTAAAATTTTCATTGTAACATAAGAAATATATTTAAAAAAATCTATTAAATCAAACAACATAAATATTAAAATTGGATGACAAAAATTCTGCCTGACTATCACAAAAATAACGATAAAGATTTCTGCGATTATTTCATAAAATATATTGATTTACGTGCTTTCAGAATAGCAGATATTTCAGCTCAAAATAATGTGCATTTCGTATCTACAAAAATACCATAGTCCATCATAGACACCACTCACTCCTGGAGGGAACTAGAAATTGAGCAATCTATCAAATACGGCATAAAAAGTAACATAGACATAAGTTCCAATTTAAAGATATGATTAATATATAAAAGAACATTTTAAAATATTGCCTACGACTTTTTGCGATCTTTTAAAATATAAAAAAATGTGCGATACCTCATTTTAGAAATTTGCTAAGAATTAATTCAAAGCTTTAAAATATTTTTTAAACGCTTGTTATGCATATAGTATACTAAGACAATATTCATGTTTTTTTTATAAATTTTATTAAAATATGTCCGAAATTGTTTTTTATAGCAGTTTCACCGATTCTTCCCGTCCATTTTAAGTGGAAATCAGAAGGAGTATAAAATTATTGCACTTACATTTGTTTTCGATCTCCAATGTCCAGATAATTTGGGCCTCATTGCGCTACTAGCAAATATGGCCATTTTGTGAAGGTCAATAGGAACGAGGTGCAGCTTCAGTTACTCTGAAGGACTAAAATGTAAGAATTGGACATAATATGGCTGTATAGATTCATAACTATAACTATGTTAGGACTGAGACACCACAATGCACCGAACATCTTACGACAGGGCTACCGTAGCCTTTTGACTTTTGGAGTTCAGAACAATATATACGCAGTGAAAAGGTATTGGTTGGAAAACCCTTATAATAACTAAATTATAAGAATATATCGCAAAATACTATTCAGACTATTAAACAATTACGAACTGAAATATTGCTTAATATTTATGAATGAAGTATCATAATTATAAAGAAAATATTTCCATATTAATTTTATTAGTTTACGTAACTAAACTGAAGATTATTTTGAAATCGAATTAATTACAACCAAATTTAGTAATGTGTACAAAATCACAGTGCTAATTATTGGTTCATGCACCTAAAAATTAGTCCTTATCATTAACTTTCATATTAAAAATATTATTTCGGTTATGGTTGTTAACTATTATTTAGTTGTGCAACAATAATTTCATTGTAACAGACGAAATTTTACTGTAAAACCCCATTAAATTTTACAATCGAAAATAAAGTTAATTGTAGCAATATTTTATCATAGTTTAGAATTTATAAAAAAAATATTACTTAAACACAAATGATTTTTGTATCAATTGTGAAAAAACAAAAATAATTAAAAATAAAATTTTATGCAAAATTAAATGATAAAATTTCAAATATAAGAAATAAATCTGCGGAAATAAATGAAGAAGGTAAGCTATTAACTTTTTATTTATAATTTAAACATTTATTTAATGATAAATTTAATTTACCAATATTTTGATTGGTACATTAGTCAATTCGGCTAAAATGAAAAAAATAGTGACTAATGATTCGTATCTAACTAAACCTTCGATAATCAGGATCGTTTTAAATATTTTTCATATCCGAGATTTCCAACAAAGTAAAAACTTAAACTCGCTTCCATCTTTACTGTCACTAAGTGAAATTTCATTGAAATCGGATCATCTGTTCGGAAACTGCATATTTATTTGCATTTAATTTTTTGGATCGGACACTTTGTGATATTTAATTTACAAAATTGCAGAGTTCAAAACAGCAGTAGCGTTTTTCAAACCTCAAACACATCACTACTAAATTAACCAAAATTGAAGTTAAAGAAAAATTAATTTCACATTTTGATGTATGTTTAAAAAATGTATAATGATTTTTTTACAATGTAATAGATTGTTTTTAAATTTAGGCATTAGCACAAGCTGATATTGAAGAAAGAAATTCTGTTTAGCTGTAGTCAAAAATAGTATTTTTTGGTCGCACACTGGAAAAATTTAAAACTTTGATCATCGTTTAGAAACTGTGGAAAATTATGAATATGCATAATTATGTGAATATGCATAAGTTTGAAAGTTGTCTATGTATCATAACTAAATAGTTCAAATTTGAAATTTTTAAAACACATTGTTTCAAATGTGTATGTTTTTATTATATTATATATGTATTACATCAAATATTGTTTAATATATAATAAATTGTAGGATAGTTGGTGTAACCGAACAAATTCAATTGGCAAAAACTTCGGTTACTACAACAAATCCGTTTTCTCTGTGTAGATATTTTGTATTGTCTTATAGGGTGATTTCGCCGTTCTGAAGCTTGGCTTTTATTGTGAAAAGTATCATTTTAGTTTCAGTAATCATAGACCTCTATCTGTTGCCTACTTTCAGTAATCACAAATAATTGAACATGGTATCGCTAATCACATACTCACATACACTTATCACATACACTTATTCATATCTGTATTAATAAGAGCATGTTGAATCGCAAGAGTAATTATGTTATTGAGGGTTTCTTCTTTATCTATGAAAGGTGCCTTTATAAAAAAAATAATAATTTTCTTGGCGTTTTTACTGTGTGGAAAGATTTTGTAAATATTTATCCGTGAGGTAAATATTAAAAAAAAACTTTTTATAACTATCAGAAGTTTGCAGCTAAAACTGGATAAAATGAAATAAGGACATGTATCCACATATTGCGGTAGAATATGAATAAAAATGAATGCTATAAAATAGTACGATGTATCCATTTTTAATGAAACATGGACATTCATCATAAATGATTAGCGAATATTTTCACAAAGATTGAAGGACAATAGCGAATAAAATAAATAATTTTAAATTTCATTTGTGAGGCAACCTGAAATCATTTAGAAGCTTTTAGAAACTTTCTACGGTAGACAAACATTTTATTACACGTATATGATGGAATGCATATTTGTAATGATAAATTGTTAACCCTTTAAAGATATATTTTTATTATTATTATTATTATTATTATTATTATTATTATTATTATTATTATTATTATTATTATTGTACCCACCATAAAAAAATAATGATGGTATATTGGGTTTGTTTTTCCGTATGTAACATGTCGAAATAATAATCTAAGATTTCATGAAGTACATATATTCTGGGTCCTCGTTAAAATCTAAGAAGAAATAACGATGTCCGTCCGTCTGTCTGTTGAAGGCAGGATAGGGCTCGAGGCGGACATCCTAATGGGAGGAAATTTAGCTCAAATATTATAAACAAGAAAAGGAAAAATTTTAAATAGTTGCAAGCCAAGCACTTACTTTTTTTTTATTATTTTTTGTAAATTCATGAAAATATATTTGCAAATATACTGAATAACCAAAATGTTAAAAGACCATTGGTAAATCATTAACCCTTTAATTTCTAGTTTTATTTATTTTTACATAAATATTTTTCACCGTGTTAAAAGGAACCAAATCAAAAAGAATAAATATTTAACAATTGCAAATACAAGATATAAAAGTAAAAAATTGGAAAAACATAACAGACAAATTTTAAATTTTTTTTCATATTTCTTATGAAAATTACAGCATGTTTTTTAAGATTTTTTATCAATGTTAAAAAATCCACTTTATTCTGCTCCCCAATATAAAATGAAACGTTAGATTGATACTTGGAAGGGGGTTATATAGGATCTATGGTAAATTATAGACTGATTAACTCATTAAATTTTATTGGCTAAATGTCTTTAAAATACTTGTATATTTTAAGCATTTATTAGTGTTAAACGAATGGACATATAAAAAGCTAATTGTATACTTTTAAAGAAATATCTAATCTGATAACATTTCCAAAATCTCTATATATAACAAATATTATGTGTAATTTATATATTTACTGAATCACGCCCTTTTTCTGTATCATGATTTTGAATCTTAATAAATAATAAAATTAGCAAGAACGAGTAAAATTTTTCATTAATTTTTAAAAATTTGTAAAATGTTTATTGTTTTTTAGAATTATATTTTTTAATGAAAATTTACTGATTTTAAATTATTTTTTCACAAGTCGATGAAAATGTGCTAATTTAATAGTATTATGCAAAAAGGAAATATTTTTACCAGCTTTAATCTTTTAAAATTGTTGTATAAAAATAATGGATTATCATATTTCAAGTTAGCAAGCCACAGCACTGTGGGAAACGCTAGATTACGAGCTGATCGTAAATATTTCTTGAAATTTTTTAAAGTTTTACAAATTTTTTTAAATTACTGTAAAACCAACATATCATGAACTATTGTGCGAAAATATTGAAAAATTTCAACCAATATAACTGTTCTAAAATGTGCTTAATTTAATATATTTGAAATAAAAAAATTTTTCAACAAAAAGAGTTAAATAGTATTATTTTCGCATTTTAAACTGTGTGGAATATAATTTATATATTTTAGATGGTGAACAATTATTTTGGGTGACAAATAATTTTTAATGGAATGCTTCTTTGTTGCTTCCTTTATCTCTGCGCTTAAATCAATAAAACATTAAAGTTGTATCTTGGGTATTAAATTTTTAAAACTTTTTTGCAGATATCTGCGGATATAGTCAGGGTACAACCAAACATTGTTTCTGCGCCGGACGGACATAATTATAGCACCAAAATATAGGAAACATATATGTGATTCACAATTATATCACGATTATTATAGCCAAAATGTTACCAATTATATGGCAGACATATATGTGATTCACTATTATATTTTGATTGTAAGTTTTTTCAAATTTTCATCATGATTACTCATTTGATTTCTGATCTCTTAATAAAAATGATTTAGTAACTAAATATTTTATTTTTAGTAGTTCAATTAAAATTGAACTATTTAAAAAATAATTATTTACATTAAAATGTATTACTTATCAGAAGATTTTTATTAATATCTCAGATTCCAGTTAGTCCATTTATCCAGAGGATGTAGTACTAAATAATATACTATTTACCACAGATTATTATAAAATTATATGGTGGCAATATTATGTCCGTCCGGCTGTCTTTCCGTAAAATTAACCTTTAACTCCAAATAGTATTATATTATCATGGTTTAATACAATTAAGGTATTTATATTAATTCTTTGAGTCAAAGGCTTCATTGTCTCTACCGTAATTTCTCTAAATGTTAAACATTTTTAATATAATTTAAACTGTGTAATAAAATAACAAAGACAGTTTGTCAAGCAATTTGCAAATAGATTTTACTCATATTAACTAATATTATTGAAAACATTTTCATGATTACTGGTGCAAAATTTTGTTATTTTTTTGTCTAACATTAGAAAGTTACAGATATATGAATAGAAAATTACAAAAACTACCCACTGTGTACAGTAACTATTATTACCATTTATTACATACTTTTATATGTATGATACTTTTTTTCAATGTTAACATTAGTTAACAGGGAAAAACAAGCAAAACTTATTAGCTAACAAAAATATATGTATGTATATCTGTATCTACATTGGATGATACGTAAATTAAACAAATCGTTTTTTTATCTATACAGTTAGCTATAAATTCGTTATAGTAAGCTAATTATATTTTACGTAGTCGTTATTAAATATAAGGAAATACTATTGGTTTACAAAATTAAGCTTTTATTAGAATTATTATTTTCCCTTCAATGCACTACACCAAGGTTTCCCAAAATCGGGGGTCCACTAACACCCAGTGACGTAACCTTTCAATGGGTTCGCCGGAGAGATCGAAAATGTTTATGAAATTATTTTATATGATATATCTATTTATTTTTTTTTTTTGGCGTATATTTTGATTCTACGGTGCTTTTCATTTGGATGAATTAAAATCAATTGAAGCTTCGTATAATATATCACTCCTAACAGCAAAAGCAAAGAAACCACACATACTTAGTGCACTTTTAATTAAGCCTTGTTATGCTGCCGTTAGGGATATAAATGAAAAAATCAGGTGAATCCATCAGTTAGATAACTCTGAAAAAAAGAATTGATGGATTGCGGTGTAATAAAATGAATGATGTTTCTAATTTAAATCAACTTTTATTTTATAGTAGATTTATTGCAGAAAATGAAATAAAGAAAGAAATTCTGTTTATTAAACTTTTGAGTTTTTACAATCTCACTACGTAATCCAGTGACAGAAAATCTTACCTGATATATTTAAAAGTGTTTTATAACGTAGTAAATTTAAAAAAAAAGTTGTGCTTTAAGAAACATAATTTTTACTACTTTATACCGCCATTCGTTTGATTTTGAAGGAAAATATGCTGATGAGATTATACGAATTAAAGACAGTAGTAGCCATACTCCTTTTGTACAAAAATTAATATCTTTATAAAAAATTTACAGAAAACTATTTTTATATATTACTTTGCTTATATCTCAAAATTTTTCGAGGCGTTAAACAATCTTAACAATAAACTACAAGACACACAAGTAAATTTATTAACTGAATTTGATTCAATAAGTGCTTTTATATGGTAAATTTCTTTATGGAAAAGACGCCTTGAATTTCCTCTACCAAAATATTCGTCGTTTGCACTGCTGAATGTTATCTTGGATTCATCTGATATTTAAAAAGAATATACATATGAAAATAATAATCATACATCATGTATGTGGGTTATATTATTCATATAAATTCATCAATTATAAGTTTTCTGTAGTTTAGAGCATAAGTAACAAATTTATATAACCTATTCCATCCGTTAGGTATTTCGCCGTTCAAAATATTTAATAACTCATTCTTATCTAGATACAACTTGCCTAAATGTCTGATTCCGAATTCTGCGAGTATGGGGCATTTTCTATGAAATGCTGCAAAGTTTCTTCTTCCCTTGTGCTACATAAACTGTATACTTTACTCACTGTATTATTAAATTTATTACTATTTAATGGTAAAATACCGCACCTGGTTTTAAAAATTGTTTTAATAAGGTTTATATTTTCGGAATTTTTAATGTAATCTTAACCTTTACTGTGATCTAAATGTTCATAAAATCTGTTGTCGCTATTTAAAACTTTTTCTTGCATTTGCATTAAATTTTTCGATTTTAAATTTTCTAGCAACATTGAACATCTAGTAAGCCATTCTTCTGCTGCAATATCTTCAAATACAATATTAAATTCGCTTGCTATTTGGTTTATTTGGCTTGCCGAAAAAATGTTGTTCCTTAATATCAGTACAGATAGTTTTTGAGGTAGTCTATCATTACCATATTGAAAAAAAAAACTTTAAAAACATAATTCATATGCAAATTTAGAATATATAAATAACCAACTTCCGACCTTGTTTCTAGTTTCAAGGCATAACTTGGGGTAAACTCTGGTAATCTCATACTTAAGCTGAGTACGATTGAATAGAACGGCATACAGAAAGAAATAGATTCCATTTGGATGAGAGCGTTATGTGAGGTTTGTTAAAGAAGTTGTTCCAAGTGGCATTAGTGTTCTTCGCAGAGTTATTTCTTTTTTCTAAGTGTTTTCTGAATTTCATTTGAGGCGTCAGTATTACACCTAAATAGCAGCATTCACAATCTTTACATATTATTCTTTGTACTTTATTTTTTCATGTATTGAAAGTTTTCCACCTTTTCTAAATACCATCATTTCGGATTTACTTATGTTTACAATAGTTATCCAAATTGTTCACCATTCCTTGCATAACAGCTATATCATCTGCCAAAAGTACAATGTCTGTCTGCATAAAGTAGCAAGCGAATATTAAACCCATCAATATCTAAACCACATCCCAAATAAAAGAATGCATAGACCTTTTTATTTTCTAAAAATTTTAAATGTACAATAGACGCTAGATTATAGATATTGTCCACAGTTGAATATTGGCGCCTAAAGCCGACTTGAAATTCGTTAAGGACATTGTATATGAATATGAACATTATAATCATAAAGTAATTTAACTAATCATATTATGATGCGCGATTTTGTATTTAAATATTCTATAACGTTATGATTCAGTTTTTTTTTAAATTTTGCTCTAATTTTCTCATATTATGATTCAGCTTCATCATAATATTTATAATAAATTTTGTGTAACATATTCAAAATTACTTATAACATGTTTGATATTAATCTTATTATGATCAATCATTATTTGTTCATTAAATAATTTAATTTATTTTATTTACATATGTTGTGCAAAATAATACAAGATACTTTTTTATTAATTAATAGTAGTAAATCAATATCTTATATTGCTTAAATCACACCAAATATAACAAAAACTTATCTGTTTATATTTATTCATGTATAAACTAATGAAGTTGGAAAACATACATACATAAAAAGTTTATAGAATATAAACATTGAATGCTAAAACTGAAACAAAAACATTCTTATCATGAACATAGTATCATTAAAATTAATGAAAATTAACAATATGAATATAATATCGTTATAGTAACCATATTCTTCCCCGGCGTGTAGTTTTTCTGTTCTACAGTTCATAAAATCAAAAGTTAGATCACATTTAGATGTGAAGAATGATATTAGTAAAAACAAAGCCATTTTATTATATTCACTGCTTTATTCATGATCAAAATTTTAAATCTATCAGCTTAATAGAAAAAATTGTCAAAAATTTTATTAATAATATGTTTGTAGATTGAAACTTTTTGTTGCGAATAAGGTCTTTAATATTTTCTAATTGTTTATGAGCTTTGGAAAATTCATAGTTTTTATATTTAATAAATAAATGAATTTTGATAAAGCAATTTGATTTGAAATAAATGCCTTTTGAATTTTTACAATTTTTCATTTCTACAATGTATGTTAATAACCAAAATATGCCAAGGAATTCACGAAAAAAAAAAACAAAAATTTCTAAATTTTTGAGAGGTGGGAACCCCTGCACTACACTATGTACGAAAAATGTACAACAGCGCGTATGATAAATATTTATTTATTATATTTAATTAATAATGAAATCCGGGTGTATTAATATTACTCAACTATATAGTTTTAGGCAATTAAACAAATATAACACAAATATTTTTGATTTTCTATGACTTGCAAAGAAAATTAGAATTATAAAAATTATTTGATAATTTTGAATATAAAATCACTAAATTAAATAAATTTAATTGCCAGTACTAAAATATAACTAATGAAAATATTTTGTAATAAAAACTGTCATTAAATATGTTTCGGTGTTACTCTGTTTTATATGTACATACCGAGGGTGCCTTGAAATAACTTCCAGCAAAAAAATTAAATAATTAAATAATAATTTCATTATGAAATAACATCGAGTGGTTTGGAACTTATTTCATTTTATTTCGTCGAAAGTTATTTCATACTGAAATAACTCCCTAACAAAATAACATTGAACGAAATTCTTTTGGTAGTTTTTTTCATTAGATTTTGAAATTGACCATTATTTCATTTTGTTAGGCACTTTTTTCATTCACATAAGTAAATGAATATCATTGGAAGTTATTTCAATTTTGTTAGGAGTTATTTTATTTTATTTAAAATTTGTATTTCTGTAAAATTTGGTGTGTTATAAATAACGGTTCTTAAATCTGATAGCCGTTCTTTAGCCAAGTAAAAGTACTTTTTCTTCCGAGGTATTTCAAGCACCGGTTTGAGGTGGAGAAAGTCTTTTCTCCTGGCCGAAGGCCTAATAATCTGAAACACTTTACTTGTTGAAATGCGGGTGCTTAAAATACCACTGAGGATAAAGTCTTTCATTTGGCCGAATGCCCGCTATCGCATGCGGTATTTAAAACATCAGCCCCTGCAACTCAGAAATTAAAACTTAATAATTATTTGATTTGATAATTTTAAATAGGGAATTATTTCATTTGTATTGAGACTTATTACATTAATACTTATTTTATTTATTGTTGGGAATTATTTCATTTATCCCTTTGAAAATAATTTATTATTATTATTTTTTTTTTTTTTTTTTTTTGAGTTAGGAGTTTCTTCATTTTTGTTGGGACTAATTTTATTGGGAGTTATTTAATTGGGTCTTATTTCACGGTACCCATACCAACTCTTTAGCTAAAACTTTGCCATTTAACTGAAGACTTCAAAGGAGACACTATAATTGTAAAGCTCTCATATATAATTAATTACTATATAATCAAAAACATATTCGTGCCAACCCACATACATACTCTAAACAACCAACATAAATTTTTAATAATGACAACGTACAAATTTAACAAATTTTTAACCATGATGCATGATTTTATTTATACAACAATAATTTCGAAGGCAGTAAATGCGTTCTCTCTACAGCCATATAGGAAACACAGAGACAGGCAGTCACCCACCCTTGAAATTAAGTAATTTTCAGCAATTAAGAAAATTAGTTAAAGACACATTTAAAATAGTAGCAGCTACAAAAAAAGATTATAAATATTCTTTTTTAATGACACTCGCGTACTGAAAGTACTATATAGCTAAATTTTTTCTTAAATAGTATAAAAGCAGTTTTATTAAAAACTATAAGGAAAAGAGTGTAGGTTACAACAAGGCGTGACTAAAATAAAATAAAGGTTTTCAATTTGAAATTAATGTATAACATACATTTAGATTGATAGTAATTACAAAGTAAGGAAAATCTGCCTAATTACAGGAAAATGAAAGTATAAAACATTGTTTTAAATTTAAAATGCAAATAAATTAAATTGAAAGAAAATAATACATTTTTTATTTATTATTCATGTAAAATCATTTGTGGATAAACGACAAATTTTTCCATCAATATTCCCATTCTTTGTTTAATGAAAATCAAATTCTTTTAAATAAAAATACTTTATTTAATTTTAAAATTCTTTAAGGCTTTTGAAAAAAAATTAAAATTGATAATTTAAAAACAATAAATTAAATTAATTAATTTTAAGGAAGAAAAACTAGGTTATTCTAAACAACATTTATTAAAATACATATGCAGCAATATTTGAAAAAATAAAACACTTGACATTTGTGGAAACTTGCAAACAATTATAAATCTATTTAGCTAATTTAGTTTTATAGATGTATTTAAGATTACTCTTATAAAGTGGGTCAGAATTGTTCTGTATATGGTTTCTACTAACTACAATTAAGCTAAAATAATTGAAAATTAATTGTTGGCAATTTATTTTAAAAACTGTTAACAAATAACAAGAATAGACACTACGTGTACATGTAAGGTTCTTATTTTGTCTTTTTTTATATACAAAAGTACATATCTATATATTTTTTATGGACACATAATTCTATTTAGTATACTCGTACTATAAGTATTTAACACTTAATGACTAAAGTAGTTAAAGTGGGTTTTTAACTGTAATCCATTGTATACAATATTTAAATAAAATTGTCATGAATTTTATAGCTAAAGACATGAATTAACATTTAAACGCATTTAATTTAACTTTGCCTTGCTCTAGTTTTTTTTTTAAGTGTACACTAGTGTATCGCATCGTATTTTTATTTATTTCTTGGACTTGTTTCATTTTTATTTTTTGCTGAATATTATACTTGTAGCTATCTTTAAGTTTCTCTTTTATTTATTGCTTTTATAAAATGTTGCAAATAAATGTCATTAAATACTGTTTAACCCTTTTTATACAAAAAAAAAAAAATAAATAAAAATAATAAGTTCTTATTTCTTTTTATTTGTGAGTATACAAAATACAAATTTCCTTAAGTCACTTTAGAGTTTAACAAAATAACGAAATTAAGCATAAAATAAAAATTAAATAAAATATGTAATAGAATAATCTATATTAATAGACAGTGGATGTTAGGCAAAAATGGAATTTATGCACACTATTTTATAAAGGGAAATTTTTAGTTATATACCATTAAATATTGTGAAAGTTAAACTATTAAAAATAAAAAAGTCTTTATTTTCTATAATATTATCTACTTGATATATTTCATTCAATGTCGAATCAAAGTATCTTTTGTACAGTGATTAAATTAATACATAAATCCATAACTCTAATTGATCTTCTTTGGTTATACAAACGATGTCATTATTTGGAGCCAGTGTTGCCAGGAAGTGGGAAAAAAGAGGCTAAATTGAACTTTCAAAAAGGTCAGAAAAGGCCAAATGCTCCAAAAGGTAAGGTTAGAAAAAGCTAATATTTTTTTTTATTTAAAAACTTATTTATTTTTGTTTGATTAAATTTCACAAAAATATTAACCATAACACTGGTAACGCAAATACCGAGCTTTAGCATGATATTCCCTATAGTTCATGATTTACAATACCTCTAAAATAAGATAAAATTTTCTTTATAAAAATACGAATATCTTCCTAAATATAAAGTAAATGTAACTAAAATGATACCTGAAACATGTTTTTATAATATTTCGCGAATTAGATTTCGCAATAATTTTCGTATTCTAAAGCTCATATTGATATCTGAAGCGAGATATTTGTTTTATATTTCAAATCAAATATATACCTTTTTTAATTTTTAGTGCTAATATTTATAATTGTTTTTAGCCAATAATCTTCCATTTTTTAAGCATGTAAAACATATGAACACAATATGAATATAGAAATATTTGAAAATACTCTGATATATATAATGAAATATAGTAGCCAGTATTTTAGCGTGATTTTTCGTCACTTTTGAATTACAATTGCTTTTAGATTAATCATTTACAAAATTTTTGGTAATTTTTCGCTTTTTTTAAATTTTATTTATAAATGTTTTCTGTGATAAAATTAGATAAGTTATATATGATGAGGAGTTTGAAGTGCCTACCACAGGTGAAAATTTTATTTAAATGTAAATAATCTCGATTTTTTGTGCGAACTAATGCACAAAAATGCTTAAATGGATGATTTTGTGGAATTAAAATAGTGAACGCAAATAAGAAAATATTTTCTTCTTTGTTAAAGTACTAAAATTTTAGTATTTTTAAGGCAATTTTAAGAATCGAAAAAAGCTAAAAAAAACTAGAAGCTAAAGCGAGAATTTTGAGGCTAAAGCAAAATGAACATGCTAGATTTAACCAAAAAAGGTAACACTGTTTGGAATCAACATTATATCCCTAGTAACTTCGCTCACAGACAAGGTATTCAAATATCCAAAGATGCATTTCGAAAAATTAATATTATTTGTTTTCAAGATTAATTAAGATATATTATGAATTCCATAAGACATGAAATATGAAATTTTTTTCGTATTTAGTTCATACTGTATACTACCACTATAAAAAATCAAAATATTTCACAAAGTTATATTTTTAATTATCCTTATCTTTTGAAGCTCAAGTCCGATTGCTTTGATGGGATTAGAAAGGGAACGTAGTCCTCTTTAAATATCACATATCACGATAAAGGAAATTAAATTATAAAAAAATTCCATTATTTTTACTTATAATATAAAATATTTGTATATTTAGGTTATTTTTTAGTTTATTTCTAAAAAATGTGTGCCCAAATACAATACAAACATGGGTATGATGCAAACAACAAATCACAAAAAGAAATGAGTGCAAGAAAGCTTTATTATTGCAATTTTTGCTTCAGTTGAAATATTCGTACATGCAGAAATGTTATATATTTTTAAAACTGTTTGAAAAAATTAATAACAAACATTTAAACATAACAATTTGTTGTTTTTTTTTATAATGTATGAGTATATGGACTACTATGAAAAATTTTTATCCTGGGTGGTAATACTGTTTTAAACAAACGGGTTACAGATCTGAACTCATAAGATTTCAAAGTAATAGAATGTAAAATTTTAGCATCATAGGTTTCATTTTATAATCATGATTGTTGTTCAAAACCAAACAAAAAAACGAAAAAGTTAAGTAATTTTTACTTAACTTTTTTCCATCCTTCAAGACTTTTTATGCGCCCGTTTATGCTTTTTGATGCCATTCGATCTTATATAAACTAATCGGGCTTTGAACATAAATTCTACACCTTCTTTGTTATTGTGCAAACTTTCAGCAGTTAAATACAGGGTAGTCAAATCTTGATGACAAAATTGTTTAATATTTAAAATTTTTTACTTTTTGAACGAAATACAAATTTTGAAATAGGGATTGAAACTTGTTATAATTATGAATATTTTGCGCTTTATCTTGTTGACGTGTCCAAAACAGTCAACACAGATAGTCTCTAAATTTGGAAAATAACAGCATAAAATTTAAATTATATATTACAAATTTTTCGGCAAAGGAATTGTGCAAAAAAGCAGTTAAAACTTTTTAAAAACACTCAATAATATATTCTAAATAGGAGATTTAAAGAGGAGATAATTACATTCTCTCTCACTTTTATTGCAACTTAAGAAGTTGTGAATATTTAAACCTAGATACTTCGTATATTTTTGACCATTTTCTCTATACAAAAATTGCGATCTAATCACGAAATTAATAATTCATGATACTGGCAACACTGTGCAACAATTTCCAAAATTTGTTTTCACACATAAACTAAACGAACTATTCATAAAACTAGAGACCATCTATAGTGAAACTGCATAACCAGTTTTTCTTCAGAACATTTCTTCTCAAAATACCTTCGGAAAGTCAAAAACTAATCAATTTTAAAACAAATTATAAAATGTTTAGAAATTCTTTATTTAAATGTTTCAGAACAAAATATTAAGAAAAGATCCTTTATATAAAGTAATAAAAAAAAAAAAAATATATATATATATATATATATATATATATATAAATCAGTTCCATATCGTTTACGTCTCATCTTTATTGACCTCCTCTAAAGTAGTATATTTCTCAAAAATAAACAAAGTTTAAAGTTAAATAACTTTTATGTTCATTCTCTGATTTTAAAAAGATTGGTAGCAGTGGACTGATATTCCCTTTTATCACAAAATCACAAAGGATAAACATTTTCCTGGTGCAAGGCCCTTTAAAGTGAAAAAAATATTTATCCTAAGATATCCTGCGAAAATGTCTCTTCATTTTCATTATTTTTGGCATGATTTTTATAAAACTATCAAAATGTGATCTCAATGGAATAAAAAATAAATGTCTCTTTTAAATTTAAAACTTGAAAATAACAGACTTAACAGAATCAACATTTCAAAGAGATTGAGCTATTAGTTTAATTTTTATAATCTGAATTATATACACTAAATTTCTGCTCGAGTTATAAAGAAACCATGACAACTAACTGTAATTAGAATCTCTCAATCTTAACGGAAATAACGTACACTTAGAATAACGATATCATTTAAAAATACATCCTTCATAAGATCGGCAACATAAGCCGACAAATTTTATTGTAGCGCACTAATACTAAACTAAAAAAGCTAACAAGAAATTTAACTATTCACAGTTCACTTAAATGTCAGTTGTTTTCAAAGCAATAAAAGTCAGTCTAAGTTATACTTTTTTCCTACGACTATACTTTTGTTTTGTGTCTCGTTCGTCTTCTTTTTTTTAACTCTCTTTTTTTTTGTCATTTCAGTTAAATATGCAAATTATAGCAATTTGAAATGAGACCAGACCACTTTAACCACATAAAAGCTAATGCTTCTAACCATGGCTTGGACTACTGTATACCCTGCAATATTTTGCTACTTGCTGTTGTTATTTTTCTTCTTGCTGCGTTGTTGTTGTCGCTCTTATAAATGTCTTTGAAGTTTTGTGGAAAAGACCATTTAATATACTGGCCAAAAACAAAAGCGAAAAGAAAACATTGTTTATAGGCAAAATGACTATAGAACTTTTTGTCTTCCTTTGCTGTGTGCCCAGTAGTCCTATAGTTTTTAGCTTTTAGTTGTCTTGTGCTTTACTTATATATAATATAAAAGATATTATTTCTTGTAGTTTGCTGCTATTGCTGTTATTGTTTTAAGAGTCACAAATAGGTTGGATGCAATTTTAATTTCTTGTTTTTGTTTCTTGTATAAAAGAAGGAATAAGGTACAATGTATTTGAAAAAAATATAAAAAATATAATCTAAATATGCTAAAGTGCAAAGTGAAGAATGACTTGTTTTTAAGGCTAAATTGTTGTTTGTTGTCAGCAAAAAAAAAATAATAATAAAAGAACCAAATAACAAACAATGGTCGTTATTTTGTATCCTTTGGGTTCATTATTATTGTTGTTGTTGGAATTTTCTAAATACAGTAAGTCAACGTAAATCTTTTATATTTTTTTCGTCCAGTAATAAATGTCTGACAAAAGTTGCTATTTAATGTTATGTTTATTTATATGTTTTTCTTAATGTAAAATATGTTGTTTTATAAAACATATAAAATATTTTTCTCTTTATTTAAACAATAGCTAAAATAAAAAAAGGAAAATGTCAACCAAATGATAAAGTATAATTTTGTTGTTAAAGGAAGAGGTAGTTTTTGTTTAAAATAAATGTTTTAGTAAAAATTTTATACAAATTGCCTCCACCAAAATGAACTTAATTTATTTTCGCTTTTTAAAAATGAAAAAAAATACATATTTTTCTTGAATTTTTGTATTTTTTTAAACAACGAATTTTTTGTTAAACAACTTATTCCTCCAAGTATGCTATACATTATTTATTGTGAAATTATGCTATAAATTTATTTTAATAACTTTGTAAACACTCTTGGTAGTGTTTTAGACAGCGTTAAATTAGAAAGTATGCATTATTAAACGAGTTTATTAAATAGCCTAGAAGCATGCTACACACTTTTTGCAGATTTAAATACAAAAAAATACTTATTTTTTACTTAATAGCTTGGGACTAGCGAGTATCTTTTAAAGATTTGCAGAAACTGGAGATATATGAAGAAAAATTGCAAATAATGTTATAAACAAAATTATTAAAGTGTACTTATATGGAAGTCTTTTGACTTAATAAAATCTTCTAAAATATTCTAGTTTTTCGATACCATTTCTCAACATATTTTTTTTAATTGCTTTCACCATACGTTATAGTATATTAATTTCGGTTAAGCTGAATATTTTCTATAATTTATATTTAGCAATTTTTAAAAAATGTGACAAACAATTTCCTTAATGTATTCAAAACTATTTAAGATAACTATTTGATATAACTATTAAATATAATTTGCAAAAACTATATATATAACTTTTTTTTAAACCTAAAACAATAAGTAAATAAAATTCATTTTAAACAAATTCTTTATCTGCCAAAAAAATTGCTTAAAATATACAGCAATTTAATTACAAAAATTTCACAATTAATTAAAGAAACCAATAAATATCTTTCTCAAAAGAAAATAAAACTATTTTAAAATTTCTGTGCCATAAATTGTTATTAACATCATCATCTTAAACAAATTTATTTATAATTGAAAATTCATTTGTAAAGAATTTATATATCTTAAAATATACAAATTTATTGATGTATTATTTATTTAGAATACACATACTTCACTACTTATAAATATTAGAAAGTCATAAATTCCATTAGAATAATTTGTTTGGTGATAAATTGTTAAAATATTTCAACACACAAATGACAACGAAAAAGTAAATAAATGAACGTCTATAGCATCAAATTATTTATTACATGTCTGCACATTGCTATAGAAAGTTAGTAAATGTAAAATTGTTTTATTAAGAAAGCCAATGGAAAAATATGTGTGAAATGGTATTTGAAATATATGTCAAAAATGCTAATAGAGTTATTATTATATATTTCAGTTTTTTTTTATGCTGAGTATAAAATTTGTGTAAGAAAAATACATATTTAATTAGAATAAAAATATTCTTTAAAGTTGTTGCAATTTTTAGAAGATAATACAAATATTTGACAATATTATAATACTAAAATTGTCATAAATGAAACAATGTTTTGAATTCACATGAAATCCAAAATTTCAAACGAAACAAAAATTGCTGTTCCTGTTTTAGCATTTTCTTTAACAATTAAAAACCTAGTAAGGAAGTTATAGTCGGTCAAGACCGACCATACACCATTCTGTATGGACATCAAAAGTCGGGAATTGTGGACCGAATATTTTGCTAAGTATAAAATAAAATATACGAATACAGAAAAATGCGTTGATACTAACATCTTTATGATTTTATGCACTTTAAGGCAATTCTATGAAGGGGGTTTATATGGAAGCTATGGTCAATTATGGTCTAATTTTTATGAAATTTCAATAAACATTTTTCTTGTGCCAAAGTAACTATTCATGCCAAATTTCTTTAAGATATCTTCAAAAGTGTGATGTCTACTTTGTTCACAAAGTTTACATGAACAGAGAGCCAGCCAGCTGGACGGACATCGTTAAATCGACTCAAGAATACATTCTTTATACTTTCAAAAACATCAGCACACACGCATAATATCTCACCCACTTACGGTCATATAGGATGTAATTAGGCATACAAAGGGAATTGTTTGTTATAATCCAAATATTATATTTTGGTAAAAAAAAGTATAATTAAATGTTTTGATTCTTTCTAAAATAAATTTATACCAACGATAACTTAACTTTTCATTATCTAACGTTTTATATTACAATTATTCATTATTTATTAGACAAAAAACGAATATTCGAGTTGTTTTCACATAAAAATTTTTAAGCGAAAAGAATTCGATTGCTTTTGTTCGAAAATGAGCGGAACATCAAAAAAATGTGAAAGTTAAGACTGTGCACTCTTAGAGGCATGTAGCAACAAGTAGGGAGGGATTTTGCCTATGGCTGGAGACATGGTATGACATTATTTAGCTGAGTGGGAATTCCATTTCCGTCAGAAAAAAGTAGAGTAGCCAACACATCTTATTAGATTGGGAGGAAGTTATGTTTTCATTAGCTTAAAAACTGTTAATTGTATTTCTTGGTTTTGAAGGTTTAAGTAGTTCTGCACTCAACCTCCACATTTAACTAATTGTGATTGTCTCACAGTTGGTACAATAAAATCAGTGCGAAAGTTATACATTTTTGTTGTTCGACGTTGTATTCATGAGCATAATGTATAAGTCACATTAAGAATAAATACGGTTTATAACGAGTTTGAAAACAATACAAGTTGTGTTTTTTTAACAAACCCTGGGAGCCACGAGCTCTACCCCAGCATAAGATGAAAAGAAAACAGGTCTCTAAAGGACATTTAATATTTTTTTGTTTCTAAAAGCATAAAATTTACCAGCCCGATCAGCACTATTTATATTTTGTTTCAATAGATATATTTTATAGGACCTCAAATGTAATTACACTTTCAAAGTGACTGAAAACCAGGAAACTGAAACGGAACTGATATAATATATATTCATACATTAAATATTATAAAAATATAAATACGTTTAACTATTTTTCAATATATATTTTATAAAATTTTCTATAAAATTGACTTAAATTTACATGCGTAATTAAAAAAAATTATTTGGAGAAAGTTTTATTTACGGAATACATATTTGAAAAATCTTTAACCAACTAAAGCTTTTTCCATTTAAAACTCACTTTTTTAATGACTTTTGTCAAAAAAAAATCTTGCATCATTATATTATTCTATAAATACAAACAATAAATTATTTTTTTAGACTTTTTGCATGTTCGGCTTAGTTCATTAAATAATTGTAGAAGAATACAGCATAAAAGTTTTATTGAACAATCGGCAGAATGAATGCATTTTTTGGTTCACCACGACCGTCATCACTACTCTTCAGCGTCCCATGGTGTTCTCTGTAAACATCATATATTTAACTTACAACTATTTGGAAAATGGAACTTGTAAATTCTTTTCCTCATTTGTTATGGTTCTACAATTATTCAATGTATTTTTTTTTTTTTGTTTTTTTTTTTTTTTTTTTGAGCGGCGTTCCCGTTGTATAAATGTATTTCTAAATAAAAACTACAAATAAAACAAAAAGATAACGTAATAACAGTTATTTTACTTGTCACATTCACTAATAAATTTGTAATTAAGTTGCTTAATTTAAATATTTATATATATATATATATATATATATATATATATATATATATATATATATATATATATATAACTATAATTTACTGAGTAATGAAAACTGAATACTATATACAATCCGGCGAGATAGATGTTTCGAGTATCGTTCTTCTAACTACAGGTTTTGGTCACAAACACAATTAGAGGGGACAAATGCTTCGGCTCTTAATAGAGTTGGACGAGATAAATTCTTTGGCTCTCGGTCGGCCAATAAAATAGAATCCGATAACATAAATGCTGGCTATGATCGTGTGAGCTATTCTACATATTAAACGCTATCCAACGAGATTATTATATTTAATAAAATATATTTTTATATTGATAAAATTTTTGGTAATTTTGGATTTTTTTTTTTTTTTTTTTTTTTTTGTTCTGGGCGAGCAGTCGTACAACTACAATTAAACTGATAACATATTATATTATTGACTTCAGCTATTGTAAAATTTAGCAATGTCGTATAACCCGATGCAAAGTTACTTGCAATTAAAAATTGTCCAGGTCCAATTTACCCAAACTGGTACTACTATAACTACAATAAAAATTTAAATTACATATTCTAGTTCCGAAGATCTACTTCAACTCTTAATGTATTTTATTTATTATATCTTTTGTGGTCAGAAAAATAACAAACTAAATCATATTGTCTAGTTTTATTATTATTTACTGCAGATGTCACAACTTTAACGATCATGTACAGCAATAGAAAACACAATGAAGTACTTTTACTTAGGGTATTACAAACAAAAACAAAGTACAGAAACAATACATTTTATTTAAGTTAAAATGTGTATAATAATAGTAATAACAACAATACCCCATAAAGAACTAAAATAATAATAATAATAACATAAACAAAATGCACGTTAGAAGAACATTCTGACATGATTTTTCTTCTTGCTTATGGAGGCAAAAGCTGATAAAAAGAATAAATGTGTACATACATATTTGGTAAATTTCAAACCTATTTAGAATTTCAGATTTAATTCAAGATATTTTTTTCTTAGAAATTTAAGCATTTGAGCACAATTATATTGATTTCTGAATGTTGCCAAATATTAATTCTTTACTCTTGTCTAAAATAAGAGATAATTGGCAGTAAAATCTAATTTTATTAAAGTTAAACTTTTTTGGGAATAGCCCATATGCTATATATGGGCCATTATCAAAAATTTTGTATTTTAGGTGTTTAGAAAAAGACTTTTTTTTTTTGACTTCACATTAAAATCCATTTGTACAAATATAAAGTGAGTCGAATGCAAGCGGAATCAGTTCGCATTAATTATTTCGTGCAAATTATAGCGGTTTTAAATTGAACATATAAAATTTTTTTCAAACTAAAAGTTTATGTTATTCTGGTGCAAATTACGCCCAATATCAAAACCTACTGAGATATTAATATAAAAATTGTGATATTTTCAATATTTGATGGTATAGATATATATAAACACAACAAGTCCGGTTTCCTATATATAGCCCCCATTGTTAAATTAATCAAAAACTTAGACGGCAACGGAAAATAAAAAACAATTTTAGTTATTTTCCTTTCCTTTTTTTACTTGAATTATAATAATTCAATTATTATTAAAATTTTTTGTACGAAATTCATATAAATTTTTAAAAAATATGGTAATATTTTTATGAGGAAATAATAGCAACAAAAAATCCGGGGAAAATTTAAAATAAAATTTGTTTTTAACCAAGCCACATTGCGCATTTTGCATACAAATTTGTATGAAAATTGCCGGACCGGGCTTATTGTGTTTATACATTTAGTGTAGCATATTTTAAGGTTTCTTAGCACAATTTAAAAATTTTTCTTTATACTAAGAATCACAATTTTTAAAAATGTTGCAAAAAATGGAGTACGAATTTAAGTTATTTCTCTATATATTATACGAAAATATAATTTATTAGAATTTATTACAAAGTAAAGCTATTTAATATGGTGATCCTTTATTAACCTAAGTAAATTTTTTTAGTCCAAATTTTTCGATACGCCTCTACATTTTCATTAAGCATTATGAACACCACTTAATTATGTCAATTATGGTCAATTTCGTGCTGACCATGCATGTGCCTTAGCGAAATCTATTTTTACAAAAGAAACCATTTTTCAGATACCATCGACATTTAACTTAAATTTAGGGTTCCGGTCAATTATACTTATCGCCGCTCTTAAATCTATAAATATCCAAAATTTCCATAAATTGTAATTTTCTATACAAAAATGCAAAAGCAAAAGGTGCGTAATTTTTACAAAGTCCGTCAATTTTTTTATTAAATTTATTTTTAATGCTCCTCCGATTTTATTGCATAATATAACAAAAAACTAAGTTCACGCAGTAACCCATGCTAAACAATCTGAAACTGTGAATATGCCTCGCGTAAACTGACTTTTTCAAAAATTGTCACTCTTGTTTTCCAAACTCTAAGACTATCTACTTCATTGAGTATTTCGGGCACATCAACAAGATATAGCTCCCCGCCCAAAAAAACCAAAAATTTTAAAAATAAAAAAATTGTTAATCAAAATTTGATTACCCTGTATGTAAATGTTGAAATTCTGTACAAAAACAAAGAAGATATAAAATTTATCCACAAAGTCCGATTAGTTTATATAAGATTGAATGAGATCAAAAAGTATAAACGTGCGAATAAAAAGTGTAGAATAATGAGTAAAAGTTAAGTAATTTTTAGCTTTTTTTCTAAGTTTTTGAAATTTGGATAATAATCACAATTGTAAGTCCAATCCTTTTACAGTAAAATTTTGCACTTTATTAGATTCATTCTTGTGAGTTCAGATTTGTAACCCGTTTGTTTAAAGTAATTTTACTGCAATACTTATTAAGGATTTAAGGTAGTTTTATTCAGGTTAAAAGTTTTTGATAATAGCCCATATACATAAATATCTGTGAAATCGACACCATTGCTATAGTGTTAGTACACAAAAGGTATGACGTTTATTACTCAATAAAATGTAGTAAATATAAAGAAAATCATGATAAAGGGTGCAGTATAAAAATTACAAAAGAATGCAGTTCTATTTGTTCTGACAAATAAAAAAAAACCAACACATGTATACATTCACACGTATACTATAAAAAATCATATATTATGTTCATACAAATCTTAATTTGGCCAAAAAAATATTGGCATACATACAAGGGTTTACATGTGTATGTGTGTGAGACAAACTATGTACGTGTTCTTTACTATTTTTGTCGTTGTTACTATTACTATTATTATTTTTTTTTTTTTTTTTTTTTTTGTTCATGTATGAACATTCTTATAACATATTCTCTGTCATAGCTATACAAAGACAGTCGTGTTCATTTAAAACCATTTTCATTTTGTATAAAAATTCAGCATGAATGACAGAATGAATGTATATATACTTATGCATATATGTATGTTTGTATGTATGTGAGTATGTATGTATATATGTATGTATATATGTATGGATTTGTGATTGTTGTTGCCATTGATATGTATAACTTTCCTTTTCATTATTTGAGTCAAACAGAAAAATAAGCTGTCTTTTGATTTTTCCTATTTATTTTTCTGTGTTCAGCTCAGTTAAATAACAGTTTTTTTTTCTACACATACATGTGTGTGTGTATAATAATTACTTATACAATTTTGTTTATGTAAGTATATAAAATATTTTTCATTTATATATATATATGTAAGTATTTTCTTTCTACCGCTACTGCTTACTTCTAAATATATTTTTTATATTATTTATTTTGTTTGTTTTGTTCTTTGTTGTTATTTGTTTTATCGTAAAAATATTTTTGCTGTTTTGACAAAAAGTAAAATAAAAGGAATATAAATGTTTTGAAGTCGTGCTTCTGTCTAAAGAACAATATTTAAGTCTTCTTATGTGATCTGTTAGAAATGAAGAAGATTTTTTTATAAGGGATATTTATAACGTATAGTCTGCAAGATTTAAAGAAGACTTTAAATTTCTTACAATAGAAAAAAAAGTAAAAAGAAAAAATGGCAGTAGTATAAGATAAAAAATATATATATTTATACCTTTCTAAATTTTTTTTTTTTTTTTGAAATTTGGAAAAGAAATCAATTGTTTGTGTTATTCGAAAATATTTTGAAATAATATATATAATATATATATAATAATATTTTGAAATGTGTAGAGTATAATGTGGTAATTTCTGAAAAAATCGCAGTATTTATTTCTGATATTAAGTAAAAATTAGTATGCATTTTCATTTCAAAAATATTTTCACATATTTTTTATATATCAGAATTATTTCCACAATTTCAAAAATCAATTATTTATACTTAACATTGCAAAAGATGGTTCAAAATATTTTTTTATGATAGTATAAAATCTTAAGATGCAAACATAACTTTAATAGGTGGCAAAAATATAAAAGTAGAGCCAAAACTGATGAGAAATCTATCGGAGTCAAGATGAGATTTAAATGAGTGACATCATCATTATGATTTGGAAAAAGAAATGTAAATAGTTAAAGGATGATACAATCTTTAGTTAAAAGATATCGTTACATGAAAATAAAAACGATTTAAAGAGAAATTAGGAAAAATCTGTCAGAAAAATTTAACATCATTTAAAAGATTTGCATAATTCTCAGTAGTCATCAATCTCTTTAGATACAGTCCGGGATGGAGGTCACAAAAACGAATATAATTAATTGCCTGATAGCGATGTGTACTTACACCAATGCACACACACCACATAATAAAAGCAAGTTTCAGTCGTAATACTCTTTGGTTGTTTTTGGGCTACTCGAACATTTTTAGAGGACCTAGAATTTGAAAACCTTTGTTTTCCTCCATATAAAAGAGGCCACCCTAAGTAACGCATACCCTAAAGGCGACCTAAAAGAAGTTAATAGCTGCTTAGAGCCCATCTTAATTATAGCTAAGGAAGTGAGATTCTCAGAATTTTACCACTCATTTTCTGGTCATAGATACATTAAATTTAATAAGAAGGTTCGCGATACGGATATTCGAAATGACAACGAACAGTCTAACCGAATCCTTTCGATCTGCTTCAAACATTGCTTGCAGCCTGATTGTCAGAATGGATTATTGTACTCCAAAATAGCTCTTCATTCGCAATTTTCAACGATTATTCTCGAACGGAATTCTTGCCGCTCTAAAGTCTACTCTTTTGACGGGTCGAAACGTATAGGATGGTTATAGGATTAAGTTCAATTTTAGATTGCCTGACAAGTTTAGTATCACTCACGTTGAAATTTACGCCTTTAATCGGTTGTGGTATCACCAGGTATCTTCATTTTTACTGGCAGTAATTCCGCTACAATTTTAACTGAATTTGGGTTCAAGGACTGACCCAAATTCGATCTGATTGTCATTTAATTGTCAATCCACTTGTGCAATGTAGGATGAAAGTGCAGCAGCAATTATTTTAGTATTACTCTGAATATCCATTACAAACAAGACTGGTAATGTCAATTAATGGATGTCGCTGTATACTAGGGACTTATGTCAGAAGGCTGGTAATTACAGAAGTTGTAATGATGAGACAGAGAAGTAGACGGTTTTCCACCTAATGTTCGATTACCCAGCTGTAGCAGAATTCACGTCTAAACTGCTATTTAAGATATCATGCTCTGGATTTGGGTGACCTTTCTGGAATTCTCGGGAAAAAGTTTCTTTGCAGAATGCTGTTTGTCATACTGCGATGGTTCAACACAAAAAGTGCATCACACTTAGACCTTTACTTTACACTAAATGAATTCTTAAGACTGACAACGTCTACCCTTAAAAGATAATGGTTTAGAAATATAATATAAATTTTGCATGACTGAATGACTAAATCCATTATGACAATAATTTTTTTTAATATTTTACTTGGATTGAATAATAGAAAAATTTACTGAGTGGAAAGAGAATAACTATATTTAAAAAAAAAATCCAAAGATGACAAATTATTTATCAAAGTTATCGATAAGTAATCTCAAGTAAAATAAAGTAAATAAATAAATAAATAAATTTTTAACCTAAAATTGACATTTCGAGATTAATTTTTAAAAGTGTTGCCCACAATCAGCGATTTTAAGCAGTTGTAGACAATTTTACAATAAAATCTTGATATTAAATTGTGGTATACCCATTCCATTATTTAAAAGTTTTTAAACATATAAATAATTGCACCGAACATAAAGATAATTGTATGCAAAACCATATTATGTTTGCCATAATCATATTATACTGAAACGTTTTTTAGATACATGCAGATGGTCTTAATATTATATTATCATATCAACCATATTTGCAAAACTGTCTAAAATATATAATATAATATAATATTTACTTTACTTTTACAATATTTACTTTAGTTTTGCTCCACTCAATTTTACTTTAAATTAAACGCAGCGTTTTAAACGTCAACCTTATTCAAATAAATAAAATACACATAATTTTTAACTCTAGATATTTACCGGTGGTAAATTAAAGCTAATATTTCCTAACTTTAAAATTATACATATGTAAATTGACTATTCAAACACAATAATAATCTTTGCATACATACGTAAATATCTAACACAGCATTCCTTTAAAAGCAAAATGCTCACGGAAAACATGTATAAGCAAACATACTCTAAAATGAAAATCTTAAAATCCATACTTAAATTCTTAAAGGAAAACATAAAACCTCCCACTACTCACCGTACAACGGAAATAAAAGAAATACAAGTGCTCATGCTAAACATTTAACACAAAAGAATTCAGTTTCTAACAAAAGAAAAAAATTAAAATCTTCAGCACAAAAAATTAAAAGAAAAAAATGCGCACAAGACATAATACGTTTATGCCTTAAAGGGCCGTAATGTTGCAATAAAAGCAAAAAAGAAAAAAATGCTATACAAGGATAATGTGTTAAAATTGATAAAATTCATTAGTTGAGTTGGATAGACAGATTAAAAAGAAGTGCGTCGTTTTTATGTATATACGTGTAAGTTTGTATAAGCTCTATAATTCCAACACTCAGACTCATTCCAAATATAGTTTGTTAGAGCTACACTCATTTAGACAGTTTGAATCCATGTTACATAGTTATTAAATGCAACAAACCTCGAACAAGTTAAACATAACCGTTATACAATTTTATATTTAAACACACTAAGAGTAAAAACCTTCATATACGAGTATGTTTATATGTATGAAGGAATTTACTAGCAAAATTTTAAATGAAAATAATGCGGATTTCCTTATTTTGTGAAGAATGAAAAGAAGCAAATTCTTTGCTTTTTTTCGCTCTGGAATGTAAAAGCATGCAGTTGAGTACAGCTGTAAATGAAGTAGCAGATGTTTTTTTTTTTTTTTATTTGTTGTTGTTCTAAAAGATGAAAAACGAAAGCCACGCAAAGGAGTGCATGTTGAATGAAAAACAAAACAACCAATATAAAGAAAGATTATAGAAGATTTAAGTGGAAAAAAACTGAAGGCCCTTTTGAGGCTAGAAAGCTTAATTTAAAATTCACATAGTATTTTTATTTAATATTCAGCCTTTATTTATAGAATGGATTTAAAAAGATCTTCTGAAATTCCAGCTATCAGAAGGCCAATAATAGAGTTTCATTAACAATAAGAATGGTTTTTAAAAAATGAGGCCTTCTAGAAACTTTTCCAATTCACTTTATTCATAAGTCCGTGGAGATAGCTACTATAATAAAGTATTAGTCTGTATGAGTTTAACAAATAGAACAACAAAGGAAGAGTTTTTAAGTTCAGAGATGGCAAACACATCTTTAAAGGTCCCTTGAAGTATAAAACTGTTTATTATATTGAAGGCAGATTAAGATTTGTGAACCGGGTAAAATCGTTTTCTTTCTCTATTGTGTTCCTCCACCCGATATTTTGATAGCAATAATTTCATCTATATTTTCATATATTGAAACAAACACACTATTTAAGAAAGTATATTTATTACAAGTTTAATAATTTTGTGACATTTGTTCAATCTAGGTTGACAAAAATAAAAAATTATGATAAGGAACTGAAATTTTATATACAACAAGTTTACGCCCACTTTTTATGTAAAAATTATATTCCAAAAATATTTGTTGTTTAATTTGAATTGAAACTAATTTACGCATATGTTATACCATACACAACTTCTGCCGATATATGTAAAGTACAGAAAAAATTTTTACTCCCAGAATAACTTTCTTATTCGATATAACAATATTCGTGTATTCACCTGGCTGGCTATCTGTAGGCTCACGAAAAAAAGTTGCAAATGTACCCCTCTAGAAATGAAGATTAGTCTTTTCTTATATGATTCCCAAAATATTACAATCTGAGTTGTATAATTTTCAAAACACCTTTAAAAATACGTATTTCTTTTAATATCATTATCAAAATTTTCGTTAAAAGAAAATTAACTTCAAACCATAATAGAGACATACTAAAACCTGGAATGTTCATTTCAATAATTGTTGTCTCTTTTCAGCAGCGAAATATAAAAATTTTACTGACTTTTTTGTCAAATTGTCAAATTTTCTTTATTCCAACATTTATATATATATATATATTCAAAAAAGTGCAGCACTTTTCATATTATTTGGAAGAAAAATCATAAAAATATTTCACCGACAAAAGCTTTTATTATAAAAATGCTAAAAATATTGTAACATGAACGAGCCTTTATGTGTTTGTTCATGTAAATACTTTTAGCAGTTTTAATTAAAAAAAAATCATAAATCAACATTATCAATTTTCTAGTTCTTCAAAATATTTGGTTTGTATATTTTTCTTCTCAAAAACTATTATATCATCTTTTGCGGATATTTCTAACATAAAGATATGTTGGATTAGTGTGATTAGTTACAATATTATTAAAAATGTTTCCATTCAGTTACAATATTATTAAAAATGATACCATTCAGAAAATATGAAAAATATTGATTTGTTTTGACATTTCAGCGATAATTCTTTACAGAAAAATAAATAACCACAGAAGCCCATTATATACATAAGTATATGAAGAAGAACTACATGCAAATGCGTACTAATGCATATATGAATCATACCATTTATTAAAAAAAAAAAACTTAAGAATAATGGAAAATAAAATTATTACTATTTCCTAAATTTCACATAACTCTTGCAATAAATAAATTCTTTTTTTTTACTCAAAAAAAAAAAAAAAATGTCCAGTAAAGAGTTAGCAGCAAGAGGATCAATTTCATGCATTTTTTCCCAAAATTTTTGCAAATAAATCTCATGGAAGTATTTTTTGTAGTAAAATATGAATGATTTTATAAAAATCGAATTAAAGGGATTTTTGAAATCAAATCACTATTTTTACACGAATTTATAGTTTTTATGATAAATATGTGCTTTTGGTGACATTTATTTGATATAACAATTAACTCAACCAAATATGGACCGTAAATCTCAAAATAATACATGTGCAACTGAAGGAATTTAAAAAGTTTGTTTACACATTATGTATCAATAAGTATTCGACAAATAATTGTTGATCGTAAACCATATTTTGGAGGTATTTTAAAAATGGTGCAGCTCACATGAACGAAAGCTTAAAACCGAAATATTTTGGTGATTAGTTTAAAACATATCAATTTTAATTTTAGGGGGTAAGTTTAAAAGATTTTTTGTCTCCATATAAATCAGTGTACTTTACTGCATATGCGAAACATGAAATAAATTACAGGTTTCAATTTTAAATATATTTTGATGAAATTACACATGAATAATTATTTTGAATCAGGAAGAAAGCCATTATTTTACCTAGACGTCATACAAATGTCGGCCAAGAATACAGTTTAATGCCCATAAATTTATTATATATCCAAATATTAAAATAAAATACAACGCAAATAAGTTAACGTTTATCATAGTGCTAAATTTTATAAAGATCAGTCTACATTGACTAAAGCTTCCACACAGGGCTCACTTTTGAAAACCCCTTTAAAGTGCATATATCTCGCATAAATGTAACTATTAAGATGATATTTGAGACAAAAAAGTTTCACATATATTTTAGAATATTTAAATACCCACCAGCAAACATATTTATTTATATATTTTAAAATCGAAAAGCAAAATCTATTCTTAAAAGCAATGCAATCAAAAAAAAAAAAAAAAAAGAGCAGAAAAGCTTCTGATTGGACATCGTACCAATATGACTTTAACAAAATAAAGGCGTAATTTTGATTTTATAGGGAGGCAAATTGGGGTTAAAATTTTCGCGGAACTATGCGGAACTTAAAAGTTATTTATTGTTAAAAATTTTATAAAGTAAATAATCAAACTGGTTTTTAAAATTCTAAAAGTTAAAAAAAAATAATAATAATTTATTTACTTATTTTATTTGAATAGGGAAATTACCCAGTGTAGTTATACATTGAATAACTTTTAAAACAGTATACAACTTATTACAGTATGTTTAAAAATAAAAAAGACATTTTATTTTGAACCAAGAGCATTTTCAATAAATTTTAAATAACATTTTCACTTAGACTACTTTTAAAAATTAATACAGATTCTTATTATATCGACTATTTCTGATCTAGTTAAAGTGTTTTCTAATACATATCAAAAATTTGGTTCAATTGAACTACTTTTATTTTTCGACTTTTGTCAAGCTAGATTGGCCAAATGTCACAGTGTGCCTCGTATCCAATATTTTACTTACCTGCTCCCCCTTTAAATTGCTGCTTTATGCGTGTTTGAAGCTATTGTTGCTTTTGTGTTTGTAGGTTTCTTCAGTTAAAGCTACTCATTTCTTTTGCATGTTTCTTCTGCAAATTTTCTTTTTGTGCACATATTTTCCCTCATATAGAGTACCAATGGAAGAACGTTCGTTTTTTTCAACATTAATGAAAAACAAACAAAGGATAAAAATTTAAACAAAAGATGACACACAAAAAAGTTTGTCTTCTATACTTTTTTTTTTCACTGAATTTTTTAGTTTCAGCTTCTTTTTGTGTAGTCGAATAGCTGAATACACTAGCAGCTTTTGTTCTTTTGTATGTCCTTCAAGTATGGCGACAAGCTTTTGTATTATTTTTTTAATATTGCAAGCAGCGTTAATTTGAAAAAAAAGTAAAAAAAATGGGTAAGATTCTATGTTTAAAGAAGAAATTCTTAAAACAAAGACAGCTATAGCGTATATTGTGTATTTAAAAATGTTTAACACGAAAAAAAAAAAAGATTTAAAAGATTTTTGGTAATAAACACGCGCATAACAAGTACTAGTACATATTTATAGAAAATATTTTAGAAAATATTTTAGAAAATATTTTGGAATGCAAAAGCATGAAGTTAAGTTTCAGTATTAGAGATATAGGGAATCAAATTACAATAATATTAGTAACGATCGTTTCAGGAAACTATAAAATTAATCATTTATAAATATCATATTATAGTAAAAATTCAGAAAGTGCAAAAATTTAAAATAATGAGAATATAATAACATTTTTAACTATATATATTTATTTTTGACCGTAACACAGTGCAACAATGTAAAATTGCCTCAATAGTTCCAAAGCAAAATTTAATCTTAACAGTGGTTATGAAAACCTCTAAAAGATTTTTCAAAGTAAATTTGAATTTTGGTTTTATGGTCCCTTGAAGTTCGAAATTTTTAGGGTCCGTTTTTCAATAAAATTATAAATACAAACCATTTAAATTATTTAATCCAAACGTTATTATATTTTGTTTTTGTTTTATAGACTACTAGATTTATTACTCCTAGATGTTTTTTAATAATACCACTTATTTTATTATTTGGCGAAAAAGAAGCATGGCACCTATACAGATTAATTTTTATTTTATATTTTTTGTGTGTGTCAATTTTTATTTGTATTGATCCAGTAGCATTAAGAAAATACCAAAATTTATTTTTTCTTAAAACTACACAAAATACTTGATATATGTGCTAATTTTCATTTGAACTTTCAAACAAATAAATGTTTACAAATATCATACAAATATCATATCATATATTTCCTTTCTGAGGTTGCTCGATATACATATATATCTGCAAAATATAAGTTAAATCGGTTGAATAATGTAACTACCCACATACTGCAAACAATCATTTAATCAAAATCTAACATAATATCTTATAGAAATACATTAAAATTTACTGATTTAAATATTTTTTATATTCACACATAATGTAAAAAGTGATCCTAAATGTCCAAAGTTTAAAAGTACATAAAATCGAAATACGATCTAACTTTGCAAAATCCTTTGAAAATTTTATTATTTTGTGTTGTAAATATGGTTTTTAATTTCCAAATTTGTATGGAAATTTATTTTACTTTTTTATTTAAATTTATTTAAATGTAAAAGATATTTGTGATTACGGATGTTAATATTTTTAAAATGCTTATTTGAAAATTCATTGTTATATTAAAAAATATATTCATACCTAATTCTATTAAAAAACTAAAAATGTTTTACTATTTAAGTATTTGATTACTCATCATCTATAATAGAAACTTTATGAAATTATCTTCACAGCTACAGAACACTTGTTAAGGAACCATGCCTTCGAGTATAATTTTTTTGAAATCTCACATGAAAATTATCAGGTTTTCTCCAAGACTTAAGATAATATTTTTTTAGTCTTAAATATGGAAAATTAATATGTAAAAATTATTGAAGGTCAAAATAAAAAATCTCATAAAGCTGTGACTTGAATTCACCTAACTTTGGCGAGGCTTTTCTAAGTTTTGTGTTCTAATAGCAATGGTTTCAAGCATAGAAAATTTGCAAATCTTTAAGAAGTTTTATCATTCCAACGAATTCTAATTTAAAAATATGATTGGTATATAAAAGAACATCCATAAAATTATATTTGAGAATATTATCTGCGACTTTTTGCGATCTTATAAAATATTAGAAAAAAAATGTGCGTACCTCATATTAGCAGTTTGTTAAGAATTATTTAAAAATTGTAGGGTGTAGGCTAAAATTTCTTTATGCCACTCCTACCTTTAAAGTATTCTTTATTACAATAAAATTTATAAAAATATGTGAGAAATTCATAGAAAAAAATATATATTTTTTTCAGTAAGGGAGTAGCAGTGATTCTACCTCCCTATTTTTAGTGGGAATGTTTACGTCCTTGTTTACTAATAGAATATAAAATTTCAGTGCAATATCTCCAAAACTGGATTTTTATCTTTATAAAACTGCCAAATTTGACTCTTTTAGACAAATGGCAACTTGTGAAATTATCACTTAATTTTAATTTTGTTTTAGGGTTTAAAATATAAATAATAAAGTAAATCATTTCATTACGTAGATATGGTATGTTTGGTGGTTTTGTGCAAAAAAGAAATATAAATTTTTTAAATACTTGACAGAATGTTTCAAATAATTTTTATTTTTACAATTAAGGAGTCTATCTAATCCTTAAGCAAAATTATTAAATAGTTTTTATCAGCACCCATAACCCCAAATTTAAATTTTCTGAAATTGTTAAAAAAGCTAATTCAAGTTCAATATAACTAATTCCTAGGTATCTGTTTCGAAAATAAATTTTTGGTGGAAAACTGAGAAAGGAATTTACAAATTTTTATGTCTCTTCTTTATTTGGCTATTCAACACAGATGGTCCGGACGATTTTCCTAAGTCATATGCCAAAGAAAACAGTTTTCGATGACACTTTATATTGAAAAGTCATGGTTGGCGTCTATTTACAAATATGAAGCATACTTCCACAGTAAAGCAAGCATTTTGATATAACACAGTGTGCATATGAATTCATTCTTTAAGAATTCTTTAATTGCTTGTATTTTTTTCACAAAAAAAGTTTTCTTTTATAAATACATGTACAGATTTGGAAAATTTTTGTTGCAGAAAAATATGAAAATTTTGGTTTTGGGATTGGGGAATTTATTGGCGATATTAAAAGCATTTTGGGGATTTTTTTCAGGGAAATTTTGTTTGAGGTGAGAAAAAATAGACTATATTGAACTTAAGAAAAGGTTAAATGCCCCAAAACGTAAAGGCAGAAAAAACATTTATATTTTATTTAGAAACTGATTTTTTTTCTTGTTTTTTCTTTAGTTTTTGATATTTTTAATGATATTGTAAATAAAATTTGTAAATGATGATTCTGTAAAAATAAATTCAGTAATAGCAAATAAGAAATTATTACCTTCGTTGTTGAAATACTAAAATCTTAGCCTTTTTCAGGCTATTTAAAAAATCTAAAAAGGCTAAAAAAAGCTAGAAGCTAAAGAAAAAATTTTGAGGCAAAAAGCAAAATAAAAAAACGAGATTTAAAAATGATAAGCTGGCAAGTAAGCTAACGCATGCATTTAATGTGTATTTTAGCATGTAGAACGAAGTTAAAGAGTGATCTTAACTCATAAGTGTCCACTGTACCATATTGATTACAATTTATTTAGCGGCTGTTATTTTTGAAGTTTAAAGTTAAAGTTACAGTTTTTTTCTTTTCTATTTAAATAAATAACAAATAGTGATTTAAAAGTAATAAACAATATTACTGACAATAGCAGAAAGTTGATTGTGAATTTTCACTCTTTGAGAAAAATAACAAATAAATCAGTTCTTTTCATATTTCCCAATATTCTTTTCGAATTTGACTTTTTTGGTAATATGATGCTATAACTATGTATAAGTGCTTCCTTACTTGTTTTTGTAAAAAAAATTGTCCTATAAATGCCCAAAGAAAGAGAGCCTTATATATTTTTTTTAAGATTTTTAATTTTTATACATTAAGTATAAACAATAGTAAAACAAATGTTTTACACAAATATCTGATGGATATTAGATTAGATATTAATTTGTTAATAATAATAAAATCTATTACCAAGAATTTAATCAGACATGTTGAATAATTTTAAAAGTACTAATTTATTTAATTTACAAAATGATAAATCTGAAGTTTAATATATGATGTATTTTTTCCCATAAATATCGATGGTTTAATATAGAAAACTTTTTGTAATTTTACAGGAGAAAGAAAAAACTGAATAAAACCTAAAAAACAAAAATATTTTGCACTTTTACTTCAAAAAAAGAAGCGTAATTAACGCTGACAATTATTTTTTTTTTTTTTATTTTTCTACTCTTTAGGAAGTTATATTAGATAGGGCTTTTTGTTACTGAAATTTTTTCATTATAAATTCTAGGAAATTTCTTAACAAAGATGAAAATGACAAAGTAAACTTAAAATGAGTTAGGGCGTTTTTTTTTTCAAAATATATTTGAAATAAGCTAGGGCTTTTTCTTAAATGTCTACATATCCGTTATTTACAGTCATATCGCAATCAATTCTTTAAGAGATGAGTATTAGATTGTGATCTACATTACATTAAGAACGTGGTGTAAAAGAATAAATAAATAAATAAAATAAATAAAAAATAAATCGAGATACGCCTTTTTTATTTTAAGGCAACCATGTGTAGTTATGTAAATATATTCATTCAAAAATGATCTCTATAAGAACAAAATACTTGTTAAAAACAAAAAAGTAATTATTTTGAATGATAAAACATATTTTTTTATTGGGTGCAGAATTTTTGGAAAATATTTTAAAAATTTTTTGGGTTGGCCCATAAAGTATCTAGCAGCCCAGATTTAATAAATTCAACTACTAGTAAATTTTCATATAAATTTACTCCATTTATAGTAGGTAACTTAACTTCTACTACAATTAGGATAAAAATACATATTGTGTTTAATTTCAAATATGTACGCATTTTGTGTTTAAAAAAAATTATAAGAAAAATGTTTATATTTACTCTTTTTTGTGTTCAAAAATGTTTAGACACATCAGAATATAAATTATTTTTTCTAAAAATGATTGAAAATATATGTAAAAATAAACATAAATAAATGTATGTACGTATGTATGATATAATGAAAATAATGCAAAAGTAATGAAAACACATACACATGTAAATAGAGATTTTTTTTTTTTTTTGTTTACTTAAACCATGCTTTACTAAAATTAAAGAACAGTTTTTGACAGATTTAAACATTTCGGATAAACAGCATGTTCGCATTTTCCTCATTCAAATTTGACTGGATTTGTTGAATTTTTCCGTAAAACTTATTACTAATTAATTGCTTATTTTCTTTTTTCTGCAGATATAACATGTACACATTTAGATTTTACAGTTACCATAAGATACTATTTTTCCACATTATAGAAATATTTTGTATCGATTTTAAAATACTATTCTGAAGAAATATTTATTTGAACATTTTAAATTTTTCTTTTTAAAAAACAATTTTTTTGACACTTTCTATCATAGAATACAAGTAGAATTTTATATGAAAGGCATTTCAAACTAACTTTTCAAAAAAAAATATTCATTTTTTTCAAAATACAAAAACAAAATATATATGACTACATGTATTTTGTTATTGCGTGAATCAGGTTTTTGACAATTGAATCAGGTTTTTTTTCTCTCACATAAATATCTAGTTATTAATCTATGCTTTCCATTTTACTCAATAGTACATGTAATAATAAATTTAAAATGTTTTTATATTAAAAAAACATTTTTACAAACATTCAAAATACTACATTTTGACAAAAGTAATTGATTTTAATAAACGCATTGTGCCTAAATTTACATATTTCTGTAATTTTAAATTAAAAATTACTTACTCTATAGCAGTAATTTTACAAGCATTTTTTTAGCGTGTACAACAAACAAAAATGTAATTTAATAAAATTAAAAATTTAATAAATTTGTATATTTATATAATATATATTTTGTGAATAGTACAAAAGATTCGATACTGCCGAATATAGCACTTCCACTAGTTTTTAACTGATTTATTACTTTAACACGAGCAGTCTTAAAGACATTTAAAAGTAATTTCTTCTCATTACCACCATATTTTCAACCTCTATTTTATGCTGCTGTTGTTTAATAGTTCCATTGGGGGTGTCAAGTGACATAGTTTTTTTCCTAATGTTTTTCTTTTCAGTTTTCTTTAAGCAACATCATGTTTAGCTCTTGTATTAGCGTATTTCAGCCAACACCATTTTTTTATATACTTTTGTCTGCACTCTATACCTCCTCTATTCATATAAAAGCTATTCTCTTTAGGGAGTCTGAAGGCAACAGCGACAAAGCGCGAAACTTAAAAAAACTAAACAAGAGAATAAGAGAAAATGGAAAAGAGGAACAACAACAAAACTCTAAAAAATAATATAGAAAAGAACTTTAGTTCATATTTAAAATTTTTCATCATTGCGTTTAAGACACAAAACTTTTCTTTAAAATTGTTATCTCTAGCTTTTCAACTTAGTTTGTTGTTTAGTATGAAAGCAAAAAATAAGAAAGGAAAATATACTTTTTATTTAAAACAAAAAATAAAGAACTAAAATTTATACTCATTTATAGTTTAGTGATAGTTTTTAGATTTTAGTCTCCTTTTTTTTTTTTTTTTTTTTTTTGCTCCCTTTTCGTTTTTTTTTTTTTTATATTTCTTATAAGTTTTGTATTGAAAAGGAGTAATTGCCTGTAATATATGAATAGGATGATAATAAATTGTTGAATAATATAAATATAGAAAAAAAAACTTAAATTTCTTTCCGATGGAAAAAGTAAATTAAGAAAAAAAATATTTTAACAATCCTTTGATGCATTTTCTTTTAAAGGGGTCACTTTGTGTGTGCGCTGTATCTTGCGAAAAAAAACTAAACAAATTTTTTTTAGACATTTAATTAGAAGCGCAACAAAGTTTCCAAGAATAGATGAATGAAACAATTTTAAAACAAACGAACTTGCTTTAACAAAAATGTAATTAAAAAATTGTTGGGTAAAATAAGGAAGTAAAAGAAGTCGTAATTAAAGAGAAATCAATAGAAAAATTTTAAATTATATTTAATGTGTATTAAAATATCACGATATTGAATTCAATGTCCGAATTCCGGATTCAAATCCGGAATCCTTCAACAATACCAGGCCAAAGTACAACCATATTTTTCAAGATTATAAGAAACCTTTGCATTTGAATAATACTTTCTTTATTATAGGATCCATATGTTTCATACACAACTGCATTTAACTTTCATATTTCTTTTGCTACATAAACCATTTATAGCTTGATTGAAAGCTCTTACCTTGCTCATTCCAACGATATATAACACTCGCTGAAAAAAACTTAGAATAGGTACTCAAACTGGACTGATCTAGGAAATATATCACTGGGAACATTCTTGATGATTTTGTGTTTCATATACAACTGCATTTAACTTTTATAATTCTTTTTAATCTTTTCCCATTCTTCTACACTTTCTATTCACTTATTTATAATTTTTGATCTCATTCGATATTGTATAAACTAATCTGATTTTGTGGATAAATTCTACACCTTCTTTATTTTTTTCGAAATGAAGCGTATTGTTGGTCTGAATACAGAAAAGATAGTAAAGAGAATTTAAAGATTGATTCTTAGTTCTTTACCATCATTTGAAAGTCACGTTTATAATACATTGCACAGTGGGGCAGAATCGAAATTTTTTGGAAATAAATCTGTAACTTCTGATAGGCTAGTTGGATTTTCATGAAATTTGGTGTAGGCGTAGCGGAGGAGTGTATAATGTCAAGTTTGGAAGGGGAGCACAACAATCCATTCAGGGGCGGAGCTAAGAGGGCTCAAATTTAGGTACCTCTGACATAAAAAATTTTTAATCGCTTGCCAAATTTTTGTTTCTTGTCCGATTTCAAATATTTTTATATATTGTTGTAGGCCCTAATAAGACCTATGTCCTATTTATCTCTTATAGTTTTCTAGTTATTTGCGTTTGCATTTTTAAGCACCATAATTTTGCATGTTCTTGGTCCAGTTTTTTCATATATATCCCAGTATATCCGTTCGATTTTATTAGTTTTTTTCTTAACTAGTTAAAGAACAAAATTATCTATTGAATCAAAAAAATTTGAAGACGATATCTTTACCGAGTCCAAAAATAAACGATTTTGAATTTGAAAATTCCAAAAAAGACGCCTTTTTGTGGTTTTTTAGCTGAAAAAGTATCTACACTCTTTTTTATCTAAAATAAAATTTTCTTTAGCAACATATAACAATTTCACACTTTTCTGAAAGGCAACTTCACGGAGATAACTTTAAGATAAAAAACAAGCCCAATAACTCAATTGGTCATGGTACACACCCTCCCGAATTCGACCCATTTTATATGAAAGTTTTGACTTTAGACCACTTTTTCTCAAATCCCAAAGCACGAATCGACAAGCGGAATATATTTTAAGAATCCTCAATATGTTGTTAAAAGTTTTAAATCAAAATCTACGGGCCTTCGGAAAAATGTGGATTCTATAGCCATAAATGTGAAAAATTTCATTTTTGGGAATTTTGATTAGTTTTTTTGGGAATTCAGGAAAACTCTACCCTGATTGAAATTTGGTTAACGCGCTTTTATTTACATTAATAGGATCCACATTTCTTGCATTAACAAATATGTTATTACAATTAAAAAATTTATATTTTCTCCAACAACCCCAAATTGGGCCTTTTCTTTGGTTTATTTCTAAATTGCGAAAGAACTTTTAAAAATATGTATTCCAAATTAAGACTTGAATTTCATTAAAAGAAACAAATTCAACATAGAAGATTAAAACTTAATTTTCTCCTAACATTTGGTTGGTCCTTCTTTCATGTTTAATACATCGGTCATTCTTTTTGGAGATATTTAATTAACTTTTTAATATATTTTTAAGGTAAATTGTCCAACTCTGCAACGATGATCTTTTTAAGTTCTTCCACTATTTCGTATTGTCGATTTTCTCCTCCTTTTGAGCTCCTGCCATGTATCCCAACAGTATTCGATTATATTTAGAACTGGCACATTATCCTTAAAGAAACTTTTTATAGTGCTGACGGTAAGAACTGCCGCATTGTCCTGCTGAAATATCCTAGGACTTTTTGTAACATTATAGCAATGTTGAGTTATTTCATTACCAGTAAGTCTAATGTAATCTTTACTTCTCATTCTGGTATCAATTCCAGCCTATATCATTACACATCCTCCGCCGTGCTGTCGTCGACTTAAAACTTGTTCATCCTCATGCAAATTGTGACAGTAATAACACCACCCATCAAGACCATCTAAGTTGAATTTCTTTCTGTCAGTAAATAATACTTGGCAACACCTTTTCTTTCACTGTAAGTGATAATCTATTAACTTAACTCGTTCAGCTTTATGGATTGTCATAGGTAAAGATCTTCGTTACATTTTTTTCCATTTTAAAGTTTTACAATAATTTTTTTTCACATTTTTAACGAAATTTTTAATACCAGCTTTTTCTACAATTTTCTGGAATTCTCCTAAAATTGCTTTCTTCTGTCCGGCAATTTCGGCACTTGGTCTTCCAGGGCTGTACAATTTTCCATAATTTTTCAATAGATTCAACACCATATTTTTTTTAGATTTTCAGCAATTTCCGAAATTTTCATTCTACTTTCACGATATTTTAAAATAAGTTCGGTTTTTGCGGAATAAAGTTTTTTTCCACAACCCATTCAAAAGTATTTTTTGCTTTTGCAAAAGTAGAATTAAAACTGACCGCTTCAAATGATATTTTAAATAAAAATAACTTCAATTAAAAAATGTGCTAACATTTATTCGCAGAGGATTATAGTAGTAGGGAAATGGGAAGGCAATAGTTGTTTTTGTTTTTAATGAGGAGTAAGAGGAATTTTGAAGAGGAAATTGATTGTATGAAAACTGTGCTAAACTGTGTTAAACTGTGCTTATTTCATACAGTTTTTTTAAGTTTAGTTATGTTTGTCAAAGTTTCTTTAGAAAATTAGTAATAATTTTTAAGAAAACCATTCCGATATAAAAAAGTAAGTTAGCTTAGAGAAATTTTTATCAATACAAACGTCAAATGTTTTAGGGGAAAACGTACATCATAATAAACACTACATTAAAAACAGTAATTATAACTGTTGTTGGTGCACTTAAATATATAATTGTAAAAATTTTACTATTTTCATGCTTTCCTGACTACAATTTTCAGCAGGTGAGAACCAGTTTAGTGTGAAGTCAATCCACATACATGTGATTATTAAAACACAAAAATACTGGACGTATGGTGCAAGTCTCATTCAAATAAGAATTTCTTTATTTTCCATTCCTGAAGCCTTATCTTTTGAAATGTGTAAACGAAATTATTTTTATTCAATAAATTTTGAGAAAACAGTAAAAGAATCAGACCACTTTTTTGTAAAAAAAAAACAACAATTTTTCGTACTCATTTTAAAGTCTTGAATTTGATATTTCTCATAACTAGACGAATTGAGATAATTCAAAAAAAATTTCAACACATAACATCGGAATGTATTGTGAATCTTAGAATACTTTTACAAAATATTTATTCTATTATTAGGGAAATTATTTTGAAGCACAAATATTTTTTGAGCTGTAAGAGATATAGGTGGAATGGGACTTGATTTGTAGAATTTAAAATTTTTGGAAACCTTTTCGTATTAGAAGTGGTCATATTTGACACCCAGATAACTTTTTTGAAAGCTTAAGTTGTCTTCTACAACTCTTTCATTTTCTATTCCACCAGTAGTTAAGCAGATACAAATTTATTACCAAATTTTTGCAACCGGCCCCACAGCGAGAGGGATAGTATAAATGAATAATGTAATCAAATTAAAATATTAGATTTGTAATAATAAGGGCAACCAAAAATATGCAAAATCATATTTTTCCTAGGCTTCAAAAGAGCTAAACTATTACTTATTTAACCATTTCAGACAATTCTAGGCATTTTGGCATCAATTCGCTACAGCATAAATAATATAAATATCATTTGTGATATTTATTATAAAAGTTCATAATTATTTTTATTTTTTTTTTTTTTTCATCGAATGAATAAAAAAAATATTTAAAATGTATTCACACATAAAAAATTCAAATAAACCAAATAGTAGAAACGATTTTTTGAAACAAAAACAAAAGTATGAATAAAAAAACCAATGTCTAGATTTACACAAGGCAATCTTTCTTCCTGGAATTCTGATTTTATGTGGGAATGCTCAAGAAGGAATACTAAAGGGTACAAATTTGCCTGTACTTCGAAATTGTTTTTGTTTTTCATGTTTGTACTTCAAAACAAAAACAAATCAAGGCAACTAAAGCAATAATTGCTGAAGTAAATTTTTGTGTGTGAACGTAAATGCAAGTTTAAAAGAAAAAAAAACGAATAATTTCGGCAAGAAAAATTGCTGTGTGTGAATCCAGATAATCATTTAAAAATTTTTCCACAGTCTGAGTTCACACAAAGCCATTTTTCTTGCTGAAATTCTGATTTCGTGTGAAAGCGAGTGAGGGGCAATATGAGAGGGTAAAAACTTAAAATTCATTTTGTTTTTCATTTTCGTACTTCAAGAAAAAAAGGCAATTAAAGCAAGATTACTGAAGTAAAATTTTGTGTCTGAACGTAAATGCAAGTTGAAAAGAGAAAAAATAAAAATTTCAGAAATAAAAATTGCTGTGTGAGAACTTAGACATACTGATATTTATTTCTAAAAATTTGTTTCATCATCATGGATATTTATATTAAAAAATAAAAATCCCTAACATATTTCTTTTTTTCAACAAATGAAAAAACATTTTGAATAGCAAAGACATTTATATTGATTGAAAAATAAAAACAAAAAGTTTTCTGGTGCTTGCTTTAAAGATATTTTTTGCATATTTTACACTGCGGAGAAAAATTTTACATATATTGCACCCAATAGATTTTTTTATATAATTTGCCATTAGTGAAATTTTGATTTTGCTGTCACATACACATATAAATTGATAGAAATTTTGAATGTTTTTAAGTGCAAAAAGAAACTATTTTTTTAGCAATTGTTACTAAAAATCAAGTTTTTTTATATGAATATTAGATAATTTAGTATTTAGTTAGAAAAAATAATATTTTGGAAGCATATTTTTCGATTTTAAGAGCATTTATTATGTGCATAAAACACTTTTCTAGAGCATATTTTTGACTGGTAATCATTAATTTCGAACACTTATTCATTGATTTTGGTCGTCTTATTTTTATTTATGTATCTATATTCACATCAAAATTTATATTTTTTGTACAACTTCTTGATGTTTAAAATAAATTAAGAACTTTTTAATAAACAAGTAATATCAAAATTTCGCGAGACAAAAATATTTGACAAAAATTTTGAAGTTATAGACACAAAACCAATCGAAAAACGATTTAAGTTATAATGTATTAAGAGTTATCGTTTTGTGTTTTCGGTTTCGAATTTCATTTTATCCTCATTAAAAACGATTAGTTTTTCATGTGATAAAAAACGATAATATCAGTTTAAAATCACTTTTAAAGCAACGTTGCATTAAGTATTACTTTTTATTTGTTATTTCAAATTGAATTAAAATTTAAGTAAATTTTCTTACAAAAATTATAAATAAAAAAATACAAATATTTGTTAAGGGAAAACACAAAAACTCACGCTAGTATGATGCATTAATTGAGTTTATGTAAACTCATACCGATATTGATGTCGAAAACCTGAGGACAGATTTGGTAAAAGAACTTACCAGCTTGGGTCCTCCAATACATTATGTGTCTCATTGGAAAAAGGTTTGGTTTAGTATGTACTTGTTGGAAAGCCTCTACAAAAAAGAAAATTTCTATAAATAATAAAGAAGTTCAAACAAGAGGTGCTTGTCCATACAACCAAATCTATATATCGAAAAAAGAGGACAAATATGTGGAAATATGGCAATTGTGGATGATATTAAAAACGCAAACTCTAGCAGAAATGAAAGTTAATCCTCATCTTCGGTAGACGATTCTAATGAAGAACCAAATAAAAAAAGAAAGATATTATTATATAAATTATTATATATGAATCCAGGTACATCTAAAAGAAATTCTCAAAGTTATAAAAAACCCGGATATAATTTTAAAGAACATTTAAAGGAATATATATTACATTATGTTCTAAATGGAAAGGATTTGTCAGAGTCATTAAAAATATTTTCTGAATTAAAAAAAAAATTAATAAATATATTCACATTTTTAAACAAAATGTTACACGCATAGAAAAATACTTTGAGAATTTGAATACTTTGAGAAACAGCTAGCAACCAGGACCCACGTTCACCATTTTCGTAGTTGGGCATAAAAATGCTTCGAGCTTTGCTCATATCCCATATGAAGCTATCGTGGCGTCAACAGTTTTGATATTCATTTTATATTTGCAAATCTTTCATTCTCAGTTTTTTATTGGTATAATTTAAATAAAATGGATAAATCAAACTTACGATCATTATATTAATACTGTAGTCACAGTTTCAGTTAAAATAAAGATATTTTTCGTTGGTGGATCTCTTAGTTGCCACATGTGTGCCATCAATTCAACCAACAACACCTAGTACGCCACACTTTTGAAAAAAAAGATTTTGGGTACTTTCAAATCATCATCGTTTATTTTTAATTGTATAAAACTTCAACAGATTCTTCTTTCCAATATGGGTAGCAATTTCGTTAATAATTTTGAAAATATAGTACGATGCATAGAAATATTTACATAATTTCCCATAGCTCTATGAAACTATCCTTCTGCGAAAAATCTTAGTACAGCTGCCAATTTTGTTTGACACTGTTATAAACCCTTCCTTATTTAATATAAAACTTTGAATGGATCTGAGAAAAGTTTAATCATACAACTAAAATTATTCCCCAAACTTTAAGCTAATTATTTTTTTCTTGTATTTTCATTTTTATGCTCTTCTTCTGTTAACATTGAAGCTGACCGAATTTTTTTATTCTTTAATTAGTCATAATGCTTTTAAACACTTTCAAACCAAAATGTCACGGAATGAAAAAGAATTGGAATTTGAAATCGCATCAAAATCGTTTTTGTTACTGAAATTTTTTAAAACGTTAATTTCTCACCACATATCTGAATATTGTAGTGAATTCAGAAATATTCTTTTAACTCATTTTGGTCCAAAAACCTTCCAAATCGAATGCAATTTCTAAAATTATTCAGAAATTTTTTGTTCGAAAATTTGTAATTTTTTTAAATATTTAAATAAAATGTTTGCATATTAGCTGTGATCTTTAGTGAAAATCGCAATGTTTTTAATGTTTTGTGCAATAATGCATATAGTTTTTAATTTGGTGGTTTGTATTGACTTTAAAATTAATATATCCAGTCCGATTTATCATATATTATGCTGTTTTTGTATTATTAAAAATCTATTAAAATTTGCGTTTGAATCACGGAATACGAAGGAATGTATTTGAAATTTATGATCATTTGAGAAAAGTATTCTCAAAATATACGTTTCTACGAATAAAAAATTTTGATTTCATTAAAATAAAATAATTTTGTATTAACTTATCCTTTTATAAGAAAAAAATTTTTGTGTTGAAGACAATATAATCTAGCTGACCCAAACATTCTATTTATTGTACAAAGTAATCTAAGACTTCAAGATTACAAAAATTTTTATTTTGAAAACGTTTGGTGCGGAAACTTTTCTAACGATCGCGAAAATGTAATATAATATTCTCTAATATCTTTCCATGGTCTAAACGGCTTGTGTATTTTGATATTCGCAATTGCAAAAATTTATACCCCTAATGTACATGTTTATGTTGATTTCTATTTTGTTATACATATAAAAATATTTACAGTAAATCAGATAAAAATGTAGTGGAAATTTTGACATAACAAAAGGACACAGAAAACACAAAATTACGAAAATTAGGTTATATTCCCCCTTTACAGTTGATGCAATAATACATCACAAATAAAATTTTAGGAGAAAGGAAGTTTGCTATAAAAAATTCTTAAAGGACATGTTAACATTTGACAGTTTTCATATATGAAATAATAAACTATATAATTTAATGCTCATAAAATTAATATTCTTTTATTTAATCTTACACTCACTTTAATAAGAAATATTAAAAGAACAAGTACATGAAGTTGAAAAGAAACAAAAAAAATATATGAATAAAATCTAACGTCAAATTAAATTTCAGCACATGGTAATAAAAACTGAGTAAGAATGCTAAAACGAGAGATGGGGTAAAAAAAATAAAAAAAAAAAAATAATAAAAAATTCTAGATAAAAATGTATGTGTGGAAATAAAATAAACAAATACTGAGTCCAACTTACAACTAATTATACCGTACATTGCAGTAGAGTGTTGTAGTGTTTAGCGTTCTGTTTACTGCTATGGAATAAAGTAGTTAAGTATGGCTATAGTAGTGAAACATAAAAATTTAGTTTTTATAACACTGTTACTTGGGAATTTGCATACGTTTTTATGAGTTCCATACTTAAACAATAGTGAATTGTAACTATTTTTTTCCGTTTTTTCACTATTTTCTATTCACAAAAACCAACCACAAATGGAGACTAACAGTTGAAAAATGTTAAAAATTCTTAACATTTATTTAGCAAAGAATATGTTGAAAAAAAAATTAAACGAACAAGGAAGATTGTTATATAAACAAACATACAAAAAATTTAGCATAAGATGACAAAAGTGGGAGTGATTTAGATATGACAATAAAATGAAACAATGGTGTGTAAATTCGTTATAGTAAGCAAAAATTTAATATTTCAAATTAAAGTGTTCAAAATCCTTAAAAATATTTAAACTGAATTTTCTATAACTTTAAAATATCCCCCAAGTTCTTATGCATACTTTGTAATTTATATTTTCTTAACTTGTCCAACTTTCAAAGTCTTCACTGTCTTAAATAATCACGTTGGAAACGTTTTTTATTCCTCCAGTTTTTTTATTTTTTTTTTTTTATTCATTCAGCTAAAGCGTAAACTTTTAAAATTATTTAAAGAAGACGTGAAGCTGGAAAAGAAAATAAAAAGAAAACTATAACAACTTACCGTGTGCATCTTTAGAGGATAATGAACCACCCATACCGGAACCACCTCCAACACCAATGCCGCCACCAACAATACTGCCAGCACCGACAGATCCCAAGCCGTGTAATGATGCTGAGGAGGAATGGAGGCGGGCTAATGCATTTTGTGTTGGCAACAGTAGAAGTAAAAGTAACATAAAAATTCGTATGTAGGTAATGGTGCTGGCTTTAGGTGTTAATGTTCTTGTTTTTCTGGTTGCTGCTGTTGTTGTAGTTGGTGTTTTTTTACAACAGCTACAACAAAAGCGCCAAGTTGTTGGCATTAAGATATGACATTTATAGCACTTCATTTTATTGTTTTTTAACAATAAACTTATTCAACACAATATGCTGTTTTCAGCTTCTTCTCTCCGACTTCTCTGCAACTTGTATTATTGTTGTAAGGAACAATTTTTCGTCCTTCTTTTTCTTTTTTTCCTTTTATTCTATCTTGCTTTCACTACTTTAATAATTGCAAGACATACTTTTCATCAACTTAATGTTAAGATTTTCTTTTTTTTCACTTAAATTTCATCATTTTGTTTACTGTAAGCCTTAATATTTTCCTTTTAAAGGAAAAAATAAAAATCTTTTTAATTATTATTCCTTGGAAATTAAAATTATATGGTTATGGCTTGCAACTGTAAAGAAAATGAGAAAAAAATATATGTTAAAAAATTAACATTTGCCAAAAGACACAATCATTATGATAATAATCGCTATATACCAATATCGTCATGATATCAGTTATCTGATTGGTTAGTGTTATATTTACATATTCCTTAACTATATTTTTATTTTTCACCCTGCCAGTTATTAAAAATTGTTCAGAGATTGTCTTCTGTAATGGTATTTAATGTAATTTTTATTAAAAAAGCTTCAGCCAAATCAATAATCATTAAATTGTTTTCTCGATTTTTTCTTTCTTTATAAAAATTGTGTGATATGATTTTCTTAATATTCAAAAGATAATGATTTTCCTGATATTAAATTTAATTGACATGTGTGCAAAAATTATCGTATTTTACATAAGAATAAATATAATATCCTGTGAAATGCATAAACGTAAGAAATTTTTTCATTTTTTATAGTTACATTTTAAACATTATTTAAACTTACATTTTACAAAAATCTTTGTTTCGATACGATATCTTAAATTATAGGATCTTCTTTGGATGATTATAGGTTAGATAGTATAATTCTTTTAGAAATGTTTTTGATGTTCATTTCTACCTTTAGGAATACTAAGAACTTTTTTAAATTGCCATTTCGATTCACTGATTACATATTTTTATCCATAATATATTAACCAGGGCAACCAAAAATATGCTCTAAAAAAGTGTCTTATGCACATAAAAAATGCTCTTAAAATCGGAAAATGTGTCCTTATAATGAAAAAATATGCTCTTAAAATATTATTTTTTCTAGATACATTTCAAATTATCCGCTGTTCATGTTAAAAACATGATTTTTATTAGCAATTTTACACTTAAAAATAATCAAAGCTAATACATTTCATTAGGAAATTATAAAATTTATATCAATTTATAAGATGAAAATATATTTGCCGGTAAAAGAAAATTCTGTAAAAATTCTATTGGCTGCAAAATTGAAAAATTACACTCTTAAGTATAAAATATGAAAAATATGCCACTTAACTTACTAACATATGCTCTAAAATAAGAATTTTCTATGGAAAAAATATTCCGTTATGACAAATTCATCAATCAAAATTATATTTTTGTAAAAAAATTGTTTAAAAACAAAACAGTTTTTAATATTTTTATATTTTTTATTTTAGTTTGAAAGAAAAGCTTATATATAGATTAAAATTTTTCATATTGAGTAATGGAAAGCGAAACATACCCAAAAAACAAAAAAAAAATGTCCGAGTTGAACTTAGTAAACGCATATCAAAAATTTTCTTCAAATTTTATAACATTCATGTCTGAGAATGATTAAATGATTCTAACTTTTATGCATAAATTTAGCTGCATTTCAGCAAATTTTAACTACTGTTCTAAAATGTTTGTTAATCCAACCAATAATTTTATTAAAAGTGTAAAATTTTATAATTGTACTAAATTAGCCACTGGAGTACTGCTGTACTTTTAATAATAGAATTGTCTAAAAAAGTACTGAATTTATCATCCCTGATTTGAGAAGTTATTTATTACGAATTTAAGGTGAATTTAAATAAATCAAAATAACCGATTGAATACTGCGGGCAATAGGTGCAATTTGTAATCTCTTGCAAGTATGTAGATTTTTAATTAATGTTAGTTAAGATCTTACGATTTGTAAACTTATCCATATTTTATCCATATTTTTTGTCCATATTTTAAAAGATTTATGCTATTTAAAGATTTTTTAATTTTTAACAAGAAAACTGTGAAAAATATGCTAGCATTTAACTGTTTTATTTTAATTATGTAATTATTTTGTATTTAAATATACAAAATAATTAGTACATTCAATTTTTATTTCATATCACACAAAAAAAAGCGAAATCAAAAGTTATAAAGTAGTTAGAAGTATTTGTTGGAATACTACTAAAGGTGTTACAGATCTTTTTCTTTAACATGTTTGTGAATTTTTATATATAGTATTTATCCTACTTTATTTTCAACTTTTTCAGTTATTAACATTTAACAGCCGTATGCAAAAAACAAAAAAAATCAATACCCTTGTAAAGCAACATTCCTTAAAGTTGTACCCAAAAACGATTATCAGCTTTAATATAAACAAAAGTGTTTTAAATATTTCAAAATTGGAATGTATTTATTTTAAACCAACTTTTAGTAACTCTAAAATTGTTTTCATATTTCCCTTATATTTTTCAAATAAAATAAAGCTTGATTCCTACTGTTCTTATTGCCTATTTTTTCCTTTTGCATCAATTTGCCATTTGAAATTTAAAAAATCACATAAAAGCACATATATATAAAATAATAAAAATGTAACAAATGATTTAGTGATGTACACTCAATCAAAACAAATAAAATAGACTCGTTATTCGAATAATTATTTTATCCGTTACAGAAAACGTATTTGTTCTTTTTAACTTCAATAGTTTACTTTATTTTGTGCAATAATAATCACAAGATTTAAAAATTAATTTATTTAATGCTACAACAATAAAATATTTTTTACAAATTTGACCACTCGAATAAAATAATACTCGGTAGAATACATCATTGACTATAAAGAGAGGAATAAAAAAGAAGGGTTACCGATATTAAAATAAAAGTCCTTTGCATTTTAAAACCACAGACTACATAGACAAGAGATCAATGGCATATGTCAAAAGAGTAATTTAAAACCATATGATTATTTTAAAATTTTTCATGATAATTTACAGAATGAGAACCAACTTCATTGTCTTTTCAAACATGTTTTGTAGATAGGGTTTTCTTTGAAACTCTGATATTGCAATTTTTTTTAGGAAATTATATATTTTAATTTCCTTCATCTAGAAAATTTTATAGATATAAATTCAAATACAGGAGCAATTTTTATTTTGGTATATGCAAGTGGAAATGCATTTTTTATTTAACTTATAAGGAAATGTGTATTTATAAATTCGTCCCAACACAAATGTAATTTATTACATATGACTTTATGTATAAATAAAATTTCTAAAGCGAGAAAATGTAGATTTATTATTTAGATTTTCTTATTATTGATGAGCTTTTAAATATAATGGAAATAATATGAATGACAGCATTAAACAATCAGATTAATTAATTCGCTAGATTCTATTCAGTAAAATAGAAACGTTTTCTTCGTATTAAAATAGCTAGTTTACATATGTTATGCCGATTAAAAGTTTATCCTTATTGTGTTAATATAACGTTTCAAAATTGTATCTAACATTTTTGTTTGTCAAATATATTATGCGGATCGGGTCATGAGTAATGAAGATATTAGAGATTATATATCTCACCTTTAAATCTATACAATTCCTAAGGTAAAAGTAAACATACATATACATTACTTTATATAAATTTTTAAAAACGAAACATTAATATCTTCTATCTTAATGAGTTTTCAAAATATTTTCTCGGGAACTAAAAATGTTTGTAAATAAAAAGAAACCCTAGCTATAGAAAACATTTTAGTTTAAATAAAAAATAAATAAATGTAAATATTGAAGAAATTTTATAATTTTTATAAATAATGAATAAACTTAGTCCAAAAATAAGGAAATCCTAAAATGTGAGCAAAAAAATTCGGCAATTGTTATTTTGTTTTTTTAATTCATCTTTTTCATAAGTTGCTAAACAAATAAATAAAAATCACTAATATATACGTAACTTACTATAGAACCGTTCGTGGAGAGATGACCATTACCCAATAATTTACAAGAACCGTTACTGAAGAAGATCATTTGGAAGAAAAATCATTAGTCACAATATCACAGCTGGAGTTCATCCATACATATATAGAACTTTAATAAAGTTCGCTCTTTTAAATCCTATACTTAACTTAATTTTTATTATAATATAAAAAACAATGTATATAAATATTAACTTATATGAAATTGCTTTATAAAATTACGACTGATTTTACTTAGAGATTATTTTCACCTCTCTGAACTGAGGCCATTTTCGAATACCTTTTTGTGTATATATAAATTATACATATCGATGATACAAATACAGTAATATTTAATTGTGATTTTTCTATTCGAACAAAACAAAAAGTTTGAATAAGGCATTTAAATAATAATAAAGTAAAACACTTATGATTTTGTAAGTTGCTTTAAAAGTTTTGTTTGGTAAAAATTATCAGTAATATATAAAAACTTATCAATATTTTGGAAATATCTTTAGAAAGGCATTTTTAATATAAGCGTAAATATTTAGCACTTTAAAAAAAATGTGCCAAAAAAAACAAAAATTAAAGAAAAATAAAAACAAAATCCCCTGATATATCTGTCCTTGCGATGAAGAAAATTTTTTTTAACTGGCTTTTTTTTATACACCTCTTACCTATAAGCATAAAAATTTAGGTACATTCAGCAAATTATTAAAAATGATTATATTGTTCATATGCGTTTTATGTATATGTCCGATCTTAAAAAGATTTATTACTTTTAGTGGTACTTTTTGTTCTAAAGTTAGTGATATATACTTTATAGCTAAGTAACTTTTAAGATATAAATATACAAAGTTTCGTTATACATATAAACTTTTATTTATCTATTATTTGTAAACCAATCAAAATAAGATGCATATCACATGAGAATGATTTCAAGTATATATGTATCAAATTATATTAGGAACACACCAATTTATTAATCCGTTAAATGGCAATATGTAATTATTTGTTATTTTTTTTTCTGAATTTGTTCATAAAAGTACTGATATTCCGGAAATATATCGATATAACAGTAATATTCAAGCTATCATATTTTTGAGATAGTTTCATGCTTTCATTTAATGCAAATAGTATAGTTTTAAACCATTGAATAAAACAGTTGCTTTTAGTTCAAATTTATTTATCAAAAGGACATTTTTAAATATTCAATAAGTAATATAACGCGCAGACGTGAATTTTTTCAAGTTCCAACAATATCATGTAAGTATGTGACAAAAGTGGTTATTCGCAATACATAAATTACACATAATAAAAAATATTCCTAAAATAGTTTTCCCTTTCTACTTTTGCGACAATACTTTTTTTGTTGATTTATAAAAGAACAAATATCAAATAATTGACTTAAAAGTCAAGAATAATTTTGTATTTCAACTACCCCCAACTGCAACTTGTCAAATGTCCTTAGAAATTAACTTAAAAAAGAGTAAAATTTAGATGAGTAGATTTAAGTCGATCTTGTTCTTTTGTTTTTATAAAATTTTGAAAAAACTCAATTTTTCGTTGGCGAAATTGCCAATTAAATTAAATTTAGAAAAAAATTGTATAAATATATTTTTTATAAATAATCAAATAAAATCACTTCAAATGCAAAAAATCATTTTATTCCAATATTCGATATTCGAATTATTCTTTATACGAAAAAGACCATTTTTCAGTTCTTCGAATTCGTAATAATTGTTCGAATAATTCGAACGAACATTGCTTTCATGAATACGCCAACAAATACACTTACGTGATCTATAAAGCACATTAAAATAAATTTTAAATTATGTAATGCTGTTCAAAAACTAATATAAATTTTTTAATTACCATCATAGCTCACTTAATTTTTTAAGAAATGGGTTACTGAAAGAAAACTACCAGGAAACTAAATTAAAATAATCAATATACGTCATTTCTATATTAAACGAACGATATATACTATTTTTAATAATTAAACAAGTTTAACTAAAACATGGTGTTCTGATTTTGACCTCTTACTATATAAATTTATAGTCATAAAAGAAAAGGTCTTTGGATAACAAATCTTAAACAAGTTTGCAATCATAAATTGCCTTGTTGTCTCTTTTTGGCACTACCAAAGCAGATTTTGTGGACTATAATTACACACCAGCAGAATGGAATATGTATTTTCTGTGCCGCTACACACTTCATCAGCATTCGTGGTGTCTTATCTATTTTGGTTTCGTTGAAACCTAAACAAATCTATGTCAACTGTTTCCCTCTATCTGAATTGGTCTTTTGCCAAAATATCGAATTCGTGACGGAGAATGTAGCTGATGATTTATTTGATTTATAATGCTGTCAGACTGCATATAAAATTGGCAATAACGTCAAACTATAAATACATTTAGTAAAAACCCTATCTAACCTGCTACCAATTTGTGAAGTGTACCTTGGCTACAAACAAGTTGCCTGTGTGATTCCGATGAGACAGATTTTCTATCAACAACTTTTATTTGTCACTTTTGCTTCAAAATTTGTTTTTATTTTAAATGTAAGCTAGATGAGTCATTTTTGCGCTCATATTATAAAAACAGGCAGTTAATGCGAAATTATTGATTGCGTAATAGTTTTTAATACTGTTGTTTTGATTTATTGTTTCGATGAACTGTTACTGCAGGTTTGGGCGGATTTAAAAGTTTGATAATTTGGTTTTCATTTGTATTTTCTTTGCTATTTTTTCTAATAAAATCACGACTATTCTTGGTTGAAAAGGTATCCTAAAGTGTTATTTAATGCAAAATCCGTAGTATGGAAAATTTTTAAAACATACTTAGTTCAAAAGTAAAATACATATAGTTTTATATGGGCTGTTGAGAAATATTTCAAAATATTGATTGATAGATTGTTTTCCACTGTATTATTTTTTTTACATCTAATTAATAAAAATAGCTACATATCCAAAACCGATTTTTTGCGATTTTTTTCCAAACCAGTTATAAAAATACTTGAAAAATTACTCTACTTTAGATAATATTTTATGCAGACTAATTGTACGATAAAAATTGATACACATCTTGAATGCTAAAAGTCTTAGCTATCATTTTATGTAAATTTTGTTATAAAATTTTGAAATTTTTGAACTTTTTTTCACTAGACAGTTCACTGTGCTTACAAAATGGCAATTACTATTTGAGTAAAATTAAAATCAAAAACTATTCCAAAATTTACTTACTCTAATAGTGTAGTCTTTGATTTCAAACTTCTTAAAGCTTTAACATTTATTGATAAGTTATCTTCAATAAACATTAACACTTTTAACTTATTTTTTTCAAAGATTTTTAGGTCATATTTATTTATAAGTTAATTTTTCCTCATATTTATTTATAAGTCAAATAAACTTATTGCTTTATCCTCCTTCCAACAATATTACGTTATGTTATTTGTTCCAATTATACTTGAACTTCTCACCCTTAATCATATTTTTTTAGTTTATTTCCGTTTTCATTAATATAGACATTCACAACTTTTTTTTTCTATACTGTTGATTTTAATAGAGAAGAAGAATAAATACAAATACAAACATAACTTACTATTTGTCCTCCATTTATAAAAATAAACTTATTCATATGTATTTACTTAATATATTTGTTGGTTAAGAGTGCTAATAGTGTGGGAAATAGTGATGGTATGTATTAATGTATAATAAAGGTATACGAGCTTCATAGTCTACACATCCGGCATTTATGGTTCTTTAAATGCAGGGCACAAAACAAACAAAGCTACACAAATAAAATAAAAACAACTGTTTAATGGAAAATAATGGAAAAAAATGGAAAGTGGCCTGTTTCCGTTTAGTTTTCACATGCACATGCACGATGTTTTATTTATAAGTAGGAAAAAAATACATAATCCAACAACTATAATATAAATCGCAACAGCTGCAATGTATTTAAACAATAAAGATACAACAAATGTGACATTGCATAATTTTTTATTAAATAATAACTGAGTTGTATTACAAAATTGTTCTCTTTGCTTTTATACACATAATTTTTTTTAAATATATGCATGTTTTAATAAGAATATATGCGCTTATTTAAAAATATCGAGTGTAACAATATCCACAAACATGACAAGTGTTTTTTTAAGCAACAACTTATTTATAAGAATAATTTTGTTTGCTTAAAGATATTTAAAAAATTTTACTGGAAATATATAGAGAGGAGACTTAGATGAAAGAAAGGGTACACCTCTCAAGTAATATTTGAAATGAGATTTTCACAGAAGTCAACAAGTTAAAACGGTTTAGCTCTTCTTAAAATTAAATGCTTAACTAAATAATGCAAATAAAAGAAAATTAGATAAAAAATGAAAGCATTTCTTCTAATATTTTCTATAATTTTCCAAATTATTTGTAAAACATAATCCTCTCGGATATAAAAAGTACATAAGATTCATTATTATATTTATTATAACACCTAAGTTCTAAATTTCTAATATTATCTTAAAATTGTTCCAAAATCATCTTCCTTTATTAATTAAAGGAATATCCTTAATATTTTCCTATTTCTTTTTAACACTTTTGGTCAATTATTACAAATGTGTTAGCTATTTGTTATCCATTTCCAATTTAATTTTTGCTTTGTTTTTGTTGTCATTTAATCGTTTACTCTTTGCTTTTTCTAGCCATTATTATTACTATTTAAGTTTATTACTCCCTCTACTATAATTTTTAGCACTTATCTTTGTAACTATTTTATTTTCATGTTTCAGTAATAACAGCCTTCTTCCTTAGACAATTTATTTAAGGCAAATACAACAAAAAGTAAATCCTTATTGTTTTTACTTACAATCATACAATTATAGTTATATATATATATATATATATATATATATATATATATAAACATATACATACATAACACAATGATTCTGCTAAAAAACATCATTTGTCTCAACATCCTCACTCGTCGAAAAGGTACTTTAACACAATCACACACATTTATCTAGTAATGCAAAAAACAAACTTATGTTGTTTTTGATGGGTTTTTTCGTCGACTCTACAATCTTTAATGTCTCCCATTTTTTCTCTGCCTTTTTTCTACTTTAGTATACAGCTACTCGTGATGATAATGGTCATTGAAGCAATCATTGGAAACATGTATTCAACAAAAACAAAAAAGGAAATCTAAGACATACTTTGTAAAACATTCATTTAAACATTTATATATCTAGGTATAAATATATTTAGGTACAAGACAAAAATAAAATGATATTGGTACGTTTGGTAGAGTAAAAACTGCATTTGTCCTTTGCCCTGGAGTTCAATAATATAACAAATTATTTTAAACGAATTTAAGTTTAAAAATACATTAGAAATGAAGGATACCTTAGTAGAAATGTTTAAAGTGATGTATCTATATAAAACAATCTCGTTTAGATTTCAGGTGGAAAATGAAGTTGTCAATCAAATAACGACCAGACTGTTAAATAACCAAAAAATAAGAATAATAAAAAAAAACAGATTTTTTTTAAGTACCTAAGTTGAATTTTCACTTTCCTGTACCAGAGGTGCGACATATCCCAGCCATTAAAAAATCGTCATAACTAGTAAACAATAGTTTTTTCTCAATAGTAGGAGCTGATATATTGCTGATATTGAACTAAAAAGAATCCTAGTTCAATCCCTTTCCTTTGGCTCTGTAGCATATGCCTTATAATGAGCGATATTATATCTATTCAGACCTCTGGTAGAGGCAAAAATTACCAAAATACACACCCTCCTAAATAAACGGATATCCAAGATCCGGTTGGTCGCACTGCTACCGAGAAGAACGGAATTGATGTAAGTTTATAGATTTCACATATATATATTTATGTCATCGTTGAAATGGATTTTTTTTATCTCTGATTGACGTTACCTAAGCAATATTTATCAGCATTATTTTTTCTCTTTCAATTTGCTTTGAAAATTATCTTCGTGTGAAAAGACATATTAACTAGGATGGCTATAAAATTCCCAATAGAATATTAAAATTAATAACCCTAGGTTAGGTTAAGTTCAGAAAGGTAACCATATATGTGTTTATGTCTTCCACTCGGAGACCCATATGGGTTCACTGTGAATCCCTGCATCAGCCTACTTAGTAGTAGTTTCACTAATCGTTTTCCCTATTGTCTTTCCCTCAATCAACAAAGCCTATAATATTTTCCAGCCAACATTCTTTAATTCCACTAAAAATATCGAGAAATTGCATATCTAAACATTTATATATTTGGTTCTGTATACGAGGGCAGTGACAAATAATAAGCTCAACCGTTTCCGGTTCATCTACATTTTGGTATGGCCTACAATATTCCGGCGTGTCGATGACCAATATACTAGTTCCAGTATAAGGAACTTCCTGTAATAACTCCTATTATGACTTCTCTTACTTATGCCTAGCAATAGGTTCATTTCTGCTGTGTTCAATTTGGGTCATAAAGCCATTGTCACACTGCAGTCACCCCTATTTCTCCTGGCGTCGTTGGTTTTTCCCAAGACCCTTTCCTTTACTAATCTGAAAAGGTATCTGAGTCACATCGGATGCTGAGCTGTGTCTTGCAAGTTCGTCCAGCATCTTGGACCCTTCTGTAAAGACCGCGTAGTCTTCACACAGTTTCTTGAATCCTTCCTTACAAGTATTCGGTATTGTAGTAATAAGGAATGGGAAATAAATTGTATCTTACATTATTAAATCATTTATTTCACTCAACTAATTTGTACTAATTTAGCGATGATAAAAACGAATTTAGAAAAAAATTTTAAGTTGGCCCGAATATTATTTATTATTTTTTTTTTTATCGATCATATCAGGCTGAATAAAAAAAATCTGATATGCGTATGAATACCACGAGAAATAAGTTTTAATTTGAATAATATTGTTATTGATTTTTAAATCCTCAGCTATTTTTCGAGAGTTTTTGTCCCTAAGTGTCCCTAATCAAACATCTATGTTTGAACGGTACTCATTTTGTCGCTTAATTAAATAAAGTCATTATTTCATCACAAAACGAATTTTTTAGTCAATTATGTAAAACGGAGTCGAATATATGTATACAGCACATCCTCTACAGACGTTTTGAATTAAAGTAAAAGTGATACAGAAAATAATAATAATATCTCAGCTAAAAAGAACATCGAAAGAATTCAATAAGATTCTGAACTTGTGATCTAGAAGTAGTGCAAATTCGAATCACTTCCATAGGCTTGTCATTAAAAAATATTTTCTTTTTTGATACCTATTCACTGCAGGAAGTCATGTTCACGATGCCACGTAAAATTGGTTTTTTAAGTACTAAGTATTTTATCAACTGAAGGAAATTACTTTTAATTTCTATATAATCCAAATATGTTTTATTAAGAAAATATATATAACAATATTTTTCACTTGATTAAAATAATTTTTATTAAGTAAGAAATATTTGTAAATTCCCAACGTTTTATAACAGAAAGATTTATCTGAATCGCTTTTTAATAACATCTTTGGATGATGTTTATACATATAACTTCTTAAGCAGAAGGAACTGTACACTCACTGAAACTTTGGAAGTAATGAAAAAGTACTTCCTTAAAAATTATTTATATTTATTTTTGCTGGGATGTTTTATATTTTATTTCGATTTTCATAATATATTTTTAGAGAAATATATTGAAAATTTGCAAGGGTATGAAAGAATGAATATTTCCAATGGCATTATTTATTTATTTATTTTTTGAGGAATTGTAAAAAAATTTTTACATTTTGGTTAATATCACTATAAACTGCATATTAAAATAAAATTTTAAAATTTCAAAAAAATTACATTTTTTTCTTATAGATTTATTACAATATATAATGTCTTATAATATTAACAAATTTGATTTTTCTATTTGTTTTTAAGTTCAACTATAAACTACAGGAAAAGTATAAACCGTAGAACAGATAGTTGACTTAACACCTTTCGATGTAGCATTTTACGTAGTTTTCCGCAACAACAAATTGTATTGCTAATTTCTTATTTTTTTTTATTATTTTTTAATTGAACTCCAGTGTTAGTACATTTGAACCCACTGTGGGTCGAAAGAATTATTTTTTTGTTAAAACGAAACGGTTATTTTTATTTTTTGCCTAAAATATAATGACTATTTTTTAAATTTTTAGTAAAATAATGTTAATTTTTTAATTAAAAAATAAAAATCAAATCTTATTATTTGGAACAGTACTTGTGAAATTTAGATGTTTTAGTCAGAAATTGCCAGAAAAACAATTAAATATATACATATATTTATTTGAAAAATTAAAGAACAGAAGTTTATTGCATATTTGGCGCATATTTTGTGCACAGTAAATCGTTAAGAGTAAGAAATATTGTCATATTTTAAGATATTTTTATTAAACAAATAGCAATAAATTGCCAAGGATTCGTGCATTTTGAATATATATTTTGGTTTTCAATATTTTTGTCATTGCAGTAATTATAAACTTGCGAACTTGAAATTTGTAAAATAAAATTTTTATTGTTTTATGTATTGTACAAATACTTAAGAAAAATAATTCCTTAAAATTACGGCTTTACCCATAGATTGAATTTATTGATGAAACAGTATCTAGTATAGTGTGTTGTATGTCATAAAGTAAAATATTTTACAATATTAACAAAAATGCATCAGGAATAACAACTTAAAATTTTTGATATAAAAATAAATATTTCTCAAAATTTTTTGGAGTTTTGCAGTCTTACAAAGAAAATTGTATTATTGAATTTTAATTCTCTTTGAATATGTTTTCCTTAAATGTCATACAATTTTGATATTCATATGAACTTGACATGAAAGACTTAATCTTTCATGACAAATTTTATATTTTTTAAAATTTGTATAAAAAAAAAATACCATTTTTAAATTTTTCTCAAATTTCGTAGGCTTTAGAAAAAAATTGGATAGTACGATTTTCGTAATTTTTTTTTTTTTATATGATATTACTGAAATCTTAATTTTTATCCCCATAAAAAACGAAATTTTATTTGATAAAATCGGAAGGCAATGAAAGTGAACCGGAATAAGTTTTTTTTACATTCTGATTTCATTTGAAATATAAATTTCATTTCTAAAATAAATTTACATAGTACAAAAATCTTCCATTATTTTTTCCCTTATTACATTCTTTATATAATCAAATATTGTCAATCTTTAGAAATGCAAATATGTTTTTAAATCCTTGTTTCAGAGTTTATTAAAAACTGAAGAATCAAGAGTAAGAATTTTTAGTATATTATGCCTTAAGCTGAAAATTTTTTGAACAAAATAAAAATAAAATTTCAAGTTACTTTTAATAAAATATTAAAAATAAAAAATTATTTTGTGTCACTTATATGGCAAAATATATGTGTGACTGTTTATAATTACACTGTGTTTGAAAATGAAACTTTTTTTTAAAGTAAAACTAAATCGATGACGCTGAATTTTTGCGATATTATACTTTGAAAGGCCAAAAGAGTTGTTAGGACAATTAAATTTTTTGAATTAAATTTAATGATATAGTTGTTAAAATTAAACAAAATATATGGTTAAGATTATACTGAAGTATAGAATCATGAACTAACGAAAAATATTTCTATAACTCCGTATGAAAACTAACGAGTGTTACCAATGACAAATTTTTGAAACAAAAATATAAATGCATTAAAAATCGGGCTAAAATTGATTTATTTTATGCTTAGAGTATATATTCAATGGATTTTGTGTTCACTATACGTATATAATGTCCCCTTTACTTCTAATTTTCTATTATTTGTGCAACTTAGATAATTAAGTTTAAACATAAAAATAATATAAGCGCTAACTTCGAAAAGCGGCTGCCAATATTGAATTCAGCGTACTCGAATTAGCTTTATCAGTGGAGTGCTCTGCATTTTATAATTTGCGACTAGCACAGTGTTATTAACTACACAGAAATTTCGGGGAATATATATTTCTTTAGTTATGTGAAGATTTCGAAAATTTATTTTGAAAAATAATAATTTTAAAAATCTGATTTTAGATTTTAAATTAGCGGAAAAATTTAAATATATGTATTAAATTTCATGACCATAGGGCATCTTCTATTTTTTTCCATTTTTCTATCATTATTAATAATAATAATAGTAATAATAATAATAATAATAATAATAATATAATTATAATTATTAATAATAATAATTAATAATAATAATAATAATAATAATAATAATAATAACAATAATCATAATATTAATAATAATAATAATAATAATAATAATAATAATAATCATAATATTAATAATAATAATAATAATAATAATAATAATTATTATTATTATTATTATTATTATTATTAATTATAATTATAATTATAATTTTAATTATAATCATCAAATGCCGAATCTTTTTGGACGAGATTAAAAAATAAAAAAAAAATAGATTTGACGAATACTTATACCCCAATTTATATTTTTACTTTGGTTCATTGCAGTACCTTAGCGGAACATCTTTTTTCTAAACTATCACTAATAAAAATAAATTATCTAACAGACTTAAGGTAACAGTTGTGTATCTCTGCTTTAAGTCCTAAATTTGTTAGACGAGGATTTGTAAGACTGGAGTTCAAGTGATGACCTCGTACAAAAGTACAGAAGTCTAATTAATAAAAAGAGAATTTTATGTTAACTATTTTTATGAATAAATTTATATTTTGGCAATAATAAAAAATAAATTATTTTGTTATTAATAAAATTGAATTTGTAGTTTTTGTTAAAATACAATAGTTTTTGTTTTTTCATATAAACAAATTTAAGGTGTTTTTTAGCTATTGAAGCATTTGGACCTTATATTCAAAAAAATTCCCATTTTTGGTTGTTTTATTTTTGAAATCTCCTTTTTGGACAATTTTTAAAAATTCTTAACGGCAACGCTGGTAGAGGGTATTTAGATTCGGCATAGCCGAATATAGTACTCTATTATTATTTTGTTATTATTTCTTTCCACAAATCGATAATGCAATAAAAAAAAAATAAAATTTAAACATGCCAAAAGTAAGTTCAATTTGTGAGAATTTTCTTTTATTAGGACTCGCAATTATTTTTTGTTAGTGTACTAGGTCCGTAGTTTTCAGAATTTTTAAAATTTATTGTATTCAATGTATATCGTTTGGGTGTGCTTCTTACATCAGAATAGCAAGAAAACTATTTCTTGAAACACTCTTTTAAACATAGTATCTTTTACCATCCTTAGAATACCTTCCCTTTTCATTGAATAACTAGTTATAGGTATAAAATTAAGTGTCTATGCTTTTTTTGAAATGTAGTTACTTGATAAAAACACAAAATAAACAACTTTTTATAAGAATAATGTAATAACTCAATTGGAAATTACTTGTTAGCTAAAAAAAAAGAAAAATAAAAAACAATAACTATAAAAAAGGTGTATTTTAGTTAAAAGGAAGAAATATATAAAACAGTATACCAGTATAAAAAGAAAAACAAAGTACCTTTACTACATTAAACTGGTGTGGGTTAATATAAGCTGTAAAGTGGATTAAATTTCCTTTGGTTTCTGTGAACAATGACAAGTTTCAAAGAAAAAAACCAAAACATAATTTATGGTCAACAAAAGATAAAATATTCACTACACAATGCAGCAAAAACATTACACAGTGGTCCCAAAACGATTTTTTAAACTAATTTTGTAACTTGTGAACCGTTCAAGATACCTAAATAAAATTTCACAATGTTGATTTATAGGAACACAGCTCCCTAGCGGATTACGGGCGTAGAGGGTAGACCTCCTAAGTTGGTAACCTCGGGCAGCAAATTTAAATCTCTACAAGAAACATTCTTACATGTGTAGTTTATCTCTTTTAGTTTAAGAGATATTTAGGTCGAAGGAAATTTAACACTCACTTTAGGCCTAGTTTTTTCAAACTTGGGGGCCTTAATTTAGGCCCTAAAATTTTTTCGAAAAGTTCCACTAAATTTCTTATAAAATTTTAATTAATATTGCAATAAGAATCAGATAAATATATTTATCCGATAAAAAGTTATATTAATCAGCAAACTATCTACAACTATAATAAAATTTTACATTTTTGGAGTTATTTTTCACTCCTAAAATATATATATATATATATATATATATATATATATTTATATATATATATATATATTTCCGGACTATACAATTTCAAAAGAAATCTTAACTTAACTGCGTGCAAAGTAAAATCGGTGGAACTTTGAGCAACGGTTTCCCGCTAAACCTTATCCAAACTTTGTGAATTTGGAAAAATGTTTTTAATTTTTATTTTTTTGTGTTAAATACTTAAATTCCAAATCCGAGATCAGCAAAAAAAAGTACATTTGCATATGTTGGTTAAACACGCAAAAAATATTTTGTGAATCACGCCTTTTGCAACGGCGGGGTGATTCAATTTAATGAAAAAGCCAATTTTTTCGGTATATTGATACGAAAAAATGGAAGTTTTTTAATTCACTAATTTGTAAATAGGTTTTTTTATATTGTGCCAAAATATCAATGAAATATCTCTACTTGTTTAAAAATTACTTAGGTCCAAATATTAAACTTATTTCCCAAAAATATGCTTAAAATCGAAATTTTAAGTTTTTCGGGTCATGGTCTGGAGAAATTTCAATGCACTTAATTTATTTCTATTATTTGTAAGTCTCCATAAGCTTAAGAGTTCAAAGATGTCATATAATTATATATACAGCTGACATCTGAACAAGTTTTGTCAAATTTTCATATTTTTACCGTATATGGAAAATGCAGACATGTTACAAGTACAATGTAAATATAAATTTGCTGATCCTGCTGTGTTTACATTTTTCATAAAATACATTAAATAAGTGCGAAAAATTACCTAAGAAAACAAAGTTTTTGTTAGTTTTAAATAAAAGCATAAATATTTTATGAAAAATCGTAATTATTGATAATAAATAAAATGCGGTAAAATTTCTTCAGACCGTGACCCAAAAACTTAAAATTTGGATTTTAAGCATATTTTTGAGAAATAATGTTATTTGAACCTAAATAAAATTTAAACAGGTAGAGATATGTCAATGAAATTTTGACATAATATAGACAAACTTATTTTAAAATCGGGGAAGTAAAAATCTCCCTTATTTCGTCCGAAAATACCCAAAATCTCAGTCGAAGGGAAACTTGCTTCAAGGATTAGGTTTTTTTCATTAAAATGATCACACTGCCATTGTAAAAGGCTTGGCTAAGAAAATTTTTTTGTTTTGTATGTTTAACCAAAATATGGGGTATATAGCCAATATATTTGTTTTGTTGATCTCGGCTTTGGCATTTAAGAGTTTTACAAAAAATTTGAAAAACGTTTACAAAGTTTGAATACGACTTGGAGGGTAACCGTTGCCCAAAGCGCCTACGATTTACTTTACACGCATTTAAATTAAGATTTATTTTAAAGCCATTACAAAAACTCTGTTTTTCGAAACAAAAGAAAGAAGTGAAAGAATATTAGCACCTTTTTGGAAAATAATCCCAAAAATGTTCATTTTTTAAAGTTTAAACTTCAGATTAATATAAATTTTTATTGGATAGATATATTTGTGTAATTCTTGAAGCAATATGAATTTGAATTTTGTGGGAAATGTAAAGGATATTTCAAAAAAAATTGTAGGGCCCAAATTAAGGCCCCCAGTGAAAATAATAATAATAAAAACTTGAAAGAACTAGGACAAAAATAAGGGTAAAATTTTCTTTGATCTAGATATCTCTTAAGCTAAAATAGATAACCTGCACTTGAAATAATAATAATTTTTTTTCATTCAAGTCATAAATTAATTTTTGGAAAATTTAAAACAAAATTACACACTCGAGGTGATCAACTTTGATGGTCTACCCTCTAGCAGTGGACCCAATAGGGAGCTGTGCTTCTCCAAATCAACTCGAAAGCACCTCAGCTCTGACCATAAGAAATTTTGTTTAGATATCTCCAGTATTTTACAATTTGTAGAATTATTTTAAAAGAAGTGTTTTGGAACCACTGTGCATTGTTGATTTTCTACTTTTTTTAATAACATAAGAATATACTTAATATTTTGTGGAAATTATAAGGTAGAAAAAAAAAACAATTATTTCTTTTTATAATTTTTTGAAGTCAAAAAATTGTTGGCTTATAACGCTATTATTTTCATGGTTTTTTTCTAAAAATATGCCTAAAAATTTTACAAAAGGAATATATTAATAAACACTAAGGTGACCTTTCAATAAATTTTTATAATTTTTATTTAATTTTTTAATAAATCTTAGCAAATTAATTATAAACAGGATGAGATGGAACTGCTATTAGCAATTTTTATTTAAAAAATAAAAATAAATTTTTAGAAATATATCATAAATTAATTTGGACAACTTCTTGTTCAAAAATAGTTAAGAAAAGGCAGAACTAATTTTTAATTAAATTTTTTGGCAAAAAACAAAAATTTTCGAACACCCGACTAACCTCACCATCTCCGATTTCGAGGAAATTGGGTACACTAACTACAAAAATAAAAATTTTTAAGTTCTTCGAAATTTTCAAATTTAGAGTGAGACCATTGGTGGATGCTGGAAAAATGGACATTTAGTAAAAAAAAACTCATAGATTTTGGTACTAATTTTATATTTTTTAATGTATTTTTATTTTGCGTATGGAAATATGTGAATAGATTTTTTTTTTTTTTTAATCAATATCATTCATAAGAAAAGTTTGGATTTCCATTATAATTATATATCATCTTATATTTAAACAAAACATAAATGTAAATTAGACAAAAATTTTAATTTTGAGTTTGAGTCGTCTTAATCTATTTAGTAATCTCCAAGATATTGTTGTTTAAAATTACATGCTTTTATGATTTTTAAAATTTTTCAAAATACCAATAGATAAAGAAGAATTGAGAAATTTTACGATTTCTCAAAACTAAAATGGAAGCTCATTAATATGTTCCTTGGAACAGATCAGATTTTCGTCGTCAATTCAAACGGTCATTCAAATCTGTTGTCAAAGTATTTCCATTTGGCCGCAATGAGAATCATGGTTTCAAGGATTATCTTTTAAAGTTATTTGTTTTATTTCCCCAAGGTATATTTATTTTATACAATTTTTAAAATTAATAAAATAGAATCACTAATAAAAGGCCGAAGTTTTAAACACTATTTCATACATGTATAAAATTTTCAAATTATTACTGAACTAATGAATTTTTTACTGAATAAAAATTTTTCAGCATCCCCTTATGGTTCCACTCAAAATTTTTTATATATTATTGCCAACACATTAAGGAACATTTTAGTGAAAAATTATAAAAATGGGAGATACTATTTTTTTAATTATTCTTGGCAAAAAACGAGTATGGATTTCATTTTCCTTTTGTTTTCAAAAATAGCGTTTTCAAAAAAATAACTTGAAACCCTATTTATTAAGCATCAGTTTGAGCCAAAGTTTGTTTAAAAAATTTCTGAAAAAAGTGATCTTTCAACCGCGAAAAAAACTAAACTGCAAACAACTTTGAAGATTAAGATTTTGTATTGACGTAATGAGATTTCGCACCAAATTTAATCAAAATCGGAGGTGGTGAGGTCAAAACTTGGGTTTTTTTTTTTTTGCTTTCTGTCATTATTATTTACTTAATATTGTTAGTATTTTTTTTTTTTTTTTCAAAATATTAGACAGGACTTTTGAAAAAAATAGTAAATGAATAATTTTCTCTTCTTAGAATAAGATTTTTTTATTTTATTTTTTTAAGAAAATAAACCACACATTTTCATAGTTTATTTAAAAATCTGTAATTTGAGTCTTAAAGATCTTGATATTGACAGTTGTAGTCATAAAATTTTATGCTGAAGCATTAAATGTTGTGTCAAAAAAAAAAAAAAAGTTATTTCCTCAAAATTTATTATGCAATTTAATAAATGTGGCTTCCTTTTGTTTCCGGTTAATGTTCGTAGGCAATTTAGGCGTAAAAATAAATAACCATAATATTAGAATAAACAGGAAAAGTATACGAAAACAAAAAATATATAAATAAAATACAAGACACAAAACAAGAAACAAAAAATACAAAAGAATGTTTATGTTAAACCAAAAGGAAATGGCTTATCAACATGCCAAAGTTAATGCTTATTGGCTATGAAATCATTCAAAACAGGCCAAAATCCATATGAACTTACATACATTTGCTTATTTAGCCCCCCTCCAGAAAAAAAGGTAGATAAATAAAAATTTAACGCCTACTTGATGGGAAGGCGCAAACGGAATTAAATTACTAAACACTAAATTTATTTACTAGCAAAAACACTAACTAGTTAAAGCCAAAAGTCTACACAATCACCCAACACCCTCTCAATCAATATCAAGAGAAATAGCAAACTTATGAGCAAATCCCCATCTCTGGATAATGCAATATTACACCGTTAAATTGAAAGCAATCAAAATGAAACATTCAAAAACTAATATAAAAAGTGAAAAGGAATAATAAATTTCAATTTCAACATAATATTACCACAAAATGGCAAAGCAAGAAAAAAATGTAGAAGCAGCAACAACAGCAAATATTAGAAAAAACCCTAAGTCATTTATATTTATAAATTCCAAAGAAAGCAAAACGGATATAAAAGCAAATAATACACATAAAAGAAAGAAAAATAAAGATGAAAGCTAAATAAAAACATAGAATTTTTACACACAAATATACATAAATAAACGTTCCAATACATGGACATGGATTAAGCTCCTCTTTTACTGGGAAAATGCTAGAACTGTGAGAAAGAAAAAACGCCATGTTAGCAATAATAAAAAAATCTGCAGTATCTTTGCTACTTCCCATAAGGTTGAGAAATAAAAGTAAGAAAATAAAATAAAAATAGTCATCTGAAGACTCAACTAAATTCGAATGTTGTCAGTCATTTGATGGCTCTACATACATGAAAATCACACGCAAACATAGGCTAGTAAATACGAGTATGTACACAAAGAGCCAATAACAAATAAAAAAAAATTCCATCCAACAAAGTAAATTTATGATCGGCCAAGCTAGTGTACGATTATTACCCTACATTATTTCTACAATATTTGACTTCAATGATAGATGATATCTCTCTAAAGAGATATATGTATATAAAATTTATAAATATTCAAATTGTCGAATATTTTTCAATAAATCCGAGAACTACTTAGAAGGGAATAAAAACCAAGAAAGTGATAGAATTTGAAGAATGATTAAAAATCCAGGAATTGAACAATTCTTAAAGAATAAAGTATGTCATATTTGGCTTCACTATATTTTTAATACCCATCATCAGTACAGTGGCTCAAAATTTATAGTAATTAAAAATGTCATCTTATATATTTTTGTTGTTAATCGATTTGGCCGACCTGAACCCTATCGTGCTATCAACAGACAAACGGACATAACAAAATCATCATAGAATTTCACGACAACCCAGAATATTTACACTTTATGGGTTCTTACATGAATATTTCGGTATGTTGTAAACTCAATAACCACAAAATGATGAAACAAGACTGTAAAAAATTGTTGGAGGAATTTTTTCTCCATCTTTTAAAATACTAAAAAATTAGTTCTGATTCTACACCACGATATGTACTTTACATACTTTATTATTCTTGTTGGACTTTTATCTTAAATCAAGATAAAACCATTTGAAGGTTTTTTAATCATAAAAATTACATTTCAAGATAAACACTGCACTACACTAATCAGCTTCTTTGTACGTTTCATAGTTTTGGAGATTTAGCTCACCAATTTTATTCATAATATTTGTTTATATATAAATTTATTCGTGCAAATTATATCGATTAATCGAATAATTCGAGTAAAAAAAATTTTTTTAAATATTTCCTTCCTTAACAAGTTTTAAAGATGTTTTAGTTTTTTGAAAAATTTCGTTTGAAAACAACTGTTGAAAAGTTTTTATAGAATGTTTAAAATCTAAAGGTTTTAGTATGCTGCCAAGAGACCACAATTTGAAAATATATTAAAAAATAATATTCAGAAAAAATAAACGAATTTAGATGTGTCTGAAGTACAATTTTTGAAGTTAAAAGTCGTTTTTCAATTACAAAAATTAAATCAATCAAAGATAAACTTAGAAATCTTAATTCTTATATTCAATTTTCTGTATTAAACAAAGTAGAAGATTTTGAAGTTGATTTGGAAAAATATATTGCAATCTCTACGAATGACCGTGCAGCCGATGTATCTAAGTATGGAGTTGATATATCAATAAAATCTCAGCTTGGTATAGATGATATGACAATGATGACTTCGATCTAGAAGTATTTGGACTTATAATTTTGTTAAATAGAAATTTATACTTTTTATTAATAATCGCTGATCTTTATCTTTTTTTTTTTTTTTAATTTATAAATAGATTTAAATTTACTAAAATAAGAATTATTTTTCAAAGACTATTTTAGAAGGGCAGTTTAAGTAACTAATGTAAATTAATGAATGACATATTTTTGGTGTTGTAAAAAGATTTTATGTTTTATTAAAATTAGTTACTAAAATTCTTGTTGTTTTCCTCTGTTGTTAAAGCACTGAAACATAAGCAAAATTTTAAAGGAATAATTAACTCGAATAACTCAAATAACTCGAGTAATTTTAAGGCTATATTCGATTACTCGCTTAATTTAAAAACAGCATTTTCGAGTTATTTGATTAATCGAATAATTAGAAAGCCCAGTAAAATGAGTACCCTAATATTTATAGAAGTGATAGTAAGTCACGTACATTTTTAGACATTTTGACAGTCTATGAATAAAAAAAATAAAATAACACAATCACTTAAAGATAAAATTACAATTATTCTCCACATTTGATTTACAGTCAATTTTGAGTTGCTCTTATTCACGTAATAAACCTTTCCATATAAAATTGAAAAGGTGTAACATATTTTGAAATAACTTCAAAATGCTTTGTCTTATTTGGCTTCATTAAACGCAAAGAAATTCGAATTATAGTTAATTGCATGATATACGCACATTGTTTTTTTAATTTTCTATAATTTCGGAGGTATTCAGAAAGTTATAACGGAAGAAATTTTCTGCAAAACTAAGAAAATTTTGATTTTTAAAAAATCATACAAAATTTAAAACGATAAAAAATGCCTGTTTTTTTTTAGTAGCAGAGCTACATAGATTTAAAAATAGGTATGCAAACATTATATGTTGAAAATATCCAGCGATGAAATGAGTTTTTTCATTGTTATAGTCAATCTGTTATTATGGCAAAACAGGCTTTTAAAGTGGAACTAATTGGCGACTTTTTGAGACTAGCAAATAGACGTGAAATTGTCTGAAATACCTTTTCCCATTATATATTAATTCCACCGAAGGAATTAATTATTATGAGTTTGTTTCACAGTACAATGATGTCAAAAAAAGACTCCGAAAAATTTATAAATGAACTTAAACTGTTAAAAGCTAAAGCTAATGATAAAGCTTATGAACCACTATTTAAAACATCAATTGCCGAAACTTTTTGGACCGGATTAGGAAAATTAAAAAAAAAATAGATTTGATGAATACTTATGTACCAATGTATATTTTTTCTTTGACTCTTAGCAGTGCCTCGGCAGAACGTCTTTTTCTGCAAATTATTGCTAATTAAAAATAAATTTTCCATCAGACATAAGGTGAACACTGAATTTGTTAAATGTGAATTTGTAAGGCTGAAGTTCGATTAAGGACCTCTTACAAAAGTACGAAAGTTTAGTTAATAAAAATTAATAAATTGTGTTTTTGTTTTTGTTTTTATCAAATAAGCAAAATTTTAAGGAGTTCTTCGGTATTGAAGCATTTGGCCCCTTTTTTCAAAAAATCTCCTTTTTTGGACACTTTTTTTAAATGTGGCAACAAACAAGAAGCTATTTCAGAATGCAATTTACTAAATGCCAGAACACAAAAATACTATACAAACTGGCGTAAAAAATGCGAGCCTAAAAGAGGAAGCTCCGGAAATAGAACTTTTAAATTCCTGAATAACTATTTTTGAATAACTAATTAGTTTTGTTAGCGTTGTACTTACTGAAAGTAAGTAGTGGACGACAACTATAAATGATGTTAAAAAAAAGTAAACCAAAAAATTAAAAAAACATCCATCAGTGAGATTTTAACATGGCACAGTGTGTGATTTTGACAACTTAGCTTATCAAAAAACTAAAAAATAAAGAAAATATTAAAAAACTGTTAACCTTTATTAAGTAACGACATCTTGAACAGCACTATAATTGAGTATATATATAACACAAAGTATTTAATTTTAAAGCAGTACTTGGAGTTTTCGCTAACTGTTTTGTAGACATCCGAGAAAATTAAAGTTAAATATACTTTCAGGATTTAGTTTCAGTGTCACCAATAAAAAAATATTTTTTTTAGACAAATCTTAAATGGTATCTCAGAATTTCCCTACAGATACCAAGATATTGTGAAGACTTTGACCCGTTGAAGTATGTTTTGAATATTATTTATATCAATTATTTATAGCAGCTGGTGTTTACCATAAAATGAATAATAGATTAATCACCTTCAATTCAAAGTAAAGATAATCAGTGCCTATACTGAAACTAATACATACGACTGATGAAAAAAATGGAGGATATTCAGAGAGGATATCTCAAACTTCGAAGAAATAACAGAAACGCATTAAAAGTTTTATAGCCCAAGAATTCTCTGAAGAAGGGACATTAATAATAATGCGAAACTCGTATTGCACGTAATTAATTTTTTTCTAGAGACGAGATCTAATCTCCTGTTATTATGACAATATAACTGCTATTAAAACCTTCCATATGATTCGCTAGACAAATTTAAAATATTTTTAAGTTCAGATTTTTCTGCAAAAAATATTCATAATCGATTCTGAAGAAAAGAACAAACTAAACAAAAAACCTAAATACATTCCCTTTAAAAGATAGTGCTAAAAGAAAAAATAAATAAAACATTGGAAAAGAAAAAAACACTAAAGAATATAAATAAGAAAATAAAAATAAATTATACAATGTTTAACCTCTGAAATAAATTAAAGAAGGCACACAACATCAGCAAAGGCATCATAAGCAGCAGCAACAATAACATTCCAAGCAACACATTTTGCTTAAAAAAAAGGATGAAAATCCATCAAAATATCCCATCAACTACTAACATACATACATACATACATATATACATACATACATACATACATACATATATACATACATACATACATACATACATACAAAATATGCCAGCTAAAAATGTCGGCAAAAATGGTAAGAAACAAGTTAAAGTGCTATATACGGCTGTAACGAATCTTATATACTTTTCACCCGTGTTGGGTTGTATTATATGAAAACGAAATACGTTATATTGGATGAAATTAAAAATATATTTACCTATACTATAACTATATAAATACTAAAAACTTTAAATAATTTACATTTTCATGTAAAATTGAAATAGAATTACGATTTTACTAATCCTTTTATCTTTATATATATTATAAAAATGAGGTGTAAATTTATTTGTTTGTTTCTTTGTGTAGCAAACACATCTAAACGGCTGATCTTATTTTCAAGAAATTTGACACACAGATAGTACCTATGCCGATAGTGTTTATAGACTTTGTTATATCTTTATTGGATATCACACCCACGTTATTAATGAAGGTAGGAACATGAAATTTGATGCACAGATAATGCTTGCACTGTATAATGTTATAGGTTATGTTGGATCTTGATTGGATGCCACGTCCATATTTTACGCCCAATTTTTTAAAACTCTCAATCGGATGAACTTATTAGCTTAAAATAGATCGGAGCTGGGAGTATAGTACACCCCATACAATGCAAATATATATTATGGCATATCTAAAGAACTAGTACGGTGGGAAATTTTTATCCTATCATATCGCATTGATAAAACGAAAATGGGGCGGATTTAAAAAGCTAAAAGTTTAAAAAGTTTTAAAAGTAATTTTCATATCAAATTTCGAAGAGGATGAACAGGTTCAGGGGGAGAAGTAGCTCCAATACAAAATAAATGTTAGTTATCGCGCTAAATATGTTAGCGAAGCGGACTGATAAAAACAAATTTAATATTTTGGAATTTTAAAAAACTTCCCATATATTTGAGGAAGGTATAATCACTTCGGTGTATAACAAATATTTTATAAATGTAAGATAATATTAAATTAAAAAAGGGTATGATGGAAAATTTTTGGACCGATTTAACTGATTTAAAAAAACTGAAATTCGAAAAAATATTTGTGATAGACTTGTGCTTCACGACATCTATCGACGCGTTTTGGCATATAACTCGGTTAATACTGGATCTACTTAGTTCATTTTTTCAATACAAAAATTCTTAAAGAAATTTTCGATTTTTTTTTTTTTTTTTGTTAAAGAACGAAGTCTCTAGCTGGCATAGGTGCTTCAAACAGTTGAAAAAACCAAACATGCCTTAGTTTATTATTTTTCAGTACCCATGAAAACAAACATTAAATAAATAAAAAAATATATTTGCCAAAAACTCGATTGTTTATGAACCGATTTGGTTATATAGGAATTTCGGAAAACGAAAAACCATTTTTAAACCCCGGTTTTTTACGAGTTTCAAAGAAAAGTTCTACCGAAAGGCTTCACAAATGCCATTTAAACGATTTTTAAATCAAAAAAACTTCAAGAAGTTGGTTTATGAACCGATCTTGCTGAATTTCAATAAATAAAGGAAAGGCTTTATATATATATATATATATATATATATATTTACAGCTTATTGATCTCCCTACTCTTGAAAGTATGAGTTCCTGCTTCATAAGATCGAATTCGTAATCCCACATCGTCCAACTAGAAATTATACTCCCTTAAAAATAAATATTTTCGAACCAATTATGCCAACTTTGATCCCATCAGACGTATATGCAATCAATTCAACAGTTTCTATCCATATATTGATTTCTCCTTAAATCCAATCCGCATTAAGAGGAGTATTTTTAACTTAGTTAAATAATAAGTTTTTGTTATTGAATGATTATGAAAATATTTTATTGTAAATAGCTTTAAGAATAATATATATGCTAGCCTTTAAGAAATTGTAATTTGATTGGCTATTAAATAAATAAATATATATATATATATATATATATATATATAAATTTATATATATATTTATTCGGCACTTATCAGTGGGCTTCACAAATGCCAAACTTATATCTACCCTTTACACCTGTCTTAAAGGGTATAAAAGGGAAAATTGTATATAATAAAAAAATCATCTTTACAAATTTCAACTAAGCATTTATACTGCGTAAATATACATAATAGATAGCAAATACACACTCGTTCAAGAAAGAAAAATACCGGACGAATTCCTTTGAACTGACTTAACTGACAACCAAACAAACATAACAATAATATTATCTGACAATTTCAAAAGAAATTCATGGGCCGTAAAATAAACCATCTGTGTTCTATAATATTTTGCTACTTACTCTACTCTTTCCTTTGTTTTGAACATAGTAACTGGATATAGTTTCGCTTCAGCTTTTACAATTTTTTCTTATAGAAAGGATTTAGAAAGGTTGGGTGAAAGGGGAGAATAGCAATAATGAAAGAGATTTAATCAGAATATAAGATGAATTGTAGTTATTAAATAAGTAATAAGACAAAACACAAAAAAACGAAACTTCATAACTTCATCACCTATTTCGTAATGAATGAGGTAGCTATTATCTAGGCAACCATAAATATAATTTTAAACATTTTTCTTTATTAGAAGATGAGCTAATTTAGGAGTATAAGGAAAATCTTACAAAAGTGTTGTAATTTTGCAGTAAGACGGAGCCAATTAGAGTGTAAATATTTCTACGTTTTAAAAATAGTTTCTAATTATAATTGCATATATTAAAAAATATTAAGGAGTTTTGTAGTAAAAAACTTTAAAGTATTTTTAAAATGTTTATTATTTATAAAATATAAGATCTAAAAACTTAGATTTCAAAAAATATTACAGGCATAATATTAAAGTCCTCGTTATCTGGATTTTCACGAATGCTTTTCATAATTTTTCCAAAAAGGATAATGATATATATAAACAATAATCAATAGTTAAGAGCAAAATTTGTTCATAATAAAATTGAACTTTTGAACACCTGTTTTCAGATAATCTAAAAAGACTTATAGTGCACTTAGTTTATATCATGATACAACTACTAAAGGTATAATCACTGGAAAATTTGTCCTCAATATTATTTAACCAAAAAAAATGTAAAAAATTTAAAACAAAACTTCAAACACAAAAAAAAAATATTATCAATTTAAAACAAAAATTTTCACTAAATAACATAATGTATACAGTGTTTTCAAGATAGAGTTCTGCATTTCAATAAGCAATTCAAATTATAAATATAAACAAAACATTTCATAATTTGTCATTCTTGATTTTTATTTTTTGTTTCTCATTTTTCAGTTTTGTGACTTAAGAAGAATTAAAATTGACGACTCTGTCTAGTGATTCTATTATACATAGGATGTTTTATATTATGTTTCCAATGAGTTGAAACTAATCAGTTTTGAGCAAAACACTTTCAATTGTTTCCACTGGCCTAACTTATTTTTGTATTTTCAAATTTTCGAACGAAATTCTGACATTTTCTTTTTAATGTGTAAATTATATAATTTTATTTATTTACTTTTTGAATTTTCTTTTCAAATATATTATTTTTGTTTTTCAAATGACAAATACAGTCGTAGTTTTCGTTAAAAATTCAACTAAATATCATAGTGGCTCAGAAAGTAATTCCATTGGCCAAAAGTTAAATTTTTTGTTAACACCGATTCCCAAAATTTTAATGTCATTCAATAGTAGACATATTGAAAACAAGGTGACTAAAAATTAGATCAAAATATTCGTAATTGTGGGCATGGTATGCTGTTAGAAACAAATATTTTATGTTATTCTAAAAAAATTTGATTTTTGTAAATTTTATCACTAGTAAATGATCATTACTCGCAAACTATTATCGATAATTGGCTGCAATGTTTTTTGTTATGTTGGTAGTAGTCTTTAATAACTTGAATTTTATTGGTATAGAACTTTTGAGGATCCAAAGGGATTAAACAAATTTTACTACCAGAAGAAATGCCTAAGTGCTCTATTTAACCGCATATATAATTTTGACTAGTCTGTGGAATAATTTTTCAATTTAAATGAAATTACTACTAAATTTTGTTGTACTTCTATTTTACCTGTTAATATGACCCAAGCCCTATAAGTTGTGATAGGTATCTTAAGTATATTATATAATTAAACTTACTATCCAGGTATCTTTAGAAAGTACAAACCAAACAGAAACAACTCACAAAAGTCGATATCATTCAAAAAATTTTTAACGCTAGTCCAGTGAGAACAAGACGAATTCTTAAAAGTGTTTCAACGCCAGCGATGAAGATATGTACTCAGGTCATATTGCGTGCGATTAAAAAAGGTTCAGATATCTATCCATCATATCATCACATAATTGCTGATAAGAAGAACTATTTGCCACCAAAGGACACTATTACAATCACACCATTTTCGACATAGATACAACTCCAAAATCTACTTAATCATATAGCTCAATGCTTGATACTATCATTTAAAGGAAATGATTTGAAGAAATATGGAAATTGCAACGTAACTCTCTTTTGCAACTGGGGATGTGACCATTCTTCTGGACAAAAACAATACAAGCAATACGTATGTGAAAATACTTCAGACACAGATATGTATCATTTGTACCATTGTGATAGATAAAGAATTTGGAAGATTTGGAGCCTTCGAACAATAGGATGCAAACAAAGGATATTTGGAAAACTAAACACCATCTGCTACGAAATACTAAAGACCAATTAAATTTGAATTTAAAAAGAACTTAAACCACTTAAGTCCCGGGAAAATCATCAGATAACACTGATGCATATGAATTTTTATTATCACCGCTACATATAAGAATACGATTCATGGAGCACATACTAAAAATCAGTTATGATATGGATTTTAAAGATATAAGAAGAAGGTTATTTTCAGATTCTGAAAGAGCATCTGAAATAACAGGTTTTGATATAAATCTTATTTCGAGATTTAAAACAATTATCGATGTACTTGTGAGCAATGAGCAAATTGATGCTAAAAAATTTTGTGATTATGAGAAGGAAACTGCACGAATATGTACAACCAAATATACATGAAGAAATATGCCCGCAACAGTTCACAAAATACTTTATCATAGAGAAGATGTCATTAAGCATCATTTAGTACCATAGGAAGCCCTCTGATAGATCTCCAAGAAAAATATCACGAAATTTTACAAATGAAGATCTATTTAATATGTTATTGGCAACGTCAGATCCTCTCAATTCTAGCATTCGAAATCAATGGAAAGTAGAACATAGTAACTTAGATTTAGAAGCAAAACGAATGCTAGAGAACAGAAATAATATAAAATTAAATATTTTCCAACCGAAAGAATAATATTTATAATCTTTTTGTTGTTATTTAAGTAAAAAATAAAATAAACGTTTCACAACTTTTTGTTGTTATATTTGTTTTTAATGGAACCTGCTCTCGAATTGATAATCTGGGAACCTGTTTACAAAATTATCCTGAGTATTATTTAAATGTTTTTTATCTGCTTATGACTCTTTTTTATAAGTAAAGATGATTCAAAAAAAATTCGCATTTTCACACCAAATGCTATAAAAAAAAATTAAAAGTTCAACTTTAGCCTTAAATTTCTTAACAACTGCTGAACCGATTTTAATAAAATTAAAACTGGAGAAAAACTCAATAAAATATCTCTCTATAAAAAAAAATTAAAATATCTTTATCGATTCAAAAGTTAAAGTGTTTTGGCCGATGAAAAACGATTCTAAGCCACTGTGCTACTTACATATGAACGGTGCAATGTATACTCCGGTTGTTGTGTGCTTTTCAATAAACATGCACAAGTTCTGATTTGAAAACGTACGTACCCTGCATACAAATGGAAGATAACTTGACGGAAGATAATGTGGCGATATCCCTAATTTAATCATCTAAGAGAAAAAATTAATATTTTGTACCTTCATCCTATTGTTGTTTCCGAGAAATTTCCGCAATATAAAATAAAAATTAAAATTTTTTGTAATTTTTTATTTGTATATTTTATAAAACTATGTAGATAATGTTGCTTTGCTCAAATATTGAAGAAATCCTCAAGGTAAATTTTGGAAAGTTTACAAATATTCTTTTTTTTTTTGTGGTGAAGATTTTATAGAGAAAAATTTAAATGATGTTAATTAGATCCTCATAAAGCATCGTTATACGAATAATCTCCAAAAATCTTCCTAACATCATTTTATCAATATCTTCCAATGTCTGACGATATTGCCAGATTATCGTCTTCACCTAAAGGAAGTTTCTTCAGCAAAACGAATTCGGTTATTTCTGCAGTAATATTTTTTACCCAGGCAATATGTTTGGCGAAACATTTTTCATATTGCCGTGTTTGCTGGGTATGTAGTACGTTTCTACGTTCATTATTTTGTATTAATATTGGTCCTAATTGATAAAAAAAATAAATCAAAAATATGCAAACGTTATGCCTTTTGGTGTTTTCATTTATCCAATACAAATGAAGTGTTGCTAAAATAAACCCATTTCGAAAAACATAATTTTCAATATGATTTGAAACAAAGCTAGTTTCAAATCATGGTTTAAGAAAAATGTATAGGAAAAACATGCTAATGGAAAGATAGTACGATGTTACGAAAAATTAGAAATATTTTTGCAGAAAATTGTAGTGAAAGGATAATTTTCTAAAATTAAAATTTTAAATAGGATGTACTTACATTAAATTATAGACAATTATAAACAACAATTATAAATGAAATGGTCGGAAATCATTATTTTTTAGAAAAAGCGTGCAAATAATTTAAATTATAATTTGTTACCATTTTATTGATTTTAATCAAACAAATTGTTCTCGAAAAAAGATGCAATATATGATGCAGCTTTCTTAATTTTCTGTAATATAGTTTATCTCAAAAACTATAGTCAGTTCAAAAAAAGTGCTTTCTAGAGAAATTACGTGCCGTAGAATCAGTGTTGCCCTGTGTCATCGTAGTTAAAGCTAAAGTATAATAAGTAGTTAGACTCTCTATTTTTTAAATTTATCTTTCACATATAGAGGTTCTATGTGAACTGAGAGAACTCTAAATAAAAGAAAAAATTTAGAATTTTTTTTTTCAAATTTTCAGATCGTTACACATTATTACAAGTTCTTACAATAATACATGATAACCATGATAACCTTTCAGCACTCTTATTTTTTCCACTATATCAGTTGTTGTTTGCCGATGTTTCATCTTACATTTATTTTGTAAGATAAAAATAAAAATAAAAAATTAATAAATAAAAATGAAAAATAAAAAATTAAAAACATAAAAACAAAATAATATAAAAAATCACTAAAAATAGTGGCAAATATTATACAAATTTTGTTCACATAATGTTCACTCTATCGGCATTTTTAGTTAAGGGTAAATAGTTTTGTTTGCCCAAAATCAGCTGTTATCTTCTTTGAATCGCAAAAGTATTTCGTGTTCACATTACGCAATATTTGCAAAAATCGTCAAATATTAGTGTAGTGTGAACTTAGCTTAAGTAACCAACTAAATAATATATCTCTTCAAGATGTACACAATTCCTAAGAAAAAATATACGAAAATAATTTAAGTCCCAACAAACAGAAAATGCAACAAAGGGGAGTCACAAACAAATATTGAACATAAACATACAACAATAAAAGCTTAATAAATTGTAAATAAAAAAATAAAAAAATAAATAAATATTTTTTACAGCCAACACAATTTTTTAACAGTTTATTGTCTTCAACACCTTGTATGAGTCCTTGCAAAAGATGCCTAAAGTTTTGTGGATTTTATACATCTTTGTTCTTCTTTTGCTTTAGCTCATACTACTCACGGTAATAGTAGTGGCTTAATATATCAGTCAGTTCTGGCAACAACTCAAACTCTGTTATATTTACACTGCATCCACACAAATTAGCAATAAAAAACAAATAACAATATATATATTTTTTTCTCTGCTCATCATTTTATTTTTTCCCTCTATTTTTATTTTGCTGTTTATTAAGTTTAAACTTTGTTTTCTTATTTGTATACTACACTTCCTTTCCCTTTTGGACTATCTTAATTTATCCTGCTTCTCGGTACTATTCCCTGATGTTTTATGATTATACGTATGTTGCATGTAAATCATCTTATCATCATTTATATTATTAAAATAAGTATTTGCTTGTGAATTTGTTATATCTAAGTTTTTTTTTTTTTTTCTTTCTTTACTGCATGATTTAGTAATGCTGATATGTGTATAATATCAATATAAGTTGTATAAATATTTGTAGATGTGCGTTTGTGGAAGATATATTTTATATGGATATTTGTAAATAAGGCTTAAACACATATTATGTACTATTTAGAATACGTTCTTCTACTATCGTTTATACAGTTAAGCCTCGATTTACGCGACTTGTTGGGAGCGGAGAAATTATATGTAAATTTGGATGTCAATGATGAAAAATGTAGTTGTGTTAGTGAGCGTGAAAAAATGCACCCAAAAAAATGTTGGGTTTAGTAAATGGAAAACGTAAGTTACTCATGTTTTATTAATATAAAAATTATATTTTTTAATGCATTTTTGATTCCTTTACATTTAAAATTATTAATATTGTCATAAAAAATATAATTCACATTCTTCCAACTTTATCTCAAAAATTATAATATTAATGAAATTGAAGGTTATTAATAGGCAAACAATTTTTTTCATAAATTTTTCCCAGTGAATTTTGTACTCTTTGCATTCAGCAAAAACTAAATAAAAGAGCTTAAAAATACATGTAATAGCACAGTTGTGCTATGAAAATGAAATCCCTAAAGTAAATTAAAAATACGTAAAGCAATGTTCAGAATAAATACAAAACTATATTTTGTTTTCATTTTGAACATTGCAACTATAAGTTGAAAAAAATTTTTGTTTTTGTACACACAAATTTTAATTTGACAAAAAAGAAGTGATCAATTTATATTTTATCTATTAAAATGCAGTTTTTTAAATAAAACTTTCAATATATTTTTATCATTTAGCAATAATAATACTTGTTATTATTTACATAGCTGAGATGAAAACAGTGTTGTTTTGTGAAGACAGGACAGCTTTGTAAGTAACGAGAAAAGGAAACAGGGTTGTTCTTGTGTATAAACATATATTAATTTAAAAAAATTTAATATATACTTTTTAAAGTATTTTTTTAAATGTGCGTATTAAATTCTGCAATTAATCGAATGATAATAGTTCATTTCATATTTCCTTTATTATCTAAATATTATACTTTGTAAATTTTATAAATATTTCTATTCAAAAGAAATAGCATTTTCATTTTAGATTAAATAAAAATACTACAAACATTACCTTGACATCCACATATCCAAAATTCTCTCAGAAAATCGAATTTTGTCGGTTACCAGATCTTTCATATTATTCGGTTATGATAACCGCTTGTATATGCTAGACGTAACTGTTTTAAAAAAGTAATTTGGGTAGAAGAATGGAAAAAAATATTTACTATTGTGAATTAAATTTAAAATTCTTTGACTTTTTATATTTTCTTTTATAAAAAAATTTTTAATGTCTTAATAAAAATAAAAAATGAAACACAAAACAAATAAACATATTTAAAACATCATACAACAAATTAAAAAAGAATATTCACATATGTACATACACTACAAATGTAAATATAATATATATTTTTTTAAATTTTACAGCTACTGTTTGTAATTTTATTGATTCTTATTTTTGAATTGATTAAAACAAAATAAAAAATAAGATTTTCCTATATATTAATTTCTTTAGTAATTGGTGTTAAATAAATTCATGGTAGTTGTTGTTCAATCAAATAACATTAATTCAATAATTTGCATCTCAACTGAACAAACTTAAAATATTTTTCATCTTATCGTATTTTGCGATATTTGATAGCTGTTTGATCAAACAAAAAAAAAAAAAAAAAAAAAAAACTTTAAATAAATTAGCGTAATGTGAATGAAAACTTAACTCAGTATTTAGTCGCAAAAATTGTAGGAAAAAACGATGAAATATTTCGTGTCAAATTTTTGCTTAATCTGAACTTAGCTTTAGCATATGTAATTTAATATCATCTCTTATTGTAAGATAATGAGAAAATATAAAAAACTGTGTATATGAAACCCCCCCCCTCCCCCGATACTCTCTGCATATTATTCTGCGTATTTCATCATTCTTCATTCCTCTTCAAGTGAAGGAAAGGTGCTCGTAAGGATGTTAATAAAGTAGGGTTACTAAAATCCCTTTAGCATAAAACAAAAAATGTATTCCATAAAATACTCTTAGGGAATATACTGAAATTTAAAAAAGTTATTTTAATCTTTATTTTTATGATTTATATCAAACTGTCTTTAACAATTATTGTGGTAATTAATTCTTCTTTAAAATGATATATAAAAAGTTCACTATTTGATAAATATAGAAGACTTTTGTTAAAATTAAATAGAAAAATGCATATCAAATTTAAAAGAACATGTCTCATAAATTTGAGTACTGTTTTTATCAAAACAGTTATAGGTGATTTATGTAAAATTCAGAAGTGCTAAGCTCAGACAAATATATATAATTTTGCTTAATATTTTTAAAGTTCAAAATGTTTACTATTGAAAATATGGGCTTTTCAGAAAATTGGGTCGTGTAACTAAATATATAATTTTTGGCAAAAGTTTAAAAAATATACTGTTTTATATTACTTATTTCGAAAGTGCACTTCCATCACTGCTGGAAGTTAGGTGTATATACAAGATTTTCCAAAACTGCACTTACAAGTTGTAATCTATCAGAAAATGTCAGAAAATATTCAACTTCTTTTACAATTAAAAAAAATGTTAACATATAAAGATATGTTTGAAAAAAATTTTAATTTTTTGGGATCTGCTTGAAAATTTTTACTTTAAAAATTTGTCTACTTAGCAAATTCTTTATTTATGATTTGATGATTTTTTCTTATAAATATGATTTTTATTTTAATATCATTATTAACTTTTTTTGAAGACTTACGATAATTAGTTAGAATATGTTTATAAAAATCCGTACAACTAATTTCAAAATATATGCTGTACTTATCATATTGAAAGTTTAATAACAAAATTTAAAAATGACAGAACTATACGACAAATTCTTCCGATATTTTCCATATTCATATACGAAGCCTGTTAGTGTATATATTTTTCTTCTATTTGTTTCTTTTAACTTTTCCACACTAGGTCAAATATTTATGTATTTGTCCAATGACGATACTACTATAGTAGCAATGATACTTTCGGAAATTCTGACCAAAGTTGGAAACTGATTCGAAAAAGTAAAAAGGTAACGCTAATAATATTTTGGATTATTTCGGATTTTTTAGCTATAACGCATTTTCGTTTATTTCGGCAACGGTATATTAACGTTATCGGTATTTCATGCTATTTCGGTATCTGTATTCTAGCAGTAACGGTATTTGTATTTATTTCGGTAGGCTAACGGTTGTTTCAGAAATTTCGCAGACATCGGTTCGCAACCAAGAAATATAAAGTAAAGCCAAGTATTTAAAAGTCTAGCTAGGATAACCATAAGATTCTTACAAGTTTTATTTTAATTTTATTCAAAATAATAACTTTTTTTCAAACTTTATGATAACGGTAATGGTATTTCTAATTATATCGGTAACGGTGTTTTAGGGGTAACGGGAGTCTGGTTGAATTGATTTTTTTAACGGTAGGGGTATTTTAGAGGTAAATGTGGCTAACCTGGCTTCTAACACATGACCGAATTCTGCTAGGCCAATCAATTTGCGATGAAAAATTATTTAACGCCCATACAAGGGCACGTATTAAGTGTTTCAAATGTGTATGATCATAATCTGCAATCCAAAGGATATGATCTCACACATTGCTTTTATTGTTTAAAACTACGAGTCTAATTGCTGTCCAATATTAATTTATAATTTCAATTAAATAATAAGTTATGAAGTGTAGACTTTCCAAAACATTATTGATAAAAATCGATCACAAAGTTTGATTGTTCAAAGACCCCTTCATAGAGAAAATGTGTTCTAATAGGGTACATTAAAGTTATAATTTTGATGGTTTTTATAACAAAATTCTGATTTTTCATTGCTCAAATAATGACTTTTTAGCTATGGTTTCTGGCAACGTGTATGACGTATGAATCGATACACTTGGCTTGCGACAATGTAAGTATATTCTACTTCTTCTACAAAGAACTTGTGTACCGTGAGGTATTTATTTACACTTTCCTAACAAAATATAACAATTATAATTTTATACACCAACATGTAAGTTAAAATAGAGATTTAAAATGTTTTAAATTTTTTGTGAATTTGAATCAATGTTTTTCTATATAAGTAAACTAATTCGTAAGCATCACAAAGTAAAATGCACAAGATCGATTTCAAATCCGAGTACCAAGGAATTTTTATAAGATAACTTAGAAAATTATGAAGAATATCATATTTTTCAATTTTGGATTTTTTTTTAATAGCACCGGAACCCCGCGGGGTTTAAATTTTTCCCACGTTAACATTTTGTATAAAGATTTTATACAAAATTTAAATTAATATAAGACGAAAACCTAATTTATTAAGTACACACAGAAAAAATATTTGTTGGAAAACGGTTAATATAACAAAAATTTAATACAATATATACAAAGTTATTTGTTATTGCAAACAGTTTTTATTAGTAAGTTAGTTTTTATAATCATAGCTGGAAATTAATTTTATTCAAACATCTAAAATTGTTGAAATAGTCAATTCTACCATATCGTACCATAGAGAAGTAAATCTAAACCATTCGCTAGAGTCAACCGCAATAAAATAACATTCATATTAAAAATGTTACTGGATGTAATTGAAAAGTTGGTCAAAGTTTATATAATTTTTTATGAAAGAATTTTCTCTGTAAATGTAATCAATAATTGATTAATGAAATTACAAAGATTCGGTTGTAATATAGAAAACATATAATATAGAATATAGAAATATAGAAAAATGTTTTTACATATGTAGATCAAAAAACTGTTAACTGCTTTTGACTTTTTTTAAATATAAAAAAATAAGTAAAAACAAGATATAAAAAACAGGTTAATATTCATCCAAAGTTGTAAATATTTAAGAATAAAAGGATAACTAAAATAAACTGTAATACGGATAAGCCAACATGTTTTGATTTCAATAGAGGCATATGTATTAATTTATTGTGATTTTAGATGTTTGTAAAATATCTGATGAGATGTATGAGTATAAAAATTCTCAAAGTAGAAAATCAGGTGAAATCTAGAAAAAATATTCCCGTTATTATTGGATCATTTTGTATAATATGAGGTAAATTAGAATCTATATACAATTAATATATTTGTTATCGCCATAAATAAAACGAAAAATAAAAAAAAAAAACACAAAATGTGTAAATATTGTTATAGCAACCGAAATATTCGTACACCACAAACAATTTATATAATTACAAATTCGTCTATTGTAAACAAATATCTTTTGGGTAGCAGGTTTAAATTGCGGTATTGGTAAAAAAATTTTATTACTGGAATTAATTCGTCTGATAGTACGTTTAATCGACTGAATTCGATTGCGTTTTCTCTGTGTACATGATTTAAAAATTTTATCTACTTATATTTGCATATGTGGCTAGCGATTACCAATTTGCCAACATAATAACTATCTTAGAATGGTTAATAACTTATACAACCATTAATATTTTGTTTTGGGCAGAAATTTTTTCCAAAAAATACGTAATATATCAATTATCACAGTTAGTCACATTCGTTGTGTTGTAAATATTTGTAGTATTTACATATTTATATGTCTTTTTTTATTTTTAAAAAATTTATGATCCATTTATTTTCCATATGATATTTTAATTTATAATTTATTTTAAAATGACAAAATAAATGTTTACCAAAGTTTCGGTTAGGAGCACAGATTTTTTTAAATAAATTTATATCTGCAAACACTAATATGATTTACCCTAATTAAACGCATTGTTTTGTATTTTGTCATTTTATTTTGAAAAACATAAATTAGTTAAAGGAACTAAATATATTATTGTAAGAATTATATTTCAATTCAAATTATTTTCTGTGTGTAGGTATATTTTAGACAAAGTAACAACATTTTTCATTTTGCATTTCTAATTAAAAACAAAGAAAAGGTACCAGCAACATGAGACGAATTTTAGGGGAATAATTCACAAAACTAGATTGTCATCAATTAAAATATTTATTTTTATACATATATATATATATATTTCCCTTATGCAACACGTCGATATACATAAATATGTATTTTGCTGTTATTGTTGTCAGGAGATGAGAAAAAGGAGGCTAAAATGAACTTTAAAAAAGGACAAAAAAGGCAAAATGGTAAAAAAATAAGACCGGAAAAAAGATAGCATTTTTTTCAATTTACAAAAAAAAAATCCCGTTCTCATTAGTTTTTCACATTATTTATTTAAGATATTGTAATAAATTTGTAAACAAACCATGAAATGGTTTCCAACAAAATACCCAATAAAAAACCAACAAAAAGTTTTCAATACAAACTTACGTTATACTTCATATGAAAAATTATTGAAAATCTTAAATTGTTTTCCGTCACTTTTGGACTATAATTGCATTTTGATTACGCATTTCTAAATTTTTATATGATTTTTTCATAATTATAAGATTTTTGTTTTTAATTATATTTGAAAATTGTAAATGAAGTATATTAGAAAATAATTGTAATCGATATAGTAAGTCCATAAAATTAAGTTATTTTTTGTTTGGAAAATGAAGCGCCACAGGCGAAATTTTTTGTCAAACGTAAATAATCTAGAATTTTTTGTAAATAAATACACAAACCTTATTAAATGATTGATTCTGTAAAAATAAAATCAGTATTAACAAATAAGAAATTATTTTCTTTATTGCTAAAATACTAACATTTTAGCCTTTCTAAGGCAATTTTAAGAATCAAAAAGGTTAAGAAAAAAGCTAGAAACTAAAATGAAAATTTTGAGGCTAAAAAAAGGCTAGATTTAGCCTTAAAAAGGCAAAACTGGCTACGTTGGTTGCTATTCCTGTCAACTGTGTGCTTATTAAAATTATTAGCCGAAATTTCTACTTGAATATGGGGCTAAGTGTGATAGAATCATAGTAAATTAAGTTTAAAGTTCTGTTTGCTCCTTAAGCTTTTAAAGAGTAGAAAAAAGTGTTTCAGCCTTTTAAATTTTAAACAAAAACATCGTACAACTTAATATGAACATTTTTTATAAAATCCTCAAAATTATCTTAACTCCCACATAATTTTCTTTAAATCTCAAGATTTACTAATAAAATTTGTTTACCAAAATATTTTTAGCAATCCACAAAATCTAACCATATTTACATATATATTTATATGATTATATCAATTTTACTCTCAAATGTTTTGCTTTGTATCATATTTATGAATATAAGTAAGAGATTTATATCTACATATTTCAATCTACAGTGACTTTAATGCATTTCAGGATACACATAACAGAGAAAAGCAAAAAATATATAATATATAAAAAATAATATATAAAATATAAGCAAACCAGAAAAACAAAAACAAAATAAGAAATACTAAAGCAAAACATAAATTCAATTATATTTAAGAAAATCTCTTAAGCTAACTAACTGACTGCTTTTGTTTTTCCAACAATAACAACAGCAACAGTAACTTTCATTTAAATAAGTAATTTATAAGGAATTACTTAAATACTACATACTTATTATATGTTTGTTTGTATATGTATGTATTAATGTTAGTAAGTTTTAGTATGTATAAATGAGATATGATTTTGTATTTCTTATAGGATAAATAACAAAAAATAAAAAATAAAAAAAACAATTATAAGCATAATAACAAGGATAAAACTAACTCTTATACCCTGTTTTTTTATTTATTTTTGTTTTTTACATTTATATAAAGTTTATGAACTTTATTAAAATTTTGTATTAAATAAAGTTGTTCTTAGTTTTAGTCACAACGCCCCTAAAACATATTCATGCCTAACACCAGTAAAAAGTTTTTGATTCCAATGATTAGTCAATAATATTTAGAATTTAAACTTACTTTACACATGCACGCTTCCTTTTAAACCAACATCCTCCAACACACTCATATAAGTAGTTCTGCACAGAAGAGTTCAATTACAAAGCATTTGGGTGGTTATTGAACTTTTGTTAAATTGTATTTAAAAACTTGTCCACTTTTTTTTCTTTTTTTACCCAATTTTACTTATTTTATTTTAGTTTTTACTTCTTGTACTAAGTATTTGACATGTTTTTAAACGACAATGTTAAACTTTTGTCTTTATCAGTTTAAACTTTATAGTTTTAAAGACAGATAAAGAGAAAGAGAGAAAAACTAAATCTAACATATACATACATATGTACCCAGCAAAAAAAAAGGACTGAAAAAGAGCTGAAAAATTCATGATTTTAAAATTGAATTTTCATTGAGAGGAAGCACTTAGTGTTGAAAAATAGCAGTAGAAGTTCTTTTTTAATGCATGGTTGTTATTGTTATCATATTTTATGCTTCTTGTTCATTGCTTTTGAAGTACTTCTCCTAAAATTATGTTTATAAAATCTTTTAATAAAAATTCTGTTTTAGCCTTATTAAAAGATAATAAAACTGCTTTAAAATTTGTGAAATTTTAATTATATTAAAAATTGTTAACCCTAATTAACCATCTACAAATACATTTATTTTCACTTTTTTGTAAGTTTTTATTAATAACTTCCAAAAAAGCTCAAACTATGCATTTAGTTCTACTTTTAAAGTGGTGAAAATGTTCTTTTTTTTAAGCACTCGATGGTTTTTTTTTTTTTTTTTTTTTTTTGCTGGGTCTATATTCATATAGACGCAAACACATACGCAAAACTTTCAAATATTGTTTTATTTTGTTGTTTTATTATTGTGTATTGATTTTAAAGTTATATAACTTTTTTTCTATTTCTAATAACTATAAAACATTGGTTTTTTTATATAACTAAGAACAATTTCCATTTATTTAGTACTTTCGAGGTCAGATGAACTTAAAACAGAGTTAATTTTAATATATACTATATAGTAAAGTATTAAAATATGTATGAAAATATTGGTAGAGTTTTTAGGACAATACGAATAACAATTTGTTTTTGTAATATAAAATATTTTAGATTTTTCAAATCGTTTCACCTCACTTTGAAAAATTTTTCATATAATTTGTTTTTGTTTTTCAAAAATGTTTATGGGAAAATTTCTAAAGTAAGGTGAAGCGATTCACAAAATAAGGGGGAATATTAGATGTGCACAGAGGTTCAAAATCCTAAACGAGGAAGCGAAATTATTTTAATGTCATTATAACATTTTAATGTCATCATTCACAGTATATGTATCGAGAACATCAGAAATCGATCTTTGAATATTTCAATACAATTTCAAAATTTTAAGTTAGGCCCACAAACTGTTTTTTGGATGGTTTCCTATGTTCCTAACACTGATGTTATTTTCTTGATGTTTTATTTTTAAACTGTTTTAGTAAAAAAGTAAAATTTAATTTTGTTTGTAATATGTTACTTAAATTTTCCATTTAAAAACTTACCCGAAGTGCCTTATGTTATTTTCAGAATGCAATCACTGAGAAACTAATAAACATATTTTCGTAATTCTTTCACAACCTGAATGATGTAACTAAAAATAATATGTATGTAAAATATTATACTGGTCGGAGTCATATTTATTAAGTTCTAACAAAAATAAAAAGAAAGGAAAAACATTTTGAATAAAAATTATGATATAATTTAAAATGAAGCCAATTATAATTCCTACGTGTACACTTGCGAGAAAGAATTATATATTTTAAATTTGTCAATAAATTTTACTATTAAATGGAAAAAGTAGTTCGTTCTAACTAATTGTATATTTAACTAACCGATTATACAAGTTTATAGAATTTATGTAGAATTTCTTTTATTTTTTCACCAAAATTTTAAGGAAATTGAAGTAAAATATACTCACGAGGTCACTGCAATATAAATAAGAGTAAATTATTATAAAAACTGTAAACACCATTGAACCATTGTTTTACCAAGCCTCCGAACAAATGTCCTCATGGACATTTGTTTGGTTCACAATTGGCCACAGATCCTATATAAGAGCCCTGTCCGAATTTTGATGCACATACACAATGGTGTAGGTTATCATATAGTCGGGTTTGACCGGCTATATCTTTCTTACTTATTTTAAGTTATTTGTTCAATATTTTAAAATTAACTAAACTCAGTTTTTAACAAAATATGTTTTTAGTATTCAATTCTTATTAAAACTTCAAAATTAGTTTGAATTTTATATTTGATTTTCTTCTGTACAAAATTCGTAGACAGAGCTTTTTTTGCCGCAATTTTCTAATTTTCAAAAAATATCTAAAATTGTAATTTTCGTGCAATTATTTTAGCAGATATGTAGGCTAAAGTACGTTAATATTTTTATTGCTGAATGAGCTTAATTTAAAGTGATTTTTTAATTTGACACATTTTTCTTTTTAAATTTGCATATGAATATTTTGCATTACTTATAACAGTGTTGTTCCCAACTCCTCATTTTCATTATAAATATAATACCTTAAATAACTTTTTTCTTGATAATGAATTTCTTAATTTAAATATGTGAAACAAATTTTTAGTCAATAGAATTTTAAATTAATACTTATTTCGTAAACAAAATTCCAGCAAAAAAATTAATTTCTATTAAATTAATTAATTTCTAATAAAATCATGTAATCTCATAAATGATATTATACAAATATAGCTAACAACTTACGTAACTAAATATCTAAAAAAGTTTAATTCTCACAATCGTTATTATCAAGTTGTTTCAAATAAGTATCATATATTTTTAATAACTTTAAATGTACAGATAACTCTATATATTAAATTAAATCATATATCTTTAATAAGTTTAAATGTACAGATAACTCTATATATTAAATTAAATAAGTATGAATATTAGGGTGGGTCCAATAGTTCGGGTGAGAAAAAAGTGAGAAGACGTATAGAAAAAACGAAATCTGCGCAAAATTATAAGAAAATTACTGTAAGAAACTAAGAGTCTAAAATTATAACCTAGCCGAGAGACATAAATATTTTAGCTTGAGATATTTAAAAAACTACATAACAGAGTGTCCCGAGAAACTCCTGTTTTGAGATTTCGATATAAGAAGACTGCTCAAATGATGTGCATTGATGAACAGAATATGGAAAAATTAAAAAAATAAAATTGTTTTCCAATGAAATTTATTCTCTATCAACATTTGAACAATGATTGGCAAAAAAAGCTAGATTTTTTCCCGTAATAAGTCTCAAAAAAATCGCAATTTTAGGCTTGTTATGAAACAAAAAACATTTTTAAATTTTTCACCATGAGAATTTGGTCCCCGGAGGACTATTTAGTGCATTTTTGTGAATTTTGAGGATGTCCCTCAGTGAGAGCTAGGTTTTGATTTTAGACCTATAGTTTTTTGGGAATTTTTCTTAGAATTTGTCGTAGATTACGTTTTTGCTATACTCCTTTTGACAAAAACAATTGACCTACCCTAATGAATATCATACAAAAGACCCTCAAAATATTTTAAATATTCATATCAAGATTTTAGTAAACTTTTGGTTAAAAATAACGTATCTTGCTTTTCATAATGTTCAAATACAAACAGGTACACATTCACATATATACTAAAGTTCATAAATGGTATATATATATGAGTATGTACATGTATTTCATATACATATAAATATGTTCGTCTATATCTGTTTGTCTCTAGACAATTATAATCATAAATATAAATGACCGACCTATCATAACAGTATAAATGTTATACCTCCATTAGGTTTATTTAAACGTGTTTATGTATATGTTCAAATGTAATTTAGAACACACATATATATATACGTATGTATATCTGTGTAGGAATTTAAACGTTTGTTAGTTGACTGTACAAAACGAAATTTATATCTAAATCTAACCGTGCTTAGGCAATTGTTTCGAACAACGTGTCCCCAATGTTTCTGGTATATGGATTTTTATGTCCATAAAGGTTAGTTTATTTTGCTTTTAGTTTCATGGAATATATTTAATAAATGTCAATAAATGTATATGATTTTATAACAATTGTTTGTTTTTTATTTCTTGTTTTATTATGTGTAAATAAATGAAGGGGAAATTATGAAAAAGTTAAAAAATAAATACTTAGTTAATGAAGATTTTTTATGTTGAAAGTAAATATTAAAGGATTTTTTCAACGTTTGTTAAAGGTTTTGAATGAAAAATTTAGTAATAAAATTCTGGACACTAATAAAATGAACTCAACTTATAATTTTAAGGACCAATATAGCAAATTTTATGTATTGTAATATTACGACTATAAATCTCATAACATCCAATAAAATATTTATAAAACTGTTTGCCGACTAAGAAAATTTAATTTCAACATGCACACGGTAAGACAATTAAAATTTAATAACCCTCCTGATTTTATCCCACATATACATACTATATCCCATATCCTTAAGAAATTGAAACCAAAATGCTGATTATTCATTTAATTTTGCCCTTGAGTTTTTAAAACAAATTCCAATTTGTTTAATTTAGCAAGTTGCCGAATATCAAATATTTAATTTGCCACATGCTGTGCACCATTTTCCAGATGCTCAATTTAAATAAATTCTAAATAAACAAAAGTCTTTAATAGTTGTTTTTTTTTTTTTTTTTTTTTTTTTTTGTATGCTTTTAAATCTTTAAAACTCATTTAAATACTTGAATAAATTTCTAACATTTTTCTCACTGAATTATTTATATTTCAAAACAACTGCAATACCAGCCACTTATTAAGGATTTTACAAACACCAATCAAACTTGATACATAAAAAAATAAGAGCCAAGGGAGAGTGTGAGAAAAAAAAATTTTCAAAAAAAAAAACATTTAATAAACCACAAATAAAAAAAACGAGAGAATTTTTACAGAAATAAAAAATATAACAGAAATCATAAATACAACACAAACAGCAACTGCCACAAAACAGAGACAGATTGAAGGAAAAACCAACCGACCAACCCACAGTGGTTCCAAAACGCTTTTTTTTTTGGAAATAATTCCGTAAATTTTGAACCTTTAGAAATATCTCAATAAAATTTAATTTGGCCAAAGAGGAAGTCTTTTCGAATTTATTTGAAGGTATACAGGGGGGCAGTGGATAGATCTCCAAAGTTTAACATCTCGGGTATGCAACTTTTTTTAAAAAATCACAAATAAACACAAAAAAAATAATTTTTTGATGGGCGCCTCTTATAACGAAAGTGTGACCTTTTGAATGGAAAAACCAGTTTTAAAAGACGTTTTTTCCAGGTTTGGATTTTGGGTATTTTGGTATAAAATAGTGGGTGAGTGTGTTTACATCTAAAAAAAAAAAAAAAATAACAATAAACTTTGCAAGTTTTGGCAATTTTTCATATCTTTGTATGAAAAATGCAAACATATTACAAGTGCCACCGTAATGTAAAGGTAACAGAAGAAGTTAATATTACATTGTTACTCTCGAATTGTTTACATTTTTTCATAAAATACATGGGAAAAGTGCTAAAAATTACATAAGAAGACAAGCAAAAGTATAAACATTTTTTTGAAAGTATTTAGTATCGTAGGACACGTAAAAGTAGAGTTAAAGAAATAATATTAAATACAGTAAAATTTCTCCAAATTATGACCTGAGAAACAAAAATTTAAATTTTAAGTATATTTTTCAGAAATAATAATAATAATAATAATAATATTTGACCTAAATAAAATTTAAACATGTAGAAATATTCAAGTGAAATTTTGACATGGAATAAATAGGCTTGTCTTAAAATCAAAGAATTAAAAACACATTCCAAAATCCCCAAAATCCCAACCCGGAAAAAACGCATCTTAAAAGTTTACTTTTTCTACTCAAACGGTCACACTGTCGCTATAAGAGTCGTCTGTCAAAAAAAAGTCATTCTTCTTGATCCCAACTTTGCGATTTGAGAATTCAACAAACAAATTTAAACAAATTTTGGAAAATTGACAAAATTTGAATAAGACTTGTAGGTAGACTGTTGTCCCAAGCGCCTTCGGGTTTACTTTACACGCTACAACATTAAGATTATTTTTGAAGGCATTAAAAACATTATATGGGCTAGAACAAAAAACAAGTTTTATAAGTAAAAAATATTTCTATTTGTTTAAACTCAAAGGAAAAAATTAAAAAAACGAGGCTAAAAAATTTATTTTGACCTAAATATCTCTTCAAATAAAAAAGATAATCGTATTTTTTCCAGAGATTTACAAGGGCTATCTATGTGTATTTTTTGTTTTTCCGTCTAATCATAAATGATTTTTTTTTTTGCGATTAAAAAAAATTGCATACCCGAAAAGACCAACTCCCCGCCCGATTAGCTAGGAGTCTATGCTACTTCAAATCAAGTCCAAAACACCTTGTCTCTGTCCAGGTGAAATTTTATTGAGATATTTTAAACAGTCCATAAGGTATAGAATTATTAAAAAAAAATCGTTTTGGAACCACTGTGCTACCAACCAACAAATCAACCGACAATCAAGAGCACCACAATTACATGAAATATAAAAAATACACACGAACACCCCCTACTTCAATATTCAACAGTTTGTTTAAAAGAGGTCGGTCGTCATTACAACAAGAATATCAATAAAGCAAATAGAAAAGAAGGAGTAAATTAAGTTACTTTGCCGTGAAAGAGAAAAAAATAGAGACAAAAAAAAAACGTATATATAAAGACTTCTCTATTTAAATGAATGAAGGAAAAAAATAATACAAAAAGAATTTGAATATGTTGTGAATGAAGCTTGTCAAACAGAGGGAAAGTTTAACATTGATTGAATATTGAATGATTGAAATAAAGAGTCGTATGAATAAGAACAAGAAAGAAAAAAGTCAACCACATTCAAACACAAAAATCAATATGAAATAAAATACTACTAAGAAACACCAGCTACAAACACTCATACACATTCAATAATAAACTGATTCCTTTTCTTTTGGCATCTATTCTTCAATGGTGTCATACAAACAAAACCATAAACTAATGTGTATGTGTGCGTATAATATCACTACTTTGTTGTGGTATAAGTAGTTAAGATGATAGGAAAGAACGAATGTATGAAAGAGTAAAATACAAAGATAGAAAAAATGAAAACCCTGAATATTAGAGAGTATGGAAATAATAAGAAAAGTCGGTTAAGGTTGATTGCTGTTGTTGTTGTTGTTGATGATGTTGCCGTTGTTGTTTTTGAAAGAAAGTGTTAAGAGGATGAGAAAAATGCAAAATGATTTTTGACGGATTTATGAGAGAATTGTGTATTTGATTCATATTCCTTTGCGTTTTTCTTTTTTTATTTTTGTTTTATTTTTCATTTTAATATTTTCTTTAAGCAATTTTGAATTATGACTGAAAATGTAATATAACGAATATAAAGGATTAATTTATATTATTTTGAGATTTTTTATAGCAGTTGAATAGTTTTCAACGAAGAATATTATTCATACTTATTGTGAGTGCTTGAACGTATTGATTAAGAAATAAGTACTGTAATCTTAAAGTGCCTTTGAAGAGGAAAATAAATATTTCTATTTCCGTAAGAAAATTGCCAGCAAATAGTAATTTAGACATACCCAGAAATGTATGGGAAATTCTCTTTTTAAATTTACTTTTATGAATCTGACCTTAAAACTCAACTATTTTTTTCTGATTTTTAAAAATAATTTTTGATGCAATTATGTTAACAATACTTGTTGGAGTAAAACAACAAAAATTCAACAGCTAAAATGGTTTTATGTGGTACCGGCAAGCACTAAAATTTAGAAACTCCAAAAAAGTGTTTAAAAGTAACAAGTTGTTTTTCTTTCTTTTGATTGCTGTAATTGCGTTAAATTCCTCTAATGTAAACTACAAACACTTGTAGAAATAGGCCAATTTGTGTTCAATCCGTCGTTGAATTATATTGTGGACAAGTGATGAAACCAAAATTTTTAAAAATTAAAATTTTTGCAGTTTTTCCATTATAAAATTTGTGCCGTTTCAAATATAGCAAAATAAAGAACGGAGGTTTATTGCTCTTGTAATTATGAATCCTTTGAGATACATCTCGTTAATGTGCCTTCAATAGTACCGCTGTACCTAAACTTTTTGCAAAAATGTTATAACTTTTTAAAATCGATCTAAAATTTTGCATGCATTATATTAGCATTTTTTTATATTTTATGTAAAATTATATTTATAATAAGTATACCTATTCTGTTTTATTTCAGCGAAAAATGGATTTCAACAAATAAATTGCATAAAAAGTATTCATTACCTGAGATCGCGGTGTCTTTAATATTTCATAAATTGCCCAAGGTGCTAATTGAAATCGGTGACAATGTACAGCAATCTGTAGGTGTCACTTTAGCTTATATCAGAATCAAGTGGTACTCAAACATAATTAGTCGTTTGAATTTAGTGCAACTTTTAACATTTTAACATTTATTTTTGTCATTTAAAAATTTATTCTATGGTTGTATGATTACCATTTGTAATATTTTATTTACTAATATCAATTAAAGATTTTTTGTGGCTAGATATGAAAACTACATCAGCAAATAAAATACAATAAAAAAAATAAAAAATATCAAAAATCTATGTAAACTTTCAGCCTAATTACAAAAGAAATTTAAAATTTAATTTTTGTTAAACTCAATTTTGTTTTAAAACAGAAATTTTGTTTCTTCCGTATAATACCGTACCGGTATTACCTGCTCACTAAGTGGTAAAATCGAACTTAAGTTCTTGAAATTGTACTATGATTGAAGACTTAAGTATTTTCCTCCATCCCTTAAGTTTTTCCTAATTATAAAAATTATTTGACGTCAGGGTTTTTATTTAAACTTTCTTTTAATTGCTGGTTTTTTATTTATAGTAATCTAAATTAAAAGATATTCAATAAAAAATTAACAAAACTAGGACAAAACATTTTAATATAAATAAAATATATCTATGATTTTTTAACTAAGTTTGCACTTAAGTACACACTACGAGAACAATATAAAACCGGGTCTTAAAAATATATTGTAAATGCTTTTAAAAACAAATACATTAAAAAATTTTAAATGATTTCTATTAAAAGAAGTAATAAAAATAAATTTCAAAAAAATAAAAAAATATAGATAGATTTTCAAAATAATTAAAAACAGAAAGCTTTTTTTAATTTAAAAATGCATATTTTAAAAAACTTTTTCTCATACACCTCAGACTACAAGAAAATCAAAAATTCAATATTCATGGGAATATATCTTCTTAATTGTATAAGATAACTTAAGTGAATAAACTTATTTTTTCCTTACCTTATCTAGCACTTTACAGAAATATAAAAATCATTGAAATCATACTTGGTTTGTAGAAGCTAAGATTTTTTTAAACTTTTACATATTTTTACATGCAAGAGGTAGTCAAATTTGACATCCTGTAGCTTATCTCGTCTTATCACGGTTTGACTGCAGAATATTTTTTTCTGAAAGCTTAGGTCCTCTTCTACGACTCTTCCATACATTTTAATTCCATCCCAGCAATAGTTTAGGAGATACGGATCACCATATATATATATAAAGTGCATATATATATATATATATATATATATATATTTGTTTTAATATCGCAGGATATCAAAAAAGAAAAATAATTTTGCGCTTAGCGCAAATTTGAAGAAGAATATATTTTATATTGTATAAATAGCTATTTTTATTGCTTATATATATATATATAGATATATGGTGGTCGTGTCCTTCAACTGATTTCGGTAAAATGCGGTGCACATGTAAATAGCACAAATATATGACAATGTGCTGATTTTGATCGTAATCTGATTATCATTGTAAGAAAAATATCATTTTTAATATTCAGTTCATATGGAAGGTGCGCGTGTCCTTGAACCGATTTTGTTGAAAACTTGATTTTTTCTTAATTTTGATACCGGGCACTACTGTGCCAAGTTTTATGTTGCTGCGATAAATCTTCTATTTTTACCAATTCGTTATATGGGAACAAAGCACTGTTCGGCTGCTTCTCTTTTCAACGATATCAAACACTCATGATAAGACTTGCTAGTTTAGTTAATGACAAGTTTTTTCAGGACTACCTTATACGTAGAGAAAATAACATGGTTGCAATGTTATGTTCTTATAGTTATTTTTCATAGACTTTAATAATACTATGTTCATGTTAAAAACGCCTCTGTTTAAATTTAATAATTTATTGGTTTACTTCAATAAAAATTTTAATATGGTTAACAGTAAAAATATTATAGTTGGAGATTATTTTTATTTGAAACAAACTTTTAAAAACATGCAAAAATTTAATTGTTAATTGTTTTATTTATTTTGAAGCCACATTATGTTTTGTACAACCGTTAAATATTTGTTATTATTATTGTTGTTTTCCTCAAATATAGAATATTTGTTTTTAAACCATGTCTTGTTTTCCACAACTATTGAGTATTTGCTTTTAAAACATTTGGATGTAAACTTTTGTGTATCAAATCAGACCTTTCTCGGTAATCAAATTATTTGTGAAGAATAAGTGTTCGCGGATAAAATTGTGAGTATTTGTAAAAATAAACTAAATAAATGCAAATAAATAAGGTGAAAATTTAAAGCTTTAATACTATGTTAATACTACGTTAAAAATCCAGATAATAAATAACATAATTCTACAAATTCCATTTGCATTGAAATATCTTTATATTCACTTTAAGGTTTTAAATACACCATCAATAAATCAAGAAGAATGTGTGGGTTTTTAATTTCAGTTATACTTAAATCGTTAGAATTTAATTTTATGGTCTAAATTTCCAAAGAAAAAATAAAAATACTGAACCAAGTTCCTATGTAAATGTTTATATCTAAGTAATATGTCTAGATAGAGACAAAATTTTCTATATTTTTTCCCTTTTGTAAAATGTATAATGGAAATTAATAGGAACAATAATTTATTTATGTGTTTTATTTTAATAAATTTAGTAGAGAAAACTTATAAGTGTAGGTCAATATTTGATAAAATAGGATTATTTTATGATACAATAAAATTATAATATGAAAAAATGGGATTATAATATGATAAAATTAAAACATTATATGATTTAAGTGAATTATAATTTGATAAAATTGATTAATAATATGATAAAATGGTATCAGAGTATAAAAAAAAACTCAACATAATGTGATAAAATGGGATTGTAAAATAATAAAGTCTAATCATAAAATAAGTTCATAGTATTATAAAATCGAATCATTAAATGATAAAGCCGGACAAAATTATGATAAAATGGAATCATAAAAGTTATTATTTATATTCATTATAATTTTTAACTATAATCATATATTCCAATCGTAAAGTGTTGCTCTTAGATTATAGTCACCACAACTATGTTTTTTTCTACATGCAATGTTTAGTGTATTCAACAATTTTTTTAATTTTATATGTGCTTTTTAAATATTTTTATTTATTTACCACCTAAATTAGTTATACTAAAAAGCTTGGCCCCTTAAGTTTCCATCTAAATACTCAGAGCATACAATTTTTAATATTGTATCGTCTTTATAATTTGCTACCTATAACTCCTATAAATAAGTTGGTTAAAAAAATATTTTTTATTTTGCGAACAATTTATTGGCTTAAAGACTAGCTTCTATATTTGAGCACTTCTATTCTTTAATACAAAAGCAAACATTTAATCAAGCTACTTAATTCTCGCCAAGAGGATAATAAACTTTCAAAAAAATAAAAATAAACACTACTCTATTGATAATCTGTAAATATAAATTAATGGTCGAATTAAAAAAATTACAAATTAATCAATATATCAAATGTTATTGCATAGCACAAATGTGCTTTAGTACTTTTTTATTTAAATGCTACAAAAAAAATAAATAAACAAGTAAGAAAGATATAGTCGATCAAGCCCGAACATATGATATGCCACACCATTGTGTATGTCCATCAAAATTCGTGGATGGGTCTTATATTAAATATGTGAACAATTGTGGACCGATACTTTTACCAAATGTAAAATAATTTATACGAATTTAGAATATTACATTAATACTAACATTTATATGAATTTATATACTTTAGGCTGATATCCGAAAGTGGACTTATATAGGAGCTATGATAAATTATGGAGCGATACTCATAGAATTTATCACTGTGATTTCTACTTATATAAAACTTATTTGTGTCAAATATAAACTTGAGACTAAAATGTGTATATGATTTATGAACATTAAAATGATTTTCGGAAGAGGATTTTTTATGGGAGCTAAAGTCAATTATGAACCGATCTTCAGAAAATTTGGCACAAAGATTGATACTTATACAAAACTTCTTTACACCGAATATTGCTATATTTAAGGCATTTATGGTCACTAAACCTCTATTTCGGGACGACATTTATGTGGGGGCTAGGTGAAATAATACACCAATCATAACCAACTTCAATAGGCTTCGTCCTTGTGTCATGAAAGTCCTATGTACCAAATTTCATTGAATTATCTTAAAAGTTGCGATCTGCTTGTGCAAAATGTTTACATGGACAGCCTGCCAGCCGTCCAGCCAGACAGACGGACGGACGGACTCAGAAAGTGATTCTGAGTCGATTGGTGTACTTTAAGGTGGGTGTTGGATGATTTTTTCTGTGCGTTACAAACATCAGCACAAACACATAATACCCCAACCACCTATGTTGATGTGGGTATATAAAAATAAAAAACTAATAATCCTCTATTGCGTGTAAAACTTAATATTTGAGTTATGAATTCTATTCAACTTTGGTCTAAATACCAAAATATTTTTCTGCTCTTTTTTTCAATTAGTGTTAACAAAACTTTTTTTTTCTTCCTGCTTAAATAGTAGGTAATTATCATTAGCCAAATAGTATTTTTTATTTATTATTTGTGATTTCGTCATTAGTTAATTAAGCAATGTTTATTCAATTCGTCTACATGGAAATTTGACTACGATTTATTTGGTTATAATTTGACTTTTGTAATTAAATTTGTTGCTTTTTCTCTGTTCTATTATTAATAGTGCTGCGCTATAGAATTTTTCAATGCAGGTGGTGCGTAATTTTAAGAACAATTAATATGTAATTAATTATAATTATTAGGAGGAACGACATTTAACACAACTTTTGAAAGTTATTTAATGTGGTGGGCGGGAAGCAGAAGACAAATATAACAGATTATATATGACATTTATGAACAAGTATTTAATTTAATGGTAAAAATATTATAATATTTTAAATACACAATTAAAGAGAAAATATTACAGAAAATAAAGTTTTTTTGATATTTAAAAGAAATTAAAGTAAATGTAATAAAGAAAATATTATATTGGCTTTAGTTTGCAAAGTGTATTTGACGACTTTTTTTTAATTTCTATATTTACTTATGTTTGGTTTCTATCACCATAACATTTCTTTAATTAAATAATAATAAATATTTCGAGAATATATGAGCCATTATGAAAATTTTTTGATTTTATGCCTTCAAAAGGATTTGTATTTTTGTTTGATGTTCACGTTAATCACTTCGCGCAGCGGGCGTGAAAGTTATAGGATGTTTAAACTGAACATATAAATATTTTTATAAACTGGAAATTTATATATAATTGTGGTAAAAATTACGCGTAATATCAAAACTTGCTGAGCTACTTAAATAAAATTTATGATATTTTAATGTTTGATTGCATTAGCATATGGGGTTTACTAGAAAATTTTTTTAAAATTTCATTATACTAAAAATGCCGATTTTTTAAAATTTTGCGAAAAATAAAAATCGAATCTAAGTTATATTTCTATATATTTTACGCAAATATATTTTATTAGAGTTTATTACAAAGAAATACTATTTAATATTGTGATCATTTTTTACGCTAAGTAAATTTTTTTACGTCCAATTATTTATGCCAATTATTGTCAATTATGTGCTGTCCATGTGATATGCCTTAGCAAAATCTATTTTGACAAAAGTTTCCAGTTTCCGCTTTATCAACGATATTTGAATTAAATTTAAAGCCCCGATCGCCGTGTAACTTACTACATAAAAATACAAAAATGTGCAATTTATGCTTAATTTTCAAAAAGTCCATACTTTTCGATTATGCAAAATAATAAAAAACTAAATTGACGCAGCAATCTATGCTTCATTAGACACTGTGTATGTGCCTCGCGAACAACTGAATTTTTTTTAAATTTTCGCTCTTGTTTTCCATATTTTAAGAGTATGTAGTGCGTTGAACATTTAGAGCACATCAACGTGATATAGCGTAAAACACGCATAGTGACAAGTTGTATCAATCTCTATTTCAAAATTTTTGTTTTGTTAAGGGGGGCAAAGACCACAACCAGAAAACGAATAAATTTTAAAAATTAAAAAGTTTTGTCATCAAAATTTGATCACCCTGTATGTAACTGTTAATAGTCTGCACAACAACAGAGAAGGTGTAGAATTAATTTACAAAGCCCGATTAGTTTTTATAAGATCAAATGATATCAGAAAGTATAAATACGCATATAAAAATCGGAATGGGAAAACGTTAAGTAATTTTATCTAAGTTTTTGAAATTTAAACAAAAAATTATGATTATAAAATGATACCTATGATGTCAAAATTTTGCAGCCTATTAGTTTCAAGTCTTGTGAGTTCAGATCTGTAACTCGTTTGTTTAAAATATTACTACCACAAAGCTTATTAAAGATTAAGTTCAGATTCAGGCAAGTTAAACATTTTTGATAATGGCCTATATACGTATAATTGATATTAATTCAGATATTGTATTGTAAACGTAGGCGTTTAAAAGCTGTTCAAAACATACACCTCGTGTATTTTTCTAAAAATGGAAAAAAAGTGAATTTCGAGTACTCATTAAACATTATTTTTTGCGAAAAAAAACCGTCAATCAAACCAAGAAAAAGCTCGATAAATACTATGGGGACTCTGCACCATCGATTTGAATGGTAAAAAAGTGGTTTACTGACTTTCGTTGTGGATGCACAAATACAAATGACGCTGAACGTTCTGGAAGGCCAATTGAGGTCAGTACACCCGAAAATGTCCAAAAAATTCACAATATGGTGTTGGCCGACCGAAGAGTAAAAGTGCGTTAGATTGTTGATGCCATAGGCATTTCACAGGCAGTGTGTTTCCGATTTTAAATGACCAGTTGGGTTTAAGAAAGTTGTCTGCCGCGTTTGCTCTCAATTGACCATAAACGTAAACGTGTGACAACTTCAAAGGATTATTTGGAGTTGGTTAACCGCAATCCGAATGAGTTTTTGCGGCGTTTTGTAACTGTGAATGAAACATGGATCTATTACTGTACTCCGGAGACCAAGCAGCAGTCTAAACAATGGGTTTCTCCTGGTGAACATGTTCCGAAGAAGGGCAAGGTAAGTTTGTCGGCCAATAAGGTGATGGCAACAGTTTTTTTGCATTCACGCGGGATAATCCACATCGATTACCTTCAAAAGGGAAAAACAATAAACGGCGAATATTAGGCCAACTTATTAGACCGATTTAATGAGGACTTAAAAAAAACGTTCTTTTTCATCAAGATAATGCACGGGTGCACACGTGTGCAGTCTCAATGGCAAAACTCTATGAATTGGGCTACGAATTTGTACCTCACCCTCCATATTCTCCGGATTTAGCCCCTAGTGACTACTTCCTATTTCCAAACCTAAAGAAATGGAAAGAGATTCAGCTCCAACGATGAAATTACTGACCAAACAAATACCTATTTTAAGGACCTGGAAAAATCCTGTTTTTTAAGCAAAGTAAATGACGACACTTACTCAAAATTTTACAGTAGTCTATTAACAGGTGGTACTTGATGGGAATGGTGTTGCATTTCATATAACTACGAGGGAAGTTCGAAAAGTCACGGATTTATTGATCCGCCCTCGTATATAAGTTATGGTAATATTTATAATATGTAATGAGTATATATAATATTACAAAATATATTTATATACATTATTTTTGTTTATAAATTTTATTAACAATGACGTTAATTAAACCAGTACTTTCAACATCTATCCTGGAACGTATAAAAGCAATAGTAATTTAAATTTAGTTGTTGACATTCCTTTCTTCCATATTTTTTTTTTTTTTTTGCACTTACAACTTTCTTTTATTTACTTTATATCATTATATTTACATTGAATATAAATTTGTGCTTCTTGAAAATAAATTTCGTGGTATATTAAATTACTTTTATGTCGACAATCTATAATGATAATATTTTTTGGTCAATGTATACCAAAAAAAAAAAAAAAAAACGTTTGGGGTTGATGATGAAATATCCTTATTTCTCGTGGGTTTTTTACACTATTGTAAACTATATAATTTAAATTTAAAAATATTGTAATGTGTTAATAAAAATTGTGTTTTTAAAGAGAAAACTACAAAGAGAAATACTGTTTTAAAAATCAAAAATTTTTTCTTTACAACCTAACTCCAATGCTTTAAAAAATGCCTAATAATGCTAATAAATAAATTAACTGTTAGATATATAAAAACCAAATAACTATTTTGACATTTTCTTTAATTTAACTGTCACACATTTTTGGTTTATGTAAGTGTTTGTTTAGTTAACTTGTTCGAAACAAATTAAAAGCAAATAATTTGCTTTCGTAGCAAATATAGTAAATGTTTTTTTTTAATTTCATGGCCAATTATAACCGTTTGTCAATATTTCTTCGTCATAGATGACACTAAAAACCATAAATTAAAAGGTAGATATTTATGTGAGAGAAAAAATCCTGATTCAATTGTCATAAAACTAATTTATGCAATAATCAAATAAGACTACGTATATTTATTTCGTTTTTGTGGTTTGGAAAAAATGGGCAATTTTTTTTTTTGAAAATTTAGTTCTCTGTGCCTCTCACATAAACTTCTAAATATGTTCTATGATGCATTCTATGTTAAAAATAATCTTAGGTAATTTTATCCTTACAATTATTACCAAATGTAATATTTTCTTAAGATTGATATAATGACGTAGAACTTAAATTCCTCACCAAAATATAGAAAGGAAAACTTCAAAAAGGATATTTTAATAGAAAGAGCTATTTATTTTAATTTTTTTTTTTTTTTTTTGAGGTTTCCTTATTTTTTAAATAAAATAAAAAATAATAAATATTTAAAAATTTTTATACAGCTTATTGATATGGGCAACATTTAGAACAAGGCGAAAACATTGATCATAAAAAGTCGTATATATATATATATATATATATATATATATATATATATATATATATGTATGTATATTAAAATTGGATGATAGATCAACACGTATAAGTATTATAAATTAACCATACAACACGAATTCCCATGCAAGTAAATAAATTAGTATCCAAGTGGTTTTAGTGATTTTTGTTTATATCCAATTAAAGACAACGCAATAATGTGCATTAGTCGGTAATTTACAATCAATATTTCAATCAAATGGTAACTTAAAAATTATTTTTTTCAAAATGAGTATTCCATATTTTCTTGAAATTTGTTTATTTAAAACATTTGTCTTTAGCATAATATTATTATAAAACATTTTTCACTTACTACTTACTTACATTAATATTTTTATTGTTGCATTTCTTTCAGAAATAAGTTCAGTATCCTCTAATTATTATACAATTAATAAAAACGAAATAATTGTACCTTGTGTTTTTAAAGTTGGGGTATTTAAACTGTACTAGTACGCTAACAAACGAAAAATAAGTTAAAACAATAATAGGAATGAAAACAAAAACAAATAAGTCAATTTTATTTATCATAATATAAATATTTCTAATTCATGCTTGTAACCCTTCTTTCTCATACCTATGATATCTTCCTTCCTCTTTGGTTATTTAATATTGCATTTATTTACTTTCTTTCAGTTAAAAGTTATTTGTTACATGAATTTATTTTTGGTAAAAAAATAAAACTCATAAATTATGGAGTAAAATTACTAACAAATACATACACACACGTTCTTACTCCGTCTCATACTTATTTAAGTGTATGGGAATAGGAACCCAGCTGTTCGCCAAACTGCTTGCAAGAAACTAGCACTACCAGCATAACAAGTCACAAGTACCCTGCAAGCAAAATAATATAAAAGTGATTCGAATTCTTATTATTTAGAAGAAAAACTTTATTGCCGCAATAATCATATTTATATTGCGGAAGTTTCCCTCATCTGATGATAAAAGGAATTTACCACCAGATAATCTTCTGGAAAAAAAATAGAAAAGATATCACTATATAAATCTTGAAATTATATAATAAAGAAAACTTTTACATCTTGTAAAGCTTAAGACTATAAAGCACGAAAACTAAAACGCTCATATAATATATCCTTTTCTTTATGCAATGGGATATCATCAATTAATTGCGGAGGTGATAATAAAATAAAAAAATATAATTTTATATATTTTCCTTAATCTGATAAAAATACAATATTAAATATTCGTTCAAATAATAAAAAGAAGATATTGAGTAAATTTCTTCTAGGAATATATCTTCCAAATGTTTGTAGGATATTTTCAGTAGTACAAAAACTCTAATATTTGGGACGAAAAGGTTAAAAAAATGTATGTGCTATTATTTCGTTTTTATCAAACTTTATTTTTTTAATTTTAAGAATTTATGTTTATTTCTGATGATTTTTTTATTTATTTCTATCGATATCTTCAGCGCATTAACCACTGAGCTATTGATCCCTTTATTTAACATTCTGTTATGTGGCGCTGTTTTCAATTTCACTTGAATATTTGTTATAATTTATATACTATCTGTGCCAAAAAGTTTTGCTAAAACACTAACGACGAATTTCTTGTTTCAATAATTTAAATATGAATTTAGAGAAAATATATCATTTAAATAAATACTAACGAATTTGGGCATTTTATGTGGTTAGCGAATTAGTAATTTAAATATTACTTTATTATTTTTATATTATTTATGTAGAAAAAATTTAATCCTTTACAAACAGTTAAATTATCAAAAGTAACTAGTGTAACTCATTATATTATAATAATATATAAAGTGTAAAGTTGTCCTAAACATAGTACATTTTTATGAAAGGAGAAGAAGTATACATTTCTTAGGAAGAAACAAACTTAATATTTATTCCATATACAGTGGTCGACATATATGTACTGTAAAGTGCATTGATTTGTATGGAGATAACAAAATGTTACAAATTTACCCCCCACAAAATTAAAGATTAATATGTTTTAATCTAATTCCCAAAATATTTTGCTTCAATTAATTTCATTCATTCATTTTAACATTTTATCAAAAAAATTACAACATATGTTAAAAAATGACGTTTAATACATAGTGCGTAAAGATATATTTGAAATTTTTTTAAATACTATTTTATTAAAAATTTAATATTTTGGTTATTTTCTATAGTAATTTATTAATTCTAGGGCATCATTCAATACTATTATTTAACCCTTCAGTTGCACAAGCAATATTTTCGGATTTTCGGTGAGATATCAAATAAATGATTAACTGAAAAAATAAATGTCACCAGAAGCATATATTTTTTTGATATAAATTCGTTTAAAAACAGAGTCCAAAAATAACTATTAATCTTATTTTCAAATTGAAAAAATTGAGTAAAGAGTAGGAAATATTTTTTATTTTATTTTATAATTGTTTCTGTCGACAAAAAAAAATTTTTTTTTTTTTTTTTGTTGCTCAATAACTTTTATTTTTCAAAATAATTTTTTACGTTGCTTAAAGTTATTATTAATATAATGTATATACAAAAACTCAATTCAAATTAAATAATTTTTTTACCGATTGGCCACTAACTGTATTACATTGTTCTATTCATCACTTTTTACATTACATTTCAATAGTGCGTTCACTAATTTAATAGTTGTAAGGTATTCGTAAATAATCAAATTTTTTGCCTATTGGCCACTATTTGCATTACATTCCAATAGTGATTTCACTAAATTAATAGTTGTATCGAATTCGCATGCATTAATTTGAATTTCTGAAGTCTAAAATCGACTAACTGCAGTACATGTTAATAATGTATTAACTAATTTAATAGTTCTAACGAATTCGTATATAATCAAGTATATTTCTAGAGGCATATTTAATAATTTTTAGCATAAGTTAGCAGTTGTAACGAATTGGCATACACTAATTTAAATTTCTGAAGACGAGGAGCAACCAATTGTACTACATTTCAATAATGAATTCAATAAAAGAAATGTTGTAGCGAAATTCTCAATAAATACTTTTAAAACACTTAACGGCCATTCTATGCATTACATGTAAACATAGAAGTAGCAGTTTACTGTATGATATTATATTTTCTAATCAAAACATTAAACATTCCCTATTACTTATTTCGCTATTGAAATGTAGTGACGAAGGTGATCGTTTAGCAACCACTCACTGTCAAAAGTAACTAGTGAATCGTCGAAGTAGTTATATATTGAGTGCTAAAGGGCATATAAGCACTTTTAGAACAGCTGGGAATGTATGCATTATTTATGTGTGAGAATGCATAAACAAACAAATATGTATACAACTTACATATAAAACTTATTTCATTTAAATTGTATTAAATAAGGAGAGTCACTAAGCGTGAGAAAGACATGGGTGTCTTTTGTGTCTGTTAGTGTGTTTTTGTTTTTTGTATTACTGTTATTGTTACATTATTATATTCTCTTAACACTAAATGTCAACACCAAGTAAAACAAAGCAAATACCACTACTACTCTTACCACCAACGACAATACAATACATCCTTAGCAACAACTACACGTACACACTCACACCCTGCCAACATTTTCTATCGAAATTTGAATTAATGCGACACATCATATAGTTAATAACAGTCGAATATGAAATCAATTTCTTATCGAAGAAGAGTCACCGTTGACACTATTTAGTGCATTCCTTGGGTGTCTTAATACTATCATTGAGAAGTGTAAAAAAGTACATCAAAAAAGTACCGAAATATAATCGCTTTTGTATAATAATCATGTTTTTAGTGTAGTTGGAATATTTCTAGTAAATATTTTTAATTATAATTGATCTACATGCTTACCTCATATTTAAACACAATATAATAACTCACTATAATTTTACACTAAATTAAAAACTCACTGTAAGTAATGAACATCCAAGAGTGTCAAAAAAGACACTATTTAGTGGATGGATGAAAAAATTCTCCTCCAAATGCTGGCAGGGTATAAATTTGTAAAACTTTAATATGAGCTTCTGTATGAGTATGATTTTATGTTTTTGTACATATTTGTATGAGAATGTCACTTAAAATGAAAGCTAACATTATTATTTTGTATTCATATGAGTCTACATGCACAGTGGTATGTGAACGTGTTTCGTTGTATATGTGAGTGTGTCCATGTGAATACTAACGAATATATGGTTGAAAGCATGAGAAAAAAAAATATGTTCAAAAACAAAATAAAAAAGTTTCATGTAATGCAATATAAAAACTATTGCACCAACAACGTACGAGGTAAAATTTAAAATGCTTTGAAATGCAGAAAATGGTTATTTATAAATTCTTTAAAAAGCCCCAATAATTGTCCTTAAGAATTATTTACTTATAAACTTAACATTTCTAGGATCGTAAAATTTTATGCAAACTTATGTTGTTGTTCTCCTATAACAACTTCACAGTTCGCCCTCTACCTAGGCAACAACAGCAAGAACAAAAATAAAACTACTTTAATTGCAGGAAGGATTATTATTATTTCTGTTATTTTGTTTTTTTGCTGCAACTACTGCCATTATTGTTTGTTATTATAATAGTTGTTGTTGTCGTTGTTATAGTTCAAGTTTGTAACTATTATGTTTGGTTATAATTTTTGCTATTTTTAAGGACATCATTTATATATATATATATATATATATATATATATATATATATATATATATATATATATATATTCTGTTTTCCAAATAAACAAACACAAATTTGTACGGGAAATTTTAATTGAAAATTCTTCTCTTATTTTCTCTTTTTTAAATTTATAATAATAATTGTGGTTATATTTGCTTTCTTAAAATATTTATTCAACATTAAAGTTTAAATTTTTAATGTATTAATAAAAAAGACATACAATAAAATAATTTTTAACATAATGAATATTAAGCAGTACATAGAAAAAAATATTTCCTTATATTTTTCAATTAACAAAGTTGTTTCATTTTACATCAAAATTTAATTATTATATTCAAAGAATGCAAACAATTTTTTTCTCATTTAAATTTTTAATTCCTTCAATCAACTACTTGATTGATTGAATAAATTTTTTTCTTACAGTTATTAGTAATTGATATAATCATTTTGGTGAGAGGTGCAAATTTAAACAATTTTTAATTGAATGAATTATTCTGATGATTGGTGACTTTTTTCTGTGTATGTACTGGTATATATAAAAAAAACAATGTGATGACCTAGATTATTGATTGCAAAATGTTGGAAAAAATACATTTATGAAATGAGAAATAAATAATAATCTCAATTGGATATGAAAATGTCATTAATGATAGTTGGGCGATATATAAATTACATATACATAAGTTGAAAAATTACAAGTGAATTTAAAGGTTATATAAAATTTAAGATTTATATGCTAGAAAACTATTGAAAATGGTTAAAATTATTAGTATGGTATAACTTTATGTTACAATATGTACGAGTATCTTAACAGTTGATACTTGCTTAATAAAAAAAAACGTTTTCTTCTGAATACCACAAAATTGATTTTGTCGTTTTTACTATATGACTTTATATTTCCTTATATTTTTCAGATCGACGTCCAAAACTAGTATGCTAAGTAATAAAATAAACATTTTTTAAAGTTTCAAAAAGGTCATCAAAATATAACTCGTTTCATTCAAAACTACACTATTTCCAGTTGTATTTCAAAAATTTCTATTTATATCTTAGAAAATCCCATTTATTTTTTAGAAATTTCTGAATTTAAAAAATTTCTTAATATCTTTCAAAAATTTCCAATTATGTTTCAGAAAATTATAATTACACTTTACAAGTTTCTAATTATATTTCAAAAATTTCTAATTATACTTTAGAAGTTTCTAATAACATTTCAGAAATTTCTGTTTGTAGTTAAGAATTTTCTATTTGTAGTTTAGAAAAATCTAAATTTAGTTTAAAAATTACCATTCTTAGTTAAGAATATTCTAAATGTAATTTAGAAATTTCCACTTGCATTTCAATATTTTCTAATTGTTTTTCCGAAATTTCCATTTTTATTTCAGAAATTTCTAATTGAAACACTTAGAAAAGTTTAAATACAAATGGAAATTTTGGAAATAAAATTAGAAACTTTTGAGACACAAAGGGAAATCACTAAATTACAATTAGAATTTTCTTAACTACAAGTAGAATATTCTAAACTACAAATAGTAGTTTAATTTAAAATATCTGAAGTATAACTGGAAATTTCTGAAATATATTTGGAAGATTCCAAAATATAATCAGAAATTTTTGAAATATAATTAGAAGTAGAACTGAAAAGAGTGTAACACTGCTATCTTGACAGGATAAAGTCACTCGATAGTCTTCATATTTGTTTTATCCAAATCTATAGTTCTAAAATGGGGTTCGCAACCCAGAAAAACATTTGATGGGAGTCGCAAAGACGATTACTTTAAAGTATTTTTTGCTTAAAGGTATATGTATAATACACATTCACTTAGTTCAAAAATCGAAATAAACGAAATTACAAATAAAAACTTTTTCTTAAAAGTGAAAGGTTTGAGAATAAATAAAAACAAAAAGAGTAATTTATTCACAAATTTAGAAATGTATTCATTATTAAATATTTCATATTCTTATATATTGTAAGTATGTTCCAGCATTAGTTAGATATACAGGTTAAGTCAAAAATTGTCAAAAAAAATAATACAAAACAATTCAGAAAACACTTTCTAACAATTCCATTTTGACCTTTTAAATTAATACATTATCGTACGAAATTTTATGAAACCAATAAATTTAAATTGAAACAGATATAGGAGGCAGTAAAATTTAAATCAATTAAAATTATTTTAATTCTCTAAATAATAATCGTATTTTGGAATATACAGAAACACAAAACTAAAATATTCACTCAAAAAACCTAATGTCCCTCCTGGGGATATCATATAAACATTTACAAAAAAACCGCTTTAACTCTTATATTTACATTTTCTAAAAATATAATATTTTTAGTTATAGTTATCATAATAACTTCAAAATTCAGATATTCACCAATAACATTGTTTACTATAATAGTTCAAAAAAAAATTTAAGAAATATTTTTTAGCCAAAATTATAAGTGTTTTTGAAGGGTACATTTACTTCGATCATACCCGGGTATGTAATTCATTTTTTGAAATATAATATGTCGAATTGTACTTGACATATGAAAATTCATCGACAGTACTGTTTATTGTAATATTCCGAAGAAAAAAAAAATAAAAAATCTTTTATAGCAAAAGTTATTGGTGTTTTTTCAAGGGCATACCTAACATTTTCATTCACCATACCCCGGTATGTATTTCATTTTTCAATAGTATATTTTAGCTCCCAATTGTCACATCGTCACCACTCATTCTCCCCCAGCAAACATTTTTTGAAGTAGACATATAGTAGATATAGAGTTTTTAATATATTTTTTATTTAAATAAATTCTAAATGTCCTCCTAAATCTTAATAAATATTTATTCGATTTTAATATTTCTAATAAAATTTATATTGTATTATATGTCCAAATTGCTATTTTTTATATAAAAGTTAAAATATTTAAATTGCTCGCCAAAAAAAAAACTCATTTGAATTATTGGTTTTATGCACTTATTTTAATGACAAGTTATTTTATTTTATTTTTTTTTTTTTTAAGTGCACTCTAATGACATGCTAATGTTAAAATCATGCATGTTTCACCCACAACAACACCAATTCATTAACACGTAAACCCATGTCTATACTGCTTCTTTTGCATGTCTTTATTCGCTGAGCTTCTAATTAAAAAATTCTTAAAGACATACAAAGATTTTATAATTTTCTAAAAAATAGATTTACAGAGATTATTCTAGGTGGAAAAAAACTGTTCGAAGTTTTTGATAGGGGTTAGTCTGGAGCATTTTGAATTTGACTTAACCAGGTGTGTTGGTTGTATGGACGTGTATAGTTTCTGGTTGTTAGCATAAAGGTTAAAGATAGTTGCCGCAGTAAAGATTTTCAATAAATTTTAGATCTTAAAATTTTAAAACATTTTATATACTTATATATTCGAAACAAGTTATGACTTATTGAACATTTTCTCATTTATTTTCCTTTCCTTTTTTCAAAATTTCCATTTAAAAGTATTTTTCCATAAATTTTTACTTTAAAACTAAACGTACTTGTATATATTACTTCAAGAAAATAAGACGAAAAAAATGACTCAATTCGGAATTTAAAGGAGGGAAACGAATTTTGGCATATAACTTCGTCTTGGAGTTGTATACGTGTTATTAAAATTCACCAAAATATTTGTGTAGCATACAAATTTCGAGGTGGAACCCTTATTTTCTCAGACTACATAATTTGAAATGCTTTTTTCAGAATAAAATATACAAATTATATAGGTTTAAGTGTTCATAACCTTTTAAGTTGCTATCCGATTTCACTACTAAAAAATAATATTATTTAAAAAAGTACATTTATAACCCTAGCGCATTTTTCAGCTCAATTTTTGATTTTTAATTTTTTTATTTCATTTTAAAAAGTGAATAATTTGTTTTTTGTGACCGAAATGTTCACTATTTCTTAAAGTTTTTACTAAAAAATACCACCCCACAAAATATTACATATGTTTTATTTTAAATATTTAAGATTTTGCACATTTACACAGAGTGCGTAAATTTAAGCATATAAATCTCCATACGTATATGTCCGATTTTATTGAATTAAAAAGCATTTAAACTGTGCTTTTATACCCTTTAAGCTAAATTAGTCAAAAGTACAAAGTTGGTTAAAAATTGCATTAGATGCATTAATGCATTTGCATACATTTAAATGCATTTTTTGGAAAATTTCTTCGTCCAAAAATGTTAAAGAAGATATGGTATTAAAATTTGAAAACTTTTTTAATTACTCGTATGTATTTTCCTTTCGGCACACCTTTCCACCATTTTTTAGAGATAAACTAAAGAATAACCTATACAAAAATTTCATATTTTATCATGAAATCATTTTTTTTTTTTTTTTTTTAATTAAAATAGTTTTTGTATAAAATAAATTTTGGGGTTTTTTATAAAAAATTATTAAAAATACTAGAAATTTCCTTCACATAAAAACTTAAACTGAATTATTCAGTCAATTTACCAGTTTTTAAGTTTATCTGAAAAAAAAACAAAAAATTGAATCGCTATCAAAAGTGCCTCAAAAAATGCATCTGGACTGGAAATGATATTTAAAGATAGCTGCATTTTCTTCCTAATGCCGACAAAATCAATTAAATCGTATTTCAGCTTCAAAAGATAAGGATAATTAAAAATACGAATTTTTGAAATATTTCGATTTCTTATAAAATTCAAATTGTGAATAAAACTGCAAATTTTCTGTCATTTGGAAAAATTGAAAAAGTTATCTTTTATTGACAGTATAAAATGTGTATATACCAAATATGATCCAAGTCGAAAGACCTAAGATCATTTCATATTAGATTTCTCATGGAATTCATGATTTTTTAAGATAAAGTATTTTATTTTAAATTTCCTTTGGGGGCATACTTTCTGGGGCGAAAATTAGAAATATATGGAAAGTCATTTCCTTGTAACAGATAATGTTCTCATTTCTCATGAAGACAATGCTAATGCTTTTGCAGAAATTTTTGTTCAGAATCATTTGGTTTCGGAAAACTTAGGTATTGATAATCGCATAAACTCTGTAAATCAAGCTGTTCATCGGTTTGACTTAATGAATATAGTCACCTCCAATTCAGAAAATATATCTGTTGATTATATAGAATTGATTATATATAATCTTAACAAAAAAACCTTGTGGATTGGACGACATTAACAACCATATGATAAAAAATCTTCCTAAAATTGCTTAATAGTTTCTTACGAATATATGCAATTCATGTTTGAATTGTCAATATTTTCCAAAATCTTGGAAAACTGCAAAAATTATACCTGTACTAAAACCAGGGAAAATGCAAAATAGATCTGAAAACTATAGGTCTATAAGTCTATTCAGCAGCTTGGGAAAAATTATCGAAAAGATCATAAGTGAGAAGATATTCTACTCAACGAACAATTCAACCATTCATCAGGTTAAAAGTATCTATAATTATATAAAACTTGGGTCGGTATCAGGCCAATCAACTGCACTTGTACTGCTTGATGTTGAAAAAGTATTTGACTCGGTATGACACAATGGCCCCATTTATAAACTTTTATGCTCTAATATTCCTATGCACCTAGTTAAGCTATTAAAAGTTTTCTGGTTGATAGGTACTTTAGTGTTACTATAGGTAATTGTTTTTCGGATCTTTTCAGAACTCTAGCTGGTGTTCCGCAGTGTTCAGTTTTTGTTCCAATCCTTTTCAAAATAAATTTGCTGCTTATGCAGATGACCTGGCACTCCATTACACGCATAAACTCAGGATATTCTGATTGAAATACAATATTCGTTGTCCATGTTAGAAGAGTATTATACTAAACGGAAAATAAAAATTAATTCGGATAAGACATAAGCCATCTTTTTTACGAGAAAAAAATCTTGTTATCTACCTAGCAACAGCTTAACTTTTTAGGCAGCAACATTAAATTGTCTAACAATATTAGACCTAAATATCATCTTAGATTAGATATTTAGGCATCACATTATTGATAAAATAAACAAATATAATAAGATATTATATCCTCTAATCAGTAGAAATTCCCTTCTCAGCAATTCTAATAAAATTTTGATAGTCAAAGCAATTTTTCAAGCTTTTATCCTATACGGTTGTCCAATATGGGGAAATTGTGCAAGGATTGATATAAAGCGCTTGCAAATAGCTCAAAATATAATTTTAAAAATGGCTCTTAAATTACCCCATCATTATTCCTCGAGACTACATGCTATTGATAACCTCACCTCTCCTTTTAGATCTAAGTGTAGTTTCTCTGAAAATCCACTTATATCAACATTATGATAACTTAGAAATTATACCAATTTGTTTGTTTTATTTTTATAATAATATAGAAACTTTCATTAATCTTTTGATGTATTAGTATTGCATAATAATAATAATTATTATTATTATTATTATTATTATTATTATTATTATTATTTTCTTTGAATTCAATAATATTCATTCAATTCAATAATATTATAAATAAGTGTTTCTTAGATATCATAGCTTTTTTTGGTATATATATATATATATATATATATATATATATATATATATATATATCGCATACTTTGAGGGTAATTCCTACATAATACATTCAGGTATATAATGGAAATCGATCGTTTTTAAATCGAACGAAGTTGTGATAAATTACGATCGATTTTAAGAATAATTTTTGTAACAATGCTTTATTTTTCCTTTATAATATACAGCACTTTTGAAAACCAAGAAAATAATTTTCCTTGAACACTTAAGATTTTATAATAAAATTTGATAAACTTTACTGTCTGAGTAAGTTTACTGAAATTTTCATTAAAATGAAAATGAAAAAATAAAATATTACATGTTTTTCCGATTTCAATCCGTTTCGTTTTCGAAATCGATTTCCGTCACATACCCGATTGTATTTTACATGCATTTTATGTACACAAATTGTGAAATAATATTTGTAAATTTGAAAAAAAAAACAATTTTAACGCAATATTTATGAATTTTTATTTTGATAAATATTTTTGAACAATGGTAACGATTTAGTTAATTTTTTAATTTAATCAATCACTATTTTAGTTTTTTTAAAGATCAATCAACAACACTTTATTTTTTTCTGTGTATTAAATATTTTTTTCATATAAATTAATAAAAAAAATATATATTTAAACTTAAAAATTCTAATACTACCACATTTTTATTAATCACAGAATAATAGTTATCATACTGTTTCAATCATAACAATATTAAAGAACATATTTTTTATGCCGTTATGAGTCTTCACTATAATCTAATTATGTCCGTCCGTAAATATAAAAATTCTAATACACTATGTATTAAAACTTAAATCTTATATTAATCTTAACGCAGAGGAAAATTGAGCATTAACCAATATTTTTCATCCAAAATATTCTAAATGCAATACATATATCATTAATTCCACTAAAGAACACATAAAAAGGTATATTTTATTCATATTCACTAGATATGTTCTTTGCGAAAGCTAATAAAATTTATGCAACTTTTGTTTAAAAAAAATAAAAAAACGCGTTTTTTCGCGGATTAAAATTATTAAAAAATCGAAAAAGTATGTTATTTTAAGAGTCCATATTTCCACCTTTTTTATCGGATTTTCTTTATTTCAAATGCATTAGATTTCTACATTTAATAATAAATTTAAAAAGCATTTTTAGTTTTCTGCTAAATGCATTTTAGATGCAACTGTATTTTTCAAATGCAATTTTAAAAAGTTTATCGCCCTTCGATTTTAAATTCTTTGATTTCGTTCTAAAAAGTGATTTTTTTTTGTAATGAAAATATTTACTATTTTTAATTTTTTTTTAAAGTACCATCCCTTTTTTCCATACCAAATATTATTTTCTTTTAATATTTAAATTTTTGTACTTTTACGCAGAGTGTGCAAGTCTCAATACGTAGATGTTTGATTTTATTGATTTAAAAACTTTTAAGTTGTGATTTTATACAACTTAAGCTAGGTTAGTCAAAAATGCAATACTTTTTAGATTAATGCTTTCTCACATTTTTAAGTGCAAGATTATAAAGAAGATACACTATTTAAATTTAATACTTTTCTGGTAACTTATATGTATATATTTTCATTTCGGTATACACTTCATCCATTTTTTAGAAATTAACTAAAAAGTAACTTTTACAAAAATTTTCTATTTTAAGTCATAAAAACAAATTTTTAAAATAAATGAGCTTTTATATGGAAAAATTTATTGGCGTTTTTTATAAAAAACATTAAAAATACTAGAACTTTCTTTCACAAAAAAATCTCAACTGTATTATTTAGACAATTCATCAGTTTTTAAATTAATTGAAAAAATAAAAAATTGTATGAGGTGAAACCTTTTATCGAAAAAGTGCATCTGCATTGGTGAATTTTTGTAAAATAAAAATATTTTTTCATTTATTCTGATTACGTTTCCTTTCTAATGCCATCAAAATTAATTAAATAAAAATAAAAAATATTTTGATTTTTTATAGAATTAAAATCGTGAATAAGACCGTGAATTATTTGTCATTTGAAAAAAATAAAACATTTATGTTTAGTTGGTGGTATAAAGTCTGCATACACCAAACATAAACCAAATCGAAAGACCTAAGTTCATTTCATATTTGATATCTCATGGAATTCATGATATACTAAGGTTTAGACCATATTATAATTGTTTGAATCTTATTATAGAAATAAATATGCAGTTAAATACTCCTATTGTTAAAGCTAATATCTAAGAGATATATAACTGATTGACAGGTATAATAATATAAAACTATATAAAACTGGCTTTCAATTTTTCACTTTATTTTTTTAAAATCACATAGTTAAATTTTAAAATTTTAAAAATTTTAAATTTTAAATAAAAAGTGTGGTTACTTACTTTGAATAATTTATTGTAATCTGGTTATTCCTTTAATTATTTTTAATGTAAATTTGTTACTAAATTTAGTTTATGCTTTTTACCCTTTTTTAAATTTATTTAATATTTAGCACTAATTTGTATATGTTAGAATTTATATAATTTTTAGTTAATATTTAATTATAGATATCAATTAAAATATTTTTTCTTGATTTACAAACAACACTAAATTGATGATAATTTTTTTTTTCTAAGATATGCACTGTTGCAGTTGATATATACTTAATAGGAATTATGTTATAATTTTTTTATAATATTCTGATTTTAATTTACTTATGCAAAATATTTTTATACAATTTCATTAATAAATCCTTCTTCATTAAGGAATTTCATTAAATTCCTGCATGTTGTTTTTTTATTTCTACATTTGATTATGGCAAATATGTACAATTCACATGATGTTTAATTGTTGTGACGTCTGACGATATTTTTATCTCTCTTAATTTTATTTTACTTCGTTTTTATTTTTTCTTTGTTTTTTCACGGTTTAACAAATTTGCAATGGAATATTAAACAACAAAAAATTAAAACTGGAATGTACAATTGTGTCGCGTAAGCTGCTGTTGAATTGTATTATTTGTAAATGTTTTCATATGCCGTTTGTGTCTGTGTTAGAATGTTGGTATTGCTGTTTGTCTGTATGTGTATCAGTTAAATATCCTCAAGTAATCCTTGACGTTAACAATAATGAAGAAGAGGCTTAAACACCAACACTATGAAATACATAAACAACATGAACAACTATATGAAATGTTATTTTTTATTTTCTTTATTTTTAATGAAAAAAGTATGAAGGCAAAACAACAAAAACAGTTCTCTCTTTTAAAGACTTATACACAATCATTCACACGCTGCCTGCGACAACAAAAAAATTGTATTTTGAAACAAATGTATGTCCGGCACGACAAACACGAAACCAACAACATCAAAAAACGTTGAAAAAAAGCACACACGGATGAAAGAATAAAAAAAACTACACACACAAACTTGAAAACTTTGCAAAAAGAAGAGCAGCAATCTCAATTTGCAACGACGACTACAAAATAAAACGCACACGATTATTATATATTGTTAACGAGCATAAACGAAAGGCAAAGAAATTTAATAAATTTTGCTATATTTGCTTTAACTTAAATTTGTTTGTTTTTCACTAAATATTTATTTTCAATTACACCTTTCTATTTTAGGCTTTAAAATATTAATGAGTTTTTTTAGATACGCATTTTATTTGTAATTATTTAAATTTCTTTAATTTTTTATTTATTTTTCCATTTACTATCAAAAACATGGCAACACTAATGCGCACGTCAACAAATACACCGTCATTATTTTATATACATAACACTCCGACGGATGAGCTAAAACTGAATTTTTAGGTAAAATTTCACTAACGCAAAGGACATCGTATATATTTTACTAAAAACACACAAACAAAGTACACATACTTTAGAAAACTCAACACACCCTCGTGCTCATCTTGCAAAATAAACAGACAAAACGGAAATTCAACACAAGTCTCCACTAGAGTATTCAATGAGAAGCATGCATGCACACGCAAAGAAAGCTTTAACACACATTTGTTTACGTAAAATTCTCCCTTTTTGTGAGAATTTTTTTATAGTTTTACATAATTTCTCTAGTTTATATTTATTAAAGTTTTAAGTTCTCTCATATTTCTTTATTTGTAATAAATAGCTGAATACATTTGTTGGTTTTTGAAAAATCTCTTAAAAACTTTTAAGAGATTTTCGATATTTGATTTAATTTAACATTACATTAACTTTTAGATTTTGAGGTACTTTAAAAATTTAAATTTATACAAGTTAGTGTGGTAAGGATTCGTTTTTCGCTATCAAATTTGTGTACGCAAAGGTTATGTTCGCAATAGTCTTATATAATTTTTTATATAATTTAAATTAAGTTCTTCTAAAGTAAAGAAAATAAAGAAGTTTGTTTTAGTCGCGAACATATTTATTTGCACAAAAATATTAATATTTCCAAAACTAGTACAACATAAGAATTCATCAAATCATTAATTTAAAATTTATTGATAAAAAGTGAACATATATCCTGAAATTAGCGAAAATAATGGTCTGAGTTTATAAAAACAGAAAAAGTTGTCGTAAAAACTTTGAAACTTGGTACCGTTATTACTTTACACCTAAAGTGAAGTTTTGAAAAATAGGATCAAGGACACGCATTCATCCCATATATCCTAAAATGAAAAATATGCATTTTCTTTTAAAATGCTGGTCAAAAAAAATATCAAAATTTGAGATAGCCATTGGAAGTTGATTTTTTATATGTCAGACAATATGTTATTTAACAGGATTTAGAACATATCTACCTCCCCCAATTCCTGTCATTTTCCAATATTATTTTCAGTATCTTTGCATTTTTATTAGATTTCATTTTTGTATTAAATTTTAAAATTATATTGATTTAACATCATGAAATATTTTAACATAAATAATTCTTAAACTTTTGTGTAGGAAAAAAATTTAAAAATTTTTTAAATTAATTTTTTGTTTTAGTTGTGGCAAAAAAAGGAACTAACTCTTATCTGATATATTAGAAAACAATATAAAGTTACAAAAAGCAAGCAAAAGAAAAAAAATTATAATTCTTTATAATATTTTTTAATACTCCATCGAACTCATATAATTTTTGTATTAAAATTTTAAAATGATCTAAATTAGCGGCATCTTGTGAATATTAAGCAAACTATTTTGAGTGCAAAAATTATATCTTTCCCTTCCTCAGTCATTTTTTAAATTTCGAAATATCTTTTTATTTGAATTAAAGATAATGAATTACCTTAACATTAAGAACTCTTTAAGTTTAAGTTAAACTAGGAAATCAGACAGTTTTTCAATTAAACTTTTTTTTAAAAAAAATTTTACAATTTATTGTAATTTCTTCATATTTTTTATAAAATTAGGTTTTAAATGAAAACTATTTAAAAAATAATAGTTTTAATTTGAAACTATACTGATGTATTGAAAAAATTAAACCTCGACGCATTTTATCAAAAAATTAATCCTTGACAATTGTTTTCCTGAAAAAGTTTCAAACCACCTATTTTGTTCATAAATATTTCTAAAAAATTCTTTTATAATTATATCTGTTATATTGCTGCCCTTCTAAAAATATATATTAAAGTATATCGTTCAACACAATTTAAAAACGTTCTTGTTCTGTATTTTTGTAAATTATAATTTAATATTATTTATAATTTTCCACTAAATACTTTTTAAGCAATTTTTTTTCTTTTTTTTTTTTTTTTTTTTTTTTAGGAAGTTTTGTTGTAAAAAATTAATAAATTATTTAGTTGTATCAATTAATATTTTAGTCAATTTTTGATTGCTTTGAAAAAAAAAATTAATTAAAATGTATGGAAAAAATAAATTATTTTCAGTTAATCATTTTGATGATTGGAGTAAAATGAATTAAAATTTTAATTAATATAACTAATTTCTTAATTAAAACCCATTTTTACTTTTCTTGTGGGGAAAAAAGTGTGTGTTTTATGCAACCCAATAAAAAATTAGATTCGTAAGAAACTTTGCTTATGCTGCTTATGACGCATAAAAGCACAAAATGAATGAATTAAGTTACTTCGATTTCCATCTAAACTACTATTTCAAACGACAAACAAACTTTTTTCACTTCAATAATACCGGCCAAGTAATTAGTGTACCATAGTGCAGCCGATAAAAGTTGCATATTTATTTTCAAAATTTTTCGAATCTGCCCCTCTGTGTGCTGTATTTAAAATTATTGAGCAAATGTAAAACAAAAATTAAAGAGCAGTGTTGAACAGGGCAACCAAAAATATCGATATAATTTTTTTACTGTGCTTCAAATGAAAGCAGACGTTAGTTATTTATGCGTTTTAGACAATTTTAAGTTTTGTGCAGAAATTGTTTTGCAAATTTTATACTTAAGAGCACAGTTTTGCATATATTACACTAAAGAGCATATTTTTTCATATTTTACACATAAGAGCAAAATTTTTTATATATATTTCTCAAATGAAATTCCCCTGTTATTTTCATCTTACAAGAGAATAAAAATGAACTAATGTTACAATTTTAAGTGCAAAAAATATATTTTTTAGTAATATATTACCACCAAAGGTAATACGGGTATAGTACTTTTTTGCTGATGTTTGTAACATCCAAAAATATCGGCTTAGAATCATACCCGGAGTGGATTTAATATAATTTTTTATGTCTGTGTTTCTGTTTGTCTCTCCATCTACGAAATCCAAACTACTGATCACAATTTGAAGTTAATTTGATGTAATTTGTTATCTAGGCCCTATACATCCCAAGGAGGAACCCTATTGAAATCAGTTGAAATACAAATATCTTCCCGGAATAGGGACTTGGCGCGCATAAATTTTATAAATAGATATTAATATTATCGATCCATAACTTCATATAGTGCTCTTATAAGAACCCTCCCATAATGTTAGTAGGTTTATGAAATTTGGCTTCAATAAGTATCAATAGAATCACATTACTCATATGAGGTTTGATCCATAACTGACTATGACTTCCGCACTTCAAAAAATCACGCATGTATATGTTAGTATGTAAGTGCAAGTTTTCTATAATTATAAAATGAAATTTCATAAGAATCTGTTCACTTTTAGCCACAAGGTTCATACAAGAATCTCTCTGAAAATCGAATTAATGAACACATATAAAATCTACTATAACTTTTTGCATTTTTTGTATTTATTTTTATTGAATAAAAATGCTTTCATTCGATGTACACAGTCAATAAAATATACTCTTAGTAAAAAAAAAAATGCGATAGGTAACACTCTGCTATAGTGAAAAATCACTTGCGAAATGACATAGCGTACGAAATAAGAGGGCATTATAAATTATTTTCATAACTTTCTAATACACTCTTTACAATTTTCATCACATACTTTCAAAACTTGGTACTTTTTTATTTTATCAGTAGCCAAAAGAAAAAGGTTTATCACAATAGAAAAAGATTTTATAAAAACCTGTTTCAGAAAAAAATTTTAAAAGTGGTAAAAACTGTTGAAATTTGATTTTGCTTTAATAAAATATGATGGCCAGATAATTGTATCAAATTTTATTAATTAAACTTTAACAACATGTTATTAATTTCTCTTATATAATTAAACTCAAAATCAATTCTCTTTTATTTTATTGTACTTTTGACTTAATTTCTCTTAATTTAATTTTAATAAAAAACTTTCTGTTTTGGTTAATATAGCTTTTATTATTTGTTTATTCTTCATTCTTTCTCTCAACCTTGCCACTCAATGCTTGTAATTTTATTTCAATTTCCTGTGCATATTTTGTTTGTTTTAGTATGGACCAACTCGCTTTGATATTAAAGAAAACGCTTGTTTTATTAAAAAAAATACAGTTATTATTAAACCTTAACTTAATACCCCTAAGGTATTTTGTTAAATTCCCCAAAGGCAAATTTTATGTACAAAAAAAAAAAACAAACAGAGATTTTTAACAATTATTTTTATCTTTTACAATTCTCTGTTGTGTTTGTAGTCTAGCAATTATTTAATGTTTTCTTAACGAATTTCTTTTTTGTATTAAAGTTAAACTTATAGTAATTTATATTTTTTTTACCATGTAAAGCATTTGTAAAATTTTATTAAACATGGGCTGTGTAAATATTGTTTGTTAAATGTGGCAATTTCGAACAATTTGTTGCATGTTAAGGTAGGTTGATAATTATTGCAAGCAAGTAGTTATTCAAATGGCATGAGCAAAATTATAAAATTTTTGGTTTTAATTTTAAATATATGTGTATGTTAATTTGATGTTAAAGTGAATATAAGTTCCGTGATTTTTTTCTCTAATATTTTCTCCAAATAAAACGAAAAGTGTAAAAATGGGGTCATAATTACAACGGCGTTTTATTAAAGTTATAGGTGTTTTTATTGTGCTTTAAATATTTAATATGATCAGTGTTGCCAGGAGATGAGAAAAAAAGAGACAAAAAAGTCTGAAAACGCCAGAAAAAAGCTAATATTTTTTATTTAAAAATTTATTTTTATTTTTTGGTCCTCATTACTTTTTGATATTTTTTTTTAAATATATCGTAAATTTAAAATTAAAATATAGAATGGCTATCAGCAAGATGAACCGCAAAATTCCCGTAAAAATTTGAATTATATAGATTTACCCGGTGCACTTCGCTGCACTGTTAAAATAAAATAAGTGTGAAAAAATACAAATATATTTTTTATGATTTAATTTATTTATTATTTTACAAATATACACTTTTAACAAAATACTTTCTATCTATGGGGATATAGCACCCATACCACATCTCATTTTTATTGTGAAATTTATAGTTCTCCATTATAGTGACTTTAACCAAGATTTTCAGTTACGCGGTGTTTAATATGTGCATCATATGGAGGTATTGCTCGCCCTGCGCCTACCCCCTTTATTTTAATTTTCAAAGGTGCAGTTAGTATATAGTTACAATAACATTTCTTAAGATATGTGATATTAAACATTATCGTCCTATGGGGGGGTACCACTCCCTGCAGCTATCTTACTTCAATTTCGTTGCTCAGAAGATCCCACTACAAAAAATTCAAGAAAATGGGCGTAGCGGCTCTTAAGATATCCGATACTTAATATTGGTATCCTATAGAGGGTACCACTTCCACTGCGCCTATCGAAAAAATATGTAGCCTATTTTATTTTCGAGGCTCATATGATGTTACTGTAAAAATTTCAGGAAAATGGGTTCAGTCGTTTAGGAGTCTATAAGCCAACAGGCAAACATATTTAATTTATATATATATATATATATAGATATTTTTGATTAATCAATTTCAAATTTTTGGGCGATTTTTTATTCTTATAAGAATTTTTTCAAAAATATATATGTTAATACATAGTTTCTATGATTAATGGAGTTTATTAAAAAAGAATTATAATAGTTAACTAAGTAAGTCCATAAAATGAGTTAAGTTACATTTGATTTGTAGAATGAAGCAAAGCAGTAGAAAATTTCTGTAAATATAAATAATCACGATTTTTTTATGCGAATTGATACACGAACATGCTTAAATAGATGATTCTGTAAAAATATTAGCAAAAACATATAAGAAATTATTTTCTTCTTTGCTAAAATGCTAAAATTTTAGACTTTTTAAGGCAATTTAAAGAATCAAGAAAATCTAGAAAAAAAAATCTAGAAGCTATAACGAAAATTTTGAGGCAAAAAGCAAAGTAAAAATTCTAGATTTATTTTTAGAAAGGCTAAACTAGCAACAGTGAATATTATAGATGAACTTTAACGTATACTTAACACATATGTATTAAAATTACTCATACGATATCATTTTTCTTAAAGTCCCTTAACGTATGCTATACAAAATACAATATTTTAATTTAAATGACATTTCTATATTCCGTCTGTTGATCAATCTTCCCAAGCACAGATGTGAAAAGAAAAATACATACAAACTACATATAATTTAAAATTTGTTAAAGCTTTACAAAACAAATATTTAAATATAACTTTTATATACCTTAGGGTTATAACTTTTTTAGAACCATAATAAAATCTGATAATAAACACCAAACGATCTGGAAAATAAACTTCAAGTACTGACCGCGATTGCTAAAATCCTTTTGAATATTTTTTTAATATTTTTATTTGAAAAATTGTAAATATTTAAATAGTTTAGAGTGTTTATAAACGCAAACTTGGCTGGAAGAGCGCTAACATATAACCCCCAGGGTAAAAGAAGACGAGGAAGGCCGAACAACTCTTGGCGACGTTCAACATTAAACGAAATTAACAAGTTGGCTGACTTTAATGATAGAAAGATAGTTAATTTGATAGAACTAAGAAGTAATGCAGATATACGTTCCAGATGGAGATATGTTATAGAGAGGCTATGCCCACAATGAGGTAACTCTAAAATAATTTTAGGGCAAGGCTTATTATAATTAACTAATTTATGTATGTTCACTCGTTTTTACAGCAATAAATATGATTATATAAATATCGTATCATTCGAGTGTTCATCTTTAAGACGTTTATTTAAGACTATTTGCAAAAATCAAGTTCTTTCTGAGATAAATATTATACCTCAGCTTCCACTAAATTCCAGCTAGTCAAAGGTTTGCAGTTATTAAAATACTTTCTCTGATTGTCTAGTTAGATCATTAATTTTTGCTTGCATATCAGCACTTCTATAGGAAAGCTCAGATTTATCATCTCTGTAGTCCAGCGACTCTAATCGAATCTGCGGGTTTAAGGGATCCTTTATAATTCCCCTCGGTCTATTTGTAATTGAGGGTTTAACAACATCATCTAAAACAACTAGGAACAGAAACGGTGCATATAACAAATTGATGCTGTATAAATTTTATTATATCTCTTTAAAATTACCATTTTATATCCTTTAGTTTTGTTTATTTTTATTTAATTGTTCTTTCGTTTTTCCAAAAATTTTGTAAGTTAAATTTTTTTGGACAATTAGTTTTTTACTTTTTTTTTGTTTTGAAAAACACAATAAATTTAAATATCAGTATTCACATATCATTTCATTGCATTTTTTCTTTGGCCCGTTTTTCTTTTGCCAAATTATTTTCACAAATTTTTTGAGATAAATAAAAGTTTCACACGTAAACACTTAAAAAAAAAATAAAATTTTTAACCAAACAAAATTTATGAACAAATATAAATATCATTCATAATTTTTTTTTTTTAACTATTTGACAATTTTTACAAATTCTTTTTGCAGCAAATTTCTATGTACTAAAAATACTAAAAATTTCTTCCCTGAATGGAAATTTAGTATGTTTTTGTGTGTTAAATAATTAAATAACCCGAATCGAGATGTTTTTTGGCTCTGAATTATATGAAAAAATTTGTTGATTGAAAATTGATCTATATGTGAACATAGCGTAAAACAAATACCGAATTACATTTTATGTGGGATAAAATCATCGAATTTAACAACTGTGTACAATAAACTATTGCATGTACTAACTAAAATCCTAATTTTAGTTTTAAAAGGTTTGATATAAATAATTTTTCGATTATAATAACCAATTTTTGAACCTGAAACAATATAATGCTCATTTCAATTCTTTTGTCTTCAACGAATTATTAAAATAATATTTTTTAAACCTCAAATCGGTTGAACTAACTAAATATACAATATTTTAAACCGTTATTCGAAAGCTAATATGTTTTTAATATTCTAAACATAAATAAATTGCTAAATGCATAATTGTTCAATAACTACAATTATATTTTAGTGCAAGTTATTAAATATCTATAAAGGGAACCGTTTATAACCAATCTTTTTTCTGTGTGTATTTTCTTTAATTATTTTATATCAAATAAGATACTGAAAAGTAGTGAAAACTCAAGTAATTTGGGAGAAAAAGTAATTTTTTTGATTTTAGTATTATTTATGAAAACTTTTCACTGCGTATGATGAGTGAACGATCGCGAAAAATTAATATCACATTACTTTATACCATTCGATACTATAAAAGACCTTACAATGGTATTTTGGATATTTGAAAAAACTGAAAAAAAGTTATAAATCGAATGTACAGGTTTGATTAATTAAGAATTTGATTACAAATTAAATTGTATTAAATTTTTATCTTTTGTAAATATAGCAAAATTCGAACCAGTTCTTAGCTCCATTTAGCTTCGCACTTATATTAACATAAGATAAAAACACACAGAAAAAATAAAATAAATAGAAAAATTTAAATTCAATTCATTCCGTCATCTACTTGACTGATTTAATAAATTTTTTAATTGAAATAATTTTTCTGTTTTTTATTTTTTATATTTATTAGTAACTGATATATTCATTTTGGTGAAAAGTGAAAATCTAATCAATTTTTAATTGAATGAATTAGTTTGATGATTGGTGACTTTTTTCTGTGTAAGTAAAAAACTATACCACTTATATATGGTTTAGGTATCTTATTCAGTCAAACTAATATAAATAGGGTTATTTCAATTAAATCTTCAAAATGCACTTGAGACAATCAAAATATAGCCAGTTCGAATGTCTCAGGTTCAAACTAATCGTTTTTGAAAACTAATGACAGTAAAATTTGATTGTTGTATAAAATTTGTGTGCTTTGCGTACATAGAAAAAATTTGTGCCTATCATTTTTCAATTAACACTATTTTCATGTTATATATTAAAATTTAAATTATATATATTAAAATTTAACTAAAACATTAATTGATTCGAACAATTGCTTATTTAGTTGTAAATGCTTTCAAAAAACAAACAAAAATATTAACGTTTATTTAATTTTATAAATCAAATATAAAGAAAAATATTTTAAAAATATAAACGTTTTTTATTATATGTTGTGTACACATGTATTTCCTATAATTTCTCTGATGTTGACATTTGAAGCGGACATAAAAGAACTTATTTATAGAATTATTTTACTATTTATGGTACAGAAAATTTCTAAGGAAGGTATGTATGCCAAATTTTTTTGTATATTTTTTCTATGCTTAAGTTCATTGGTGAGTTTTTAAGTTATGGTACAAACAATCATGAAAATAACGTTGGTGTCTGGCAGAAACTAATTTGGGTTAAAAAATAGAGATATCGTGGAACGAAAGGCCCAAAAACCTTCTGAAGTTGTAAGTGTGGAATTTTAAACCTCTATGTATTTATATTTATACAATTTTTATGGTTCATTTTCATTTCCCATACCATCTTCATTTTAAAGAATTATGTCTTTTTACATGACCAAATGTTTGACGGCTACAAGAACACCACAGAAGAGAAAATCAGAAGACGCACTTTGGTATATAGTATGCCAATAAAGTAGTGAGTATTATTTGAAAATATTTGTCGCCTCTAGAGGCAAGCCATCATTTGTGAACTCTTCAAATCTACAATATCTTCTAACGATTACTTTCTAATTTCAGCAAAATGTTTTCATGCATCGGTATTACAATATTCTCATATCTACAAAAGCAATATGACAATTTTATATCCAAACAACGAAAGTCATCAGGGATTCCAAATTCCACGAAAAACAATAAACGTGTGTTTGGATTAAATAAAATTCAAAACATAAAAATCATAAACAAAAAATTACAAAAAAAGTATGTAAAACATCATATGTATGTAAAATATAACAGAATGTAGAATCACTAGAGAGTGTTTTCAATTTAAATTCTTGTTAAGTTAAAAAACTGAAATATGAAAACTAAAAAAAAAAGAATAATACGTATGAAATAATATAAATTATAAAAAAGTTACATTTGTAATTTGAAATGCTTCCTGAAATGTACAACACCATTTTGTGGACGTTTCATAAGTTTATTTGATCAAATGGAAAAATGGACAACATCTCTATGGATATTTGTTTTTATTAAAAGTATGTTGAAAGAAATTTGCTTACAAAAACATATATATATGTATATATATCATTTTGTTTAATATATCTTTTTGTTTTTTTGTATTTGAAGTTTTTTTTTTAGTTTTTTACATTTTCTTTTGCTTTATATGTAAATGACTTTTCATTGTAAATAAAACTGAGAACATACATAGATTAATAACTAGATATCTATGTGAGAGAAAAAACGGATTCAATTGTCGAAAACCTAATTCATGCAATAACAAAATATGTATAGTCACATATATTTTGTTGTTGTTTTGAAAAAAATGTGTAATTTTTTAAAAATTTTGTTCGAAATGCCTCCCGCATAAACTTCTAGTTGTATTCTATGGATTCTACTTTCATAGAAAAAAATATTTAAAAAAAATTTCAATTAAATTATTAATCAGAATTTTAAAATGATTTCAAATATTTCTACAATTAAATAGATTACTCAAAATCAAAGTATTCTTACAAATTGAAATAAAATTTTACATAGAGAAATCTAAAATCTAATTTCAAAATAACGAATAACACATACTCAATTATTTTAGTAATTGAAATTTAAGCTGTGAAAAAATGTATATTCAATTATTCAAATTATCACATATTTTTATTCATATTTGATTAATTTATTAATTGATATAATAAAAAAATAATTGAAAGCCGATTGAATAATTGATACAATTAAAAAATTAATTGGAATAGTTTTTATCTTTGATAAATCGTTTAATAGTCTATATGTTTTCTGTATTACGACATATATGTATTTCAAGAAATGAAAAAATGTGTTCAAAGAAATAAAAAGTTTAAAATATAAATTTTCTTTTCAATTAACCTTGTGGTTATTTCAATTAATAGATTGTTCAAAATTTGCATTTGTTTAAATTGCTTTTTTATTAAAATTTTTAAAGTGTTTAATTGGGAAAAAATCTTATTTTCAGTTTTTAAAATATTTAATAACTGATATCAACATTTCGGTAATAAGTGCAAATTGAAAATGTTTTTTTATTTAATAAATTATTTGGGTAATTGAAATATTTTTTTTTAGTTTTTTCTGTGGACATAGTGAATAAGAAATGATTGACATTTGTGCCAAACTTATGGAAGTTTCATAATAACATGGAAAAGATAAACTATAAATATTATGTCATAATGTTTCAAAGTAATTGGGTATTCAAATTATTCGGTTTTTCTATTGTTCGTATAAAATGAATAATTCGAGTAAAAGATTTCAGTTTGTTTGAATTATTCAATCATCTATTATTCGAATTATTCTTATAATTTATTATTCGAATTATTCTTATAATAAAAAAATAAAGTAAAATATTTATAATTTTATAAGTTTCTTTAAAAATTTGATTTCAAAGGAATAGCAGTAATAAATTAAAAGTTAATATATAATTGGAAATATCTTTAAAAATAGTAGTCTCAATCCGAATTTAAATATAATATGTATATCGTCTATTCCAGGAGAGATTTATTAAAAACTCAATTTTTTTACAGCCACAAAGATATTAGATTTTGTTTACATGTAATCCATTAATATCTTCTAAATTCAAGATATGTAAGAGTTCGTTTGGGATTATCGCAGCTTTTTTTTATTTTGCTTTGTTTTGAAGTTGTTTCGAAAACTCTTCCACGCTTACACATGGGTAAGATATGTTAAAGCCTATTTACATTCGGGATTATCAGAGTGATATTTTTTATTTCGTTTTGAAGTGGCTTAGAAAACTTTTCTATGCTTATTGTGAAACTTTTCAAAAAAAAAATTTGGCAAAAGCGAAAAATAAGAAAAAACTAAAAAAAATAAATAAAGTTTATAACTTTGCTACAACAAACCACTTTAAAATGCTGAAGGAGAGCTACATAAAAAAAGTGTTTAAAAAAATCAACAAATTCTTTTGAAAAATTTGTTTTTTTTTTAATTTTTTTATTTATTATTATTATTTTTTTTTTGAGCTACATTATCGCTTATTTGCTTCAAAAACATCATAACTCAAAAAACGCAAATTTCGAGTCAACGTCACTAATGCATAGTAAATAATATATATTAATAACTGGCAAAATCTGATGTACGAGTCTTTTATATTTCACATAGGATCGTCCTAATTACATAATCTATTTTTTATTACTAGCGACAACGTATTACTTTAGCTATGCGTCGTCTATTGTGTAGTCAACATAGTGAAGTTATCTAAGGAAGTGATTAATTAAATTTTACTATAATACATTCATTCAAGATTTTTAAGTTATAAAATATATAGAACATAAAATGTGTCTGTTAAAAAAGTAGATTTTTTGAATTATGACATAGCTACAGCAAATGAGCGATATTTCCATAACAAACAGTAAAAATTAGTATGAGGTTGAAGGATACAATGCATAATAACATATAATATAATAAATTATAAGCCATTAGATCATTATCACAATCTTAACTTGTCCCTCTCTTAGTTTGTCGTTCTGAAAAATCAACCTTCGATTGAAACAAGTGTAGTATTTATTAGTATGTAAGTTTCAAATGAATCTAACTTTTAAGTAGAGATATTTAAAGTAAAGAACTACAAATTCCCAAATCGTACTTATAAATTTCACATTAAACATAAACTTCATTTTTTTATTTTTTGCTTTTTTTATTCTAATTAAATTCCATTATTTATTTTAATATTTTCCAAAAAAAAAAAAAACTTATACATGTGAACAACATGTATTGCAATTGCAATTAAAATTTTTAAAACTAAGTTCTATAATTTTTCTTTCAGTTTCATTTCGATATTTTATTACTTTAAACATTTTATCCGTTAAAGTGTCGGAAAAAATAAAATTTGTTATAAAACTCTACATTTTTTATTTTTAAATAAATCTTAAAAAACTAAAGGTGATGAAAAATTAAAGAAAGCTGGATACGATACAAAATTGTATTTCATTATAATGAGAACACAAAGGTCGACTTAATTCCGATTAACTGAAGTATCTCATTTTTAAATTTTAAATATTTCAGTAGAAAGTTAAGAAAATTATATTTTTTTTAATGAGCCATAATCACCTAATTTTCTAAAATAATATCGACATTTATTCAACGATATTAAGCAAATATGATATTTGGAATATATCCAGCTTTATGACAAAACGTGAATTCTTTTTTCCATTTTCGGTCTTTAAGATTTATTAAAAATAAAATACTTAGAATTTTGTAAGAAATCTTCTTTTTTACGTTGCTATTTTTTAGTGTTCCCGCAACTATTGAGTAAATTAAAAAATTCACATGTGGTGCAATAAAAAACATTTTTTTTTTTTAGAAAACTAAAGTCAATTAAAATAAGTAAGAAAGATATAGTCGGTCTAGCCCGACCATATGATACCCCACACCATTGTACATGTCCATCAAAATTTGTGGATGGGTCTTATATTAGACATGTCGACAATTGTGTACCGATACTTTTACTAAGTGTAAAATAAAATATACGAATACAGAATATTACGTTAACACTAACATTTATATGAATTTATGCACTTTATGGTGATTCCCGAAATTGGGCTCATATGGGAGCTATTGTAAATTATGGAGCGATCCTCATAAAATTTTTCACTGTGATTTCTACTTACATAAAACTTATTTGTGTCGAATATAAACCTGATACTAACATGTGTATATGTTAGTATCTTGTGTCATGAGAGTCCTACGTGCCAAATTTCATTGAATTATCTTCAAAATTGTGACCTCTACTTTGTGCAAAGGTTTACATGGGCAGCCAGCCAGCCGTCGAGCCAGCCAGACGGACAGACATCGTTAGATCGACTCAAAAAGTGATTCTGAGTCGATTGGTATACTTTGAGGTGGGTGTTGCGTTACAAAAATTAGCACAAACGCATAATACCCCAACCACATATGGTCGTGTGGGGGATAAAAATAGGATTTATTGGCTCTATAAACATATGCATATCTAAATTGACTAAGCAATCCCGTGTCATAGAATCTGTATAACACTGTGTGTTATTCTTTGAAGTACCTTTAAAAGTTTATGTATTTAAAATAAATATGTAAAAATGTTTACATTTATTTATTAATATCTTCTTTTTATCATTAATGTACTATCTCGTATATTATACAGTAAAAAAAGATTTTCTAAATACATACCTACTGATTACGTTTATAGGTATTATAATATTACACTTATAATATTACATACTGTTTTAGAAATGATACATTTTTCAGATGGTAACAGTTTATATAACAGATTAAATTCTGTTAATATAAATACTGCTAAAGAAAAATAGTGGTTTTTACTTGTTGTTATAAAAGCACTTTTTTACATTATAACAGTAATTTGTTATGTTCCTCGTAGAACACATTTTAAAGAAGTAAAGTAAGTCTTTACAGAGTATGTATCAAATGTGTTTATTATGTTCTACAAAGCAACAAATATAAGAAATAATTAGCATTACATTTGTAACTCTTTTTTCCCTCTTTCTAATTAAAACAATTTACACTAGCAAATTATGAGAAATAACGCTTAACACATTTTCCTTCAATAATTTTAACATTTTTGATATTTTAAAATGCACTTTCATATTATCCTCCATATTTTGTAAAACCTGTCAACTCAATTTTAAAAAATTTTGTAAAAAATTGTTTTGGTTTTTCAAAAATATGTAATATAAAAAATTTTCAAAGTATAGAGAAGAGGTATATTTTAATTGTTTTAATTCAGTTTTCTATGCTAAACCTCGCATTATTTAAAATTCTTTAGTTTAATGAAAAATTTATTAAGAAAAAATCAATATTTTAATTAGTTCAATCAAGTAATTGATGATTGACTGTTAATTGAAAAAATATGCATTATTTAAATTTTATTTTTAACATTTCTTTTATATTTCACTTTTTACTGTTAAATGTGAATTAATACTTAATAATATTTTTTGATATTTTAATTTTTTGTTTTACAACTTTCTTAGAAAATTTTTTGATTATAGATGATATTATTTTTTACCTTTTATCTTTTCCTACTTATGCGCTTGATTTTATTGTCTGCTTTAACTTCTCTAGACATTTTGAATTTGAAAGAAATATTTTCTGTGCCCCGCAGAGAATTGTTTCCAGATACATTTAAGAAGGATCTGTATACAACGAACAATGTATGATTACCTTGTGGATGCTGGTCCACAGAAAATGATGGGTACAGTCAAGTGACTTCAGTAACTTGACAAAATGCCTCCGAATTTTTGATATCATGCATTTATTGAGATATAATGCGTGCTAAAATCTAGATTATAATATCGTAATTAAAGATTTGATTTTAAAATTTTAATTGTTTAATATTAATAATATAATTTCTACTAAAAGTTTTTTTCATCACCTAAAAACTCTATAAAAAAATTACTATAAATTCTTTTACAATTGCCAAAATTCTGTGTAGTTTAAATAAAAAAATACTCTGTATTAGTTAAATAACAACATTCCCAATTCCGAGTGCTTCTACTGTAGCGATAAAATTCTAAATCTAGCGAGAAAATATTAAATGTAATACTTTTGTCAAAATCTCAAATCTTACTCAATCAACAATTCTTAGTAAGTTAAAAAAAAGTTAAGAAAAATCAAATTTTATTTTGTACATTTTTCTTCGACTGCGATCTAAAACGAAAATTTTAAGGCTGAAAGCAGAATAAAAAAGCTAGATTTAGCCTTAAAAGGGATAAACTATTCACGGAATTCTATCAACCCATTTTTTCAAGATCTTCATGAATGTTTTCGTAAATGCCACGAAGAAAATTTAACGGAATATTTTGATTTCTACAGAGGAAATCTTACAGCATAGTTTTAATAAATCCGTATCTCTTGAACTACTGGTCGGATCGAATTGAAATGTATGGGAGACTTATAAAGAAGAAACTAAGCATTAAGAAGAAAAAAATCTTGTAGTCGTCCTTTGATAATACGAGCTAAGCTACAGGGTGTGAAAATCGATCACTTCGAATATGTAGTAGTTTTAAAAAATAGTAACTTCTACAAATGAAGTTCAATTTCAAAGACTTTTTTCTGTAAAGTGATTGGCAAGATAAAGAAAAAAAAGATATTTACCCTTGGCTTTTGAATTTTTAATTTTTTGCCCCGACTTTATTTCGTTTTTCGTTAGGTATACGCACATATGGAACTGCACAGTAAAATATTATAAAATAATGAATTTAGTGGGAGTTGACTTGAGTTGCCAAAATAGAAGCCATTATATTATGTTTCCAAAACAACCTATATATGCATATTATATTATATTAGACGGAGTTTCCTTTATATATATATATATATATATATATATATATATTTCTTTTGGTTTTTATTTATTCCTTTTTTCCATGTAAACCTTGCGTACAAAGTAAACCCAATACAAATGTGCACCTGGAATAGGGTTTAAACTCTCAAAAATGCCTTAAAAATAATATAAAATAAAAAATAAAATAAGAATATTTTAATTAAATTCAGTGCAAAAAACTTCTTTAAAAACGTCAATCTTTACATCAAATTTTATGAAGATCGATCCATAATTAACCATAGCTCCCATATAAGCCCCTCTTCCGAAAATCACTTTAACGTGCATAAATCCTATATGAATGTTAATATTAAGTTAATATTCGACACAAATAAGTTTTATGTAAGCAGAAACAACATTGCGAAATTTTAGGAAAATCGGTCCATAGAAACCCAATTCCAAGAATCGCTCTAAAGCATCAACGCATTATTATGTATTTTATTTTACATTTAGTAAAAATGGCCATGGGTATAATACAATTCACCTTCCGAATTTTTATGCTCGTGCACAATAGAGTCGATCTTGACTATATCTTTCTATATCTATTTCTTTATCGTTTATTTTTGAAAAATCGTCAAAAATTGGTTGTTGTTGCTATTTGAACTATTTTTTGAGGAATGAAAAGCTGACATGCTTTTTTATGTATTTTGAAAAAATTCGATTAAAAAATTTTCTCTTTTCATAAAATCTACACTGCATCTTTCGTTTTTGGCCGAGTTGGAAGCAATTTAGTGCAAAGTCGACCTAAATCTATTTTGTAATTAAATATCGTCAATGAATTTAAAAAATAAAAATGAAGCTTTTTCTAAAATTAACATTTTACGACCAATGCATATATAGGCTGCAAAACTAAATCAGTTTAAAATTTCGTTGCTAACCATTTACGATGCCTTGTCTTTTGAAATATGTAAAGAAAAGAATGTTGTTATTAAAAAAAATTGAGAAAGAAGTGAAAGAATATATTTTTGTAAAAAAAAAAGATAGCCATTTTTCATACTAATTTCAGAGTGCTGATTTTGAACATTTTTTAAGTCTGGACAAATTACGAAAATAAAAAACTCTTTGTAGCATATTATTTTGGAATATATTGCAAATCACAGGATATTCTTCAGAAAATTTTCCAACACCACAAGACTTATTCCAGAAAAACGAAATAAAGTCGTGTCAAAACACAAAGAATTCAAAACCCAAGCGTAAATATATTTTTAACTGAAAGAGATATCTTAGGAAAGTAAGCCCATTTTTCTTTACCTTGCAAACAATTTATAGAAATATAAAAATATTTGAAATCGCACTTGATTTTCAGAAGCTACGATTTTTTGAATCTTTTACATACTCGAAGTAGTCAACTTTGACACCAAGGTGATTTTTCTCAAAGCTTAGGTCCTCCTATAAAACTCTTTCATACATTTCAATTTAATCCGTCCAGTAGTTTAGGAGATACAGATTTATTACCAAAACTTTGGCGTTTGATTCCACTATGGTGCGCCTAAAATGTCTCTAATATGGTTTTTTGGTGACCACAGAAGTTATATATACATACATGTGTATATTCATATATGTATAATCATATCATAATTTCCATTTCCATAATTCAACATTAAAACATTCAATATAAATTTTCAAGAATGTATAATATAATACTAAACCCTTTCTGGACAGGGGCTTCTTAGTTTCAATTTCAACCGATCCCACTATGAAGCCGACTCGATTGAGGTTTACAGTGATGGTTCCAAATCTTCTGAAGAGGTTGGGGGAAGTGTCTTTATTCTTGCATATAGGAGGAACATCTCCTTTAAATTGCTAAATCACTGCACTGCTCTTCAAGCAGAGATCTCAACCATTAGGAGAGCGGTAAATTGGCTAATGTACTATGGGTATTCGGAGTGGATATTCATATTTGTATCGATACTCAACCCTCGATTAAGTCTCTTTTTGGTGTCTATTCGACATCCAAGCTGGTAAATGAATGCCGGACGTCTTTAAAAGAGATGGCGAGACATTTAAACCTAGATTTGATCTGGGTAAGGGTTCACCCAAGTATTCCTAGAAATATTATTGCGGATGAATTAGCCAGAACTGGTCCCCTTCTTCAAAGTGAAGAAACGGACCAACTAGTTGGCATACCGCTGTCATCTTACAGATCTATGAATAGAATAGCTCAACAAAAATGGACAAACGAGTCCGCATGTTGTATCTCTAGACAGATATGACCACAGTACGATCAAAAACGGTCAAGTATCTTTTTTGGATTGCCAAGGCGTCAGCTGCGAACACTTGTAGCCATTATTACAGGGCACTGGATTGCTGGTGCACACGCTAGGAGATTAGGACCCCCTTTTAACGACTATTGTAGAAGTTGCTTTAACGAGGAGAAGAAGAAACAGTGTCACTGTTCTGCTCTTGTGAATATAACGACTGATGAATTTGGGAGTCCATATATACATGGATTATCCGATCTCTCTGCAGTTGATGTCAGGCGGATCAGGACTTTTATTCGTGCGTCAGATTGGTTCGATTCGAACCTATTCTCGGACATATGAAAACAGATTCACATGATCCATCAGAGTAACACAAAGGGACCAATAGGACCCAAGTTAGCTGTCTAGTTTACATCTACAGCTGCTCATCTAACCTAACCTAATATCAAATATAAAATATTTTCTTTAAGATAATTTTCCCAGTAAAATTGTTAATTTTTTTACATTCAGCATGTTTCTAATAAAAAGATTTCTAAAGAAAAACTAAACAAAATACAAAACTTTTCTAATAATAATTTCTTAAGAGTAAAGAAAAGTGCTTTTAAATTTATTTAATTTCCAAAAAAAGAAAAATAAATTGCAGCAAAAAGAATGATTGAAAAATAAAGGATAAATAAAAATGAAAGAAAAACTCATCTGTTTTATTTGACTTGAGTTAATAATATTAAAACAAAACATGGATAAATTGTTTAAAAAAGAATCCCAATATCAGTATAAACGAATAAAAATGTATATTTTTGTGTGTGTATGCCTGTACAAAAAAGTTCTATTAAAACAATTGAGTGGAATGTTTATATTTTACTTTTGAAACAATCATTGAAAATAAAAACAATGGCGAAAAAAGGAGCAACAGAAAAAAATTAATAACAAAAGTGTACCCACCCACGACTTTAAAAAATAAAAAAGAAAAGTTTTGAAAAAAATAACTGAAAAGAGCACCAAATAAGAGACATTTTTTCAAAACGAAATATGGAAACAAACTGAAAACAACAACAATTTGTGTAAAATGCAATGGCAATACAAAAATATACTATTAATTCAATTGAAACAAATATAAAAATACTTTTTGTTTATTCTTCATATGAAGAGACTTTGGGTTAGTTTTTTTTTTTCTCTCTTTCTCTTTTAAAAGTAATACCATAAAATAATAAAAGTAACAAATATTTAAGTGAAATAAAAGGGGAGACAGAATATTATAACATGCAAATATCAGTTAGTTACAGTATGGGTGTTGTTTTTATAAGTAAACTTTTTATAAGTAAAGAAAGGACAAATGCAAGTATAAATTCTTACACTCGATGACTAACGTACTGTCGTTGAATTAACAGAGTACACGAGTATTTGCTACATCTTTTACTCAGCAAACAAATTGAAAAATACTTGTTAGGTAAGCACATTGTATGATTCCAAAAAATTTCTACCCAAAATTACAGTTTTAAAAATTTTATATCTTCGATTTTTTTTTTTTTTTATTTTGGGGTTTAATTATTGAACTAGTCATCGTACATTTTATCACATATGAATCACTTTCATATCGTTTACGGTTCATATTTTATGGATTCCTAAAGTAGGACACCTCGGGCATTTTTGTTAAAAATGAACAAAGTTTAAGGTTAAATATTTTTTATGTACATTATCATTTTTTAACAAAATTGGTGTCAGTGGAAAAGACCGATATTCCACGTTATTATAAAATCATAAAAGTTATAGTGGAGTTTTGTTTACAAAAATCGACAAAAGAAAATTTGAAAGCATTGCCATAAATTTAATATGGCCACTTAATATATAACATAAAATATTTTAGTATAGAAAAATTGCTGTAACTTCTAATCCTATTGAGAACCTATTTTGAAATTTTTGCTCTATAACGAAAAATTGATTGTAAACATCGTGTAAAAGAAATAATGAAAATTAAAAGATATTTTTCAGGATATCCAAGGACAAAAGATATTTTTTCCATTTTAGATGTCCTTGCGCCAGAAAGATATTTAGTTGTTAAGACTTTATGATAAAGAAAAAACTTATTCCCTTCTAATGATACCATATTTGTTGAAATCTGATAATGCATATCAAATTTATTCAAGCTTAAATTTTGTTATTTTTTGACAGAAACAGCTCAAGGTATCCAATGTTAGATGTTCAAAGAATATGAGTAGTTAGCGGTATGGTGCAGGATAATAGGAAAGAATTATAACGTATGGAATTACTGGGTCGAAATTTCATACGTTATAAATCTATCGATGCCCTTGATATCAACATAACCAAGGTTATCGGTCTAATTTAGATCTATCTAGAAAACTCATTGATAGCTCAACCTAATGTTATATAATATTGCAATTTTCTTAAGATTTGAATAAGATTTTAGAAGTTTTAAATATATTTTTTATTTATCATAATCTATTAAGACACTCTGTTATAATAATGACTTTTTTAAGATAACCATATTCCTTTAGAAAACTAGAATACTTTTTTACCAATACAACAATTATCTAAATAAGAAAATAAAACAAATCATGTCTTTTCATCTTGTTAAACAAATCTCTGACTACATATTTAGTTTTCTTAGTTTTTCTTTTTTATTCCTAACCAATGTTTTGTTTATTTCATTCAAAGGTATTTGTTTTCATATTTATAGATTCTATCATTGTTTTACAAAATTAAATTGATGTGTTGTTATAAATAGTTTGTTTGTTTGTATATCTTCTATGCATTTTGCAAACATGCATTTACTGATTCATTTTAGATTTTTTCTCTCGTTAATGTTTTTTTTTACTTTTATTTCATTTTTATTTTGTTAGCTTGAAACGTGCTATCAATTTGCATCGATCAATATCAAACTAAAAAGATTTCAATTTAATGGTAATACAACAATAGCAACAACAAGCCAAACGACAACTTAAACTGAAAACAAGAAGAAAAAAGAGAAATTTAACTGAAACTAAATAAACGAAAATGGATGAGATTCTTGTAAATAATACAATCTAAGTACGAGTAAATGTTTATTGTAATACAACTGTTGTACAAAAATAAATACACTTAGACAAAAACATGAATATTTATACAAATAAGAGAAAATTATTACAAATACAAACTATATGAAATTTTATAATAAAATAAATGGTTGACATTACAACATTATCAATATTGATTGGTATAATTGCAGTTTAAATATTACTATTTAACTATTAATCAAATATTTTATTTCCAGGGAAACAACAAATATGCAATTGCACGTTTTGTTCTGCACATTGAATGAAGCCATCGATAAAATACTTATTCGGGGTGTACTAGTCCCATAGAAAGTAAATATTAGTTATCGGCAAAAGTGAAGCGCACCTAGTATATTATAAATTAGAACTAAAGTAAGGCTTTTGATACCGTTGACAAGTAATTTTTAAACAGTTGACAAAATGTTTTTAGAGCATACTAGATATTTTTTTAGAGCATATTCGTGGTTTCCCTGTTTATTACACTTGACACTTTATTGTTCAAGTGGTTTGCACAATAAGGATAACTTGTAATGCAACTAGCACCAGTTAAATATTTTGTGTATTTTATTTAACAGATAATTTTGATTACATTATAATTTGTGAAATCATTTAGGATTTAAAAATAGTTAACGGACGTAATTTTTTTACCTTAAATATTCCTTAGTAAGTTAGAAAATGATTAGTTTTTCATATTTTACTTTTATAATTATCATCCAAATTCCTTTTTAACTTGCCCAGTGATTTGTCTATTATTAGGTCTAATACTAATATCACTCTGCTAAAGGGGTTAATAAAATTCATCCCATTTTAAATATTTGTTTTAGTGAGTGTTTATAAAAAATATATCTTTAGAATTTTTCTTCCATTTTTATTATTTTGTAAATATGTTTAAACAGCGGACAAGAAAAGTTACTTCATTTTAGTTATGCTTTTTTTTCTTATCCACTTTTTAATATTTTATCAAGATTTGTTTAGTTTAGTTTTGTTTTCCTGTGCTGCCAACCTCTCCAACTCTATATCTCAAACAATTCTTTCAATATTCTATTCGCTTTCATTTTTTTTTACATTTTATTTGATTGTATTTTACTTTTATTAGTTTATGGAATAGAATAGAATTTTGTTGTCACATAAACTTGGAAGATACATCATCGGCAGCAGCAGCAACAAAAACAATAACTAATACAACGAACAATATGCCAAAACCAACAACTAAAGCAGCAACCAACAACTTACAATTGTACATATTGTTAAATTCCTTCATGAAGTCGTACATCATGTTTATGTAGTGATATGCAACAGTAGTATCAGCAACATCAGCCAGCAGTAGCAACAGTATACCAAGTGAATATTGCATTGTTGTTTTAAACAACATTCACATATCGAAGGATTTCATTTTTTTTTTTTTTTTTAATTCTAGTTTTTAAGATTTATTGTTATAAAGTGCATTTAGTATTTAATAAAATAAACTGCTGAAAACAAAACAGTGATGAATGTGCATGTAACTAGTCATCAAATTGCAATAAATGTATATATTTTTTTACAATAAATATTTATTTTTTATATTTAATTTTATTAATATATAATCGAATGATAAATAACTAAACTTGGATATTTTTTATTTTTTGTAAATAAAACGTTTTTAATTTGATTTTTGTTTACACCTGACAATACACGCTATTAAAAAATTAAGTATTTAAATCTAAAATTATATTAAAATTTTATCCAAAATTTTCTTAAGCAATTTATTACTCTGAGTAATTGATATTTCTATTGTTTTGCAATGCCTTAAAGCATGCTTTTTTATTCGTAAATTAACAGGGTAATACAAAAATCATGACAATAACAATAAACACAGTTTACGATTTTTTAAAAACTTTTACACACTCGTGGTGGTCAATATTAGCCCCTGTATCTTATCTCGCATTATCACAGGGTGACTACAGAATGATTTTTCTGAAATTGCAACTCCTCCGTAGAACATTCTCTTGCATTTCGATTCTACCGCTAGTTTAGAAAATACAGATTTATTATCAAAAATTTTACCATTGACCTCCAAAATTGGCCATCTCGAGTATGTGACTGGTTTAAAAAATAGTCAACATTTCATTTATGATTTTTTGTAAAGAAATTTTAAACATAGGTAGTCCTTGTAAATATCCACAAAAATATGCTTACATATGTGGGTTATCTCTTTTCGTTTGAAAGATATTTAGATCAACATAAATTTTTCCCTTATTTATGGCCCGGTTTTTTACATTCTTTTAAACTTGAAGGGATAAATGTTGGTCCTAACTTTTTGTCAAATATCCACTAAATTCGTTAAATTCCAAATAATATTGCTGTAAGAATCGTATAAATATATGAATCCGATAAAAAGTTATATTAGTCTGAAATTGAAACTTTAAGGAAATCTAAATTTTTGTTTTTTTTTCCAAGAAGGTGTTGATATTGTTTTACTTATAAAATTTGTTTTTTTTTTCTGTCCTATATAATTTTTTAATACTTTCAATTGAAACTTGAAGGCAACGATCTCTTAATAATATCAATAGAAAGTAATTTTGTTCGTTTAAATTTTATTTCAATTTAAATATTAGAATCATGTTTCACAAAAAGTGCTTCAAATCTTAAGTTTCCGGGAAATTTTTCGGGAAATGGTCTAAAGAAATTTGATTTCATTTAGATTGTAAACTCTTTTTTTAAGTTTGGTGGGAATTACTTTTCATTTTATTTATGCAGAAGAACCATCTTTAACTGTATGAGCATACGACAATTGTCGATGATTTGCATTCATGTTACTTCTATAATTATACACTAGTACAATGTAGGCTAGGAAAATTGGAATCCTGATATATATAGGTTTGCTTGCCTTTGAAGTTTCTTTAACTCAAATATACAATGGGCAGCCACGATAGTCTGTAGTGTGATTCTGGCCACAATTGCTGCACTTTCTGGTACTGATATTTGTTTTTGAATAGGGCCATTTCAAATTTCTATAGATATTTCCACATTTAGCACAAACTGATGGCAATATGCAGAATGACTTAGTGTGTTCATATTCCTAACAATTTGAACACTTTACATTTCATTAGTTCCTCCACTACTATCTTACGGTATAAGGGGTACCTTAAACCGTATGTGGGATGCATATCACTATTTTTCTTCAATCTAGAAGAGTAATACGATATTTCAGCCAATGTTGCCAGGGGTAACTAGGAAAAATTTACAGGTTTTTGTCAAAAGTTGCAGTTTTTTTCCTCAAAAGCTACTTTTTCGGAATTTGAAAAAATAAATGACCAATATGAATTTATATACTATTCAAAATTTGAAAGAAAATAATAAAAAAAAATTAGGTAGAAATCAAGATCACTGGCACACTTGATTTTTAAATAATTTTGGCAATGATTCAGCAGTATGCTTAATTGTGATTAAAGTATTGTAAACATTTTTGCCCGCTCGCTCATAGTTTACGAGTTTTGACCCTCAAAAGTTTTGATACATTTTTCTAAATATCTTTATTAATACACATGTGATTTAAATTATATTATATATATATATATATATATATATATATAATATAAATAAATCTTTAATAGGAAAAATAGTGTTTTTATTGATATAACCGGCACTTACAAAATTTTTTGATTTCAAAAAATTATGTTTATTCAATGAAGCAGGTGTTCAACATATATAATGGAAAAAGTCTTTGAGCTCGGCCGAAAGCCTGCAATACAGAGAATCCTTTATTAACATTTTAAAAATATTTTTCTGGCATAAATTTAAAAATAATTGTTAATGCCTTCTTGGGATTGTATTGAAGTCAATTTATCTGAAATTAACAATAATATTTATTCAAACCGATTCTAAATATTTTTGCTTAAACCTCTATAATACTAAATAGTATATATAAGTATATATATTTTATAAATATGATATTTATCTATTTGCTTTTGATTTTATTTTAAGTATCTTGTAAGTTTTTATATTTTGATTGATTTAGATTTTAATTTAATTAGTGAAAGTAGCCAATAGGTTAGAACGTAATAGTGTCTCATACTTGTTTGTGAAAAACAAGAAATTTCCACTTAGGTATACCAACATTTAAGTAAAATAAAATTGACACTTTGGCGAACATTTCCTTCATACTTAGAGGTTATCTTGATAAACAATTCAATGCTCAAAAATAACCACAACCTCACGACTTATATAAAATTGAAAATGAAGGTTTTAAAATATATTTCCTAGTCTGCAATATATATTATACAACATTATTATATATTTTACTGGATATGCGATACAGCTTTTATAATTCTAGCTTCATTTTAATAAAAACGTAAAAAATAATACTAAACTAACGACTTCAATGCCACGCAATACTGTGTTAGTGTCGCCACATTATATTTTTTGAAATATGTTCTTGATTGCTTGGTCTGTTATCATTTATAAAATACATTAATTTTTTACAATTTCTTAAATTGTTATTTTGTAATTTCTGCAAAAAAATAAATAAATACATAAGTAAAAAATGGATTTTTGATCAGTGTGCAATGCTGGTAATCTTTATTTGTTATTCAACCTGTCACAGTGATCTGATATTAGAAGTTTTGTTCACTAAATATTTCCTAAACATATGCATTTTAAAATAACTTTTAAAATAAGTATTTCTTTTTTATATTGTTGAACAATGACAATAATCGTCGATACTTAAATTACGATATAGTCCCAATGCCTTGTCAAATTTTCCAGTGAATAAAACTTTTTAAATTTAGAAATTCATTTAATTGTAATACTGTTTTTAATAACGATACTTTTTGTCTAATTTTGTAGACCGAAAATGTATAAAAAAATCGAAATTATTTCAAATTATGCTACGAAAATCAGAAGATTGCCACGTGCAAGAAAAAAATATATTTCAGATTTTGTTCTTCTCAACAAAAGTGATGTGTTAGGACGTTAATTTTGAGAAAATCGCAAAACAAACTTGTTCCAAATGTTGGTAAATATTTGATTGATCTATATACGTGAATGAAATAATTTTTATACATAGTACTAAATCTTATCAAAGGAATCAAAAGTTACGAAAATGCGGTTAAAAACTAAAAAGTGGTAAAGGTACCTTATTTTTATTAATCATATTGTGAACGGACCAACTTCGAATGTTTTAAGTAGAATAAAAAAACCTTTTTGACTATTACTTGTTAATATTTTTTTGTATGGAAAAGGTAACAATTTGAAATTTAACAAAATGAATAATATTTTAAACAGCATACACTTTTTTAGTAATGGAACTCCCAAAACTATTGATCTAGGACCCACCTTAATGTATACAATTCGGATTCTACGCCAATTTAACGATCTCCCTCTATCTGTCCGTCCATGTAAACCTTGTAATCAAACCGTAGGTTGTAATTGCAAGTTAGTTTGATGAAATTTGGCACGCAGGCTTTATATTTTAAAAGAAAGATCTCTATTAAAATCAGTTTAAATTGGTCGAGCTAGCCGACATTCAAATGTCCTCCTGGAATAAGGATTTAATGCTCATTTATCTTTCAAATATGAACAGATTTCAACAGAATTCACAACAAAAAGTACTTTTGGAGCTTCAATACAATCTCGGTACATAATTGGTCATTTTTTTCGAAAAATTGTTTTTTTGTTAATTTAATACATTTTGTCAAAATATTATAACTATCCACTATTTTGATTCATTTCATGGCAAGCAGAACACTTCCCACTATTTTCAGGTTTATGCTACTTTACAAGGGTATGAAAATAAAACTCCTAATATCCCAGCAAATCCAATTAAATAAAAAGTACGTTTAATTTTACGGTTCCTCTTATGAAAAATTTCCATATTATAGATCTGTGTTGGAAATTTTATATTACAAACTTTACCCATTTTTGTGAATTTAAAAACGAATTAATTTTTAATAGAATTTTTTAATTTTATATCAATTTTTTCTGTCTTATTCTTAAAACAATTTTCACACTAATTTGATTCAACTTCGTGGTATTTTCTAAATCACTTAAAGAATTCTTAATTCTCGATACAATAATTTCACTTTCATTCCGTTCTCTTCTTAAAAATAAAATTTGTGATATTAAAGAAAAGTAATAGATTAAAATAATAAATAAATTAAATATTTGTTTTTCTTGACAATTACAAATACACATACAAATACAAATAAAGCAAAAAAAAAACACATTATTAAGAAGAGTATACAATAAATAATTTTGTTAAAATTTCTACTAAGTAATATTAATAAGCTAAAAGCCAATTTGTTTAAAATATTAAATTAAATATAAGCCTAATAAATAAAACAAGCTAAAACGTATTAAAAAAGAAATTGCTTACAATTGTTGATTAATTATTTAAATGAATACATTGTTTATAAAGCCTTAGAAGAATACAGAGGATATAATTTAAAAACAGGGGCGTGTTGTTGACACAAATCTTAAATCAATTTTCTTTTTTTAACAAATTTAAGTACCTAATTTTATTTAAATGTAACGCCTCTGTTTACTAATAATATTTTTAGGTTTTCTTTATTAATAATTTAAATATATAATTTTTTAAGATTTTTTTTTTTTATTTTGTAACAGGGATTATCACAATGATATCATCACTTAAATTTTAATAATGTTTTATTTTGTTTTTCTTTTATGGTTAAATAATATCTAATAATTCATATAGTTTAAGCTTTTAGTTTAAACTGTATTTTCTAGCTATAACATGGCTCTTGTTGTACTTAAAGTTTAAACTTAAAGTTTCTAATTCAAACAAATAAAATAAAAAATTTAAACTAATTCGTAATTCGTCGTTTCATTTGTTTTGTTGTTGATTTTTTTAATAGTCCATTATATTAGAGGGTCAGGTCAATTGTTTATAAAAATAATAAAATTTATCACAAATAAGTTACGTCCGTTAAATAATTAAATTAATAATAAATTGTTTTGAGGAGAAAATTAGAAAACCATCAAATGCTTTATAAAAACATCAAATCGCTTTCATTTTCTCTCTTGTTATTTCAAGAATTTGTTGCAGTTGAAGATCATCACCAGTGATCCATGTCTCTTATGCGATTAATAGGAGGATTTCTGAAAAAAAAAAAAAACAAAAGAAAAGAAAAGTTTAAAAATATATTTATTTATTAAAAATTTGACAAAATTTCATATCGAAGCAAAATTTGTGTGTCACTTAAGATAATCTCAATGCATTATAATATCTTCAAGAAAGCAGATGGAGATAAGTCTTTGTGTCTTTGAGTTTTACTGGTCTTCAATTATTGGCTTCCATATAGCCTTAATTCAACTTTAATCTAAGGGCTAAGTTTAGTTTTAATTAAGCTTTAAACAGGGTTTATATAGTCATAATTTAGACTTAACGTTAAGTCTTATAGCGTTTCCTTTTCTGAAGAATGATGTTGTCTTTTTGCTGTCTAACTTTATTTAAAGATTAGCCGCACTCTTATAAAATCGTAAAATTTTTATGATTACAACAGAACAAAATATGTGACCAATTCTGCAATTGTGTTATATTCTGTTATAAGAAAAAATTTAAATATTTAATCGAAGGAAATCGGATTTTAGTGCAAACTAGCTGGCCCGATCTGCGTTGCTGGCCGAAAACCGAAAACTCGGATTTTTGAATGTAACATTTCGAAAGTTTTAAAATTTTGATATTGGATCATTATTAACATAGGTTATTTCTAAATATCTTCGGAACTACATAACCGATTTAAGAGTTTGATATCTCGTTTTGAAAAACATGACAACGGTTAAAAAAAATAAAATAAAAAAAAGCAAAAAAAATAAATATATGTATATGCCATTGGTGGTGCAATATGAAAATCAAAATCAGACTTCACAGTGTCACCCGCCTGAATATTCTGAAGATTTCCTGCAAATTTCATCAAAATCTGCCCAGCCGTTTTGGAATCCATACGTTACATACGTACACACATCCTGTTTTATATATATAGATTTAGAAATTTTGCTAAAACTTTAATTTAATTTTTTTTTTTAGAAATTTTAAATTTTTGGTGAAATTTAGATTTTTTTTTTTTTTTAATTGTAAAACTGTTGAAATTTTTAGTTTTTGTGAAATTTTGAATTATTGTAAAATTTCGATTTTTTTGTAAAATTTTAAGATTTTGGTAAAATTTTGGGTTTTGGTAAAATTTCGGATTTTTGTTGAAATTTCGTAATCTTTATGAAAATTCGGATTTTTGGTGAAATTTAGAATTTTTAGTGAAATTTTAAATTTTTGAAGAAATTTTGAATTTCTGGTGAATTTTTGGCTTTTTGGTGAAATTTTTATTATATTTTTTTTATTGAATTTTCAGATTTTTGGTAAAATTGCGAGTTTTTGCTGAAATTTCGTAATTTTTGTGAATCACTAAATATTTAACATAAATTCTTCTCGTAAGAAATCGTTAATTTGCATTTTTTTCAGAATAGAATAATGGCAACATTTTAGGTAGAAAAAAAAAACGCCATTAGTGTTTGAAAAGATTCAATGTCAAAATTATGCTTCGATCTTAGAACCTTTTATAGTCCAAATTTGATTCAGTGAAATGTCTTTATAAAAATTGAAGCTATCTGTTATCCTTACATAGTCCCAACTTGGCTTCGATCGAAAAACTTAATGAATGCTATAGTATTCCTAATCGTAAGTCCATATACATATAGTATTAAATTGTGTTCAATCTTAAGTCTTTATATAGTCTAAATTTTGGTTTAGTCCAGGTATTTATATAGTTCAATTTGGGAAGATTTATAGATCTTTATGTAGTCATAAGTTAGCTACGGCTATTTTAGGTCTTCATATAGTCCTCATTTTGCTCCGGTCGATGGTCTTTATGTAACCAAATTTTATTTCGAGTGTAGGTCTTCATTTAAGCATATTTTGGTTTTATCTGTAAATGTAGATATATGGTCATAACTTGACCTCGACTGAAGTATATTGTTAATTTGGTATCAATTGTGATTATTAATGTCATAATTTAACTTCAATTTTTGGAGTTTATATAGTCGTAATTTGTTTTCGGTACAAGGTATTTATATTATCATAATTAAGCTTTAATTGTGTGTTCTCATAGTCTTAATTTGGTTTAAATCTTAAGGTTTATATAGTCATAATTTAGCTCGAATTGTAAATCTTTTTAAGATGTTAGTTTGGCCATAATCTTAAATCTTAGCCGTAGTTTAGCTTCATTTTTTTACTTCTATATTTTAAAACGTTTGAGCTCGATCTTTATATAGTCTTTATTTTGCCTTAATATGTTGACTTTTTGAAGACCTAGTTCAGGTTCAGTCCTATAAAACAAATGAATTAATAAATAAATTTTAACTTACGGTAACATTCTCGACAAGGCATGTTTGTGCAATGGTGATATTTGTATGGCCGCCGAACCCATCGATGAACTCGAATCTTGTGATAAAGTTCTTTGCATATGCATGGGATGAGCCTGTATCTGTTGTGCCCTACGGAAGGGATAACGCCAAGGGCTCTTAGGTACATCACTCTGAAAAGCCTTATTCTCAACGCCAGCATTCATATGAGGATGAGGATGTACATGACCAGGCATATGTACCGGCATATTGCCGCCCGAACCGCTTCGATGTTGTTGTAAATTTGAATTATCGCGAGCCTTTGAAGATAAACGTCTCAAAATACGCGATCCTAAACCAGGAGGATCTTCTAAACTGCGACTGGTACGTTTGCGATAACGCACATCACTCGATTCCTCTAGAATAACATGACGATCATAGGGTGTTCCATAGTAGACCTCTAACACGGTGGAAAATGTATGAGGCCATACCAAATCAATGATGGAAATTAAAATACCCGCTACAAAGCATAAAATGCCTAAAGAACAAAGTTTTTTATTTTTATATTTTTCTTCGTCTTTAAATTTAATTTTATTAAATGTAACTACTAGCACCCACCTGCCACCAACAACAGCCAATAACACCAGCCCAAATGAAATTCCAAACGACCACCCTCCATGTAAATAGTTAATGGTCTCTTCGGCAATTGACAATAGTAACCCACATTCGTACAAATCAACAGAGCACCAGTTAATGCCTTCATATATGCACCATACCGTGGCACAGCGATAAGTAACAAATTCATCAGCAGCCAAGAGGCCAACGAGGCCCACAGCATTATACTGGCAAAATAGCCAGCGGCACGATATTGACCACCCCATGAAAATCCTTCACGGCCAAGACTAAAATACTCAGCCACCGTTAAGATGGGAAATGGCAAACCACGCTTCAATGCATCGCGATAATTGTTGCTCATATCGGTGGCACCCTCCCAAGTAAAACGTTCATTGTAGTCGATGTCGGGTGGTGTCCAATTGCCAATAGGTATGGCTATAAAAATAATAGTAGAAAACGTAAAATTAAAACAAAAAATCGTAACGACAAGTATACTTCAATATAATTTAAGCCTATAAAGTTATAAAGTTTTGGTGCATATTGCAATAAGAAAAAGAACAAATACAAGTAATACACTTCAGACGTACGAAAATGCTTTACATCATAAATTCTCATTTTTTTCGAACTTTTCGGTAGTTAATTTTTGTTTTCATTGAATTTATTCGTATGTATAATAAACGAATTGATAAAGATTAATTAAATGAAATATTGGTATTAATGAAAAGGTATTAAAATATATGAAAAGTTAAAGGAAAATACAAGAATTTCATTAATTTTATAAGATTTTTTAATAACTTTAATTAACTTTTTATTTTTGTACAAATATTTTGCAATTTTATATTATACACAATATTGCCAGGAGATGAAAAAACAAGAGGCTAAATTTAATTTTAAAAAAGGTCAGAAAAGGTTAAATATCCCAAAAAATAAGGCCAGAAAAAAGCTAATAATTTTACATTTAAAAATTCATTGTATTTTTTTTTTTTTTATTTATTTATTTATTTATGTAGTTTTTTTTTTTTTTTTTTTTTTTTTTGTTCTCATTACTTTTTGATATCTTTTGAAAGATATTGTATTAAATTTATAAATAGAACATATAACGGCTGCCAGCAAAATGATTCAATGAATAATTGTTCAAAAATACAAATTTGTTTGGGTTGTGCTTCATATGAAAAATGACCCAATGTTTTAAAATGAGTTTTCGTCATTTTTTATTTTTGATTTGATTTGATTTTTATATTTGATTTGAAGAGTGAAACGCCACAGGCGAAAATTTTTGTTATATATAAATAATCTTGATTGATAAATATTCGAAAATGTTTAAAATAATGATTAAGACAATTTTAAGAATCAAAAAATTCTAGAAAAAAGCTAGAAGCTAAAACGAAAATTCTGAGGCCAAAAATAAAATAAAAAGGCTAGATTTAGCCAAAAAAAAGGCTAACCTGGCAACACTGATTCTACATACAACTTTCAATACATTTTTATTTTATTACACAATAATTGCAATTTATTAAATTCCTATGCTATATTTTTTGAATTGTTCTATAAATCTACATTTTCTATTGTTCAATTAGTTTAACAAATAGTTTTCAATTAACCTTATGTCACATACACCCAGTCACATATACACAGCATAATCATTTACTCCATCTGATAGAAGTATGCAAACGCACAGTTACATTTAATGAATACAAACTTGTAATTTATTTATTCAAAACAATTGTAAAATTGACAACAATTGAAGTCAACAACAGCAGCAGCAAAAACCTGCAACGCAACAAGAAGCGAACAAATTTCTAACAATTGCAATTGTTGTACGCAGAATAGATAACAATAACATAAAATTGAAAATACGAGAAACCTTAAAGCATATGTAAATCATGTATCACTTTGGTAATTTCCGTAAGTCAATTTAGAAACCTAGACATTAAATAAAACCGTTAACCAACCATCTAACCAAACAACCCACTATTGAAAAGCCAACAACTAACCAAATGGTCGACCAACCGACCAATGAACTTTGCAACAATCACCTTAACACGTTTATGAATGGAACAATTGTAACAAAATGTGTACAAGAACAACAAGAATACAATTGTTGCAGTAGATGTAGAAACATTGACAACGTATAGAATCTATATCAACAATACATATATTCGTAGTGTTGTTGTTACACACTGTTTTGTCAGATTAGGGGATTTATCCCCAAATTGGGGATTTCTTTTTGGAAATGGGGATGAAAAATTTTGTTTGGGGATTAGAGGATTTATTGGGGATGTTTTTTAAGGTTAAGGGATTTTTGGGGATTTTTATTTTATTTTTATTATTTCTCTTTTAAACTTAAGAAAAATTAAAAAAAAGAAAAGCATTATTTTCTGCTGGATATGAAGTTTTCAGTAAGATAATATTATATTATATTTTATATTATATTTATTTCAATAACATTCCAGTGAAAAAGATACTGAATATGGTACCATAAAGTAAAAATAAAAAATATTAAAATCTTCGCAACAAAATGATTATTGTACGGGTTAGCTGTGAGCGTACTAATTGAGCAACTAATGCTCTATTGTTGTTACTACAATAGTAGACAGGAATTTAAAAGCCTTCAGCAAATATATAGTTGTTTAAAAATTGAAGAAAGTGTATTAAAAATAATTAAAGCATAGTTTATATTATTGGAATAATATAAACAGTTATTTGAGAATATCGTGGATGAAAATTTACCATTTGGGGAATACGACTCATCATTTTCATTCATTTGGCTTCAACCATAGATCGTTAAATAATATTTATCTGAATTGTACTTTAATCTTAGGTCTACATTTTGACAGTCCAAAGACTTTATATTATTGGAATGTGCCTGGAATCTAAGGCCTTTATATATTCTAAATTTATATGCTATCTATCGTTGGTAGTGGCCTTTACCAACAATTTTTGATTTTTGGGCCTTAAAAAATATGTTACATTAAAATTCATTTGTATAAATATAAAGTGACTCAAATGCATGTAAAATCAGTTTGTGTTAATTATTTTGCATACCCTTCACCACACATAATTATAACAGGTAAATTTGTATTCCGTTGAGGGGCGCATAGACTCCGTTCAAAAAGCTAACAGTTACCCTGTATGTAACTATTGAGAGTCTACACAATAAAAAAGAAGGTGTATAATTTATCCACAAATCCGATTAGTTTATTAAAGATCGAATGATATTAAAAAGCAAAAATTCGCTAACAAAAGTAATTTTAAGCCCTAAAAAGTTTTTGAATTTTGGAAAACAATCATGATTATAAAATGAAACATATGGAGCTAAAATTTTGTACTCTATTAGATTCAAGTAATAGTAAGCAAGTATAGTATATATAGTAAGTAATAGTAAGTAATAGTTAAAATAGAATTACCACAAAACTTATTAAGGATTAAAGACAGTTTCAGGCAGGTTAAAAATTTTTGATACTGAATTTGGTTACAACCTTTAGTTTCAAAAATAGAACAAGTTTAGTTATAATCTATGATCTTTATATCTTTATATATAGTCTGAATTTTGCTCTTTATATAATTTGAATATGGCTACAATCGTACTTCTTTACATATTCTGAATATGACTTCCATGTTTATGATGTTTATGAGTTCAGAATATGGCTCAAGTTCTAGAAATTCATACAGTCTGAATTTGGCTTCTATCATAAATCTACATATAGTGGACCTGTGATTTTAATTGTTCATTATTTTGTTGTTAAAATTATATTGAATTATAGGTCTTCATATAGTCTGAAATTTGATTCTTTATGTAGCAATAGTTTGGATTTAATCGTTGGCTTTAAGTAGTTTCTAGTTTTCTTTCAATCATAGACTTTAATTGCCCGTTTTATGAAGTAGAATTTTGTTTCAATCTTAACTATTTACATAATCTAAATTCGAATTAAACCGTAAGTTGATGCATGAATTTAAATTCAATAATGGGTTTACCTACTCTTTGTGGATCTTCTTCGATCATATTTTTATATATGTATGTAAGTATATTCAATATTTAGCCTCGCTCTTAGATTTACAAATAATTTTAATCGTATAATATCGTAAAAATATACAGAACATTTAAATCTCGATTAATCTAAAGCATACTTTTAAATCCCAGAATATATATAACAGTACATGGTTTGGTTGTTAACCCCAAAAACTCAGAATACTGCACCCTACATAGTGTCTACATTAGAGAATTTTTTATCAAGACAAACGTTAAACTTAACGCGAATTTGAGTAAGGTGATAACAGTTGCACAAAAACAACAATATGGCGTATTCATTATTGTTTTTGATATATGCAGTTTGACAACTGTAATAACCAAATTAATAATCAGCTGTTTAACTAAGTTTACCTTGTATATATTCGCACTGATTTTGACGTTTGTTTTGATAAAATTTTGCCTAATGTAGACATTAGGTTATTGAATAATAAGAAGGAAAATAATAATCTCTTCAACATCTTTAAGTCAAGCAACAAAGCAACCGGAAAAAAATAAACAGCATCAATACCGACAATACTTAAACTAGCATTAACCACCGTCTTTCACCTCTAAACAGAACACTTGAGGTTGTCGTTATGGCAAATATTTTGTAAACATTTTCAACATTGAGTCATTGTATTCTATCATAAAAATCAGGGATGAAAAATTGCTTATTAAATATTGTACCAATCATAAAAATAAAATGTACTTTTTCATCCATAATTGTCAATATATTTTAATTACAAACATTTAGATAAAAATTTAATTTCTTCTGAACATATTTTATTAAATAATTTTTGTAAAAATATTAACTGGAATTTTAAAATTGCAGCAAAAAATTTTGTTGAGTTCAGCTATACACAGCACAGTGGGGCAGAATCGAAATTTTTTGGAAATAAATTTGGAACCTCTGATCGAATGTGTATTGGTTTATGGTTATTGTTATCATCAGACCCTGTAATATCATCAATGAGGAAATGTTGGATTTATTATGAGCCTTTATCAACTCAAAATACTGAAGACTTGAAGGAGCTTTATTATCTTTTAGATATGTATACAGATACAACAGATTATTTTATAGAAAATAAATAGTATAAGTTTAAAATATTAGAAAAATTGTCTACATAAATTTAATGTAAATAAGTAATAAAAAATCGTATTAGAAATAGAATATTTATTAAGGAAGAATAATAATATTGATTAAGTTAAAATAGAAATTTTTTGTTTGTTTTGTTATTTTAAATTCATTAATATAAATATATGAATGCTTAGAAAAGGATAAAGATTTACTTAAATTTTGGAAATGTGGCAACCCTATTAAAAATAAAAAATATTTGTTAATTATTTTTATAAAAATATTTTGTGTATAGATATTATTAAAAGTATACAGAAATATTCATAATTTTCTAAGTAGTTATTCACGCAAAGCTAAAGGCAAAAGTTGCAATTTTGTAAAATTATAGTCATATATACAATAAATTGGAAATATAAAAGTTTAAAGGCGCATATTTCTGAAATGAGGGATAATATTGAATTGAATCTTTTCGCAAAAGATCGGAAATTATATATGCTAAAGGATAACCTGAATTTGGAATACATATTTTTAAAATCTCTTTCGGTATTTAGAAATAAACCAAACAAAAGCCCCAATTTGGGGTTTTTGGAGAAAATACAAATTTTTTAATTGTAATAACATATTTGTTTATAAAGATATCTTAATGAAATTTGCAGGAAATCTACATCTTATTAATATAAATAAAAGCTCGTTAACCAAATTTCAATCAGGGGTAGGGTTTTCCTGAGTTCCCAAAAAAAAAAACTAATGAAAATTCCCAAGAATGGGATTTTATACATTTTAAGCTATAGAATCCACATTTTTTCGGAGCCGCGTAGATTTTGATTTAAAACTTTTAACAACATATCGAAGATTCTTAAAATATATTCCGCTTGTTGATTCGTGCTTTGGAATTTGAGAAAATATGGTCTAAAATCTAAACTTTCATATAAAATGGGTCGAATTCGGGAGGGTGTGTACCATGACCAATTGAGTTATTGGGCTTGTTTTTTATCTTAAAGTCATTTCTGTGAAGTTACCTTTAGGAAAAGTGCAAAATTATTATATGTTGCAAAAGAAAATATTATTTTAGATAAAAAAAAGAGTGTAGATACTTTTTCAGCTAAAAAAAAACACAAAAAGTCGTCTTTTTTGCAATTTTCATATTCAAAATCGTTTATTTTTGGACTCGGTAAAGATATCGTCTTTAGGTTCTCTTTATTCAATAGATAATTTTGTTTTTGTTCTTAGTTAAGAAAAAAAACTAATAAAATGGGTCGGAAATACTAGGATATATGTGAAAAAAATTGGACCAAGACATGCAAAATTATCTCGAAAATTATAAGAGATAAATAGGACATGTAAGCATGTTTTTTATAGGTTGTTGTGCCCCCCTTCCAAACATAACATTGTACACTCCTCTGCTACGTCTATACCAAATTTCATGAAAATCCAACCGGCCGATCAGAAGTTACAGATTTATTTCCAAAAAATTTCAATTCTGCCCCACTGTGCACAGTAGAGAAATTAACTACAATTATTTCTTTTGTCATAATATTTTAATAGAAATCTTTCGCTAACTAATATGAAATAGACTGAATTCCTAAAATAACTTCAATGTGTCTTAAAACAGAAACTTAATTAGTAAATTTTTAATCCGCGATATTTTGACAAGTAATAGTAAATTTTTGAGTCTTTGTTTCCCTACACCGCACAGTTTCATATTTATCTAAATTAAGATGAAAATAAAAGCTTTGTAATTGAAGCAATTTTTCGTATTTACTGGTAAACATATAATATATTACAGAAAAAATACTAACAATTTTGGAAAAAAGAATTTTTCTTCATTTAAAATATTTAAAAAATATATATTTTGGAAATTTTTTTTTAATGGACTAGAACTAAAAAGCTCTACAAGTTACAGAATTATTTTCAAAGAAAAAATAGTTTTGGGACCACTGTAACGTGGTAGTACCACGGTACCAACAGAAATAAAAATATAATAATTGTACCACGTTTACCATCTGCGATACAAATCACATAATATAAAAAGGATGACATGTGCGTAACCCGGCGAAAAATGTAATTTGTGTAAACTATTTGAATTGAAACAAGCCCAAATTTTATATTCGGCTTGGCAAAATCTATTATACCCATCATCTTCAACTTTTTATGTAATCAAAATTTAAAACCATTTTTTGATGGTGAGTATAAAAAGTAATTCCAAATATTTCAACTATATCCAATTTTGCTTAAATGTTTTCTGGGTCATGTTTATATATAAATAGTGTTTAAGTTTGCTTGTAATAATAATTCGCCTTTATATCAATTGTTTTAGTTACCATGTTGTTTTCATTTTGTATGATGTCTAAAATACGCCATCCTATATTCATTCAAACTTTTATTTATTTATTGAAAAGAATGACTATAAAATTATAATTAAATAGGAGTTATCGCTAGTAGAGATTCTTTATATTTCATATGATTTACACATATATATCAATGTATATTCATACATATGTATGTATTTATATGAGTTCTTATTAGTAACCATGGGAATTATTTATAAGTCGAATTGTTAAGAGTAATAATAATATTGCATTTAAATTGATATAGTTAGTACTTAATTGTAGGAATACTTAAAGGTCTTAAATATACACAAACGCAGACGAGTAAATACTGGGATTTATTTCACTAAAGTAATGAAACTACATTGCAAAATTTAGCATTTTGAATTAAACTATAAATAAGGCAATAAACTAATGTTTACACATCATTGTTGTTAGCGGGTAAATATAGACTAATTTAATTGATATTAAAATCGGCCAGACAGATCAACTACAAAGTTAAAGGGTCATCAAGCTGCTTGTGCCAAAAAAGTATGTAAGATTTCTTCTATATTTACTGTTTGGAATTTTATGAATTTTAGAATGTTGTCTGATACTTTGAAAAAACTAACTAAAATATAAAAATTAAAATTTTCTGATACTAATAGTTTGCAAAAAAAGATAAATAGAAAAAATTGCAAGACTTAAATTTCTTTGTATTCCACGTTTTGAAACCACATATGTCTTCTCGTGAAGTATCTGTGGAGTCCGCCTGCAAAACTTAAACTTGTAATATGCAATTACAAAACATTTAACCCCAACATGATGGAAATTCGAAGCATTTACCTCGCTGGATTGTATTTATTAGTTATCATAACCCACAGACCCATATGCGATGGGCCATACACGCAGAGAAAAAATATAGTTGTAATGACCATAATCTAGGAGCAACATATTATGATTGGAACATATGATCACAGAGAAAAACAGAAACGATTATAAGTAACAATTATTATGATTTAATTTTGTCACATTGTGTCCAATTTTATGGTTTGTTTTTTCATGTTATAATTTTATTTGTTTACGATCTTACTATTTTATTACATCATTATACCACGTTGTCATTTTGTGATTCCATTTTATAATATTACTATGCCATTCGTAATATTATTATTATTAATCTTATCATATTTCATTTTGTCATATTATTATTCCATCTTATAATATATTAAAATAAAATGTATTAATAAAAAATTACGTTTATACTTTTTTCTTTTTTTTTTTTTTGAAAATAATAGAGAAAAGTGCTCATTAGCTAAAAAAAAAAAAAAAAAAAAATTACATATTATTTGTTCGTTAATTATATTCATTTGTACCACCATATGTGCTCTTTAATGTTAGTTAATCAATATCTTATATCGTTTGAATCACACCAAGTATAACCAAACCTTGACTATTTATATTTATTCATATATAAAATAAATGAGAATTACAATGAAGTTGGAAAACAAACATTAAATTATACAAGTAATGAATTTTTCCACTAAGTTTGTGAAAAGGATAAGTATTATATTTATTTGAAACATTGTATTATCATGGGAATAATAATACTAGTATGATTTAAGAACAAGCAAAAAGACTGCAAATATTTAATGGCTGTAGAAGTAGTGATATTTTTCATATTAATAAAATTTTGTTTCTGGAAAAAATAATATTATAAATTATAATAATTTTTGCAGTCAACCATATTGAAATTTTTATTGAATATAAACATTCAATGACAAAATTTAAACAAAAACATTGTTATTAAAATTCAAGAAAATTAACAATGAGAACATAGTATTGTTGTAGTGAAAATGTTTAACCATGTTTTTTCTCTGCGTGTTCTTATGAAATATAATATGTTATGGTAGGGAATATAGAGGACGAAGTGTTTGCGAACTTTGGACTTCAATTGTAAGAGATTGAAAAGTCTTCTCCAGGAAGATTTCTTCACGTACGAACGCTACCCTGGAAACATTTTAGAATATGTTCTAATTCTGGCGCTAATGATGCAGAAGGGTTTTCAAGAACGTTTCTTACTTCCGTATTACTTCTACATCATGTCTCTGAACAAATTATTGGATCACAAACGACTTATTTGAACTGTTTAAAAAATTTTTAAAATCCAAAAAACAAAAAAAAAATTAAAAAACTGTATTAAAAAATATATTCCCATAATTTAAAACTCTAAAGAAAAGCGGTCATGCAGAAACCTTTAACAACACTTTTTGTTGTTTTTTTGGTTACCCCTTACGTTTGCATTCAGAGTTGGAAAGAAGCTGACATACTATAAAAAAGAGTGCAAGAAAAATAAATTTAAATTTTATTACACATTAATTTTTTATTAATTAAGCCCCGGCAAAAATAGCGCGTAGAAAAAAAATAACAAAAAAAAAATAATAAAAAAAATAAAATTGATTTAAAAGAGTGCCTTTATTTTTTATTTATATTGCTCATTATAATGAAAAATGAAATCAAACAAAACTCATTGATTTATATAACTGGTTTTTTAACCGTTCCCTATGCTTTTATAGAACTAGTTCTGAAAGTGACAATTTTGAACAAAAATTATTCTTTGTATCGTTAATAATTTTGTATAATTAATAATTATTTTTTCTCAGTGTGTAATTTCATTATAATATATAGGACGATCCACTGGCCAATCGGCTACAAATCGTAGATAGATGTGTATTTTGTAAGAACACATTCTATTATAAAAGTTGATATAAAAAGCAGGCTTGCGCGTATTGAATACATTTTTAATTAAATTATTTAATTCAATTAAATTACTTTTATTTATTAATTTTAATTGACTATTTTTAATTACAATTACTAATAATTGTAATTGCTATTTTTCAATTACAATTTACTTCTTTACCTCAGGTCTACAACTGATATTAACACTGATATATTATCTGAGATAGCGCCGGCAGAAGAGAGTAACCATTTTGTTTATATTATGATAAATCTTAAAAAAGGTCAAAAAAGGATAAATGTCCCAAAAAATAAGGTCATAAAAAAGTTAAAATTTTTTAATTTATAAAACTTACTTTTTTCTTGTTCCCATTAGTATTGATATTTGTTTAAATATATTATAATATATTTATATATGAAACATAGAACGGCTGTCAGGAAAATGAGTTAATGAAAAATCGCATATCAAATCGTATGAAAATGAATTGAAGTGATTTTTTGTAATTTTTTAATTTTTTTCGCTTTTATAAAGCCGCCCATAGACATACATATACTGCAGAGAGGTACTGCCAATGCCACCCTATACGTTTGTGATTGACGATTTGATTGATTAATCAAATTTTTATTTTTTTGAAAAAATGCATATAAAAATAAACAATTTAAAATATTTAAATTATTATTTTTTTTTTTTCTTTCAGTTTTAAAAGTCGAACTGAAATTTTCATAAACGTCAAAGAAAACTTCAAAAATTCATTCAAAGTATAGCTCTCACTTTGAAATCAAAACGATTTTGATTTTCCATACTGCAATGCCTGTTACTCACACATTCTCAAGCTCTCTCAATTTTACTAATACATACTTATTGCAGGAGCTTATACAGTATGTGCCTATGGGGTGCCTAAGAATTGTTTAAAATTATATACATAAATAGTTTCTATTAAAATATAGTTATAATAATCGATTTAGCACGTCCATAAAGTAGGCGAACATTTTTGTTAAATATAAATATTCTTGATTTTTTGTGCGAATAAATATACCACAATCTTTAAGTGGATTATTCTTTAAAAAGTAACATTAGTTACTCAGTGAAATGCTAATATTTTAGCCTTTTTAAGGCAATTTTAAGTATCAAGAAAGGCTAAAAAAAAAGTAAAAGCTAAAACGAAAAAAGCTACAAGTAAAATAAGAAGGCCAGATTTAGCCTTAAAAAGACTAAACTATCAACACTGCTCGTAACATAGAACGGAATTTAGTATTTTCAGGAAAGATTTAAATTTTTTTTTTTTTTTTTTTGTTACAGCAGGAACACCCAGCATTGGGAATTTTATTTTAGTCCCTCAGAGTATTAGTTATTTAAACTGCCAAGAATTTTAGCAATTTTAAAGGAATTGGATCCAAGTTAAAAGTAAATTTAATCCAGAAGTCCTCAATTGTAATTACTAATTTTAAATTCTTAAAGAGAGATACAGCGAAAAACTTCTTAAAATTACTTTAAAATTCTTTTCGAAAGATAATTCATTATTTTTTAGAATTTAGTAAAATGTTCAGTTGTTATAATTATTTCTAAATTTCTAAATTTAAAAAATATGGGAAAAGAAAAACTTGTCATTTAAAAGTAAATTTAATTGAATTTTTAAAAATTCAAAATTTCTGACTATTAGGATTGCCATCTGCTTAAAATGGACTTCTTCGACAACTTTTTGAAAAAATCTTTCATAAAGGTAAGCATTGTCAAAATATTGATAATGTTATAAATAAGCCGTCGCTTATAATTTAATATTTTTAATGTTGCAGGTTGTGCAATTAACAGCAACATTTGAACTGAATTGCTATTGTTGGAGTAATATTCTGAAGTCAGTGTCTCTACAAGGTGAAATTGTTAATTTTTACATTTATATATATATATTGTATATTTAAAATTGTATATTAAAAAATATATAATAAAGACAAATTAACATGTAATGCAATTATAAATTTTATTTTTATATGAAGGAAGTATTTTGCAATGGTCCTAATTGAATAAAAATTTAAATTGTGTTAAGAAATATTTTAATTGATTTTAATGAAATCTTCAATCATAAAAATAAATAATGTAATTATAATTTTAATTAAAATCATAGAAAAAATCAATTAATTTCATTTCATAAATATTATCATTTTGATGATTGAAGCAAAATCAATAAAATTTTTAATAAATGTTACCAATTTGATAATTAAAATCTATTTTTATATTTTTCTGTACATAAAATTAAAAATAATCTAATTAGCAATTCATTTTTATATAAAATGATATATCAGAAAAATCTGGAGAAGAAATGATATAAGTGGTTTATTTTATTCCTAACTTATTCCGTTCAATTTTTATTTAAAACAAAACATGTTATATTTTATTTGAACGCACAACTTATTTCAGCTGTATGGTAAGCACGTTTAGAGAATTGATTTAAATATCTTACTAAGGAAAATTTTGTAATAGCTCGCATTACGAGAAACACTAAAAATACGAATTCTTTTGACATGGCAAGGTAAACTGTCATTAGTACGACTAGCATTATATAGATATCTAAATAAAATAGTACTCAGGATAAAAATGGATTTGCAAAATAAACAACAGTTGTTGTCACTCTGTAAATTTATGGTGTAGATTTTTGGAAAACTTTCGTTTAGAATTTTTAAAAATACAGAATCGAATCCTTAATGTTATTTAATAACAATATGCGACAAAATGGAAAAAAAATTGCAATAAAATAAAGAGTGTTGTAATTCTTCCACTAAAAAAAAATTTTAAATGTTAAAAGAGTGGTACAATTTCTAATATTTAAAATTTTGTATAATTTTTAAATCTAAATTCAGCTTTAACAAAGCCAACCACAATTGCAATAGCTAATAATATTGAATAAGAAATACAACTTAAAATACATTTTTCTGAAATATTGCACCATTTTAGGTCAACAACTTTTTATTGAACTTTATTATAATTTTTAAAAGAATAATTCTAACATTATATAACAACATTGGACGCATTTAACTTATAAATTGTTTCAAATTTTCAGACATTTACTACGTAAGTATTGTAAAATATATTTTTTGGGTATAAAATTTCGTAAATTAAGTTGAAACTATTTATAAACTAAGGCTCTTGATTTTACTAGATAGGCAAATACTAAAAATAGGCTATTTGTAGTAAAAAAAAAAAATTAATAGTTTTTCTCCACAAATGCCTAAAATTTTAAAAACAATTTATGAAAATAATTAAAAAAAGTGCTTATTGATAAGAAAAATCATCCAAAAAATTATAAATGCATAATCAAAGAGAACTATAGTTCAAAAATTACGAAAAATCACTCCAACATATTAGGTAATTCTTCACATGAAATGTAAACCTAGTTTCCATGGAAATTAATTACAATTTCTTTAGAAGAATTTCAAAAACTAACGAGAACAAGAAAAACAAGTTTCTTAATTTAAAAAAACTTTTTCTTGCCTTATTTATTTATTTATTTTTTTTAGCATTTAGCCTTTTTTGACATTTTTTTAAAGTTCAAATTAGTCTCTTTTTTCTATTTTTTAAACAAGTTTTTGAAAAGCATACAACGTTGAACCTTATGTACGTCATACATTCAAAAAGATTTAATTACATTTCTGATAAAAAGTACGTCCGTATATGTCAATTGAAAAACAAAAATAAGGAAAAACAATTAAGATGTTTTTTTAATAAAATTATTTATTATTTGAAAAGAAAATTCAAACAAAATAAATAAGAAACATTTCACAGTTTGTTTAGTTTTTCCAACATTTATTTCAAACAAAAGGTACGTCTATGTCGCAATTGTGGGTAAAATAAATGCAAAAACAACAAAAATGCTTTCGTGGTACATACTGACGACTCAATTATGTTCCCATCAATAATTTAGAAATATTTGGAAATTTTACAATTTTATTAAATTTAGATTCAATCCATACAATTTTTCGCCAGAAATTTTGTATTGCTATTTTCAGTGGGTTTATATCTATTGGAAAGAAATATTTTCTCTGACCCTCATTGCCGTTTGAATTAAAATATAAATAATTTTGTATGTAGCAAATGTACAAATAATCGAAAAAAAATTTTTTTTTTCAAGATAGTTCTCCTTTTGTCAATATTTTGAAGAAACTAGAAGTCCAATTTTCATAAAAAATTTTTCAAAAATTTAACAACAAGGCAGCTAAGTGGACATCCAAAATTTATGATAAAAACTTTTTATCATAAGTAAAATATTTTAACCAGCTCCGAAAGTTTTGTTGCAATTTTATTCCGCACACGTTGCTTTTGAAATGACCTAGTGTGGCAGAATAAATAAATTTAAAATTTTTACCAATTTTGAATTTTGTATATATATATATATATATATATGTATATATATGTATATGTATATATATATATATGTATATATATATATATATATATATATATATATATATATATATATATATATATATATATATATATATATATATATATTTATCTTTTAATAAAAGTTTGTAGGCATTTAGAAGAAAATTTCAAAATAATTTTGGAACAAATTTATTATTATTTTTTATTTTGTTCGAATAAATGTCGTATGAACAAGGTAAAAAATTTGAACTTCATTAATTCTTAATTGATTTTAACAAATGAGGGCTTGTACTACACGTCAAATATTGCAGATTCAAGATAAATATACACAAAAAATAGGGGTTCATATAAAATAGTAGAAATAAATAACGCGGAAGTTGAAAAAAAAATCAAAAAAAAAAATTAAAATTGCAGATATTTTTTATAATGTTTAAGCAAAAGTTCATATAATGTAAACATATGTGTATATACGAGGGCGGATCAATTAATCTGTGACTTTTCGAACTTCCCTCGTAGTTATATGAAATGCAACACTATTCCCATCAAGTACCACCTGTTAATAGACTATTGTCAAATTTTTAGTAAGTGTCGTCACTTACTATGCGTAAAAAATAGGATTATTCATTCGGATTGCGGTTAAACAACTCCGAACAATCCTTCCAACACTCTGACACTTTATATCCAGAGTCTACTTGAAAGAGACTAACTTCGTAACCAAATTTATAAAAAATATTTCTCAATTTATCAAAAACACCCTTTGTTTATCCAAAACCCGTTCTTAGGAAGTCAAATAAATGCCTTATTCAATTAAACAACAGTATATACTGAGGCAAACTAAATAACATATACATTTACTTGTATATCTACTTATACACATACATATACACACTATATGATTACAAATGTTGTATTAATACACATTTGATTTTTATAAATCCATTATATTCGATTCGTTCATTTATTTCTAGTGTCCTTCTAATTGTAAGTTTGTTTTCAAATGTAAATACGATTCTACGTATGAGTATTAATTCCATAAGTATGTTAACAATTATTGGTATCATGGCATTACATTCACAAGTACTGATTAAAGTGAAAAGTGTGTGCTATCAATAGGGTGATGCTAGTCAAAACGTGCTACGCTTTAATAATAGTATTAATTTATATGGATCATTGCTTAATGCGATAGGAAATTTTTTGAAATACTTGAGAAATAGATTCTTTGTTTCTGTGAAAATGTCGTTAAAATTAGTATGTTAGAAAAAATACTTACTCGGATTATTGGAAATTATATCCCTTAACATTTTCTAAATACCTTTTTTTCTTGCAACCTCTTTCTACATATATATTTTTTAAACACATTTAAAAAGTAGATACTAACTATAAAAATAGTTAGTATAAACTCGTATATTATGTTTAGAAGCAACTTACTGCCCTTATTAAATAAATATAATTATTACTGAACAATTATTTTGAAATAATGAAAAGGATTATAGACAATGTTTACTGGGGTAGCCTAATCAAAACTTAGCATTAACTAAACTAGCAAGTTTTAGAATGAGTGTTTGGCATCGTTGAAAAGAGGAAGTTAGCGCTTAAGGCAAACTTTTGTTGCAAATTTAAAAACATTCTATATTGTATGATTGGACATTTTTATAGCTTATAATAGGCGTTTGTATTGATGTTTATAACCCATAAATAAATCGGTCCAACACTTACATTAAATTATACGGTTTGACTTAAAATCACTTCCTAAAGCGAGATAACGATTTCTGTCTGACTATCTGTCCATTTAACCTTGTACAGATCGAAATTTTTAAGATATAGTAATAGAATTTGGCAAGAAGATTTACTTCGGTATAAGGACGAAGTCGATTGAAATCTGTTAGGATCGGTTCATTATTTATCCTATCAAATGTCCTATATAAATGTCCTTCGGAAATGAGGCTTTAAGTTCATAAATAAAATTTTACTTTAACGAAAATCGAGAGCCAATTGACAAATTTAATGATGTTCGGTATTTAATTGACCATCGTCCCGCATGTAATACCACAATCCGAAAGTTACAATAGCATGCATGAAAGCATATCAATGCTACTATCTCGATAATGTTATGTTTACAAAATTTTAAAAATTCCTAATAATTATTAAAAAAATTTCATATTGTTAAATATATAGCTTCATTCTGTAATTTTTTCGTTATTTCTGTTAATATACAGTAACGACAATATTAACAAAAAATTTTTGCATTCTGTAAATATTCGTGATTGATAGCATTTACCATTTTGGTTTGCAAATTTGAACGAATTATTCTAAATTACCAGATAAAATTTTTTCATATTAAGATCTTATTCAAAAATATTTTGTTCCGAGTTTTGATTTTTTATTGTATTGGTAACATATTTTGAATTTTGTTTTAAATGGTAACAAAAAATATTTGTCAAAATAAATGAAATATAAAAAATTAAAAAATATAAAATTTTGTATTTCTTTGTGAATTTTATTCAAATTTGTTTATTAATACATAAGTGAAAAATAGCGAAAATATTTAGTTTAATAAACAAGTGTAACATTTTATGACACCAGGCACATAAAATACAAATGTAAATAAAAATGTGTCAAAAAAATTTCAATAAGATTTCTTACAACTGTCCCAATATACAAAAGAAGGGATATTTTAGTTAAATCGTGTAAATGCCCAAAAAAAATTTTTTTTTTTTTTTTTATTTCAATTTAAATGAAACAATTTATTAATTTTTGTTCCTATCACCTCTTAAATACCTATTGTTGGAATTGACAATTCATTTTATGTTACAAATATTAGAGAATGGGAAATTTTAGGAAATTAACAGTTTTTCGTCAATAGTAGATTCGAATAAAATAGTTGAATTTTGTATGTTATTCACGATAGCAGAACGAATGATTCAGTTGCAGAATAAGGACAATAATGTTAGAAAAATAAATGTATACTTTCGTGAGACAAAAAGAGGCAAAACATTTAAATGTGTTTAGACTCAGAAAATGTCAGCATATCAAAGGCATATGGTCGTTAAGATAAATTTTCCAAAATAATTTTCTAAAATAATTTTTTTCTATTTCAAAGTGGAATAAACATTTTTCCATTTTTTTAGAAAACCGTATAATAAAATTTCACTATTAAAGCGTTATGATAATCGCGGCCTAATAAAATATCATTGAATTTAAAGAAAACGTAAATTTAATATAAAAAGTAAAAATGTTAAAAAAAAAAAAAAAATACACGCTGTGATATTTTTTTTTTTTACTTTAAAAATAAAGATGTTGGATATAAAATAAAAACTATAGGTTAAAAAATTCTAAACTCTAAAATAAGCCAATAAATGATAAATTAAATAAAAAAACTAAAAAACTAACTTTTCAATCATATTAATTTTTTTGCAAGAAAAAAGAATTTTTCAATATTAACTTTTTGCTAAGTTTTATTGAAGCCCACCCCATTGAGCAGTGTGTACAGGATTGTGTATTACGAAAATATAATCATTAGAAATTGTATGATTAATACATAAAATTCTGAAAGGTTTCTTGTATGAATAGAATTAGGGAACAGCAATTTTTAGTAACAAATGTCATTAGAAATCTTTTAATTTTAGATTATTTCGGTGGGGAAAACTAAATCATGTTATAAGAAATAAATGTATATAGTAATTTATTTATCCACTAGTTCTTATTATGAAAACGGAAACTTTAAAAAAATCCAACACTTCCTTGAACATTTTAATAACACCTTCATAATTGTTAACCAGAAAAATATAAATAAAACTAAATTTAAATTTATATCAAATAATAACTCATATCAAGATCCTAGTTGTATTACAACTTACTATTATCTGCCTTGCCAACTTAAAAATAGCATTTACCAAAAAGAAATAAATAAATAAAAAAATAATAAATCCGCTTTCGTAAACATTATTAAATTTTGTATAAAAAAAAAAAAAATCAAAAGTGAACAAAACAAGTATGCGGAAGTACATGAAAAATAAAAGTAAGTAACCAAAACCATTAACAAACACAAACGCTCACGCCACCAACATTCAATTTACTTTTCTAATAAATGCAAATTAAATATTATGCGCCAAGTTTTATAAACTTGTTAAATGGGAAAATCAATCGTCTAACATTATTCAAGTGCGAATATAACAACATATCAACGTCAACAATGTACTACCAAACTAAATAAAACCGGCAAGTTTGAGTGGAGACAAAGTTGTAAAAAGAAAAAATCCTACTATTTCTATGGAAAAATGCCTGTATAAGTACCAGCAGCAGTGGTTTATGGAAGTCTTGGTACTTACTACAAAAAACGATAAAGAGGGGCCGATATAGTAACGCCTTTTACTGCCACTGTCACAGTCAATTGCTTTGCTTTTTCATTGCAATGCATTACATTGCATTTGCCTTTTATGCTTACTTGCTTGAATGCCTAACTGACTAACTGACAATAATACTTGCTTCAATGAGTGAATGAATGAATGACTGTCTTGATGACTGTTTGGAATGCCTGCCGTTTCCAAGTTTAATAGACAGATAGCCTGCCTGCCATTCCGTCCGTCCGCCCGTCTGTCTAACTGCTGCCTTGTATTTATATGACTTGCATTTGAGTTTCAATTTAAATTTCATACTCAATCTTGAATCAATAGTATGCCACAGCGTGTGTACATGTTGATATGCAATTATTAATCGAGCATGCGTATGTTACACATGTAACTCAACATTTTGATGTTTATATAAATAAGGTAACTTAACAACATTATTTCTTAAACAGATCTTAAAAAGACTAAATACATATTTTAAGGGGAGTGAGGCAGTTATATATGTATGTACGTAGTGTTATAATAAAACAATTAATTTTAAATTACCATTTCAGTTTTAAGGCGGATGTAAAATGTTGGATTTTAATGTTAATGATTTTATAGATTTTCTTAAAGTTAAACTGACAATTCATTAGAGCAAATGAGGTTAATTACGGCTTATAGAAAAGGTTAAGAGGAAATGAGATTTTTCATTTAAAGTTTAGAAATGATGAATTAAAATTAAAATCTTCTATTCAAATCTTCTATTTTCCAACTTGAATTCAGAAAGTGTCAAATGAAAATTAAAAATTCCATTTAGGATTTTGATAAGAAAAATTAATATTGAGATTTTTAGTATCAGATTATGAAAAGAATAATGTATAATGAGAATTAATTTATAGAATTTAGAAAAATCAATAGATATTGAAATATTATTTTTTTAGATTTCGAAAATAAAAATTATAAATTTAAATAAAATAACTAAAGGGTATTTCAAAAAAATTTGACTCAGCTCAGATTTCAATGTAATTTAGCATATATAATCTACACCTCTATGTGCATCATATGGTACATTAACCAGCTCCATATCGCTCACGGCTCATATTTTATGGACCTTGCAGTTGGACACCTCGGACGTTTTTGACAAAAGTTAGCAAAGTTTATAATTGGCTAAGTTTTGTGTGTGTTATCATCATTTAAAATTTTTGCACTATTACGATAAACATGTGATTTAAAATACAAAATAATGTAAAAATGGATACAAATTGATCAAAAGGAAGACATGAGCGATCACATGTTATTTGGTTTTATACAGATAACATTTTATGTGATGCAGAACAATCCAAAATACTATATTTCAATTTCGTTACATAATCATATACAATTAAACATCATTGCTTACATAAATATAGTTTAAAATTTAACTTCTATTTAAGTTTCAGATTTAATTATAATTTTTTTCTCAATTTTAATTGTACCCTTCTTATATTAAATTGTTCTTTTCTAAATTTAAAAAAAAAATATATATTTGGGTGCATAGTTGGCAGTGAACTAGTCTGTCAGTCTGGGGGTTGTGGATTCGATTCCCACCAGAGACTCTGGTCTGTTTCACTACAACGAGCAATAGTCTTCGTTACTCCGCTCGGTTAGAATTAGAATATAATTTGTTTGTATTGTAATTATAAAAAAATAAATAGATAGTAAATTTTAAATTTCAGTTGTTACACAGAAAAAAGTTTGTGCATAAATATAAGAATTTACTCGTACTTTCTTTGATTTTAGTTCATAATATTTAAGAATAATGTCTTAAATATTAATACTTCTTTACACGAATCAAAAGTCAAGAAGACTTAAAATAAATTTTTTAAATTTCTATTTTTATTTTCAATTTGTAAAAAAATTTTTGAAATTTTTTTTAGAAAATTTTAGGTTTTTTTTATCATTTTTAGCTGCATTATAGGAGCAGAAGAGAAGCGCTTTTTATAAAAATGATGTGCTGAAGAATGCGAGCGAAATTATGCAAATTTCTAAACATTATTTTTTTACAGATTTTCCTTGGAATTTTGCCAATTTAAGGCATTTATTTTTAATGTTTCTAAGTATAACTATTTTCATTTACCATTTGTAATCAAATTTAACAAACTAAAACAAATATTTAACAATATTTTTGCAAAATTACAAAAATTTTCATTATTAACCATTTAATAATATCTATGAACAAAATTTTATTTTTTATGAAAAAAGTTTGGGAAAAAAAAGTTATGTTCGATTCATAATATTTATGAAAAAGATTTTCAAATATATGTATGTTTTTCTGTGTATTTTCGAAATATTAAATGGAAAATGTATGAATGAGATTAATTATCTCTTCTAAATTATTTATAGAAAATCCTATTTTTCATAGGTATTTTCTGCAATGAAAAATCAAAAAATCAAAATTTTAATTTATCTTTTTCAAATTCTTAATGAAACTGAAATGCTGGTTTCTTAATTTGTTTTGGAAAGTTCTCATTTTAAATTAAAAAAAGAAATAATAATAATAATAATTTTTATTAGCTTCTTAATAAAATATTTAATTTATTCCAGATTACTTTCCATAAAAGCTTTTATTGTGTTATCGCTCCACTTTTTAAACTCTATTTAATTTTTTGCTAAGCTTTTAATGTACTCTAAATATTTTTTTACTAAGACCAATATTTCTCAAATGGTTAGAATTCTAGGCAGTTTGGTACCTTTTTGGCTTCAATCCAGTTCATTCCATAAAGGAGCAGAATCGAAATTTTTTGGAAATAAATCTGTAACTTCTAACCAGATGGTTGAATTTACATAAAATTTTACATGGACGTAGCAGAGGAGCGTTCAGTTTTAAGTTTAGAAGGGGGCCCCACCTGGTGAGGAGCTATTAGGGCTTAAAATAGGGTACACCTGATATAGAAAATATTTAACCGTTTGCCAAATTTTTATTTCTTATCCGATTTCAAATATTTTTATATCCTCTCTGTGAAGTGATGTGATGCATGTGATCTTTATCTTTTATAATTTTCAAGTTATTTGCATTTGAAATTTCAACTATTTCAAGTTTGCAATATCTTGGTCTAGTTTTTTTTTTTTTTAATATATATCCCAATATTTTTGTCCGATTTTATAAACTTTTTACCCAATTGGTTAAAGAATAAAATTATCCAAAAATATATGATATTGACATTGAAAAGTGCAATAATGATGATTTTTTGTGTTTTTTTAGCCAAAAAAAAGTGCCTACACTCTTTTTTCTTTAAGAACATATATTAATAGGTGTTAAGCCTTTGCAATTTTTGCGAATATCAAAAGTCACAGGGCATAGCGTTATATGGCATACAAAAATGTTAAGAAATGCGATATTAAATTTTCGCGATTATTAAAAAAGTTTCCGAAACAAAATTGAATTTAAGATTTTTAAAATGTGTTCATACAATGTATTGTTTTTATTAAAAACAAGATCATATTGAATTTTTTCATAAAAATAATAATATAATGATTTGTTCTTTTTTATAATTTTTAAACCTTTTATTATTTAAATATAATGATAAATGTATGTTTTAATCAACATTAATATTAAAATGCATTTTAAAATAATTTTCTGTTATATTTGGCGATTAAAAATGCTAATTTTTATAAATCTTCTGAATTAAATAAAACTGAAAAAATTGTGACAAGTATTACTTTAAAACTTTATTTTATAGTGGTTATTAAGAAAATAATTAAGAACTCTTTGGTACTGAGCAGAATATTTAGTATAGTGTCAATTAATAATAATAATATCAAATTGTTTTAGAAATTGCTTACGGTGCAAAAGGTTTTTGCATCGAAATAGCTTTTGATAACGGTTTTTAGTATCACTACAATCTGGGCAATGACACTGCACCGCAATAAAGATTGTAGTTAGGTTAGATGGGCAGCTGTAAATGTAATTGTACAATTCACTTGGGTACTATTGGTAAGATTGTACTTATTTTTAAGAACTTTTTTAGGGCAAAAGTCACAGTTGACTGGCCAGTTTACAACTTATCAACAGAATTTTTGCATACATATCTTTTGTATCTTCATCTACCAGAAACTCGCGGTGAAGAAATTAAAATTTGTAAATCCAATATATTTCATGGGTGTTTCATTCTGCATATTGTTTTTAATGGTTTAATCATTCAGAAAACACGTTCGTAAATTTTTTTTTAATACACATCTACACTGATTTAAATAAAATAAAAGGTTATATTAATCTGAATTTGAAACTTTCAAAAAATGTAACATTCTAGTAATTTTTAAGTCGACAGGGTGAAGAAAATAAATTTTTGTAAATCCGTTTTCTTCGGATTGGGATATTGGGTATTTTGATATGAAAAAAATGGGAGTTGTTTTAAACCTGATTTTAAGACAAGTTTGTCTATATTATACCAAAATTTCTGAAAAAATAAAATTCTGAAAAGCAAAATTTTAGGTTTTTCGGATAATTTTCTGAAGAAATTTGACCGCAGAAATTATATAGGAAACCCAAGGTAGTCAGTTTCATGTCGTGCTAAAAAGAACTTGGTCTTTCGCAAACTTTGACTTGGCAAAATGCACAAGATCCAACTGAACCAGCCGAAATGTGATCTCTGCCATACAGCTGAATTTGTACGTAAGCAGCTTATCGAGTTATTAATAATTTTTATCGATACGCAAGTGGATGTCAATATTTCTCAAATCGGGTGTAAAATCTAATCCTACGTTTGAAGAAAGGAGACTCTGGTGGCTTACAAAATTGGATATTACATTCTATGTAACCATTCGACACTAAAATTACTTTAGGATATAACAATTTGCCGTATAAAATATGAGTTATTTAAATTTTTTACTGCGATCCACATTATCTAACATTTGTGCATTGTACTTGCCATAAAGCAATCAATCTGTCTGAATATAATATAAGTTTTCTATGATGACACTTGGAAAAATGTTAAAGTTTAAAAATATTATATACGTTTAAAAATTTCGGTTTTTAACAACATAATATCTTCCAAAAATAAATGCCACCACCTTACTGCTGTTCCAATGTTTAAAATAAATTTTTTATCGAATTAATTACTTTAGATCTCTGCCTTAATTTCCTATATTTTTATTATAATTTCGCAAGCAAAAAAATATCAACGCCATTGATTAAGTGGTTTTGTTTGCTGAAGTTGAACTTCGCATAGTTTATGATTGTAAATTTCTACTCAGTTGGTTAAAATACAAGTGGCGTCTATGAATCATAAATGTTTTTGTTGCTATTGTTTTGGGAAATAACTGGTGCTTGTTATACATTAAATTAACGTTTAAGGCGTTTATAACGAGGGAGATGAAAATATGTATACACTCGTACCTACATAAGCACAAGTTAATACAAACATTTCTGCTTAAACACAAGTAGGCCTGCCTGGTTGCCTCTATGCACAACTGTTCAATTGAATATTGCAATTGAAATTCTTTGATTGTATACTAGCTCAAGTATGTTTGTATTACAATATGAGTGACAAGTTATTGAATTGAAATCATTTATAATTATTGCTTTGATTTTTGAAGTGTAATTTTTAGGATATTCATTCGAATAATGTTCATTCTAATTATTCGAGCAAGTTATCACGAATAATTTGTTTGAAGAATTTAAAAATGGTATTTTTCGAATAATGGATAATTGGAATATTTTTATTCGAATATTCGAATAAAATGAATAATTTTATTTTTTGCAATTTCATTATATTATTAAAAAAAATCTAAAAATGTTTTCTCATTTAAATTGAAATTAGTTTCCTTTTGACAAGTGCTTTTTCAAAATAAAACTTTTTAAAAATAAAAGAACGAAGTCGATTTAAAACCATCCATTTAAATTATATTCTTTAAGTTGTTGTACCCCCCACTGCAGGTGCAAGGGGTGTATATAAGTTTGTTATTCCCTTTGCAATTTCTACAATTTTCGTCGGAGAACAAAAAATTTTATTTTTTTAGATCCTTATAAGAAACGATGTCAATAGGATGATATCCGCCTGTGCCATCGGTTGAAATGGCGTTTATAAAGACCACCGATAACTGTGGGACCGATAACGACCAGAATTCCTTTAGGGAATTTTACTATTGAAATTCATCGAGATTAGTTCATAAATGGGGGAAATATGTCTAAAAAACGTTTTTGTTCGAATTTTTTACTTGAAAATGGTTTAAATTCCATTTATGAAATCTACCGATGACATAGAAATAAGATATATATATATATATATATATATATATATATATATAAACTGCAACTTTCTCGGAACTATTGAAATACAGAAGAAACCTACTCAAAAATGGCAGATATATTTCCAAAAAACCGGATTTTCAAACAGGTTTTCGATTTTCTGAAACCCTTATATAAGCTAAAAACCTAATTTTTGCAAAACAAAATTCGGAAAATTTTTATTAAATTTTTGTGTTGAAGAAATTAACTCAATCGATCAATTTGTAGCAGAGATATTGGACAAAACGCATTTTTGGCCTATATTTAAGTCCTAAATAAGTGTAACAGAAAAAATCACCAGTCGACTCAGAATCACATTGACCATAGCTCCCATATAAAACCTTTTTCCGAAAATCACTTTAACGTGCAACAAACACACACATGTTAGTATCAAGTTTATATTCTACACAAATATGTTTTATATAAGCTCCCATTGAGCCCACTTTCGGGAATCACCCCAAAGTGTATAAATTGATATAAATGTTAGTATTAACGTAATATTCTGTATTCGTACATTTTATTTTACACTTAGTAAAAATATCGGTCCACAATTGACCACATGTCTAATATAAGACCCCTCCACAAATTTTGATGGACGTACACAATGGTGTGGGGTATCATATGGTCAAGCTTGACCGACTATATCTTTCTTACTTATTTTTTTATTTATCTAATGTCGCTTGTCTTATAGTTGTTGTTTTCATAGATACTGGAAAACAATAACAATAAACTAAGGAATATTTGTTTTTTTTCAACTTTTTAAGCTGGAGACTTCGTAATTTCACAGAAAATTCGGAAATTCTTTTAAGAATTTTCTATCAAAAAAGTGGGTCCAGTATTGACCGAGTTATAAGCCAACATTACATTTACATTTTTTTGAAGGTTCTATAAAAGCTATGGACGTCGTTCTTGCACAGATCTATTATATAATTTTTTTTTTAGAATTTCGGTTTTTTAAATCAGTCAAATCGGTCCATACATTTTTTATACCCTTTTTCAATTTAATATTGCCTTACATTTATAAAATATTTGTTCTGCACCGAAGTTATTATATCTTCCTTAAATATATGCAAACTTTTGTAAATGTTCAAAGTATTCAATTTATTATTTATTTATAACTTTATAAAAAAATTTAAATTATTTAAAGATTTTAATGTTTACATAGACATCGCATAGTTACATATATTTGTAATTGCATCCAATATATATATATATATATATATATATTGGATGCATATATATATATATATAAAGATACGCAAAGATACTAAAAACATTAAAATACATCTCATTTTCATATAACACTTTTAACAGGTTAGCATAATAATAAAATAAAATAAAATTATTATAGCAATCAGCGTCATTCTATGACTTTGGAGATATAGTTCAAAGAAAATTAACTTTTTTATAGAATTTGCTGATTTTAAAAAAAGTATTTAAGCTCTCCTGGAACACTTTAAAATTAATTTAAAAAATTCACAGGAGAGTTAAAGTTAGTTATTGCAGAGAAAAATCGCTGCAACTTTTATATTTGTTAACAAGAGGTGAAGAGGAATAAGCATGGTAAAAAATGAATATGTCTTCGCTAAGCTAGAAATTTCAGGGACTTTTTCTTCTCTTTTTTTTTTTTTTTTTTTTTTTGTCAAGCAATTTTTGGAAAGTCGCATAATACAAATCTAAATAAAAACACGATGCTACTCGTATATTGACAAATCACTCGAAAAATAGATTATTGTACGTTATAGGCATTTCTGAGTACATCGTAAATTAGTTTTAAAAATTTCAATTATTCGAAAAAAATTGTATTTGGTTAGGTTCCCATATAAATGTATTTTTAATTCTGTTATTCTTTTGTTGAAAATGTGTAAACGTAGAAGTGTTTTCGAAACTACTTCAAAACAAAATATCATAAAAAACACTGCTATCATTCCAAAGTAATTATACTTTTACAAATTTTGCAAATTTTTTAAATAGTAAAAAAATTAAAATCTTTAAAAAAAAATAAAAAATTAAAAAAATGAAGAAGATGAAAAACATCTTTCCAAAGATAACACTTTTTATAAATCTCTGCTGCAATGGACGACATATTATATTTACATTTATATTGAGAATTTTTTTTAAGATATTCGAAATGATTTGTTAACTTTTCATTTGCTATTGTAATTTCTTTATATTCGGGTTTTTAAAGAAACTACAAAATCATAAATATTTTACTTTATTAAGTATTATATTTTGTATTTACTCAAATTAGTTGGAATAATATTAGGTACGTGATCAAATAATTCGAATAAACTAAAATGTATTATCCGAGCTATTTGTTGTATCCGAACAATAGAAAAAATGAACAACTTGAATACCCTAGTAATCATTCAATAAGTGCGTTTGTTATATCACATTTATACTTTTTGTTTTATGTATTATTTTTTCCTCATTAAGCTTTATTTGCTTTAGTTATAGATTTATTTGTTCGCAATTTTGTTTTTTTTTTTTAGATTTTTTTTTTTCGAGTATAAGGTTACAACATTGACAATGAATTTTAGTTTTTATTTTCTTAACATTGCGTTTTGTTGCAATTATATAATTTGTTTTTTATGTGTGCGTATGTTTTTAGTGAATTATGTTTTCCGGTAAAAGTTGTAAGTACGGTAACAAAATCGTGCTTTTGAGTGGCATGAATATATATTTTTTTGTGTTCTATTAGTTATTGAAATGTTTTATATATGAATTTTGGGATACTATTAAATAATGTTTAATAATTGAGCTATTGTTTTTTTTAGGAAAATGAAATTATAAGATTATAAAAAGCTATTAGAGTAATATACTCAAATTAAATGTTATAAATTGTCGTAAGAAAAGTATATAAATTTATTTATTTTGAATTAAATGCTGAAATGGATTTTTATATGGGATAAAAAAGCTTAATTAAATAAATCTTCTAAATCTTTTTTTATATATATTAAAAAACCGTTTTCGCAGTAATATGTTTTCTGGCAAAAAATATATTTTTTTTTTATTTCTTTTTGTTAAAAAATAACCTCAGCTTTTGGTTGAAAAGTCAGATTTTTGGTTAAATAAATTTCTTTAAATTAAATTTCGTAGCTTATTAATAACTTGCCCTAGTTTTTCAAGCTATTCGCATTTTATAAACTATATGCTATATGCATTTTACAAACATGCATATTTTTGAAGACTTTGCATAAACTTGCATATAATGAATACCAAAACTAGTTTTCTTAACAGAAACGCTATTTTTTCTTGATTTTTTTGGAGTTTGATTAACTTACTTGTATAAATTATTCTGTAAATTTTTTTTAATACTTCGTAAGAAAAAAACTCATATGTATTAAATATAACCAGTGTTGCCAGGAGCCGAAAAAAAGACGCGAAATGTCCCAAAAAAATAAGGCCAGAAAAAAGTTACAAATTTTTTTTTATTTAAAAACTTATTTTTTCTCCTTCTCAATAGTTTTGTTTATATTTTTTAAAGATATTGTAATAAATTTATAATTAAAACGTAGAACCCAAATGTTAAATCGCCCAAAAATTACCTTAAGTTTTGAAGTGATTTTTCGGCATTTTTAAACTATAATTCTTTTTTGATTTAAACATTTTTAAGTTTTTGGGTGATTTTTTGCTTTTGTAAGAATTTTCTAAAATTATGTTTATAAATAGTTAATGAAACAAATAAAAAAATAATAATTATAATAATCGATTTAGTAATTGCATCAAATTAGATCTTAGTGTTTTAGTATACTAGTTACTCTTGATCTGGATAATGAAGCGCCGCAATCTAAAATTTTTGTTAAATATAAAGAATGCTTAAATGAATGATTTTGTAAAAATAAAATAGTAGATAATAAAACAATTTGGCCTTGTTAAGGTAATTTTAAGAATCAAAAAGGTAATTTTAAGAAATAAAAAGGCTAGATCTAGCCTTAAAAAGGCTAAACTGGCAACACTGAATATGACTACCAAATCCTGTTTACATATATTTTTATTTATTTATTTTTACTTTTTTATAAAAAATCGAAAAATATTAGAATTATAAAGTTTGAAAAATCCATGCTTATGCTTATTTATATTAGAAAAAACACGCATTTGTCTGTTTTTCTATGCATATTTCTCTGCATATTATTTCATTTCTTCATGCTATTTCAAACGCATATTATACATTTGTTCATGCATATTTAAACTTCCCCTGTTAATAACGCCAAAAAATCCTCCCCTGAAAACGAATAGTTGGACTATATAGATATATGATGTGCAAAACATGAATCCAATTTCAGTTTTTTTTTTTTTTTTTTTCATCGGCTCTGGATTTTTTTATGAGCGTGTCTAATATTTCGCCTTTAATAAGGTTATTACATGAGTATACTTACCATAACTCAAGAACGTTGTATACGATTTATATAAATGATACACCAAAAGATGCGAACAAAAAATGTCTTTAATTTTTTTTTTATAAACTCAACATTTTCCGAGTTAATTAGAAATTAGAGTCCGAAGAAATTTTTCTTGACAAATTGAAGACTTTTTTCTTAAAAGTTCTCTTAAACAGTGAAAACGACAAAAAAGTTTCTGTTTTTATCTTTAACATATATGCTCAATATTTTCCGAGTTATTTAGAAATTAGTGTCCGATAAAGAATTTTTTCTTGCAAAATTGAAGATTATTTTTTGAATTAAAAGTTCTACATGGGTATCTTCACCTAATTGTGAATAAAATCAAAATTTGTGTTTCAATTTAGATGATATACACTGCCTGCCACTTGAATAAGGAATCGCATTTTTTTAACTTTAATTAAGTATATCTCCTAAACTAAAGTTCAGAAAAAAATAATTTTTTGTGCAACCAAATTTCAAAGTGTTGGCTTTAGTTTCCTGAGGAAATAAAAAAATATATATTTTTATACTAAAATTATGCATTTATTTAAAGACATGTATTTCTGTGATACTTTTTCGTGTGTCACTTGAATAAGGAATATTTTAAAACTAAGCAAACCGTAATTTATTTTTAAATTTTGGGTTATAAAAATGAAAGTTATTATCTTCTAGCATTCAATTAGTAATGAGTACTGCCACCATTTTCAGAAATAACCTAAAAATGCGATTTGGCGTCGACTTGTATAATGACTCTAAGTAATTTAGCGAAATTGAACTTCATGCTACCGTTATTGCATCCTTTAAGGATTCTATCGTCTCAAATTGTTTTCCTCCTACATAAACTTTTCTTGCAAGCTAACCCCAGACATTTTCCATTGGATTGGTGAATATGGGGGCCAATCCAAAAGTTGAACACCTTGCTGATTAATCCATTGTTTTACTGCTCTGGCGGTATGAATCGGAGCGTTGTCGTGTTGTTACGTCCAAGATATGAGTCTAAAGAAATCATTAAATTTTGGAAATGCTTCATCCAGAATGTTTTTATAAGTCGTTGCAGTCATTTTGTTGGATACAAAAACCAATTCTATGGTACCATAATACGAAATGGCACACCATTATTCCGCCCTCTCAGCTGTGTCTGCGGCTCAAAAATAATTCCTCCTTATTTAGGTCATAGAAGTAATAGTTATACCCATCGGGACCATCAATATTAAACTTTTTTTCATCGGAAAATACAACTTTAAACCATTTGTCGGATCATTTCACTGTATTTTTAGTAAACTGTAGACGTTGTGATTTTCGTTTTTCATTAAGTGGTGTTTTTTTGCAGTTTTCGTCGGACTATGTATGGGCACGATTTTGAAATACGGTGCACTGTTCTTAGACTGGCACTGACTCCACTTTTTAATGGCTATTTGGACCGGATTCTGACCCTGAGATTTCAAAATCAGAATTTTTCTTTTTCAGAGTTATTAAGAGCCTTACCACGTCCCATTTTGAATAAAAAATATTTAAAAACTATCAAATTAAAAATTCTCTATTGAAAGAAATTCAAATAATAGCCTTCCTGATTAATATTAAAAGAACTCCTTATTCAAGTGACACACGAAATAGTACCACAGAAATACATATCTATAAATAAATGCATAATTTTACTATAACAAAATATGTATATTTTTTATTTCTTTGATATTTGGTTGCGCAAAAAATTATATTTTTCTAAACTTTAGTTTAGGAGATATACTTAATTAAATTTAACAAAATGTGATTCCTTATTCAAGTGGTAGGCAGTGTATAGCTTATTTTATTTATAGTAATACTCACTTTATGGCATTGTATAAAAAACTAAAATAAATGGTAAAAAAAAAATTTTTTCAATTTTACATGAAAAATTGTTTTTTCGACTAATTTCTGAATAACTCTGAAACTGGTGGGCAGACAAAAAAAAATAATGTTAAGATGACTTAAATACAATAGAGAAGATAAAAAATGTTGCTAAGATGAATAAAATACAATCTTCGTCTGCATTTTTTAATGTTCGAATAGGACAAACCGTTCTCGAGTTATGATAAAATATATTCCTTATTGAGGGGTAGATATTAGACATGTCCATAAAAAAATCACAAACTGGTGGAAAAAAACAGGTCGAATTCCATCTAGTCCACATATTTTTTTTTTTTTTCCTACCAGTGTAATCTTTTAAAACTTAATCTTTCTGAAAGAAATTAGTTATACTTTTAGAAGTATTTTTGATTTATTAATATGTATATCACAACATGTTACAGGGAAATTGCTTTTAACCATATCATATATTATATGTAGTATGATTTTGAAATAGATGCTGAAATTTGGTTCTAACTTCTAGAGATTATTTGAGGTCAAATTTGAAAAGCAAATATATCTTTAAATAATTTTAAATAAATTTTTAAATAAATTTCTTTAAAATATTTCACTTTTTAATTAACAAAAAAGGAACCATGTTATAAAGTAAATTATAAGTTTTAATTTTACATACTCGTACAATAATATACGGATGTATTAAAAAATAAAAATAAATAAAATTTTTTCTCATGCCTGTCCATAAATCTCTTCGCAAAAACTAACACTAACTGATTTACAAAGAATCGTTAAAGCTTTTAACACTATCATAAATTATATGTAGTATGATCTTGTAATAGATGTTTAAATTTGCTTCTAACTTCTAGAGGTTATTTGAGGTCAAAATTGAAACGCAAATATATCTTAATAAATTTTTAAAATAAATTTCTTTAAAATATTTCACGTTAAGTTTAAAAAAAAAAAATTAATCATGTTATAAAGAAAATTATAAGTTTTATAATTTGACTTATAAGAATATCCGGATATAGTAAACATAAAAAATAACTCCAATTTTTGTTCATGCCTATCCATAAATCTTTTCACAAAAACTAACACTCAACTGATTTACACTTTTCCGTGTTCAAAAGAAAAAAATGTTTGGAAAAAATTCACATAATAAATTATGGTGGACACTTTTTAAACAACTTATGACAGACACCAATAAAAACTAAAAACAGCTAACGTTAATAAAAATGGTATTAGCGGTAGATTGGTATAGGTATTTTCCATTTATTATATTTTTTTCCTATATTTTTAGTCATTTGTTGTTGTATATCTATTTCTACGCACTCGTTTATTCGTTGTGAGACAACGAACGGCCTTCAGTAAAAGGCAAGGTTACAAATATTGTACTCATATTTAACTTATTACAGTTTTTGTTGTTGTCGACTTCATCATCGTCATCGCAGTTATCCATATTTATGTTGTACCATAAAGGCAGACAGACGTGCCTACATCTACGGTTATACATATATTTTATATAGCGGTGGTCATACCGGCATTTTAAATTTATGTATACTTGTATATTTATATCGATACAAATGCAGGCATTCCTACATCACGACCAAAGCCGTTGGCACTAGCACCATTACCACCAACAATAAACAATACCTTACTTCCACTGCCTGTACTAGTCACCTGTTATAAACGCATTTTAATTCATTTGCATTTTTTTCGTTTTTTTTTTTTCTGTTGAACAACAGCCAAAAAGATATTATAAATTGTTTTATGTTTAGTATGTTTTATATACAATTTTTACTCATATTTTCCATTTAAAAACAAAAACAAGAGTCATTAAACTGTATACTTGCTTTACATATGTATAGATAAATTATAATAAATGTGCGTTGTTTTATAGGGTGTCAAAAAATTTTGAAGACAAAATGTAAACAAAATAACTCTGTTTACACTTGGCAGAAAAAGTGTTCCAGAAATTGTACCACCAGTGTTGCCAAAAAATGCTTGTCTCATGTCCTCAAACTGAAGCTTGATGTCCCCAAAAATCTATATATATATATATATATATATATATATATATATATATACAGAGTGTTGGAAGATAAAATCGAGAGGTATACATATATTTTTTTGATGTCAGAATGTCACCTCCTATTAGGTGAAGTTATAGATTAAAATGGGGAAGTTATAGATTAACTTGGGCCAGAAGAATATTAATCTAATTTTTGTAGTAGCCAAAATTTATGAGCTCATTAAATTATTTTTAAATCACTTGTGGCTTAACTGTTTACAAATTCTTCTTGGGTTCATAGTCGATTGTGAGAAACTCACGAATTACTTTGACATTCGTATTTTGCATCCATAGTTAGCCGAACTCAAAATTCTGCGAATTATTCTGTTTTCTCATAAACCATTTTGCATTGCCGATTGCGGAAAACTTCCGAGTATGTTCTACTAGTAGTTGGTCTTAATATTCTGAAAGTAAGAGTATAAGTAGAGTAGGTAGTTACTAAAACAAATCGAAATATCTTCTGTCTAATTACGAGTAACTCTAGTTATTTTATTATCTCGCGCTATTCATTAACTAACGACGTGTTGCACAATATCAAACGAAAATTTCATTCGACAAATTATATACGAAACAAAAACAAAATTTGGAATTTATTTTTTGTTTTCCATTCTCGAAACGAATTTTTCGTTTGACATCATGGTACAGATCGTAACAAAGGGTTTTTTTATTGCGAATTATATTTTAAGATACTGTCATTTTGTGAGATACATGACGAAACATCAGAATATGTATAATGTAATCGTTCCACAGTGTTAATTTAGTCTAAAATCTTAAGATCATAGTGAGAGAATGCACAAAAGTCCTCTGAACAGTGATTTAATCCTTTCTTGTAAATCTTCCTCTCTTTTTATCCGCCGAATATATCTATATATCTATCTATCTGTCAATCTATCTATATCTATATATATATATATATCTATGTATATATATATATCAATACATCGATCTACCTATCTATCGATTGTCACTTACAGAATATCTAAACTTATCTCATCACAGTTCTCAAAAAAAAAAAAAAAACAAATACTGTTTTGACAAAATATTTTCTGGTCATACTACTCGTATCTATGCGCTAAGTAATACACTATATAGAAGCATATTCATATATATTCTTATTGTTGTATGTATTGGTAATTTAGTTTCAATCTATATAGTGCAAGTGGTATTTTCGTCATTGCTCATATATAAACAAGTTATTTAAGCACTTTATAACTACTAGTGTATGTATAAAGTATCTACTTATGTGTATCCACTATATTAATGTATCTGAAATTTTATGCGTATTATTGATTTGTACGTATTATGTGCATTTTGCATTGCGGACATAAATAGTTGTAGTTTTTTTTAAGTATTTATTTTGGCTTTTATATGTTGTTTTTTCTTTCAGTTAAAGGCATTTTTTAGTCCACATTTTGTTTTGTGGAAATAGTTGTTATGATATTTATTATTATTTTTTATTTTTGTTCTCTTCACATTGATAAACTTGGCAAGTTCAACCGGTATCTTTATCATTGTTTGTGTTGTTAACATTTTTAAAACAGTTTAGTTCTTTTTCTGGTATAATAATTTATGAATGTTTTTTATTTATTAAATTGTTGAAATATTATTAACTTTCCGCTTCATTTGGGGGCTATTTAAGGTTAGATTTTAAGGGTTTATTTTTATTATATTAAAATATAACTATTAACTTTTGTTTAAAATGAAAAGCGTCTTCAAACAAGTTTACACAAACTCTATATGCCTTTTATGTAACATTTGTCTTAGTAGGTAGGTATTTCAATTAGTCATTTAAAAACTTTTATTCTTCAACTTCTTACCGCTTAAATATAAGTAGATACTTGTGTTTATCTAGCCTCAGGGCCTAAGCTTTAAGAGGTTCTTCATTAATAATTTATTTGCTGTTATGATTTTGTTTCTTGTTAACTTTTTTATTACGAGTATTAGTGATAATTTGCTTCAATAAATATTTGTTTAATTAAGTTTCGTTTTAAATTCTAAAGCAGTTTTTTCCTTCATAATTCTGTGATTTGTAATTAATTCTAGACAAACAAAGGAGAAATAAAAATAAACTCAATTTATGACTTGACAAAAATATTTGAACGTTAGTGTTACTATTGACTGGCTTCCGCATGTCATACTTTTCCCAAAGTGTTTTTGTTTGTATTACTAAGAAGAAAAAATTGCAAACAAAAAATGTTATAACCGCTTCTCGTTAAACTTTTTTATTGAAATGAAACATGCTTATTCTTTTCAAATATCTTTAATAAGAAAGAAATATTGGGGGGTAAATATTTGAAGTTGTTGATATTAAAAAAATAAATTCGGTCTATTGAGGAAATGTTGTATAGATTGTATATGAAGAAAGATTTTTGATAGGAAATTAGCTTCTAATCTGGTTATAAAAGCAATTTTAGAGATTTCTTAGGAAAGATTTTAAGAAATTAAATTCAGAAATTAACAAATAAATATTTGTGAAAACAAATTATATACTTTGTGAAACCAATTTCTCTTATTAATAAAAAAAATACATCACTTAAACTGAACCTTTCTTTAGGACACAAATTGAGTTACCGCTAAAAACTATTTTCTTTGCGTAAATAAATATCACAGCTACTTCATTTTGGACAAAAAAATGTGAGGTATAAGAGATTGTGGGAAATAAAAAAAAAAATCATATAAATTTGTATTAAACTATTTAGCAACGAATAAAAATGAGCCGGTTAGTTTTATTTTTCATTCGATTATTTATTTAACTGATTTGTTTTTCTGTGAGTTATTTTCCCTATATGTTATTAAGAAAGACAAATGGAAATTTATTACTTGACTGCCCTGCTAGATATTTCTAAAAATAAAAACAAACAGAGGGAACAAGACTAATAACAGCAACAACATTGACAACAACTTAATAAGTGGCTAAAACAATGACAATTATACATTGCTTCATTTACTTTTTTTTTTTTTTTTTTTTTTTTGCTGAAATATAACGCTAAAACTGTTGGCTTTTATAATTCATGTAAATATTTAAATTATTAAAATAAATGATAAAGTCATAAAGAATTTCCGAATATTTTAATTGAATTAATATTAATCATTCGTCCTGTATGACAAAGTTTTAGCAATTTAATAATAATAATAATAATAATAATAATATAGAATTTAAATTAATGAACTTAAATTTATTATACTAATAAACTTTTAAGGAATAATTATTACATGTATTTTTGTAATGTAATTTATTTTTCTTAGTATTTTTTTTTTTTCCTTAATTTGCACTCTTTTACTGAAATGAAAATTATAATTAATTGATGGGCTTTAATATTCTATTTAGTTATTTAAATTATTACGTAAAATAATGAAATTATAAACAATTTTCGATTATAAGTCCTGAATTAATATTAATCATACACACAAAATCATGTTATTTCAAGTTTTAACAAAATAAAAATGAAACATTTTAATTCATATTAATGCTATAAAAATGATTGTATAATTACTAGTAAATTTTACTAAATTTATTTTCTTTTTTAATGTAATTTCATTTTCAGAGCCAAATTTATATATTGAATTATTAAACAAAATTATAAATTTATAAAATATTTCCAAACAAAATCTTTGAAGTAATACTAAGCATACGTTCAGTATGGCAAAAACATATTATTTCAAGTTGTAGTAAATTAAAATTGAAAAATTTTAATTTTATTTTTCGCGAAAAATAATAAAATTTTGCATTCTTTTACTGGAACGAAAATTAAGATTACACTTAAATATTTTAATTATTCAATAAAATAATAAGGTTATAAAATTTTTTTTAACGTAAACCCCAAATTAATATTTATCATACGTTCAGTATGACAAAAATTTATTTAAAAATTGAAGAATCTAGCATGAAAAATTAAAGGAAATTAAGACTTTATAATATAGAATTCATCCAAATATTGCACACTGTTTATATAAATATTTTTTTTACTTAAAAATATATAATACAGTTGTTTTTTAAGTAACCCCTTTTTCCTTTTTAAATTTTAAAAATGGTTGCACGGGAGGCATTCAAGGGTTAAACAATAGCCACATGGGTGAAATATATGAGGTCATAGTTACGTAGTGAAATGTTTCTCTGATGTCACAATATAATTTATTTTATTAGAATTTCATAAATATTGTGGGATATTTTTAAAACTCTGGCACATTTTGTCAAACCTCACATGGAATTTGTTAAACTTTATATTTTCTATAACTTTTCTAGAATAGAGCAGATTTTTTTTTTTTTTTTTTTTTTTTTTTGTTGTTTCTATTCTGCCAATCATCAATTACTTAAGTAAATTTTTATGGAATTAATGTTGTTGGTATTTTTCTACCCCTCTCCAACAAATAAAAAACAACAATAAACATATACAAGCACTTAAACATCAACAGACATATGATTTAAGAGTCAATTTTTTTTTGTCATTTCCAACTAAATACATACTAAGTAGAAGAAGCAAAAAAAATGTATAGAAATTGAAGTGATGATCAAGCTAAAATATTATGAAGTTAAAATATTTTACTAGGCTGATATATACATATATATATATATATATGTATATGTATGTATGTATGTATGTATGTATATATATATATATATATATATATATATACATTTATATATTTTCCTATGAAGCATAACAAAAGCCCTGCTATATAGTACCTATAAGAGTTCATCATCATCATCGACATCATCGTTATAGTAATAAATACTTAGCAAAAATTAAAAGCTACAAAAAAATCACAAACTCTGAAAATAATAGAAAAAGGCTTGTTTTGAAAAGATAAGTAAAGTGAAGTGAATTGAATTGAATGAATATTAAATGTATACGAGAGTAATCATATTTTATACAATTTAATAAAAACGTCTACCAGAAACGAGGAAAACAAAAAAAAGCAGCAAACGCATTATAAATCTTATGAGTTTTAATGGCACACGACATAATGTTGTTGTATGTATTAGCTGAACAATAATAAACTTAAACACAATTATCATAATCATCAACATCATCGTCGTTGTCATAAGCAACATTGTTTGTTTGTTGTACTTATTCACTTATACTGACTGAATGATGATACTCGAGGTATTATGTAATTGAATTTAATTTAAGATAAAAGCAAAAATTGTTCTAAATGAAAAATTTAAAAATATATTAAAACGTAAATCAAACAAGAAAAAAAAATCGTACAGACTGAAACTGGCTAAAATAATTTAATAATCCTGAACGTTGGTAAAAAGGTTTTTAATGTATTAAATGTACTCGTAGCTATATGTGAGGAATTTCAAATTAGGGTCATTTAGTGTTATAAAAATTATATAATTTTTATTTATTAGAGGCCATAATAACCAATATTTATTAGTATAGTTCAAATTGTCTTAGAGAAAAACAAGGTTTAAATTTTTAAAATAAAATATAAGCACAGATACTTCAGTTGTTCATACAATTTAAAAAAATAAGCCATCGCTGTTCCTCCGTATATTTGGGCAATAATAGGTGCTAATAGTTGTCAAGATAATGTAGATGCATTATGGTAAAATCTATGGACGTGCTACACATATGAGTAAAATATTAATATTTTACATTAAGAGGATTATTATTTCTTTGATCATTTCCAGTTCAATTTTTAGAGTCCGTTCATCTAGTTCTGTCCGACATTTTTAGAAAACCGGTTTTCGAATTTTTCGGAAAATAGTCCTTTTAGAAAAAACCGGATTCGATACTGTTTTACTTAAAAAAACCTGTTAACCGGTAATACAAACATATTAAAAATTATTATTAATTGTACTAAAGAAACTACACTTATAATCAGTGTTACCAGGAGATGAGAAAAAAGAGGCTAAATTAATCTTTAAAAAAGGGCAAAAAGGCTAAAGCCCAAAAAAACTAAGGTAAAAAAAAACTTTTTGTTTCAATTAAAAAAACTTATTTTTTCATTCTCATTCGTTTTTGATATTTTTCTAAAAAAATTCTAATAAATTTATAAATAACACCCAGCAAAATGACTCAATGAAAAGTCGTTATTTTTGAATTATAATTCCTTTTTGATTAAGTATTAATACGATTTTTTTAACTATTTTCATAAATAGTTTCTGTAGTTGGTGAAATATATTATAATGTAATTATAATAATCGACTTAGTAACGCCACATAATCAATTAAGACACTTTTAATTTGGAAATTTTTTATTAAATATAAATAATCTCGATTTTTTATGCAAATAAGTACACAGAAATGCTTAAACGGGTGATTCTGTAAAAATAAAATTAGTAATGGAAATAATAAACTATTTACTTTGCTGATAAAACACTAATACTTCAGACTTTTTAAGACAATTTTAAGTACAAAAAAAGGCTAGAAAAAGCTTGAAGCTAAAAGGAAAAAAAATTGAGGCTAAAAGCAAAATCAAAATGATAGATTTAGCCTTACAAAAGCAAATCCGGCAATACTGCTTATAATACATGTCATTTGTAATGACAAAAAATATAAAAATAAAAAGTCATATCCCAAATTTTGTATTTTTTGAACTGAATTCTGATAATGCTTCTTCATATCTAACTCTACCTGTGTACCCAACATTAAAATTGACTTCTTACTTAGATTTTGTTAATAAAAGTTAGATTAAATCTATTTAAAAATATAAAAATATCCGTTCTCAGTACGTCTGGTGTTACTAAAATCTCAAAATAGGAATTAAAGAAAAAAACTAAACTTAAAGCTAAAAAGTACCTTCAAATAATTAAAATCTTGATTTAGTACAACAAGAGAATTATTTCTTTGTATCAAAACTACTCAAAATATTTTTAATTTTCATACAAAATTAATTTTCAAACAATTTGATACTTTTAATGCATCTGGCCATAAATGAGGTTCAATTAGCAAATATAAAAAATGAGAAGTATAGGGAAGAAAAAAAATAAAAGAAGGAACATTTTATAAAACCGGTTAACCGATAGAAAGAAACCGGCCTGTCGAATTATTCGAAAATAAAAATTATTCGAAACCGGTCGGTTTTTTAAAAAGTAAAAACCGGTTAACCGGTTTTCTGTTTCGGTTTTTGAATACACTAGTAAAATACTACAATTTGAAATTAAAATATATTGCAGAAAGATTTGTGTTATAATTATAATGGTTACTTTTGTTTTTCGGGCAAAATGGACTCAATTTAGACATTTTGTTGTAACTTTTGAACTAATAAACTAATTGCAAATTTAAGGATACATATTCTTATATTAGATAATTTAAATAAAAAAAAAGACTTAGATCCGGTGTTATATTGGTCACTTAGTGGCAAAATCGTACCTAAGTTCTTAAAATAATTTTATGATTGAAAACCTAAATATACTTTATCCATCCCTTAAGGTTTTCCTAAGTATGAATATAGTTTGACATCTAAAAAAATAATTATTGAAAAAAATAAGATAAGAAATAAATAAAAATACAAAATCGAATAAAATTATTTTAATTTTTAAAAAGATTTCAAAATACGCTCTAAATTTATATTTTCTTTATGGTTATATAATTTGCACGAAGACCTTTTTAATTTTACAGCCCATACATAAGATTAAGATTTCTTTTCATCTTTCAAATTATTTAAATTTTTTTTAATTGTTTTTTTTTATTTATATGCCTAATATGGTACCAAAAAATATTTTGCCCAAAAAAGTAAGTACGATATTTATAAAGATTTTTGGCATTACCATAACACAACTAGGATAAAACATTATATGATAAATAAAGTATATCTATGATTTTTAGCTAAAGGAAAATTTTTGAAAAGCTGGGACAACCCTATTGTAAATACATAAAATCTTAAAGCTCTTTGTTTATTTTCTTATAATATTAAAAACTAAACTGTGAAACGAAACGTTACTTAAGTGTTATCTTTAACTTAGCATTTCTTAATTAAGTTTGCACTTAAGTATACACTAAGGGAAAAATATAAAGCCGTACCTTATACTATTTATATTAGAATAAATGTTATTGAAAAGATTAAAAGAGAAGGTAATTTTTTTAGTAATAGAAAAATAATGCAGAAAATCAAAAACATGTCATTTGTATAATTTAATATATATATTTTCTCACAGTTGACAAACCCAAGCTAAGAAGAAACGTATTAAAAATACTTTTATTACATTTTCCGTGATTACAATTGTTTAAAATCTTCTTTTCGAAACTTTTGAGTTTCCTCTGATAGTGTTAGGTATTATATTTTTTAATATAATCTTAAATATTTTTCGTTAAGGCACATATTGGCAAAATCTCTATTACACAAGTTAATATATCAGCGTATAAAAATGTTTACCCAATCTGACCCAATCACCCATTGAAAGACAACATATATACCTAAAACTTCCTATTTTTAGGATATTTTTCAAAATATTATAAAAAATATATAAAATAAAAATTTGGGAAATATATATGCATAGAAAAAAGAGTTTCGTTGTGGCAACCGAATTTTTTGCCAATCGAATTTTATCGGTTGTATGTACTATTTCAAAGTTCTATTTTGATAGCATTATTTTATGATAGGCACATCTAAAAAATTTTTTACAGATAATTATGCTGAACCAAGTTAAAAAGATGACTATATATATATATATATATATATATATATATATATATATATATATCTATATATATATATATATATATGGCAAACAAACTTTCTTCGTGACCCTATGCTCCTGAACATATAAACAATTTTACTGCACAGATGTATCTATCGTGGTGTAAAACAGACACAAAATGAATAACCAATTATTCAAGATGGTTTCATGAGTTACTTAAAATCCTAGATCCCTTAGACTGCAGGAATGAGAAGTATAAAATATTTAGAGCGTCGGTAAATAATTTAAATAAGAGCATGGGATAGGGGATAAACAAAACTGCTCATACTTCGCGTTTAATTTAAACAAAATAGTTGTTAAAAACGTACACACTAAAATGTTATGCAAATGCATATTTTCTCAATAGCTAAAATTGCACTTACTTATTTAAAATAAGTAGAAAGAGATTAGCTTTTTAATAAATAAATTATGTATTTCTAGTTGAGCATTTATTTATTATTATTTTATTTTTACCTAAAAAGTCAAAACAAAAAAATAATCTAAGAGCAACATATTATGATTGGACTATGTTATTACTGTAAAAATTTTCATGGTCATAAATAATAATAAATATGAAAAATTTAACCATAAGACGATCTAACTTTATCATATAATAATCAAATTTTTGAAATATTGTCAATAAAAATTATATCATTTTATGATCTGATTTTCTCACATTATGATTCGAATTATATTATGAATTGGTTTTAAAATATATATTATATAAAAAAAATAATCAAAATTTCTGATGATATGTTTAAAATTTATGATCAAACATTATTTTTCATTAATTATTTGATTCATTATGAATTGTTAAAAACAATAAAAATATATATATTTTTTTAAACTAAATTATTTAATAGTTAATCAATATCTCACATTCCTTCAATTATGTCTATTTATATTTATTCATATATAAACTATATGAGAATTATAATGAAGTTAAAAATCAAACATTAAAAACATTAAAAACAAGATATATTCAAAAGCAAACAAGTTAAAAAGTTCTTCAACCATATTTGCATACTGATATCTTTTTCATATTAATAAAATTTAGTTTCTGGTAAAAGCATTAAAAAATATAAAATTTTTTTAGTCAACTATATTAAAATTTTTATTTAATGTAAATTATAAAACTAACACAATTTTTTTAAATTAATCGAAATTAACAATAAGAACATAATATTGTTGTAGTGACAATGCTGAAGGCATGATATTTCTCTGCGTGCATGATTTTCGATCGCTGGTGGAGAACTGAAGATTATTTTTTTAAATTTTGTTCAACACTCTAATGTTCATATAACAAATAGTATGACAAACTCAAAAAATTCTCAAAAATAATCACTCTTTCGTTATCTCCCACATGCAGTAGTGTTTAGGAAAGAAAAAATTAAGTTTTATAAAAATTGGATCAAGGACACGCCGAATTTTCAAAATCGTCCCTTTTCTAACATTGAAATTCGAATTAAAGAAAATTTGGTAGCTTATTTTTGATATTTTAACTAATTCTTGAATTATAATATTTTTTCAAAGGACACACCCACAATTCATCGACATATCCCTAAATTTTGAAATTTGTAGAAGAAAGGAAAATTAAATTAATGATATTAAATGGTAAATTAGTAATATTTTCAACAGAAAAATAATTAATAGGTTCAAAATTTTGTTACACTATTATGATTTTATATTTAATGTTAACGAAAGGATATAAAATAAATAATATCTTTATATATAATTAAACTTTATAAAATAATACTTTTATATTTTAAATATTTCAGAATTTACACCTCATACGCGAACGTTTCCACCAATTTTACTTTAATTTCAAAAGTATAAAATATAATTTATTAATTTCAGCAAGTAAACGATTTTCATCAAATTGTTTAATATTTTGTGTTACAGTATATACTAGTTGAAGTATATGCTAGCTTTAACTTCATTCACAGCTAAAAAATATCACGAATCTGCAGCGATGTTGACATTAAAAAATTTAAAATTTAAAATTGTGCAAGCTTGTGCAGCTGAAATTTAATATATATTAAAATATATACTTGTAGCAATAATATATCAAAAAACTGGAGAGGTATTTTTTGGTACTTACTTACAATCCAATTACAATCTAACTATTTTAAATATTAAAAGCACAAGCGGAATTTCAGAAGTTTTCTTTGAATTTATAATGTAATATATGCATGCAATCTTCAACTTTAACCCATAATAACTCAAAAATTGATTGACATGTTGAACCAATATTTTACATATGATGTAAATGATGTGTTTTTTTTATTAATAAATGTAAAAATATTAAAATTCTGACATCAACTTTAACCAGTTTTGGCCAAGCTCGTGACAGTGTGTGTCGTGGCCAACACAATAAATAAAGCAATGCAAAATCACGAACAATGAACTTTTCGTAGAATTGTATAATATATATTATATTGAAAAGTTTATAGCATCAATGACTAAGAGAATTTCAGAATTGATAAAATTCCATAGCTAAGTAATCAAATACTGAATATATTTTCCCCTAATGCTTTTAAGACTTGCAAATGTTTTGCACACTTGTTTATCAACGACATAATCTTAAATTATTTATCCTTCAGCGCAGCTCTATAGATATTGCTTTCCGCATCTTTGCCTTTACGGTAAATCAAATGCAATATGGTCTTAATTAGTAAGTATAGAAGTTATCTCATAAAATCTTAACTCCTTCTTGCTTAAAACTAATGAAGAGAATCAATAAGAAACATTAAATCTGATGAGTTAGGAATACTCTCGCTCGCTAAATTAAAAATTCTCTCTAGTTTAGAGGGCATGTATTTTTTTAAACACACTCTCACAAGGTCTGGAAATAGGTCTCAACATCTTAAAGTAATGGAGCACGAAATGTGAATGTTAGGATACCAGTGCTGAAGGTTCCTCAAATGACAAATTTTCATCCCCAAAATATCCCAAATAACAATATCCTTAAAAATCCCCACTAAAACAATACCTTATTTCCTATAGATTAAAAAAAAGAGACTTTATGAAAATCTTAACATTTGTATAGACCGAAGATTTCTTCTACTGAAAGCATTTAAATTCTTATTTACTATTGCAGTAACAATAGCGGAGCACCAATTGCTCAAACATTCACAGAAAATTCGTACAATAATCATTTTGATACGGATATTTTAAATATTATTATTTTTTTACTTTATGGTACCATACCCAGTATATTCTATTATTGTTACTAAAATCTTCATATCCAGCGGAAAATTATGTTCTTTTTTAGTTTTCTTAAGTTAAAAAGAGAATTTATAAAAATAAAAATCACGAAAAATCTCTAAACCTTAATACACATCCCCAATAAATCCCCTAAACCCCAAACCAATTTTTTCATCCCCATTTCCAAAAAAAAAAACATAATTTGGGAATAAATGCCTTAATATGACAACACTGTCAGTGCCAATTTCAATGACAAGTGGTATGTTTATCTCATTACGAATAGATACTTTGACAAGCTTAACTTAATTCTTCTGAGATACTGAACAGGACTGGTAACTAGAAATATAAATCGATATGGTCCTATTCGAAAATATAAAATGTAGCACTCCTAAACTACCTTTTAAACGAAATCTTAATTTCTCCATTCCACACAGAAGAAGCTGAATACAGATTTCACTCCTTGTAATTATTGTGTTTATTCTGGTGAGTAAATTGTAGGGGAATTCTGAAGAAAACATCGCCGAATTAGAAATTTTTATTTTCGTTTTTAAGTTTTTTTAATTTTGGCAGTTTTTTCGTTTTAGGGTGATTTTTGCGTTTTACAGTTACTTATTGTTCAATATAGGAAAAATTATAAACAAACTTTTATATTACATATTTAGAAAAAAGTCACAAAGTAAATTTTATTTCGAATTGACAAACACACAAAACCAAAGTCTTAAAATAAATGTTATCCTCTGACCTTTATGATAAAAGTTCCTGTGAAAAATATGGGACCATCAAAATAGACTTAGACCAATAGATTTTTTATTTTTTTTTTTTTTTTTTTTTTTTTTGTCATCGATTTTTATACCTCCCTGTTTACTTAAAGATTTTACTTAATATCCGTATTCATATGCTTAACAATTGGTCTAATAAAATTCTTGAAAATAAAATTCTAATAATAAATTCTATTTCAAATAATAATCCCCTACTCCTAATAAATCAAACGTTTCACATTACATTTTCATACAAATACTTACTATTTGTAAAAAAAATAAAAACAACGCACGAATAATTTATTATTTGTATTGTTAAATAAACATTTTAATTTTTTAAAGGAGTTATTATAAACTATTAAAAAACATAAACAAATAAATAAATAAATAATAGTATGTAAAATATATAAAAATTTAAACAAAATCAAAAAAAAGAAAACAAGAACAATTGTATTCAAATTATATTTAAAGCAAATTGATCGATTAATCTTTCCAACAGAGCTAGATTTATGATGTCCAAAAAAAAACTAGAAAAACTTAAAGAATACTAAAACAAGTTTAAGAGCGGAAAAAAATAAATAATTAAAATGCTGGACAAGGTGTGAACGCTATTGGTAATTTTTCGCTATTGGCGATTTTGTTAGAGATAATTCGTTTACTTTTTCAAATAAAAAAAATTTAAAAGTTAATTTGATAATTAAACTTTAAAATAAGTATAAGGAAACAGAACAGAAATTGAGAACAATGTTATAGGAAAGATTAAAAAATTAACTCAAGTTTTTGTATTTTATTAGAGAATATTCTATAACATTTATTGATTTCAAAATTCCATTATTAAATTTATATAAAGTGTTTTAAACACGCTAATATTTTTCTCAATACTTCAATAAAATAAGTGGCCATTAAATTTAATTCAGTTTAAAATAGTATTGAAAAACAATCCCTTTTTGCAACTCTATAGTAACTTTATGTCCCTTCTTGTTTTGATTTTTATTTCTGTCTAGCCTGAAAAGTCTCAATAACATTTTGATTTCTTTTAATGGCTAAAGTACTCTACTTTTGCTTTAAAGCGCCATGCAAGTATTCGATAAAAATAACTTGATTAGTGGCATGTAACGTTTGAACTACAGCGATTAACCTTTTTTTTCATTTCGTCTTATTGCTTTTTTTTCTCTGTAACAGCAGCAGCAATACTAAGTAGTAGAAATAACAAAAAAGTACAATAACAAAAACACAGACATTATTTTTGACGTTTCTTGGCATTAAACGATGTCATGACATAGTAGCAATACTATGGTTAGTATACAACCAGACGAACACACAATTACAGATATGTAGGCAGAAATGGAAAAGTATTAGCTCATTAAAAAGAAAACAGAGTTTTCTTACGAAAATGAAACTGACAAACAAATAGTCGTGTATGTAGTTCTTTGGGGATAAGGAACCTGTTTAAGTTCTAACACAATTTATAAAGCAATTCTTTTTAGAAAAAATTTATAAAAAGAAAACAGGAAATATGTTATTCTCCTACCTAAGGATCTTTTAAGATTATCAGAAAAATATTTAGGTCCCTGGTTTTGAAACAAATCATTGCTATCTCCAATATTAATACAAAAATGTGTTTTTATTATTAAACTATTTTTTTTTTTTTTTTTAATTTTTATATCTAAGATTTAAGCACGATTTTATTTATTTAAGCTTCTGCCTTTATAGTCATGCTATTCTTAATAATCGTACATTTTAACATTTAAGAAAATAAAGAGTCTTTATTGAGTCTTTGATATGATTGTGGTAAATTTTTATTTAGTTTGATACGACAGTACCACCATAATCCAATGGCGGATATAATAGTTTCAAAGACAGTAAGCTACAAACTTTGTTTAATTTAAAATGGAAATAATTCTATTTGTTGATAAAAAAAATTAATGTCAAATTCGATTTTATCGTAAAAAATCTAGATGAAAGTCACATGTTGTGAATAGAGAATGCATTCCGGCATTCCCAAATTAAAAATTTCCCGGGATTCCCGGGAAATTATTAATTTTTTATGTCCCGCTTTCCCAGGAATTTAAAAGCACTTAAATCTAAGAAAACTGCTTGTATTTTAACAAAATCCCATATATTTTAGTTATTTATGAGAATACTCTATGGCATGAATTGAATTAAACATTTTAATAAAATGTGAGCACTAAAAACCAACAAGTGAAAAAGTATAACTGATTCAAATAATCTTGTAGACATTTTAAATTTACATTATAAATTTGTCAGTAGTATAGACAACATGCGGAATTAATCTATTAGAAATTTTACAAAACATTAAGAAAGTTAACAGAAAAAGTAAGTAGTGAGACTGACAAATTATTAAATATTCAAATAATTTTCAACTGAAAAAAAAATATATATATGAAAGGTGTCATAATTTATATTTATATTTCAACTTCCTACAAAAATTGGAACAGAATGGCACCCGGCCATTTATGTTGATAATACAAATCTAAATGAGGAAATTGAAATTTGACCAAGATATTATATATGAAAATTTTAGGTAGGTACGTTAAAATGTGCGATACCCTTTGGATATTGTTAACCAATATTGAACCACACAATAGAAGCTACAAACAGTTTAATACCCTTTGAAACACCCCGAATGTTTTCGGAAAAGGCAATCATCATAAACATTATTATGAATTATTAAATTTATTTTCTGATATCTCTATTTTCTATCGCAAATACGACAATGTTTTATGGTACATTTCATTTAAACAAGAACAACAATACTGTTTAATATTTTATCGATATCCACAAAACTATTTCATGACATATACTATGTCAATATTCATTCGAGTTGATTAATCAGTAAATTAAGCAATTTATAAAATTTAATTTTCTCAGTACATTAACAATCCTGTTTTAAATCTACTAATGCAAAAATTCATAAATTATTTGGGTCTAGTTGTTCAACTAGTGAGAGTAGTGCTAATTATGGGGAATTAGGGAAAGCCGAACATTTTTCCCCTTATCTCGAGTAATCAAAAAGTTCGGAAAATTGCGATCCCTAGTTGTGATATAAAATCAAAATTATTTTTTATACACAGAAAAAAGTCACCAATTAAAACTTTTATCAAATCAATCAAATAGATGATTGAATGAATTAAAAATTTAAGTGAGAAATAAAATTTTATCTAATTTTATTTTATATTTACCTGAATATATTTATTAAATTTAGATGCAAAATGAAACAACTCTGTTAATTAAAAAATATATGGTAATATTTGTTTTCTGTGTTATTAACAAATATAAAACTATTTTAATGAGACTACTGAACCGCATATCGAACATAGTTTCTTTTTTTAACAACTCAAAAGAAATTTAATATTTAGTGGAATAGACGAAGTTATATTGTGCAAAACATTCTAATTGCACCATTTTACACTATCGAATGATAAATAATAACAGTAATCATATACTTTTAATAAATAATGTTAATATTTTTGGCATTTTGTGAAGAAATTAGCAAGGATCTAAAATAACTATTATCATTATTTTCACCGTTGAAAAAAATACCATTTAATAGTTATTTAAAAATTTAATCTAATCATAATTTAATCAAATTATAAAAGTTAAATAATAACTATTATCTACTAATATTTTTCACTTGATCTGAGTTAGTTATATATAATATAAAATTAATACATTGTTATTGGTGATTTGAATAAAATATAAATAATATTATAAAAAATTAATAATTTTATTTATATTTTATTCAAATCACCAATAACAATTTATAAATTGTTAATCTAAGAATATATATATATTTTTTTTTTTATATAAGTAATATGAACATATTTGATGATAATAGTTATTTATTAAATTAATAAAAACATTAATTGAACGATAATTATTACGAATAAGTAGAAATAATAAAAAAATTATTTATAATAGTTATGATCTAATCAATTTCCCATAAAACTTATAATTAATAAGTCCTTGTTAGTTGTTACATTGTAATAGCTGTAATACAGTGTTTCTATTCTGAAGTTTTCTCCTTTAAGAGACATTCCTACGATCTCAAATATTACACAAGCTTAACTGGAGGAAAGATAAATAAATGTAATATCGTGGCCCCCCAATCTCCCACTCTCAACCTGGTATGATAACTGAAATAGTAAGCAGAGGAAGCAAATATTTCGAACATTTAAATTTGTACTTCTTTTTCCTAAAAAGTTTGCGTTCTGCTGAAAATTATTAAACAATAATCTTATATACTCCGTAAAAAAGTCTGCATATAGTTGATGCCCGGCTTAAATTCTACCTTTATACACCAAGATAAAGAAACTATCTAATACATGCTGTGCTAAAATAAAAACATCTATGCTAAAAAAAGTCCTTTCCATCTATGTAATTATGTATGTGTATGTACTTCATCATCTTCATAAGCTAACAGCTGAGGTGTTTTAATACAGAAATACTCAATATATATATATATATATATATATATATATATATGTGTGTGTGTGTGTGTATATATATATATATGTAACTCGACGCATTCATAATGCTCAATAGTGTTGCCAGTTTAGCCTTTTTAAGGCTTATCTAGCCTTTTTATTTTGCTTTTAGCCCCAAAATTTTCGTTTTATCTTCAAGCTTTTTCCAGATTTTTTTCATTATTAGTATTTCAACAATGAAAAAAATAGTTTCTTATTTTCTATTGGTAATTTTATTTTTACAGAATAATCCATTTAAACATTTTTATGTATTTATTTGTACAAAAAACAAATTTCGTCTGCGGCACTTTATTCTCCAAATCAACAAAAACTTACCTGATTTTGTGGACTTACTAAATCGATTATTAGAATTATTTTTTAATATACTTCATTAACCATAGAACTATTTATGAATATAATTTTAAAAAATTCTCATAAAAGCAAAAAATCAAATAAAAATTTACGACAAATCACTTAAAAATATTGAATATGAAACATAACCCAAAGTTGTATGCGAATTTTTTGAACAATTTTCCGTTATGTCATTTGCTTTATTTATAAATTTATTACAATATCTTAAAAAAAATCAAAAGCTAATTAGAACGTGAAAAAATAAGTTTTAAAACTTAAAAAAAAAAATGTTTGCCATTTTTGGCCTTTTTTAAAGTTCAATTTAGCCTCTTTTTTCTAATATCCTGACAACACTAATGCTCAAATACATAAACGTAGACTTTTACCATATTAACTTAGTATGACATCTTTTATACTGAAAATGTCATTCAAGTGGGTAATCATTGCCAGAGTCATCCAAATCGTTAAGACATTTTTTCACATTACTTTTTTTTATTTTTTTCATCATCTTTTCAAACACATTGACACACCTACACCACCACAGAAAACAAAATGACAACAGTTTTATTATGAAACTATGAATGGCAGATAAAACCACACATACTTATGTGCATATACATATATATAAACATATAAACAGGGAAAGTTTTTCAAGCTTTCGGCTTGAAAAGTAAGCTTTTGCATATTTCACAATTATTTTACTAAAAATGCATATTTTTGAAGTATTTGCATAAATTTGCATATACTGAATACCAAAATTAATTTTCTTAACAAAAACGCAATTTCGATTGATATTTTTGGAGTTTGATTAACATCTGTATAAATAAGTGTATTTTTTTTTTTTAATACTTCGTACATAATTGTAAAGAAAAAAATTCATACCTATCAAATATGACTATCAAAATCTACTTGGAAATATTTTTAATATATTTTTTTTTTTATAAAAAGTCCAAAACTATCAGAATTTTAAAGTAAAATTTATTCTGTGCATATCTGTTATTCTGTGCATATATCTCTGCATATTATCCCATTTTTTCATGCTTTTCAAGAGCATATTTTCATTTTAACTTGTTCTGCATATAAACAGAAAAACTAAAAAACTTTAACAGAATTTGTATGTATATATATTAAGGCGACTCACTCCCTATAGGAGGGAAAAAGTGTTTTTCATACGCCCCTGAAAATAAACCTTGGTATGTTTTCTAATGTCCATGAGCTAAACTGTTTTAAAAAAAAAAAGGTCTTTTTCAGTTTTTTTTTTTTTTCAATATTTTTGTAGTTTCTTCCAAAGAAACACAGTAAAAAATCGATCAAATGCTCCCAAAAAAGAACATTTTCACTACTTCAAAAGTAGAAATAAGTACATATTTTCATATGTATTTTTAGCAGAAAAAGAAAACTAAAGTTTCACAAATTTTAATGCATTTTTATTGTCTTTTAATAACGTCAAAACAAATATTTTTATTAAAAAATTTTATAGACACAGTTTTAAGAGAAGTTCTTCAAAAGCACTGAACAAGAAGCATAAAAGAAAAACATCATTGATTGACAATAACAATGTGATAAATTGCAGTTTTATTCCCGTCAGCGCTTACATGACTCCGATGACGGACGGGCGCGGCTTCCAAATAACTTTTAAATGCAATCCCATTAAAAAAAAAAAGACTTTTTTAAAAAAGGTTCAGCTCACCAGCGACATGATTAGACCCGAAATATTTTAGAAAACATAAAACATACCAAAGTTAATTTTCACTTTTTTGAGTGAGTCGCCTTAATATATATGTATTCAGATATAATGAAGCGTTAGAAGCAATACATGAAGATTTGAAGTTGAAATGGCTTAGAACAAAACTATTGTCATACCACAACACACACACACACACACACAATTTGTAATCAAAACCACCTAAGAAATTACAAAATTGAATTCAATTGAATTATACTCTTATGATAAGGTGTTGTTAAGAGTAAGTACCAGTGTTGCCAGGAGATGAGAAAAAAAGATACCAAATTGAACTTCAAAAAAGGTAAAAAAAAAGATAAAGCCAGGAAGAACTTAGCATATTTTTTTTAAATTTAAAAATGTTCACACTTATAGCATACGTTATAGGCCTTCTTGAGGACTTCATAAATCAGTTTTAAAAATTTGCAATACACCCCCTAAATTTCGAGTTATGCTAAAAAAATTTTCTTTTAGGTAGGTCTCCGAATAAAAAATGCATCCAAAATATTGTTTTTCTTTTGTTGATTTTTTTCTTTTTAAACTTTTTTGGGAAACAAAAGGATTTGGCTTTTCAACCGTATATATTTTTTATATTTCGGTCAAATATTATACTCAAATTTTTAAACAACATCTATAAAAAGTTCGAGTTTAACTGCGATTTATTACAATTTATTCTATAAAAGGCTATCTAACGGTACATTAATTTTTAAATGCATTTGTTTAATAACGGTACTTATTAGTATTTTCAAATCAGACAAAAAATGTGGAACTTATTCGATTTTATCTAAAATTACTTAATGAAACTTTACTACACATCTCATTTTTCTCAAAAAATAACTACTAAATAAAAAAATTTCTTGCTTTGAAATACATGATTTTTTTTTTTTTTTTTTTATTATTAATTTTTAGAACATAATTTATAACTTTCCGAGTTTTTAAGCGATTATATTTGGGGATATCTCGTTTTATTCTAATCGAAATAGCATTTAAAATTTTGTATATAAATATGTTTAGTCTTAAGAAAAAATGAAAAAAATCTACATCAAAGTCAAAAATGTTGATTATATGTATCATTACTTATTTGGAGTATATATAAAAGATTTTAAAGCTACGTTCTTCTACTTTCTAAGTAAATTTACAAATCTTAAATCTCTTTTGTAGCAGCATGTAATTCTTCATTTAGTAAATTCATAAAATTAGTAAAATTATTTTTGATTTGGAGAATGCAGGGTAGCAGGAAAAATTTTTTATTAAATATAAATAATATTGCTTTTTTGCGAATAAATATATAAAAATGATTAAATGGATGATTCTGTAAAAATAAAATTATTAACAGCAAAAAAGTTATTTTCTTCGTTGTTAAAATCGTAATATTTTAGCTGGAAGCTATAACTAAAATTTTGAGGCTAAAAACAAAATAAAAAGGCTAGATTTAGCCTTAAAAAGGCTATACTGGCAACACTGGTAAGTACTTAGTTTTATTAAATGTTATAATAATACTTAGATTTTAAAATACTGCGTATTATTTAAAAAGAATATTAGAAGATACAATAACTAAGTAGGAGTGTAGTGTGTTTTCGTTGTAAATCAATATTATCATTATTTCAAGCATAATTTAACCCTTAAAAGGTTTTTTGTTAACAATCACTCATAAATTTTCAATATAGATAATGGATTGGAAATTGCTGCAAATGTGTATAAATATAAAAAAACAATACACGAAATATGACAATAAAAAGGATACCAATTTTGAGAAAAACAATTATTAGGAAATTTATAGATAATATTTGTTTTGAGAATTTTAGAAAATTAGATTAGAGATTTATTGCAACAAAATAACTGAAACTAAATTACAATTATTCAGAAATTTATTTTGAAATTTATTTTAGATATATAATTGTTATTTACAGAAGAGTAAATAAGGCCACGGTCAAAGCTGAAGTATACAAAATCTGAACTTATTCATTATGCATTAAATCGGTTTAAATACAAATCTAAAGTATCTTATGGAGCGTAGTACACATCTGAATAATTGAGACCATAATTCAAGTGTTTAAAATCCATCATATTTTTAACAAATTAGTTTGAATTTCAAACTCGTAACAATCTTCTATAAAAAAATTTACTTATTTTTCTTTTTACTTTTCTAGTAAAATAATATTGCCTTTCATTCGATTTTTTTTTTTTTTTTTCATTTTTATTTTTATTTTTTGTTTTGTTATTATTTTTTCCGTATATTTCTGTACTTAAAAAGAGCTTTTAGATTATCTTCATAAAATTAGAAAACTGTGTAAAAATTCATAATACGAAATCGTTTTGCTTTGTAAATGTTCGATGGTGTTTGTAAAAATTGTTATAGCGATAGTAGCACTTAATTTATGAAAAATAAATGTACTTTTATTTCAATATAACAAATGTTTCAATATAACAAATAATATCAATACAACAAAAGATGCACAATAGATGAAAACATGTTTACATCTGATATACAAAACATACGGATTCGAATGTGCTATTGAATGGTGATAGGGAAGTAAACCACTTTTTCATAGATTATTCTATAAATTAATTATATATATTCCCTAGATTGTGGCATGAATGACCTATTTAGTCAACATATTCATAGTCCCAAATAGAAAACAAGGCAGCCAGACTGACAATATTTTATGTATTCTATATATATATATATATCCTATATATACCAAATTAAACATCTTCTAAAAATTTCAAATAATAACCCAGCAAAAACTTTGCTTTCCTGGTAAGCTAGCAGGTATAATTGGAAACAAAAATAAACTACTTATTTTTTGCCTGAATAACTAGTTATTTTTGTTCGACTTGTCCACAAATTCATGTAGTTATTTTTTGACTCTAGGGGTACTCAAAAATATGTACCTAAACGAAAACAAAAATAAAAAAAAAAATTTGCCGTCAGTGAGACTCGAACTTGGACACACACTAACCATTCGTTTTTTCTGACTAACGTCTTACTCAGGACATCATCTCGCACATAGCATCCTAAGCGACAAAAACTCTATTTAGTTTAAAATATCTTTTTAGACATTTTGTTATAAAAAAACTAACAGCTTCAGAATGGGATTGAACCAACAACATTCTGGTTATTAATCCAGCGCTCTAGCCAACTCATCCACGTGATTGCAGTATTACTGCACTATTATACTGTTGAGTACTTATTAATGTAATACAGAGTAGGCAAATAATAATGACGCCTCATTACCAAGAAACTACTTTAATAAGTAGTTGTTATTACCGAAAACTAAAAAGTTTTTGCTGGCAACTTCCTCGACAAAAAGAGAAATTCAGAAATTGGGAATGGTATTAGTTAACCAATTTATTCAAACTTAATTCCTAAATATAGTTCCGATGTGGCTGTAAAAAAAAAACAATTTATAGTTTTATTCCAGAACTAGTCAGATTTAGAGGTTTTAGTCAGAGTTAGTCAAAAATTGTGAGAAAAACATTTATAAATTTTTTTATGTGTAATATTAATAACAAATTGTTTCTTTTATTTTTAAATGTACACAGAATATCTTACATTTTTAACATTATTTATCAACAATTTGGAAATTTTTGATATAAAATTTAGAAAACGCTATTTTTTATAATTTCAGTGTGGATTAGAAATCAGATTTAAAATTTAAACCTTTCGTCTATATTTGAACAAAACATGTTTGAAATAAAACATTAAAATCAAATTGCGTGACGCTATCGCTTTTGAAAACCACTGCTATAAACTATTCTACAGATTATTCCATAGACTATTCTATGGAATATTGTATACACCATTCTATAGACTATGCTATTTATACTATTTTATATACTAATATATAGGGTATTCTATAGATCAATCTATAGACTTTTCTACATTCTATAGAATATGCTATAGACTATTTCATAGATTATTCTATATACTATTCTATAAACTATACCATAGACTACGCTATAGATTATTTTATAGATTATTCTATATAATTTTCTATAGACTATTCTATTTACTATTGTATAGAATATAAATTATTGCATCGACTATTCTAGATACCTTTCTATAGACTGTTCTATAGACTATTCTATAAACTATTACTATTTTATAAACTATGCTATAGACTATTCTATAGACTTTTTTTAACTATTCTACAGAAATTTCTATAAAATATTCTGTATAATTTCCTGAGCTATTCTATGAATTTTCTATAGACCATTCTATAAACTATTCTGTAAAATTTTCTGGGCTATTCTATAGATCCTTCTAGAGATTATTTTATGGAATATTCTATAGACTAGAAACTATTCTTCAGAAATTTCTGAAGACTATTCTATATACTATGCTATAAAATATTCATCCCGTGAACTATTCTATGGGCTACTCTACGGAGTATTCAATAGAAGATTATATATTCCTTTTTGGACTAAACTACTACTCGAATACGATTCTAAGCACAAAGTATTCTTCACAAAAGTTTTCAAAATTATTCTCTGTTTTTATTTTTGGAATACCTTCCTCTTATACCAACAATCATATTTTCGAAAGAAAAAATCCATAATCATATTCAATCATTACTTCACTTCACTAAACAATAGACAAGGTGAGATATTTACAACTTCTGCTACAGCCCTTGCAATACACCAACGGATGATAGTTGTCATACTCAATGATTTCAAAGGCAACAAAAGAAACAACAACTATTAAGAAGCAAAAATCAATACAAAAAAATATCAAGATGTCGTAATGAATCTTATAGAAGTGAATGCTTGCTAATACTTAAAGAATATTACATGTTGCCAAAAACAAAACCTAAAATCAAACAAAACTCAAACAACACCATGCGGTAGTATCGGTAACTAATCTATTATAATCATAATATTAACTATAAGTATATGTATCTATCTTAACTCATCTAAAAACTCTATTGTATTGAAATTGTTGAAAGGTATTGTTAAATCAAATAAAAGGTAACAAGTTGATTTTATAAGTTTTTTTCTTAAGTGATTTAGAAAAAAAATAATAAAGCAAAATTTGTTTGACGTATAACTTCATAAAGCAAATGACAGCCAGACAGACAGTAAAAGTATAATGTATAAATAATAAAAGACAAACCTCATAACAAAGACGTATGATAAAAAAAAGAAATAACAAAAAAATATGCCAAAACATTTTTGGCTTCTACAACTACCAAAGGAGTTATTATTGAAAGATTTAAAGAAAATGATATGCACAAAACAAAGACAAAAATCTTAACTGAAATAGTAACTCAATAACAATATATAATATGACGTTTGATACTATTAAGTCATTTATGCAATAAAAATCAATACCATGATATTAATATAACACTAATACATATATATGAATATATGTATGTTATATTATACTATAATGGTGAATTATGATGATGATTATCAATAAAACTTAAAATAATGCCAAAATTAAATTAAATAAATAATAAAATGTATAATTAAATTTATACGGAAGCTAAAATGTAATGCAAATAATAAAATAATTATAAGCATAAACAAAGACAAACACAGACTCTCACATAATTATACACATAAATAACATTCGTATATATTTTTATAAATAAATACAATCTCTATTGTACATTTTAATGTTATGAAAACAAAATGAGGATTATATAAATCGGATTTCATTTAAACTGATATGTGGATCATGTCATCAGTTTGTTTTTCATTTTTATTATTTGTACACATTTTTTGCTTTAATGGTTAAAATAATGTTATGTTTGTCATTTGAATGTTGTTTATTTAAATTATTTTAAATATTTTTGGTTGTAGCAATCAAAATGTAATGGATAATCTCTATAACATTTTAAACTTGTAATACTAATATCAAATCATTTGTAGAGCTAACAAACTAGTTTAGGTTTAAAATAGGTTGTAATAAATACGAGTACTACAATAGTATAAGTATTTTTATTAATCTCTGAGACAGAAAAATAATTCATATTCGTATGTTTAGAAATTTTTGTCAATTACTCTTGTGGATTTATTAGTGTGCTTCAAATTAATATTTGTATATGCTATATTTGACTCTAACTGATGTACTAATAGAAGAGAATATTATCTGTAATATTTAATTTGATAAAATTTATGCACCCAATAAAAATTTTAACCAAATTTTACGATAATTTAAGAAAATTATTTTTAGAAAGCTTTTACCAATAACACCTCATCAAATTTAAGAAAACTCATCACCCTAGTAACCAAAAAAATATTCTCTAAATAAAGTGTTTTTCTAGAATGCTCTTAAAATCGGAAAATATAACTAAAATTTAAAAATATACTCTCAAAATATTATTTGTTTCTGGTTATATTTTTATTTGCCACCTTTTTTATTGCAAAAAAAATATTTTCATTTTGCACTTAAAAATATTCAAGGCTTATATATTATACAGGGCGACAAAAAATACTCTTTGTAATATAAATTACTTTTTGATTTGACTATTGAATTAAATTATATAAACTACTTTTTGAATCGACTCTAGTTTTCAAGATACAAACTTATAAGTGGAATTAAGAGAGTTGCTCTACATATAGCAGTATATCCCCAGGTAATATTTATCCGATTTTGCTAAATGAAATCTATAAATTGCACTTTAAATTTTTTTAATCAGCCAAATAGGAGATATTAAGCATTATTTTGTAAAAAAATCTTTCACTTACAAAAAAATCTAAAGCAAAAAAGATATGAACTTTTTTTCCTTGGATATAAAGCTAAATATAGTACAAATCAAATGAGTCATATTTCATTTAAATCCATACATAAATTTACCGGGTCATTGCGAGATAACTTGCAATGAGGTAGCTGATGAATTAGCTAGGAACTTTGAATAAGGCTGCAAGTGAAAGTGGTGTGAGATCACCGCTAGGCTTTTACTTCAGGTTAATTAGGGAGTGGATTCGGGATAGAACCAATCATGCATGGAATCGTAGAACGGACTGCAGATTATCAAGGGTCCTATGGCCTAAACTTGATAAGGCAGATGCAAATCTACTTTTGGGCATGAAGAGGGAAAACCTGAAGACTATGATGAGTATTCTGACAGATCATTGTCCCATAGGGGGAATGACAGGGAATTGGGATAGAGATTCCTCCGGTCTTTGCAGGATGTGTGAAGATAATGAGGAGCTAGAGACGGTGGAACATGTTATATGTCACTGTCCATGTCTACAACTAAGTATTCAGAAATGGTTAGGCAGTCGATTCGTTGACGAATTGGATAGTATATCAAGGACAGATATCGACAGATTAATAGGATTCGTCATAGGAATAAGCTGGCTAAGAGGGGGTCGTTGGCTTAGAGCGAACGATATAGGACGATAGTACTTTTCATTTCCGGGTTTTTTCTATTCTTTTCTATACTTTTCTTGGTCTCAGCTTTTCTCTATTATTTTCCTTTTCTCTATTATTTCTATAATCCAGACTATCGAGTTTATACTGTATTTATATGATAAAATACAATATATTACTAAGCCCAATATTTTTCCTTTTGGCATTTTTTTTTCTTCGTTTTGGTGCATTTTTATTTTGGCGATTATTTTATATTTTACAGTGACTACTTTATTATTAGAAAATAAGTTTTATATTTCTTTAAAAAAATCGCAAAATAACTTTTATCCTTTGAATTTTATTACAAAAGTCATAACAGTTACAGTCCCTAATTTTTGAATATAAAATTGTATAAAAAAAATAAAAAAAGTATATACATACATATACATATATATTTATTTATTATTTTAAAAAAATATCACAATCAAGAATGTAATAATTTTGACTTCTAAAAAAATGCACTTTTTCAAGTTGTGATATATGCTAATCAAATTAAAACTAAATTTTTAAAAATCATAAAAATTATGTATTTTGTCTTACTCTATATTAGCCCATGTCCTTGCATGATTTCTGAATTTTTTGTTCATTTCATTCTTAATCGAGTCATAAAAATATTGAACAAATTTTTCTTTCTTAACGGCTTGGGATCTAATGGGATAAGAAAGTAAATTAGTAACAGAAAGTGCCAATTAAAAAATATATACATTTAGTTATAATTTTTTAAATATGGCTAAATATGGCATTATAAACAATGCCTCAAAACAGTGGTTTCATATCTACATTGATATCTATGAATGGAATTCATTATTACTAAAAAATCACTTGAATGGCCACAAAATAAAATTTACAATGCATGTATTTTACGCCAACAAAATCTCCACTAAATTCTAAACTTTAAAGATCTTTATTTTAAAAACTCATAAAAAAGCAAGTTTTACCAGGAATTCTCAAAAAGTGTATGGCATAACCACCGTGTTAAAATACAAAATGATGTCAAATTTTACCACCAAAGGAAATCTAGGAAAAACTTGGTTCAACTTAAATGGACATAATAGCATTAAGTTTTCAATATAGAAAAACGTAGAATAACAAATGTCTAAAATTTATTGTTGCAACATAAATTAAAATCAATTTACATTTTCCATAACAACACATTTTAGAAAATAAAACCTCTATTTATTTTTCACTTCCTTTTAATATATGTATGCATAAATTTCTTTATTATCATGTTTAAAATTCATTAAAAACCTAAAAATTAATTTAAAATAATTTCATAACTACATACAAAGAAATAAAAATGAAAACAAAAATTCAAGAAATATTTTCTTTTTTTTTTTTGGAAAATTATTTAAAAAACCATAAGAAAATTATGTTTTCAAACAGTATTTTCACTATAGTTAATACAGCCAATAATTTGTAGAAAAAATGCTTAATAATAAAAAATTGTTAAAAAAATACACAAATTTTGAAAAACTTAAAAAAAAATATTAAAAAACTTACCCGTCAATGTAACATTGACATGCATTAAACCAATATGGGTTCCTATGCGAGCTGGTAATTTCTCACGCGAGAATGCTTTGTATGGTGCTATAATTGTTGTATGTGCAACATGCCATGCTGAACCGAGTCTTGTAACTACATGAAATATAGACAAAGAAAAAAAAACAATTTTGATCATATATAAAAATGTAAATATATAAAAAAATATTTATAAAATATATAGAAAAATAATGATTAGTAATGAATAGTTAAGAAGGGGAGAGAAAAGAAGGCAACTTTAAATCTAAGCTGGTATATAAATGTATAATTTAAATAACCAATTGTGTATTATTAGTTAGAAAACAATTTAGAAATTGTACAGTAAGAACTCATTAAACGCGGTAGATGTTATAAATTCTAAATTAACAAGGAAATAAAATTTAAAAAATATTATGAGTTTTTTAAACAAATTGTTATGACATTTTTAGAATTTTTATTTAAACTTAGAAGAAAAAATCATTTATAATTTTCATAAAGATTCTTTTAAACAATGATTTTGCAAAAAATATAAATTTGCAAAATCAACTGCGCTCCTTAAGTTCTCAGTGTATTTCTTTAATAGCTTCAACAATTTGTTTAAAGCTTACATATTTCACATATGTATTTATAGCTAATGATAACATCACATAATATTTAATATCACATAATTTATAGTTTACGTAGTTTTTTTATAAATAAATTTTATTTTTAATAATATTTTGTCGATCTACTCACTTAATATGACTAGTCCCACAAAAAGGCTTAATGTGACGGTTGAGAATGTTGTGAATTTCTGTAATAAAAATCAAGAAAAAAAAACATGAACAGTTATAGCTAGAAATTTTAATAAATATACGATTTAAAATATTTGAAATAAAATGCATTTATTCAAAATAGGATGCAAACATGTATAAATAGAGCAACCAATGATATTATAAAAAGAACATTATAGACATTATTTTAACAACAAATTGTCTAAGAGTGTTATTGTCGGAGTTACAATTAGTTATTGTAACATTTCACAACAATTCTCTAACTAGAATAATGTTGTTCATTAAATATAATATATATATATATATATATATATATATATATATATATATATATATATATATATTATTTGTGTTGATGTTTGTAACACTAAAAATATTGGTATACGAATCACCTTAATGTATAGCAATCGGCTTTGAATCGTTTTTTGAGTCGACTTAACGATGTCCGTCCGTCCATGTATACCTTTTAATCAAACTACAGATCGCAATTTTTTAAATAATTGAAAGAAATTTGGCACATATATCTTTTATAGTCTAGGAACGAAACCTATTGCAATTAGTTATGATCGATCCATTATTTCATCCAACCTCCATACAAGTGTCCCCCTGAATAAGGGTTTAACAATCATAAATGCCTTAAATATAGTAATATTTAAATAAAATTTAGCTCATATTGGTCTTATATACGTAAAAATCTATATGAAAAATTTTATAAAGATCGGTCTATATCTGACCATAGCTCCCATATAAATTTCACTTGCGAAAAACACTTTAACGTTAGTTTCAATTTAATATTTGACACAAATAAGTTTTATATAAGTAAAAAACATAGTGCCAAATTTTATTACAATCGGCCCATAATTAAACACAGGTCCCATATAAAGCCCACTTCCGGGAATCACCCTAAAACGAGTAAATAACCTAATATAAAGCAGACATATATTTCATAGAAACATACAATACTCATAATATAAGTATGATCGGCATTATTTTTCTTACTTGTTTTTCACTTAATGTGTTCAAATTATTGCTAGGAAGTCATAACATGGATCTAACCATATTTTGTTTAAATTCTCGTTCGTTCATTTATTTTAAACCCTTATTGTCTATTTTTATGCATTTTTATATTTTAAACATCAATTTTCTAAATTGAACTCTCTCTCTTTCTCTATTGCTAATATAATTTTTTAGAACCATTTTCAATTTATTGAAACAAAAAAGGGAATATTCATAATTACAAACACATGTTTTATAAAATGCCAAAATTTAAATGGAATTCCACTAACAGACCATGAGTTTTTAATAAAAAATAAAATAAATTTTCGTCCAAGTGCATGAAAAATTTAATAGTAAATTTTAAAATGGCCAAGTAAACATTTTGGAAAAGACAAATCTTGAAATAGTTTTTAGAGTTATTAAAAATAAAAGATTATATTGGACAATTGCATATAAAGATTTACTAGCTAATTGTGACAAAAAATAAAGCTGTTTAATGATATGCACTAGAGCGGGACTCTATTTTTGTGATAAGCACCAAACACGGATCTCTTGCATGGTCACGGCAGCATCCTCACTACAACAACATTATGTTCTCCTTGTTAATATTCTGGGCTTTTAATGACAACAATGTTTCTGTTTAAAATTTGTCATTTAATGTTTACACCCAATAAAAATTTCAATATGGTTAACTGCAAAAATTATATGTTTTTAAATATTTTTCATTTCATTACTTCTAAAACCATATTCTATTTTAAACCATGTTAATATTATTTCCATGACAATAAAATTTATATATATATATATATATATATATATATATAATGTTTTTAATATTTGTTTTCCAACTTCATTGTAATTCTCATTTAGTTTATATATATATATATATATATATTATATGAATAAATACAAGGTTTGGTTCTACTCGGTGTGATTCAAGCAATATAAAATATTGATTAAGTACTATTAAAGGGTTTATTAAAAAAAACATAAAATTTCTCTATTATTTTTAATAGAAAATTTATAAAAATATTTTTTATTGGTACGTATTATTTTAGTACATGGTAAAATGGAACAATATGATAAGATTGGATAACTATATGATAACATGGGATAATATGATAAAATGGAATAATAATAATAATAATAATAATAACGATAATAATAATAATATGAAGAATGCCAAAATAATATTATAAAATATAATCATAATATTACAATGTGGTATAATAATATAATAAGATAGAATAATATATTAACATCAAATTATAATCTGATGGAATGGGATAATGATGTAGTAAGATTGTTCAATTATATGTAAAACTAGAATCATATGACAAAATGGAATCATAATAATTATTACTTATGATCATTTTTATTTTCGCTGTGATCATATGTTCCAATCATAATATGTTACTCTTAGATTATGGTCACTACAACAAATTTGGTTTTATGTATAATGTGCACGGCCTTCTCTTACGAGCGATATAAAATTCAAGGCCGAATGACTGCTTGAAGTCAACTTTGCAGTATGTCTGCGTCCATAACAATACAATGAAATTTTGTACAGGTGTTGGCACGATAAATATTTGAAAGGTCAAATTGGGAATTTAAAATTCACGATGGCCGCAGTTTGTTTTTTTTTTTTTTTTTTTTTTTTTTTTTTTTTTGCTAAATGTATGAGTTCTGTAAGATTTAGATTTCTTTTATTATAATGGGTGACTCAAGTAGAGATACATTTTTCAATAGCCTTTTTTAACAGATCACGTGTGCGTCGTATCATGCTGTCATGTTATTTTTGTCTAGAATTGTTTGGCATTTCATAATGGAAAGTCTTACGTCTGAACAACGTTTACAAATCGTTCAACTTTATTACGAAAATTCACTTTCTGTGAGGAATGTGTTTCTTGCACTTCGCTCAACTTATGGTCAACATAATCAACCTACTGAGCGTACTATTCGCAACACCATCATCCATTTTGAGACCCATCATTTATTATTGGATATTATTCGACCGAATAGACCACGTCCAGCACGCTGTGAAGAAAATATAGCGACCGCACACGATGAGCGTGGAGAGTCGATTCGGCGCCGTTCGCAGCAACTCGGACTAACGCATGGAACGACTTGGCATTTAACCTCGAGATCTTAAATTGAAAGCGTACAAAATACAGCTTGTGCAACAACTGAAGCCGCTCGACCTTCCCAAGCGACATAGCTTCGCTCTATGGGCTCTTGAAAAGTTCCAAGAAGATCCGACGTTTTCGAGGCAAAATTTGTTCAGCGATGAGGCCCATTTCTGGCTCAATGGGTATGTAAATAAACAAAATTGCCGCATATGGGACGAAGAGCAAGCTGAAGAGATTCAAGAACTGCCACTTCATCCAGAAAAAACAACGGTTTGGTGTGGTTTGTGGGCCGGTGGAATCATCGGTCCATATTATGGTTTCAACAAGACGGCGCCACTTCCCACACATCGCATCAATCAATGGATTTATTGAGAGAACACTTCGGTGAGCACATAATTTCACATTTTGGGTCGGCTGATTGACCACCAAGATCGTGTGATGTCACACCGTTAGACTTTTTCCTGTGGGGAAATGTAAAGTCTAAAGTTTATGCGGACAAACCCGCTTCGATTCAGGCCTTGGAGGAAAACATGAAGCGTGTCATTCGCCAGTTACCATGCAAAATGCTCGAACGAGTCATCGAAAATTGGACTCAACGGATTAAAAATCTGCGACGTAGCAACGGCCAACATTTGATAGACATAATCTTCAAAAAATAAATGCCAAAGAATGTTCTCTCAAATGATAATAAATATTCCATGTTAAATTTGAATTTTCTGTGTTTTTTTCTTTAAAAAGGTTGGGAACCTCGAAATGGATCACGCTTTATAATGTTCATATTGGAATACAGAATCACTACCATTACTCCAACCATTTGAAAATTTTGAAACTCTTGTAAAAATTATTTCCATTTATACTTATTTTGTAAGAAAATTGCGCAATATACAATTTTCAAATATTATATCCGATAATTGGAATTAATCACCCAACAAATTACTTATAGATTAGAGCCTTAAGAAAAAATATAAAAGTAGAAAAACTGGTTTCCCAGTGCGATTTCGATGTAATACGAACCTTTGAGAGGTTTTGATTTTTAACAATTTTTAAAATACCAACAATTTCAATTCACGATTTTAGTAAAAAAAAATAGTTTTGACCTTTTTCTGTTTACGTTTTATTTATAAATTTTTATTCATAAATTTATGAAATGAAATTTTGATTTGATATACTGAGAGCAGAATAAATTTATACTACAAAACTATTTTTTATGTTCTAAAGTGTGTATTTTTAATTCTTTTTGCTAAAAAATAATGAATATTTTATCCATGATGTATTAAAAGTCTTCTTACGAATCGAAATGTATGCTAAAAAATATGAATATTTTTTATAACGACTTCAAAGATACGAATATTTCGAGACCTATTTCGAAAAAAAATAGAAACTATTTTTGGCCAAAAATCGCATCGTTTCAGGGATCTTTCTACATTAGTTTTTAACGGGACGCTTTAATGTAGATTGAGGACTTTAAAGATTATTCAATTTACTTTTAAAATATTCATATTTTTTTAAATATTTCTGAAACTTTCGTCCTTTTTTAGGATAATGCAACATTATCTTTAGAAATGAGTAAATAATGTATCATATGTATATGTATCTCTTTAGTGATTCCATATCAAAACGGAAAAAACAACCATTTTTGGATTTGACATCTAAGATTTCCATGAAATTCACTACAGACAATAGCTATTGGAAGAGTTTCTTAAATCATAAACCTTTAGACTTTTCTTGCTGAAAAATATGACGAAAAAAAGCTGAAATCTTCACAAAAGTGTTCTTCTTTTTTTAAATCAAAGATATTACCTTGTATAAAGTTTGTTTATGTATAAAGTTATTTTCATGAAAAGTTCAAAGATCAAAGTTGGACACATTAAAATCGAACCAATATATTAACAAAAAGGCTATTTTAGAAATTCGTAAAAAATTATATAATGTTAACATGTAATACTGGTGTAAAATTTTAAGGTGGAAACATGTTTTGTTTAGAAGTTATGAAGCAAAATATGGCAAAGAACTAATTTGATTATCTAAAATTTAAAACATTTGCAAAAAATCACAGAAAAAATTAAATTTCTTTTTTAATAAAACAAGGGAAAATAACGTTTGGTTTTAAACACTAATTCAACCAAAATTTGTTACAAAATCAATTAAAATATTGATAAATAAGAGTAATAATAAATTAAAATAAATATATTTTTTGTCGCTAATTTGATGCAGTGTTATAAATATTAATGCTCGGTACTTAATAAAGAGAAAATATAATTTAGATGTTCTATTAGATAATATTAGTGTAAATTAAAACTGAAAAATAAATTTAATACATCAGTTTATTTCTTCCCGCTAGGTCCATTCATTCATCCTATTTAAAACGCCGATACAACCTATAAAAATAAAATGTATTATTTTGCTGATTATAAATTTTTCTCTAAAAGCCAGTCTAAAATTTGTTAATCAGATTTATACTTAATAAACCAGTACACAAAATTATTATTGCAAAATCTTTTATTGATTGAATAATGTTAATACTGGAATTAAGTGTCCCCTGGTAGAATTTCTTATATGGGCCTAGTCAACCGTAGTCGGGTTGAATTTTGCATCTTTAAAATACTTACTAGCGTCATCCCTTCCCGTTTTTAACTAAATCCTTGATATACATGCCATTTCCATTTAATTGATGTGTGTCCGAAAATCCAGACAAATGAATGGATTTATTTTGAAGATCTTAATTTAACATTACATTATTTTTAAGACATGCTAAAATAAGAATCCTTGCAACAACGCTGAATAGACCTTAAAATTGTACAGAATCAGCGTAACATAATAAAAAAAGTATATAAGAAAAAAGAGAATTTTTACATCTCGCTTGAAAAACTTATACATTATATGTAGAAAATAGCTCCATACGGTACAGTAGAGGTCAGTGTGGTTTTGCTAGATGAATTACAGCCGAGAGGCCGAGAGGCCGAGAGGCGCGGATCAACGATTGGTAGGGGTGTAAAGGAAATTACTATTACTAAATCAACTAAGAAATATTAAACACGAAGAAAAATTAAAACTAGGAAAAAGAAAAATTATTTTGGGGAAAATTAGTTTGTCAGAAATAGAAGAAGGAATGATGAATTTACCCTCAACATTGTCTACCAAAAACTTGCATCTCCTTTCCAAAATTTTTAAATAAATCAATAAGTTTTAAAAACTGGCACTTGTTTAATAAAAAATATAGGCACATTTTTAAATATTTTTATTTAATTTTTTTTAAATAACTACATAACATATTTATGAATAATTGTAAAATGTTAAATTCTTTTACTAGTAAAAATTTTGTAATTTCATTTATTTTTCATAGATTTCCGAAATTCTAAATTTCCAAATTTCGTTAAATTTAAGCTTAAATTTTACAGACCCTACGATTAAGAATGCATCTTACGATAAAAAAATAATTTGTCCAAGTTTCATCAGTTAATGAAAATCATTTTTTATTTTATAAATCAAAATTTATCAAAACCTTATACAAAATACAATATCTATCCTAGATATTATTAAGATATACATATTTTGGAATTTAAATAAAAATATTAAACATAAATTATCAACAATAAATGTCTAAAAATGTTAATACTTTTTTTTTTTTTTGTAAGTTCCTGGATAAATTTTGTTTTGTTTTGTTAATTTCTTCTTTTTAAGATTTTTTGGAAAGTGGAAGAATCAAGCTTGTTATCCATATACATTTTTATATGTTTTGGTGAAATATTGAAAGAAACATTTTTAACAACATCTAGCAAAATTAAAATTTTCAAGTTCTAATGCAATTTATTATAAAATTTTCTACAGAAGGCTATGCAACGATGTAATATTTTTTAAAGGCTTTTTTTATACGCATAATAAGAGTTATTTTCTTTTAAATTGAACAAAAATTTTAGAACTTATTCGATTTTATATGGAATGATTTACTTAAACTTTTTATACGTTTTTGTTTTTGCTCCAAGTATGTTTCAAATAAAACATAAAGTGATTTGATTAAAAATATATTAAAAATAACTTTACGAAGTTTTGAAATTTTTAAATAATTTTTTGAGTATTTAAACGATTTGAAAGATTGACGTCTTAATTTATTGTAAATGAAATAGCATTTAAAACTTGATATATTTAGTGTCATTTTGAAATAAAAGAACACATTAAAAAATAATAATAAATTGTATTATACAAATAATTATTTCTTATTTGTAGTAAATATAAAAGATTTAAATAAAGTTTAAAAGCTACGTTCTTTTGCTTTCTTCATTCAATTAAATTCAAAATTGACTTAAAATTTATGTAACTACGAAATCTTTAGTACACCAACTATTGTCAAAACGTATTTTTTTTCGAAATATCTCAGAATTTACAGGATATTTCGAATTTTTGTTAGTTTTCGCATTTGACATATTTATTGTTTTTTTACAATTTCTTACATTTTACAAGTACTAAAAAGTAGTGGAGCAAATAAAAGAAATAAAAATAAAAAAAAACTTTATTTTTGTAAAAAAAAAAAAAAACGTTTAGATTAGTTCCAAATTTTTGCATCAGTAAGATTTTGACATTAAGGAATATAAAAGTATAATTGATATTCTAAGTATCAAAACCTAAATAGCTCAACCTTTCGTGTTTTCAAGTCATGCATTTTAATTACTCGTAATGTGATTGAAATGCATTTATTTATTTGAAAAATTTGACATCGAAAAATTTTCTTTCCGATGCGTCAGGGAAAACAATTATATAGATAAATACTTCAATTTAAATTAATAGAACTATAGTTTTTTTCAAGTAAAACCCTACTTTTGTTTTTTTTTCAAATTTATTATGCCAAGAACTTTTTTATAAAGTCGTTTCAATGCTATTTTCGAAATTCCTGTGGAATTATTAAAATTTGCTTTCACTGCTAAGTACTCTAAACTTTTATTTCGCAGAAGAGTTTGCGGGCTATAAAATAAAAAATATCCTTTCAATATGAATATCAAAACGACATAGAATGTAACCCATGTGTTAAATTTCATTTTTAATCAACAGATTTCAAAGTTGAAATATAGCAAAGTTTATCCGCTTGTTGGCTTCGAAACCTTAAAACATACATTTTTATGTGAAACTATCTTTTTCGCTAAATAAATCTTTTGTGGGCGCAGATAATGATATTAGATATGCATTATCTGAAAAAGTCTCTTAACATCAATGTTCTCATGAAACAAAAACAATATCGCAATTATTAATATTATTTTAAAATTATTTTATCTTTATTATTATTTTTCAAATTTCGGACTAGTCGAAATTGTAGTGCCTTGCGCTTCCACTGCAATGTCAAAAGAGGATCTCGAAGCAAGATCTTGTGAGAAACTCTGCTTTGGAGGATAACAATTAAATAAAAACTCTCCTTAAATTATTAAAATCTCTTTAATATTCCCTAAAATATAAATGTTTGTATGTATTTCAAAAACTAAAAAGGAGTAGTAAAGTAAAATATCAAGCTTTTTGGTGACAAAAGAGATATTTTTGAAAAGTTATTTACAAAAATATTGTATAATATTTTATCACCACTTATCAACTTATATTTTTAGCCATTAAAATCTTGTAAATAATTTCAAATTTAAAACAAAAAAAATTATAAAGATTGTCCAAATGTTAAACTGTTATTGTTTTTTATAAGATATACAAATTGTTCATATCGAGTAAAATAAAATATTAAAATTAATTAATTAAATTAATAAAATTTTAATTTTAATGAAACAACGATTTATTTTAAAAACTTTTAGTTATTATTTTTTCTGTTATTATTTTTTTATGTTTCGTATGAGATCATATTTAAAATGAATGAAATTTTGTATGCAAAATGAGATCTTGCACGAGTATGGAGAAGAGTTATGGTAACATTATATGATTTGTCCTAAAAATTTTGAAATTATTGTTTTTGGGGATATAATGGTTTAATTTTTACATGTCCTACTTTGACCTTTGAACCTTAGAAATAAATTAACTTACGACATATCAATTTAAACGCAATATCTTAATCTTTAAATTAAAATTTTATTGTTTAAGTTCAAAAGTTATAAGTAATTAGACTATATATTTCTCTTGATTTGTAAGATATCATAAATTAAATATATAGTCTTATATATGCCAAAAAATTCCATATTTTACACTTTTAATATTCGATAAACAAAAAGGGCTATCTGAACATTTTATAACACACATCGATAATATATTAAGAAAACACAAGGATTATCTATCATACCTTCGTGAATAGATGTATTATTGATAAATTTCAAAATGTTGAAAAATTAATGAAAAAAATAGTTTTTATGCTTTCCTGATTAATTTGGGTTTTTGAGATAGCCCTTTTTGAAGAATCTGTATATTCTAGTTTTTTTAACGTTAAACACTACAATTTTTAATAATGCACTGCACAATATTCATTGTTAGAGAAAAATTTCACATTTTTCTCAAAATTATTTGTTGGGTTAATAGTCCAACATAAAATGCAATATATGTATATATTTATGTAGTTATGAACACATTTGTAAAATACAAATGTATGTATCTATAAAATTTACAATTACTCGTACCATTCCCTTTAAACAAAACACTAATAAAAAAATTAAAACAAACTAAAACGTCTAAATACCAAATTACGGTATGAACGAAATGGATTTAAATTAATGATTATTCATGTATATGTGCACGTGTATGCATGTATGTGTGTGTCTGCATACAAATACAAACGTATGAATGACTCTCTAAATATGCAAAAATGATTAGAAAATTTGCATTAATTGAATAAAGGCATTTTTACTTAGTTGTTTTTGTATTTTCGATTAAAATTCATTTCAAATAAAAAAAAAAACGAAATACAATTTTATATATATGAGAGTATATAAAACTGTCTAACGGTTTATAGGTTTACAAATGAACATATGTTGGTATGTATGTTTAAATATATATAAATTACCCAAACAACTGACAAAATAATAGTTTATATTTTAAAAATTGCCATATGTGGTAGAATTGTTGCTAAGTTTGAAATGACTATAACTACAGATAAATGGAGCGATCAAATTGAAAATACAACAACATAAAAAATAATAATACAACAGTAACAACAACAAACAACAGATTTTTAAATACAAAAATAGGTTCTCATACATGTCACAACTAAATGCAAAATCAATTTTAATGTCACATAAAGTTAATGAATAAATACTTTATAATATGGACAAGTTAAACGACTCACAAACAGATACATATTAGGTATTGAGAAAAATTATTAATCTCACTTGTAGATGATTATGTAACATTAAAACAAGGGTGACTTTTAAAAAAACTAATGTAATGTAAAATTTTTGACATTTGTCTAAATTTATGATTAAGTCAGAGGAAAAGTAACAAAACATTAATAAAGCAGAAATCTTTTGTATACACCTAATGATGACAATGTTTTCATGCATGTACCTTTTTTTGGTGTTACTTTAATAAATTCTAATTGAATAAAATTTGTGTAATAGATTTTCTTATTTAGTTACAAAGTGTAATATTAAATCAGTTGAAACTGTTTTCTGTATTTAAACCGCATTTGTTTTTCAAGCTTTTTCAAGACCCGATAATACTCCATATTGCGTATTACTCTTGTTGTATCTATATAAACCATTTTTTTCTCTCTTCTTCTGGCGTTCTCGTTCATATTATAACAAAGTTAATCTCAACGGGTTATCAAATGCGGACTGGGTAGAGAGTACCTTCTTTTAACCCCTAAAAACTTGGGAAAGAACGTGAAAGCTCACAGAGAGAAGTCACCAATTACCAAAATAATTCATTCAATTAAAAATTGCTTAAATTAAATTAAAGAAATCTTATTTCTTTTATTTTATTTTTGCTTGAATTTATTAATTAAATTTTGATGTAAAATGAAACAACTGTGTTAATTAAAAAATAGTAATTTATAATAATATAAATTATAATAGTAATTTTTTCTGCACTATTGGGAAGCTCAATTTGTAGATGTAATAGTATTCTACTACAAATTAAAATGGATGCCCATTCAATAAAAAAAAACTTATGATGCAATGTTCTCGTATCAGAAATTTAAAGGGAAACGAGGGGAATTTAATGACGTTTTATTTACTACATATATAGACCATTGTCAGATCACATATCCTTTTATTTAACATGTTCAAAACTAACAAAAAAAACAGATTGTTTTCTGAGCATATCAGAAGTAAGAAATTCTACTTAGGCATTGCAAACTGGAACCAAATGCAAAATTTTTGTTAACAAATCTTTATAAAATCTATTTAATCAAATAGAATTAGCGTAAAGTTTTTTTACGATTTAAAAATTTTATCGTTTTTATTTTTGAACTTTTAAGGAAAAATATTTCGTCAATTTTGCATAGAAAAGACTTCCGACACTAATTTCTAAATAACTCCGAAATTAATAAGCTATATTCGGCTGTGCCTAATCTTATATACCCTTCATACGTTATATTGGATGTAATCACAAATATATTTACCTACACTATATCTATTTAAATACTAAAAAATTTTAAATAGTTTGTATTTTCATATAAAGTTGAAATAGAATCAAGATTTTATAAATCATTTTATCCTTATACGAGTATACAGTTGCGAGCATAAAAATTCAACACTATGCTATATGACTTTTGATCATATGAATTAGGGCTATAGCGTTATAAACTATTGTATTACATTTTGTTCCAAATTATTACAGCAAAAAAATGCAAATTAAAAAATCAACGAAATTTTTTAAATTTTGATAAAAATGATTTTTGAAAAATGCTGAAAACTATAATTTAATTACATTACAGTCAATTACTACGAATAAACTTAAGTTTAACATCATTTAAACTAATATTTAAACGCAATATATTCCCCATTTTTTACAACAATTTGGTAATAGTTTCGAATTACATTATGATGATGGTACTGATATAATATTGACGTAGAGTTATAATATGCAGATTCTTAAAAATTATCTTAGAAATACAATATTGAAAGGATCATATCTTTAAAATTTGATACAAATCATGTAATAAGAGATATTTTGTATTATCCGAATGAACACATGTGGTCATTTAAAGCTACTACCACAAATCGTTGATTTAACGATATAATATTATAGCGGGATATTCTCCAAACATACCAAATATTATTTGCTAGAATCAAAGTAACACCTAACTTCTGCAGGCAGGCCCTTTATTGTTTTAACGAGTATTGTATAGTAGAAATGAGGACCGATTACGACAACCTGGACCTTTCATTTACACCAAATAAAAACTAGTAGTTTTTGGCTTTATTCGGTTTTTGAATAAAAAAGAAAATACATAAATGTCTTTAGTTTTTCAATACAAATCAAAAACCATTTTCAACTAGCTTTTATTGAGAACCAAATAAAAAATACTAAAATAACTATCTATGATACATCCTGTTTGGCAAATTTAAGAACAATAAGCTTTCATATATAAAGAGAAAACTAAAACGTCAAATTTATAGAAATTATTTGTTTTGTTTATGAAATTATTACAAAAAATAATTTATTAAAAATTGTTAAAATATGTTTTAATATCGAAACTACTTATTCTCTGATCGCAAAAAATAGTAAACAGAGAGGAAATGAAGAATATCGAAAAAATGTGAATGTCAACCAACAAAAACTACATTGGGAAAAAATAAGGTATATAAACTCTATTTTTTCCCAATGGATGTAGTTTTTGAAATTTTGTTTTTTTAAAAACCAAATTGTTTTTATTTTGGTATAAACGGCATATTAATGAATCTAAACGCAAACATGTCGATTTTAGACTGCGTCGGTAGACATATTTCCTTAAATATTAATTTCCAATAGTAAAAAAGTGCAACTATTATAAAATTAAATTTAGCTGCTATCAAAATAACAATCTAAACTGGTCGTATTATTTCGGTCGAAGCACGAAGCCTACGACGTCTACAAGCTTCCTATTCCGAAAGTCACATAGCCCGTCGAGAAAGTGAAGCCCTAACCATTTCATTTTACGATGCTGTAATTGTGGATAGTAACACAATATGTTCAATAGACTCGGTCTCATCAACGTGCTCACATATTCTGCAAAAATTGGAATTGCTAGCGTTCCATTTAGACCTCATTTTCCTATCATGCAGTGTCCCTTTACGTCACGTATCATGATCCTTAAACTTTTTCTACTCAAACTCAGAAGAGAACTTGTGTCTGCCCCGTTGATTGTTGGCGATATCGGCCATAATGGTTACTTGTTATACAACATATGAATTTCCAAAGTGTTATCTCTTGACTGGTTAATAGTTTGTATCTAAAAGGCGTAAATTTTCAGTTTAAATTTTTTTCAATTTTTTATACGTTTTTAAGTTTATATGGCTGTATTTCCTTGAGATTTTAGGTGAGTGATATAAGATATTGGATTTCTCGGTTATTTTGTAAGGTCTACCAAAATGCATCAAGAGTTTTCCTGTTTTTAAATCAAACTTTAGAAATATAAGACACATAAAGTCGGTTTCAAAGAGTTTCGAAAATTTCTCATATAAATATATATATAGAGGATTTTTTACTAACTGATGTTCTTATGTGAATGTTAAATTCGCCTTACCAAATATAATTATCAGTCTAGTATATAGTTATCAGTCAGAGTAAACCAGATCCAAATTGTGTGCAATTCAAAAAATTAAATGGAAATAATTATTTAATTTCCGAGCGGCTACTCCGATTTCAATTAAATTTCACGTAGTGATAGCAGAGGTACAGGCGAGTTTAAGTTTTGAGCTCGGACCATATACACCAACAAGAGGTGGGTCCACAGGGTTCCAAATTTGGACACCTCGGGTACAAAATTTTTTAAAAGCGATACTAATTCCTTATATATGAACTGATTTGAAAGATTTTTATGTAGAAGAATTCTATATAAAATTTTTTATCAATTTTTATAAAAATTTTAAGAAATCATGGTGATTTTTTTTTTTTTTTTTTTTTTTTTGCTCACTCAAATTTACTACTAGTTTTACAAAGCAAATACTAATTATCGCATGTCAATTTGATCTTTAAAATTGCTCTTACTCCTCATTAAAAACAAAAACAACTATTGCCTTCCCATTTCTCTACTACTGAACTGTTATAGGGAAACCTCTAAAAATTTATGGTAATCAGTCTTCTACTAAATTGCTTAGTTTAGGTAAAAATATAACGGGTAGATCTGGGAGGAGTGTTAGCTCTCATACAAAGAAAATATTAGTTTTCGCACATCTAAAGCAGTATAAATGAAAGTCTTAAAATTTTATAGAAATAATTTTCACATCATATTTCGAATAAGATGGTAGGGCGAGTAACGAGTAGTAGCTAACAGAAAAAGTAAATATTAATTATCGTATCTAAAGGGGTAACAAAGTGCACCGAACTAAAGTAGTATAATAATAACACCATCATAAAAACTTTTCTTATTTTATTTCGTTTATATACAAAATAAATTAATCTGAAAGATAGATTCTATAACAATTTACATTTTAATAACAAAATAGGTATTTTAAATAAATTATATAATTTTTAGGTATAACAAAAGTCAGACAATTAAAAATATAAATTAAATGATATAATTTACTACCAAAGCAGGCAATTAAAATATACAAACCAATCAATATTTTATCGTATTATATTAATGAATATATTATATTTATAAATATTAATTAAATTGTTCTTCTAATAAAAATTAATATTTTCACCCACCTGTTTTCTTACACCTGGAAATATAACTAAAAAAGCAACATAAAATGTTGCAAATAATACAGATACGGCAACAATTGATACGTCACCCGTTACGGGGGTACGATTTGAAAATGAATACAGTGTGGGTCCACCATCGTCTCGAAATGCATCAAACCAACCCTTCATGCTTTGCAAACGTTATAATGCTGCAAATAAAATTAACAAATACAAAATTAAAACAGATGTTGTTGATTAATAAAATTAAAAATATATAGTTTTTTCTTTTTTTATTCTTTAAATTAGCATTTTATGTAAATTAATTATTGACTTTTTTATAGTTTTTTCCTCATTGCTATTTTATTATTAAATAGTTAGTTTTTAATAATTATTATTTAATAAAACTAACTAAGAGATTGTATATTTTTAATTATAGAGATTAAATATAAATTCCATTTTAAAACCATAAAATGTTTTTTATATAATTTAAAAAATAAAAGTTTATCTAGATACATAAATAGAATATTCGTAAAAGTTGGAATGCGTATATAATTCAATTAATTGATAAATATCACCATCTGTACTAACATTTACTAGATTTATATTATTTCTTTCTCTCTCTCTCTCTTCTAATATTTGAATGCGGGTTATTAATGGGTTTTCATTATATTTTAATAGTGTGTTTATGTGAGTGTATCTTGAGTGTGTGTATAAATGTCGTTGACATTTCTATCTAAATAAACAATTTTTAAATTAAAACTGGAATATAAATATACATACATACATATGTACATTAAATATTCTTAGGTTTTTACATATTAAATATTTGTTGGTAATAAAAAAAAAGTGATTAATTAACAGCGACATGGGTAGCATGAATGAATCTTAAGTTATTTTTATTAAGCTGCTGTTATTTATGATTAAACACAGATGCGGAAAAGTAAGTATTAAATCGCCTTTTTATAGATCAAAAGCTAAAATTGTTTTCAAATAGATTATATAATAACCAGATTGTCGACATTAAGGCAACTGAGACAATCATATTCGCTATTGGATATTAAAATTAGCAAAATTTAAATAGATAATTTTACTATGCATAGTTTAAAATTATTTTGAACATACTACACTAAAAATTTATGTATTGGTTATAGAGTGACTTTATGTCCAAACGGAGAGCATTCGGATTTGACATCCCCGATTTCTATGAAATTCACTACTGGAAGTAATAGTGAATTTCATTGCTTAAGAATTCACAAAGTGTATTTCTTCAATTGCTAATAACTTTTCAACTTTATATAATAGATCTCTAATCGATTTTCCATGTGTCAAAATGACCTGCACAGTGGGGCTGATCGCAAAAATTTTGGTAATAATTCTGTATCTCCTAAAATACTTATCGGATCTAATTAAAATATATGGGAAAGTTGTAGAACATGACCTAAGCTTTCAGAAATTATCTCTATCTTATAGTCAAATATTTTTATATTTCTGTAGTGTACATGATGAGATAAAGAAATATCAATCTTTCATTCCACAAAAAATCATTTAAATAGATTCAACAAAAAATTTTTGGCAATTTTTCAAAAATAAACAATATTTATGTATGAATATTAAATATTTTAGTAAACATCAATATTTTTGTAAAAATAAAAGACAAAAAATAGAATAGGTTGATTTGAAGGAGAACAAATTCCTAGCGGGTCAGGGGGAGTGAGTAGACCTCCAAAGTTGGTCATCTCGGGTATGCATTTTTTTTTTATCGTCAAAAATTAATTTATGATTTGACAAAAAAAATATTTTTCATATAGATAGTCCTTGTAAATCTCTACAAAAAATATGTAAAATTCTCAAATTGCAAAGCTGGGATCAAACAAAAATTATATTAATTAAATACCTCCATATATTGGATAAACGCACAAATACTAGTTTCTGACGGACGTCTCTTCTAACGACAATGTGGCTATTTGAATGAAAAAAGTAAATTTTTAAAATACGTTTTTTTTCGTATTGGAATTTGGGTATTTTGGTACAAAACAGTGGATGTATTTTTAATTCCCTAATTTTAAGGTAAGTCTATCTATATTGTGTTAAAATTGAATTTATTTAGATCCAAATATTAACATTATTTCTAAAATGTACTTAAAATTTAAATGTTTAATATTTCAGGTAATAGTCTAAAGAAATTTAAAATTTAAATTCAGGGCCAATATTGAGCCCTCCAAATTAAAAAACAGGTTAAAAATGAGTGAAAATTTTATTTCGACCTATATAACTTTAAATTAATAAAGACCTATGATGTAGGCCCGTTTTTTGTAGAGAATTACAAGGACTATTTATATGTATTTTTTTTTTTCTTGTGAAATCATAAATGAAGTTTTGGCAACTTTTAAAAAAAATGCACACCAGAGATGACCAACTTTGGAGGTCTACCTACTCCTCACCAAATCCGCTAGAAGTTGGTGCTCCTTCAAATCAACTCGAAAACACCTCGTATCTAGTCACGCGAAATTTTATTGCGATATTTCAAGTTCACAAGTTACAGAATTATTTACAAAAAAGCGTTTTAGAACCACTGCATGGCGCGTGCTGTTTACGATGATATTCGTAAGAAACGATTAAATTTATTAAATTTTGTTTACTTTTGAAAAAACAATCAATAAATGCTGGACATAAGTTGCAAATCTAAATCAATTTAAAATTTCTTTATTAGCCATCTTCTAAGCATTGTCTTCTGAAATATGGAAAGAAAAAAATTATGTTATTAACAAAACTTTGAGAAAAAAGTGAAAGAATTGTATAATATTTTTTGTAAGAATATAGTCAATTTTTATACTAATAGAATGCTGACTTTGAAAAATGTTCACGGCTAGACGAATTAAGATAACCCAAAAATATTTTCAGCATTTTATTTCGAAATATATCAGAAGTTTCAGAATATTTTAAAAAAAATTTTTCACTCACATACCTCGGGCAAAAAGTCAAAAAGTCAATCATAAATATATTTCTAACTGTAAGATATAAATATTAAATATTAGTTTAGACTTTTTAAAAATTTTTCATTTTCTAATTCATAAAATTTTAAAAATGAAAATCTCCTAATTGGATATTACTTATCAAATTCACAAACCACACATTTCTAAGAGTAAGTAACATTTTTATCCCTACTTAATTTTTAAGCAGCTATAATAACTATAATTACTTATAAAAATATAAATATAAATACTTATAAAATTTACACCTACTTAAATTTGTACTGAAAATTCATGTATATAAATTTCGAAAAAAACACAGCTATTTACTGATAACATATTGTTATAAAAGAATCATTATATTTCATTCAGCTTTTTAAATACTGTAAAGAATATTTATAATATTATGAATTTACTACAATTGCCTCTATCGAATGTTTTTAAAATATTGATCTATGTTGTGGAATGGTAAAAGTAAATATTTTAATAATTGTAGGGACTTCATTTCTCTTATAATGAAAATATAACAGAAATAATATTTTAGTTAATTATATTAAAAGTTACCGCTTTCCTATAGATTTTTCCACGTGTGTAAAAAAGCAACAGTTTCTCCAATTTTAAAATATTTTTAACTAATTTCTAATAAATATAAATAATATTTATATAAAAAAATACTATTTTAAAAAAATCACTATTTCTGTAGCTCTTTTCACCACTAAGTAGACAATTCCTTCCAATGACAATACTGTGTTAAAATTATTGCTCATAAAATTAGAAAATTGAAAAGTATCTAACCTTATATGTATATGAAAATTTTCTTGTGTAAGAAAATGTAGGATTTTTATTGCTCGACGTTATTTGATTTTCAATGTACATATTAGCAATGTTTTCAACTCCTCAGCTCAAGCTGTAGTCTTTTAAGAGTTCTTATTACCAGGTAAAGTTTCAACAATTATAAAATGAGTATCTGATGACTTATATTTCAGAAAAGTGTCGTTTATGTACTCAGAACAAAAACCGTTCAATGAAGTGCATTTATATAATTAAGATAATTTCAAATTAGTTCACATTTTATTAATTTATATACATATCTTGCGCCTAAAAGTTTACCTTAAAAATTTACATAGAATTTTGCCAACTTCTCTTTTAAATAAATCTATAAAAAGAAAAAACAATTTATCATAATGTTACAATGATATCATAATATCAAAAAAGAAATTATATAATGATTCATCAAATTAAGTTAACATTCAAAAAATTTGGCACAAATTTGTACATAATGATACATGATCAGGGCAACCTAAAATATGCTATAAAAAAAGTGTTTTATGTGCATAAAAAATGCTCTTAAAATCAGAAAATATGCCCTTAAAATTAAAAATATGCTCTTAAAACACTAAATTTTCGGACTGAATTTTAAATTGTCTATTATTCATTCTAAAAACAACTTGATTTTTTAGCAATTGCTTAAAAATAGTTTCTTAAAAATGTTCAAAGCTAATACGTTGTATCAGGAAATTACAAAATTTTTATCGATTTACAAGGCGAAAAAATATAGTTACAGTGACCATAATCTAGGAGCAACATATTATAATTGGAAAATATGATCACAGCGAAAAATAGAGATGATTATAAGTAATAATTATTATGATTCCATTTTGTTATATTGTGTCCGATTTTATGAAAACATGAAAAAACATTTTATGATTCTAGTTCAACAATCTTATTACATTATTATCGCATTCTATCACATTATGGTTTGATATTATTATGTTATTATTCCACCTTATTATATTATTATAGCACATTGTCATATTCTTCATATTATTATTCCATGTTATCATATATTAAAATTTATATATAAAAATTATTATTTTTATAATTTTTTTATTGAAAATAATAAAAATAATAATCAATAATTATATTCATTTGTACCACCATATGTGGTTCAAATGCAAGATATGTTTTTTTAACTAAACCCTTTAATGATAGTTAACCAATTGCTTGGATCACAGCGAGTATAACTAAATCTTGTCTATTTATATTTATTCATATATAAACTAAATAAGAAGTTGGAAAACAAACATTAAATTTATTTATATACTAAAGTTTGTAAACAGGATAGTATTATATTTATTTGAAACATTTTATTGCCATGGAAGTAATAATATTAATATGGTTTAAAAACAGATTATGGTTTTAGAACAAGAAAAAAAGACTGCAAATATTTAATGGTTGTAGAAGTAATCATATTTTTCATATTAATAAAAATTTGTTCAGGTAAAAATATTTAAAAACATATAATTTTTGCAGTCAACCATATTAAAATTATTATTGAGTGTAAACATTAAATGACAAAATTTACACTAAAACATTGTTATCATCAAAACAGAGTTTTTAAAATTACAGAAAATTAACAATGAGAATATTATGTTGTTGTAGTGATAATGCTGTAACCATGTTTCTTCTCTGCGTGCGGATTTGCAAAACAATAAAAAAAACTTTAGAGAAACATTAGTGAAATACCAAATTCTGTAAAAAAAATTATTGAGTACAAAATATGCAAAAAGTGCATCTTAAGTGCAAAATATACAAAATTATCATCTATGGAGTACTATATGTAATTTAAATAACAGTTCTAATTTAAATTGCTAAAATATACCCTAAAAAAGGATATTTATGAAGATATGGCAAAATATGCTAATTAGCCAAAAATATGCAAAAACATGCTGTTATGACCAAAATGTGCAAAAATATGTTGTAACAAATCAATGTCTAAATTTTTGCAATTGTATAAAATGGATAAATAACTAACCGTTTCGATCATTTAAGGCCAAAAAAAAAATATGAATTTGGATATTTTTGGTTAACCTGAACACGATTTATAGCTTAATTTCAATTTTACATAAAACTTAAAAACAAAACAAAATTAAATATCAGTTTGCCGAAATATTTAGAAATAAATCAAAACCTATTCAATTCATTTTACCCTAAAAACAATATATTTTTAGTATTAACCTATTTTAACACCAAAGAGATGTATAAAATAACAAAACAAACCCACACTATCGAGCAAAAAATATAAAATTTCCCAACAAATTACTGAAAGAAAAAATCAAACGAAATCCGCGTAAAAACTCAATTCAGTTTTGTAAATTTTTTTACCACAAAAGCCACAGTTTATACATTGAATGGCGTTGCAAAAAACGAAAAAAAAAAGAATAGAAAATATCTAAAAATTCAAACAGTATTAAACAGCAATAAAAAAGAACAATAAGAATAATTTTTGAAAAACAATAAAGAAACACATAAAGAAAAAAGAAATAATATTATTGCGGAAAAAAATCATATACAATAATATGGGATTAACCCGTTGACGGAAATTATAAGAATAAAAAGAATATTTCAATTAAATGTTTCCATTAATTAGTTTAAAAAGCTTTTGTAGATTTCCTGGAGCACACTTCTCTCTTTATAAAATATGCGCAATACGGAAGAGCACAAATCAGCTATCTTCTGTCCACTTAGAAAATGTACTACCAGTTCTACAAATTTCCTGTTAATCATTAGCACCAAAAGGGTTAATTAAAATAATAGTTAAAAAACATCAAATTAAAATCTACATTTTTTTTTTTTTTTTATTTCAATGATGACGTTTACTATTGTTTGATATTTTTTAAGTTAATCAATTTCAACAGCAACAACTATGATGATGATGATGATGTGGTACTTGAAGTTTAGGTTTAGAAAAATAAAAATATAAGAAGAATACCAAACAAAATCGAGTTAAAGTAGTTTTTATACCCTACCATAGGTAGTTGGGATATTATGCGTTTTAGCTGATGTTTGTAACGCAAAAAAATAATGGTCGTCAGAATCACTTTCTGAATCGATTTAACAATGTTCGTCTAGCTGGCTGGCTGGTTGTCCATATAAACCTGGTGAACAAAGTTAAGGTCGTAGTTTTAAATATATCTTGATACAATTTGCACAAATACTTTTTTTGGCATAAGGACGAAGCTTGTTGAAATTGGTCATGATCAGTCCATTATTTCACCTAACCAACATTCAAATGACTTCCCGGCATATGGGTTTTACGATTATAAATTCCTTAAATTTAGCAATATTTCAATGAAATTCGGTGCAAACAAGTTTGGTATAAGTGTCAATCTTTGTGCAAAATTTCATAGAGATCGGCTTACAATTGACCACAGCTCCCATGTAAATATTTCTTCCGAAGATTACTTTAACGTGCATGAATGTTACTATCAAGTTAATATTCGACACAAATAAGTTTTATATAAGTTAAAATCATAGCGCCGAATTTTATGAGGATCGGTCAGTAATTTATCATAGCCATATAGTCCATATAAGGCCCACTTTCAGGAATCGCCCTAGAGTGCATAAATTATTATAAATATTAGTATCAACGTAATTTTCTGTACTAGGGTGTTTTATTTTACACTTAATAAAAATTCGATCCACAATTGGGCCATAGGTCTAATATAAGCTATCTTCCCGAATTTTGGTGCATATACACAATGGTGTGGGGTATCTTATGATATCTTATATATATATACATATATATATATATATAAATCATTTTTGTTTCTTTTTTTAATTATTATTATTATTTATTTCTAAACAATAAAAGCAACTCATGTTTAATAATATACGAGTAATAAATTTTTATAATTTCAAACAAAACAAGAAAATAAAAAAAATATTAAAAGAGAAACAATATCAATTAAAAAAAGATATTTTGTTCACTGTTGTTCTGTTGTTCTTAATGTACGACTATTTGATGATGTGATTTTTTTAATTATTTATAATCTTTTATTGTTAGTGTATATGAAAATATTAATTAATAAAAAATTAATGTTAAACATGCAAAAATCTAATGAATGTACATTTGAGAATTTAGTCATAATTTACAGAATAATAAAAGGTGGTGATAACAGTGTGGGATATTTAAATAAATGGACGAGAGGTGCTCTTTGATGAAGTATGCTTTTAAAATAAATAATTGCCATATCCAAAAATGTTCTTAAACATAAAGATTTCTGCGACCAATTAAGTAATTTTTAAGAATTTTTTCTAACTTTATTATTTTTTAATCATGATAAATCTTTATGAAACGGCCTAAGAACGTATATTTTATTTTTGTTTTTTATCGAATTTTCAGTAAATTTATTGAATTAACAATAATTATTGAAATTTGTAATCTAAATGTTAATATCTAAATTTTTATAACCATTGTAGCATAGAGGGGTGAAATTTCGAAAAAAAATAGCGATTAATTGATAATTCGTATTTGGAAAAACTAATTCGTTCTAGGTAAAAAGAGATAAAATGATGCATCACTATCTGGTAAAAAATATAAAATATGTAGTGAGCCATCAAAGTCACAGATTTTTGCAATTTTTAATCACAGTGGTAAAACTGAAAATTTAGGTTTTTCGAGTTTATATTTTTGCGTTTAATTTCATAAAAAGTACTTTTTTACAATGGAGTTGTTAAAATAGTTATTTGGAAATATTTTTTTTTAGTTTTTTTAAAAATTGATCAAAAAAGCGGAAATTTTTTAATATTATATAGAAATTCAAAAAGCTTTTTAACGAAATTGGGTGAAAATAAAAATTTTGTATTTTGTGGATTTTTTGCGATCTGGAAGAAAAAAATATATTTTCAAAAATATTCCAAAGAAAATATGCTTGTTTTCTGAGCAAAAAGAAAATAAAACATGTAAATGGAAATGAAATACATTATATTGGATACAATTACAAATTTACCTGTACTATATCTATATAAACACTAAAAACTCTAAGTAATTTTGATTTTCATATAAAGTTGAAATAGAAGCAAGATTTTATATATCCTTATATATATTATAAAAATGAGGTGTAAATTTGTTTGTTTGTTTTTGTATAAATTTTCATGAAATTTGATACACAGATAGTACCAGTGCCACAGATAGGTCCAGGGGGAGACATAGCCCCCATACAAAGAAAATATAAATTTTCTCACAGTGAAAGTCTTAAAAAAAAATTTAAAAGTCTCATATTAAATTTCAAATAATGTGAATAGATCCAGAGAAAACAGTAGCTCACATATAAAGTAAATATTAGTTATCGCATCAAATAGGGTAGCGATGCGCACTGATAAAAGCTAGTAAATAACAAATTTAATACTTTACAATTTTACAAAAGTTCGCACATATTTAGGGAAGAAAAAATATTTTATGAGTGAAGAAAATTCGTCGATCGATATGACTGATTTAAAAAACTAAAATTCGAAAAAAAAATATTTCTGATATATTTTTGCAAGAATGAGGCCCAGCTTATATAGAAGCTTCAAAAAATATAGTAACATGTTTTGGACTATAACTCGGTTAATACTGGGCCTACTTATTTCTTTTTTTCAACACAAAAATTCTTAAAAAAAAATTTTTGGAAATTCACTGGAATATATTTTTTGATACTTCCATGGGTGAAAAAAGTACCGAGAAGGGGATAAAAGGGGGAAATTACATTTTATTCAAACACAGTAATGAATTTTCTATTTTATTAAACCTAGAAACATGAACTTACGTATATGTAGTCCTAAGTGAGTGAGAATTCACAAGAGGGAAATTTGTGGTATTTTTTCGTTCTTCTAATGGTACTTTTTGAATTAAAAAGAGAAACTTTGTGGTACTTGTTTATGCTGTTAATGGTAGTTTTTGAATTTTCTATAATATTGAACCTAGAAACATGAAACTAAAGACGTATGGTCATATGTGGATAAGAATTCATGCAAGGGACTGTGTGGTACTCTTTAAATTTTCTAGAATATTGAACCTAAAAAATCAAATTAAAGATACATGGTCCTATGTGGGTAAGTATTCATGAAGGGGGACTTTGAGGTATTTTTTCGTATTCTAATAGTACGAAGAAATACATGAAAATAAGATTGATAGTTCTAAGTGTAATAATAATTTACAAGACGGGACTATGTGGTATTTTCCCGCTCTTCTAATAATATTTCTTGAGTTTTCTGTAATATTCAGCCTATAAACATAAAATTGAATATGTATGGTCTTCAGTGAATAAAAATTCGTAAAAGGGATTTCGTGGTACTTTTAAACTTACTCTTACTCTTAATCTTTGAATTTGTATAATAATTAATGTGGAAACATGAAACTAAAGATATACGATTCTATGTGTGTAAGAACCCACAAGCCCTTTTAGTCACACTATTTTTTACTAAAAAAGATTTATAAAAATAATTTAGTAGTTTTTGAACCTTCGGACTTTAAAAATGTTAAAAATTGGTACTTTATTAGTAACGTATGAATCTCCTAAACTAAAAACATAAAAATATATTTAAAATAGTATCTTTCTTTGTCAGAGATATACCAAACATGCCTTTGGCAGTTTTTGTAAATCATATTATTTATTTTACTTTTTGGTTCTTTAGGAAAGTGATTTTTTGACAGTTATGAGGTGAGTAAAATTTCGTTAGCCCACAGAGCTACATAAATTTTTGACAAAAAATAGAAAATTTTGACAATAATAAAATATATAATAAATTAAGATATTTTAAAATTGTTTTTGGATTTTAATATTTAGTTTATAAAATTATTATTTGTTTTCATAACAGAAATAATTATTTAAAAATATATCAAATTTTATTAAAAGTTTTGTGAAATTTCTTTAACGAATTTGTCAAAATTTATCACAGAAAAAAGTTTTCAGAAATGAAATGTACTTCATACATCCCCTAAACTGAACAACATTTATTTAGTATTTTTTCCTACCCAAACAATTTTTTCAAATTTTATGTATTCCGATTTTTAAATTGGGTGATATATATATACTTCTGTATTTTTTTTTTTTTTTTTTTTTTTTTAACATGTGTTATTTAGTGATGAACTTATAAAGGGTTACGAAATGGTACGATATTCCACTCACAATCATTAGAAGGTGCGATTGAGATGTCTGTTATTCATTTTCTGAAGACACCAATATTATAACTGTTCCCATGGGAGTTAGAGATTAGTTTAATTCTACGGGTATTTAACTTCTGGTATTACATTTTGTTTTTTCTAAACAAAAAAGGTTATGAGGTGTGCGTTCAAATAAAATAGAACACACAACCAATGTTCAAGTCCTTGCAGTTCGGTTTTAACATTCATCCAAAAAGGTTATGAGGTGTGCGTTCAAATAAAATAGAACACACAATTTTCGTAATAATTCTTACTGCCGTTAACTTTAAATATCTTTTTCAATAACACAATAATATTTAGAGATATGACAGATGTAACAACTGAAAGAACTTTTAAAATCGGGTCATTTGTCTGATTGTAGATGGCAATCAAAGAATAATGTGCAAAATAAAGTTTTATTTTTTTAACTCTTTTAAACTTACTAAGATTTAGTCAGCGAAATCTAAGAATATTTTAAATAACAATAGTAAGAAAAAGACACAGAATAATCAAAGCTCCTCAATAATGGAAAAATAAAATTTTTTTCAGTATTTTGCATTAGCATGGAAAAAATATGTTATTGCTGACTTTTCTTACGTTCCAAAGTATAAGTTTTATATATGGAATTAAAAAAGCAATAAAAATTTACGCAACAATTGGTCGTATGACAGGTTTACTCAAAATGCGACAAGATATGTGATTGTTTTGTTTGTTTTATCTGAATAAACTCGAATAATCATAACAAAGAGTATCTTAAAAAGACATTGCTGACAGTCGTAACATGGAACAGTGTATTTAACATTTTCTGGCCAGATTTAGAATTATGTCGTTACAATAGAATTGGTAACACAGAGTCTTAATTATTTAAATTACCCAGAATTGTGGCAAATCTAAAGGAATTGGTTCCAAGTTAAAATTTAATTTAAGAAGGCCCGAGCAGTGTTTAATTGTGAATATAAATTTTAAATTCTTATAAAGGGATATCGCGAAAAATTTCGTAAAAGTATTTTACATTTTTTTTTCAGAAGTCATACCATAAAAATTTAAAGTAATTTAGTTAGCAATTAATTTTTATATAAAATGATACATCTGAAAAATCTGGAGAAAAGGTGCTAGAAGAACTTAATTCATTATTAATCCTAACTCATTCCGTTTATCTTTTATTAAAAAACAAAAAAGCATGTTATAAGTTTTTATGATGAAAAGATTATACTTCGTCGAATCTACTTCGTGATTTTCCAAAAAGCTAATATTGAACATATAGTGATGAAAAAGTTTAACAATTTTACTTTTTTAATAATTTAGTTTGTATATAAATAAAATAAGATATGAACTTTTGTTTTCTGTCTATTTTAATATCATAACTTGAGATTTTAAAATAGAGCCATGTCAAAGAGAACATAACTTTTATAAACTTTTATAACTAATAATTCTAGAAATGTTGGGATTTAGTTGGGATTTAGATAAAATGAGACAAATGGAACTTTTTTGTACATCCAATTTTGATTAAAATCTGTTCTTGTATTTTTTTAAAGTTAATTGTCAGAAGAGTTTAGATATAAAATCTAATTATTTTAAAATAATTTCATCACTTTTTGAAAATGTTAGCTGCTCTATATTTTATCTTAAAATTATTTGCTCAATATGTACCACATTTTATCTTACGAAATTATAAACTTGAACAAAAGGTTTTAAAAATACATAAATATGAACTAAATTTTACTGAAGTAAATTGTTTACGGTAAATATCATTTAATAGATATTGACTAAGTTAAATTAAATTACACATATTTATGTTTATTAGATTGCACCAAAATTTACCAACTTTTTAATTTTGACCGTAACTTCACCTGTAATTGTTCATTTTGTTGCTAAAAGATGTTGTGTGAAATATTAAAGAAATCGGATATAGTTAACCCGTGACGCACTGAACCTGAAATTTGTATGGGCGTTTATATGGGGAAAATAAAAAAAATTTAGCTGTTAGTTACCTCGCTTTGTAAGAAAATACTAAAAAGTCGTCATCTACACATAATTAGCTATCAAGCAAAACATAAAGAGAAAAATCGGTTTAAAAATGCTAAATTTATTACGAATTCCCCAGACCATTAATGTGTTTTAGACCACTTGCGTAGCGAATATACAAACAAATTTTTAATTTTTGGAGAAATGTTTAAATTAAATGCTATACTTATTTAAATTTGAACCATGATTATTGAAAAATACGTTTTCGTTTCTACAGGATAATTCAAACCCCACTCCATGCTTAGTTAAAAAGTGTTGATTTCAAACTTTTAAAAATTTTGTTAAAAAAAAATTCAAAAAAGTGGAAATAAATCTATGAAGGTTTATAGACAAACACTACAAGAAACAAAATTGAAAGCAGCTAGGTTAATACCTTGTATATATTACTAAGCCGTACCTGTGATTTGAATTTTACGGATTTCGACAAAAAGGCATTTTTTTTGCAGTTTTTTAGTTATAAAGTCTATTTATTTTTTGCTGATATTCAGACTAAACAAAATTATTACACAGTAAGATGAGCCATATATCAGAAAATTTATTCTGAAGTTTTTAAAAAAATTGGACATGATCAAAAATCAAAATTTGAAATATTTCCATATTTTTAAGGTAAACAACACGAAAAATTATTTTTTTTTTTTTATATGGACTTGGATCTCTGTAAGGAATTTTGATAGCTTAATATGACTTTACTTGTCAAAATGAGGTAATTTGTCCATGATAAAATTTAAGAAAAGGTGCGTTTAAAAAATGCTGACCTCAAGCTCACTTGAGGGTTAAATTTGCCTTTTTTTACTGTTAATATTAACGAAGGTCTTTCAGTTATATTTACATACAATTTTATCGACATCCATATAAAAATAAATAAGTTTTCCTTATTTTTCTTTAAAATTTTCAAATATTCCAAATTTTGAATGTTGACCTTCGTATTTTAAAGATTATGCTTGTCTAATTTTCATAACAGCCTCAGAGTGTATTTTTTAAGACATTCTTTATCTTATTCTAAAATAATTTTGTGTACTCTGAACATCAGTTCTAAACAAAATTGACTTTATACGGCTTAGTCATACAAGCTATTGACCTAATTATTTCTTAGTTTTATTCCCTGTAGTGTTGTTTATAAACCTGCATAGATTTATTTCAACTTTCTTGAAATTTGTTTAACCAAATTTTTAAAAGTTTGAAATTGGAGTTTTGAAACAGTCTTAAAAAAATCAACATTTTTTAACCAAGCATAGGAAGGTTTTGAATTATCCTGCAGAAACAAAAAGATATTTTTCAATAATTATGTTCCGAATTTAAACAAAAATAACATTTTATTTAAACATTTCCCAAAAAAATAAAAATTTGTTTATACACTCCTTACACAAGTGGTCTGAAACCATTAATGGTTTGGAGAATTCGTAATAATTTTAAAAGTTTTTAACCGATTTTTTCTTTTTATATATGTAGATGTGTATGGTATATAAAAGAAAAAAAAAATTACAAATACAAACGTCACCGATTTCACTAATATTTCACACAATATCTTTTAAGAATCCAATGAATGATTCTAGGGGTAGTTACTTTCAAATTTCAAAAGTCGATAAATTTTGGTGCTGTCTAATGTACATAGATAAAAAAAAATCTTTCACACACACATTGTAAGGCATGAAAATTTTATTTTCACAAATTATTAAAATAAATAACACACATGTTATTAAAAATTTAACACATTTTATAGAAATAATAATAACAACAAATAAATATAAATAAATTTTAATAAATATTGACATAATAATAATTACATTTAATTTTATTTAGTTTTTTTTTTTTTTTTGCAAATTGTACATTTTTTATCAGCTTTTTTATGTAATGTTACAGATTTTTTTGTTTTATTTTATACTCTGCTAGACACAAACGGCATTTTTAGTTATGTATGAGCATGTTTAAATGTTAAAAATACTTTTTTATTTATGATTATTTAAGAATATTTTTTTAAAGCAACTTGGATATTATGTGCATATGAATACTCATAATAAAATTTAAATATATACTAAATGTTAATTACACTCAACAAAATTGAGATAGATAAAATACATTTAAAAAAAATAATATATAGATATTAAAAATAATAGACTTTTTTGATAAAAACTTAATAATAAGTTAATTTCACTTTAAAATTAGTATAAATTTTGTTTAATATTCGTATGTACAATAGATATAAGAAAAGAGTATAAAGATATGGTCATACACAGAATTATAAAGCTTACAGTAGTCAATATGTAACATATGCTTATTAAAATGCGTTTATTAAGCAATTATAAATTTAGCGGCCACAGAAAAGTAATGAATCTAGATAAATATTAGGGTATCCCAATTGTTAGATCTTTTCATTTTCATCGAATAAAGCATTTTGGTTTATTCGAATTATACCATCGCACATTAAAAATTATTCGAACTGTTCGAATATTGTTAAGTTTTAAAAAATTTTATTGTAAATTGAAAACAAAAAACATCCTAAAAATTAACAATTCTTTGTAAGTATAAAGTGCAAATATATATAAAGTATATTGTAATATATATAAAGTATAAAGTACGTGTCAAACAAAAAATAAAAAGTAAAATTAAATTAACAATTATTTTGATAATATATAAATAGAGATTGGCTTGTTTTAGCACAAAAAAATATATACGTATGTATATTTAAAATTACTTTAAAAAAAGAATAGCGTATAATGATAGCAAATCAGCATTAGAGTTGCAAAAAATTCCTCCATTTCCATAGATTCATGCGATTCACTTTCACTTTCTCTGCCGAATAATCTTCCAAATATACAAACTCTATAGTTAGGTTTTCTTCTTTAGAAGATTTTTTTATTTCAAATATTATAATACTTTCCAACTCAATTCCAATTCTATTTTTTAATGGTTGCATCAAGTGACTTCAAAGTGTTACGTAAGTCGCTCAAAAGTTGCATATTATTATCCAAGAGTGTTGGCAACTGTAATCAAATAATACATGATTAACGACGCATCCATAAATTATCAGAAAACTTGAGACCATGTTAGATAAAGATCTCCATCGATGTTTAACATAAAGTGTTAATATTTCTCGATGAAAAACGTAAGACTTCTATGTTTTTTTATTTATGATTGAATATTGAATATTTTGCAACATTTACCTACGTCGTACACATAAATCAAATTTTTAAATTCCTCGAACAATTATTCCTATCAAATTATTCGAACGAACATTATTAGAATGGATAACCCTATAAATACCATAATTACATTTATAATATATTGTGTGTAATCATACTAGACCCGAGATTTTCAATCGTAGCACAGTCTTACGTCGAATAAACCCCACGAAAATAGCGGATAGTTAGACCAATACCACGCCCACTATGAGTACTTATATTGATGGTTTTTTGTATTGAACACTATTAACATACATACGAGTATTTTATTAAAAAATATTTAAAATAAAAACGAAGGTTAGAAACCGATAACGTTATATATACCTATACCCATACCGATTAAATACCGTTTAAAATTGGTTACCGTAACCGATAACAATATCAAAATTATTTTCCAAAAACATCAGTATTCAAATACCGTTTCCTTCAATATCGGTATATACCGAAATAAAGATACCTATTTTCTATGTAATATGTCTTGTAAAAATAATTTCTCATATCAAATATGAAATTGTTTTTATGAATAAGATTTTATTTAATGTAATATTTATAATATTTTGTTTTTAAAAATTTTAATAGTTGTAAAAGCTGATTAAATACTTTTACTACCTGTTCCTCGATGTCGAACAAAAATGAGTCGAAAATTTTGTTTCGACAAATTGTATAGAAAACAAGAAAATTTTAAAAATGTAAACAATTTTTTATCGTTTTAATTTTGAGAAAATTATTCTGGGAAAATTCTATGTGAATGTAACGGTTTTATGTTTTTTTTCTTTGTCCATTTAGAATTTGTTGAGGAAGCTCTGGAAGTAACAGAGCAGGTTCCTAATAACGTCCCATTAGCTTATTTTGTTCAACTAAACAAATCAATTTATGCTTCAACGGCAACGGAAAATAAGCAACAATTTTATTTTCTTTTTTTTTTACTTTAAATTTTTAAAAAATATGGTCATATCTTTTGAGAGAAAATAAAAGCAACAAAAAATCTGGAGAAAATTTAAAATAAAATTAATTTTTTTAACCGAGCCGCATTACGCATTTTTCATAAAAATTTGTATGGAAATTTTCGGACCGGACTTGTGTTTATACATTAAAATGTAATTTCCCGATTTTTATGCTTTTTTGGTACTTTTTTTCTCACATGTTTTATAAAAAGTACCAAAAATAGGTAAGATTTTTATCCCTTACACTTTTAAATTCACAAAAACTGCCAAAAAGTACCACAATATAATTTTCACCCATTTTCTCCCTAAAAGGGTTGAATTTCGAAAAAGTATCTGGCAGCTGATCGTTTATTTTTTAAATAAAGGATCATATTACATTTGCTTGTATTTATATTAGTTTAGGAGATAAATTCGCAAAAATCCCGTCTTAGTGGATCTATTTGGAGGGAGATTAACCTCCATTTTTCATCTTTCAAGCTTCAGGCGTTTGGGTTTATATATGTATGTACAAAAAATGTTGTTATGAACTAATTTTCAATTCTTTGTCAAAAAAAATTAGAATAGTAACATATCGATCAATGATTTAAATGAGTTTTCATGTTCCTAAAATTAAGTTTTAGTAAAATTTTCTATGAATTATTTTAATACTATTTTATTAAAGTTTGAATGTTTCAGATATTTTCCATAGTAATTTATATTTTAGGCCATCATTGGAAAAGACTCCCGAAAGTGGGCCTTATATGGGAGCTATGGTAAATTATGAACCGATCTTCATAAAATTTGGTACTATCATTTATACTTGTGTAAAACTTATTTGTTTCTAATGTTAACTTGAAACCAACCTTTTAATGGGATTTATGCCCGTTAAAGTGATTTTCTACAGATTGAACAGAATTTGTATTTGGCAAATTACATTAAAATATTGGTATATTTAAGGAATTTATGATCGTTAAACCCCTATTCCGGGAGAGCATTTTTATGGGGGCTAGGTGAAATAATAAATCGATCATAACCAATTTCAAAAATTTCGTTCTTGAACCATAAGGAACCTGTGTATCAAATTTCATTAATTTATTTTCAAAATTGCGACCTGTACTTTCATTATAAGGTTTTCATGGGCAAAAAGACAGACGGACATCGTTAAATCGACTCAAAAAGTGATTCAAAGCCGATTGGTATAAATTAAGGTGGGCGTTAGACCAATATTTTTGAGTGTTACAAACATTAGCACAAACGCATAATACCCTCCCCTCTTATGCTGGCGTAGGGTATAAAAATATTCAGTTTTTCTGAATTTGTGTCTAAAATACATAGCGTAATTGAATTTAAGGGTCGTTCTTCAATCTCAAAAATTAAATCAAATTATAATTTTTTAAAGCGACGTTTATATACACTTTAAAAAATTATAATATATAATTTGGGTTTTCTGGAGATAATGGAAAAAATTCACCATCGTATATTCAGTTTTACGTAAGAAGCAAATTAAAGGTTTTGAACTTGATTTGAAAAAACATGTTGTTGAGTTCTACGAATGACAGTGCAGCCGCTATGTGTAAGTATGGAGTTGATATACCAATAGGGACTCAGACTGGTATAGAGGATACGATGATGATGGCTTGGATGAAATTTGTGATATCGAAGGGATTTGGGCTTAAAATTAAATAAACTTGTACTTTATGGTGAATGGTAGAATTTCTTTAACTACTTAGAACAATTCAGAATTTTATTTTTCGAATCCATGAATTCAAAATCCATTTTTATAAATATAAAGTGACTCGAATGCATGTTGAATAAGTTCGAGTTAATCATTCGTGCAAGGAGTGCGAAAGTTATAGCGGTTTTAAGTCGAACATATAAAAATTTTTACAAACTAGAAGTTTATAATTCTGGTAAATATAACACGCAATATAAAAATCTACAGAGTTGTTCAAATAAAATTTTTGATATTTTCATTGTTAGATGGTATTAGCGCGGCATATTTTAAGATTTCGTATTAAAATTTTCTTTGTAATAAAAATTGCAATTCTTAAAAATTTTGAAAAGAATTGGGACCGAATCTAAGTTACTTCTCTATATAAATATATTTAGTTAGGGTTTATTACAAAGAAATGTTATTTAATATTGTGATCCTCTTTTAACCTAACATTTTTTTTTTTCCATAAAATTTAGATCTTTCAAAATTTTTTGATATGCAAAGAATTTGCTTGAGTGTAAAATAAGCAAAATTTTGTTCTTAAGTGTTAAATATGCAAAATTATGCTCCTAAGAATAAAATATGCAAATCATGTCATTTAAATTGCTAAACTATCCTTTAGAATAAAGATTATCTATGAAAATATGACAAAAAAAATACATTTAAGTGTAAAATATGCTGTAAAGCCCAAAATAAGAAAAATATGCTGTATCAAATCAATTAGAAATATCCAACATAGATAAATAGCCTCGAGTTTTGTTTATTTGACGCACAGAAAAAAAATATATTTTATATTTTTGTTTGGCCTGATCATTAAAATATTTAAAATCGTCCACAAGAAAACATTGAAATTTGTTAAATAGTTTTTTCGAATTAAATTGAAGAACAACCAACTTAAATATCCTTTTATGGTTTCAAATAAATCAGGTGATTACAACGGTACTTCTCAATGTCAAAAAGTATCAAGAAAAAGTAAGATCATGTAAACTTCTCCATCCTTGCTTAGCATAGGATGGAGAAGAAGGAGCATAAAATGCAAGTCACACTTCAGTAGACGCAGCTGATAGCAGGTGACACGGTGCTACAAAATAAAAAAAAATTAATACACTTTGAATGTAACATAGTGTAGTTTGTAGCTATGCGTGAGTGGATTATTACACCCTTTTTAGAGTTTTCAATATACCCTCAAAATCGAAAAAAAAACGATTTTTCGGGATTTTTCGTGGATTTAAGCATTATTTCGAGTTCTTATTATCTAATTTAAGTTTTTTAAACAACATTAGAAAGAAAAGATTCTACCATTTTTAAAACTCTCAATTTTTCCTTTTTTATTCTTATTTTTGAACTTTACAGCCATTTTTGACCCACACTTTATAAGAAAACATATTATTTTTATTTTTTCCTAATACAATATTTTATTAAGAGTAAAATGAGCCATCGGTTGATGAAATCGGATTGGAATTGTAGAACATATGATTTTTTTCGAAGTTATGAAACAGGGTCAAAAATGGGTGCAAAATTGAGATAAAAATTTTTAAAGACGCGAAGTCAAAAAAAAATGTTTTTTCGGATATAACTCCCGATTCAGTTTCCATTTTAAATCAACTTCGTACGTCATCCTGCATGAAATCAAATTAGGTAATTATGTTTCAATACTGCCGTTTTATATATTTGAATTTTTAAAAATTATAAATATTTATACAAAATTTAATATCGTAAATTAAATATTTTAAGGCACCCATAAACACATACTGCAAAATTTGCGAATTTGCTACACATTCATCAATCAAAGTTTAATTTTGATAAAAAAAAATGTTTAAAAACAAAAAAGTTTTAAATATTATTATATATATATTTTTTTTCTTTTTTAAAATAACAAACAAAAAATTTCATAAATGATAGAAAAAAATAATACTGCATTGTTCATCACTCTCAAGCTCTCTCAATTTTACTAATACATACTTATTGCAGGAGCTATTGCAGTATATGTCTATGGGGTACTTTAATCATTAATAATATCTGCTACATGTTTTCTCTGTTGTATCACCTCTTCGGAAGCAAATATATAACGTAATTAAATAAAAGCTGAAATAATAAATAATAAATAATACGAAAATAATATTCGAGTGTATTTTATAAATACATACAAATATACATATAAATTTATGATGATATTTATATTAAAATATAATTGTAATTATTAGTGTATATAATTTTTTTTTTAGCTTTTCATATTTAATATTTTTCTTTATATTTTAAATCATCTAACAACTTACCAAACTTCTCAGCACATAAAATATCCAGTATTGAAAAAAGTCCAAACGAGTAAAATTCAACAAAACTGCACTGTACACAGTACAACAAAGTTGAATGAATAAAATGCAATGGGTTGAAATGTGAATTACAGTTTAATCCAGTATTTTGTTAAATTTGGTGGTATAGTTTTCAGCTTTTTAATTTTTTATTATTATTTTTCTTTCAGCGGCGTTGATGTTGTTGTTGCTCTGACCAAATTGTCAAAATGGTTGTCAATTTGTCAAATAATAATGATGATGTTGATTTTTGCTGTTTAATATGTTTTGGTTATTTTTTATTTTTATATGTATTTATTTGTCAATTTTTTTTTTTTATTTAGTTGTAAATTAGTTGTAAAATTGACATATACTTGTATTTTGGTTTGAAACTATTACATGTATGCTGAAAAAAAAAGTAAATAAATATAAAATTTTATTAAAATAAATTAAATAATAAAATAATATTTTTTTAAGATAAAATTATTGAAATTTTATACATGTGTACTTTTGTTGTACAAAACATTTTTTAAAATAATAATTATTTGGTGAATTGTATTAAAATTTTGTGCTTTAATTGGATCAGACAATTTTTGTTGTACATTTCGTTTATTAAAATCTCTTGAAGTTGTTTTTTTTTTTTTTTTGTTTTGCTAAATGCAATTAAATTATTATATTCTTATTGAATTTTGGTAAAAATTTTAATTAATATCCATAATATGTATTTAAATCACATAATTTATTTAGTTTTATTTTTTACAAAATTCTTAAATTTTTTTATTATGTTTTGCACTTTACTTTAAATTAATTAAATGAACCGCTTTTTAATTTCTTTCATAATTCGGATTATATTTATTATTTATTTTGTTCTCATTTTTTATTCAACTTAAGGAAATACATAAAACAATGTAAAGTTGCAAAATTTTTATGATTTGAATTTCTTAATTGCTGTTAAACACTGCTAATTGAGGCTAAAAAAAATAATTTTTTTAGTCATATTTAAGTCATATTTCACTTAATTGTTATTATTCCTATCGAATATCTTCACAATTTATGCTGCTTCCAAAAACCAATAAAAATAAAAGTATTTGAATTACTTTTATTTATCATATATATTTTTATAATTTTTTATCTTTTTAATAATTTATTATTTCACACTTAAAATGTATTTTCCTTGTTAGATTTTTTGCCCTTTAAATTAGTTTTTTTTTTTAATTATTTTTATTTCAACTATTTATATTTTATTTAATTTTTTTTAATTATTTTTTACACTCAAATTAAACGATGATTAATAGCTAATACATTTGTTGATTAATTTATCATAGAGAATGATTTTGTAATAAATCAATAAGTTTTTAGTTTAGAAAAATGTTTTATCAAAAGGGTTAAATATGAACTGAATATATTTTATGAAAAAAAAAAAACATATAAAAATACAATATATAAAAATTAAAAACAAATTAATAATAAAATAATTTATAATAATAAAATTAAATAAAATTAATTTATAACAATTTTTAAAAACATATCAAAAGAAATATGTCTTTTGGTTCTTATTTAATATGATTTGCAAGAGTAAAAAAATATGTATTTCAAAAACCACTTGGCAAAGGCAACAGTAAAATATACTCATATAAATATTATATGAGTTTTACTTTGTTGTTCCATTAGTTAAGTTTTTGGTAGCAGACTTAGTTTTTGACACTACAATGATTTTTCAATCGGTGGTAGTTTTAATTTAAGAGCTCTAGTTTTTTAGGGTAATTTTCTTAGAATCTAAAGTAGATTCTCACCTCACAACAATTTGATCCACCCTACATTATTTTCTATAGTCACCCTATACTGCTTTGTTTCTTAATACGCAGAAAGAAAAAATGTATTCTAAAATCAAGTTTTTTTTTCGCAAAAATCATACTTAAAAATTTAAGTACGATTCGTATACTTAAAACAAGTATAAAACGGGATTTATTTAAAAATTGAGAATGAAATACTTAATTTAGGTATGAAAATTTTAATACTAAGTACAAATTGTACTTAAATCAAGTAATTGATTCTTCAAATTTGAAATTAAGTCTAATTTGACTTGAATTAAGAGGAAAAACCTTATATTCGTCAGTGAGAGAATATAAGAGGAATGAAATTTACTCTCTGTTTCAGTGCGTCGTTAAATGCTTTGGCACTTGTTTTCAATTTTTAGACGGTGATTTTTATAAATGTGTAACCAACAAACGAAATTAATTTCTATTCAATGAAGACTTATGTTGATTACTTAAAAAGTAAGTAAAATTGTTAACAAAAATTTGGAACATGTGTCATACATGAATTATTTTGAAAAAAAGTACGTTCTAAGTAAAATTTATTATTTATTAGCATAATTTTAATTAAATTAACAATAAATAATAACGAACGTTACTTAGAAAGAAAACTTATTTCCAAAAATAATTAATGTATCAGGTATGTATGTATGTATATGTGTATGTACGTATATATGTATGTATGTATGTATGTAAGTATGTATGTATATATATGTATGTATGTATGTATGTATGTATGTATATTCATCCATACAGAAAATTTTCTAAATTTTTTCAAAATACACAGAAAATAATTCTCCCTTAGAAACGAATTTTAGCATCGCTGAGGACCATTTCGATCGACTGCAAAGTTGAAAATTGGTTAAAGGGCGATTTTATAATAAGATGAATATTTAATATATTTATTTCTTACATTAAGTGTACGAAACAAAACCTTTATAATTTTTTATTTATTATTTTTTTCAGGATTACTATTTCATTTCGTGAAGCAACAGGGAAAACCGAAGTGGAATGCTATTTTTCAAATACAAAAACTACCTAAAACGCTCGATTTAGTGAGATTTTAATAATGAAATTTTAATAAAAATATAACAAATAACAAATTTGAAGAAATATTATATATATTTATTTCAATATACGTTTATATATAAAGTAAGTATGAAAATTCTAAAAGCAAGCGCTTTGTGGATCGATTTAAGTAAAATTTCATTGCAATTAGGATGGATTCAAGATCTAAGTTTCTTAAATCCAGTGCATTTTGGGATTATTCCGAAATCAATTCTATTTATGCTCACTTTAATTATTGACTTTTGCTAAAATCAAGTAAAGATGTCTAAAAACAAGAAAAATCTGAGATTAATTAATTCAAGCCAAAATTAAGATTTTTTCGCCATTATTGATTCAGGTAATTCGCACTTGGTTCAAGAAAATCCGTACTTACCATACTTTTGACATCGATCTGGATTTATTTAAGTACGGATTAGTCAATTTATTTTTTGAGCGTATGACAAAAATAATTAATTAAATCTTACTTTAAAATTGAAGGTTTAATTTTTATTACCCAATGTAGATTATAAACCTTACGTTTCATAAACTGATAACATTTTCACACATGAAAAAGTCGATCTATGCATGAAACTTGAGTTCATCCATGGTAAAATTTTGTGCCCATTTTTTTCAAGGTTGTCAAATTTCCGCTCAAAAGGACTTCAAAGTTTCGAAAGATACATATTTAAAGAAATCAAATGAAAGTTAAGAATCCCTGCAATTTAACAGTATTTTTTACTTAGAAGTTGCACAACAAATTTTTCAGAAATTATGTTTTAAAAATGATAGCATTTATTTTCAAATTTATATCAGCCTGTAACCATTATTCCCATACGTAAAAAATCGTTATATGGATAGAACTACAATTCATCCATGGTAAAACTTTGTACCCAGTTTTTCTCAAGGATGTAAAATTTCCTTTCCTCAAAGTTCCGAAAAATCTTTAGATTATTGTAAAATATTTACGAAAATTATATCGACCCAATATGGATGTCAGATGAAATTTACGAATTCCTGTAATAAAGTGCACGCAAAATTATACGGTTACTTTTATTTGCTCTGTGTATTAAAAATTTTAAGTGGTATTACATGATACTATCTGCTAATTACTGAAAGGTATTCCTACATGCAACATTTGGTATAATTTGATTGATATTTGATCATTTTATAGATGCTAAAAATGTACACTTTTAAATTAGTGAAAATTATATGTTCAGTCAATTTTTTTTCCAATTAAAGTCACATTTTTGGGATATTTTTATTTATTGGTTTATAGAAGTGTTTTTTAGGTAGTGAATTATTTTAATTCCAGACTAAATTGTGACTAAAACATCCAAAAACGCTGTTTATTGAGATTCAACATTATAATCCTTTGAATATTAAATAAGATTTCAAAAAATTCGAGAATTTATTCACGATTTCAATTTTTTTAGAAGTGAGAAAAAAACAGACAAAGTAGGTTACTTTAAATATTCAAAGATTTAACGAATTGAGACCTCTTTAAAGGCAATATTTCAAAGCTAAAATATTTATTTAAAATGCACTCGTAATGCAATTAAAGGGTGTGAAGATAAATACGTCAGTTAAATACGTCCCACATCATATGGAAAAATGTGGAATTTTCAAGCGGCTCCAGTGGACATAAGGAGCAGACATGAATGGGCTAAGCGGAAGAGTTGAAGTAGTCTAGGACTATTAGATTCCAGAAATGTATGTTCTATTTTCAGATTCCATCTATGATCAGAGATATATAATTTTGAAAAATGTGTTTTTTCACTATGATCATATGGAAAAATGTGGAATTTTCAAGTGGCTCCAGAAATAAATGGATTGCAACTTAAAAAGTTATGAATATTTAAACCTAGATACTTCGTTTATTTTTTCGTATATATTCTCTAGCGTAAAGCCTGTATTTTTTCATCGATTTCTCCTGGAATTCATGATATGCAATAAATACAACACTAAGGGTGAAATGTGCACTTAAAAATGGATGCCAGAATGCTTTATTTGTTCTGAAACGGATACATTTTTTATCGATGGCTGTATTCCGCGTACAGGAAATAATATGGAACTGCATATTTATGATTTCCCTGGTTATTAGATTAGAATAATTATTTAATAATAAAATGGAAAAAATAAAAAAAACTTCGATTTTAGAATTTCTTGATTAAGGACTGATAAAAGATTCTAAAAATGTATACAAAATTTACACGAAGGTTGTTTGGGCAGCGTTACCGACTTTAGTCGCCAATTTCCCCTTTTTCTACTAACTGGCTACCTTTTTCACTTCCTTTTTAAAATGGAACTAAATGGTTATGTGCTAAATGACAAGAATCTAAGCTGTTTATATATTAACTCCAACGAAGAAATTTATTATTTTCAGATTGTTTCACAATATAGTGATGTAAAAAAAGACCCCGAAAAATTTGTAAATGAACTGAAACTGTTAAAAACTAATGATAAAGTTTACGAACAACTATTTAAAGAATCAAATGCCAAATCTTTTTGGATCGGATTGTGAAAATAAAAAAATGGATTTGGTGTTACCAAAATCGAGGTTATATATATTTTGCAAAACTTTTACCCTGCGATGCTTCATTATTCAAATAAAATATAACTTAACTCATTATATGGACTTACTTAATTACTTTTTAATAAGCTTCATTAACCATAGAAAAAATTTGTAAATATAATTTAAAAAAAAAAAATTTATAAAAGCGAAAAATCACCCGAAAATTTCGAAATTATTAATCAAAAAGGAATTATAATTTAGAAATGACAAAACAGTTCAAAACATTAGGTCATTCTTCATATGAAATATAACCCAAATTTGTATGGGAATTTTGTGGTCCATTTTCTATTGGGTAATTTTATTAACAGTGGCTCTATATTTTATTTGTAAATTTATTAAAATATATATTTTAAGAAAATATCAACAACTAATGAGAACAAAAAAAATATTAGCTTTTTCCTGGCCTTACTTTTTGGGGCATTTAGCCTTTTCTGACCTTTTTTAAAGTACAATTTGGCCTCTTTTATTCTCACCTCCTAGCGACGCTGATCGTAATTTATATTTTTACTTTGGATCATAACAATGCCTCGGCGGAAGGTCTTTTTTCAAAATTATCACTAATGAAAAATAAATTATCCAACAGACTTAAGATCAATAACATAAATGTAGTTGAGTTAAAAAACATTATCAGCAGGGCAACCAAAAATATGCAAAAACATATTTTTTCTTCGATTCCAAATAAATCGAACTTAGTTGTTTATCCGTTTAAGGCTATTTTAAGAATTTTGGCATCGATTTATTATAGCATTTTTTTTTTTTTATTATTATTTCATTCATAACAGCATATTTTACTATATTTTGGGCTTAGCAGTATATTTTCTGATATTTTCATAAAAAGAAATCCTTATTTCAGAGTATATTTTACGAATTTAAAAAGCATAATTGTTGCATATTTTGCACCAAATAGAATTTTCAATTTCATTTCAATCAAAGCCGGTTTCCTCTTAAATTATATGTTAAGAGCATATTACTTTAAATTTTAAGTGCATATTTTCCGATTTTAGGAGAATTTTTTGTGCACTTTTTTGTATCATATTTTCGATTGCCCTGCTTATCAGCATTCTCTTTGAAAATTCTATTCCTAAAACCAATTTTTAGAAAATATAAGATCATAATATTATTGAAGATGTAAAGTTATTTTCGTACTTTAAAAATATTTTTACATTATTTCTTTTCGAATGTTGACTAAAAATTACCTGAAAATTAAAATATTTTAATACGATCAAGCATGATACAAAAAGTAGGTAGTTTCAATCATTAGTTTAAAAAAATAAAGATTTTTGAAGTTTTGTGTAATTATATTATATATATTTAAATTCATAATGAAATTGTTGCAAAAATTGTCAATTTTTTTCTTAATTTTACTTATATGAATCTAAAATTCAGATTAATTTAAGTTAAGTTTAAAACCTCAAAATTACATCTTAGAAAGGAGCAATGTGTAAAACATTTATGTAAACAAACTCAATTTCCTTTGTATGTAATAATAGGTTTCTTTTCATCAATGTTAGCACATAAAATTCCCCCATCAAAGATAATAACACTTTTTAAAAGATTTTTATTTTCACTAAAAATTCCTTGACACCTTTTATTCAATTCTAAAAAAAAAACCAATAACACGAGAAAAATGAACATAAAAAATATCACCTTTAAACTTCAATTGTTGTTTATGCATTCAGAAAAAAAATTGTAATGTTTTTCAAATGCTGCAAAATTCCAATTTATTTTGCAATTTTTAAAATTTACTCCAAAAAAGGTTATAAAAAATTATCAAACATATATTGAGGTGGTGAATATGATTTTATTATTTTCAATTTCATTCGGATTTGTTTTTTCTTTATTTATTTAATTAAATGTTCTTTCAACTTTTGACACTATATCCAAGAAAAAAAAACAACAAAAAATACAAAAAATTGAGAAAAATATTAAATTTATTATAAAATTTGTTTGACTTAACGAAGCAAACGGATTGAATGCATAACAAAATTTCATATAAATTTCAATGCAAATGTGTAACTACAGTAAAGGAGTAAATAATAGGGATAATAAAATAATGCATTTTTGACATCAGGAACATTTTTAGGAGAACAGTTCACTGATAACACATTTTTAAAAAAATGCGTTCGTTTGACTACATTAAAAAGCTTCAAGTATTTACTCTTTTTGCATTTACAAAATTTCATATCTTGACCTCAATGAGACTTGAGTGACAAATTACGTTATTAGTTACCAGGGCATACAAAAATATGAAAAATTATATTTTTTCCTGGGCTTCAAATGAACCAAACTGTTAGTTATTTTTCCGTTTCAGACAATTTTAAGAGTTTTGGTATCGATTTTTGCATATTTTTCTCATAATAGCATATTTTTGTAAATTTTTGCCTTGGCGTCATATTTTGTCATATTTTTTGGCACCTTTTAGCACCCTCGATTTACGCGGCTCATTGAGACCGGAGAAAGTACTACACGTACTTAAAACGCGTAAAACAAGGTTCAGAATAGGTACAAAATTATATTTTGGGACTATCATTTTTTACATATCGCTTAAATTGAAACACTAATTAAATAAAAAATGTTGTTTTGGGATCTTAAAATCGAGTTAAATTAAAACACATAATGATGAGGATGATACTATTATTAATTTATTTAAAGTAAAATAATGGGGAAATTATTTAGTGGTCATTGCCATTGTTAGTCAAAAATTTGCTTTTACATGATTTGTCTTCAGGTTGCAATAAAAACTTTTTTAAGGTTTTTGTTCAATCATATTATTTTTATATTGTTTATATATTTCTCTAATCTAATCGTATTCAGAATATAGTTGCATTTTATTTATTTATTTTTTTTTTACCTTAAATTGTCTTGGATGTAGGACACGTTTTGCTGATTTAGTAGGAAATATTTTTTATATTTCTCTCAAAAATCTTTTTCCAGCATTTATGCTATTTCACACTTTATTAAAATAATAATTTTATTTTCTATAAATTCTCACAGTACACACTTTATTTCGCGTAATTCAAGGTTTGACATTATTTTTTAAACTGGAAATTATTATTGAATCGTGTTATAAAGAAATCGTGTAAATGAGTAACGCCATATTCATTTGCGCAATTTCTTCCCTGTAATTTGCCTTTAGTGGTTCTTTTACTATCATATACGCTTTTCAATTACAATTCACTAATAATTTTCATCTTACAAATTCATAAAAATTTTGTAATTTCCTAATAAAATGTATTAGCTTTTTTTATTTTTTAGCAATTGCTAAAAAAATTCAACTTATTTTTAGCGTGAATAATAGATAATTTAAAATTTGGCCAGAAAAAAATAATATTTTAAGAGCATATTTGTTAATTTTAAGTGCATATTTTCCGATTTTAAAATCATTTTTTATGCGCATAAAACAGAGCATATTTGCTCATAACAACTAAGTTATAATTTCTTTTAATTCCTATTAATTTTGCCAGTACTGTATGTTTCTGTTTGTATGTGTGCATGTATATTTATGTTTATACTACATCTGATAATAATTCGTAAACCGTTATTAATGTTAAGTTAAGCTTTGTGCTTTTTCAGAAGCCGGTTAAGCCTTCTTTTCTGTATGCTGATGTTGTTATTATTATGCCTTTATTGTTGTTGTTGTTTTTGCTGTAAACAATATTATTACAACACTATGCAGTGTAGAGTATATGCGGAACACACCTTAGCGCCAACAACAATAACAATCAAATATCAAGAGATAAAAAATTAAACACAACAAAGTTTCTCTTTTACCTCCACCTCCTGCAAATTTACATTAAATAAACAGCAAAAACAAGAAAAAAAAATTGCAACAAATTTACAATGATTTTGGTAACAAGAAAAACTCATACCTAAAAAAAATATATTGTAATAAGCAAAAATCTGCATTTATGACAATTTTATGTTTTATGGAAATAAAAAAAAAAACAAAATGAAAAATCACTTGCTACATGATTGTAATATTTAACCACATGAAATGCATAACCACGTTTTTTATTTTTGCCTTTAACTTCTTTTTCATTTCATTTAAGCGTTTAGCCAGTTTTTAACGCAAAAAAAACTTAAACATCATCATCGTTTGTATTTCCGTCTTTACTTGATTTTTTTTTTACTTTTTTTACCAACACTAGCGTAATAACAAAATAATTTCACTTTCTTTTGGTCTTGAAACATTTAACACATCACAACAACAAGAAACAAAAACAAAACAGTAAATAAGAAAAAGCACTAACAACAAAAATTATAAAAAAATACAAAAAATAGCAACACACAAACCTAAAACTGATCTTCGCCTTATAAAGCCAACGAAGACAACGGACTTGGCGACAATAGCAAGTTCGTTAAAAGCTTCACAACAATAAAAAATAAATATAATTTAAACTAAAATCAAGTTTAGTATTAGTTATTTTTCTTCTTCTACTTTTGTGTTTTGTTTTTCGAGACCAAGAGTAAAGAGTACATTAAGACTCTCTTAGTAGTGGGATGGGTATATTAATTTTGTCAAGTGTTGTATAGTGCCGTTATTTATTTATTTTTTTTTTAATTTTTTTTTTTTTTTTTTTTTTTTTTGTACTTAAATTAAGGGGATTTTTGTAGTAAAAAAATCGGCTTTTGAAAATAATATTTTCGTGCTTCTTTCTGATTTCGTCACAGAAACGTGATCATAAGAAAAATGATGAAAAAAAAATACATAAATAAATATGTAAATATTTATAGAATTTTAATTTTCACTATCTAAGATGTTCGTGATTTGAATTTATCATGATTGATCATGCATTTTAAGGTGAGAATTTCAAAGAATGCAAGAAGCCATTTTTATAAAGTTAAAAGTGTGGGTCGTGTAATTAGAGGAATGCATCGAAATATTCAACAGTAAGTGTAAAGCTACGGTCACATAACATGCAAACATGTATCAATCAAATCAAAAATTGCGTTAACACTTGTTTTAGAAAAAATGTTTACCGTGATTTGATCTTGCAAGTAGTTTGTGAGAGAAAAAATAAAATCTTATATGTGATTTATGCTACATAAAAAATGTTTTCCTAAGGAATTAAGCATTATTTTGTTTTGTTACGGCGTTTTCGTCAAATATTTGACTAGCCTGAAAGTACCTTTAGAAGGATAAATTGACAACAGATTTACAAATAATATTTATAATATTTTTTTGAAATGCGAACGCTATATCGACAGTACCGGATCTTAAATACACTCCACCAACCACACAATCTTTTCAAAACATGCTCTAAAGTGTGCGTTCAAATAAAATGTAAAACATATTTCTTTTATAGCTTTGTCTACTGATAACTTATTTGTCTTTTTGTGATCAATATGTCTTTGAAAAATATTCCAAATTTTATGATGATACGAATTTTCACAATGGAGAGTCAAAGGGAAATACGTAAAAAAATTTTGAATCTATTAAACTCATCCAAATTGAACTTACAAAAAAATTTTAAAAGAGCTACGTGTCAGCAGACAATTATTTACTGGACTGATAAGAGAGTTAAATAATGACCTTACAATTGATCAGAAATCAGGAACAGGAAAAAAATAAAAGACCGCGAAACAAACACAAAACCAAAAAGGGTGGAGCAGTTCTTAATAAGTATTCCAAATATTTCCGGACGCGAAATTTTCTTAACGCTATGTTCGCAAAGTTGAAGCCAATATTAGACTTAAAACATTTAAAGTGCAAAAAGTACCAGATATAAACGTAAAGAAAAATTCTAAAACTAAAAATAGAGCAAAGTTCATCAAAAAGAAAGTTTAAAAGGTTCCAATTTATATAAAAGATTATAAAACATACGTCATTTCTGACTTTTCGTAGCTTCCTGGACAAAAGTTTTATGCAGCAAATGTTAGAGGAAATGTTCCAGGAGAGTATCGAATACAGTACAGTAAACCTAACGCTAATTTTGTTCCGAAAACTGCGAAACCTCCAAATTGCCCAGAACTTCGACCAGTTGAAAGATATTTGAAACTTATCAAAAGGGAATTAAGGAAGACTAATGGTGCGCCCAAAACATTAACAAATTTTAAACACAAGTGGACAGCTGGTTCCAAACAAGTTATGCAAAGTACAATGGAAATAATAATGGAGTGTGTTTCAAAGAAAATAAAAAAATTCATATCGTAGCATTAATTTATCCTTTATTGTTACATGTAAAAAATCTGTGGAAAAACCCCTAAAACATATTGTTTTATTCATAATTCTAACTTATTCCAGTCAAACTAATAAGTCCTTAATATCATGTTTAATAAAATGGCTTAAATGAAGATCAATTAATTTGATTCTAAAAGCTCCTCAGAGTGTTTTAACGAACTTTAGCTGTATCTTAATCTTAAATACTAAATATTTTTGGATTTCTTATTTTCTTCTATATATCACAAATCAAATTTTAAAAACTTCTCCTAAGGTATAAAAAAAATTATCTCTTAAAAATAACAAAATATGCCATAAATATGCTCTAAAAATCACTATATGCAAAAATATCTTATTAAGGGTGAAACATGCACTAAAAAATCGATGCCAAAATGCTTAATTTGTTATGAAACGGATAAATATTTTATCGATGGCTCCGTTCAACGTACAGAAAAAACATGCTATTTCATATTTCTGGTTTCTCTGCTTATATATAATACTGTTTAAAGAGACTGGAATCTTATTTTAAATGACCTCTACCGACATTTAACATAAGACTAAATGATTTTGAGCTCTTTAAGCCTCAGGTGTATAAATATTTCTGTTGATTAATTAACTAATTAAAATGTGTCATTATTTATATATATCGGACAATGTGTGTGTGTGTGTGTGTGCGTGTGTGTTGGCTACTCATATAGTTTTAAGTAAATTTGTTTGGTAAGTTGAAAAATAACGTTACTTTAATAGTTACCACTTAATAGTTACTTTGCGGTGCAACGAATTTTTAAGAAAAAAATAATAACTCCAAAAATATCTAAAGACGAGTAGGTCATAATTTACTTTTAAAATGAAATAAATATTTTTAGCTCTATACTTTTTAATTTAGCACTTAAATGTCGAACATTTTTGTCCTTCGAAGAACGTTCAGAAATTTGAAATCTAATGTTAAAAAATTACACGATTAATACAATAGCGATTAAACTAAAACACAACAAGTGAACCATAAATAACACTGGTCGTCAGAAAAATCCTCCCTTAAACAAGAATATGTGGAATAGATGGAATCTGATGTGCTAAACACGAATCTGCTTTAAGTTTATTTCTATCAAGTCCTGATTTTTTTTTTTATTGGCATATCTAATATTTGCCCCTTAATAAAGCGATTACAAGAGTATATTTTATCAAAACTCGGGAAGGCTATGACAAAAAGATGACCAAAATTGTCTTAATTTTTATCTTTTTTTTTTATTTCTTAGTTTCGGAATTTTTTAGAAATTTATTTAGAAATTGGGAAAAAAAATTTCATGCAAAATAGCAGAATTTTTTTTTTTCGTTAAAAGTTCTTTTAGGAAATGAAAACAGCAAAAATGTTCAGTTTTTAATCCTTTATCATAAAGTTGGTAATACTATAAATAAAATATACTATACATCGTCATCAATTTTGATTTTATTCCCAATTAAGTGAAAATACATATATATACCAACAATTAGGTGGTAGGCAAAGAAAAAGCTATATTAAAATATATTATTAGACATGATTGATATATATTTCTGACTTTTGAGGTTATGTGGGTTATATATATATATATATATATAACCTATAAATTTGAAGAACGAAAAGTTATGTTTGGACATTTACTTGCGTGAATGTGAAAACGTGGAAAGTGCCTATTTTATGTAATAATTCAGATAGCGCCCACATTTTGCGGCAAACTCTTGCTGTCGTTAATTTTCTTATAGTTAAATTTTGGTAAACCTAAGCGAAAGTTTTTTATGCCAGAAAAAATAGATTTTTAACAAGTGTGAGATGGTCTTTTGGATCAGATTTATATAGGGCACTTTAAAAATTCGTTGTCTTGTCTCACAAAACTCTCACTTGTTTAAATATTTTGTTTGTGTTTTCTTTTCTGTTTTTATTTGCCTCCTGTACCCGGTCACATATGCTAAAAAAATTGTTTTCTGGTTGTGTGACGGTGGTGCTTCGATTACGCTATTGACTTTCGCATATGAGTGTTAATAATGACTGTTAACAAATCTTTAAATGTTGCTGTACAAATTTTACTTTTATTCGTTTTACTTTTTTTTTTGCATTTCTCTTAAATCTTTACAAAGTGTCTCGATCACATGTGATTTTTTTTTTTTTTTTTTTTTTTTTTTTGTTATTTGTTTGTGGCTCTCCTTACAGGTTTGTATTTTTCTTGTATTACTTTTGTTATTACCACTGGCTGTAGTCGTTGTTGTTGTTGGTCTTTACATCTTCTTATGCATCACTTTTTTATTGTTGGTATTATTACGTTGTATAACGTAATACTAACGATGTAATAGTTATTGAAGTTTTGGTTTTTTCTTACTTATTTTGTTACTTGTTTTGTCGGTTTTATGTATTTTTTTCTTTTAATTTTTCTCGTTTTATTATTATTTCTGTTGTCTACTAGTTTTCAGCATGTACAAGATATATGCAAGTATGAGTGTATGTAATGTTTTTTTTTTTTTTTTTTTTATTTTTGTATGGTATTTATTTTTTCACTTCCACTATTTGTGTTGTGTTTTTGTAATTGTTTGAGCTGCTGCGGTTTTTTCATTGTTGCTGTTGCTATTCCTATTAATGTTACTTTACTATAGTTAGTGTTGTTGCATTGAATTGTTACTCAGCTTTGTTATTATGCCAAGTCCAACGATCAATGTACAGATTATATTACATATACAAACGACATTTGTGGTGTCTTTATTGTTAAGTTTGCTATTAGTATGGGTATTAACTTCACTTCTTTCTCTTATGGCGCTTTTAACTATGTATTGCAGTTTTACTTGAGTAAATATATTTGTAAGTAGACTTTTTATTTCAGTTGATTCGTTTAGTATTTCAATGTTGATTTTTCTGCCATTTTACTTCAGAGGTGCTTAACAGGAAAAACTATAATGGGAATTTCCTAAGAGGTATTGATATGCGTTTACGTAGTTGCCTACTTTTATAAATCAATATTGATCATTTAATTAAGACCTTTCTTAATGATAAAATGGAATTATTACTTAATTTGAAAATAATTTATATATTGATGCTTAATTAACATCAAAAATTATTAATTAGAGGCTTGCACAACTTTTGAATATGCCGTAAACAGATAATTGCAACACTTGTTGAAAATAATCTTAAAAAGTTGTTACAATCTTTATATATTTTTAATTAAAATAATTATTTTTCAGAATGCGGAATAATATACGAGAGTAGTGTGATAAGTTTATAGCAAATTTACACTCAAAATACACCCGAACTTTATGCAACTAATTTATTCAAATCTCATAATACTTACTATGCACTTCTCATAAATTTAAATGACATATCACGTTATTTGCTATGTTCAAACGAAAAAATCAACTTTTTCCTAATAGCGTTCAGTTTTGTATTTTTTTTTTTTTAACAGTTTTTTTTTAAATCAATTTCGATATTTTAAAATAGTTGGTAGGAAAATCTAATTAAAATTCTTTTACGAATTTTAACTCTACTTTCTGTTTTTTATCCTTAAAATTTCTTAATTTTGAAGAACATATTTATACTCATAAAATACTATCTCAAAAATATCTTTTGGTTTTTTTTTTCTTTTTAAAAAGACTAAAATTTTAGGTGGCTGGTTCCGAAGAAATCTTCAAAAATCTATCATTATTTTATTAAAACTTTTACTATTTAAAATTTACGAATTTTATTTCGTTCATGGGTAAAGTTTTATTGCAAACCATTTTAAAATGAAGTAAATAGAAAAAACTTATGCGTCTAAAACTGCATTCAATTTAAAATGTAATCTAAAAAATAAAAAAATAAGCACTTATTAAAAAAGAAAAACAATTCCATTAATACATACCGAAATGGTCTATTTTCGATAAAAGTTTACAAACAGAAACTCAATTGAATTCACTTAAAATCTATCCTTTATTGCTTTCTCAAGATGTTATCTAACACATGTGAGGAATTTTAAAAATTTCGAATCTCTTTGAAATCGACTTTATGTGTATTGAATTTCTAAAGTTTGCTTAAAAAACAGGAAAACTGTTTATGCATTCTGGTAGACCTTACAAAATAGCTAAGAAATCAAAAATTTTATATTATTCACCTATAATATATATAATAATATAAGGAAAGCTACCATTTAATCCTAAAAAAGCATAAAAAATATAGTTGAAACTTTCGAGAATTTTTTGATTTATTTTCAATTTTGCACTGACAATTTACGTCTTTTAGATTCAAACTATTAATCAGTCGAGAAATTTGGTAATTTATATGTTGTATAGCAAGTAACTGTTTTAATATCTGGTGAAGAGTTATACGGTGATAAAATCTACGATTTTTTGAATTTTGTTGTTGTTGAAGAAGATTTGCACGCATAAGTGAAATTAAATTTAGAGAACAGAATATCGAAGAAGAACGGATTTTCTACAGTTGAGGTATATCTCGTTGATGTCTGGAAACCAGACATGGGATACCATCATCACAAACTTACATATAATTGGCGTAAATATTTGTAATATATATGTTTTTCGCTCCTGGAAATATCGCTTTTGCAGAAATTGCCCAAAGTATGGAGTAAACAGATTTTTTTTAATAAATGATAGTTCCTTTAAAAAAATTGTAAATGCAAAAATTTTACGCATTTCTTAAAATTTTCTCAAAATTTTCAAATTTTGTTCCGAATTTCTTTAGTATAAGATATGACTTAAAAAAAAATAAGAAACATCATTTATACCGGCTACAGCGGTATTCTTCTCCAAACACATTTCGCTTGCTGACAACTACCGCAAAAAGAAATTACGGTAATATTGATGTGAAATGAAAGCATTTTATTTGTGTAATACAAAAATTCAGGTGGCATCAAAATATTTTAAAGACATAATTGTATGGACCAAAAAATATTAATAAAAACTATTTTCCATGTAAAACTTATCACTAAATAAGAAACATATTTAAAAAAAAAGCTAAAATTGCGCTTTTTATAAGTAATATTATCTTGAGTAGTAAGGTTTAAACGACACAAGAGATTTTTCTATCATAACAAGAGATACCACAATTTTTTTTTTTTTTATTTATATCAGCATATACGGAAAGTTGTAGATAAAATTTTATTATAATAAAGCACAATTTTCGTTTTTCGTGGAGGTATATTGTTAAAATTTAATAGTAATTTTTTTTTTTTTTTTAATTTCATTGTAATTTGTGTTATTTTTGCCCGAAATAGTTTATTAATTGAGATTGTCATGAAGAATTGCACTTCTTCTTAAAAGAAATAAACGTAAAAAATCAACAAAATGGTGTTTGATATCAAAACAAATTTATCTTCGCTTGAGCTCTAACAATTTTATCATAAATAAAATATACGAATACGGAATATTACTTTAATACTAACATCAGGATCAATTTATGCACTTTAGGACGATTCCCGAAAGTGGGCTTAATGGGAGCTATGGTAAATTATGAAGCGATCCTCATAAAATTTGTCACTATGATTTCTACTTATATAAAACTTATTTGTGTCAAATATAAACCTGATACTAACATGTGTATGAAATTTATGCACGTTAAAGGGATTTATATGGAAGCTATGGTCAAATATGGACAGATCATGGAATTTGGCACAAGGATTGATACTTATACAAAACTTCCTTGCACTGAATTTCATTATAATATAAGGCATTTATGATCGTTAAACCCCTATTCTGGGAGGACATTTGTATGGGGGCTAGGTGAAATAATGGACCGATCATAACCAATTTCAATAGGCTTGTGTCATGAAAGTCCTACGTGCCAAATGTCATTTAATTATCTTAAAAATTGCGACCAGTACGTTATGCAAAAGGTTCACATGGACAGCCAGCCGTCCAGCCAGACGGACGGACGGACATCGTTAAATCGACTCAAAAAGTGAGTCGATTGGTAAACTTTAAGGTGGGTGTTGGATGATTTTTTCTGTGTGTTATATATATATATATATATATACTATATACTATATACTATATACTGTATATAATCCGTGAAAGTAATTTCTGAGTGGGTGAAATTTTATTGAAATATATATATTTGAGACATTTATGAACGTTAAAATCATATGCCTTCAGGATATTTATGTAGTATGATATAATGATAATATAATGGACCAATCATAATAATTCCAATAAAGCTTGTACTTGTACCAAAATATTTTTATTTTCATTAAAATATCTTCTTTGTTTTACATGACCCAGAAAGCATCTATATATTAGTTCAAATCAACTGCTCATTATCGATAATGTGATTTTACTTGGTTAAAATCAATTATTTAAAAATTAAAATAGAAAAAAATAATTTATACCTTCCCTATTTGGTAAATAGTTCATAGTTTACACTACAAAACTAAATTTAGTTATTCAGCATCTTGTTAGCTCATATACTAACCGTGATGACTCCATAAAAATATTCAAGAGTTGAGGGAAAACAATTTTTATAATTCTGTATTGAGATACGTACATATGTTTTTAATAATAAACTCAAAAAACGTGTTTTTTTTTTTTTGTTTGCTGTAAATACTCTTACAAAGTTTTTGATAAAATTAATTAATAATCTAATTTCCAAAACAAATGTGTATTAATTATATTAAAAAAGAAGATCGGCTTTATAATTAATTAAAATTTTAAAACAATAAAGCTAAATATTTCTTACATACATATTTTAACAATTTACAATATGAAAACACGACTAAAGATTAAATTAATTTTATTCACAAAACAAAACTAATAAAAATTTAAATGATTTTTAAAAGGAAAACATAAATATTTCTTTGTGTAAACTAATACTCATATTAATAAGTTTATTTTGATTTTATTTAAATGAAATAGTTTTATCTTTTATTAAAAAAAAAAAATTGCACATACATACATTTGTATTTATTGCAAAATTTGCAATTAAGTTGAACAAATTCAAATAAGACGTGTAGAAAAGTTAATGAAATTAAAATTATATTTGAAACTAAACAATAGCTCTAATTAAATGTTTAGTATATTTAAATATTTATTTCTTTCACCGCTAAATGGGAATGATTGTATAATAAATACTAATAAATATGTATCTTCTAAAAAAACTGATCCAATTGGAAGAAAAAAAAATGGTTGTTTACATTTATAAAATTTAAAGGATGATAAATATTATGAAAATTAAGTGCTACTGGTATTATATATTTTAAATTTGTCATAGATTTGCCGAGAAATTACTAAAGGTTTCTTAAAATTTAGTATCTTAAACAAATTAAGTATTTAAAAAAAATATTTAAAAAAATTAATTAAAAGGAGAATTTATCTTTTCGCTAAGAGCTCAAAGATAAAAATGTTTAATATTTATAATTTTTTCATTTTCTTTGTTGTTTTTTGGCAATAATTGTAATTTATATACAGACATTTTTTTAGATTTCATTCCTTATTCAATAACAAGGACATACATTTTGGAAATTAAAAATACTTCATACTAGTCATTAGAAATTCATCTTTAAGCTTTTATAAATAAAATGAAAATCTTTTTTAAAAATAGTTCTCTAAATATATTAATTTATTAGTATTACTCTTCACACGAGTTCAAGTGCAAGAGACTAAATATTCAAATGTACTGAAACGTATCTATAAAAGAAAATTATTTTAAAATAATATTTAATATCATTTTGTTGCACGTGCGAAAAATCACTTGTAAAATGACACAGTGTGTACAATAGACGTTCTTGCTGATATCATAAATCAGTCTCAAAATTTTCCAAAACACACTCAAAATATTGAGTTATGCTCAGAAACTGTTTTTGGGTAGGTTCCAGTATTAATATATTCCTAAGTTGTCATTGTTTTGTTGATTTTTTATTTTTTAAATATTTTAGAAAGTAGAAGAAAATTAGGCGTTTCAGCCAAATAAATTTAATTACGCTTTCGTCGAACTTATTCGATTTTATTTTTGCTTCAGAAAGTATGCTCCAAATAAAGTATAAAATAGAAGACTTTTTAAACATTTTTTTCATAAACTTTAGAAAATGTTTAATAACTTTTTCATTTATTTACCGATTAAAGAAAAGAAAAACATATTTCGGTTTATATTAGAAAAAGAATATTTAGAACTATGTATACAAATATGTTGAGTTTAAAAGAAAATTTTATATACCTACATTCTTTGGTTTTTAAATCAATTTTAAAATCTAAAATTGAACCACCCTCAAAATAGTTTTTTTCGGAATATCTCAAAATTTAGAGGGTGTCTTGGAATTTTTGAAAATGGTTTGTAATGTTCTAAGAAAATCTACAACCCAGATTGTCATAATTGAATCATTAAATTGTAATTTCAAGTAAAGTGTTTTGATCTATCTATAGAGTATGATTCTAATGGTAAAATGTCGTCGGTACAAGAAAAAATTCGTAAACAAATTTTGTACAAAATACTTGAAAATTAACACTTAAGGCATAATAAATTAAAGAGTATTCAGTTTAACTGAAAAATCTCATTTTAGAAAAAACTGGTTGGTCGGTTATGGACTCTTAACCCAAAAAACGGTTATCCATTTTTTAGACATTTTAATTTTTAAACAAGAAAATATTATTTATTGTGATTTTTTAAAACAAAAGCCTAAATTTATACGTGTATATGAGTTTTTCTCCAAAAAAATAACAGTTTCAAAATTCAAGTTTTTTATTTCACGTTATAACTTTTGAGAAATTCTTTTGTTTTGAAATGGACATTGTTTTTATTTATTTCACTTATCTTTTTCTTAATATTTTATTCCTAAACCTGGTACACAGAGAGAAAAAATTTACAAATAAAATTTTTTTTTTTTCATAAATATGAATCGAACATGACTTTTTTTCTCAAACTTTTTTCATAAAAAATATTTTTTTTTTAATTATTGAATTATACATATTAAAAGTGTGCACAGTAATAGCAACATATTAATATTTTGTTTAGTTTTGTTTTATAATTTATATTTTCTTTAAAATTTGACAGTATTGATCCGATTTAATTATTAATTGTTGCATCTAAAATTATTTCCATTTAAATTTTGGGACTACACCTATTTTGAAGCCGCATAAAAGAACGGTTTTGTATCTGAGAATTTATCGCATGATTAAAAAATTTGAAAAATCTTTAAATCTTTAAAAAATTTCAAAATATATTTTGCATTTTACCCTTGCTGAAACATCGAATTAAACAACAATTCCTTTTTGTATGATGAAATTTTTGTACTTTTTAAAAATCTATAAACCTAAAAGCTTCAAAATTTTTTTAGTTCTTTAGGTGGAATAAAAGTACAGTCATAATTAACAATGTGGCTCAAAATAATTTTTGAAATTGCGGTGTTTAAGATATACACCTTGACGGTGCACCGCGATGCCATACGTTACGTATCCGGTCAGGTTGGATATAATTGAGTACTATTTTAAATTAAATAAAGCACTTTCCTTTTTAATATGCTCAATTTTTTTTTGAGTTTAGGTGAATATCCAAATATTTATATAAAAATTATAAAATGTTTCTGATATAAAAACAGGAATAAAAAGCTATACCTATATTTAATACGCCTTTCGGTGAGCAGTACTATCTTGTTGATTTGTAATTTCAATAAATCTTTTTTTACGGACTATATGCTAAATTTTAGAGATTTAATTATCTATTTATGCAGTCAAATCCACTGTTTTAACGTTTTGAAGTTACCATATTATTTTTAATCATAACTGAACGAAGTTTTCGGCGGAAGTCAGTGTTGCCGGATTTGATAGTTCATATTGCACAAACAAAGCCCTCAAATTATCCAAAAATTTAAAAAAAATAAACAAAAGTATAAATTTTTCAAAAATTACTTAAATTGAATTAAAACTATAAAAAAATTAAAATTTATTTTATATTCCCTCTATGATCTCTAAAATATAAATAACCCTTATTATAAAATATGTTAATTCGAGTATATTTTTGGGATTTATACAATTTTGAATTATTTATCTTCTAACTTAGTCACCGCACAAAATTTCGGACCATGCTTTTAAAAACTTTAAACGCTTTTCTTTGACGTAGAATATATTAGAATATATGTATCAATATATCCACATTTAAACTTTGTACATAATACAATTTCGAACATTACTTTTTTCAATTCCAGTTTTTATTTGCATAGTATAAAATCTCTAAATTAGGGGATCTTTATTTTACATTGGAGAAATTTTATGAACAGTAAATTTACAAAAAAAAAAAAATTATACAAAACTTTTAAACACTGTCGGAAGTCCTTTTGTATATATATACTGCAAAGGCCTATTTTTTAAACTGTGCTTCAGAAATTAATTTGTAGACCTTGAATAAACAATGCTCTACAATTTGTAGTACGAAACTGGATTACTTTCCACTTTTTGATTCGAAAAAAAACTTAAAATTAAATGCATCGGGATATTTTACCAAAAACCATAATTTTTAGGGTAACCATATTTTGTTGCTTATGTTCTGCACAGTACTGTATATGTATAATTTTTTAAGTCAAATTTATACATATTTTTATTTAAAACCTAAATATGCATTTCTAAAATTGATGAGAAATAAAAAAGTTAAAAAAAAAACAATTTTTCATTGTTTTTGTATTTTTTTAAAGTCATTTAATATATTATACAAGTGAGAATGTTACATTCGTTTTGGCCGAATCCATATAATAACCATATGCAACTTTTTAAAATTTCACCTTATAAGAAAGGTGGGCGGTAAAATGGGCAGAATACGTCCATTTTTTCCGAGTTTACATTGGTTCTTTATCTATTAGTACAAAATTTCTTTGATGTTTCACCTAATATGGGGCGGTAAAGTGTGCGGATCATGCCCATTTTTGATTTCCGAGTTCATATGTTAATTATCATATATGCTTTTGTTTAAGAGATATAAGCAGAAAAGTATGAACTGAAGTTACAATGGACACTCAGTGATTCTACTTGTATTTGGCCCATAACTTATTGTTTAGTAACCGATTTTGCCCATTTTCAATACCAAACAAATATAAATAATTGAGCCAAGTTTCGTCCGCCTAGGTGGTCCCCCCGTAGTCCTATGCAGCTTTCAACAGACAGAGGGACAGAAGGACAGACATAGCGAGATCGACTCAGCGTCTTACCTGAACCAAGAATATACATACTTTATGGGCTTTTAAATGAGTTTTCGACATGTTACACACGGATTAACAATACCAATTGATGGTGGGTATAAAATAATTAGAACCTATTACTTTCTTACTATAGCTATTTAAAAATTATAAACATATTTTGTTAGGCAACAGTCAGGAAATCTTGAAACAAATCTGTTATTTCAAATATTTATATAAACCTATTTGAATAAAACTTTATATTCACACCTCCATTCTAAATCATGTTATTTCTAAAAAGAGATATTTGAGATATGAGCCTTTCAAGCTTTTTAGCGCCTGATACGTTTTAGCGACATCAAATTTATTATTCATCACTCAAAACAATTAATTATTTCCTCCAAGCAAGTCCAACGACAAACTAAGCACACAAGCTCTTTGGGGTGCCTACATACAAATTTGTATGTTTGCAGATAAGATTTAAAAATAAATGAGGAATAAAAATTATAAATAAATATGTACACAACGACAAAAAAATCATTAACGTTAGCAGCAAAATGTGATAACAACAATAATAACAACAGCAGCATCAACACACCATTAATGGACAAAAAAAGTCATTTATTTACAATGAAATTGTAAGAAAAAAGAAGCAGAAAAAGAGACATTTAAATAGTTAGTTAAATGACAAACTGTCTAATATTTTAAATTTAGGTTGACATACAACCAACAACACCAAAGAAATACACGTAATAAACGGAATACAACAATAATTTAACCAACATAGAGACTTAATCATGAAAAAATAAACATAGAAAATGACAAATACCAAACAGAAAATAAACACATCACAACAAAAAATATAGAAAAAAATCAAACAGAGCTGCCAGCTACATTTTTTGGCCAACCCCAAAATTTTACAACAAATTTCCCCAAAATCCCCACTTAACAAAAAAAAAGACATTTAATTATTCTAAATAATATATATATATATATATATATATATATATATATATATATATTGATTTGAATCAGTATTTGTGCTTTCTTTTTATAGAGATAATTTTTTGATGAATATTTTTACATAACTACATATGTACTTATGTTTAAATTTAATTTTATTAGTTTAAAATTAAAATTATACATGTCGGATTAAATTCTTGTCAACAGATTTTATTTATATTAACATTCTAATGGCCAAGGTAATATTCAGGGGAGATATTTGTCAAAACCTTTATTTTGCTATTGTTTATACTTGATGTATAAAAATTAAAAATTCTTGAAAAATATATTAGGTTCACTTTTCGACCGTTAGAGGTCAGAACAAAAATGTAAAAAATAAATTTTAAGATTAAAAATATAATTAGTGTAAAATTTTTGGAGGATTTAAGGTTTGATTAAAATACGAAAAAAAAAAAAATATATATATATATATATATATATATATATATATATATGTGAAAACCAACATTAAGAAAAACGAAGCTTTAAGAAATTGCTAGATGACATCTTTTGCTCTTTTCTTGAAAAAATGAAAATGCACAGTCAACTTTCTGATATTTCTCATTAATATCGCTTTCTGACACTTATTTAAATAAAATGAAAAAGAAAATTGCAACTCTTTCAACTTTAAAAATGATAGCCGATAATTCTGTTGTACTCAATCAGGTACGATCGGATATTGATATGTTAAGATGCTCCCGAAGTTTTGTTAAGCTCATAACCGAACAAATGCACTCTACATATGCGTTGCTTGTAAGGACCGTTAGCATTTTAAGGACTGCTTGTACAAGTTCATTATAATGACATGTAAATATAACATCTTTAAAGCAGTATACTTTTGTTCAAAATCCAATTTTATTAAATAAACAAAAAGATACATTATTTCTCCGAAAAATCCCCAAAATATTTTAGATATCGCCAATACATTCCCTAATCCTCAAACTAAAATTTTCATCCTTTTTCCCAAATTTGTTTTTAAAACACTAGCTATGAAGTTAAGTGGAACTAAAGATTTAACAAAACAACAGCAGCACAATAGTAACACTTGAAAACAACAACAAAAACTAATCATAAAATAAAGAAGCACCGAAGTAAAAAAAGCGCAAAAACAAGAGAGCAAAAAACAAGGGCTTTATTAACACATGAAAATATGTAAATTTTTACAACAAAAGCTCAAGAGAAGCTCTTCGTGTGTGTTTCTTTTTTCATTTTTTTTTCTCATATCACGAAATTTGATGGAGACAACAAAAACAACAAAAAAAATTAAAGAAGTACAAAAAAAATCTTTCGTCACTTTAGTGCACTCCACATCTCAAAGTGACTTACATATTGTATATACATACAGTGTCTTACTAAAGTATTTGAATTTTTTTAATTTTTTATAAAGAAAATTTTATTAAATGATTCAAAAGAATAATTCTTAGATTTATTAATTGAAATTTGTTTGTATATATATTATCTTCATAATCCAAAAACTGCAATCAAAAATATGGCTTTGTTTCGAAGAAACTTCAAAAATAGTATGAGAAGTCACGGAATTTACCTCACCAAAGTATTTGGGACAACTCCAAAAAATTTCGAACTAAAATTACTTTTCTAAAAATTTTATATCTTCATTTTTTTTTTTAATTTGACGTGTTCATTAAGCTAGTCATCGTGCATTTTATTGCGCAAGAAACAGTTCCAAATCGTCTAAGGTGCATGGTTTATGGACCTCTAAGATAGGATGTCTCGGGCATTTTTGTCAAAAAGGAACAAAGGATACGGTTAAATAACTTTTATGTGCATTGTCCGATTTTAACAAAATTGGTATCAATAGAAAGGGCTGATATTCCTCTTTATTATAAAATCACAATAGTTACACATCTTCCTGTCGAAAGAATCTCTAAAATAAAAAATATCCTTTAACTTAGGATATCCTGAAAAGGGGTGTTTTAATTTCCATTATTTTTTGACATGATGCTTACAATCATTTTGTTGTTATAGTGTAAAAATTTCAAAATGGGATCTCAATGTGATCAGAAGTTGCAACAGTTTGTCTATAGAAGTTACTACAATTTTACTAACAAATTAATATATTTTTAAGAGTTCTGATACTCTTACTTTAAATTGGAAAGGATAAAAACAAGTAGTTTTGGTCGAGATCAATCACATAATAGTCTACATGCTTATATATAGGCTCAAAAACGATTATCGGGAGAGGACCTTATATGAGACCTACGGCCAATTGTGGAAGGATCCTTAAGAAATTAATTACCACAATTTATGCGTATATGAAAATATTTATGTAAAATTTTATCTCGATGTTGATGTTTATGTGAGATTTATGAAAGTTTAATTGATTTTCGGGAATGCGGATCATATGAGAACCAAATTCAATTATGAGTCTATTATAGTGAAATTTTGTATGATGATTTAATCTTATAAGAACTCAAATATATAAAATTTTGTATTCATGTTAACATTAATATAAGATTAATGCGTTTTTAAGTAATTTTTAAGCAGTTGAACCTACATGAAATATATGATCAATTATGGACCGACTTTTGTAAAATTTAGTACAACGATCTATATTTGTACAAATCTTATGTGTGCTGAAAACATATAAATGTGACATATTTCAGATTTTTTTTTTTATATGCGTTAAACTACTATTGCGAGGAAAAAAGTTGTATGGGGTATAGGTGAAATAATGGACCGATCATAATCAATTCCAGTAAATTTTGCCTTTGTAACCCCATGTATCAAATTTGTGTAAATGTAAATAATCTTTAAAATCGTTACAAATAATTCGGCGCATTTTGTAAAGTAGGTAACAGTGGGTTAAAGGTCTCTTAATGTGCTCTTGAAACTTCTAAAATAATATCAAATTATTTTTTCGGGATCAGGAATGTAATAAATATGTATATGCGACTTATTTCAATAAGTTATTACACGACTTAGAAAACTAATTTTGTTATTATTAAGATCGTGATTTGCTTGTTGATTTTATTATTGTTACATGTGGTTATCATTTTTTTATAGGATAGAGGGTTCATATTCATGATAGGAAATACTTATGATAAAAGTGTATAATTACCCATGTTAAGTTCGACTAAGAATATGTGAACTGTCAAACATTATACTTAAATCGATTGGTCTTAATTTGCTTAAGAATTTGGTCATGATATAAATAAATAAAAAAATAAAGTTTCGGGGATATTTAGTCCAATTGTTTATTTAATGGAAATAGAAGGTTGATATTGGAAAAACACGCCTATTTTACTTCTGAAAAATTAAAAATATGACAAAAACGTTTTTTTATTGAAATCCCATATTTGTAGCGTCCTAGTCATTTATTATAGGGCATTGCACCATTAAAAATAAAATATCTTAAGTATCAAATCCATTTTAGTACCGTTGGTATCAAAAATTTATTTTAAAATGTTGAGAAATAAATTGCCAATACGTAGCCATTGATAAATTTGGAGACTACAACACCTGACTTGACGATACAGCTCCAAAATATACCACGACATAATTGAGCTTTTTTTTTTTTTTTTTTTTTTTTTTTTAATAGTTACATAGCCATATTCATTTTGGATTAATAACTTGCACTCGAGAAATGCTGAAGCGGAAAATGTTTAATTTTATTTTGATCAGCGCAAATAATATTAACATGTAAGTAAACTTGTTCAGATATTTATATCTTTTTATAGTGTCCGATAGCTTGAAAGACTTAAAATTATGCAACTCAAAATATACTCTTGGCATCAATTTGACTTATATTTCTGTAGCCCGCATCCAAGTCTCCAATTGTATAACAGCTAATACCCACAGTAACACAATTTAAAAGTTTTGTACAATATGGGGACCAATACTTCAGTAAAATGATCTTAATCTTGTATATTTCTCATTTTTAACAAGATAATGAACCAATGGGATGTCAAAATTTAGAACTTTTACAGAAAAAATATTTTTTGCAGGCATGATAAAGTTCATTTATATTTGCAATTAAAAAATTTTTATATTTAGGAAATTATATAGCAAAAATGTCCCGATTATTCCAAAATATCCCTCAAATTTATAGAAAGAATTAACAGTGATAATTGATACCAATTAATATAAAAAATATATATTTTTTGTCCTTTTTTTGTTTTTTTGAGTCTGTTCAAATACAAAAAAAATTAAAAAATGCGAATACTGTGAGGTAATTGAAATGACTGCACGTGTTATTTTTCTCAATTTCTCGGAAATTATTCAACGTTTTGTGCTACTTTTTGCATTTAATAGAAGACGTAACCGACAAAGCAAATTCATTAATAAATCATTATTTATTTATTTCTTTATTTACTTAATGTTAAAATTAAAATATCTCATTTTTTTATTTAAAAATAAAAATTCACTAATTTATGTGAGACACTGTACATACATATGTATGCATAATAAATTGGAAATTTTATATTTTTTGTTTTTTTTTTTTTTTCATCAAAATAAAAAATGTAGATTTTAATTTTTTTAGAACACGTTTTATTTAGCGAATCGGAATCTTTGTTTTTAAAATTGTTTTTGTTGTTTTTTTTTTTTTGTTATTGCTAGTTGAATGTTTATATATGAGTTTTTCTTAATTTTTTTTTTTCAGATTTATAGAATTGCATCCGGCATTAATACATACTTATTTGTATGGGTACGAGTAATGAAAGGCGAATTAATTTAAAAATTTTTTTGTTTGTTATTTTTATTTTATTTATCTCTATTTAATTTTATTTTATTTGTCATTTTATATTGATTTTATTAACATTCCGTAATTAAAGCGAGTGATATTGATCTTTTGGTTACGGTACAACAGCTGCATGATTTTTGATTGAAATACTCTTACCGCTAAAAAAAAACACGCATTCAGATTTAGATTTAGATCGATTTGGCACTAAATTGCTTCCCGCATGGCCAAAAACGAAAGCAGAAGTAGAAATTTTATAAAAAAAAGACAAGTTTCTAAACGACTTTTTTTAAGTTTCATAAAAAAGCATATTACTATATTCTTTTCACTATTATTTCTTATGTAATGTATAAAATAGATATCAATCTATAAAATATATATGAACCGGATTTGCAGAAGTTGCAATTTTTTTAAACTTTTATATAACCGAGGTAGTCAGATTTGACACTATGTAGCTTATGTGGTCTTATCGCAGGGTGACTAAGAAGTGATGTTTCTAAAAACCTAGGTCCTCCTCTAAAATTCTTCCATACATTTCAATTCGATCCAAGGAGTAATTTAGGAGATAAAGATTTATTACAAAAATTTTTGCGTTTGGTCTCACTTTGTGATGGGGGTATACCTTGTGTTTGTCATTCCGTATGTATATATTATTAGCCCCCGTAAGACTTCCAGTCGATCTATGTCTGCCTCTTAAAAGCAGGATAGGGCTAAAGAAGGACCATCTAGGGGGACGAAATTTGACTCAAAATTTTTTGGGTATTGAAAATGGGCAAAATCGTTTAATAGAAAATGTTATGGGCCAAATACTAAGAAAAACTTAGTGTCCATCGAAACTCTAGTTCATACTTTATCGCCAATGTCCACTAAACAAAGTTATGTACGCCGTCTTTATACAAAAATTCAAGTATCGATATAATGTCGATGTGACTACCTTTCAAATAAGGTGAAATTATAAATTAGAGTGGCACAAAAAATTACAGATGGTGGGTATAATAGATTCAGTCAATCTTACTTATTTTTATTAAAAGCCTAGTTCATAAATTATTAAAAAACAATTTCTCCAGTTCATAATTAAATTTCTAACCTTATATTCAAATTACACATAATAAACAATTTTTTCAGATCAAAACATGTTGGGCCATGATCCCAAATTTTTTGGCTGTAAATAGAATACTGCAAATTCGTATTATAGAAACATGATTTTGAAGGTTTTACACTGGTGATTACGAATCTGAAATTAAAATTTAAGAATTCTGGTAAAAATAACCTTAATATGGGGTCTCAGAATTATTTTTAGTGTCGAACAATATCCGTCAGTCCAAAAGGAAGGCTAGACGGTTGGCTGGTCACATTTTCGAAGATATGTTAATGAAATATGCCACGAATAATTATTTTGGTACAAAGAGGAAGCCTATTCAAATTGTTATGATTGGTCCATGTTTTCATCTAGCCTCCATACGAATATCCTCCCGGATTAAGGGTTTAACACTCATAAATGCCTTAAATATATCAGTATTTATCGCAAATTCGATATACTTCATATCAGCATATATTCTAAATTTTCTACAATGTATTTGTATTTCTTAAAACACTAATTTTATATGAGTTTTTTCGTTAAAAGATCAACAACACAAAAGTGGACGAAAAGGGGGAAATAGGTGCAACCTTCTCGTTTTAAAAACCTTTCAGGGATCATATTTTTGTTTAATTTAGCGCAGTATCGAAGAGCACTTTTTGGAAATTTGTATTGAAAAAATATCGTATGCATTTTTCATTTGAAAAGTATCTACATACATTTTTTATACATCAAAATTATTTGCACAGCTTTAAAAGTAAATTATTTACGCTCATCTTTGCTAATGATGATTCTAAATCTTGCCTATCCAGGTGGATATTCGGAAACTATTGCTTTTTATACGAAGGTACAGTTCGATTGGATGAATTCTGGAATGAATACAATGTAAATATGTTAGCAGATATACATGCCATTTAAACTTTTAAAATAAATATTTTTTTTTTACAAAACGTCAATTTTGCCAACATCTCCTCATGGTCCCACTCCATGAGGAGTTGCTGCTAAAGCTTTTATGTGCATTTAGGAGAAAAATTATAAACTTTTATTGAGTTTTTTGAATTGAAACCAACTCTGGAGGTATACAAGACCTAAGCGCCAAAATATCGTAACGGACAACATTTTCGAAATTCGTTTTTTGATGAAAATTTATTTTTCAGAAACATCTACATCATCTGCAAAAATTTTATTTATAGCGAAAGCAATTTAAGTGACGTTTTCCATATTTCGAAGTTATTAAAAGGATTAATACGTAATTTTGTATGGTTTTAATACAAAAACAAAACTTTGTTTCTCGCCCTCTTGAAAAGGTGTTCAAGGACTTTTCTTCAGCCCATCGATGATATACATAACAGTATGTTAACAACCACAAAAATGCTTCCACTGAAAAGTTTTGTATTCTGCACTTACAATATTTTCACGGTTAGTGCTCGATATCGGTTTTAAATTTCATGTATTTAAAAAATCGGAAAAAAGTGCAAAGAATTTTAATGATTTAAAGTAACATAAAATATAAAAATATATAATTCAGAATTTCTTTAAATGATTTTTAATTAAAAACTAATAAAACATGTAACTTTTTATTGTCTTTATAATTTAAAATACCATTATGGATATCGTTATAGAAATAAAAAAAACAAAAACGAATACCGATACCGTTATTCGTTTCGGTTTCTAACCTTGTTGAAAGCTAAATTTTAGTCTATATCCACAATAAATTTCTACTAGAAGTTTTAATGTGTTAAAGAAATTCCCAATATTTATTGCAAATGTGATATCGAACATAATAACAAAATATTTCTTCACAAACTAGCTGAACGTATCTACTATAAAAAATATAGCCCAATGTGCAATATGAATTCCATTATTTCACTAAGGTGTAGCTCTGGATAAAGCCTAGCACACTGAGTTTACGTCATATTTATCTCTTGAAGTTTTGGAGTTATACTATCCCAATTTTGCAAGATCTCGGTCCATTTTCTTGCATATATAACCCAATACTTAATACTGGTTTTGTTAAATATTTTTAAATTGAGAACTACAGACGTAAATACTAGTGCCTTAAGGCTATTATCAGCAACTATATCCTAAAGTTTGTTGTAATAACATAATTCTTTTCCAAAAACATGATGATAACACTTATAATTCCAAAAACATGATAACGCTTAATTCAAATTTATATCGAAAAGCCATGTCGACCATAAAAGCAATTGTTAAGAATTCACGTACGTCGCGAAATACATATTTTTGGGCCATAGAAAGATATAAAGAGTTCATGATCATTGAAAAAAAAAATACCACAAAAAAAACACACAAAATAAAAGGTGAACGCTAGAAAAAATGTGGACGCACACGAAAAGACGAAAATGCTGGAGATAAATTTTTTCAAAAATATGAATGCCGTCTAAATGACGATAAGAAGTAAAAAAGTAAAAGTATTTCAAAAAGGGACTCATTGTTTTCCGTGCGCTGTGCTTCGTTAAAGAACAAAATTACCCAAACATTTATTTCGTAGCAATTACATAGCTAACTGTCATGTTGGCAATTGACACTTTGCTGACCCTATGGTAAGTGGGCAGAAAACGAAAAGAAGATAATAAAAATTGTTTACTGTCTCATTCTAACCAATAAAATGATTGTGTGTGCACAAAACTGCCACTTCGTAGTCATGGACATAAAAAAGGAGTCGTGGAGGTGGCTATTGGTAATCGTGGAGGTGATTGTGTGTGAAAAAAATTGCCACCACATAGTTGTGGAGATGCCAATTGAATTCCTCCTAGAACATACCCATGTTAACGTAACAAGTCACGTAGTTAAAAAATTAAATAGTGATGCCCTAATGTAGTCAGTCGACCAACTAGTTTAAGACTGCCACCAGAAACTGCTGGGTATCTATCGGACAAAGTAAATTTGAAGTTGATATCTTTACCGATTAAAGAGCTGGCAGATTTCCGATTAATAATAAATCGTTGTGCCAAATATCATAGTTCTAAAATTATCCCTTCAGGAGAAATTGGGGGAAAAATGAGAACCGGAGTTATCACGGACATTCGTTTTTTTCTGGGTTTTGGGTCATAATTGTTCTTCCCACTTTCAATATCCAACCTTATCGAAAGTTAATATTTGAGACAAATTTATTCCCCCTACGTGAGCAGATGGACGGACATAGCTAGATCGCCTTAGATTTTCACGAGAACCCATAACATATATGGGGATTTCTTCAAATTCGTTTTCTTTTTGGGTTCAAAAAAAATTTTTTATATTTTTAATGGCACATCAATGCTATTTTGTACCAATATTAACTGGCTTTAATAAAACACAAATCTATTCGCGTGAATGACTTTTCGCGAACGGCGTCAATGTTATGTTTAAAACAAAAAGTAAAAAAAAACTGCAAAAATTCTATTTCCAATAATGTATAAAAAATTACTACATGTGCATTACCACATCAATATGTCTAAAGTACAAATCAAAAGTGATACGATATGGTTGAAGTAACCGAAGAAAGTACCGATTATAGTCATTTTTAATATTTCATTAAACAAATTTTAATAAAAAAAGTACACATATATTATTTTATTTTTTTTTTAATTTTATAGTATTTGTTAATATATTTTTAATATCGGACAATAAAAAAAATTAAGTGTTATTTATGGACAAGAAATGACCGCTTGTGTTACAGTACTTAAAAATATTTTAAAAGATTTTTAAAATTCCATTTTAAGTCCGATATCAAGAATAAATGCACATATGTAACCTACACAAATTAAAAGAGGATCGATAGGTTTTATAATAGTAAACATAATCGGGACTATAATTATGATTTAATCTACCTTTAAAATATCAAGTAAAAAACAGTGTACACAGATTTTTGATATATATTTTTTTTTTTTTAAATTACATTTCTTTACTGATGTATTTTTAATATCTGAATACAAAAATATGTTTAAATGATATTAATAAATAAAAAGTTTTAAATATTAGTTACATAACTATAAAATGAATTTTTCAATGACAAAAATACATACCCAAAAATGTTAAAAGTTGCATTAAATTTAGACGCGTAATACGGATATAAGCTATAATAAAAGCTGAAGATTGGTATACATTTTCGCCGATTTTAATTAGCGCCTTGGGTATATCTCGACGATTTATGGAATATTAAAGATACCACGATCTCAGGTCATGGACAGTTTCTATGCAATTTTTTTGTTGAAACCCATTTTTCACTTAACTAAAGGAGAACAGATGTTCTTATTATAAATATAGTTTCACATAAAATGTAAAAAATGCTAATACAAAGTACGCAAAAATTTAGATCGATTTTAAAGAGTTACAACATTTTTGCAAATTAATATTTTATCGAGCTACAATTATTTTGCAAAACCTTGGATCACGCTATACTTTAGCTTCACTGAAATTACGCTGTGAGCATGCCTCGCAAAAAAGGCACCTCTTAGAGTTATTCACGTTTTTCTCCCCAAGTTTGGGCATCCACTGTAGCGCTGCTATTGAGGGCACATTAACGATATGTATCTTAAACGATTCGTAATTTTCTAATCGAAAAACTACAAAAATTTAAATTTTGAAAATTTTGGTTTCACCACTTGTCCACAATATAATTCAATACTGATCAACGACGGACTGATTCAACTACAAGTGTTTACATCAGAGAAATTGAAAACTTGTTATTTTCAAAACACATAGAACCATTTCAGATCTTGAATTTTTGTTGTTTTCAGATCTTGATTTTTTGTTGTTTTACACCACCAAGCGTTGTTAACATAATTGCATAAAAATTTATGTAAAAAAAATCAGAATTAAAAGAAATATCTGAGATTTAAGAAGATCGGTTTTATAAAGGTAAAAAGAGAATTCCTCGTATAATTTATGGGGTATTAGATAATTATTTCGATATGTTACAAATGGAAAGACACATCAATATACCTCCTATCTTTTTAAATGGTGGTCATAAGAACCTAAAAATTAATAATTATTCTTTTAAAGTTTGAAACTGGAATATAACAGTTTTTAATAAAGCATAACATCAAAAAGTTTCACTAATTTGCACTATTTTTATTTCTTAAATAAACAAGTTTTAATTTGGTGATTTATTTTAATGACCTCCCAAAAATGTTAGTCTAATATCTTTTAAAAAAAGAGGAACAATTGTTGCTTTTTTATGTAAACTATTAAAAATGGTATGTAGTTATTTTAGTTAATTTTATTAGTAATCAACATAATGAACTAATCTCATGAAAAAAATTTATATATATATATATATATATTTGCTAACTGTTCTAGACCCAAAGTTTTCCAACTGAGCATTTTATACATATTTATTATATTCTATAATTTGATAGATTAATCCCATGAGAATAATAAAATACTATTTATAAATATGTATACTGGTTTAATATTAGGAACATGCTTCAAAGATAGAGGATCATAATTTGAGCACAAATTTCCGGTTTTAAAATATAACTAATTTCATTTATATAGAAATATATATTATTTAAAAACCAAATTGGTTAAAACAATTTAAAAAATACCAAAATTCTAACTTGTAGATTATACTTAAATTTTCATATTTGAAATTTAAGAAAAACACACTAAAAATTAGACAGAATTCCAGTAAACAAAAAGTCTGATCTTTTTTTTTTTTTTTTTTTTTTTTTTTGTTTATTTTAAATATTATGTTTTCTTAATTTCTATAGAGATTTTATCCAAATGCTTAGAAAACACTTTAAAATTTTCAAATTCTTTTATTTCAAACACAATATTAAGAATAAGTATTTTTCAACTCTTTATGATTTTATTGTTGCATCTTTTTTGGGGTCACTCAAGCACAAACGTGATCTTTGGATTAAAAACACAAATAACACGACACAAATTCATTTATAAATTTTTTTTTATTTTATTAGAATTGTAAATTTTTGTAGCTTTTTTATACACAAAAACTATGAGTAATTTTATACTTTTTTAATATATAAATTTTTACATTCACAGCTAAAAAAAAAACACCCACATTTTTTTTTTTTTTATTAAAAATAAAATATAATGGTGTTAAAATATTTTTGTTTTTTAATTAATTATTACTTGTTTTCACATTTTTTTTATCACCATTGTTTTCTTTATTAATTTTTGCAAATTTTTGTTTTATTTATTTTAGCTTTTAATTCCTGCTCTTCTCTTTATTTTAATTTTTTGAGATGATTTTGGTTTTTTTGTGTTTCTTTGTTAACATTTTTATTTTATATTTTTCTTTTTTCTTATTTTTGAAATAATTATTAAATTCACAACGAAAATAGCAAAAAAAAAACCTAAACGTAGAAAATATGTAAAATTTATTTTAAGAATAAAACCGTTATTACCGTTTAATATGTTTTAAGATCGATCAACACCTATCACCTAGATTAACAAAAAAAAAAGAAACGTAAGTTTTTTTAAATAAAAGTTTCCTCTAAAGACGTCAATTTTGGATTCATTTTATTAAAAAAATAAATCCCTCAAAATAAGTTATTTTGAATTTAGAGTTTTACTAAACGTTGTTTACTTAACCGAAACACGTTCGTCGTTTACAATTGTCATGAGTTAACTAAATTTTATGATCTCTTTGTACTTTACTCGACGTTTAGTTCGATTTTTTCATAATCTATACGGGTTGTTGCTGCTTTTTTTATTACTTTTATGTTCAATAATAAAACACAACAACAAAACAAAATTTTTATTCCTCAAAAATCTCACACACAAACTCAAAATAACTCAGCAAAAAAAGTGAGCGTGCGCAAATGTTAACAATTTTATTACTTTTTTTTTTTTGTTTTTTTGTTTAAACAAATATTAAGTCATTGGCTTGATCACTCGCTCGTTTACTCTCTGAAAAAAACAAATTGAAAAATAGCTTTTTATTTGCTTTAATGCAAAAAAAAAGCTTTTACGATATTTAAATCTTCCCCCATTTTTTATAACAATGGAGATCGTAAACAGATGGTTTTTGTTTTTGATTTTTTTTTTTTTTTTTTTTTTTGACTCACCCCAGTGTGTTATGATTTTTGTTTTTGTTTTTCATGTAACTAGCAACTTCCCGCTTATTTCAATTATGCCTGGTTTGTCTCTCAGTCGGTTGATCGGTCAGTCAAGTTGTTATTATTGTTGTTGTTTTGTTGGCGTGCAACTGATCTCGTCGTCTCTTACTACATTTTTCAATTTAAACAGCGTTTGCTTATTGTTTTATTAAATATTTATGTGTATTTTGGAGAATTTGTTTATTTTAATGACAATAAAATAGAGTAGCAATGTTTTTTTTTTTTTATTTAAAAAACATTTATTTGTTTTCCGGTTTGTATTTGAATTTTTTGTTTAGTTATATTTAAACAAAAATAGCTAAATGATACTACTTTAATAAATATATACGTAGTTTAATTAATGTTTACATTACATGCCTAAAGTAAATTATATTAAGATTTAATTCTATTTATGTATACGTCTCAGAAATTAAACATTTTCCGAACTCTTATTATGAAAGAATGAATTATTAATAATAATTGTTTACGGTGATTAAAAAGAAATTTACAAAATATTTTCAACTAGTTTTTCTTAAATCTACAAGTTCAATAAGATATCCAAATCTTCTGAGAGATTTGGATATCTTATGGAATTCTGATGGAATTCATCCATGCTGCCTTCAACAAGGGTGTGATATAATAGTATCCCAGCTATCATGGCTTTTAAGATCTAGATGACCGATGAAAAACTATTGGACAGCTATGTTAGAGAAACCTATCTTGTGACGTATACAACTCTTCAACTACAATTTTGTTACCACCTGGGCAAATCTAGGATGATAGGGAAAGCCCAGAGAGCTAAGCAAATATCTCTATGTGTCTTTAATGATATTCAGGGAGCTTTCGATAATACTTCCTATCATGCAATTTATTACACTTTAAATAGGAAACGTATTCCTTCTGTTATTAGGAAATACTCGCTTTCAAAGCTGTTAAGTTGTACCTGTCAGGTCAACAAGAGCAGCGATCGCCACACTCATACATTCCCTATTACATTTGTGTATGTTTTGTTTAACTCTCCTACTCTGAATTTATACACCAAAAAAAAAAATAAAAAAATAATAATAACTTTATTTTTATGGTAATTTTATTTTGAAAGTTTCTTCATAAATTTAAGATATCTATATAGGAATACATATAACTAGTGCAGAATTTGCATAGTAGTAAACATGGATCGTAAAGATTATAATAGTTATCATAAAAATTACGATTTAATTACTATTTTTCTATTTTTTGATTCAAAATGACATTTGAATTTTTGCCCAAAATAGATATAATTATTATTTTAGGACTTTAACTTTTTATGAAAAAATAGCGAGTAATTCTAATTCTAACTCAAAATAGAACAATTATTTACAATTTCTATTTTGGGTTTCTAGTAAAAAAAATTAACAAAAATTTATTTTAGTAAATAAAGTAGATTATAATCATCATTTCTAAGTAAAAAAATAATAGTTTTATCTTAATTGAAAAACTACATTTTAGGCAAAAAAACTTTATAATATTCCCACTTGACATCAAACATTTTTTATGAATGTATCTCAAGCAACACAGCCTCCTTGTTTGAATGTTCGTATGAGACTGACTTGCTTGATATGTTTTTTATTCATTTCAAGAGTATAACAAAAGAAATAAAAAGCACGCCTGCTTGGGTTTTGGCAATCACTGAAATAGAAGCTGCCCACAAGATGGCGACCTATCGCCTCTCCTATGGACTTTGGTCAAAGATTAAGTCACCGAAAAATTTAATAACTTATTTTTCCGTACATATGGCTACGCCGATTGGGTGGGAGGATGTAACGATGTCGGAACGAATGTAGCAAGCACTAAATTTAAACATAAATTGGTGCAAGGATAGAGAGCTTACCGTTAACCTGTCAAAATATATAATTGTGCCTTTAACGAAACGCAAAGTCCTATGGCTCAGAGAACCGACGATAAGCGGTTCAATCATCAAGTTCTCTATCGAAGTAAAATATCTTAGTATTATTCCAGATAGAATACTCACTCGAAACTATTACTTGTCCTATATTACCACAAAAGAAATAAGGGCATTGTACAATGGTGCATATTTCTATAAACGCATATACATTTTTGTAGTCAACTTACCAAAAATGGGGCTAAAAAATAATTAAGGTGCTACAAATTAATTTTTTAAATTATTTATTAAATTTACTTAAAAAATTAATTAAAAAAAACATAAAATATACATTTTTTTCATTGTAATTTCAGTAGTTTAATGTCATTTTTTATGGCATTAAACTAATGAAGCAATTTAGCATTATTAATAATGTGTTGATGAACCTTTGTTTTGGATATCTTCAAAAATTCGTTCTGGCATTGATTCGAATAATTTTTGAAGAAAATCACTGTCAATTTCTTCCCAGGCTTGCTTAGTTTTTAGTTTTAACTCCGTTATTGTCATTATGGTTTCATTCTGTGCACGTCTTGCGTAAACTTTAAATCTACAGATTCTCCAATGGATTTAAATCCGGACTGCAAGTGGAATACTATGTTCATTAAACCACGATTTAGATTGGTTCGAGACATGGATTGTGACGTTATCCTGTAGGAGTATGAAGCTTTCATCAATTTTTTCATCCATAAATCTTCCAACGGTTCATTATAAATTGATTTTCCTGCAGCATAAAAGGCTGCCGAAGCCATAACACTGCCTCCATCGAAATTTCCAAATCATGCCAATAGCAAGAATATGAATCGGGACCGTCCAAATTGAATTTCTTTTCATCAGAAAAGATTATCTTATTCCACTCATCAGTCCATTTCATGTATTTGCGCGCAAATTCTAAAAGGATTTTTTTTATGATGCTGTTTTAACATTGGCCTACATTTTGGAATCTTCTATTTTATGTTACCATCTGTTCGCAAAATGTGTGCAACATGTTTTTTTTTTTCAATATTGTTTTTGCAAAAACTTTTTAGATAAATTTTTTTCGACTGCGTTTATGGGAATATTACACTGAAATGATCACCAATATGTTCTGAAATGAAATATACTTTAAAGAAAAACAAAAATTTTAAAAGCGTTTATAGGAGTACGCACCAGCGCATACCTGTTAGCGCCTGTTTTATAAAACGTGGGGATGAGACTAAAGGTGATATATTGGTCCATAATTGGACCAACTCCAACCTATGCCGCATTAACGTGATGGACGAAAACTGGTTAGGTTAATGCAAAAACATTACTAGATAAGGTCTATGGCCTCATATGTATATCGATCACTGGCGCTATGAATACCTGTCCCACATACGCATTTGGGACCATTCTACATATTCCCTCATTACACATTTTGGTTAAGGAGGAAGCCTTAACCCCCATTACTAGGGATAGCCAACTTAAAGGGTGGGACATGGTAGGGCACATGCGGGCATTTCAACTATTTGAAAATGACGCTTCCATTAAATTAACGACTTCATGTTTCCATCTCTGGTACTACACAGGACATTCGATGTTCAAATACCAGATAGAAATCTATAGCAGAATCAATCTTGGTGGCGTGAAAACGCAGAACAATTTTGGTTCCAACCCGAAGGCTGGTAACACAGGAGCAGATGTGTTTGGTTCAAATTTCAATGGGCACTACCAATGGGAAAATACGCATCAATCTTCCAGGCAAAGATATATATGTCATCTCTATATGTGCTAAAGAATACCTAAGGAGAGGGTTGAGAATTCGGAGTGTTTATGTCATGCCTGATAGCAAAGCAGCTTTATAGATCATATCTTCTTATGAGATTAGGTCTCAAGTGGTTAAAGACTGTGTTACGGTTCTTGATAAACTTGGTGAACACAACAATGGACTATAATGTTGGGGCTATGTGTTTAGACAATAGGGGGATGGGGCACCCATTCATTGGGCCTAAACCATTTTTCGAAGGGTTTTGCCAGAAAAAGGATTGAATTAATTGAATCCTGATATTCGAACTTAGACAGGCTAAGTGGTTTATCATGCTGAACAGAAATAAGTTCCAACAGTTACTAACGCTGAATAAAAGTGATTTAAGAGTACTAAAGGAATTATTCGCCGGATACTGTGACTTGAGGTGTCACTAATATATCCTAGGCAATGTGGTAACAAATCAATGTAGGTTTTGCGAAATGTAAGATAAGAATTCTGATGATATCCTTTGACTTTGGGTACGCGGAGGAAAACTTCTCTAGTGAATTATGTTTTGCCCCAAAGGGAATAGAATAGTTAGCTTCATTCGAGGTTTAGGTCTAATATGTTGAATTTCTACAGTTTCTCTAAAGATTCGATTGGCTCGCAGTGCGCTAAGCCCACCATATATAATAAATAGTCGATGAGCGGCAGAATAGTTCCAACATAGAATAAATATAAATCTGTATTGTCAATTCAAAACTTGAAAGATTTAAAGTTTGTTAAAAATCACAGATAAATATTGGACAACTGGCTACATGTTGCCATTTGGTTTAATAAGTCAAAATCGTTTTCAGTTCGATGGAAAGACATATTGTTGGTGAAGACCACAAGGAAGTAAAGCACGGTGGGGCTTTGTTGTTGGACCACTTAAAAAATTTAACGGAACAATGTGGAACATTTTACAGACCTATGTGTGAGATTTTGTGAATATGCTTATACTCCCAAACGTACAAGAGTGAATATAAAATTTTAGAGTGATGAAGGGACCGCGCAAAGTTCTGAACTCAATCCGATAGTCAATTTGTGGTACCTCAATAAAATAAAAAGGTTTTCTTAACTTCTATTAAAATATTTTTGTAAATAATTTTATTAAATAAAATACCATCCCTGAGTTGTGAATAAAGTCAACATTTATGTATCGATTTCAAATTTAATTAAAAACATGAGCAGTTTTATTCGATTTGTTAAAAATTTTTAAAAAACCGAAATTTTTTAATTTTGTAAAAAAATATATATTTTTCGATACAGATTTTTTAATATCTCTGAACTTATTAAAAGTTATTTAGATATAATTGGCATATCATTTCAATTAGAATTTGGTATTTGGTATTTTCTTAAATCAATATGTTGTGGTGCAACCTCGTACGAGTAATAATTCTGACTTTAAAATTGTATTATTACTTTAAAAAATTGGTGTTAATCCAATTAGTTTGCTACTAGTTTTTTCTCTATATATTTCACATGAACAAACATTTCAACTCATTCTAATTAGCGTGACTTATTAAGAATTATGGTAGAGTAGTTAATAAATTGTCTTATTTAACCCTAATTCCGCAAACAATCAAATAATTTAAACAATTTTGTTTCTAACAATTTACCACTTTATTAGGAGTATCCACCACTAATCAGTTATTATTATTTATTTAAATAATTTTTGAACATTAAATGAAACGTGTTTCGCCATAATTAAGAATATTTGTAGTGGAGCACATTGAAAAAAAGAGTTATTTAAATTTATAACTTAATAACAGCTAAATAAAAAATCAAAATAAGAACTGTATGTCAAGTTTTTTATTGTAAATGAAAACAACCATGATTTCAAAAAAATTAAATGCACAACATACCAGCCAGTACTTAAATAGCTTTTTTGCAATTTTTCTGCTAAATAGTAAAATAATTGCATTTCAGACTGCATTATACTCGTACTCGTAAGTTTTTATGGCCATTCGTCATGTAATCTTTATGTGTTGTTTGCTATTGACACTTGGTTGTAGCATTTGGCATTCCAAACAAACACCAACCGCCTCGACGAATATAAAAAACTATTATGAGCCGCCACCACCACCGCTGCCATCATTATTACCAACATTCAGCAACCAACCAACCAAACGAACGTACTTATTAATAACACTCAGTAACAGAATTATATTGTCAAGTGTGGCTATTGAAAAGAATTATGTAGAGAGAGTGAAAATTATAGAAACAATTAAACTGAAAATGAAGCGATTCATATGACTTATTCCTAGAACAATTAATATTCACCTAGCTATTTTCTAAAGTGATGTAAGTCAAAGTTCCTATTCGAAAAATTAGACCAAGATTAGGATCATAATCTAATTCTTGAATTTTATCTTAATACCAATTTTTTTTTTTTAATATATGTCATTGGATTACGTTTAAAAAAGCTTCACGAAAAATTTGCTACTTTTTCTTTCTCCACTGTCTACGTATTTATAAAATTTATTTTCGGTTTTAAATACCTATAAAAATCAAGTTTACTACTAATTGAATTATACATATGGATAAAAATTATTAAGCTTATAATTACTATTTAATTAACCAATACTATGACAACTACATAAATACAAAACTACTTAGTTGCTATTATCATAAATGACAAGAACTAAAACTACAAAAATACAAGAAAAAAGCCAACAAACCAAGAATCCATAGTAGCAATATCTACACAGTTTAGTTGCTACTTGTAACGCCACTGTAACTGTCAAAGTTTTTTTCTTAATAAATTCTATATCTGCTTTAACTATTTACGAATGCAAATTACAATTCAATTTATTTGCTTAAATGCAGCATCATTATGAATTTGCCAAATTCTTAATAACTAAATTTTATACATACTTAGCAACAATAACAACAACATTAATAAGTATCTACAACAGCAATAACAAGAATAGCAGCTACAATATTCGTATACATACACAGAGAGAATAGATTCGTTACAACAACCAAATTTGTTTCCAATCGAATGTGTTCGGTTCTAAAACTATCTACAAACTTCGATTGGAATAACCGAATGTTAATGGTAGGTTTAATTGTTTTTTTATGACTATTATGAATTAAAATGAATTAATTTCAAAACAATTTGACATTTCTCTTCAATTACTTTTATTGAAAATAAAACATTATAAAAACAGAAACTGACACAATACAAGAAAAAAAGTTAAACATTTGTAATCCCATTTATTTCTTATTTTTAAGTGTAAATTATTAAAGTAATCATCATCATATAATTTCGCATTTTAACGAACATCAAGATTTCTGGAGAACAGCGCACATAATTTAAGATATCCCTACAAGTAAAATAATACGAAAGAGATTCGAATTCGTATTGCTTAGAAGAAAAATTTTATTCTCGCAATAACCATATTCGTATTGCGAAAGTTTCCATCATTAGAAGAGATTATGCGTCATAGGCGATACATCTAGACAATAAGAAATCAATACTCCCGGAAGAAAAATAGGCAATATTGATATATAATCATCTAAGTGAAAAAAAGAAGATACCGACAGATAATCTACTGAAAGATGTTATAAATATGTAGAAAAATTATTACTAAATAAATTTTGTGAAACGCATGCACATAAATCTTAACATCATAAAGAGCGAAAACTAAAACTCTCACATAAAATATTCATTATCATTATTATTATTATTATTATTATTATTATTATTTTTTTTTTTGCTAAAAGACAAACAAATTTCTTCAATATTTTTTCATTTTTAAACAATTTTTCGACAACTGAAAAAATTGTGACTGAAAATTAAAAATACTGCATTAATTTCTTCCAGATGATCTCAATGGGATATCATCAGGTGATAATCACCTTTGATGATTTTCGTCCAAATATTAAAATGAAGATATTGCATACATTTCCTCTAGGAAGTTATCTTCCAAATTTTTATAGGGATTAAGTAGGAATTACATCAGACCTATATATATATATATATATATATATATTTACAATCTATCTATAATCAAATAAACTGTAGAAAAAATCATTACATGAACGTTTTGCATTTTACCACTATCCAGAATTGGTAATTAAGCTACAAATGCTTCTTTAATAACATAACAACTTCCAATTTATAAATACGGTACAATTCTCATCTTAATAAAGAGCCAAACCTTTAGCATGGATATCTACGAAAACATTTTAGAACATATAGAAGAGCAGATTAAGGCAAAAAACTATTTCGATTTAAATTGTTTCCGTATCTTTGATATATAGCAAGAATATTATTGCAATGAAGTTGGACTATGCATATATCTTTAAGATTGTATTTCTTTATGTTAATATTTTTAGAAATTTTCTGCACAATTAAAAAAAATAAAATTTAATTTATTAGCGTCATAAAAATATATTAAATTTTCATCTGTGAATATCGAATTTTTGGCTATTCAATATTAACAGAAAAAATTTTTAATATTGAGACTAATTAGGAATTTTCAACACCAATATATGATAGGCAAGCTTTATATACTTACAATAAATTCGGTTGTATGTTTCAGCTGTTTCAAATAAATTTTAAAAATACACATATTGTTTTTTTTTTTAATTAAATCTTCTTTTGCAGGAACCTTAATTCATACATAATTTTCTTTTAGCTAAAATAAATAGTAAAAATTTGCTGAATTAACTGTTTTGGAATAATTACAACGCATTATCAATTAGTTTCATTAGTTTTTCAACAAATCTTTTTTCTGTGTGTAATATCTATTGAAATAATGTGTATATATTTGACAAATGTGTGAATATTTTAGGCATTTACATATTTTGCATCTAAATTAATTTAAATGTAAATGTAGATATTAGGGTGATCGACACGGTTTACCAACCGGTTTTACGAAAAATTTAATAACTGATTAATATTTAAAAAATTTAATTTCATGTTATGTTTTATTAATATAGTTTAAAGCTAAATTGAAATTAATTCAATAAATTTAAAGAAATATTAAAATAATAATTAGCTTGAAATTCGCATATCAATAAACTTAGTTTTTTTTTTTTTTCTCTTGTAACACCTGTAACATTATTTCAAACAATTTAAATATTTTTTGGTTTTTATGAATTCAATATTTGAGATAATACTACAAAGCCGATGTCGAAAAAAATGGGACACCATTTTTCCATATTAAGTCATAGCACAGTGTGAAATTTTGCAAAATAAGCTGGCCAAAATATTAATTTTTACTTTAGTGAGTTAGAATTTGTTCTAAAGTATATTTAATATAGAGTAATCAATATATTGAATAGAGAAAAGATCGGATCATATTTTTACCTATAGTCTTTATAAATTATTCCCCTCAAAATTACTTCAGAGCTCCAAAATTCTTGAATTTCTTGGTATCGAAATTAAACTCAACGAGAATAAATTTTAGACATCAGAAAATTATTTTACAAATTACTGTCACGTCACAGAAAAAGAATTATTGATAAATTCAGTTCCAATAAAATGTTTTGACATTTGAAAGCATGATTTGACGTTTTAAGGATAATGATCAAAAAATTGACTTTTGACTGGCTAAATCATCAAAACCTCACATTTTGCGTAGTTTCTTTACATATTTAATTTAATTTTTGATGATTATTTTCTTAATTAAAATTTGTTTCTTACAATAGTTATATATAATAAATTTTAACCTCAATATTATAACATATGTTGATTTTGGAGCAATATATTCTATTTACTTCTGAAAAAAACGGTTAATCGGTTTTTCGGAATTTTAAAAATTGCAACCGGTTTTTTTCAAAAATTCCAACTATTTGAAAACCGGTTTCTTTAAAAAGTCGAATAATCTATCACCCTAGTAGGTATGTATGTGTATATGTTAAATATATTGGCATTAACAAATCAGTTACAAAGTGCAATATTCACTACATAACAATCTAACTAAATAATATTTTGTTTTCAGATTTAAAAAAGTTTTTATGCCTAGACATTTTTAAATTATGCATTTTGTTAATAATATGCCTTATTAGAATTGTTATTATTTAATTTTTTAAAGTATGTTATTGTTAAATTAGTCATCTAGCTGTTACATTCTTGATATGATCTTTTGTTTGTTTCTGTTTTAAAGATTTACAAAATTGATACGTTATTTAATATAACAAATTAATTTATATTTAAACTTAAGCTCACAAATAATACAATTTAAATAATAATAAAAATAATACAATTTTGATAAATTAAAAAAAAAAACTTTTAAATACTACGAGTAGTTATCCATTTTCTCTTATAAATATAAAGAACTTTTTCTACAAACACACACACATACAAAGAAATACAAGTTAGAAAGATATAGTAAATCAAGCCCGACCATATGATACCCTATATCATTGCGTATATTCATCAGTATTCAAATAGGGATCTTATATTAGACGTGAGAACAATTGTGTGCCGATACTTTTACTGAGTGTATATATTATATACTATAAGAATATAGAATATTAATATACTGATACTAACATTTATATGAATTTATGTGCTTTAGAGTAATTCCCGAAAGTGGACATATATGGGAGCTATGGTAAATTATGGTCCGATTTTCATAAAAGCTGTTACTATGATTTCTACTTATATAAAACATATTTGTGTCGAATATAAACTTGATACTAACATTACTGTGGCATTTATGCACGTTAAAGTGATTTTCGGAAAAGGGCTTTATATGGGAGTTCACTTTTGAACCGGTCTTAACAAAATTTGGTATATAGATTTTTAAGTTTATATAACTTATTTGTTAATTAGTTTATAGTTTATTGTTGAACTTTTTCAAATAGTCTTTTTAGAATTTTTGCATGTTCGGCTGAAGTTCACTGAATATTATATAAAATTCAAGAAATACCATTAGGAGAACGAAAAAGTACTCCCAAGTGAATTCTAATCACATAAAACCATGTACCTTCAATTTCATATTTCTAAGTTCAATGTTATAGAAATTACGAAAAGTACCAATTTTAAAAACGAAAAATTGCCAAAACATTCCTTGATAATTGTTTTCATTTGGAAAAAAAATCAATTTATATTGTAGCTTTAGTGGGTCAAGATTTACATATCAGAAAAATAATCTGTGAAATGGTGTTAATCATTTGGCGGATACGTTTCTTAAGCAAAGCCTTTTCAAGTTCTGAATATTTTAAGCTATTTTTACATTTTTTTTCTCTAGAATTCCACTTTGAATCAGCATATGTATAATGTGGTTATAACTCAAAGCAATTCTAATTAACCAGAATAAGCAACTCATTCTCGATATATGTTAAAATATGTGGTACAATACAATTAATTTTCTACATAACGATTTATTTAGAGAACTAGCTCATTAAAAAAAAGAAAATAATAATAGTAGTGTCCAATTAAGTTGAACACTTAAATTATAATTAACTTATAATATTTATACTAATTATAAAAAGTTAATATAAGATAATTGTTCTCAGTGTATGCTACTAAGAACAAAATAATCTGGTATTGCCACAAGTTAATTTTCTCCAACAAAAAGTATTGTTATCGGTTTTCGTTAAAAGGCCGATGTGTTGATGAAAACCCAAAAGAAAAACGATTGGCCTTAAAGTTGTAAAAGTCACTTGACATCTGGCAGTCGTACACTTAACGACTTACCATCTTACCCTTAGCATCTTACCAACTTACCATCTTAAACTTATAATTATAATTGTTTGTAATACTTACCTTAATCTAAGTTACCTAAATCTAAGAAATCTTGTATAATAAAGAACTGAAGTTTAACTGAAAACAAAAGAAGACTTACCTCAATCCTGGATTTCCCTGAAAGAAAAGGTGAGATATTATTGTAACTAGAACCAGCTGCACCACTAATTGAAACCCCTATTTTCTTTATTCCCAAAACCCCCCTAAATTATAATTAATCTTATCAAAAGAGTAGTTAAAATTCATTCCCCACTATAGATTGATAACCCCCCTTTTATTTTCAACAATCCCCTCATCGTCATCATCTATAAAGAGAAATTACATACAAGTAGACAACCCTACTTGTATTCAAGTAGTAATAACAATAGGATTTAATACGTAAAAACTACGTAAATTTATGTAAGCTTGCCAAGGATGTAAATTAGGATGATCAATTATTAGTTTTTTTTTTTTTTGAGTAACCGGTTTCGAATAGTTTGAATAGTTAGAATTTTGAAAAACCCGGTTGTATTTTTCGAAATTCCGAATAACCAGGTTAACCGGTTAATGTTACAATCAAAAGACTACATTTCTTAACAAAAACTTAATAAATCTTATAAAAATCAAGTTAAAATTTATTAAATAATTTATTTTAGGAAACAACTTGTAATTAAGGTAAAAAAAATAATCATCAAAGTTTTATATATTACTAGTTTATCCCGGTGTGCCTCGTCGCCCCTTTTGATAACTAATATTTACTTTTTAAAACTCTCAATGAAGGGCTATCCCTTCCGCTGGATCTATACGTTTACTTTCTTATCATCAATGCAATATGATAAGAAAGTAATTTCCACAAAGTTTGAGGGCTCTAAGTGTAATAGTTTTTTAGATAAACGATTAAGAATATCTGTACCACTGCCCCTGTATATCACTAATGTGACATTTTGCAAAAAAAAACACTTTTATGCGCTTTGCAATCAGTCCGACTACGATACTCTAAGCGACTAAGTTCACAATTTTAAGGAAGAAGATAATAATACTTGATACTAATCTAGGTTTTTATATAAATAAAAAATTAGGTTCTGAATTATGTTAAAAAATTTATTGCTTCCAACTGGAAACTCGCCATAGAAAAATACATGCCATTCATAAAGGAATGTGAAAGCGCTATTTTACTTTTCTCCCCTTACAAACTTACTTCGTTCGAGGCTCCATTTTTTACTAGGAACATTCAGTATTAAAAAAATTAACAAGAAATTAGACTTAATGGATATATATATATATATATATATATATATATATATATATACTTATATACATATATAAAATATATAAAATATATAAAATTTTTATTATTTTTATCCTCAAAATATCGCCCTTTTTGTAGTAAGGTGATTATCCCATCCAAAATAAATTTACAATATCCTATTGAGATCATCTGTTCTTCCATTTTTCAGTGTGTATTACTGAACGATTTAAATTGATATTTTAACGAAATTTACGACCTTTAAATAAAAATCTAAGGAATACCTATTATAAAGTGTTTTTTACAGAAGAATTTAAATATGATGTAGAAGCTGACCCGAGCCGCGTTGCTGGCCCTAAGCAAACATTAGTGTTGTATTACTGAACGATGACCCGAGCCGCGTTGCTGGCCCTAAGCAAACATTAGTGTTGTATTACTGAACGATTTAAATTGATATTTTAACGAAATTTACGACCTTTAAATAAAAATCTAAGGAATACCTATTATAAAGTGTTTTTTACAGAAGAATTTAAATATGATGTAGATGTGGGCTCAATCAAAAAATATACGCATGTATTTAAGGCAAATTTGAATTTATATTTATTTATTACTTCATCTTAAGGTAAGCGGATAGACAATGTCTTTTTTTTGAACGGAATGATGAGAGCTGTAGTCGAAATTGCAGTTGTAATTAAACGCTGCTTGATTCAAGTCAGAACTTGAAGCAATTCTTCTTATGCGTTGATTAAAAATTTTAAAGTTGTTGAATTGCTACATTTGCTCGACGATTTCTCATTGCTAACCGAGCCGTTTCATTTCTCGCCTGCCTTTCTTCCTGCGTTTGTGATGTACGAAGTCGGGCCAAACTAATACGGGGTTGTTCTCGTGCGATTTCTCGTTCATATATATTCAATTGATTGACGATATTACGATAAGTACTTGCATTACGTGTTCGACGCGAAATATTAGATCTCCGGGGTCGCGGCATTGTGAATAACACTTAATAACGAATGCCAAAAATACAACAAATGGTTTTAAATATCACAACCTCACTAAATGATGAGCTTTACTTGGAACTTACCGTTTGGAAATAGAATTCTACACCACCACCAGAAAACAAATTGCACAAAAAAGTAAGCATTTCGATAGAAACAGAAACAGTAATTGTTATAATTTGTATTAAAAAAAATATGTTTAATGATTATTAAGGCAATGAAATTATGACAAAAAAGAGTTTTTTTTTATCGCGGATTTTTCGCGAATTTTTTTTCGTATTATCCTTTTCTGGCCGGTGACCGGTCCGAATTGGTGAGAATCATCAAAATCGGTCTAGTCATTCTTGAGTTATAACAATAGTAACTAACATCACTTTCTTTTATATATATAGATAGATATATATATATATATATATTATGTGAGCGTTTCAGTTTTCGTGCTTTATGATGCTAAGCTTTATGTGCATGCATAATGCATTACAAGATGTAAAATATTTTTTTATTATATTATTTCAAGTTTTATTTAGTAATAATTTTTCCATATATTTATTACATTTCCCAGAAGATTATCTGACTGTATCTTCCTTTTTTCACCTAGATGATTATCTAGCAATATTGCCTATTTTTCTTCCACGAGTATTGATTTCTTATTGCTTAGATGTATCGTCTGTGATGCACAATCTCTCCCGGTGAGGTAAACTTTCGCAATACAAATATCATTATTGCGGCAATAAAATTTTTATTTTAAGCAATATAAATTCGAATCATTTTCGTATTAGTTTGCTTATAGGGATAATTCATAATTTTATTTATATGTATGTTTATATATTACAAATAAAATGTCACAGATATTTGAAGTCTGTCTAAATTTCATTAAAATGCACGCCACGTATCAGTTTTTATTATAATCTCTATTATTGGTAAAAATATTTTTTTTAATATTTCAATTAATTTTTTTTTTATTCCTATTGAAAAATAATTCTATTATGTAAAATGATGAGAAATATTTATTTGTATAAACCTAAACCCTAAACATTACGTTATCGAGTGGCTCATATTATTATTATAAAAAACACTAACCTTTTAAAAATAGAACACAAGCATTTTAATAACAGAAACTTAAATGAGCCAACCAACTTAATAAATAAGTTTAAAATCTCGTCCCTGAACAAAAGACTTAAGACACATACATGATTTATTTTAAGCGTAAAGTAAAGGAAACAAACATTGTTCCATTAAAATTCTATTAAATTAATTTAATAAAATTAAAGCAAAATAAATACCTCCTACTGTTTTTTTCTTAGGAAATAGAATAAATTAATACAAATTCTTTATATCAACTTCATTCTAACAAGGTTTCTAAGTAAATGAACAAATAATTACACAAACAATAACTAAAAATTTAAAATAAAGGAAACAACTATTAAAAATAATAAATAAATCAACAGCTCTACCTTCATAGTTAATTAAATTTATTTAATTACAATCGATTGATTTATATTATCTGGAATAATAACCAAAATCATTGAACATCAATGACTAAATGTATAAACAGGCCGAGTTTTAGTCACAGTAGAACAAAAACATTAAAAAAATATAAGTAAGCCACAAAATTATATGAATAATAAAAATACAATTTGACCGATTTTTTAAGGGGCTATAATAAATATCAAAAATACCACAAATTGCAAAAAACAATTCAAGTCACTGATTAAAGTCAGCATACAAAGTTGGAAACAAGGCTTAAGCAAAAAATAAACTACATAAATTATACTACGTGAAAATAAACATATTATACACTAACATTAAGGGGAATTAACCGCTTAAAATTTCCGAGGACGGTCAATCAACTATGTTTAGTATTTGCTATAAAATCTTAAACTAAAACAACCACAACAAAATTCCAAAAATATTATTTTAAACTGAGAAGAGAACAAAAAAACACGCACATATTTGCAAATGTAGACTCCCCTTTAGAAACAATACTAAATAAATTTACTCTTATATATCTGTAATGCTATACATAAAGTGAGACAGACAGACAGACACATTCCAAAACAACAATATCAAAATACATGTTACTAAAAACTTGCAATAAAATAAATAAAGCATCACCAACATTAATAAATTTCATTTTAACTGTTTCACTAAGCCAAAAAATAAAACAGAAATATTACAATACGGCCACTTACATACAATGTCTGTCCATAATCGATACAGTAAATTAACAATTAATGATAATGGCAACAAGAAAGAACGGTTTATATTTCCAGACAGACTCATGTATGTGTTTACGAAAACAAAGTAACCGAGAGCATGCAACTTTAATAAAAAAAATTTAACTGCAAAATTCTTTAGAGTTTTATTTATGTCTTAAAGCCTCAGGTTACAAATTTCCGAATTTACCATCAACAAATATATATTTTAAATTAAAGATTAATACGAATTCAAAAGAATAAAAGTTAAGTTTTAACCCTTAATTGGTTAATATGGATTTATAACAAAAATAATAATAACTAATCCTCTGAATGTAATGTTCAGTAGGTCAGAAACAAAATATTTTTAAAATAAAGTTATAATTTTCACTTAAAGCTTTAAACTGGTATATTACAGTGTTTAACTTAATGTTATCACAGGATCATTAAGTTAAGTTCATACTTGGCTAATATTTGACGATTTTTGCAAACATATTATTTGCCTAATGTGAACATTAAATATTTTTATATAGCAAATTTTTGTGGTAATACAAAAATATTTGCCATAACTCAAAAATGCAGCAAGTGTAAACATTGTGTGAACACAAGATGTAAAATATTTGTCATTATTTTGGGCGAATTTTTGTTTGATCTTACAAAATAAATGTACGATCAAAAGGGGGCGAATAACAAACAAGTTGAAATAGTTATTGTTTTTATATACGTAAACTTTGAATTGACAAAAAATAAATTGAAAATTCACAGCCTAACGACAAAAGAAATTTAAAATTTTATTTTTGTTAAAATTGATTTTATTTTAAAAAAAGAAGTTTTGATGAAAAATCAAGTGATTTTGAGTCGGTTGGTATACTTTAAGATGGGTGTTGGATAATTTTTTCTGTGCGTTACAAACATCAGCACAAACGCATAATACCCCAACCACCTATGAATTTAAATCGAATTAATGTAATTCAAATGGTATAATATATATAATTTTATTATTTATACTCAAATAAAAAGAAAAATATTAAAGAAAATATATAACATCAAAGTGGGTAAAATTTAATTTTTTACCGCAAGCAACTTTTACGGACCACAGGTACATTTTTTAAAAATTTAGTCAAAAGCGCACAGGTGGATCTATGGGCAGGCATGAATGGGTTAAGTAATTTTAGCCAAATTAAAAAATTTTATTCAAATTGACTAAAATATATTTTGATCAATTTTAAAATTAACAAAAAAAACATTAAATTAACGGATAATTTATTAAAATTAATTACTTTTCAGAGTATTAAATTTAATAAAATTGTGTGTTGTTTTACTTACGAAAAGTTACTGCTAATTTAACCAAATTTTCCTTGATTTAACAGATCTTTCATTATTTTTTTTAACGAAGGTTTATTCAAAGAAAAATTTTATTGATTTGAAGAAAAATTCTGTTAATTTAAATATTTTTTTTTCGTTAAAATTCTACGAAAATTTTTCATCAGTATTACCTACCAGATTTGGTACAATATATATACAGTCAATTGAAAATGTTTCTATTTCTTTTTTAAAGTTTTAAAAAGCAAGCGTACATATGTGTATGTGGCCGAATATTTTGCGTAGTTTTTAAACTGAAAAAAATTTTTTGGAATCTTGCCCACGAAGCCGATATTTACTATACGTCTGGTAAATGATGTTTATAAAAGGCTCAGAATATATCAGAGATTCTAAAACAGCATATGTCAAATTCAAACTTATCTCTGTTAGCTAACTCGAATTGTTTTCTTCTTCAAAATCATCACAAATCTATTTTTCAGACAAATTTAAAAAAATTTTAAGTTTTCTTTAAGGTAAATTAATGTAGCATCTCTAATTTATTCCTGTACTTAAATATTATGCTTAAATTACCGATACGATTAAAACACATATCTATATGACACATATCTATATGCTTGAAACAAAAAAAGTTAGTTGAATGCCACGACCACTTTTTATAAAAAGGTTATTTTGCTTTTTAATGAACAAAATTTTTTCAAGCATTTAAATTTTTGACAACTGACTTATTACATGACTTGCAAAAATCAAATAGACCAATACTTTTTTAACTTCCTTTCTTTTAAAAGTTTTTATTGAAAACTGTGCAGTATTTTATTATTTGAGTATTTGGGTTACTTTTCCTTACCTTACATTTTACAAAAAATAGAGAAAATATATAGTTTATTTTTTAATACACATTTATCAATTTCAATGTCAATATATGATAATAATTTTCGATTATATTTTAATTTTTCAGAACTTGTTTAAACAGTGTTTCAAAGTTTTTTTAATACAATACAAGTTTAGATCATTCTAATGTGTATAAAATCTTATTATCAAATTTTAAAACAAACTTCCGTTAAATAAATATAAAAAACAATTTATAGATCCATTATTATATTAAAATCATAAAAATATTAAAATGCTCGAAATTCTAAATACAAACTTGCATTCTTTATTCTTCTTCCCCCTAATAAATATCAAAACAAAAGATTTAAGACACAAACATTATTTCTAAACTTCACAAATTGTAACAACTTTTCTTCAAAATAAAAGTCAATAAAATTTAAAACTAATTTAAATAAAATCCACAATTAATCAATTTATTGAACTATGTATTGTCAATAGTAAAAATATACTTATAAGCACATCAGTTCAAATATCGAGTATATTTTTTGTTTAATTTTGTGTGCATGTTAGTGTGGTAGTTAAACATAATTGTGAAAAAATTGTAGAAAAATTAATAGTAGCCAAAAATAATAAAAAATAAACTTTATTCACTTTATTTCGCTATAAGAATATATAAAATTTTTTATAGATATATGAAGAATTTCAAAAAATTTTAAAAATATTTTCAACATTTTTTTCTGACACAAACGTCGTACTATGTACTTTCTTGGGTTGTAAGTGATCAAAAATAAGTTAAAACATAAAAATCAGTATTTGAATAATTTTAATTTTAACATTGATCTTAATGTAAAATATGCTCAATTTTATAAATATGTTATTGGTTTTATTGTATCTTTTTTAGTTACAAAGGTATTTGGTTTTGAAAACAGCTAAATTTAATCAGAATAAAAAACATATTTTTAACAGGAAAATTTTTAATATTTAAGGGCGTTTAATTTTCAAATGATTATGTGCTTTTAATCTTTTATTCTTTTACTTGAATGATATGCTTATTATTTATCAAGTGCAACTTGGATAATTAATTTTTAAAAATTTCAACATATAAATTTTTGGTTTAAAAAAAAAACATTTTTTTTTTTAACTTTTGAATTTACTAAAGCTTTTAACTATTTTGCCAAAACTAGCAAAAATCATACTTATAGTTGGCTTATATTGTAAATTATTTTGTATTATTCTATATATAATTTAGCTGCAAGAAATTGCAAGACTGGATGAAGGAATGCTTTTAATTAAAAAAAATCGTATTATTTTGTATTTGTTAAGGAACCTCTTAACATTACATAAAATTTACATAAAATAAAAAAAATAACCAAAACACTAATATGTGTATATGTTAATATTACCACTGATTAAACATCTCATGTTCACATAATGATAGTGAAGAATTTTATTTAAACAAAATATTTAATTTTATTTGAATAAGAATATGAAGTTTGTATGACGATCTTTTATTTAGTAGAACACTTTTTTTTATAATTCAGGGGAAAAAAATTAAGAAAATATTATGAAAATTAATGGACATATGGGGGACAATAGCAAACAATATTTAGTTCCCTCTTCATTTGATAACTATATGATGTTTTAAATATGTCCGCCCGGACCTCCACACAAAATTTAAGTATTTGACCTTAATACGCCTTCCGTTAGTATCATTCATATTGGTTAAAAATTTAAGTGTATAAGTTACAGACGTTGTGCTTTAATTTTCTGATCCACACATTTCAAAATTCAAAAGCCTTGAATGACTTTTATCGAAATATGAATATTACATAACATACTAAAAATAAAAACTTTAAAATTTATTTTAGTATATTTTACTGAAAAAAATTAAATGAATATCAGTTCTGATTTGAAAAATATTGTCGTTCTTCGTTACTATTCATGATAATATTCCTTAAAAAAGCGCAATTTTAGTTTTTCTAAAAATTGAATATTCCCAAAATTTTAAACATGTAACTGGTTCACTGATAAGTTTTACATCCAAAATAGTTTTCATTATTTTAAAATTCATACTATAATGCGAAAATGTCTGGCTGATTTTTGGTCTTAGGAACATATTTTTGGGTCCATATAATTATAAATCCTTAAAATATAAATAAAATATTTGACATCAATATTAAAGTAATTTCTATTTCGTGGTAGTTGTCAGCAAGCGAAATGCGTTTAGAGGAGAATTTGGTGAACATTTTAAAAACGGCATACAATTTTTGCATTTTAAAAATTTTTAAACTCCACTTTATCACGGAAGCGTTATTTATTAAAAGAATTCTGTTTGCGTGACCCTTTGGGCAATTTCTATAAAAGAGTTATTTGTCCGTACATACATTTTGCAAACATTTACGCCAATTATATGAAGTTTGTGATGATGATATCCCATGCCTGCTTTCCTGATATCAACGGGAGATCTGAGGTATCTATAAATAATTACTTCGGCTTTAATATTCTGTTCTCTAAATTTAATTTCATTTATGAAAGCCAATTTTCTATAAAAAGAACTATAAAATTAAAAAAGTCTTATATTTTTGGTTTCACTTTTTTATTACCGCATAACTTTTCATCAGATATAAAAACGGTTACTGCTATAAACTGTATGAATTTCCAAAGTGTTATCTCTCGATTGGTTAATAATTTTAGTCTAAAAGTAGTAAATTGTTTGTGCAAAACGGAAATAAACAAAAATGCTTGAAAGTTTCAACTCAATTTTTTCTACTTTTTTAGGTTTAAGTGGTTGCATTTCCTTGAGATTTTAGGTAAATGATCTAAAATTTTGGACTTCTTAATTATTTTGTAAGGTCTGCCAAAATACATCAACAGTTTATCAGCTAAAAAAAAAACTAGAAATACAAAACACATAAAGTCGGTTTTAAAGAGTTTCAAAAATGTTTGAAATTCCTCATATAGTTTTTAATAAATTACTACTTGATTACTTTTGTTTGTTTAAATTTTTTCTCAGCAATACCAACTTTATAATACAAAGTTAGTTGCTACACTACTACATAATTGCTAAACATTAAATAGAATATTTGAAAATACAAAAAACAAAATCTATAAACGTAAATAATGAAATTAGTATGGACTCTATGTAGCAGGCAGTAAGGCTTATTGAATGCGATATGGAAGTTTTTTTTATAATTTTATTTTATATATGTATTCGTTAATGTTATTATTATAACAATGTATAATATATAATAAAAATAAGAGGCCTTTGGTGAGGCGGTTTAAAAGTTAAGAACCATATAACCAAAAGTCAAATAGTCAGCTAGACAAAGCGAAACGAAACAAAGACATTGACTTGACTCTGTTCGATACGACTAACACCTGAATACAAATCAGAACCAATTTAATTTATAAAATTAGTATGGCTTTGTTCTGCTTACTGTTGTTGTTATTGTTATTATTACTATTGTAGTTGAACATAAATTTTATCTTAAAAATTTGTTTATAAAAATTGAACTCTTTTTTATACACATATTTTCAAACTACCAATTCCTACGTGATGTATGCTCTCATAAATATTTTGGTACAATTTTTAATTTTAATTATAATTTTTTACTATTTTTTTTTTTGTTTTTTTCGAGTCCACAGAACAAAATTAGCAAAACTTTTATTGTTACTTGTACAAAGTTTTTAATTTATTATTCTGTTAACCTTCATGAGGTTAATTGCTATTTGTATCAACATAAGAAAATCACTCAAACTGACCAGAATCTTTTATTGTAATTTTAATTAAAATTACAAAATTATGTTTTTCTTCTAATTTAAAAATCGTGTATTAAATACATTGTTATATGGATTAAGTAACACTTCATATATTTTAAGGAAACACTATTTTGTTCTTGAAAGAATTGTATAGTTATGCTATAAAGAGCTAATAGTATGTAATATATTGAGAAATTTAAATCTAAAGATTTAATACATGCTTTATATAACATAAAAAATTATTCCATAACATTTTTCAATTAATTTGTTATTTCATTTAAAATTGAAACTTAATAAAATATGTAAATAATAATAAATAATTAATTTAAATTTTATGACATAACTCGTAAAAAAATAATAATAATAAAATAAAAAACTTGAAAACAGAATGTAATTTTATGATAATTATGGAATATTTCTAACTGCTTGGATTCTACTGAAAAACAATACCGGATAATGGTAATTATGAAGGTTTTCTGAGGTGTCATAGAATTATTTGTTAAGTTAAGCTTTAAAGATTTGATAGGATTTGATAAGTAAAATAATAAGATAATTTCGGCTCTATATGACAGGCTTCCATCTGAAATAATATGTATATGTAAGGGCTAAGTTTATCGCGTTTACTGCAGAAATAAAATGATAACAGATACTTTTGAAACTCAGAATCTCAGAAAGGTGCCGCCATAAACCTTTGCCCGTAATGGTCGTACGAGAAGAAAAATTTAAGGTTCAAACGCAAGAATATCAGTAAGTTCCACCAAGGATGGAGTTCAACCAGTTGCGAAATTAAATTCTTTTTCCCAAAAGCAGAGAAAACGGAGTTTTATTTATTTGTAAGTGAATTTATTTTGTATTTTGTATAAATAACAAATAAAATGCAAAAAAAAAGTTTGTATTTAATTCACATTTTACGTATTTACATGTGTCATTCTTTCTAACCATATCATTTAATTAATTCAATAATGTGTATCATATGTATTCAGTAGACGCAATCTAATTGTGAAATAGCACATGCAACTGACCGAATTTTATTGGCAAAAAATTCGGTTGCCACAACGAATCTGTTTTCTCTGTGTACATGCCACCAAATCTAGTTCGTTGCTTAAGTCTTTCGTTCTATAAATGATCTCGTATAAATTATATAGTGTTTTTTATATTTTAAACATTTTAAGACGATAGCAAAAGAATATAAGCTTTTAAGAGCACATTTTCATAAATATTTTGCGAACAGTCCTAATAATTATGAAATATATATATAAACATTTGAAATAAAAAATATGTATAAATAATATGTATAAAGTTCTTTTAAAATATATTTCGCTCTCAAATATAATTCATTTCTAAACACATATAAATAAAAGTAGTTTAGTAACTACTTATTTATAACTTACTTACTTACTTATTTATGATCGAATTTTGGAAATGCTATTCTTATTGATTTTTGAATTCAGTTTACCAATTCATATATATGTTTATATATATATTCGCAATTGCAACTTAAAAATTTTAATCCGCCAAAAGAGATATGTTGTTCTCACGTTTTTCAAATCTGTAATTTAAGTTTATAACATTTTCTTTTCACGTTTGAAATAAAAATAAAAGAAAAAAACTGCCTTTTATATTCTGACATTTTATTAGTTATTTGTAACCTAAAATTTATCTAGTTCCAATTTCACTAATAATGACTTCTGTGATACTTTAAAATCAATGAGTTATTCAATAGCTTAGAAATAATTAGTTCTTATAATGACATCTCAGTTATGGCTTTCTAAAATTCACACTGGTAATAATATGAGGTAAGTAGTTGCCTCTAGTGTCATCATCGTGTTTAAATAATGTCTTATTCAGCTAAAGTGTAAGTAGTGAAGAGCTATTAACTTATTACATGGCAACCAAAGTTTTTACTGGATATGTGGTTTTTGTGCTTTTTTAGCCTGAATGAACTTGAATAATCATAACAAAAAGTGCCATAAAAGGGCATTTATCATACTCGCGGTACACAAAAGCAATTTTAACATTTTCTGGCCACATTTAAAATTTTGTAGTTAAAGTAGAACTGTAAAGTAAACTACCCAAAATTTTGGCAATTGCAAGGGAATTGTATCCTATTTAAAAGCGAATATAAGAAAGTCCCAGCAGTGTTCAAATGTAATTCACAATTTTAAATTCTTATAGAAATATATTGCGAAAAAATTCATAAAAGTACTTTAATTTTTTTCATAAATCATGCCAAAAAAATTTAAAATAATCTAGTTAGTAAGTCACTTTTATATAAAATAATATATCAATAAAAATCTGGAGAAGAAATGCTACAAGTAGTTGACTTAGTTTTAATCCTAACTTATTCCGTTCATATTTTATAAAAAAAGAAAACATATTGAGTTTTATTTGAACGCACAACTTATAATGTTTTTTTATGAATTATATTATATTAATTTTTCTGCCCAATTCTCAAAAATTTTATAGAATGTTTACCATATTTCACAATTAAATGAATTAATTTTGAAACTATATTATATCTTCTTCTTCTCAAATTAAAAAAAACAACGTACTTATTTCCAAGTATTCATTTATATGACTCTTATTATTTTCTTAGAACAATGACTAATCAAAATGATTTTAACAAAATTTTCTCAAAATTTGGCAAATTATGATTATGTTATGATCACTTATGTTTCCGCATTACAAATTTTATAGTAGGTTATTAAGTGATATTTTTTGTTAGAATTTACCAGAATTTTAATGTTGCTTGAAAGCATATTGTTTTTCCTTTAATTTAAATATTTTCCTTGTACTTAAGTTGCTTTATAATAACCCTAACAAACAAACAAGATATATTTAATGAAAATATATTTAAATAATTATTATATAATTTAAAAAGTAAGATAATATTATTATTTACACCGTTTTCATGGTGGTTTTATTTTTATTTAATCATTTTATGATGAAGCTATAATTTACGAGCTATCATTATTTTCATTAACCAAACAAAATTTAAGACCAATAGTCAATTTTAGATATTTTAAGGTAAAAGTCGATTATGTAAAAATTAATCTAAGATAAAAAAAAAGTTAAATTTTCTTGCACTCAATTTTATTGCTTTGCCCAATAACGAATGTTTTTAAAACAATTTTTCTTGTATACTATTCTCTAATAGCAATTTCTTTCCTCTCTCAAATATTGCCTTCATTTTGTCCATTGCTAAGGATAGCAAAGCTAACAGAAACAACTATCGCAATAACATATTTTGAATGAAAGCAAAGTCAGGCCAAAGATGTCCATGGTGTAATTAGTATTGAAATAATAAGTTTTTCCTTAAAATTTTTCTAAAAAAAAAAATATTTAAAATTAATAGTAAATATTCTTTATTTAACACTTTGGAGTGGTGGTATTTCAACTGTTAGTGTTATGCTCTGTTGCTGTTCGTATAACTCTGACTGACTGGCTGACGTCTCGGTCATTATAAGTGGTCAACCTTCAAGAATTTCGTGTATTGTTTATATGTATAGTAGTAGCTGTAGTATTAATAGTTATATTTACTACTGATGATGATAATAATAATGACGATGATAAACCAGCTATGAATTATTACACATACAACCAACAAATAGACGTATAAATAGAAATATTTATGTTTGGTATGTACTAAATAAACAAATTACGTGTTGAGATGTTTAAACAAAAATATTTAAAAGTGTTTTTGAATTTTTATTATTGTTATTAATTTAATTTTGGTATTGTTTTGTTTTTTCTATTATGGTTAAGACCAAAGAATACAAAGAATGGAGGGCTTGTCAAAATAACCTAAATCTGTTGTCCACAGACACACATAGTTGCTCAAAATAGTACTCAAAAATTATTAAATATAATTCATCACAATCATATTCGCCGATTTTCATAAACTTTCAGTTTTTGATGCGGATTACGTCCACAAATATAAATATAATTACATTTTTTAACATTTTGTTGATGAAAATAATTTAAAATATGTTGTATATATATATATATATATATATATATATATATATATATTTATATTTTTGGTTTGTCGAAAATATTCGTCTTACGGGAGTTAAAATGCAATAAATTTGCGTGAAAAATAATAAAAATATTACTATGAGAAAATGTGTCGCAAGTGTAATTTTCTTAAATTCTAAAGGAAAGTTTTTTTATTTTGAGTTGTTTATCTATATCTCAAGTGTATGGAATTCACACAGAACTTGTATTTGAGGAGAGAGAAATGTTGTTATAGTAAATTGAGCCAGTTTCTTTTCTTTGTAATCTTTGGTTAAGAAGTTTTTATTATTATAATATATTTTCTACAAAAAAATCGTAAATATTTACATTTAATACATTATGTGAGTATTATTAATATTTTTAACAGAACTGCTACCATATCTATCTACCTATCAATCTACGTTAAACTGTACATCTGGCCCTTTATTTTTTTTTTTTTTTTTTTATTTTTTAGCTATAAATGACGCATTTTTATTTCTTTTAAAAAAGACGTAACACAAAAATACAAAACAAAATTTCCACAAAAAAATTCTTTTTGATTTTGTCACACATTTAGTCAGATTTTGATTTTGTCACACAGTATTTAATATTCACTTTTGTTTGAAATAATTTTACTTAATATTTCATTTATGGTCTGAGTTTGACCATATGTGTTTAAAATTGTTGTATTTAGGTAGGCAGTTCAAGAAGAAAAAAAAAATAAAAAAATCACAACTTCACCTTTAAAGTTCATTAAACTTGTTATATGGATTATAAAATTATTTTAATATGCTGACATTAATAATAAAAAAGTCACAATTTTATGATTGGTTTACTTCTGTTTGATTGCTATTTGTCATATTTCTTAATTTTATGCATTTTTTTTTTTATAATAATATAAATTTAGCTGCTGAAAAAAATACAAAAATAAAAAACATATACAAAATTGTAATTACTGACTGATTTGCTTAAAAAACTAGATTATTTAAAAATATTCATTTGTAGGTGTTAGAATATTTATTAAACAAACTAAAAAATAAAAATAAAATGTTGTGTAAAACCATAAAATTATTAGGTCAATAGCACAACATTTCGTTTGTCACAAACAGGCGCTGAATATTTTACAAAGATCTAGACGGGGGAAATTCCATTTAGTTTAAGTGGAATAAAAATCCGCTGCTACAAAAAGGCACTTTTTATTTCCACTCGGAAGCGATCTAATGTGGGTTGTAGACCTTTTTGAGGACATCATAATTTTAAGTCAATGTAAGATTTTTAAATTGATGTTGAAAGCAGAAGGACGTAGCTTTTAACTGTATTACCATCTTTTATATATACCCAAATTTAATTATTCACCATTCTAAATTTATTTCTGTTTTCTTTTTCGGAATTTTAAGTTTGATGTAACTTTTTCTGATTTTTTTCTAAAAGACTGCACATGTTTGTTTACAAAATTTGAAATATTATTTTGTTTAGAATAAAACGAGATATCCCTATATAAAATCGCTTAAAAGCTCAAAAAGTTATTAAGCATACTTTATATATTTTAAAAGAAACTATTTTTTCTTTATATATATATATATATATTATGGTTTTTACTTTTTGGAGGATAAAACCAAAAATGTGTAGAACGTTTTAGTAAGTTGCTACAGATAAAATGGAATAAGTTGTACAGTTTTTGTCCAATTTAAAAATATTAAATTTGGTTAGGTTCACAACAAAAATACCTTTAAAAATTATTGCATCGTTGCATAAGCTTTTCTTTTAAATAAAATAATTTGAAAACGCGAATAAAAATAGTTTTTGAGTTTTAATTTAAAAAGTGCATCAACATCCTCTGAAGCGATGCCAGAGTAAATTGAAAACCTCACCACATACATATTTGAAAAATTCTAATTTGGCAGAATGTTTGAGGATATTATTAAAAGTATTAGAATATGGCACTTGGAAAACTTCCCCAATTTACTACAAACCGAACATTCGTTGAAATCGAATGAGTAATTTTTATTCGAATTTTGTGAATAAAGTTAATAATTGACTGTGTTCATTTCAGTTCGAAAATATTTCCGTTAAATATATTATGAATGAATATGAATATATATGTGAATATTATCCTACATTCATTTTCTAAGTTTTTATTGTCGATGCTGAATTATCTGATACCTAAACAATAAAATATTTTATTTTATTTTTTATTTTTAATAGATGTAGGTAAGAATTTTGTTATATAGCAATGAATCATTTTGAAAATATTAAATACATTTTTTGTTTGTCACCCATCTAAAATATTTATTAAAAACTATCTTTGATATATCCAGAATTTGTACAAAAATGAAATGGTGTATTTGTGAAATCGATCTGTATAACCACTTACGAGAAATAATGCAAAAAGTTATGAGGTTGTTTTTCCATTTTTCCAAATTAATATTTTTTATTCAAGAAATCTCAAGTTGTTCATTTTTTCAAAATTTTATTTAAATATTTCTCTGGTATATGCTGAATTATGTACATTTTCAATTTCTATTTTATATTTTTATTCTAAAAAAAATTATATTTATGTCTGGAAAAACTACATATTCCAAAATAAGTATAAAAATTCTACCATAAATGTTATTTTAGATAGTATGAAAAAAAGACATAAGTTAATATATGCGATTTTTACATTTCGAGAAAAGAATAAATCAAACGAAATATGTTGTTATGCACACACACCACTATCTTCTAAAGTAATGGACAGATTTTTCTAAAAAATTTACACAATGTGTAACGAAATACAAAAATTATAAAAATTAAAGAAATAAAAAACTACATATCTGAGATATGTAGTTTTTCCTATTGACCAAAGATTTATTTTAATGGCCTTCTTTATAACCAAATTTTAAATTAAGTGCCTAAAGTTACACAAGTAGTACGACTCTTTGACAGGAGTACCTGACTCTAAGAGTATGTTAATGTAAAAGTATCTAACTCTGTGTATGTGTTAGTAAAAAATCTAAATTTGTTGGTGTTTTTTTTTTTTTTTATTTTTCCCATACACACAGAGTTCTATAAAAATGTTTTCAAATTCAATTTGTTTAAATTTTCAATACCAAAAATTGAAACTATGTTGTGCTGTTTAAATTCTAAAAAAAAGAAAAAGTTAAATAAAATTGTTCAAAGCTAATGCAAAAAAAATATTGGGATTGTGCAAAATTTAGCGAATTTTTAAATAAACACGAGAAAGTTCTATAAAAAATTTTAGAGTTCTGTGTATAAGTGTAAGAATTTCCAAAAATGAGCAATAATCGGAAAATTTGCGTTTAATATTTCGATACTTTTTTCTTGCTTACAGTTCTCTTCACACGGCATCCATATATATATGAGAGAAAAATTAGAAAAGTTGAGACACAGACTACTTTATATACTTTGTTAAGTACTCGTACTTAATAAATCAAATTTTTCACTCAAAATTGAATTTATCAAACTGCTATAAATTTAAAATTTTATTATAAATAAGGACTTAAAAATAGATGCATACAATTGCGTGCATATTATTTGAAAAATATATTATTTTTGTCATGTTTTTCCCGAATACCCGGGAAGCCTAAAATAAAATCCCGATTTACGGGAGTTGAAAAAAGTAGAGAAATGAAAAACCCTAGGATATTACAAATTTCCATCATTTAAAGAAATTAGTTTTTTTTAGCAATAACCCAATATATGAATCCATTAATCAGTATATGGATTCAATATAAAATGTATATATAAAAAAATATATAGTCACCTATAGTATCACATATGAAAATATTTTCTTCATGGAACAACGAAAACTGCATAACCGTGATTTCAGAAAAAGTTGCAGTGAGTTTAATATATTGAAAAATATATATTAAAGCTGAACTAGCTAAAATCAGCTTTTTTATGCATTGGATAATAAAATGCTACACAATTTTAAAAGGAGTTAAATAATCATCTTATTTCAGTCATAATATATAAATGTATTTAACAAATTTATCTTTGCTATATTTTGTATAAAAAGGTTGAATACTGAATAAATTTGTGACATTAAATAAATTAAAACAAATCAAATATAAAAATATTCTAACAATTCACCATTATTGAGAAGTCAATTGTTAGTGTTAAATAATGGTAAGTATCTGAATATTATTGCAAAATATCTTGTAATTTTTGTTGTTGTTTCTATATTAGACATAAATTTGTTAAATCCAGAAGAGAAAAGTTAGCAGTTCCAACTAAAAATGTAATGTTCCAGGTTCAACTGTTTTTTAGACTTGTTCTTTATAAGTTTAAGAAACTTTCATTCATTATCTTTAGACAACATTCGAAACGGATTAAAATCTTAACAATTTTCAGTCTGCACGGAAGTTAAGTCTAAAAAATTGACCTATTTCTACTGCTACTAGCAGCTTTTTACTACTGTTGTGATTATTGCCATGGTTCGGGATTTAATTTAGCTACGGCAAGTACCAAAATTATGCGGAAGAGTATTGTCGGATGGTGATGCTATGTATGTGTGGATATATGTATGTACGTATGTATGTATGTAAGTATGTGTGGATATATGTATGTAAATATTTAAATTGCAGCATAAATCATGTATCTTTTTACAAAATTATTTATTGTAAGATTTGTTTTTTATATTTTGCACAAAATAAAAAAAAAATTGTTTTAATTATAATTCACAATAGAGTTGATATATATGAAGGTATATAAGGATAAATATAGTCATATATTTCCATATACCCTAAATTTTCGGATCTAAACAATAAAAGAGCTCTGTATATGCATAAATATATGATCCATACATATTTTTTTTTTTTTAGCTGAAAATATTTAAATTTAGATATTTAATTTGCATTAATTTTCTCATTTTACACTCTAACAGTTTTAATTTAAAGTTTAATACTCAAAGAAAAATAAATAAATAAATTTAATTAATAAAATTGTTTAAACTTAATAGCAATAATAATCATATAAAGTTTTATGTTTTTTTTTATTGTTTGTATTTGGTGTTAACCTTTGATTAAAATGTTATGCAAATATAAATAGCAGTTGCTAATTAAAATATTAATTCATAAACGCCCAGAGGCATATTTTATGTTTATATTTTTTAAATAAATATTTTTTTGTTAATAAATAAATTATTGTACGAGTACGTTTGTATGTTTTCTATAACAAGTGAAACAGTAGTGAATAGACAAAAAACTTTTTGACATACTGCTGCACTATAAATAGACAGACAGTAGAAAATTTGTTATCGGTTGTAGGAACGTTCGACAAAGGATACACTGAGAGAAAAGATAAGTAAGGAAACTTTTTCTGAAACCAGAAGGATATAGCAAGATTATATTTTCAGAAAGCATTATAAAGTTTTAAACTTTTCAAAATTTCAAGTGTAATAGTATGATCAGTTCTGCAATTTCCTCTGGAAGATGTATTAATTTAAAGAAATTCCCATTAAAATATACTAGCCAGATTTGTACGTAGGCCCAGTTTCCAAAAGTTGTAAACATTATAATTTTTTTTTTTTCATTAACTATTTTTTTTTCAGTGTCTTCAAAATATATCAAATATTTAAAAATATTCATGATAGAGGTGGCAATCAAACTGACTTGACTCAGGGTATCTAAACATCAATTTAAGGCACGTTTTTATTTATTATAAACTTTTTGTTTCGTTTTTTTTTTTTTTTTTTTGCTGAATTCTTTTGCTTGTTTTGCTACAGTTTTAAGCACTCAAAAATATTCGTGCATTTTTTATTATTTTGATTTTTTTGCGTGGGGTACCATACAATAGGGTTACAATTTTGAGTTGATTTGAAGTACATACGAGTATTTGAGGATAGATGGATTAAATTCAAATTTTTAAACGTTTCAATAAGTGTATACAAACAACAACACTAGTAACAAGAAATTAAAACTACATGTTTTCATGTAGATTTACTAATTTTATTTGTAGTTTAAAGTTTATTTATTATTGCTGCCTTTCGTTATCTAAATAATGTTTGGCATGACTTTTTCGTTAGACAATACTTCAATTTTATTTATTTTTTAGGTATGTATTTTTAATTTAATTTCTTTATTTTTATTTTTTTGGCAATTTAAAAATTTTGAAATGCCCATGGCAAGGCTGTCAATGTTGCTGCTGCTGTTGTTGTGTGATCATTTGACTTCTCTGAAACTACTTTAATTAATAATAATAATAAGAAATCAGTGCTGGAGTAGTTTACGAGTACTTTAGAGCTTTAGTTAAGCAAAAAGATGCGGAAGAAAAAAAAAATAACAAAAATAATTGATTTCAATTTAATGGATTAGGTTGACATAAATACATGATTTGCAATTTAAGTAGTTGTATGAAGTGAAATGTGTTGAAATTTATTAAAAATCAATTAAAATTGGTTCATAAAGTTTATTAGTTAATCGTATATTGAGATTTTTTAATAATTAAGTTAAAATAATACAAGTGATATTATATTACACCTTTATTTTTTGTCTGTTAAATAAAATTAATAATACAATATTAGGTGAACATAAAACTTTATGAAAAATTCTATCAAATTACTCACAGAAGTTATGAGAAATAAAATAAGAAAATTTATATAAAATGTATAACTTGTACTAAGTTAAACCAAGGCTCTTTCTCTACAATAAAACTTTAAGTTATTGTACTTCTCATTTTCTTAAAAAAATTAGGCTTATACATATACTATGTATTTTGTATATGTATTAGTAGCAACTTTTAATAAAATATACATTCTGCGCATCAATGAACAACTTCCCAAAGCACAGTGGTCGAAATCACCACTCCAGTGGAATTTAATTCAAATTTTGAAAGCTTTAACTTGATAAATTTTCTATAATGTTCAGATGTACACCATGCCATATTTACTCAGTGTGTTCTCAGGGAAACCAAAACTATGCTAAATTAAATTTTTATATTTTTTAGTTATTTATCCATTTCAGACTATTTTAAGAATTTTGTCATCGATCTTTTACAGCATATTTTTGTATATTTTATCATATTTTCTTAGAAAATCCATGTTTAAGAGCACATTTTAGCAATTACAATGGCATATTTTGCATATTTAACAATTAAGAGTATATGTTTGCATATTTAACAATGAAGAGCATAATTTTGCATGTTTTTCACTTAAGAGACAAAATTTTACTATTTTTCACCCAGTAGATATTTTTTAGGCATACAATTTGTGAAATTAGTGAAATTTTCTTTTTACTGTTTTTCAAATTCAATTCCCTAATAATTTTTATCTTATAAATAGATAGAAATTTTGTAATTTCTTGATACCATGTATTAGGTTTGAAGATTTTATGTGAAAAAAGAAAAATTCCTAAAAAAGATAACATTTTACGAGCAAATTTTTTAATTTTAAGGGTAAGTTATCGGATTTTTTATGCGCAAAAAACACTTTTTTAGATCATATTTTTGCTTGCACTGGTTATAACACGGTGCTACAGTGAAAAAACACTTGAAATATAACATAGTGTATTTTAGAATTTTCGATATACTCGCAAAATCGGGAGTTATATCCAAAAAAAAAATGAATTGTTCGGTCTTCGCGGCATTAGAGAGAAAAGACCTTTGAATTTTTAAGAAGTACTCACACATTTACATATATTCATAGCAAAACAATTTCAATTTGGTATTTTTTATTCGTACTTTTTGGATTTTACAGCCACTTTAATCCACACTTTATTAGAAAACATATATTTTCTTAATACAATATTTTATTAGGAATAAAATGAGATATAGCTAATAAAATCAGATGAGAATTGTAGAACATATGATTTTTTCACAATTTTATAACTCAAAAAATCGTGTTATTTTACGTGTAATTTGCTGTTGCCATTATTTTGCATTATAAATATGGTAACAATAGAATATACGTAATAAAACAGATTTTTATGAGTTTCACAACAGAAAAGTAAGCCGATAAAAAAATATCAGCGGCTTGAAGGCAAAATTTGCGTCGATGGCGGCTATTTGGCTATAAGTCGAATTTTTTACTTCTAAGAAACAATAAAAAAATATATATTATTTATTTTTTATTTATTTATAAAAAACAACAATTTATTTACTTATATAACAAATTTAAACTAGTTAAAACAATTCGTTTTACTAAACTTTGATGAAAGATAAAAATGTTTTTAAAATATTTCTACAAAACTAGTGCGATTAGAAAAATTTGAGATCCGCTCTGTGCCCTGTCCTTCTTTGAACAGACACACAGTCAGACAGATATAGCTAGAACATATTAGATTTTTATGAGGACTCAGATATACACATATATACTTTCGACACGTTACACACGGAATGACAAACCCAATATATCCCATCTTTTTTAATTTTTTTTTATTTCAAAAAACAACGTGTTTTAAAATATTAGTATAAAACTAGTGTGGACTAGAGAAATTTGAAGTAGAAATTACTGCTGTTCGCAAACGGTTTAAAGCATGGTCGTATTGACTTATTATTTTTCTTAAACTTTGTTTTTATTACTTAACTTATTTCAATTAAGTGACTTTTCCGTAACAAAATTTAACTTTGTCTGAGTTCACATAAAGCAATTTTTCTTGCTGAAATTCTGATTTCATGTGAGAGCGAACGTGAGGAAATATGAAAGGGTACAAACTTGCCTGTACTTCGAAATTCGTTTTGTTTTTAATTGTCGTACTTCAAAACAAAAACAAATCAAGGCAATTACCTCTTCCAATTCGAAAACATATAAACCATTATCTAACTTCCGCCTTAAAGTAAACTGTTCATTATTATCTCCATCTATTACTTTATCTTCCAAATTATTATATCGTTTGGGAAGATATAGCATTCCCTCTTCAATCTCTGCCATCACCACATTTCCATATTTATTCTTATGGCGGAACATACTTAATACCTTATATGGCTTTGATGGTAGTAAATCCTTTGCTGCTAGATATGGTCTTGTTTTTAATTTATTGAAAGCCGCAACAATATCAGCGTTTGTAATCTTATTTGATTCCATTTTTGTTCCGCCTTTTAAAAAGTTTATTAACTGATTGAAATAATTTTACTTCAGACAATTATATTTATATCTAATCTAATTTATCTCCAAAGAAGAGTAATTTGGGTATATCTCTTAATATTTCAAATTGAGAAAACTTTATAAATACATAAATATTGAGCCATAAACTAATTTTAAACATATTCTAGATATGAAAAATGTTTAATGTGAATAAAAAATACTCCCCTTAATTTGTTATTAGAATATTTAATATTAATCATGACCATACTTAACAACATAAAATATATCTTCATTAATGTCAAAGAACCTTACACAAACTTATTTTTTTTTCCATATAAACAAAACAATTCTCAAGTTTCCACTTTACAAAAACAAAAATTGCCATATAAAAATATGTAGATGAATAAACCAAAAATACTCAAACGCTATTTATACAAGTCATCAGTTTTTAATTAAAAGTGCAAAAAAAAATAAATAAGTAAATAAAAATTGTCTCCCCTGTTAAATTGTTTGTATGTACTTTTAACATAATTACATAAATACATACATACATACATTGGTTTTCAATTTCATAAAATGCAAAACAATTTTTCCCCTATTAATGCACTCACAAGAAAAAATTACAAAAACAAATTCATTGGTTTTCAATTTCATACAAACAATTTGCTCTTCAAAATTGCTCTTACTCCTCATTAAAAATAAAAACAACTATTCCCATTTCCCTACTACTTATATTTCTTGTCATATAAAAACTGTGAGCACAAAAAGTCCCACAAAATCGTTTATTAATATTATGTTGTATGTACAACATACTAAACAATTTTTAATTTAAACCATACAAAAAAAAATTTTCTGGAAAAACTGTTACAATAAACTTAAATAAAACAAGTAAGAAAGATACAGTCGATCAAGCTCGAACATGTAATACCCCACAACATTGTACATGTCCATCAAAATTCGTGGAAGGGTCTTATACTAAACATGTGGAAAATTGTGGACCGATACTTTCACTAAGTGTAGAATAAAATATACGAATACAGAATATTATCGTAATGCTAATATTTATGTGATTTTATGCACTTTAGGGTGTTTGTCGAAAGTGGGCTTATGTGGTAAAATGGAGCGATCCTCATAAAATTTGTCGCTATGATTTCTGCTCATATAAAACTTATTTGTGTTGAATATAAACCTGATACTAACAGTGTATGTGATTTATGCACGTTAAAGCATTTTTCGGAAGGGGATTTTATGTGGGAGCTACGGTAAATTATGGACCGATCTTCATGAAATTTGGCACAAAGGTTAAATAAAACCTATACAAAGCATCCTTATATTTAAGGCACTTATAATCGTTAAACTCCAATTGCGGGAGGACATTTATATGGGGGCTAGGTGAAATAATGGACCGATCATAACCAATTTTAATAGGCTTTGTCCTTGTATCATGAAACTCCTACGCGCCAAATTTCATTGCATTATCTTCGAAATTACGACCTGTACTTTGTGCACAAGGTTTACATGGACAGCCAAGCCGTGCAGGGTGTTGGGTGATTTTTTTTGTGCGTTACAAATATCAGCAGAAACGCATAATACCCCTATGGTGGTATGGGGTATAAAAACTGGCAATAAATCCATATCTCTAAAACTACTAATCGGATTTAATTGAATTGTATAGGATTGCCATAGAGAAAGACATAAACTTTCCGAAAAATTATCTTGTAGTGAAACGATTATAATACGATATATGCTACAGGGTGTCAAAGCTTCCCATCTTGATGATTTCAAAATTTTTGTGAAAAGTTTAATACTGCTTATACCCTTACGTTGTTTCTTACTATTAAAGGATATTTACGCTTAAATTTTGAATATTAGATTTTTTGCCTTAACTTTATATATTTTTTCCAGAATAATTTCCGTTGTATAGAAGTGAATAATATTTAAAAATAAAGATATCTTTTGATTCCCAATATATTCCAAAATAATTGAATGAAAGAAATTTTTGATTATTTTAATTCGTCTAGCCGTGAGAAATTATCAAACTCTTTCTGAAACCTTATCTTTTTTATGGTTAAAAAGGAAATTGCAGTTTGATTAATAGTTACCCCCTACATAAAGCATTTTTTAAAAATAGTGAATTTTTAAACGAAATTTCAAGTTTATCGAACTAGAAAAAAACTCACGCAATATTTTTCAAATTTAAAATAATTGTCTATTTCCCAATATCAATTGTGGACTATAATAAGAAAATTATTCCCATAAAATCTTAAGACTTTCACTGCAGTAGTTATTTAGATATGCAAGTCAATATTTACAGGGGCTACGACTCCCCTAAGTCTACCCGTTCATAGCAATTGTTGAACTTGATTATAAAATTATTTCCACAAAATCTTACTTTCTAAAGATATATATATTTACCTATACACTAATATACAGATAGCTTATTACATAAAGTAAATATAGTGGCCTTAAACCATATATCACTTATTTTATTATTTGAATATTTTTTTATGTATTTGTCCCTTTTAATATTAATTAATTATTTCATTTAATATCAAATATAAATGAAAATTTTATTGGTCAATTGTTAACATCTTTTTCTAACAATTTTTTAAAAGCTAATAAAATTTTGATAATTTTAAAATAATAACATAATTTATATTTCTTTCTAACAGCTTTTTAACCACCACTTAATTCATTTTGTAATAAATTTTTTTATTCAATTTCTAATTAATTGCCTTAAAAATGTGTAAAAAATATCCCCTATCTTACAGTCAGCACTTTTTTCAATAAATAATATTTTTATACCAAGAAATTCTAATTTTACGACCTTCATTTATTTTTCAAAAACAAAAGTATTTGTAATGACCTAGTGATAATAAAGACTCTAATAATAATGTTGTTTTTTGTACTTTATCACAATTATATCCGCATTTTTTCAAACAATAAATACAAAATAAAGAAAATAAAATAAAAATTATTATTATCATTTTTACATTCAGTCAATCAGTATATCCATCAGTCAGTCATGTTTTGTTCGTCATCACAGTGGGGCCAAATGCAAACATTTTAATAATATATCTGTATCTGCTAAACTACTGGTTGGATCGAATTGAAATGTATGGAAGAGTTATAGAGGAGGACCTAACGTTTCAGAAAAATCTTCTTGTAGCCATGATGTCAAATTGGACTAACTCGAGTATGTAAAAGTTTCAAAAAATCGTAACTTCTACAAATCAAGTCCGATTTTAAAGATTTTTATATATCTGTAAAATGCTTGACAAGATAAAGAAAAAATAAATCCTGAGGTATAAGTGAAAAAATCTTTTAAAAATGTTCTGTTATTTGTAATATATTTCAAAATATTTTTTTTTTTATCATCACTGTGGAATTACTATGAAAAATAGATATATGAACAATTCTTTCACTTTTTTCAGTTAATAAAAAATTTCTTTCTTTACATATTTCAAAGAACAAAGCTTCATAAAAGGCGAATAAAGAAATTTTAAATTGATTTAGGTTTAAACCCTTCATTCAGCATTAATCGAAAGTGGTAAATTTTAGAAAAAATGTTCATTTGTATCGATTAATAAAAAATAAAAAAAACTGAAACGCAAGTTTTTTTTAAATTTATTAACGGTATTTAGTTACAAAATAGATTTAGATCGATTTGGCACTAAATTGCTCCCCGCTCGGAAAAAAGTAAATCTTTTTAAAGGCATTTTCTAAATTGCACAGTGAACCATTTTAACATAATGTTTTCACCATTATTTCTTATGTGGTATATAACATAAATATCAGTCTTTTATTTCTGAAACAAAATATTGAAAAAGCTTTCAAAACCAATTTTTCAAAAATAAACAATGTTTAATAATAATATTATTATTTCGATACACAAACAACACGCGCCATGTACAATATAAGCACATATGGAAATGCACAGTAAAATATTATAAACTAGTGCACTTAGTGAGAGTTTATTTGAGTTGTCAATTTTGAAGACATTAAATTATGTTTTCAAAACGATCTATACATACATATTTTATACCACTGAATTGGTAAATATGTCTACTTTTGTAATATTTTAAAAATAATTTATATTTTCATTTTTTTTTTCGTATTCTAATCATTTAGTTAATTAGTTGATACGATAAAGTAAATACTTAATTCTCAAAGCCTATAAAAATTTTACACTAATTTATGTTTTTAATCTGCAAACTGATATTATACATTTTTGTTCCGACTGTTAGATGATTAAAAGATAAATTAATTTTTTGGTTTTATTATTATTATTATTATTATTTTTTTTTTTTTAATATTGTTATAATATTGTTTTAGAAAAATTGACAAAAATTGGTTTGTAAAGCTTTTTAAATGATTTTTGCAGGAATGGGAGACTGATATTTTTTATACATTACATAAGATATGATAGTAAAAACATTATGCTAGTACGCTTTTTTTTGTGCAATTAAGAAAAAGTCGGTTAAAAAATTAACTTTTTGTTAAATCGATATAAGTGTATTATATATATATATATATATATATATATATATATATATATATAAATAATCAGGTGATTTTTTTTTTAAATCGATAAAAAAGAAACTTTTTTCTAAAATTTTTTTGACCAATGCTGAATGTAGGGTGCACACCTAAGTCAATTTAAGATATCTTTATTAACCATTTACGAAACGTTGTCCATTAAAATATGAAAAGAAAGTTTTTTTCTATTAAAAAAAGCTCAGAAAAAAGCGAAAGAATAGTAATATATTTTTGTGAAAAAATAACCATTTTTCGCACTAATTTCAGAGTCCTGACTTCGAACATTTTTCACGTCTAGAGAAATTGAGATAATCAAAAAATTTTTTCAGCATATCATTTCGAAATACATTTCAAATTACAAAATATTAAAAAAATTCCCTCATATACCTCAGGACTTATTCCCGAAAAATGAAATAAAGTCGAGGCAAAAAACCAAAAAAATTCAAGCGTAGATATATTTTTTAACTGTAAGAAATAACTTGTATATAGGTGAGTAAGCATATTTTACCTTTATCTGACAAAGCACTTTACCGAAATATAAAAATCTTTGAAATCTGACTTGATTTCTAGAAGTTACGTTTTTTTCTTTTAATTTTTACCTACTCAAGGTAGTCAAATTTGACACCCTGTAACTTATATCGTATTATTACAGGGTGACTACAAGATAATTTTGCTAAAAGCTTAGGTCCTGCTCTACAACTCTTCCATACATTTTAATTCGATCCCACTAGTAGTTTAGAAGATACAGATTTATTACCAAAATTTTGCGTTTGACCCCACTGTGCATCATCTTTTGCTATTATTGTTGGTAAAATACGAAACAAATTACAATGATTTTCTTATTGTTAAAAAGATCATTAAAATTTAACAATTTACACAATTATATTTTAAATTTAAAGAAAACACAACAACTTACAACATGTTGTTCTTCGGCATATAAATAAATTTAAATTAATTATAAAAAATTACAAGAAAAACACTTATGGCTGTTAATTGTTTAGCAGAAACATTAAAAAAAACATGATCATAAGCAGCACTTGCAGGAAATAAAACAAATGGTTGTAAATTGATAATTACTTTTTTATAAAGTTTCTTTAATTATTCAATTGCTGTTTACATAAAAGGTCGTAAGTTGTTTTGAATAATTTTCAAGAAATTTTTAAGTTTAATATTATTTTTATTTCAAGTTGATTGTTAAATAAATACTTTTTTGCAGAATTTTGTTGAAATAAAATTTAAAAAATGGGAGCTAGGTGAAATAATGGACTGATCATAAATAATTTTAATAATTTTTAATTTTTAATAATTTTAAATTTTATCAAGATATCTTCAAAATTGAGGTCTATATTTTGTCCTAAAGGTTCACATAGACACATAGTACGACCGGTCGCAAAAATTTTGGCACTAAATCTGTATCTCTTGAAAACTATTTTAGTATCAAATCAATCTATATATGTATATTATCTACATATATATGTATATATTATTAAAACTATTTTTCTAGATTTGAAAAATCTTGCCTGACTTTTTTTCTAACCCAATGAACTGAAAATTTCACCATTTTCGAACAATTCTGGACGTAGGGTGCCATTCTCAATAAAAAATAAATTTCTTTGTTATATGCCGTTTATACCGACACAAAAACTTATTAGTTTTTGGAAAACTAAATTTACAAAATTAAATCGTTTACATATCTTGTTTTCTCCCAATGTTGTTTTTACTGGCACTTTTATTTTTCATAAATTTTTATTTAAATCAATTTTTACATAAAATTTAAAATATAAACAAAAGAATTCAAGAAATTTGACAATTTTATTTTATTCATCATATTCAAAAGCTCACTTTTATGAAATCAACTGAAAAGGCAGTATCATAAATATTTTAGTAGTTTTTATTTGGTTTTCAATAAAAACAAGATGAAAATGGTTTTTGATTTGTATGGAAAAACTAAAGAAATTTATGTAGTTTTTCAATCAAAAACCGATTTTTTGGTGTAAATGGCATATTATACATTCTTGAAGCCTAGTCTTTTGAAATATGTAAAAAGAGTATTTTTTTTTTAATTATAAAATCTTGAGAAAAATGTGAAAAAATCATATAATTTTTGTATAAAAAAATCCTACTCATTTTAAAGTTTTGACTTTGATAATTTTTAATTTTTGATAATAAACAAATTATTTTAGACTGTATGGGGAATTTTAGGATATTTAGAAAGAAAAATATTATGGAAATTATTTGCGAAAAACAAAACGTCAAGGCAAAAAATCGAAAGTTCCAAATTCAAGCGCAAATTTCTTTTCAACCATAAAAGATATCATTTATTTTCATCATCAAGGACCGGAAGTTCATGCAAATTCATGGTTTTTGCCTTTGCTCCTTGAACAGAGTAAACTAAATATCTTTGCGAATTAGAGAATTTGTTTTAAAATGGCATCGATTTGTTAGTATATATTTATGCATATTTTGCTGAAATTCATGTTTTTGCATATTTTACAATACATGGACATTTTTGTATCATATTTAGTGGAATATTCTAATATTATCCTAATATATTCGACAAAACAATATCATTGAATAGCCTTAAACCAGTCATTTATCTGAAGGCAGAACAAGTTCGTTTAATATCAATTTATATGTATGAAATATTTGTTTTGGTTGTCGTACGTTTTTGTAAAACATCGAGAATTAATTAATTCTTTTTAAAGAAGCTACAAATTAGATTATTCCCTCTGAGTGTATAATAAGCTGTATAGAACTACCCTTAATATCGTTTTAGAAAAATCGATCTGTCATTAAGACCTCAGCCATCGAAAGAAGTGTTGTCAATAGAGTTGTAACAATTTCATCTGTTGATATCGAACGGTAATTTTCTAGTACAAAAGCTGCCTAAGGTCTTTACTGCATATTTAGTTTCAATTTGATATAATACTGAATTAAAAGTTTATACTTTTATTTAATAAAAGTTAAGAAATATGTGTATATTTTATTTCTTTTTAGGGCATACTTTAACATTTTCAGTACTTTTTTAGGTGCTTAAAACACAATTTTTAAATCTATGAACTTCCTATTCCTGTTCATCATCTTAGCAAGATGTTTAAAAAGGTTTTTAAAACTTTGAAATCAGACTTGATTTTTTAGAAGTCATGATTTTTTTAAACTTTTGCATACTTGAAGTGGTCGAATTTGATACACTGTAGCTTAGCTCGTGTTATTACAGGGTGACTACAAGATAATTCTTCTGAAAGCTTAGGTCCTCCTCTACAACTCCTTCATAATCCATTTCAATTCAGTCTGACCAGTAAGTAGTTAAGGCAAAAAATCGAAAATTCCAAATTCATAGATAAGAGATATCATAGGTGGGTCAACATATATTTTCATCATCTCATCGAGATGTATACAAAGGTTTTTAAATCTTAAATTGACTCAGAAAATGATTCTGAAGTAATAAAAATAAAGATACTTTATTTTGCCGTAATATTAAATTTTCTCAATTTCGGAGCTAAGAACTTTATTATTTATTCTAAAAGTTTTTATAATTTTTAAAGAAAAAATACCAACCTATATAATTCAAAATAAAATACCTATTTATTTTTTCATATTTCAACTAATTAATCCATACACACATAATTGTATCTAATTATAGTTACTGGCATATAATTACATATTATAGACCTTTTAATTCACACTTTATTACTTCAGTGTTAAGTCAACTGTGAGTTGTTGATATTAAAACGTTAATAACAACTATTTTCAAATCAACAACAACTGCAAAAAACAGGCGAAATAGATAAATATAAAAACACATAAGTATGTAAATAAAAACACTCGATTAAAACTATAGTAAACAATATAAAAAAATTATAAAAAAATTGCACAAAAAACTTAAAATATAAATACTTAAATGCTCGTGACTAAGTAAAAATCCCAAAGTCAAATGTTAAAAGTGAAATCTATACCAACCAACTATAATACGACCGTACAACTACTAACTTACTGTTTGTTTAACTGTCCGTTCGTCTATCTATTCATCTAGCAGAAAATGTCTTATAAACTTAGATAGATCTATGGCTACATGGGGAATGATGAGCATTATTAGAAAACTAAAAAACTAATATATACATTTTTTTTTTTTAATATAAATTTGATGCCACTCACACTACAAATTAGCACCTAAACCATTGAGATTAACAATTACAATAAAATATAATAAAAAGAAAAAATAACAACAACTCAAAATAGTAACTAAAATTAAACAGCATGCAATCTTAAGTTGTGAAAAATAGACACGAACTATTGCTACTAAGTCCCTCATCATATTAACAGGTTAACAAATACTTTTTCATTCATACTTTGTATTTTATAAAAACTTACTCGCAAGTATTAAAAAAAAATAATAAAAAAGAGTAAAAACCATACATCACCAAAGTTCACGGTCATAGTATGTTTTAGACCTCATTATGATGAACCCAGCTTAAGATGATGATAATACTCATTCAAATAAAATTAAAGTCAATTTATGTTTATTTACATGTTTCCACATGTTAAACTGAAAATTGTATTTATATTTATGTACATTCATGTTTAGTTAAGTAGTTATACAGACAAAATTGTGAATATACCTATAAACCCACTTTTCAAAGTATCTTTTGGGGAAGTATGATGTAGAAAGTGTTTGGGAAATAATATCCTGATTCCCATCCAAAAAAAAAAACAAGTAAGAAAGATATAGTCGGTAAAGCCCGACCATTATGATACCAGACATCATTGTCGATCGGTCTTATATTAGATATGTGAACAGTTGAGGACAGATACTTTTACTAAGTGTAAAATAAAATATACGAATAAAGAATATCACGTCAATACTAAAATTTATAAGAATTTATGCATTTTAGGGTGATTCCCGAAAGTGGGCTTATATGGAAGTATGGTAAGCTGTGGATCGATCCTCATGAAATTTATCACTATGATTTCTACTTATATAAAACTTATTTGCGTCGAATATAAACCTGATAGTAACATGTGTATATGATTTATGCACGTTAAAGTTTCGAAAGAGGGTTTTATATGGGAGCTATAGTAAGTTATGGACTGATCCTCATGAAATTTGGCATAAAGATTGATACTTATATAAAATACACCGAATTTCATTAAAATATTGCTATATTTAAGGCATTTATGATGGTTAAACCCCAATTCCGGGAGGACATTTGTATGGGGGCTAGGTGAAATAATAGACCGATCATCACCAATTTCAATAGGCTTCGTCCTTGTATCATGAAATCTTTAGTGTCAAATTGCATTGAATTATCTTCAAAATTGCGACCTGTACTTTGTGCACAAGGTTTACAAGGACAGCCAGCCAGACGAACGGACGGACATCGTTATATCGACTCAAAAAGTGATTCTGAGTCGATTGATATACTTTAAGGTGAGTATTTTGGATGATTTTTTCTGTGCGTTATAAACATCAGCACAAAAGCATAATACCCCAACCACTTATGGTGATGTGGGGTATAAATCGTAATAATTCTGTATCTCCTAAACTAATGGTTGGTTCGAAATAAAATATAAAGCAAAACCAATCCTGTTTTGAAAAATTATCTTGTAGTCTCCCTGTTATAACACGATATAAACTTCAGGGTGTTAAATATATAACCCCGGCCTATTTCGATGATTATACAAGTTTTGCAAAGATACATATTTATGGACACTCATTAGTGATCTTAATTCTTTGTGATATATACGTATAGATGTAAATTCAAGAAAAATTATTTATTTATTATTAACTTTTTAGCAATGTGAATAGGTAAATACCTACTTATTTTTATATGTTGTTCATATTTTATACATAATTAAAATAATCAGAAGAAATGAATTAATTAGTATTTATCATTTTGAATAATAATTATTTTATTTTCGTTGTTTGATGGTACTAGGTAAAATATTTTAGGTCATCCGAGCAAAATTTTTTAAATTTTTTTTAAACTAAAAATTATGATTTTTAAAACATTCTTGAATTTCGAATTTTTTTGCATTTCCATTGAAGCATTACCACTTAGCAAAAACTTTACTTACGCGGTAGGCCAACAAAATACAATGCTAAAATATGGTTACTATCAATCAATCTACGATTGCAAACTTGTTTATGGTCCTTCGAACCGGATACTGGAACCACATCTATAACAGCGCTTACGACGCAAGGTTCAATCTCTCTTTTACTTGCCCCAAACGACTGGCGCTGCTAATTGAGTCCCTCAAAATTTCACCCAGTGCAAGGCGGGCGCCATGTTTATGTTTCAACGAAACTAAAATGGATAAGATACCACGAATGCTGATGAAGTGTGTAGCGACACAGAAAATACGTACTCTATTCTGCTGGTGTCTAATTATAGTCCACAAACTCTGCTTTGGTATTGCCAAACAGAGACAACAAAGCAATTTACGATTGCAAATTTGTTTAATACTTATATGCAAATTTTGGAGATATTGCACATAGCATGGTAAGAAAGGAGTTATTAACTATTTTAGTTAAAGGGAATGCTAAAAGTGGGCTCTTATGATAATTTGAGCCACATATTCTAAACACCTAGGGAATTCCCACAGAATTTTATTTTGTTAAAAATAAATGGATTCCTCTATTAAATCTCTTTCATAACCTGACGGGCTATTGAAACCACCAGAAATAATTTTTTATCTAAAGAAAAAATTATATTCTTAATGATATTTTAGGCATTTTATAATGAAGAAGAATTCTCGAAATTGTAACCTGGTACCTGGTACCTGGTACAAGAAGTCTTCGAGTTATCGCCTTTCAATAAAATGAATAATCTTGGATACCAGCGAAAGTTTCTAACCATTTTTGCTACATCTGGGTGCAAAAAACTAAAAACATTAAATTTTTCTGTCAAAAAAGAGTATAAACCATTGGTAGCAGACCACGTGAGGCATGGTGTCTCTTATACAGCAATCTGAACGTTTTCTAATTCTTAGTATTAATTTAATTTTATTAAGATCTTTTTTAATTGTGCACTTTTATACTGGAAAATTACGGAATAATTCAGTGGCATAGATAAAAGTAAAAAATTTTAAAGCTGGGCGGGATGAATTGCTAGGAACACTTCTTGAATTAAAATAATTCACTTCCTAATAACTTCTATAAATCAATAAATACAAATGGTCAAAGAATAAATCGCCAAAAATGTGATTTTAATGGAAAAATTCACTGACCTAATAATTTTGACTCATTGTAAAGTGCGTATTTTCAGCGGTTTTGTATAAAAAGAAAGATCAAATATCAAACAAATAATACTAAATGGTGCATATAGGAATATCATTCTGTAAAAAGTATTTTAGCTAGCAGTACTCCTTCAACTTGTTCATACACTTAAAAAATAAAAGTGATCTTATAATTTTTCCACGCATCTTATAAGTAGGGGAAAGTATGGTTTTGTGGCGTATGGGTAATGAAGAAAATTTTACTTTTTTAGCGTATTTTAAATTGTTTTTTAAAGAAGACGACTGGTAAATGTTTGCCATTATTGTACTATATTTCTAAATTAAAAATGAAATCTCTAAGTTTCAACTGTAAATAGTTTTTGTCCCAAAGACATAATCCTTTTGTAGATCTCTAATTAAAGTAAAAATTATACAATTAGGATAATATAGTGAAATATAATATATAATTTAACACATTTTTTTGCAAATTTTACTGAAAATATAATAATGATAATTCTTATTGGTTTAATTAGTTATTTAAATATCAAAAAATTTTGACTTTAGGCCTTCAAAAAAATTTAATTTTTTGACGGCAAATTCAAATGCATTTGTGTAAATAAAGATTCAAAAGGACATAAATTTTAAAACTTAAAAAATGTTGTCATCAAAATTCGGCCACCCTATATTAACTGTTGAAAGTCTGCACAATCAAAAGGAAGTCGCAGAATTAATATACAAATCCGATTAATTCATATAAGATCGAATAAGATCAAAATGTATAAACGCGCGAACAAAATATGCAGAAGAATGGGAAAAAGTTCATAAATTTTAAACCCTTTTTCTTAGTTTTTGAACTTTGAACAACAATCATGATTATAAAATGAAACCTATGATGCCAAAATTTTATACTATATTAGTTTTAAGTCTTGTGAGCTCAGATATGTTTTAAAATAGTATTACCACAAAACTTATTAAGGATTAAAGTTAGTTTAAGCAGATTAAAAGTTTCCGATAGTAGCCAATATATAAGAAAATCTAATAAAACATATCAAAAGTAAAAACAATGAAACGTAGGTAAATTAAAATAAACTCATTAAGTAGCCTAGCATTTGTTACACCTATGAATTAGATTATTCTAAATACGAGGAATAACTGCCTATTTTCATAAATTTTGCTTTATTATTTTCCATTAGTTTTATCAGTTATAACTATCTGTTTTTATCACTTATTGAAATTTGGATATTCATGTGGCTTCATAAATACAAAAATCATCTAAACATATTTGATAAACACCAAATATCTTTACATTTGTCATTTTCAACTTTACACCAAGATTTCCCATTTTAACCAGTAATAGTTGATTTGAAAAAACGTCGAAAAATAATATGAAAATATAAATGAATCATATTGTTTTTATGCAAAAATTTAGACAATAATCCAATCTATATAAAAGTTCCATTGCATGGTTTAAAAGATTCTTGTTTGGCATTTTATAAAATTAAGATCTCCCCTAGTTATTACTAATCTTCCATTCATTATAATTATTACAATCATGTAATTTTTTCACAATTTTAAATATTAATTCAAGTAATTGTCTGTACTTTAAAATAATAAGATAAATAAGTACCACCCATTACTTTGTAACATATGAAATAACTACTACCTATTATCAAAATTTAAAAAATTATTGCTGTATAATTACGCCTATTATGATCAATTTCGTGCTGTCCATGCGGTGAGCCTTATCAAAATGTACAGTGGGACCTTTTGCAAAATAATATTAAACAGCTGGACCGATTTTGATGAAACTTGAAACTCCGATAGAGGAGGAGTTATGATTTTAGAATATTGTATGATGGAGTATGTAACTTAAGCACGGCGCTACAGTGAGTCAGAACTGTCCGCCTCATGGATAAAAACCGATTTTAAATATTTTTACATTTCTATAAGCAAGATAAAGAAAATTAATGCTTACGGTACCACATTGTCTTTCTTATTTTAAAAGGTATTTGACTTCAAAAATGTAGTTTCCATTTTTTGCCTTGACTTTTTTGTGGTTTTGCCCTATAACTTTTAAAATGAAAATTCTAAAAATTTTTTAAAACATATTCCATAATTTTCTTAATTATAAAATAAAGAAAAAAACCTAATATATCAATTCGATAACAAAAAAAATTTTTTTAACTCAAAATTTCAAAACAGGTCTCAAAAATTACGATTTTTTTACCAAAAGAATTAACTTTATATATTTAAATTTTTTTTCTAAAATTTAAACAACTATAGTATTTTCTGATATTTTCCGAAAGATTAGATCTAAAGGAAGAGCGTTAGTGTAATTTCGTAAAATTTTTAACATGAATTCTACATCCAGCAGTGGTCGAAAATTGTTAATTTTTGAACAAATGTTCAACTTTGGAGTCTGTAAAAAATTTTGATTGTTAATTCCGGCACTTTTTTGAATAACTAAAAAAATTGTTTAGCATAATTTAGAAAATTATTGAGATTTTAAACATCTTTATATCTAAGCACTAAGCACTTTATTTCGATCTGATTTTTACCAATTTGTTTTGCCAATTTTTTAAAAAAAATATTTTAAAAGAAAATTTGAAAGGTGGATATCGCTCATTTACTTCAAGAACATCATCATAATGATGTAAAAATATGCGTATATCAAGCTCTTCTGTAAAAATATCGTATTTATATCTTTTATGGTCACCGATTGATAAGAGAATACATACAGATGTCATTCATGTATAAATGTAGACCTTTTCACAATTATTATAAAGGAGCACTTGTTGTTGTTTTTATGTTTTGTGCCACAATTTTTTTAATACTCGTACATGTATATACGAAACTGTTGAACAGATTAAAATTTGTTAAAATTATAATTTGGAGATTTTAATCCAATTCTTTTTAATATTTTATTAAACTAAATCATATGATTCGTTCTCAAAAAAATGTTTCAATATATGGTGCAACCTTATTAATTTTCTATATAACGTCAATTCAAAAAAAGTATTTTATAAGATTAAGGCTCTATAATAGTGAGTATGCTAATTATATTTATATATATATATATATATATATAAATATATATATATATATATATATATATATATATATATATATATTCCAGTTAAAACACAACATTGCACTGCTTAAAAATTGTCAAATATTCTACAATTCTATAATTTTACCTTGGCATACCTTCCCCCATTTGTTCTGTTCTGTTAAAAAAACACCTGTATTTAAAACAATATTATTACATCATTTATTTTTATTATTTTCATCATTATTATTTTTATTTTTTTTTATTTTTTTTTTTTTTTTTTTTTTTTTAAAGAATACAAATAACAACAACAACATAAACCGTGTGGCTAAATAGTTAAAGTTAAAAACTAAATTTGAAATATGTTTAAAAAGTGGTCATTACAAGTACAAATTGTTAGCTAAATATAGACAATAAATAATTATGTATGCCAAAACAATAATAACATTGAGCACTAAATTTTCTTCGTTATAAATACACACACAGGCATATGTACACTTTGCAGTAAATAGTCATCGAATAAATATACTCACAGCAGATCTCATCACGTTTTACGTGTGGTTCAAATAGAATATAAGTTTAATAATAATTTTTTCCATTTAATTTTTTTGTTTTTACATATAAATTATAGGTTAAGTTTTAAGTCAAACATGTCTAACTGTCTGTGTATCTATCTATATATTTATATTTGTCTGTTTTAATATTAGTTCCTAACTCAAAAATAAATTTAATTTTTATTTTGGTTTTTCAGTAAATATTTAATATTTTTTATTTTTTTATACATAAATTATGTTCAAGTCCAAAGATCAGATTAGTTGAGTTGATCTGTGTGGTATGTGTTATGTTGTTATATCGAATTGTATCGTAACGTTTCACAGTGGGACCAAACGCAAAATTTTTGGTAAAAAATTTGTATCTACTAAACTACTGGTAGAAGAGATCCTAAGCTTTCATAAATGTCATCCTGCAGTCACCTTGTGATAACATGAGACAAGCCACAGGTTGTAATCGTAACTTGTACGAATCAAGACCTATTTTAAAGGTTTTAATATTTCTATAAAATGCTTGGCAAGGTAAAGAAAAAAAGCTTACTTATTCAAATTATTTTTTACAGTTAAAAATATATGTACTCCTGAATTTTGAATTTTTGATTTTTTGCCTCGACTTTATTTCGTTTTTCGGGATAAAGTCCTGAGGCATATAAGGGAATTTTTCTTTAACTATCCTTTAATTTGCAATACATTCAGAAATAATATGCTGAACAAATTTTTTGATTACCATAATTCGTCTAGACGTGAAAAATGTTCAACTTCTGCACTCTGAAATTAGTATGAAAAATGACTATTTTTATACAAATGAGAGAAATTATTACGATTTTTATCTCAAAGTTTTTTAATAAAAATATTTTTTCTTTACATATTTCAAAAGACAAGGATTTGTAATTGGTTAATAAAGAAATTATAAATTGATTTAGGTTTGCACCCTACATTCAGCATTGGTCGGAAGAGATGAATTTTAAAAAATGTTCACATTAGTTTTCTTTTAGTTTTTTGATCATATTTATTCTTAAAATATTTTAATTTGGTTTCACACTAAATTGCTTTCCGCACGACGAAAAACTAATGCAGGAGTACAGATTTTATGAAAAAAAATCAACTTTATAAACGACCTCTTTCAAATTGCACAAAACATATATAGAAAATCATCTTATTTATAGAAAATCATCTTATTTAGAAACCAAATTTCAACTTTGATTGCAAAAATGTTTTCAAAAATCTCAAATTAGTTAAGACTAGGCAGTATGATTATACTTGCTTTTTATTTTAAAATAAAATTCTCGTATTTTTAACATTCGGAAACATACTCTCATAAATAATTTGTATTATTAATATTAATTGTTTAATAAAAACTATGAAGAGATTAAGAAGGATATTTATGGTAGTATTAAAGAAGAAATAAGAAGAATTTATTGGCATTACTTATAAAATGTTATAAAAATTTATATAAATGACATTATAATTCATCAAAATATTAAATGTATAATTTGTTAACTCCTAACGTATATATATATATATATATATATATATATATATATATTAATTTTGTATGAAATTGCCTATGAATGTTAGCAACAAATCATAGTTACTATTTTTTTCGATCGATCAAAATAATTTGAAACTCCAAGTGATAATTTTCTAACAATCATCTATTATTTTGGTACAATTGTGGCAAAAATAGTACAATTTTAAGAGCTTTTTAGTAAAATTTAGGAATTTCAGTTGACATCCCTGTTACAAATACAATCTCGTTACACAAACAACACGCGCCAGTAGAATTTTGTGTTAGGCATACGCACATATGGAAATGTACAGTAAAATATTATAAAATAGTGAATTTAGTGAGAATTGACTTCAGTTGTCAGTTTTGAGACTATTATATTATATTTTTTGATCGACGTATATGTACATATTATATATCATTGAATTCGTAGATAAGTCTGTTTTATACTATTTTAATATTATGTAAGTTCTTGAAAAGTGGATGGAGTTTTGCTTACAAAACTAATACTTTTTTCGTTTTTAATATTTTTTTTAATATTATTTATTTTTGAAAACTTTGCCAAAGATATGTTTGCAAAACTTTTTAAATATTTTTTGCAGGAATGAAAGATTGAAATTTTTTTTATACATTATATAAGACACTATAGTAAAAATATTATGCTGAAATGCTTTTTTGTGCAATTTAAGGAAAGTCGTTTAAAAAAAATTTACATTTTTATAAAATCTGTACTCCTGCATTCGATCTAAATCGATCTAAATCTATTTTATGACTAAATATCGTCAATAAATTTTTTTTTTTTTTTTATTAATCGATAAAAAAAATAAACTTTTTTTTTAAATTCAGCATTTTTGACCAGTGCTGGATGTAGGGTGCAAACATAAATCAATTTAAAATTTTATTATTAACCATTTAAGAAGCCTTGTCTTTTGAAATATGTAAAACAAAATAGAAATATAAAAATTTTTGAAATCGGACTTGATTTGTTGAGGTTACGAGTTTTTGAAACTTTTACATACTCGAGGTACTTTGTCAACTTTGACACCCTGCAGCTTATCTCATGTTATCACAGAGTAAAATTAGAATAAAGAATAAATTTTTCTGAAAGCTTAGGTCCTCCTGTACAACTCTTCCATACATTTCTATTCAATCCGACCAGTACTTTAGAAGGTACAGGTTTATTACCAAAAATTTTGCGTTTGGCCCCACTGTACGTTTTGAATTGAATTGCAATTGACTACTTGAAAATGTTGTTAAGAATCAATAACAATTTATTATTGGACAATTTGTCATATTCGTTTAGATAACGCATTTTTAAAAGTGTTTGAAATGATGGCCAAAAGTTTGTCTATTAGTCAAATGAATGATAAATCAATTTTTAAATTATAAGTTGTAGATAATAAAACGGTAAATTATTATAAGTCAATGTTAGCTAGAGTGTTAAAAAATTTGAACAAATATAATGTTTATAAAATAAAATTAAAAAATTAAAAATTAAAATTAAAAAAATTAAAGGAAACAACTAATACTATACAAGTAACGACTGAAGCAGGAAAAAAAATATAAATTATTTTATAATCAGATAATCATTAATCTTATAAAATAAATTATTTCTTAAAAATTGCAATGGAAAAAATTTTTCCGAGATTTAAAGTTCTATCATATATGTATGTATATACAGTAATGATCGAAACATTTGTAAATGAAAACAAATTTTTTGCAATTACAATTTTTTACAATAACATTTTTTTGTTTTCATAATTTAAAAGTTTGCATATTTTGTTATATAATTACAAAGTATTTATTAACTAAAAATTACTGGAAAACAAGTTTTAAATTTAAGTGTTCAAAACATTTACAATTCATAAAAGCATTAAGAGAAAATATAAAAAATAATTTAAATTCTCTGTATTTATCACTTGCGAATATCTCTAAGGCTGCTAATTGAAATCAAAATCTTTTTAATATAATTGATAATATAACTCCTCTACTTCTTTTAATTAACGAAAAGTTCATTGTCATTTCGGAATGCTTTACTGCCGATATTACGTTTTGCTATTATCTAGACGTTTTCAGTCGGCTTGAAATCGGAAGATTTTGGTAGACAAGACATTACATTTACTTAATATTCTTCTACTCATTACATTTACTTGATATTCTTCTGCTTCGTACCACCACGGTCTTCTTGGATAGAATCTTATCCTTGATGTCATGCAACACTCTAAAATAGCTTCGGTCTTAGAGATAGTAGAAGTGTGGCAGATATATATAGGTGCACCATAGACTGGACTTGTCTGGGGTCTATAATGGGAGAAAAAATCTGGTAGCACGGGAGCCAGTAGCCTGGTACGGCAACACCCACATGTCGATGTTGTCATACTGGACTGACTGTTGGTTGAAGCCCTTCGGGGAGTCACGTGGCGGCTGTGGTTTGGACATAAACTGCAGGAAGGGGTTTATAGTTCCGATGTGGTGTTGCATGGCAAAATACGTCGCCAATAGCGCGACAGCAGGTTAGATAGCTCCAACTCCTAAGCAAGGGGGAGTGGACTTATCCAGACAATAAGTCTCTCTAATTGCCATCTGTGTGTTCTTAACAGGCACATGTGGGCGTTGGCGTGCGCAATGAACCTCACTTGGTGCTAAGACCATTGTGGGGTTAGGCCATCATGGCAGGTACCCATGTTATTCTTGAGCACATCTGTGTGCTTCATACCGCCACGGCGGCTTGTCTTCTCGGAAAATCTCTTCCTTGATGTATAGCTCATATGTGGTAGATTAAATTCCTGTTTCTCTACGCTCTAAGATTGTCCAACTTTGTTTTAGAGTTGTGTTAAGTTAGACAGGAAAATTTATAGACTTTTTGAAAATTACGCAAAAATTTCACTGCTTATTTTTGTATTTTTATATAGAAAATTGCAATTTGTACAAATCTTGAATATATAGATATAAGAGCGGCGATAAATACAATTTATCGGGACCATATATTTAAGTCAAATGTCGTTAATAATTGAAAACGGTACACTTTTGTCAAAACAGATTTCTGGTAAGGCACATCGCATGCACAGCACGAAATTGATCATAATTTGAATAGTTAGGTGTTGTTTCTAATGTTTAACGGAAACGTAGAGGCGCATCAAAAAATTTCGAAAAATAAAAATTTTATGGACCAAAGAAAAATTTATTGTTTTAAAAAAGGATCACAATATTAAATAGCATTTCTTTACAATAAACTGTAATAAAATATATTTTCGTATAATATGTGGAAAAATAGCTTAAATTCGATCCATATTTTTCGCATAATTTTTAGAAATCGCGACATATATTACACCACCAAACCCTTTTATATCTTGACTGGTTTAGAAGTTAGCAAAATTAGCAGTGTTGCCGGTGGTGAGAAAAGAAGATGCTAAATTGAACATTAAAAAAGGTCAAAAAAGCCCAAATGCTCTAAAAAATAGTCAGGAAAAAACATTTTTTCTTTTTTTTTAAATTTAAAAAATAGCTTTTTCTTGTTCTCATTAGTTTTTCGTATTTTCTTAAAGATATTGTAATAAATTTATAAAACGGCTGCCAGCAAATTAACCCAATAAAAAATCAAAAATCAAATTTCCATACAAATTTGGGTTATATTTCATGTGAAAAATTATTCAATATTTTGAATTGTTTTTTCGTCATTTTTGGACTATAATTCCATTTTGATTAAGCATTTCCAAGTTTTTGCATGATTTTACACATTTATACGAATTTTTTAAATTATATTCGTAAATAGTTTCTACGGTTTATGAAGAGTAATTTCATAATCGATGTAGTAAGTCCATAAAATTAGTTAGGTTATCTTTGATTTGAAGAAAGAAGTGCCGCAGGCGAAACTTTTTGTTCATATTTTTTGTGTTTAGATTTTTTTTTTTTTTTTTTGTGAAAATTACACAAAAATGCTTTAGTAGATGATTCTGTAAAAAATTATTTTCTTCGTTGTTGAAATAGCAATATTTTAGCCTTTTTAAGGCAATCTTAAGAATCATAAAGGCTAGAAAAAAGACTAGAAGTTAAAATGACTTGAGGCTAAAATCATAACAAAAAGGCAGGATTTAGCCTTAAAAATACTAAACTGGCAACAAAAAAGAGGCCAAAAATACTCAAAAAAAAATAATAATAAGGCTAGAAAAAAGTTAACTTTTTTATTTATTTATTTACCTAATAGCCAATGAAATTAAAATTTCTTACAGGCTAGCATACATATTATTCTTAAAGCTATTTACAATAAAATGTTTTTCATCATCATTTAATAATAGTCTTATTACTCAACTAAGTTAAAAATACTCCTCTTAATGTGGATTGGATTTACTTAGAAATCAATATATGGATGAAAACTGTTGAATTGATTGCATATACGTCTCATGGGATCGAAGTTGGCATAATTGGTTCGAGAGTATTTGATTTTTAAAGGAGTATAATTGCTGGTTGGACGATTTGGGATTACGAATTCAATCTTACGAAGCAGGAACTCGGAATTAATTAAACCGTTTACCAAATTAATAACAAATGAAATATTCATATATTTTCTGCTACTTTCAAGAGTAGGAAGATCAATAAACTGTAATCGAATTTCTTATGATGGTAAATTAATATTAGGATTCCATGGAAGATTACGAAGACAAAATGAGAGAACTTGTTTCTGAACCGATTCAATTTTCTTTAAATGAACTTCGTATAGAGGATCCCAGACCACCGAAGCATATTCCAGGATTGGTCTTACGAGAGATGTGAATAATTGCTTTGAAACGTAAGGATCATTAAATTCTCTTCCCCAGCACTTGAGGAAACCTAGAACTCCTTTTGCCTTATTAACGATTTTTGAAATCAAACTTGATATTCATTTATTGTGTATCTACAGAGTACTGGAGTTTTTCTGTAGAACATCATGTGTTTACACTTTCTTATTCAGATCCATTAGATTCATCATACACCAATCATAAAGATTGTCATGATCTGATTGGAGTAAGGAACGTTGATAGCAATAGCATCATATATTAATATTCTAGAATTCCTAATACAAGCTGGTAAATCATTTATAAATATGAGGAATAATAAGGAGCCAAGAAGACTATTTTTGAGGTATTAAGAAATTCATTTAAGGAAAATATGAAAAAATCCCAGTTTATCCAATTTGAACAATAGGAGATCGTGATTTCTTTTATCGAAAGCTTTACTGAAATATGTATATGTTGTGTCTGTCTGCAAATCGGAATCAAATGTAGTTATAACTGAGGTTGTAAACTACACAAGGTTAGTTGTAGTGGAACATCCTTTTCTAAATCCATTCTGGAATGGGGGAAACGTAAAAAACAATTTGATGCAAAAGGATTTCAGTAATTATCTTTTTTAAAAACTTTGAAATAACACTTAATTTAGCGATACCTCTATAATTGGAAATGTTCTGCCTCCGGATTTAAATAAAGGTATAGTATAAGATTACTTCAGGAAAATAAGTAGTTTATTGGAGATATAATAGAATTTAAACATTTTATAAAAATACAGCTTGGATCACCATCAGGTCTGTACAGAGTACAATACCATCGATTTATCTAATGTTGGACAATTTATTAGGGTTGCATCAGGAATTGGACATGGATAATTGGAAATTTGATGTAATTCTTTATCAGAATAGGCGGATAAGAAGAAAGCAGCAAACATATCGCAAATATCTACATCGTTTGAGGATTATTTATCCCCAAATTTCATAATGGACGGATATCTAAAGACCCTTAGAGTTTATAAACTGGTAAAAATATTTTGGATTATTTTTAAAGTTTCTTTTCACCTTAGAAAGATACTTATTGTATCATTGAATATTTCCTGAATTGTAAACTGATCTTGATATGGAATATCTCATACAATTAATAGATAAACCGGACTTTTTGTATTTCCAAGTGCAATTCGTTTTCTTGTCATTAAAATTGATTTCTTAATACATTTAAATAAGCCATCATAGAATTTATTCAAAATTATATCAATATTACTAGGGGATACTTTATTGTAAGGAATATATTCAAACCAGTTTTCAGAATAAATAGGAGATTTAATTCTGAGTAATTAGCTTTGCTAAAATCAAAAATCATCTCATCATTTACATTGGATTGCAATGATAGTTTTGTTTCGACGTATATGCTTATTTTAAGAGTAGGGTGATAAGCATCTTCAGGTGTTGATAATAGATTAATGCGAAGAATATTAAATTCTTCAGGTTGATCAACAAATACAAAATCAAATTTATTTGGAAGAGTCCTAAATCAGCAATAGCATCTTATTGATAGGCTTAAAAAGCAAAAATCAATAGTCTTGCACCATTTAATGTTTAGATTATTAAAATCAACTTAAAACAAGTTTTTCTTATCAATATTTAATAAGTTAAATAATAAATTTTTAAATTAGACATAGAATGGCTTCCAGCAAAAAGGCCCAATGAAAATTTGGCTAAAAAGTTCCCACAAATTTGGGTTATATTTCGTATGAATAACTAATGCTTTGCAGAGATTTCTCTTAATTTTTGAGCTATAAGCATTTTCAAATTTTGAGTGATTTTTGCTTTCATAAGAATATTCATTAATACTTTTTATGTTTAATGAAGTATATTAAAAAATAATTATAATAATTGATTTAGTAAGTACATAAAATTAGTTATTTTTAATTTGGAGAATAAAGCGCCGCATACGAAAATTTTTGTTATATATAAATAATCTCCATTTTTTTTTTTTTTTTTTTTTTGCGAAAAATACTTAAATGGATGATTCTGTAAAAATAACATCAAATAAAACATTTTAGCCTTTTTAAGGCTAAAAGCTCAAAGTTAAAACGAAAATTTTGAGGCTAAAAGCAAAAAAAGGCTAGATTTAGCACTAAAAAGTTTAAAAGTTATGGACCAAAATTTGATCTGATCACAATACAAAAGATCAACCACAATTAGCATGGTAATACTACTCAAATTTCAATTGAATAAGACCTGGTAAAAGTTTTGGAGAAGGCACTTTGAATAGCATTATGTAGAGGAATTTTATATAAAAAAAAGGTTGTAATATACAAGGCTCAACAATCAGACGATTGAAAACTATTACCACAAAAAATAATTAAAAAACACCTCATAGTAAAATTGTATCTTTCTAGAAAGCAAAACTCAAAACAAAGGAATCAAAATTAAAAATTTACATTACGAAAAAAATATTTGCATAAAGATTTCCATGCACTTTATAAAAATTTAAATCACTAACTTATTAATTTTTAATTAATATTTATTAACTTAAAAAAATTAAATTATTTAATTTTTACATTATAATCTTTCTGATCTTTAGAACCTTTCAGGAAAAAAGTCGCTTTTCGAAATAAATCGGATTAAAAAAAAAACATACACCAGACGACTTTTATACAACAATTTACATTTCAGGTGATTATATTATCCTTATAATATCCTCAACTTATTTATGCTGCTTTACACTTATTAATATTAAGGACATCATTAGAATAAAGGTAACACTTGGAAGAAAAAATTAATTAATTCTTAAGAATTCCTATCCATATTGAATAATTTATTTCTTTATAAAATTTTCAACGTAAAGTTTTACAAACCAAAACAGTTATGTGTAAAAAATATTCTAAATCAAAAAATAACTTTCTTAAAAATATTCCAGCAAAATGAGTTATGTGTAGTTTTTTGAAAGATTTTATTATTGCCCTCTTGTATTTAATAATCAGTATTTTTGTTTATGTAATACTGTAATAATTGTACTAAGGTTCCAACTATTCGTATAAGTTTCAAAGAAATATGCCTAATTACAAAATAAAACAATTTGTTTGCTCTCCTGAAAACCTAACAAAAAAACACATAAATGTCTTTTTTCAATTAAAACCGCTGTAACTTTCGCGCCCCTTGCACGAAATGATTAACGTGAACTGATTCTACATGCATTCGAGTCACTTTATATTTATACAAATGAATTTTAATGTGCCAGCAAAAAAAAAATAATATATATATATATATATATTTTAAGGCCTAGAATCAAAAATTTTAATTTATTCAATCTATTGAATAATGAAATGTCCACAATTATTAATAATTCTTTTTTTTTCATACACATTGTAATTGGAAGTTAAGTTTTCCTTTAATTTAACTTAATCGTTCTTTTATTAAAAACATTTTATGACAAAACTGAACATCTAATTAAATTTTCTAAACATTAATTCAAATTTTCAAATACCACAACTCAAAATAAAAAAGTAGGGAGGTAAATCTAATAAACTGACCCAAATATCAACAAAAACATGATCCAATTAACCCACATTTATACGCTTATTATAAACATTATTGTTATTTTTTGTTTTCCTTTATTCATTGTAACTTTCAATTTCATTATATTCATGACAACCATAAAATATTTGCAAAAAACAAAAAAACTAAACAAAAACTAAGTTATGATTTGAGATTTCAAGTTACTATTTTCAAATGATTGGTACGTTGTTCAAAATAAATTTTAAATGCCCTGTATAAGTACCTACTTGTACTTACATATATTGAGCTATTCGTAGAGGCATGACTCGTAAATACGAGGTTGATTTAAAAAATTCTTTTAAAGTCTAAAAGATAATCATAATATATTTTAATCGATAACCAAATATAAACTATTTTCTTTTCAGTTGAATTGATAGTGTGATTTGATTTCTGATAGATTTAAGAATTTTTTACCCGGAGCTCTTATAAATTATACTCATACATACTTACAAAAATATATACATTCATTTATTGTACTTAGTTGCCAGAAAGTTCAACATTTAAAAAGTCATTTAAATGGAATGTTTTCAAACTAAAAACCATGAATTGCCAGTGGCCAAAAGACGAGAAACAAAACCAGAGATATAATATGTTAGTACTTATACTCATAGTACCTTAATATTGCAATTGCTGCAAACAAACACACTTCTCTAAGTACACACTCGTATATTCAAACTTATGCACACACTCATCAGACAATCTGCAATAATAAAAAGAGTTAGCAACCGACAACAATAATAACAAATAACAATAAAGCAACACTTGCCGCCACTTAAAAATCTGACTGACTAATGCCGCCACCACCGCTTGTTATAAGCTGCATTTCCTGATTGCTATTATTGTTGTTGCTATTTTTGTAGCAGCAAACTGTTGTGGTAATGTCGATTTTGATTTTGTTGTTGTTGGTTGCTGTTACTTTTACTTTTAGGCGCATTTATTTCAATGAATATAAATAGTATTTATTTAGTCCTTATACGAATATGAGACATTTGTGTTAGTGTGATTAAACCAGCAACATGTTGCCCATATTGAGCAATACCACTGCATTAGTAAGTTGTAAACAATCATATATGTAAGTGCATTGTACAATCATAGACAATAAGAGAAAAGTTTATGGTTTCAATACAGTGTGTCATAGATTAGTTCGTTCATAATTTAGGCAATTGCAGTAAAGCACAATTTTTTCTAAAGTTTATTGGACCAAGCAATAGGCTCTTTTCATGAGTAAAATTTCTTTGTTAAAGTGTTCCTCATGACCCTAAAGTGTAGGTAGGTGTCCCCAACAAATCCACGTTATTAAATATAAATTACCAATTTTGTTCTTAATAATTTTATTGAAAAATGTTTATAAAAATTGTCTATAGAAAGAAAATTTATAGAAAATTTTTTAATGGAAAGAAAATTTATAGAAAAATTTTATAAAAAAAAAAATTTTATAAAAGTGTTATAGTAAATTTTCTTTAAAAACAAAATTAATCGAAAATTTTCTTAAAAAAATTATCGTGAATTTTCCATAAAAAAAATTTGACGGTAATTTTATATAAAAAATTTAACTTAAACTTTCTATAAAAAAGATTATTGTAAACTTTCTTAAAAAATAAATTTTATTTTTATAGAAAATTTACCATTTCTATAAAAATAAAATTTATCGGAAATTTTCTTTAAAACTAAAATTCATCACAAAATTCTTTATAAAAATCTATTGTAAATTTTCTATAAAAAGAAAATTTTTCATAAATTTTCAATAAAAAGAAAATGTTTTTGTTAAACTTTCGATAAAAAGAAAATTTATTGTAAATTTTCTATTAAAAGAAAATTTATCATAAATTTTCATAAAAAAAATTTATCATAAATTCTTTTATAGAAAGAAAATTTATCATAAATTTTCTATAAAAAGAAAATTTATCGTAAATTTTTGTATTGAAATAAAATTCATCGTAAATTTTCCACAGAAAGAAGATTTATTGTAAATTTTTTATAGAAAAAAAATTACCGTAAATTTTCTATAGAAATAAAATTTATCGTAAGCTGTCTATAAACAGAATATTTATCGTAAAATGTTTATGGAGAGAAAATTTATCGTAAATTTTCTATAAAAATATTTGTTAAAATTTTTCTATTGTAAATTTTTGTATTGAAATAAAATTCATCGTAAATTTTCCACAGAAAGAAGATTTATTGTAAATTTTTTATAGAAAAAAATTACCGTAAATTTTCTATAGAAATAAAATTTATCGTAAGCTTTCTATAAACAGAATATTTATCGTAAAATGTTTATGGAGAGAAAATTTATCGTAAATTTTCTATAAAAATATTTGTTAAAATTTTTCTATAAAAGAAAATTTATAAAAATAAAAAAATTTATAAAAATAAAATATTTATAAAAATAAAAAAATATTTATTAAAAATTTTCTATGTTTTTTTTAAATTTTCTTTAAAAGAAAGTTTATTAAAAATTTTCTATAAAAGAAAATTTATCTTAAATTAAAAAAAAAATGTAAAGGAAATATCTATGAACAATTTAACCTTTTTATAAATTTAAAATTTGATTGACAGTTTTTTATAAATTTTACTGAGTTGAATCAAATATTTCCTTGACATTTACAAACATGAATTATCACCCATTAAAACCTCACCCACACCATAAACTTAAGCAATAAATTGAACTAAAACTCAATCCTAATAATTCTGTACTAAAGTATTAAAATAATCATGTTTTGGGAACTAAAATTTTATACATAGAATAAAAAACACGAAAAGGTGTGTCTACCTAATATAAGGTGGCATACAAAATAATATTCATTGCTTTAGTGAAATGTTCACTTTATTTTTCGTTTTTAAGTATTATTGAAACACAAGTGCATTTAAATGGCAATAAAAATAAAACGAATTTTTAAGTAACATTTAACAATATACAAAAAAATGTATAGAATCCACCAAAAAATATAAATAAATCGTTTTTGTTTGCATTCCGCAGGGTTTAAATAAAATGTAGCTGCTATTACCGCTCACTAGGGTTGCCAGACGGCCTTAAATGAACTTGTCATGATAATTTAGAAGTTGTCAAGTTATAAGTTCAAAGGTAATAATCAGGCTGAAAACAATTTGTAGTTGCATAAAGTTGAGTGAAATCTGAAGTGTTGTTCATAGTGATTATATATATATATATATATATATATATATATATATATATATCATACATAAGAAAGAGCATGATCAATTAAATCTGGCAATCCTACCGCCTACTGATTGATGGACAATCATCCGCACAAAAACCAGTCTACCCAACAAACCAATCCGCTAGATAGACGTACAAACTAACAAACATACAACGGCGATTATAACAAAATCATAACACTTCACGAGTATAGAGTTCACTGATTCAGACAAACACATCAGTCACTTGGTTATTCGTGTACTTGTAAAAAATGCATTATTGTTATGTATATATTGGGCTATATACATATCTATACATTCAATATATTAAAATACACAAACACAAAAAACATTTAATTTTTTTTTTTTTTTTATTTCATTGTTTTCACTCTCTGAATTTGATCTACCTCAATCAATATTAAACTCCTCTTGTGGTTAAAAACTACGGCCACTATATGTCTATAAATATACAAATATACATGTATAAATATATTTATTTTTTTATATTCATTACTAAGAAAACTGAACATATTTGTTTTGTCATATTGTTAGTTATATACAGCTTTATTATCCTAGTAATTATTTTAAAACATTGAAAATAATTTAGTTCCTAGACTTAAATTTTTGTACTTCATAGGAATTGAATCTATATATATGAAAGTAAGAAAAACCCTGACTATATGATACCCTACACCATTCTACATGTACATTAAAAACATATGTATGCATTATATTACGTTATTTATGGGTTTTATGGTGATCCCCGGAAGAGGCCCCTTAATGTAACCTACGATTAACTATGGGCCGATTGTGATAAAATTTAGCACTGTGATGCTAACATTTGTGTGAAATTTATGCACGTTAAAGTGATTTTCGGAAGAGGGGTTTATATGGAAGATATGGTAAATTAAATACCGATCTACGTAAAATATAGCACATCGATTTTTACCTTAATAGAACTTGTATATGCCAAATTTCTATTAAATACTGCAATATTCAAAGCATTTATGATAGCTAAACACTCAGGGGGACTTTTGTATGGAGGCTAAGTGAAATAACGGATCGATAACAACCAATTTCAATAGGCTTCGTCCTTGGAACATAAAAGGCATGTATACCAAATTTTATTAAATTATTTTCAAAATTGCGACCTGTAGTTTGATTACAAGACTTACATGTAAAGTAGCTCTTAGATCAATATTTTTGGGTGTTACGAACATCAGCATAATATCATCTTCACCTATGGTGGTGTAGGGTGTAATGAATCTGTGTTCGTTTTTTTATTTGTTGGTTTGCTGTGGGCCTTATAGCAAACCAAACCGTTGGACCGATTTTCTTGAAATTTTCACAGTATCATTCTGTGATATCCAAAAAAAAAAAATGGGATGGTAGCCACCATACAAATCAAATATTAATTATTGCATATCTAAAGAACTACTGCAAATAAATTCTTAAGATAATGAGAATAATTTTCTCATTAAGATTCATAATTGAGACGATTGGACGGACAAGTCTAGGGGAATGGTAGGTCCCATACAAAGAAAATATTAATTATCACATATCTCAAGAACTGTAACGGTAAAAATCTTAAGATATCGTAAAAATATTTTTTTTACAAAGAGAAGTCTAAGGGGAGTGGTAGCCTCCATACAAAGGAAATCTTAATTATTACATATCTAAAAAGCTACTGAAGATAAATTCATAAGATTTGGTGAGATCATGCACCTTTCGAAAGAAAAATATAGAAAAAAATCATTTTGTGAAAGTCCAAATGAAATTTAGCACATATGTTAAGTATTTCGTGGAAAAAAATATGCACTAAAATATAAGTTGGTGGCCACGCCAAGTTTTTAACCCACATTCACTAAAAATAATTTTTTCTACTTTCATAATGCTTAGTAGCATCATGAAATACACATAATATTTACATACAGAAGGAATAGAAAAAATTGTATATTATAGAATTACTGAGAACCGAAGTAAGCCATTAAAAATAGTGGGCATAGCATCTAGTCAAAACTTTCTTCAAGAATAAATATATATGCCAAGTTTCATTTTAATCGATTCAATAGTTTAAACATAAGGTCAACTTAAATAAACTAAACAACATTATAAAAAAAGGGCCCTAAAAAGGGTCTAGCATAAAAATGCTACTAGTCTATAAAACAACACAAGAATGCAATAATATTTAAATGATTTAAATGTTTTTTTTTTTCCAATCATATTGAAAAAAGTGATCCAAAAAATTCGAAGTTCAAGAGCGCAAATTCTAAGAAATGAATGGGATTATGGCCGATTTTTTGGAAATTTTGGTATTCCTTTCATCAAAATCATACATTTTTTTAATCTTCATCATTCTAAATAGTAAAGTTGACTAGCACCAAAAATTTGTTTACGATATTTTAGGTTATGTTTCGCAAGTTTCATTCTTTGTGTTATGAAAAGAAATTGAATTAAGGAAAAATAGTTAAAAGGAAAACAGAGAAAGAAGAAATTAAAAGGAAATTAAAGACAAAAGAAGAAAAATATATTAAACCATAATGACCCTAAGCAGTTAATTAATAAATCATTTTTATTTCATAATAAACAACTCCAGCTTACACAGAGCCATAGTGGAAAGTTCACCAATATCATCATAGAGTGGGCTACCAAGAATCCGTTGCCTATGATCCTCCAGAGCAGGACAACCACACAGAAGGTTAATTATCAACTCCTCTTCCTCTATGCCGTGACAATTCCTACAGTAGTCATTATGACTAAATCCTAATCGGCTAGCATGTTTACCGAACCTGCAGTATCCAATCAGCAACTCAATCATATTTCCGAGTCATTCTCTGCCAAGACCTAATAGGATATATATCCTTTCGTGGTCCAATTTCGGTCATAAAATCCAAGCCATTGAGCAAGAATTCTTCGGTGACCATATTACCTGAGCCCTACTCAAAAGCACTTTTTTACGTGAATCTTACAGAATTTTAAAGGAGCATCATTATCCCTACCCTTATCAAAGAGTCGGAAAAGTTATTGCCTCTGAGGTACCTGTGCCCATTTACCCAAATAAGTTTGAATGTCTCGCCATCGCTTTCAGGAATGCACGACATTCATAGATGACTATTGAAGTGGCACTATTCAACTTAGGAAGAGAAAAAAAGGAATATTGTACTTCCCAGAAAATATAACAAGTTATACCTTACTTGGGTTAACATTTCCAATGCTAAATGTACTTAGCACCTTCAAAGCTTTCTCAAGCTTCTACAAGAGCATATTCAGATCGATTCTTGAAACCAACGCAGCCACATCATCAGAATATGCAACTGTCATGTATCACCGTGAATCGAATTAATACTTAAGTTCCACTTCATAGAATACCCCTCCACGCATAGCTGGATATATTAGATGTTCCTAAAGTTGATTCAATGATTCTATATTTCACTAGATTACTCACAAATTCCACAATATCCTCTCCCAGTCCCAGCTCTCTTAGAGCAGTTTCAATGGTTGGGTTATGTTATAAGAGGATCACACAGAACTATGTGAGTTCACAAGACCAACGATCTTATCCGATGCTGAATCTTCTAGAAATAGAGGAAATAAAATAAAGCAATAAAAAACATTTATATGATAAAAATTTTCTTTAGCTCCATACAATGAGTCCACTTCTTCGCTGTAAAATTCATTGATTCTTTATTAATCCATTCGAGTTTTAAATTATCATATTGCTGAACCTTCATTACTACTTGTTTCATGTAACTTTTTTACCTTAATAAATTTCAGAATCTTTAACGGACTTATTTCTCTTAAGTCTTACAATTTCTGCAAAAAATAGGAATCAAAATCTATAGCGTGGTTGTGCAACACACTCGCAGAGAAAGTGAAATGCATCCTCTTCCTTCTCGTTGCACTATCTGCAATTGTTATCATTACGTAGACCTATTTTCTTAAGATAATATTTTAAGTTGTAATATTCTTTTCCATATCTAGAACCTTCTTCAATGTATTGTTGTCTTTAGGTTTCCATAATGTCTTTATTTGCTTATGTCTCGTTGAATTATTCTAAAGTGCTTCAGCATCAAGTTCGAAATTATTCTTCATTTTTCGATGTATATAATCAAACCCGGGATAAACATCTTCCCATATGGTGCTCGTTTCAATATCTGCCCCAGTTCGTGCTATTTCATCAGCTATTTCGTTATCTTGAATACTATTGTGACCAGGTACCCAGCACAATTTTAAAAAATTTTGTTCGTTGAGATCTCATAGCTCTCAGCGTCACCGGCTTCCTACCTTTGATGTAATATTCTTATTATATAGTGCCTTTATGGTAGTCTGACTATCTATGTATATTGTGATATCGCTTCTAAATGTCGGCCTTGCTGCTTCAGGCACTGCAAAAATTTCAGCATGGAAAATCCTGCACGCTTTAATCAGGCTTGACCTAAATTTGATACCTAACTTTTCACAAAAACTTCATTTCCTAGCTATTATATTTCTTACAACAATCAATAACCTCTAGTTTATCGTTATCTTCTCTTGGCGGAATAATCTCTGCAAGCTCCCTATCCCACCAAATTTCAATTGCCATCTAATCCGTCATTAAATCTTCTTAGTTATGTTTTCTAATTAGAGACTAATGTTCTCTATCTCGAATTTCTAATTTTCCATTTTGGCTCAGTCTGCGTCTTTAACGCGTATTCTTTTATATATAATGAAGCCATTCAATTTCCAGAATTCTGCACAATGCCTCAGTGGTGTTGGAACTTCTTGCTCAACACAACTACCCTAGGTTAGGTTATGTTAGGTTAAAAAGGGCGGTGTCTTCACGCCTCCACCCAGAGACCATCTGGTCAATTGTGATCCCTTTATAAATAAAAGAAAAAGCTAATAAAACGAAGAAAAAGGAGATCCCTAGTAGAAGAAGGCACAAGAGTATAAAGAAAGTATGAAAAAAGAAAAGAAATTCAAGAAAATAAAGGTTTGGAACCCAAGACCCATCCATCAACCACGACTACCTAAGCAATTTTATCCCCATTACGAACCCTATAAGGTTGTCGAATTCACTACCCGCTACCTCCTCCAGTTCGTGTAGAATATGGCTTCCAAACCACTTCCTCTAGTTCGTGTAGAATATGGCTTCCAAACCACTTCAGTCTACTAAGCTGAAGCCCTACACAATGACAGAGTATGTGTTCCACTATCTCTAGCTCCTCCACATCATCGCACGTTCTACAAAAGTTTGACGTGCCGATATCCCACTTACTGGTCATATTCCCTATTGCGAAGTGACCGACTCATGCCCAAAAGATGCATCAAATGTGCTGTTTTAAGACTAGGCCATAACGCTCTAGATACCTTGTAGTCCATTCTACTCCTCCAAGCATGATTCGTTCTTCCTAGGGTCCATTCCCTTATGGCCATGAAAAATTAACCAATACCTCCTCCGAGAATATCGCAGTTACCAGGAACCCAACAGAGTCTTATTCTGTAGGCATTCATTAGCCTTCTAAATTCCTTCCTACTCAAGTACCAATCTGGACCTGACATAATAACTTGTAATTGCCATTAGTGCTGCCTGACTATTCACATAGATAGTTACTATAAATGGATAAACATGGCCTAGACCAGGAGATTTGTAAGTGCTTATGGTCCATTTAATTTTTTCTACTGTAATTAGATCATATCCATATCAGAAGTTGTGGTGTTATGACATATTGACTCACGAGAAGCAGTCTCTCTCTGTTGAAATGACAACAGATGCAAATGCAAAGTGTGTTCCAAATGGTGCCTCCAAAATCTCTTTTGAGAGTATGTTCAAGTGACATCAGATCTTTTATATTACCTGGAACGTATTTATGTTTTGTCATAATTTTCTGGAAGTATTCTTGATTGTTGATAGCTTCTCAACGAAGCATTGCTTCTTAGCTTTCCTTATTTGTTTTTTAATTTTTTACGTTTATTTTTATATTGTTAACATTTACCTTCCGTGTTATATTTCCATGCGGTATTTAGTGCTTTTTTAATACTTATCCGCAGTTTTTCTAAGTGCTTTTCCTACCATTCTTGGTTTTTGATGTTTTTCATAATGCTGCAGCGACATAAATCCTTAAAGGCCTCCGAAAAACACTTCTCAAGTCAGTGGCAAGGGGTCAGAGAATTTACTGATGAAAATTTCGTCTAGGGTTTCTGAAGGACAGTGTAGGTTCCGGATCCATTACATTTACTTCTAATTCAATGTACTTACTGTCTGAGAAGGTTAATTCATTAAGTACTTCCCATGATTGATTTTCTAATGAGAGGCAGGGACAATAGAATCTGGTTTCAAGAAAGGCCACCAATGCAAAATTTGTAAATTCGAGAGATCTTTTAATGAATCCTACGAGCGTATGCATTGCCGTCTGAACAGATTTATCTTTGATGTAAGCATATTGAGAGGATGATAGGAGAGTTTGATCCACAGTTATATTAATGTGGATATCAATAATTCTCTACAGTGTTTTTATATATCTTAACTAAATACGATTTTATTCTAAGATCTTTTATATGATTAATAATTTTCTTGTTAAATGTAGAAACATTTTTTATGTTATCTTATGAATGGAGTATTTAAATGAACAATCAATAAATTATTTAGGTTCCATAACAAATTTTGTAAAATAAATCGAAATTCGGTATCGGTCTCTAGAAACTAATTTAAATTCCATATATGAAAACTAAATTTATTACGAAAACAAATAAGTAATTATCACTCTATTTAGAGTACAACCTGTTCGGTGGTGATCTCATCATTACATTTTTCCATAAAATATCCGTCTACTTTATTGGCAATATATTCTTTGATAATGTGAATAAATCTCTATTTTATACTTTCAACTGTATCAAATATCAACACAACAATTGTACCAATATATTTACTATAAGTACACATCTACATACATACATATGTGCATAATTTTGAATAACCACTGTGCTTTAGTTATTGTGTATAAGTTTTTGAAGTATTGTTTTAAATATGTAATTGTTTTTATTTGAAGTTTTTTGTTAAGCTTTTTTTCAAATTTTAATTAATTTTTATTGGGGAAATTTGTGACATTTTTCAACAGTTAATTGATGTTTAACAATTTAATTACTTTAACATCTTCATTAACTGGATTTAATTACAAAAACATATAAATAATACATTACAGAAAATAAAATTAATTATCCAATCATTAAAAATCATGTTTGATGTTTGCCTAAAGACTTTAGAAACTGGATATCATATATATGAAGCACACCATTGTGTATGTCCATCAAAATTCGTGGAGGGGTCTTAATTGACATGTGGGCAATTGTGAATCTATACTTTTACTAAGTAAAAAATAAAATATACGAATACATAATATTACGTAAATACTTACATTTATATGAATTTATGCACTTTAGGGTGACTCCCGAAAGTAGGGTTATATGGGAGCTATAGTAAATTATGGTGCGATCCCCATAAAATTTCTCACTATGGTTTCTACTTATAAAAAACTTATTTGTGTCGAATATAAACATGATACTAACATGTGTATGTGATTTATGCACGTTAAAGTGATTTTCGAAAGAGGGTTTTATATGGAAGCTATGGTTAATTATGGACCGTTCTTTATGAAATTTGGCACAAAGATTGATATTTACACCAAACTTACACCGAATTTCATTAAAGTATTGATATATTTAAGGCATTTATGATCATTAAACTCCTATTCCGGAAGGACATTTGTATGAGGGCTAGGTGAAATAATGGACCGATCATAACCAGTTTCAATAGGCTTCGTCCTTGTTTCATGAAAGTGCCAAATTTCATTGAATTGTCTTCAAATTCCTGTACTTTGTGCACAAGTTTTACATAGACAGCCATACGGACGGACATCATTAGATTGGTATATTTTAAGGTTGGTGTTGGATGATTTTTTCGGTGCGTTACAAACATATTTATAAAATTAGTACAAATATTAACTCACAAAGTCTGAGTTAACAGACATATTTAACATTTAGTAAATTATAAGTATAAAAAATTTCATATTTAAAAGGAATTTGGAAATTTTAGTAATTTTAAAAGCTTCTATAATATAAAAAAAGGCTTTGAGATTATCAATATCACAAACAGAATGACAAACTGTACCTTACATTTAAGTCTCATAAAATTTTTCCAATTACAATTCTAAACATTACAAAAACGAAGCAAAAAATTTCAATGTCATGAGATTTATTTTGTTATTCTTCAACCCCGTAAATAAACTTTCAAACGGAAGTTTAACTATCACAACATTTAATAGTATTTAGAACTTATTTCGATAATTTAAAACAAACTTTAACAAACGTAACACGTACAAATAATGTCATATTTTAATTGCTACTGTACAAATATTCAATGTCAATGTTAACCACAAATTAGCGCGACATATGAGTGCGTTTCTCGTACACACTGTTGTAGTTTTTGATATTTAACAAAAATATTTTTATTTTTTCCTGTTAATTTTTTATTCGATACAAAAATCATAGTACTCGGTATTTAGTGTGTAAGTAGTAGCAGTAGCTTTTTAAACATAAAATTGGTAGCAATACCAGCCGCCTAACTGACAAAACAACAAAAAAAATGTTCAAGCTTATTTTAGCGCGTACGGAATACATTCGTAGTAGTAGTAAGTAGATTTTATAGCACGTGCTTGACAAGTCAAAATAAACCTTAAATTGAAATGATAAAAATCATTGACCCCATGACTTTAGTTGGGGATATTTTTTTGTTCAATTATTTGAATATGTTGAGTGACAAACTACTTTACAATAAAATAAATCAAGTGGAACTTCCGTTTCAGTTTATTTCAGGTTTGTGTTTTTTAAAATAAATATTTAAAAATACAAAAACAGATAGAATAAATATAAATGGAATAAATGTATATGATAGAATAAATGTAATATGGAACAGTTTTTTGGGAAATAGCTACTAGTGTGCTACTAGTTTAGTCTATAGCATATACTATGTTCCGGTCTATAGCTTGGCTATGGTTTAATCCATAGTTTACTGCAAAGTTAAGTCTATGGATTAATCTATAGTCTGGTCTATAATCTAAGTCAAGGGTTCTCACAAGCAATACTTTCACGACCTCGTTAAGACATTGCAAATAGAGAACGATACACCGCGATTTTTGTGAAATAAATAAATATCAAGTAAAATGTTTGAAACTTAATTATTATGAATATCAAATACGATTTTCAAACAGTGTTCAAACGTAGACCAAAGATTTAAATTTTAAGTTTAAATTCTGTTGTGGTTCATTTTACAAAAAGTGTTAAATAAATCTATGGTCAAGAGAAAAAACTACCTAACTTAAGTTATGTTATTCCCCATTTTCTTCATTTTTAGAATATTTGTATTTCATTACACATTGTGTAATTTTTTTATAAAAAATCTGCTCATTTTAGTAGATAGTGGACTGTTTGAAAAGGAGTATGTACATAATTAAATATATTCAAGAAAAATATATAATTTACATTATTTATTAACAAATTATTAATTTGATAAAGGAAAAAACAACACTATTACTTTTAGCTAAATTTTTCGATAGTTATTATATTTATTATTAATAATTAATTTTCTTGTGAATTGCGGATATATTTAGATGATAGATAATTCAAATTATTAAAAAAGCTTTTTGTATACTAACGTTCAAAATGTTGTAAAGTTCGTTCCAATATTTAGAAAATCGGATATAATTATAATTTTGTTTATTTTAATTTTTCCTAACTTTCAAGAAATCTTATAAGAACATAAAAAGAAGCAAATTTTTATTATCGACTTTTAAATTAAAAAAAAAAATCTTTAAATTGTAACTTTAAATATATGATCTTCACTACCCTCTAAAATGTTTTGGTCGGACCCATTTGAGAACCGTTGGTCTAAGTTATAATTTAATCTGTAATCTTATCAATAACTTTGTATATAATATAAACTATACTCCGTCTCATACCTGAGGGTTCTGTCTAAAAAGTAGCTCTTCACTATTTTTAGCAGATATTCCGGAACATTCAGCTTTCTTAACGATGCACATAGGGCAGCCATACGGAGACCTTTGACAATAAATTAAAAATTAGTCTTATGAAGTAAAAGTTATATAATTTAAAAAAGAATAATTTTCTGCATAATGTCTGTTCACAACATCTTTCATCAATGCTTTTGTCTGGTCGCGACGGAAATTCAAAGTTGATCACAAAAAATATGTTTATGTGTATTAAGTTATTCTCTTAATGTATAATTTTGAATCTATAAGTTACATGTTATTTATTACAAAAAGTAATAAATAATAATAATTGATAACTATAATCTTAAATATTGTCGAAATTCATTTCCGAACGCTTGAACAAAAATAGAAATGCTACGTGGTCTAATTGACAATTAATCGATAAAGTGTAACTTTTTATAAATATTGGCCAATTTACTTTTTTATAGATAAAAATGTAACAGAATTCCCCACTATTTTAAAATTTTAATATATTTTTGAATTTCTTTAACTTACAGACCACCATTTTGAAAATAATTGAATGAAATTTGGTTACTATAATGTTTTTGGTGCAAGAAAAACGACTACTGAAATTAATTATGATGGGTTCATTATTTCAACTTTCGCATAGTAGAGGTTTAACATTTAAAAATTGCATAAATATGGTCAGATTTTGATAAAATGTTGCAATACTACATTTTTGGTAGCCATAAATTACTCTACCAGATTTCATAGCAATTGTTCCACATTTGACCATAGTGCCCATATATAGTCCTTCTTGAAATTAACTTAAAAGTACATAAACTACATAATCATTTTAATATGAGGTTTAAATTTGGCACAACTAGTTTTTATACCCACCATCAAAAAGATGGGAGGTATATTGAATTTGTCATTCCGTGTATTACATTCTGGGTTCTGACCATCAAAGAAAATGAAATTTGGCAAATTTTTTGTCTTATATAAGGTTTGTTTGGTATTGAAAATGGACAAAATTGATTCATAAACAACAAAATTATGTGCCAAATACTAAAAAATAGGGTGTCCGTTGTAAATCCAGTTAATACATTTCCGAAGATATCTCTTAAACAAAAGCATGTACGACAACGAAATTTTATACAAATGGTTCGATGATCGATATTAACTCGGATCCGGCCACTTTAACGTCCACCTCCAATATAAGATAAAATTTTAAATAGGGTGGCACAAAAATTGCAGATGGTGGGTATAGCAGATTCAGCCAAGCGGAATATAACATTCTCACTTGTTATTTATAAGATTATAAATAATTAGAGCTATCGGAAATAGTGCCAACTCAGTGGTATCTATGGGAAAAATATATTTTCCCAAATTAATAATTTCTGAATTTATTGAATAATCTTTAGAATAGTATAATTTTTTACATATATTTATACTCCTTTTTAATTATTGAAAAATAAAAATATACTTATATATACTTTCACATTCAGTAGAGAAAAATTTAAGAAAATAGAATTTTTTTTTATTTTCTATTAATTTTATTCGGTGGTTTATATTTAAACATATTTAAAATCTATAGAAAATGATATTAAAATAACGCGGTTGATTAAATGTCACCCATTGGCGTAACTAGAAGATTTTTCTAGGGGGGTCTATAGCCCCTAACTAAAAAAAAATTCTTATGAAAAAAAATTTTTTATCAAATATGATTTACATTTAGGGTGCCCCGATGGCCTGGTTGATAGTGAGCTAGACTGTCAGTCTGGAAATTGTGGGTTCGATTCCCACCAGAGACTCTGGTTTGTTTCACTATAACGATCACGTGGTCTTCGTCACCCATGCTCGTGGGATTATAATATAATTTGAAATTGTATTATAATTAGTAAATAAATAAATGATTTACATTTTTTTAATTATAATAAAAAACAAAATATTTCCTGTATTTAGCAAATTTATTCAAATATGTATGTATTTTTAATTTTAGTTTTTCATTTAAGATTCAAAAAAGTTGATCCCATATATTTTTAAGAATAGAGTAAAATTTTTTTAAACCATAAAAGAATTTCTATCATCAATGAAAAATTATTATATTTTTTTAACGTAAAAACTAAACTCCCTGTAAAAACGTTTTAAAGATCTGAAACATTTTGATGCTGCTCTCGGCATATCATAAATTTTACATATTTTTGTTATCAGCGAACAGAACACAAACATAAAATTTGGAAAATAACATAATATTGATCTTATTCTTATTTTCTACTCATATTTCAAACTGAAAATTTGTTAAATTCATTAAAAAGCTTGAAAGCAATGATTTTAACAGAGTGTTTTCGTTGGAAGAAAGTACTTAATGCTGTTATTGGAAGAATGTTTGTGTTTTATTATTATTATTATTATTATTATTATTTTATTCCAATTTACTACTTTTGCAATTCTTCCCTTATTGTGATGTTGATATACATATAGTATACATATATTTTTTCTAAATATTCTTTTAACTTGTTAAAAGTTAATAAAACTAAATATTTTTGAATTGGTGAAATGTGCGATTTCTTAGAAATAATTACCTTTATTTTTTTTTTTTTTTTTTTTTTTTGCTAAAAAGGTTTTTTTTCATTTTTTGGAAATGACTATAAATAATTTTCAAAAAATTGTAGTTGTAATGAAGTGGTAAAAATTTTAATTGATTAATTAGACGTACTTATGTTGAGTAGTATATAAATTTATTTTAAATTGGACACGTAAATAGTATTACTTTTTTCGTGAGGAATATTTTGTAATTTTTTTTTTTTTTTTTTTTTTTTTTTTTTTGTCAAATATTTTGTAAAATATTTTAGAAAATAGCGAGATCTTTCACGAACAAATAAAAAATACATATGTACAAGATTCACAATAAAATAATTAAAAGTATTAACTTTTAAAATTATGTTTTTTTATTTTACTTTTTTCAATTCAAAATGTTTCAAAATTCTGGGGTGGGATAAGCACCATCCCCCAAACCCCTCCCAGAATGGCTTTCCTAAACCAATGATGACACCTTTGGTATACCTTTACCCGATATGTCCGATGTTTTTATGTAATCGCTGTGGGTTAGCTAGCGTGATATTGACGGAGATAGTATCGACTATTCATCCGTTTCGAGATATTTTACAAATGTCTGCATTTCTTTTATTCATCAGCTCGATATTGAGAGGGTAAGAGCGTTTTGGAGTACTCTTTCTTTCTGATTTATCCTTTGATAACTCCAGTCTACGGCAGAAGCATTAAAGCCGCCAATAATGATTAAGTTGTAGTGATTTTTTCCAGCACTTTCAAATTCTAGTACGCAATTCTGCCCGTAGCGAAGCTTTCTTATAAACGTTTCATTTCCTCTTTAAACGATTTATTTCCGCAGATAAATATGGCTGATCTCCAAACGAGGTTTTCTCCCTTATATTCTTCTTAAGTTCTTTAACTCTCAGGAGACATTGGGCTACTGAAAATTATTGACGTTAAGTTGTATGGACCTTAAGCATCTGTAGCATATGGTAAGTCTTACAGTTTCCCCATTTTGATCTTGTCCATAGAGCTCTTCGCTAAATTTCTGCTGTTAAGTTAATTTTTTATAGCTTAAGCTTCTCCGCATGATTTTGGATTGCCTTTACTATGTTTTCTTCCAATTCCGGAATTTGTAACGTCTTCTCAAGCAATGTCTTTACATTCTAACATTATCTCATCTCTGACCGTTTTGCATCCACACGACCTTCTAGAGATATCAAATCATCTCTAGAATCAGTTAAATCAGTCCGGGATGAGCTTACTTGCGCTTTTCACTTTCAGGAAAAATGGGTATTTTGTGATCATTTCCTCAGTTAGTTCTGGATCAGTACTGATCTTTTTTAGAATACCTGCATTTTAGTTTCTGAAGTCTCTTCGTTTTCTTCTTACGTGCTGTTATATTCGTCGGATTTGGGACACTTATAATAGAAGTATGCTATATAGCATTTTCTTTTTGTGGAGGTAAGTGTTCCCAATTATTTTTATCTCTTAGTTGTTTCTAAACTAACTACTACATCTGTCGGGTATATGCTCCTCTTTGCCTTGCTTTTGTTATTATTAAGAGAGGTCTGTGTGGCTTGATTTATAGGGTGACAGAGAATGCAACACCTTCATCTTTTTTATAACAAAATGGTGACTAAGTTCTCTCATAGATTCTAACGAATGGTGGCATCCGTACTAAACGAGGTAGATTATCCATCATTCAATTTTTATAGAATGCCCTCTAACCCTGCAGTCCCTGGCTCTCAAATATAATCATTTAAGATAGCTCTCCTAATATCTAGTGTTAATCGATCACATATGTATATGTTTTCATATCTATAAAAACTGTCATAAATTAAATTATTTTTATAAAGCTTAGAGCATTTGCCTTGTGTAATATTGTAAGGAGGTGATTTTTTTACAATTTTATATTATGATCGTTTGTGCGTGCTGCTGCGCGTTTATATCAGAGTCAAACAACTATGTTTCTTTTTGACATTTTGACAGTTAGAATTACAACGCAGACATTTTTGTCATTTCAACGATAAATTGTTAAAAAAAAAACAAATGATTGCTAAGTTTTTGAGAGCTTCGTAATTAGTTTCGTTTTCAGAATTCTAGACATTATTTTAAAAATGTCATCGAAATAAACTTATGATAAAAAAAGAGTACACAAAACAAACTTGCGTTAAAAAAACAATCGCGCAAAAATTGTGACTAAAGCAGGATTTTCGAATTAAGCTCACTTGCAATTAATATTGTCCTACGGTTAAAGTAAATTAATAATTATATAAAGACCTACTATTAAGCTAATTTCTGAATACATAAAGATTTTTTAAAATCAATTTTCATTATAATTAAAGCAAATTTATAACAATGTAAAGACATGATTACAACAGAATTGAAATTATATTAAAACATTCGATCAAAGGGAATTTGCAACTGCATCATTAACAACTCATATTAAAACTTACTATTATAATTTTCCACGTTTAATACTTTACATAATAGGTTTATGATAATTAAAGGATTATTAATTCGTTTATTCACAGAAAAAATTATTACCTTATATTTTTTAATTAACACAGTTGTTTTATTTTATTAATATATTCAATATAAAAGAAATAATAAAAAGGAAATTCAAGTAAGATTTTTTCCTAATTTAAATTTTTAATTTTTCAATCATCTACTTGATAGATTTAATGAATTTTTTAATTGAACAACTTTTCTGTTTTTCATTTTTTTACAGTTATTAGTAATTTATATAATGATTTTGATGAGGTGCAAATTTAAAAAAATTTTAATTAAATTAATTATTTTGATGATTGGTAACTTTTTTCTGTATTGAAACCATTCAAAAATAAATAAAACCTATTTTACTATTGGTAATAAAAATAATTAGCGCCGTCATGTTTTTTAGTTCTTTATTTATTTTATGGTTTATAAAACAAACAAATTCATTTAACCCCATAAATGACCTTTAACACAATAACATTTTTATATTGAACTTAAAAATATTTATTTGCCTTTTTCTGTCTATTTGTTTGCCTTTTTCCGTTTATTCATTTATAGAAGCCAGTATTAAACGTTATTTTATCTAGCGATTTTTTACGCGATAGTATTGTAGTATACTCGTATGTAAAAAATATTTTTTTTTTTTGTTGTTACTGTTTTGAAATAAACTTGTTGCATAAGCAGGTGGTCAAAGATTTTTTAAACGTTTTTATATCCCACACCACCATAGGTGGTTGAGGTTTTATGCGTTTGTGCTAATGTTTGTAACGCACAGAAAAAATCATCCAATACCCATCTTAAAGTATACCAATCGACTCAGAATCACTTTTTGAGTCGATCTAACGATGTCCGTCCGTCTGGCTGGCAATATTTTAATGAAATTCGATGTAAGGAAGTCTTGTATAAGTATCAATCTTTGTGCCAAATTTCATGAAGATCGGTCCATAATTGACCATAGCTCCCATATAGAACACTCTTTCGAAAATCCTTTTACGTGCATAAATCACATACACATGTTAGTATCGGGTTTATATTCGACACAAATAAGTTTTCTATAAGTAGAAATCACAGTGACAAATTTTATGAGGATATAGTTTACCATAGCTCCCATATAAGCCCACTTTCGGGAATCACCCTAATGTGCATAAATTCATATCAATGATAGTATTAACGTAATATTCTGTATTCGTATATTTTATCAGTCCACAATTGTCCACATGTTTAATGTAAGACCCCTCCACGAATTTTGATGGACATGTGGGATATCATATGGTCGGGCTTTACCGACTATATCTTTCATACTTGTTGGTTATTTTTATTGTTGCTGCATTTTTTTATTGTTATTACTTTTGAATTATCATTATCAGGTCGATCAATCATAAATCGGTGAGTTTATATTGTTCACACAAAAGTTTTAAAATTTAAGTAAAAAATTTGAAAAAATAATAATATGAGGTTATCGAAAAAATTATTAGAACCTAATTTACGAATTTAGGAACAAATTAACTAACAACCATTGAAAAAAAATTAACGGCTTAAACTACGACAAGGATGATTGATCAATATATTTTATTTGTATGATGGAAAAATTAAATTTATGTTTTAATTGCAGGATGTATCGCTTTAGAAATTAGTATGAAAAATTGAGTATTATAAAAACAATTTAAGAAGGAATTTTTTAGAATAAAATTAATATATATTCAAAGTCAAATATATAATTTCCCTAACACTTAAATTATGTGGTTGCAAATTGTTTCAATTGAAAATGAAAATTTATATTCAACTGAAGTTATTTGAAAAACAAAATACGATGCCAAATCTTGAAGTAATTTTTTGTATTATTATTTCTTAATTATAAAATAAAAGTTAAAAAATAAAGTAATTACAATTTGTTTATATTATTGTTAACTGTAAAATTACTTTAACAAAAAGTTTTCTTTTGTTAATTATTTTAATGATTTTTTATATTTAAACTAAGTTTAAAGTTATACTTACTATCTAAAATAATATTTTTGGTAACATTGTTTTTAATGCAATTAAACTATTGTTTACAAGCCCACTGTATTAACAAACAGAAGATGGTATTTTATATTTTTTATGTTTTTCAATTTGTTAAGTTATTCAAAATTATAAAAACATTTAATTATTAAAATAACTTACAGAAAAGCTATGATCATGCCTTAAGGCTAAATAAATAATATTAAGGCATCTACACTATGGCGTGATGTTTCCAACATATACTCTCTTAATTCTATTAATCTTCACACATTAATTTGATGAGAAAACTTAACAATTTCCGCCCTTTTAAGTCGATGTTTCTATGAACACTTTTATCTTCCAGTCTTTAACATACATTTACTAGAATTTCTCATTAAGGATCTGTGAATTGGCTTTTATTTGAATTGTTCAGTCGATTTTAGGCTATATTATATTCTAGTTATCTTCACAGTAATACATATGGTCATATATTATTTCAAAGATTTTTACTTAATAATCTTAGAAACTCATTTTGTAAAACGAATCAAATTTATTTGTTGTTTTCAATACAAATTATCGAAACGAATTTTTGATTCGTTTTACAAAATGAGATTATTAAGTAAAAATCCTTGAAGTAATGCATTATAATATGCATTACTGCCAAGATAATAGAATATCGGTACCAAATAAAAATAGGTAAAGTTATAAATCAATAGCCATAAAAGTCATTCGCTGTGGTTGCGTAGTTTTTCATAAGTCAAAATTAAATAGTTTCGAAAAAAGACAAAAAAAAAATATTTAAAAAAATGGTGGAACTTTTTTTTTTGCTAAAAATTATGTCAATTCAAAAATTTAAAACAGAAACAATAAATTTGTTTATTGCAGCCAAAAAATACCCAATATTTGTTATTATTATTTTTTATTTTCTTAAAACTCAAAATTTTTTACGTTTAATGGTTCCCGGAATGGATCCCGGGATTTCCGGGAAATTTGCAATTTTTTAATATGCCGAGATTCGAGGAAATTTTAAAAACACTTAAATGGAAGAAACGTAAATTTTAACTAAAACTGATATATTTTAGTAATTTTTAAGAGAAAATTAAGCTAAAAATCCAGCTAGGAACTATATCTTAAAGAAAATGTCATTAGTAAGTTTTTATTTACAATTTATTAGCTGATTTTTATGCGATAACTCTATGGCATGAATTCAACTAAACATCTTAATAAAATGTCAGCACTAACTACAATATACATTATAAATATACGTTATAAATTTGCGGAATTTGTTTCATAGAAATTTGACAAAACATTAAGAAAGTTGAGAGAAAAAGTAAGAAGAGAGTCCCACAAATCATTAATTATTCACATAATATTAAACTGAAAAGTAAACAAAATTTCTCTGTTATCTATAAGATTGGCTGATCGGATCACTAACATGAAAGCGAGTGTTTTATGTGGGAAATTTAACAGATAATAGACTGAAAGTTAGGATGGTTCAAAATTATTTTTTGTGAGTTACATTTATGAAAGGAAATGAACATATTTTTTATTTTTTTAAATTAGGATAAAAACATAATTTTAATAAGAAAAAGTCATATAAAAATTATGTTGAAATAAATATATATATATATATATATATATATATATATATATATAAATCGTAAATTTTCCAAGCAAGTTTATGTTTCATCCACATAAACTTGTGTGGAAAATTTACGAAATACAGGTTTATTTATTAACTTTATTTAGCTATCCTTTTATGTATATGTATATCATTAATATTGAAGACAATTCTGTTTTAATCATCGCGGGAAATTGAAATTTGCCCAAGATATTATATACATATAATGTCACCTTTTATAATTTTAGGAACGTTTAAATGTGCGATAACTTTTGCTTATTTTCGTACAATGTTGGACCACCATATAAAGCCACAAGCAAATTAATAACAGCAAATCATAACAATATTGTTTTATCTTGTGTCGATACCTACAAAACAATAGGATTCATATCCTATTTGGGTCTCAGTTGTTCAACTTGTCCCGGGAAATTGCGATCCCTGGTTTTTGAAGAAAAATTTTAGGTACATAACCATTGTCTTCTTTAATATTGAGAAAAAAAATCGTGCTCGATATTAAAAGTTAATAATTTGATGAAGAAACTCAAGCTGTTCCAAAGCAAAAACCAAGGTTTGCAACCCATTTAAAAAGGTGAAAAGGTAGAAATGTAACGATAATGGTATTATGGATTATTTGGATAAGTGTATTTTGGTGATAACGTTATTTTCAGTTATTTCGGTAAAAGTATTTCGAGAACGGTATTTTAACGGTAACGGTATTCATAGTTATTTCGGTATTGGTATTTTAAGCGTAACGGTTGTTTCAGAAATTTCGCAAATATCGCTTCCAACCATCAAATATAAAAGGTCTGGTTGGGATAACCATAATATTCTTACGAGTTTTATATTAATCTTATTCAAAATAAGTATTTTGTTTCAAACTGTCTAGTAACGGCAATGGTATTTTAGTAGAAACGTGAATTTATTTTATTTCGGTAATGATATTTTGGCTGTTATGGTATTTTGTGTTATTTCGGTATCGGTATTTTAGCGGCAACGGTATTTTAAGCTATTGCGTCAAAGGTATTTTAACGGTAACGATATATTCAATTATTTCGGTGACGGTGTTTTAGGGGTAAAGGTATTCAAGTTAAATAGGTATTTTAGCGGTAATGGCAACTAACTTTGCCAAAAACACACAATATACCATGATATAAAAATAATAAGGTAGAGTTGCTCTCTCATTTTGTTACCATGATAACCATCTGACGTTTAAGCCAACACTAATTTTATTCTCTCAAATCGTGCCGCCGTAAAAATTAAAATAAAAATCGAGTTTTTTTTTTTTTTTGTTTACTTTTTTATGTTCTAGTGCATTGAGAAAATTTTTGAAATTATCAAAATTATATGTATATGTCCGATCTTGACAAATTTTCTTACTTATAGTAAAACTTTTTTTCTAAGGTTAGTGTTGACAGCTTAACCGGTTTCGTTTTTTTTTTTTTTTTTTTTTTTGCTAATTTTTGGTCTTTTCCAAACTTAATGTAAGTTTATCCAGAAAAATATATCAGAACATAATGAAAGATTGACTAAAAATAAGAAGTTTCTATTATATATAAGATATAGTAAGTCAAGCCCGACCAATACCTTACACCATAGTGTATGTGCATTAAAATTCTGGGGAGGATTGGATACCAATTGTGAACCGATACTTGTATTAAATGTAATAAAATTTTCTATTAAACATACATATGCATTATAATGTGTTGATATATTACTCGTAGATTTATATAATTTCGGGTGATTCCCGGAAGATGGACTTGTATGGGACCTATAGCCAATTGTGGGCCGATTCTCATAAAATTTTGGAACTAGGTTTTTACTTATATAAAACTTATATGTGCCAAATACCAATATTTCTATGGGATCTATGCACGTTAAAGTGATTAATGAAATTTTGTACACATATATATACTTATATGACACCAATTTCAATAGATTCGTTCTTGTATTAAAATAATTATTTGTGACAAATTATCCATCTTCAAAATTTCGGCCTATATTTTTTCATAAGGTTTACATGGACAAACAGCTAGCCAGACAGACGGGCGGACATAGTTAAATCAACTCAGGAAGTGATTCTGATTCTGACGGTATACTTTATGGTAGGGGTTCGGTGATTTTTTCTGTGAGTTATAAACATAAGCACAAACGCATAATGCCACCATATGGTAGTGTAGGGTATAATTACAACGAAAATATTGTTCCATTTAGTGGGAAAATATGACTAATTCAAACTAATTTTTAAATTAGTTCCGAATGTGTTGTAAAATATATTTTATTTTCAGTCAGTTATAGCGTAAAACGAATTATGTTTTCCAATTATTAAGTCAAAAAGAACTTATATAAACAAGATTCACTTTTAAACAAAATTCAACTTTTTGTTGCTTTGTCCATCCCTAAAACGACTTGTATGAGGGTGATAGAAAACATTTTTTTCCATTTTTAAAGTTTTTAAAATATTTAATCAATTTAAAACACTTGTCAATCTCTAAAAAAAAATATTTAATCATTTACTGTTAATAAAATATAAACTTTTAAAGGTCACATCAGTCGCTTGATAATATTCATTATCTAACTTGTTCGCTGTCAGCCTAAACTTTTTTGTTATAATAAAAATTAAAAATATATACAATAGTGCTTTAATTAACATTAAATCATTTATGCTTAGAAATACAAATTAACAAATCCACTCAAAACCTGCAATTCTTAAAGTTGTATGATTCTTTAAATTTAATTGCACGGAAATCAAATCGTATAAAACAACAACATTAACTCATAAAACAATGACAATAAAATTGTGTCACAAATGTAACACTCCACAAATTAACACTTTAAAAGTTTTTTTTATTAAACTTGACCTTCGATTAGATACTTGTATCAGGGCTGCCAGATTTGGGGTTCTAACTCCAAATTAGGGGAATTTTCATTGCGGAAATTTTATAAAATGATTACCTTTTTTAAAAAGTAGTAAAAATAGTCATAAATTCGATAAAAAAAAAAAACTAAATTTGAATAAAGTTCCAAAGCTTTCATTGGACAAAATATACAAGTTTCTTTCGCTGATAATGATTAAAGACATGGTGCAGAAAATTGTGTCTAAATGTTTGATTAATATTCAGTTATATACCGTAACTGACATGAAAAATTATAATTTTTAAATGTTTCTGAACTTAAACCGAAAAAATCATTTTTTGAGAAATTGCCAAGGTAGGTAATTTCTTTTAGTTTAAGAGATATTTAGGTCGAAATAAATATTTCACTCATTTTAGCCTTATTTTTCTTAGCTATTTTAACTAGGCGGGCTCAATTTTTGGCTCTAAGTTCTTTTAAGATATTCATCGGATTCCTTACAAAATTCTAAATAATATTTACTTTAAGAATCGTATAAAAAATTTCATATTTTTTAGGATTTTTTTCAAAAAAGGTGGCAATATTTTTTTACTTATAAAATTTGTTTTTGTTCTGGCCGATATATATTTTTTAATGTTTTCAAAAGGAATATTAATGTAGATTCATGTAAAGTAAGCCCGAAGGTGCCTGGGGCTATGGTCTCCCCGCAAGCCCTTTCCAAACTTCGTAAGATTATGAAAATAATATCCAGTAGAAATAAATTAAATACGGTCAAATTTCGTCAAAAAAACCTGAAAAACTTAAAATTTAAATTTTAAGACCCGGTTTTATACTTAACTAAGAAACATTTAAGTTAAAGCTCACACTTAAGTAATGTTTCGTTTTACATTTTTCTGTAACTAAAAATCATAGAATATTTTATTTATACTAAAATGCTTTATATTACTTATGTTAATTTTTTATTGAATATCCTTTAGTTTAGATTACTATTTGTTTATGGTAATGTCAAAAATTCTTATAAATATCAAACACAAGCTTCCTTTTTTGAGCAAAACACTTTTTGATGACACAATATAGATAGGCTTGTTCTAAAATTAGGGAATTAAAAACACACCAACTGTTTTGTACAAAAATACCCAAAATCTTAACCCGGAAAAACGTGTTTTACATTCAAATGGTTACACTGTCGCTATAAGAATCGTCCTTCAGAAAATAATTTTTGTGTGTTCATCCAATATAAGGAGATATTTAATTAACATAATATTTGTTTGACCCCAGCTTTGCAATTTGAGAATTTTACAAACAAATTTATAAAATTTCGGAAAATTTACAAAGTTTGAATAGAGCTTGTGGGGAGACCGTTACCCCAAGCTCCTTCGGGTTTACTTTATACGCATTACGATTCCTTCCGAAAACAATAAAAAAATTTGATGGGCTGGAACAAAAACAAATTTTATAAATAAAAAGATATTGCCACCTTTTCTGAAAAAAACAAAAATACTAACTTTTTTTAAAGTTCCAACTTCAGATTAATATAATTTTTTACCTAATCTATATATTTATACGATTCTTGAAGCAATAACTTTTTTGTAAGAAATCCGATAAATATAAAAAATAGGATTTAAGGTTAGGCCAAGTTAAAAAAAAAACAAAAAAATGAGGCTAAAAATGAGTGAAGAATTTATATCGACATATACAATTTAGCGTTTTAGAAATGTACAAGAGCTATTTGTAAAATTTTTTTCTGTCAAATCATAAATTAATTTTTGGCGATATTTTAAATATCTTATTATTTTAAATTAAAAAAAAAACTCGTACATCAGGTGTGAAAACATTAAGAGATATGGGTTTCAGGTCATCATGGTATTGTCGGGAACGAAAGAATTGATAAGCTATCCAAGAAGATTAATGTCTTCCGTTTAGGGATTTTTTGGGGAACTTTTTTCAATTTTGGGGTTGTCAAAAAAATATCTGGCAGCCCTGACTTTCATCAAAATTTAAAAAACACACACACTCATTCTCTAATATTCGACTAGAAATAGCAAATGTTCAAGTGTTCAAGTCAAATAATTCATATGGCAACGCCACTAATGCGTGTTTGACATTTTTTCATTCAAGTCATGCGTAATTTAGTGCAACAACAAAAACAGTTCTTTTGGTGAACTGGTTGTTTTTTTTTTTTTTTTTTTGTAGTTTACTGAGTAAATATTTCATTGTCAAGGTGAATTGTTTTAAGTGAAACATTTTTTATTGCTACATTTTATGAAATTAATTTAGTTGGAAATGAATTTTAAAATGTTACAATTTTTTGTAATCAATAAAAAAATATTATGAAAAGTTGTTTGATATGAACAAGTATGCAATGTTAAACAACAAGATGTAGTATGTGTGTATGTAGAACAATTATTACATATTAACTATTGAATTGAGAACGTTGTTGAAGCACTGAATTCCTGAAACCTTGTATCATGGTTAACAAGTAAAAAATATATGTATGTATGTATGTATATGTAAATATAAATATTCATGCGTAAGGCAGGTCTGATTTAAAAACGTATACATTAAATTGACTTTAAAATTGTTTTCGATTTTTATCAATATAAAATATTCAGTTAAGCCCCAACACGGTAGGTACGGTAGGACAAATATACTACAAACGAAGTTTAATTAACAAAAATTTTTAAAATTCAAAATTGATTTTTGAAAATTTGTGTACATATGTATAGAATTAAAAATAATAGGAAAAATAAGCTAGCAACATTTTGCAAACATTTGCAGGTTTTTGTTTATAAGCAACAATTAGTAATGTCCCCTTGTTATATTTAAAAAAACGCTAAGTTATCTATAAAAAGAAATAAACATAGAAAATTATTTTTTATTAACAAAATAAAAGCAAAATTTTATTAATGTAATACACATTTGTTAACAAAAATTAATAAAAGTCGTTTTATTAAAATTTCATTTTTTAACCAAATCACTAAAAAAGCTCAAAACCTTTAACTTAAAACGCTAACATGGCATCTCTTAAAATGTAACATCAAATAAGAACTTTTATAAATTAATTTTTATCTAATTCTTTTAACATAAATCTAAAAAAAAAATACGAATTTAAAATTTTACTTGTTAACTTTTTGTTACATTTATTCTTCTAAATTATTGCAGAGTATGAGTTTTTGCATTTTGATTTTCTTTATTTAAATTAGTAAATGAATGATCATATGTTTTTTTAAGTTGATGGAAGAAAAACAACCAGCAGCTTCTTTCATCAAATTCTCTATCAATGAAACGTCAAATTTTGTCTCTGTCATTCCCTCACTTGCGGTGTAGCAACTTTTAGAAGCATTTTTTGATAATTATCACTACATATCATGTACACGAACACAACTAATATACACAGTTCGAAAAAAGTATTGTAACAGTATATAAATTAATATTAAATCGATCACTACATTTAAACTTATTTAGCTAGGAATGTTAGTTTTAGGTATCTGATACATCCATGTGTAAGTTTATTAATCATCATTAAATTACTACAGTAACACAAAACATTTGCAGGAAAATTGCAAAATTTAAATTACTTTCTAATATTTCAACGAACAGGAAAGTAAAAATGTATTTAAATTTTGAGTTTGGTTGCGCGTTTGGGTCAAAGTTGAATTCATGTAAATTTCTCAAAATTTAAGCCTTTGTATCTAAATTTAATTAAATTTATTACAAAAAGATAAAAGAAAGTCACTACACCCTTAGAAGCATTTAAAATTTTTCAAAATTTAAAGGATTTCGTGGAATGACAGAGTTCCCAATAAAACTCACTATAATCAAACAACATCTTTTCAGTGATGTAATGAAGAATTAACAAAACACAATTCTTATAAAGAAAATTGGGATACTAAATGATCCCAATAAGTGTACTAATCTCTTTAAAAAGTACTGGGTGTATTTCATGAACATTGATTTATATACATTTTACAGTTTTTCGTATGGGAGTTTATTTATCAAAAATTCCTGATCTATACATGAAATTCCTGATCCGTACAGATCTTGGGATGATCTTATTGCGAAATGTTTTTTAAGATCTGAACTTTTACTAGAAAAGTATTTGTTTGCAAATTTTTCGCTGTCAACTGTTTTAAAGCGAAAAGTCTGTTTTATTTTGTAATTAGGCAAATTTTTTTAAACTTATACGATTACTTGGAACCTTACTACAATTACTACAGATACAGATACAGATTACATTAACAAAAATCGGCATTATTAGATAGAAGAGAGCAATAATAAAATTTTTCAAAAAACTACACGTGACTCAGTGTAAAGCGGCAGGATTAAGTTTACCTGAAATGTTAATTGTTGCATAAAAGTCGACTGATTTATGGTTCTTTTAATCCGATTTATTCCGATAAAGCGATTTTTTATTGAAGGTACTAATATATAAATTAGAGAGATTATAATCTAAAAATTAAATATTTTATTAATTTTTTAAGTTAATAAATATTGATTAAAAATTAATAAGTTAGTGATTTGAATTTTCATAAAGTTCATGGAATTATTTATGCATATATTTTTTAAGAATGTAAAATGTCAAAATTTGATTCCTCTATTTTGGGTTTTGCTTCCTACAAAGATACAATTTTGCTTTGATGAGTTTTTTTATTTCTTTTTTGTGGTAATAGTCTTCAATCGTCTGAGTGCCGAGCCCTGTACATAATACTATTCAAAGTGCGTTCTCCATAACTTTTTCCAAGTCTTATTGAATTCAAATTTGCATATTATTACTATACTTATTGTGGTTGATCTTTTCTATTGTAATTATATTAAATTTTGATCCATAACTTTTAAAATAAATGAGTGTTCACCTTGAAATTTTACAAGTATAGAGAGGAGAGCAATGTATTTCAACATTATATATTTTTTAAGAATTTAAAAATACCATTTTTTGAAATTTAATGAAAAAGTCAGTTTTGAAAACAAGCTTTCTCCGAACTGGGATTTTATTCCTTTTTAGATTATCCTAAGAGTAAAGACTTCATCTTTTTCACTTTTTTTGGGAGTTTCTTTTTTGCTGGGTACTTAAACATTATTACTCGAGATTGAAACATCCCAGCAAATGAAAATTCAAAAGGACGTAAAATCATTAAATTTAAAATTTGATATTTGTTTCTCAAACTACACATACAGAAAACAGATTAGTTGGAAAATGGTTGCAGCTATGAAAATATAAGTTCTTATGATATTTAATTAAAAATTTAATTTACTTAACATAAAATTTGTATTTAAAATTGTAAAAACGTTGTTATCATTGATATATTAATTCTTATAATCAACAATTATATTAAAAATTTATTAATGCTACACGCAGAGAAAAAACATGGTTACAGCATTATCACTACAACAATATTATATTCTCATTGTTAATTTTCTTGATTTTTAATAAATTTATGCTTATGATAGCAATGTTTTTGTTTACAATTTGTCATTTAATGTTTACACTCAATAAAAATGTTAATATGATTGACCGCAAAAATTATATGTTTTAAATATTTTTACCAAAAACAAAATTTTATTAATATGAAAACTATCATTACTTCTACAACCATTAAAGATTTTCAGTCTTTTCCTAGTTCTTAAACCATATTCTGTTTTATACTGTATTATTATTATTATTATTATTATTATTATTATTATTATTATTATTATTATTCTCATGACAATAATATGTTTCAAATAAATATAATAATTATCCTTTTCACAAACTTAGTGGAAAAATTTATAACTAGTTTATTTTTAAATATATTTTGTTTTTAATGTTTGTTTTCAAACTTAATTGTAATTCTCATTTAGTTTATAATGAATAAATATAGATAAATAATACTTGGTTATACTCGGTGTGATTCAAGCAATATAAGATAATGATTAATTACCATTAAAAGATTTAATTAAAAAACATATCTTGTATTTGAACCACGTATGGTGTTAGAAATAAATATGTGACAAATAATATATAATATAAATAATAAAAAAAAAATTATAAAAATATTTTTTAATTAATACGTTTTATATGATTATATGGAATAATAATAATATAATAATATAATAAAATAATAATATAATAATATCAAGTCATAATCTGATAGAATGGGTAAGATTCTTCAATTATTTGCAAACCTAGAATCATAACATGAAACACAAACCATTAAATCGGACACAATATGACAAAATAGAATCATAATAATTATTACTTATAATCATCTCTATTTTTCGCTGTGATCATATGTTCCAATTATAGTATGTTGTTCTTATATTATGGTCACTACAACTATATTTTTTCTCTGCGTGTACTTAGTAGAGCAACATACATAACTTATTTAAGTAATATAGATTTTAGTATCATATGTCGATTATAGAAATCAAAAAAAAAATCATTTATGTTGAACAAAACATCAAATTCGTTGTTCCCAAATGATGAAAACGGTGAATAATTTTGACATATTTACTTTATGGTTACTCACTGGAAAAAGTGTTTCTGTTACATCCCTGAAAATTAACCTCGGTATGATTGATGAAGTCTCCAAAATATTTCGGTTCTACTGTTAACCTTTCGTGAGCTGGACCGATTTAGAAAAGTATTTTTTATTTTTACTTTTTTGAAATTTTTTATATTTTCTCCTACAGCAGCACATGACAATCGAATTATTTTGAAAAATTGGGGTAATCTAATAGAACATGCATGTAAAAATATTTGAAATCGCATATGAAAGAAAAATTTTCTACGTCAGAGGCACCCTAGTTTAGGACTCAATAGCTCCGCTCCTGAGGGGTCTGTGGGGCCCCCTTCCAAACTTAACATTATACACTGCTACGTCTATACCAAATTTCATGAAAATCCAACCAGCCGATCAGAAGTTACAGATTTATTTCCAAAAATTTTCGATTCTACCTCATTGTGCATTCTTGGATTGATTAAAAAAATAAGAGGTAAGTTTTATATAGTTGATAGATGCTGATGCTTCATTTGATATTTGAACTTATTTAAACAATTTTTTCTTTATTTTGCATATATTTTTGTATCAAGAAATGAAGGGAATCCAAAAGTTTTCCGTGAATCTTGTTAACAATACTTATTTGATGAATACAGAACTGTGTCTGTCTAGGCTTTCAAAGAAATCATCATAGTTTTGTACATGAAAGTTTTTTGGAGAAACTATTAATCCAAATTAATTATGCTGAAAAACTGCATTGCTTTATATTCTATAGCATTTTTATTTTTCTTTTATTTGTATTTGCCTAGGAAAAAATATACTAGTTCTACAACTAGTTCTAGAACGCATGAACGTTACGACCAATGATTTTTGTTCGAAATTGTCACATTAAGAACTAGTTCTATAGAAACATTAGAGAACGGTTTCAGAACCTTTTTTATTTTTTATTCTAATGAGCCAGTTCCTAAAGGTCACTTTTCAAATCAATTTAATTTTGTTGAATTCTAGCTGTATTTTGTTGCTTACATTCATAGGCAATTTCAAACAAAATGTAAATTTATATATGTTAGAAGTTAACGTTAATATACATATGAACAAAAATACAATTATGAATTTATAAATGATAGAAAATGAAAAAATATAAAATAAAAATTAAATACAAATAAAAGAAGTTTAAATTTATTATTTTAAACTTGTATGTAATGATAGAAAAGTATGCTTGTTAGTAAATTTTTCACTCTAATGAGGTGAATAAAATTTCACTAGCTCATAGACAAATGTATAGAAATTTTCGACGTTTTAAAAATTATAGAACATTTTTCAAAAATATAAAATATTTAGAAAATTTACATTTTGTTTTAAGATTTCAAATACATTCATTCATTATTAAATGTACATTTGAACATAAAATATTCAAAAATAGTAGTTTTGGTTTCTGAAAGGTAAACGAATCAATTTGGATTTTTTCAATTTTTTTTATACATTTTTAATTTTGAGTTTTGAGGGCCTGTGTGCAACGATAGAAAAGCATGCATGTTAGTAAATTTTTGACTTAAATGAGGTGAATAAAATTTTACTAGCTCATAGGGCTAGTAGAACTTTTCACAAACGTATTTAAATTTTTGACGTTTTAAATTTTATAGAAAATATTTTAGAAATATAAAATATTTAGAAAATGTATATTTAATTTCATGATAACAATATTTTTATTTAGGTTTTGTCATTTAATATTTAAAGTTAATAAAAATTTTAATATGGTTAACTGAAAAAATTATATATATGTTTTTAAATATTTCTACCACAAACAAAATTTTATTAATATGAAAAATATCATTACTCTATTAAATATTTCTGTCAAATTCTGTTTTTCAACACTATTAATATTATTTTTCCCATGACTATAAAATATTTCAAAGAAGTATAACACTTATCTTTTTCACAAACTTATTGGAAAAATTCAACACCTGTTTGCTTTTAAATATATTTTGTTTTTAATGTTTGTTTTCAAACTTCATTGCAATTCTCATTTTGTTTATATATGAATAAATACAAATGGACAAGGTTTGGCTATAGTCGGTATGATTCAAGCAATATAAGATATTGATTAACTACCATTTAAGGGTTAGAAAACCTAAGTATATTGCATTTGAAACCACATATAGGTTTTATCAGGGCCTGAAGCAATATATAAAAATGTTTGAAATCGGGCGAGAAACAAAAATTTGGCAAGCGTTTAAAAATTTTTTATGTCAGAGGTACCTAACTTTGAGCCCCTTAGCTCCGCCCCTAAGGGGTTTGTTGTGCCCCCACCCCCTTCCAAACTCAACATTGTACACTCCTCTGCTACGCCTATACCAAATTTCATGAAAATCCAACCAGCCGATCAGAAGTTACAGATTTATTTCCAAACTGTGCATTCCACTGATTGCTCAACGATAATCCTAAGACTGTTTACTTGGTCAACACAAGATTTTCCGGAGCGAAAGCCAGCTTGCTCATTTCTGAGCGATGGGGAAATTGTTGTCGAGAGTCTTTTTTTTTATAATATGAGTAATTACGTTATTTATCATGCTGTTGGTCAAATCACCTTTTTTGGGAAGATTTATAATGACTCGATCAGACAGCTCGTCCGGTAAAGATTCGTGTGCTTAAAACACCCCAATAAAGGGTTTCAGCAGTCGTGCACTGGTTATTCGGTTATACAATATTTTTATTGCATAATCCTATTATAAAAATTAATTAATAAAAGAAACCAGGATCAAATAATTATAAAAATAATGAAATGGGAAGGCCAAAATATGCTTCAATAATTTTTATAAAAGATCGAAACTAAATGAAGTTAAACAACTTGTTGGTAATTATACAATTGAAGAGCTAGAATTTGCTTTGGAAATAAGAGAAATTTAGCAAGTTCAAATGAAAATAAAAAATAATTCATATAAGTATCGTATATAACAGTAGCAGTATGATATAATAACAGTATAGTATATATATGATACTATACTGTTCTTAAAATAAACTCTTTTAAAATTGTAGTTTTTTAACTATGGTAACACTGAATAGAAAAATTGCTAAGAGTTTGTGTTAAATTATCATTAAAAATGTTTGTACAATGCAACAACTACATATATATGAATATATAAAAGAAAATATAAAAAATGGGTAATTTTGGATATTTCACTTATCCAAGACAGGCAAAATGCTAAAATTGATATAAATTTGAATTAATTTCTGAAAATAGACTGTTAAGTTTTATAAGTGTACCAAATTTCATCGCACTATCTATATTCCTTCTAATTTTTTCCAACATTACTCTGGGATTAGTTCACTGTATATCCCAAAATAAAATGCAAAATATATCTTGCCGGCGGACTTGTATAGTTATTTACGACAGAGATGCATTTCCCTGTATGATCATATTTAACACTCAAATTGTTATGTTCTAAATCATTAACAATTTTCAACTTTAAACCGCGATACTTTTGGGCCCCATCGAGAAAGTGATCCACGCCAACGGATTTTAAGCGCTGAAGAATTGTTGTTTGTTTATTCAAAGCGCTGTCAATGAGCCAAGAAAAAAAAGTCCGAAACAATTTTAATTGAATTTTAAAAGTTTTGTGTTTTTGCCCAAATATCAACTTAAAAACTAAATTAAAAAATAGACTTTTCAGTTATGACGTTTTTTCAGTAAATGCTTCATTAATATTTAAGGTTAATCTATAATTATTATGAAATAAAAATCTTATTTATTTTTTTAATAATTTTAATTCTAGATATAAAGTTTTTGTTGAAAGACAAGTTCATATTAAACGTTTGTTTCTTAAGTCTTTTGTTTTGCTAACACTACTACAATGCAAGACTACTGCATTATAATACTGTATATTAAAACTACTATATATAAACAGAAAATATAAATATTGTTTCTTTTTTTTAGTTCTACTGCTAATTAGGTGTATAATTAAATATAATATATTTACTTAGTAGCATTATGAATACTATGTATATAAATATTTAAACATATACTCACTCAGCCAAAGCAAACTACTTAAATTGACAATATGTATGATTTTAACTTTTTTGGTGTTAAGCGACAGAGTTTGCTTGGCATTTTTATGATTTTATAAGATTATATATATTATCTCTTTTTAATATCAATAATATTTTATGTACATGACCTTTAGAGTTGTAGGCATTTATCCATGTAACAAATTACACACACACAAAATATAAAATACCATAAATAGTAAAAACACAAAAATCCAAACATATTAACATGATTAAAAGTGTGGTTTCATAATTATTTATTTTGTTTTTTATATACAAAACTTTTTACTTATTTGTTATTTCATCAAGTTGAGTTTTATCAAGAAGTTACATTTTTGTTCTTTGGTGGTGATATGTTTGTATAGAAAACCCATAATTTTCGTTTTCTATTGAATTCATTTAATTAGCATTAAAAACTTAACTACAAGTATCATACTAGCCATTGAGACTTATTGTTTTTATGATTTTAAAGTTCTATTCGTTTGATTTGTTAGTTAAATATTAGTATGGTTAGTTAGTTTATTCACCTGTGCAACCCAAAAATAACCTTCATTTATTGGTTTACTAAATAAAAGTACCAATACAATTTAAAAAAAAATACATAAATAATCCAAAAAAAATAAAGAAATTAATTTATTTTTCCTTAAATACCTGTATCGTATTGAGCAAAACAGGTCGCAAATATATGTATTTAAATACATTTTAAAAATGTTGAGAACCACAAAGTGTCAATGGTCATTGGTCAATGGCGAACATTAAAAATTATGTTTTCAGTAGATATCTGTAACTAATTCTATTTTAAGTTATTGTTTTGCTTAATGTTAAAAATCAAAATTTAACTGTTTTTTTAGAAGTGAATAGTTTTTATATTAACAAATCAAAAGTATTTATAAACGCTTAAGCAGATAAAAATTTATTTATTTTATTAAAAGTAAAAATTTAATTCATTGCCACATCAAACAAAACTTTTACTTATATCACCAGTAGTGTTGCCAAAACCTAATTAGGAAAAAGTGCTAGAATTTACAAAGAAAAATTATAGAAAGTGCTAAAAATAAAAAAGATGCTAGAAAAAAGTGCTAAGAACAGAAACTGTTTGTATTTGTAAAAAGAGATATATTATTTATTATTTATTATTAATTGTTATCTTTTTTTACCGAAAGTTTGATTTTTAAAATCTTATTTATTATTAAAAACCAGACACAGTATAAACTCGAGAATCTGGATAATTATTAATTATAATTATCTTTTTTCCTGGTCCAATTTTGTTAAAAAAAAGCTATTAAAATATATCTTTTATTTAATATGTGAAACACTTAGAGTATCAAATTCAAATTTTTTGTCAAATAACATTTTATATTTTAATTTTTTATCTGAAAAAAATCAAGTTTTTCTGTACTCTTTTTACTGAAAAATTCTTGGGAGAAACATTAACTGACAAGGAAGAAATTCTTATTGTATTTTCTAAGTTATAGAGTTATAGAATGGAAAGTTAGGAAATGCCGTCCGGATTATCGAGTTTATATTATATTCATGAAATTGCTTTAAAATATTCTCTTTAAATGAACCAAATCAAATTTTTATTAAAATTTAAATTTCTGACTAAGTAAATGATATTCAAATAAAATTAAAAAATAATCTTTACTAAATACACAGACTTTTGCCCACAGACCAATATTTAGCAAAAAATAAAATTCTTGAAAAATTTTGTCTTCAAAAAAATGATTTGAAAATGTAATAATAATATTTAAAAAAATAAAATAAAACATCATACACAGAAAAAATTCATCATTCACCAAATATATTAGTAAATGATTCATTCAATAATTTTTATAAATTTGCACCTCTCACCAAAATGATTATATCAATTACTAAAAGCTGTAAAAAATGATAAACAGAAAAATTTTTACAATTAAAAAATTAATCAAAGCAATCAAGTAGATGATTGAATGAATTAAAAATTTAAGTGAGAAATAAAATGTTACTTAAATTTTATTTTTACTAGTTAGTAAAAAAATGCATTTTTGGATTTCTATAATTTTCTTTTTTTTTTTGCAGAATTTATGTCCGTCCGTCTATACATTGGGGTCAAATGTTTCAAAAACTGTGCTTATTTTAGGAAAAAATGATATTAGTACTTTAGTGATCACGTTTGATTATCTTATTTAACAAAATCGTACTTAAGTTCTTAAAATTATTTTATTATTGAAAACTTAAGTATTCTTTTTCCACCCCTTAAGTTTTTCTTAAGTATGAAAATTATACGACATATTAAAAACTATTTATGAAAATAAACAAAAATAAATAAAAATACAAAATCTATTAAATTATATTCAATTTTGCATTTACATTTTATTTTTGGTTATATATTTTGCAAAAACACCTTTTTAATTTTACAGCCCATAAGCTTAAGATATCTTTATATCTTCCAAACTATTTAAATTTTTTTTAATTGTTGGTTTTTTATTTATTTTTGATGCCACATTAGATTATCATCAAAAAATGTTTTGCCCAAAGAAGTTACTTTGATGTTTATAATGATTTTTGACATGTTTGTTCTTATTAAACTCTTATAGAAAAAATTATTCATAATATATTAAAAATAGTTCAGTAACTATTAAACAGTTTTTGTTTTATACTGGCAATGCTACGTTTATTTTCTCTCAATTTTCTATTAGTAACAAATAAAATATTGAAAATTTATTCGGTAACTGAAAAAAATATTTTAGTTTTTCTTTGATTTCATGTTTCTTTTTACAAAAAATAAAATTTGTTATTAGTTAATGGTTGTTAATTTTCTTGAATTTCGATAACTCTGTGTTCATGAATATAATTAATGAACAAATAATATATAAATAATTTTTATTAATACGTTTTATTTGAATATGTGATAAAATGGAATAATATGATAAAATGGAATCATAATATGACAATGTGGTATAATGATATAATAATGATATAATAATAGAATTATATATATAAATATAGATATAAATATAGAATTATAAAATATAAGAACATTAAATCATAATCTGATAGAATGGGATAATGATGTAGTAAGATTGTTCAATTATATGTAAAACTAGAATCATAACATGAAAAAATAAACCATGAAATCGGACACCATATGACAATATTGAACCATAATAATATATATATATATATATATATATATATATATATATAAGGAATCACATTTTTTTAACTTTAATTAAGTATATCTCCTAAACTAAAGTTCAGAAAAAATAATTTTTTGCGCAACCAAATTTCAAAGTTTCCTGAAGAAATAAAAAATATACATATTTTGTTATACTAAAATTATGCATTTATTTAAAGACATGTATTTCTGTGATACTTTTTCGTGTGTCACTTGAATAAGGAATATTTTAAAACTAAGCAAACTGTAATTTATTTTTAAATTTTAGGTTATAAAAATGAAAGTTATTATCTTCTAGCATTCAATTGGTAATGAGTACTGCCACCATTTTTAGAAATAACCTCAAAAATGCGATTTGACATCGACTTGTATAATGACTCTAAGTAATTTAGCGAAATTGAACTCCATGCTTCCGTTATTGCATCCTTTAGGGATTCTATCGTCTCAAATTATTTTCCTCCTTCATAAACTTTTCTTGTAAGCCAACCCCAGACATTTTCCATTGAATTCACGTCTGGTAAATATGGGGGCCAATCAAAAAGTTAAACACCTTGTTGATTAATCCATTGTTTTACTGCTCTGGCGGTATGAATCGGAGCGTTGTCGTGTTGTTACGTCCAAGGTATGGGTCTAAAGAAATCAATAAATTTTGGAAATGCTTCCTCCAGAATGTTTTTGTAAGTCGTTGCAGTCATTTTGTTGCATACAAAAACCAATTCTATGATACCATAATACGAAATGGTACCCCATACCATTATTCCGCCCTCTCGGCTGTGTCTGCGGCTCAAAAATAATTCCTCCTTATTTAGGTCATGGAAATAATAGTTATACCCATCGGGACCATCAAAAAATGTTGAAATTTGACAGCTCAGTACACAAATACCACGCAATCTAGACTAATGATTTTTATTGCTATTAATAAATAATTTTGTCTATTTTTATTCGGTATGTAATTTTATTACAATTTTTTTTAAATTTTTAGCAGAGTGATTTAATCAAAATTCAAACTGAACACCTTTGGAGTAAACAAAAAATAACTTACTCACCTACACTAAACAAGATGAATATTATATTTCGAATAAAGAATTTCTCATATACATAGTTACAGGTCTTTATTTTGAAATCTACAAATTATTACATTTTAGCTTCTGAATAGAAATTTTGAAGACTCTAATCACAAATCATGTGTTATGACTATTTAGTCACAATATTGACTGTACATGGGCATTTTAGTCCCTTCTTGCTATTTTTGAATACAATTAATACCCATTAAAATTTTTGGTTGAACAAAGCTTAAATCGGCCTTTCAAATCTTGAACCAAAATTTCTTATCGACTGTTAATACCCCCATATAACAAATATTCTTAAAAATAACCTGAACAAATTTAACAAAATATTTTATTAAATTGTAAATTTACTCAGGCGTTAAGTTAAATTACAACAAAAAAGAAAAACATATTCATAGAAAAACACTACCAATAAAAGTCCTTGATTTTCATATTGTTTTACTTCGAAGTGAATCAAACGATCAAACAAACACCAATAAAACATACATTGTGTACTGTAAGAATTATGTACTTTGAAAATTAATATTGTAAAATAATGCAAAATTCTTTATATTGTGACCTACAACTTTGCAAAAAAAAAAAAAAAAAAAAAACAAAATAAAAATAATATAAAGGAAAACCTTATAATTTTGAAATGCATTGAAAAAAAGACAACAAATAATGAATTCGTTGTTGCTGTAAGGTTTTCAATTACTATTATAAATTGTAAGTGAATCAGTAAGCCAGAGAGTGAGTGAGTGGTTGGCTGGTCTGGCATAGTTTTATTTTTTTCGTTTCTGGCCAAACATTGATGCAGTGAATGCGCTTCAGTGATTATGAGTGTTAACAGGCCTTGTTTCATGAACTCGGATGTATAATGATCAGTTATTAGTAAAATGTTATTAAATGCGATTAATTTAAACAACTTTTATAGATTTTATTGTAAAAGGTAATATAGACAAAATTTATTCACTGCAAATTTATTCAAGGATTTCTATATTAAAAGCAAATCATTTTACAGAAAAACTCTACGATCATTTATATATATATATATATATATATATATATATATATATATACATATATATATATATATATATAAATATATATATATATATATATATATATATTTTTTTTTTTTTTTTTTGAAAAGAATTACTGATATTTATTATATTTTATTTATTCTTAAGTCTTCCGTTGACAGCATGTAAGAGATTTTCGATTTTTCTTAATTTTTCAAAGATTTTTGTTATTTATGCTCTAATTATATGAGTTAAAATTTAGTTTACTTTATATAAATAATAACAGATGTTGTGTTTGATATTTATACTATTTTATATAATTTTTTGGCAGTTTTTTTTTTTTTCTTTCTTCTTATTAGAAAAATCAATTTTAGTAACCTTAACAGATTTCAAATGTTCATCTGGCATCTCTGCCTCAAGATAAAAACATCGTGTTAATTTTTGCTTGAAAAATTAATTGAATTTTTAAATTTAAAAGTGTAAAAAAAAACTACTTAAATTTGCAGTAATTTTCTTTTTTTTTGCAATGTTTGCTCAAAAAAGAAGAAAGCATTGATGCAATAGCCCTAAATTCAAGGTGCCAAAAACTACAGACGGTCCCAGCACTAGTGCCAACAGGTTTCAGCTTCTGTCTGAAGACGAAGAAGAAGAAGCAGTTGCTATCAAAGAAAAAATTCCACCAATAATTGTGGACTCTACTCACAGTTTTTCAACTGTTATCGGATTAATTGGGGAAAAATATACCTACAAACGGATGTCTATTGGTACCAAAATTGTATCAAACTCCTTATCGCTGTACAACGAAGCTTTGCGTGTTCTCAAAGACAAAAAATTCCAGTATTATACGCATGAATTGAGGGATGCAAAAACTTTTAAATTGGTTTTATTTGGCCTGCCACAACTGGACACAAAGATAATTGGCGAAGAATTTGTAAGCTCGCTCAACATAAACCCGGTAAGCATTAAGGAATTAGCAACAAAAAGATCTAGTGTAGATGACGCCCTCTATCTCATTGAGTTTGATCGTCAACATGTTTCAAAAAGAGAGGTTATGAAAATAAGATATTTTTGTAATATATCTGTATATTGGAGAAAACCTCTAAAGGGCAATAAAGGTCCCACACAATGCTCCAAGTGCGCTATGTATGGACATGGTGCTAAAAACTGTAACCGTATCGTAGTGTGTGCTGCCTGCGCCGGAAACCATGAGTATGCAGTTTGTTCACTCAATAAAGGTAATAGTGATGGTAGTATAATTTATAAGTGCTACAACTGCATAAAGAAGAACTTAAAAAGCGTTAACCATAGAGCTGATGACCCAAAGTGCCCAAGTCGTCAAGAATATTTAGAAATCCGTCATCGAGTAACATCTAAATCTAGGGCGACCAGCAGAAGAACTAACGTAACATATTTTAAAGAAGACGATAATGATTTTCCTCAATTGCCAAGGCAAGAACCCCATAACAATACTCGTAATTCCCGCTATTTTGGTAATTTGTATTCTGAGGTAGCTAAAGGCAAGAGCTACGACAATAATAATAATGATGACATTTCCAACGAGAGACTTCTGGAAATATTTTTTGATGCTGTCGATGCTTTGCAAAGATGTCAAAATAAGTACGACAAGCTACGGGTTTTGGGTATGATGCTTAAACATGCTATATAATTCAACCGGTAGACACAATGGTCATGTTATGCATTGGAATGCCCAAGGCATAACAACTGAGTCAGCAGCTGCCCAGCTGGAATACTTTTTACACAAAAGGAAAATCGATATTCTCCTTTTAAATGAGACTTTTTTGAAACCGTACCACAAATTTCAACTTGGTGGTTATAAAATTTATAGAGAGGATCGATCTACTTATATCGGAGGAGTTCTAATTGCAATTAAAGGTAACATTAAGCATACGTTATTACCAAAAATAAAAACAAGTATTTCAATATAAGTTATGATTAATAGAAGGTCAGTTATATTTATTTCAGCGTATAATCCAGTTCATACTACCAATTTTAAAGCTGATTTGGATAAATGAACTTCATTTTCAAAAGACTATTTTATTTTCGGTGATCTGAATGCCCAACATACACATTGGAATTGTATGTCAAATAATTCGGCTGATAATGATCTCTACAGCCACTGTCTTCAATCCAGGTACTACATTTATTACTCAAATGGACCCACTCGCTTTGGACAAAATATCAACCCCATTCAACCGTCCACAGTAGACATTCTTTTATCTAACTCGTGCCTCCATTTTTCAAACCTTGAGACTCATCCAAATGTTTTACAGTCGGACCATGTACCTATATCTTGTGTTATTTCTGGACAAGTTCAAAACATGACATATTCAGTTCCCTTGTATTATCGAGCAGACTGGTCAGCAATCAGAAACTGGGTGGAAAATGAAATTAGGTGGCAGAACATTAACCAACCCGTTACTAATTCAGGTGAACTAGATTTATATTTTAACAAATTAATATCTATAGTTAAAGAAGCGTTTAATAAAATACTTGGCGGTTATAAAATTCCGTGGCAATGAGATATCTCTGAAATTAGTAAAATGTTAATTAGTCAGAGTAATAAATACAAACGTAAATTTCAAAGATGTAGCGATTTTAATTATAAAAATCAATTGAAAAGCATTTTAAAGCTATTAAATAAACTTATTGATTTTCACCTTAATAAAGACCGCAATGAATCCTGGTCAAAATTTATTTCGAATTTGCCCTCGGGCTCTAAAAAGTTTTGGAAAGTAAAAAAAGCACTTAAAGGAAACAAAATGCCTTTTACTGATCTTCATGTAAACGGTGAAGTTTTAAAAACTGGCAATGAAAAATCTAATTTAATAGCAGACCTATTTGGTGATTCACACACCATTACTTTAAATAATTATTCACCTATGGACTCGGCCGTCTCAAGATTCATTAATGATCTTGACGATACACTTCTTGACAGATCTAACGTAGAGCTTACCAATTTAGATAAAGTTAAATCGTTTGTACTTTTATTGAAAAATAATAAAGCCCCTGGTTTAGATGGCATTAATAGCATTATCCTTAAAAAGATGCCCGATTACTTTTTTTGAAACTCTATGTAAACTTTTCAACTCTTGTTTAATAGAAGGCTATTTTCCAACTATTTTTAAGAAGGCAAAAGTTATCCCAATTCCTAAGCCTGGAAAGGATCCTAAATTACCGTCTAGCTATAGACCAATCAGCATCCTAAGCCTATTGGATAAAGTATTTGAAAAAATAATTAATAAGAGAATTTTAGATTTTTCCAACCAAAATAATATTATTAACCCTCAACAGTTTGGATTCCGCAAGGAACACTCCACAGTACATCAACTAAAAAGAGTCGTTAATTTTATTGAATCAAACAAAAGAAATCGTAAAAGCACTGGAGTTATTTTTCTTGACATTGAAAAAGCCTTTGATTCAATATGGCATGAAGGCCTGGTTTTTAAACTAAATTCCTTCATATATCCAACGTATTTGCAAAAGATAATAAAGAGTTTTTTAGATCAGCGTTCATTTACTGTATCTATAGATAACACGCTATCTAGTGATAGACAAATCCCTGTGGGTCTGCCGCAAGGATCGGTATTATCACCTACTCTTTATTCAATATATATTTCCGATTTTACTATTCGCAAGAATCAAGAAGTAGCTTTTTACGCTGACGACAGTGCTTTTATTTGCTGCGGTAAGGTGTCAAACGCAATAATCAAAAAAATGGAAGATTAGTAAAACACAAGCTATTATATTTCCATATAATAGATCAAAGAAACGTATTCCTACAAAACATTTATATTCTAGGGGAGTTTTTATTCCTCTGCAGGATAGTATCAAATATCTAGGTATTACCTTAGATAAAAAACTATCATTTAAACAACACATACAGTATATTTGTGATAAAGCAATTAAATGTGGCCGTGCACTTTACCCCTTACTTAACAGAAGTTCTAAACTTAATTTAAAAAACAAGATCCTTATTTACAAAATGTGTATTCGACCAATTATGACCTACGGATGCCAAGTCTGGTTTAATAAAGCTGCTAAAACTTACACAAGAAAATTACAGATAATATAAAATAAAAATCTGAAAATAATTCATAACCTACACCCCAGATATTCTACTGATCTACTGCATAGAAACTTTAAGCATAAAATGTTTAATTCATTTGCAAGGGAACTGACTCTGTCATTTAATGAAAAATGCAGAACGTCTACATATGAAATAATAAGAAATTTGCTAAACAATCACTAAGACTCTTTTTTACTTAAAGAGTTATAATTGATGGTTGTTTTTAAAATTTCTTATAACGTTTAAGTATATACAAGGTTTTTTTTTGACAACTTTTCCTTAACACTGTGATATTAGTAGTTTCCTTACCCCAGGTCTACAACTGAGATTAACGCTGATATAATATGTGAGATAACGCCGGCAGAGGAGAGCAACCATTTTGTTTATATTATGTTAAATCTTAAATAAGAGGTACACGGATTTTAATAAATCCTATAAGATATCATTATTTTCAATCTGTCACAGAGTAAACATGTCCTTTTTATTTAAGAAATTCGCACTTTTTTAGCACAATTTTTATAAAAATGTTTTTTAACATGTAAAAGAAACACTAAAAGGAAACAATTTTACAAAAAAAATTTTTTTTCAGTAATTTCCAAAATACACATGCACGCACACAAACAAACTTTTCTATATGTGTATTTTTTTTTACATTTCATCTTATAAGATGGTTGTGTAGAGAAATCTCATCATAATCTCATCATAATATTTGAATCTACACGTGAAATAATTTTCTCAGAGAGCGAATTTGACACTCTCTGACACAAAAATCTTACATATTATGTTACGTCTAGACGGGCTGTTATTTAATTATTTAGATTTTAATTGTTGTAATACTTTTAAGTAAATTCTCATAACAATGTAATTACTTTATAAAGGTTTCAATAAAATCAATAATAATAAAAAAAAGATTTCAAATGTTCAATATTTTTTCATTTACATTTATTTGTGGACAATAAATGTTGATATTTTGTAAGAATTCTTTATTTAATCTCAAATTAACGTTATTTTATACATTTGTCATCTGACATTTCTCAAATTAACGATATTTTATATTTTTATCATCTGGCAATACTCCGAATAAACCAATTCACAATATTATACATATCTACTAATGTGAATTGTTTTTGTTATTAATCATAACGAGGGTCCACATGAGAGATTTTTCTATCATAACAAGTAACAAAACGTCGGTAGAGCTACTGCAATTAATTTTTTTGTTTATATCAGCATATATGAAAAAATTAATTATGAAATTTTATTATAATAAATCATTTTTTTTCCTCGAAGTGTGTTATCAAAATTTAATAGCAAAATTTTCTTCTTTTTTTTTAATTTCATTATAATTTACGTTATTTTTTTTCCAATAATTAATTAATTGAGATTGCCATGAAGAATTGCGCTTCTTTTTAAAAAGATAAACATAAGAAAAACAACAACAAAGTGGCGTTTAATAGCATAATGAAATTAATTTCACTTGAGCTGTAACAATTATATCGTAACGTTACAATAATATAAATAAATTTGGTCCACACGTGATAAATTCTTATCATGATAAGAATTTGAAGTTTGTTATGATAGAAAAATGTCTCGTGTAGACCATACATAATTAATTTTGACGTTTGTTTGTCTTGATAAAAAATTGTCTAATATAGACACTACCTAACAGCTGACGTAGAAAAATAAACAATTTTCTTTGCAGCAGTATTAAACAATTTTTGCAATTTTATTAAGAATATAAAAATTTAATAGCTTTAATTTATTAAAACCAAAACATGGAAATTGGTAATACTTACTACAGTAAAGATGAATACGTCGAGACGGTAAGAAATTCACAAAACGCCTTAAAGGTTTTAACAGTGATGACCTCATTGTTGTATTAACGCTCAACATTTTAGGCTTCCGGCAATAAAGTAAGTCGCCAAACAGTTCTATGCGGTTCACAAAATATTGTACTAAACGGCAAGGTAATAGTACAGAGTGGTTCTATTATAAGAGGAGATTTGGCCAATGTGAGGACGGGGCGTTATTGTGTTATTAGTAAAAATGCTGTGATACGTCCTCCCTATAAACAATTTAGCAAAGGTATTGCTTTCTTTCCCATGCACATTGGTGATCATGTTTATATAGGAGAAGGTGCGGTAGTGTCGGCTGCTGTTATAGGCTCTTTTGTGTACATAGGCAAAAATGCAATTATAGTAAGCGCTTTTCTTTAAATCATTTGCTTGAAAACTTTTTGATTCATTTCTAATTGTAGGGTAGAAGATGTGTTTTAAAAGACTGTTGTATCATTGAGGATGGAGCAGTACTGCCACCTGAAACTACTGTGGCTAGTTATATGCGTTTTACCGCCAAAGGAACTATTGAAGGTGGCCAGGGAAATCCCAATTTTGTGCCCGCTGCCATGCAAGATCAAATGGTTGATTTTACGAAATCATTTTATGAACACTTCGTACGTTTGCCACAAGCTTGTTAGGCTTTCAATAAAATTTCTTAATAAAAATATTAAGGTTATTTGTTTTTATCTAATTTATTTCGCAAAATAAACTTATTTTCTAAGACTCCTAATCTAATAAACCAGTTTCAATATCATAAGCATTATGGCCCATTTCAAATACTGGTCCCGTTAAACCGGTACGTAAAGCTATTTCACAAGCTGTTTCTTCCGAGTTATTCAAAGCTTTCGCATTAATATTTGGATCCATTAATAAAACTGTGGCCGTATTTCGACAATTCGATACCGTGGCAGCTATATGTAAGGGTGTTTGTTGACCATCGGATTGAGCATTAACATCGGCCCCATGTTGCAACAACAAAGATGCACATTGTGCATTACTCCATTTACATGCCGAATGTAAAGGAGTCCAACCTAAATTTGTTTTGGCATTTGGATCAGCTTTGTATTGTATTAGCAATTTGGCTATGTCCTCAAAATTATTATAACAAGCCCGATGTAAAGGTGTATAACCATCATTGTCAATAGCGGTAACAGCTTCTGGATCTAAACGTAAAATTTCTCTTACCTCGCCGATTTTATTTTCATTAACAGCCCACAAAATCATTCGTTCAATGCTGGCTGTAAATAAAATTGCATTAATTAAAAAATATTTTCGGAATTTACTTAAACACTACCTTGCGGATTGCGATCTTCTTCTATAAGCTCGTCGGCATCGTCGTCCCAACCACTAACATGCATTCCTCGAGGAACCTTGGCATAGCGCAGTTTTTCAAATTGTGATTTCTCATCATCTGAATCGTAGTCAGACATTCTTCTCTGTCTAATTAGCTTTTTTTTAACAAATATAAATTATTTAGACTTTCCAGCCTGAAAAGCTATTCGACAGTTTTCTGGAAATTTGTTTATATGACAAGTATGATTCACAATAGCCAAAAGTTCGATGGAGTTGCCAAATTAATACTAGATTGTCACTCTCATCTTTGATAAACTATTCCAAGTCACAGACCTATCCTACTAGCCTTACATAGTGTCTACATTAGAGATTTTTTTTATCAAGACAAACGTCAAACTTAACGCGAATTTGTGAAGGTGGCCACTATTGCACAAAAACAAACAATATGGCGTATTCATTATAATAACTCCAGTAAGATATAGACCTCGTTCTTGCATAAATCTATCACAAATATTTTTTTTCGAATTTCGGTTTTTTAAATCAGTCAAATTGGTCTATAAATTTCCCCATACCCTTTTTATACCCATCACCACAGATGCAAAGCGAATATATAAGTTTGTCATTCCGTTTGTAATTTCCAGGATTTTCGTCGGAGATCAATAAAGTTTATATTTTCTGGATCCTTATAAGAAATGATATCGATAGGACAATGTCCGTCTGTTCATCCGTCGGTTGAAATGGCGTTTATGAAGCCCACCGATAACGATATAATATATCAGGCGCGGATCTAGCTAAAGAATTTTGGGGACGAAATTTTTTATTATGAAAAACTCGCGATTTAAATTAATAAAACTTTATGTTGATTTAGCCTATATAAAGCTTTTAAAGAATAGATTTTTATTCGAATTGTTGTCAATTTTCTATTTTTTAAAACCCAAACAAAAAAATAAAATTATGCTTTTAAGAAAAATATTTCTAGGAATATTGAATAGATTTTAATGGTTTTAATCGCGTTATTATTTTAATGTTATCCTCTTTAGAATTTCAAAATTGTTGCTTTGAACAACGGTTGCTACCTTCCATAAATTCGAGTTGATTTTGAGGTTTGTCTTGATTAAGATTTGCATAGCACAGACTCGAGGTTATGTTAACTTTCCTCCGGTAATTTTTACAAAATCCACCGCCGCCTTTAAAATTGTTCGGCGCAGATATCTGCACGAACTACAAAATCCAGCTGATTAGTCGTTAAAAAATAAACATTTTATCCGGATATTTATTTGCAAAACAATCCCCTGGCGAACGAATCTACTAAAATGAGTAACGATAATACTAAAGATAATCGTAAATTACAAGATATTTTTCTAGAAGGTTGGGACCTCTATGAATTTCTAGATGAAACTAGCATTGATACAAATGGCTCTGAATTTAAGGTGAGATTACTTCTTAGAATTTTTGTTTTTCATTTCAATGTCTCTTTTACAGCGCAAGGTTAAACTGGCCATGGAACAGTTTGAATTGGCCACCACAATTGTCAGCCAAATTGGTATGTTTAGTTCCAATGAAATGTTAGATGAAGTTGCAACAGAATCGTTGCAGTACCTATTACTTCCATATTTTCTGGGAAAATTAGCCCTACAACGCAATGATCAGAATCGTGAAGATGCTTTACGTATTGCGGAAATTTATTTGAGGTAGGCCTAATAATTATTCGATTTTTCAACTACGGATTATAAAAAAATGTGAAGCCCTATCAGCCACTATTTTCCGTATGGGAAAATTATTGTTTTTAATTTTAACGTGAAAATTACTAAAATGTTTTTGAAAATCATATTTTCGTATTTTCTTCCTGTTTTAGAGACTTTCTACAACGTTGCCACGAATATGAACTTTGTGAGGCTCCTCAACCTAATAATGATGATAAATCTGACAAACAGGCTGGTGGTTGCATAGACACACAACAGCAACTAGTTGCCTCAGCAGTAGCACGCAATAATAAAATCACTCAATTTAAAATTAAAAAGGAGCTCGAGGCCCATATAAAACAAATGAAAGTTGCCGTTAAAAGCAATATCGTCGATGATGAAGTCAAAAGGGATTTCTTTATTAAGTACATTAAAAAAAGTATTATTGAAGCCAATGAAGAATTGCTCAATATTAAATTGGAAAAGGGTGTGGTAGAAATGAGAAAACAACGTTTAGCCGAATTTGGTACCATAAAAATGGATGATTTCGTTTTACCCCCCGGATCAGTCATTGGAACCCTGCCAAACTTAAGTCAAACGAACGACCATACAGGGCACTCTCATGATCATGTTGGTCTCTCTCATAGTCATGATCATAGCCACTCACATTCACACGGGACAAGACATATGCGTATGCCACCACCAAAACCCAAACCAATGCAACCTTTTATCATAACTAAAGATGTCACACAAAAAGCAGTCTTTGGCCTTGGCTATCCTAGTCTACCTGTCATGACAGTGGATGAATTCTATCAGCAACGTGTTGATGATGGCATTTTTCCTGATGCCGAAAAAATGGCACAAATTAATAAGGAAAAAGCCATTGCTGCTGCTCAAGATCCCGAAATTCAAGAAGAAGCAGAAAAGGAAGCATTGGAGGAGCAAATTGAAAATGACGATCCTGAATATATTGAACGTATGAGACGTATGGATGAGTATAAAGATGTTGTTAGACGTGGTGATGGCAACCGTTATAATCGCAGTTAAATGCTGTAGAACAGTATATATTAATGTTCTTTAAATTGTGTTTTAAAACTAAAATTCTTAACATACTATAATTATACTAAATAAATCATAAATTAAACATAGCACTAAATACAATACATTGTGAAATTTCTACAACTTTTATCTTTTTTTTTTTTTTTTTTTTTTTTTTTTTTTTTTTTTTTTGCGTTAATTATATTCAGACTAATAAATTGGTAGTTAAAAGGTCTGGTTTAAATATATATTTAAAAAAAAAACTTAAGAAATTTTTGCAGATAACAAAATATCGTTATCGTGATAAAATATTCACAAATATTTTTTATCTTTATAATTTAAGCAAATGTGTTTATTCAATAAAATTACTTCATTAAATAAACACGGGTGACGAATATGTAAATGTTAAAAAATTTTCAGGAATTAAATTAGAAAATTTTGATTCTGGCGATTTTGTTTAATGCAAAGATTAATCAAATAATAAAAATGTAAAATAATTCAAAGCTAAATAAAAAATAATAAAAATGTAAAATAGTTCAAAGCTAAACATCGTCAAATAAAATGCAAAAGGCTGTACCCAAAAACAAATTTTACGGCTGTTTGGTTTATGAAGTTGATTTTGTTAATATTGATGTCTTTTTTAAAGATATGAATATGAATTTTTTTGTGTAGATGTGGTTGGGGTCAGTACATTATAATTCAGTAAAAAAAAAAAACATTTGATTTTTCAATGGTTACAGTATTTTGCATTTTAGGTGACGACATATACATCATATTATAAGGAACTAATAAAGAAACTCTAGCTTGGTACATAACGCAGCTATCAAATGTATGTAACGCTGATGGGTTAGTAAAATTTTATTTATATGCTTGGTGTAAAAACCCCACAATTGCACAATACAAATGCACATATAGTTGCAAAAAATTGTATTTAAAAATATTAAATATTTTTTTACATTTATATTCGCATATTTCATCAAATATTAAACATTTTTATGTGTATTATATTTATAATGATTAAATTATTATAGTTTTGTTGCTAAATATCAACAAAAATATAATAATATAAATTATTTAAAAATCTAGATTTTTAATACTAAAAATTGCAACAACCAAATATCAACCAAAACTCAAATGTTTTTTGGCTTGTAAAAATTAAATACGTTTCGGAAATTAAAATGTGATAATAGTGTTTGAAAAAAATAATTATATATTATGAGTGTGTGTAAAAATATGCTACGAATATTATTTCAAAGCATATTTTTTGTTTTGTTTTGTTTACATCTCTCACAAGTGTGTTGAATTCACATAGATCATGTACAGGGCTGTCAGAAGTGGCGATTTTTTATTGCTTTTGGCGACCGAATTTTCCTTTTGGCGACTTATAAAATGGAGGCGATTTATTTGGCTAACTTTTAAAATTTGATTAAATAAGTAATTGTGAAGAAAGACTATTAAATTTTCATACCATAAATCGACTATTTTTAGTATTTGCCTATCTAACAAAATGAAGAGCCTTAATAATTTATCCCCGTATTCTAATAAACAAAACTTTAAACTGGCAAAAAATATTGCTATAATTCTGTAAGCAAGCTAATTAGTGTTTCCAATGAGCAACTTTCAAAACAAAAATATAAAAACAATATAAATAGAACTGATTTAATTTATGTGTGGTATATATTCAATACATTTATTGTTTAATGTACATAAATAATGTTTCTTTTATTTCTAATTTTCAATTAATTCGCTACTTCCATAATTAAGTTAAACCGAAATATCGCGAATACGACCGCTAACTTCGAAAAACGGCTGTCACTATTGAATTTAACGTACTCGAATTAGCTTTAGCAGTAGGGTGCCCACTTCGTTAAAATTTGCAACAAGCACAGTGTTATTGTTAGCTATTGCACTTATCGTTGGCTTTGTTAAATTTTAAGTACTAAAAATTGTACGACACTTAACATTTTAGTAAATTTTTAGTATTTTTTAAAAGACCAAATAAAATTTTATTTTGACGATTTTTTTAGTGATTTCTGATTAATAATTTGGCGACACAGGCTCAAAAAATCTGACAAGCCTGATCATGTATGTAAACATTGGGGACTTGTAGTTGTAAAAAGAGAACTAATTTCTTAACATAGTGTCTACATTAGACAATTTTTTATCAAGACAAACGTCAAACTTAACGCGAATTTGTGGAAGGTGGCAACAGTTGCACAAAAACAACAATATGGCGTATTCATTATTGTTTTTTATATATGCAGTTTGATAACTTTAACAACCAAAATAGTAATCAGCAGTTTGATTAAGTTTACCTTGTATATATTCGCACTGATTTTGAAGTTTGTTTTGATAAAAATTTGCCTAATATAGACTCTAGGTTACATAGTGTCTACATTAGACAATTGTTTATCAAGCAAACGTCAAACTTAACGCGAATTTATGGAAGGTGGCAACAGTTGCATAAAAACAAAATTTGGCTTTTACATTATTGTTTTTTATATATGCAATTTGACAACTGTAACAACCAAAATAATAATCAGTTGTTTAACTAAAGTTATCTTGTATATATTCGCACTGATTTTGACATTTGTTTTGATAAAAATTTGCCTAGGTTAATGGTTAATTATGATATGATACAGTAATGGGATTTATGGTACAATTGCATCGGAAACTATTTTGACATTTTTTTGTACTAATTTAAATTAAATTTATGGAGGGCATACCTCTAAAATTTTACAATAATTCCATCATGTTATTGGCCCACACGTAACATAGTGTCTACATTAGAGATTTTTTTATCAAGACAAACGTCAAACTTAACGCGAATTTGTGGAAGGTGGCAACAGTTGCACAAAAACAACAATATGGCGTATTCATTATTGTTTTTTATATATGCAGTTTGATAAATGTAACAACCAAAATAATAATCAACTGTTTAACTAAGGTTACCTTGTATATATTCGCACTGATTTTGACGTTTGTTTTGATATAAATTTTCCTAATGTAGACACTAGGTAATATTTTAAAGAGAGGGAGAGAGATAGAATTTGACAATTGCCAACATAAAAAGACAGTACTATATTTTGACTTATAATATTTATTTAAATAGGAGACTGTTACCATGTTTGAGAATATTGCTACTTAGTTTTATTTACAAAAAATATTAATTCTAAGTGTTAAATTTTAAATTATGACCTAATTATCTTTAACTTTATTTTAATAAAATAAAAATATTGTCTTTTTATAGTTAATAAAAGTTTATTCGTGTAGCTGGCCTTCGGCCGGGGGTATTTTTTTCCTCTATATATGTCGAACACCAACTTCGCTGAATAAAATTTTTTCGAAAATAAAAGGTTTTGTAAGTTCCGTTATATCAATAAAAAATGCAACTTTCCCTCGCAAGGATTTATTGAATATGGTCATATTATGTATCAATAAAAAGGTATTTGAACATATTTTTGAACGGTATTCATATAACTTAAATCGCATGTGTATTAATAAAGATATTCAGAAAAACATATTAAAAATTTAGAGGCCCATATCTCGTAAACTAAGGGCGAGCGGGCAAAATTTATTACATTACTTTAATCAGAAGTAAAAGTACTACTGAATCATTATGAAAATTTTTTAAACGGAGTTTTTATATTAGACAATTTTTTATCAAGACAAACGTCGAAATTAACGGGAATTTATAGAAGGTAGCAACAGAATTCATTAATGTTTTTTATATATGCAGTTTGACAGCTGTAACAACCAGAAATAATAATCAGCTGTTTAACTGAGGTTACCTTATATACATTGGCACTGATTTTGACGTTTGTCTTGATAAAAAAATATGTACATTACGCAATATAAACACTACCAAGGCGAATTCAAGCAATTGAGTTGGTAGTTTTTTTAGTACTTGGAACTTTCAAACTTCACATAAGCACAATTTTTGATTACCCATGAAATGTCAAACTCCATCTATAAAAAAAGTTATTGAATTTGCCGTATTGTTGCTTTTGTAGAACTGCTGCCACCTGTTTCATTTCGCCATGGACACTACGTAACGGCTTTGCGTATTTTCAAAATTATAAAATTTGCTTTAAAACCAAGTTGTTATAACCAAAAATAGATAAGGCTTAGTTTTTTGCTCACTAGTTTATCTTACCTTTATTTTGAGTATTTGTGTCTTTCATTTCTTTGTCTAGCTCTCAATCTGAAAGCAGCGCTTTAAATTTAGAAACATAGCTGAATAAAATTGCTTCTGAACAAATGTAATTAACTCCATAACATACAGTGCATTATCAGCTGATTGTGGCAGTATATATCGTTGCTGTCTTCGCACTAACAGCCCGTCTAGACGTAACATAATATATAAGATTTTTGTGTCAGAGAGTGTCAAATTCGCTCTCTGAGAGAATTATTTCACGTGTAGATTCAAATATTAGTATTATAAGATGTATTATGAGACTGTTGTGATGAGATTTCTCTACACAACCATCTTATAAGATGAACTGTCAAAAAAATACACATACACGAAAGTTTGCTTGTGTGTGTGCATGTGTATTTTGGAAATTATTGAAAAACAATATTATTTTGCAAAATTGTTTAGTTTTAGTGTTTGTTTTACATGTTAAAAATCATTTTTATAAAAATTGTGTTAAAAAAGTGCGAATTGCTTAAATATAAAGGACATGTTTACTCTGTAACTGATTGAAAATAATAATATCTTATAGGATTTATTAGAATACGTGTACCCCTTATTTAAGATTTAACATAATATAAACAAAATGTTTACTCTCCTCTGCCGGCGTTATCTCACATATTATATCAGCGTTAATCTCAGTTGTAGACCTGGGGTAATGTAATTTGGGATATACTCCAAAAGAAAAAAATCTTTACAATCTGGCATCTCTTTTCTTTCTGCTTATCTGACATCATAACATAGTGTCTACATTAGAGTTTTTTTTATCAAGACAAACTTCAAACTTAACCCGAATTTGTGGAAGGTGGCAACAGTTGCACAAAAACAACAATATGGCGTATTCAATATTGTTTTTTATATATGCAGTTTGACAACTGTAACAATTACAATAATAATCAACTGTTTAAATAAGTTTAAATAAGTTGTATATATTCGCACTGATTTTGACGTTTGTTTTGATATAAATTTGCCTAATGTAGACACTAGGTAATCAAAAAACAACACTACAAAATTTTGACATTTCGATGACGTTCGACCATTTTTGTGCTATGTGTGAAACAAAAAGAATTTTTTTCTGATTGAAGTTTAATTATTGAGAAAAAGTGCAAATATTTTTAAATAAATTGTATTGCAATTAATTAAAGTGAACTAAAAGTTAAAATAAAACAAAATGCCATTGAAATTAGATATTAAACGTCGTCTAACATCACGTTCGGATCGTGTAAAATGCGTTGACATACATCCAACAGAACCATGGATGTTATGTGCCCTTTACAATGGCCACGTACACATCATGAATTATGAGAACCAACAATTGGTAAAAGACTTTGAAGTCTGTGATGTGCCAGTGCGTTCCGGACGATTTGTGGCACGCAAAAATTGGCTAATCACTGGTTCCGATGATATGCAAATACGTATTTTTAATTATAATACATTGGAAAAAGTTCATTCATTTGAGGCGCATTCAGATTACATACGTTGTATTGCCGTACACCCAACACAGCCGCTGATATTGACTAGTAGCGGTGAGTAAGAAAAAAGAGAAAGATAAACAAAATAAAGAATAGAGAATTTGAAAAACGAACAAAAACTGGACAATGATAAAAACAAGAAATGAAAATTAGTTTGAGTGGCATTAAATATAAATATACTACTATTTTAAAATTAATGTTAGCTGTATTAGTTAAGATTTCATCAGGCGAGCAGAACAATTATTTAATGATAAAAAGAGTACAATAAATAGATAAATAATTAATTGTATTAATTACTTAATCAAAAATAAATAAAAATTAAGTAATCATAGGTTGAATTTAAATTTATAAAATAATTGAATATGTATCATTCGTAATTAAATTGGATTTAATTTTTTTTAATGTAAAATTTGAATTTAATTGGTAAGAATACTTCGATTTTGAGCATTTTATTTAATTAGAAAAATATTTGAAATCATTTTAAAATTCCGATTGATAATTTAGTTAACGTTTTTTTCGATAATATTTTTTTCTGTGTACTCAATTATAAAAATATGACAAAAAATCAAGATTACCATTACAATTAAAATATATTTTTTAACGTTTATAAAGATTTGTCAATGCTGCAAACTTTCTGTCAGGCTTAAGGACTTTCTCCTCTGAATATCTCGGCTTCGCTGTATAAACTTTTTTTCAATATCAAACAAATTTTAAGTACCGCTATATCGATATTGATCGTATCAATATTTATATTGATACTATATTATAATATAATATTTACATTAATTTTAATAAAATGCATAAAATTCAGATTATAAAAATAAAACCAATGGTTCAGTTGTTGTGAAATTTTGATTTTGTTAAAGATTGTTATATTCAAGTTTTAAATTTAATGATTTTTTTTTCGTTTCCATAAAAGGTTTATTGTGTTTTCGGTTGCTTTTTTGTTGAAATATTTTAAACTCTATTTTTTAGTCAGCCTTAAGTATTCTTTAAATATTTTTTTACTATGACCCAATACAAAAAAAAAAAAAAAAAAAAAAATCAGAGTTCTGGACAGTTAGTAGATGGGCCTCCTTTGGTACATAACAGCACCATTTGTTTGATACTCACTTCTGTTACTTTTTCTTGTTGTAATAATGGGATGAGAGATCATATTATTATAAAATTATTTGACATTTTTCGATTTTTTCATTGATATTTATTTGATGCAGTCAGATTCCAACCAGAGATGTAGAGATTTTCTCTTAAAATTCGTATTATTTTGTCTGCGATCATAAAGTCTGTTAATCGACTTTTTCTTCGGTTATCAGGATTCTATCTTTTTTTTGTGACTTAAAAAAACTGTATATCCCGACTCACCAGCGTTCCTTTCAATTGTTTTATATGTTCGACATATGTTCCGATAATCAAATTTAATTATGTAACGAATTTTGTTCACTTTTCATTTTATTAACAACTAATTATGCTATTACAATAAAATTTAGCGTATAATAACAAACGTAACTAGTTAACGGTACTAATTTTTCATATATAATAAAAGTTAAAGTATGCACGAATTTTTTCGTGCGCAATCCTTAGTATAGGAAATATTTCCTATGTAAAGTGAGTTAGGGAGTCCAATGAATTTTTAGATCTTTATTCCTAATCTAATGGGTCTTGTTGTCTTTTTTGGACAGTTAAAAATAATGATGTGAAGTCTTCAGAAGATTTGTCGTAATTTTATTCCGCATACCTTAGAAAAGATCCAGTAAACTTTCTGATTACAATAAACTTAAACGGTATTAATTAGATTGCTGAAAAACATTATGGTAAGTGAATGATCGATAAATCCACAATTTAGTTATAACTAAAGGAGTGGACATGTAGTATGAATATGTATGTTGAAAAAATCTGGCCTAAAGACCTACGAAGTAAAAAATATTCCTAATAAGAACACTAGAAAAATGTGAATGCAAAAGAGAGGACTAAAATTAATGAGACTATTTCTTTCAAAAATATGAATGCTGCCTAAAGGATAATAAAAAATACGTACTAGAGTACGTACTGGGATCCAATTCATGGACATCTTAGTCATGAATATCCTGTAAAAAATCGAAAAATGTCGAATATACTTCATTCACTTTATTCATAACAAATGCCACTTTTAACAGAGAAAACACAACGAATTCTAATTTCTATTCTCATTATTACAACAAAAGAGTAACTGAATGGTACAAGCAAATGGTGTTGTTATGTACCAAAGGAGGTCAATCCACTAAAATGTCTAGAACTATGTCCATTTTAAATGTATTGGGTCATAGTAAAAAAATATTTAAAAAATACTTAAAGCTGACTAAAAAATAAATAGCTTAAAAAGAAGTATATATATTCCAACAAAAAAGTAAGTGAAAAGTTTTTGGATTATTGTGTTATCGGTCAAAACACAAAATTTCAAAATTATAATCACATTGAACCATTGGTTTTATTTTTATAAGCTAAATTGTATGTACTAAATTTATATTAAGAAATAATATTGTATATTCCTATCTGATCATTCGAAATATTTTCATTTTGTTAACTCTTGTTGTTGGTCATTAAACTAAATTTAATTTACTAATATGGTCAACGTGAAAGGACATTTAATTTATGTATATGTATATATATATATATATATATATATATATATATATATATATATATATATATATATATATATATATATATATATATTTCTATTCAAACAGATGACATGCTTATTAAACTTTGGAATTGGGAGAAAATGTGGGCTTGCCAGCGTGTTTTTGAAGGTCATACACATTATGTTATGCAAATTGTATTCAATCCCAAAGATAATAATACTTTTGCTTCCGCTTCATTGGATCGTACCGTTAAAGTTTGGCAATTGGGGTCCAATTTTGCCAATTTTACCTTAGAAGGTCATGAAAAGGGCGTTAACTGTGTGGATTATTATCATGGTGGTGATAAGCCCTATTTGATTTCCGGCGCTGACGATCGTTTTGTAAAAATTTGGGATTATCAAAATAAAACTTGCGTACAAACTTTGGAGGGTCATGCACAAAATATATCGGCGGTTTGTTTCCATCCAGAATTACCAATAGTATTGACGGGCTCAGAAGATGGTACTGTACGCATCTGGCATTCAGGCACCTATCGTTTAGAAACATGTTTAAATTATGGCTATGAACGTGTTTGGACTATTGCCTGTATGCGTGGTACAAATAATGTTGCTTTGGGTTATGATGAGGGTTCCATTATTATTAAAGTTGGACGAGAAGAGCCAGCTATGTCCATGGATGTTATAGGCAGCAAAATCATATGGGCCAAACATTCGGAAATGCAACAGGTTAATATTATATTTCTATTAAATAAATAATATTATATTTCTATTAAAAAATGTAATTAAATATATATATATATATATATATATATATATATGTAATATATATATAATATATAATTTCTAGGTCAATTTGAAAGCTTTAGCCGATGGCACTGAAATTAAAGATGGTGAACGTTTGCCCGTAGCTGTTAAAGACATGGGTGCCTGTGAAATTTATCCCCAAACTATTGCCCACAATCCCAATGGACGTTTTGTGGTTGTTTGTGGTGACGGCGAATATATTATCTACACCTCTATGGCTTTGCGTAACAAAGCTTTTGGTTCCGCCCAGGAATTCGTATGGGCTTTGGAAAGCAATGAATATGCCATACGTGAGAACAATGGCACTGTTCGTTTGTTCCGTAACTTTAAAGAACGTAAAAGTTTTACTCCCGAATATGGCGCAGAGAGTATTTACGGTGGCTATTTGTTTGGTGTGAAAACATCATCAGGTTTAGCCTTTTATGATTGGGAAACTCTGACGTTAGTAAGACGCATTGAAGTACAACCGCGCCATGTATTTTGGAATGAATCTGGTACTTTGGTGTGTCTTGCTACTGAAGAGTCCTTTTTTATATTGTCCGTTGATACCGGCGCCATTTCTATTGCATTAGAAACTAAACAAGACTTAGAAGATGATGGCATCGAAAGTGCTTTTGATGTATTGGGTAAGTAAGGAAAACATTATATGAAATTAATTCATTTTAAATCTCGTTTATCTTCTTCTTTAGGCGAAATTAATGAAATTGTTAAAACTGGTCTATGGGTGGGTGATTGCTTCATTTACACCAATTCTGTGAATCGTATTAACTACTATGTAGGTGGAGAAATTGTTACCATTTCGCATTTGGATCGCACTATGTATTTGCTGGGATATGTTCCAAAAGATAATCGCCTTTACTTGGGTGACAAGGAACTAAATGTAATTTCCTTTTCTTTACAATTGTCAGTGTTGGAATATCAAACTGCTGTTATGCGTCGTGATTTCGAAAGAGCAGATTTGGTTTTGCCCACTATACCAAAGGAGCATCGTACACGCGTGGCTCATTTCTTAGAGAAACAAGGTTTTAAGTCTCAAGCTTTACAAGTATCCACCGATCCAGACCATAAATTCGACTTGGCTTTACAAATTGGTGAACTAGATATTGCTGTAAAATTAGCAAGAGAAGCAGAGAATCCCCAAAAATGGTCACAATTAGCCGATGTGGCTTCTCGCAAAAATAATATGGCTTTAGTTAAGGAGTGCATGGAAAAAGCCAATGACTTTAGTGGGCTTTTACTCTTGGCTACTGCTTCTGGTGATGCTGAAATGTTGAAAAATCTGGGTGATAATGGTTCTGCCCAAGGACGTCATAATATAGCATTCCTTTCAGCATTTATACGTTCTGATGTTGAACGTTGTTTAGAGATATTGATAGAGACAAATCGCTTGCCCGAAGCAGCATTCTTTGCGCGCACTTACATTCCTAGCCAAATGTCCCGCGTAGTCGAACTATGGCGTGAAGAATTGGCTAAATTTAATGAAAAAGCTGGTCAATCATTGGCTGATCCAGCTAAATATGAAAATCTCTTCCCCGGTCTAGGTGATGCTTTACAAGTCGAAGAATTCCTCAAACAGAAAGAGAGACAGCGATTGCCTGCACATGCTGCTGCCTCGTTACCACTCAATATCGATCGTAATCCATTGGAAGAAATGCAATTGGCCCAACAGAAGGGAATTTTTGAAAGCAATGCTAAGGTAGATGTTCAAGACTATAAGAAAAGTGATGATTATACTGTTGGAGCTGTTGCAGCGGTACCAGCTTTTGCTGCCACGTCAGCTACTAAAACATCGGCAGTGCCCGCCATTACAAAAGGCGATGACGATGACGATGACCTAGATTTGGAAATTGAAGGAATAACATTGGATGATAATATTGATACAACAGATGTTAATTTAGATGATGATTTTCTTAGTGATGATTGTGATGCATAAACAATTGAAACCCATACCCATACCTTTCCTACATTTATAACTTTCCACCCTCTCTATTTTCCAAACTGCAGCAACAAAACTCAGATCGTTTGTATAGGTCTAGGACCTGTTATTATTAAATTTATATTTGAATATCTGTTCTTATTTTGTTCTGCCAATTTAACGATCGATCACACACAGAGATCAAGCGACGCAAATTCTATTTAGTTGCTGTGGTTTTATAAATCATATATTGCAATCTGATTTAAAAAGAAAAATGAAACATGTATGTAATTATTAGTCCTATTTTATTATAATATAAAATAAAATGAAAATAAAATAAAATATATAATCTTAAATTTTCAGTAATTTACAACAATTTCGATTATTATCTATTCTCCAAGTATTTCGATAAATATGTTTTACATTTACGATTTAATTATGTTGCATGTCTATATATTTTAAAATACAATTTATTATCATTTAAAAATTTTTAAAATTAAATATAAAATAAAAGACTTTTGTTAAGAACAAAATTAATAAATGTCCTAGTAAAACCAATCAAAAATTTAAAAAATGTTTCGAATTGACATAATAAATAAAATGTTTTTTTTTTTTTTTTTGTTCTAAAAAGTACTCCATAAAACATATAGGACTTTCCGTCATCACATCGACGTAGCAGATGTAGTAAAATTAATAATTGAGAACTCATGAATTAATATGTGCAATTTACGGATTTTTGAACACCAACCGATATAAAGTTACATACAAATTATAACTGTCTAGTCATATTGACCCAAAATGTCTGACTCAGGGTTAAAAATAGAACTTTGTGACTGCGTTTCAAAATAAATGTGGCTTTGAGTTTAGAAGTTATTTAAGTAGGTATATCTCAAATAGCTTCACATTTTATTAAAATGAAAAACTTTTTATCTACAAAAATGGAAAAGGGGGCCGTAGCAAATCAAAAATAGTTTTTTTTTTTTTTTTTTTTGTTCATATGTATATTTTAACATGTTTTTAAGGCAACGTGATTGTTAACCACGTTGGGATTGGCGGTTTATTTTTCTAGACAAGCACGAAAAGGAGAAAAATAGATGCTCCGAATGTCCCAATTATTGTGGATGTATTGGGATTGAATGCGACGTACTAGGGATATTGAAATCAGTTTTCGAATAGTTTGAATATTCGGCATTTTAAAAAATCGGCCACAATTAAAAAAAAAACGGTTAACCGATAAATTGTTTATCGGTTAACGTTTCCAGTTGCCAGATAGTTGAATTTTTTCGACTATCTGGCAACTAGAAAGTCGATTTCTCAACAATTTTCTAACCAAAAAGTCGATTTCGCCTTTTTTTAACAAAAAGTCGATTATTCGATTTGAAGAACCATAATAAATATATAATGTTTATGTGTTATTCCCCTGCCAATATTTTCTAGCGAAATTTAGTCTAAAACGTAACTGCAAGTAGTTCTAGCAATCGAATATGATATCATTTTCTTGCGGAAAAAGAGTCACCGTTCGGTAAAAAATGTGACTCAGTTTTAATAGTTTTAAGATGACACTTTTTAGTGCTTTTTTGGAGTGTCGAATTAGTATTATTTATAAGTGTAAAAGAGTACAGTAAGAAAGTATCCAAAAATAATCGCTTTTTTATAATAAAAATGGATTAAATGGAAAAAATAGAGAACAATGTGGTTCGAATATTTCTAGACTTTTAAATATAGTAGAGCTAAACGCTTATCTTATTTTATATGAACATAACAATAATATTTTATTAAATTCACTGTCGCTTCCAAATTAAATATAAAATATTTAAAAAATGCACAAATTAAAATGAATTATTTTCTATTTTAATATATTTTTTATTAACCACTATAAATGACTACTTTTCTTTGTTCTGAAATGTAAACAGCCGCCTAATGCAAGTTTTTAAAAACTTTTTAATAGATGAGTCAAAAAAACGATGAACTTTGGAATAAAAAGTGGTGACTTTCCAAGCCACTTCAAATTAGCATTCCAAAACGTATAAATGATTTATTTGACTATGTTCTCATAGAAAATTGTATTGATGTTTATAAAGCTACGAGTAACATAAAGTGGTAGCTAGAGAATTCACAAAATTTCAGTCAGAAAGAGATTTTCAAGGAATATCTGAAGATTTATTGGAAATAAGAAAAATAAGTCTAAAATTATAGTTTAAAAGGAAAGATATCAAGGACAGGCAGTTAATGTTAACAAATATTTTGTAGTTGCAAGAATTAGAATTTCTAACTCAAAATTAAGTCCTCAAATTAACTTTCATGTCATCCATGTACAAATATTTTAAAATTAGATTTATCGAAATACTTTGCATGCCAAATATTATCAAAATATCAAAGAAATCGTGCAATGGTCGAAGTTAATTATAAAACCTCGCCTACATATTAATAAAGTATACATATCCTATACATTTTAGTACAAATTTGAATACATGATATTTATATTGTTTAAAACCAAAAAAAAAAGTCTTAAAATATTTTGAAAACTTTAAATCAATAAATATTTTAAGGTGTAAAGATTACCAATACTTCACTGAGTAAATTGACATTTTTACTTTAGTTTTGTTTTAAATATTCACAGAACTGTAAGCGGTCAAAAATATCATATGCTGCAGTAAGTGCATTAAAAAAATTTGATGCCTATTTACTCAGTGTGTGTGTTTTGTCATTTTAGCGAAGGTGATTATTAATTTTAAAAACCAAAGTTTTTTCGAAATTGAAGGTATATATTAATTAAAGAATAAATGTTTATGGCCTATGTTTACCAAGTTTCATAAAAATTTATTGCAATAGCATATTTAAAATGTTATACATTATAGTTTCGTGTACTGTCGTTTATTGTTGTTGCAAAATGTCCAAAATAATCCACCCGTTCTTGCCCGTTAATGTACTTTTTATGCACAATGAATGTGCCTAAACGCACCCTTATTTTATTAAAGTACAGGGCGCTAATTTAGAGATGTCTTAATGGAATTTGTCACGAATAATAATTATTTTTATATAAGAACAAAGTCTATTGAAATTGGTTATGATCGGTTCATTATTTCACCTAGCAGGAGGGTTTTCATTCGTAAATGCTTATAATATGCAAACATCTTAATGAAAGTTTTGTTTAATTATAAATATGTGTGCCAAATTTAATGAAGATCGTTCATAATTGATTATAGTTCTCATATAAATCCCTCAGCCGAAAATCACTTAACGTGTATAAAATCCATATAAACGTTAGTATATTCATTATATTTAACGCAAACAACTTTTATATAAGTAGAAAGCATGAGTATCGGTCTACAATTAACTATAGCTCCTATATAAGGTCTACTTTCGGAAATCACTCTAAAGTGCATATATAACAGTATCAACATAATATTATGACTCAAATATATTAAAAGGAGCGTGAAATATGGGAACACAAGTTGTGTATAAATTAGTTCTTTAAGCAATTCAATACAAAAATTAATACTAAACTTTGTTATTATACAGTTACGAATTTAATGGTCCCAGAATGGATATTTCGACCACTGTGCATTGTGTGTAATATAACGAGTGTGTTTTAAGGCGTAAATATAAAACGTGTAATTGAATTTAAAAATAAAATTAAACTGACTTCTTATTATTGTAATAAAAGAATCCACAAAGGTTTATTTAAAGGAAATAAACCAACGTTTTCGTAAGGCAAAAACGTAACAATACTTACAAAAGGCATGCCAAGAACCGAGGCTAAAGCAGAATTCTTGCTCCTTTTAAATAAAGTTAAATCGTCTTATGGTCCGTAGATCAATTAACATTTTGGCCTTCAACATGCGATCTCTCGTAGATAAAAGTCGTCAAATAGATCTAAACAACATCCTCTCCCAAAATAAAATTGACTTTGACTTTATAAAAGAAAGTCATTTGAAAATCAAACAAAAAGTTAAAATGTGTGGTTACAATTTTGAGTACGACAATTCTCATATTTGCATTGCCTTCAGAGAAAATATTTCTTACAAAAATTATTATATATGTAAATCGTCTTGACAACTTCGGCGCTTTTATAATAATTGATTTACTGATTGATAATGTTCACAAAAATATCTTGATTGGTTCTAGTGAGGGATATCACTTCAGTTTTACACCTTCACGATGAATTAAACAAAATCTTAGACGCGGTTTCCAATTTTGATGGCTTTATTCTTGGTGGCGACCTGAATGCTAAGCACACAGATTGGGGGATCTTATGGGGAAATTCAATGGTAAAATCGTACATAGCTGGCTTCAAGACCACTCGATTTACATAACTCGTTTATGTGATGAAGTCTCTTCATACCCTAATGGCTCCTCATATCTTCTTTAACACTCCCTCGTCGTTTTCTGATCATTTTCCTGTTATGTCTATTTATTTTTTATAAAAATACCAAATGGTACCAATTTAAGTTTCATCCCTCTGTATTATGCCGCCTGATAATTGAAATTTAGAAAATTTCATAATACTCTGAATTAATAGAACTGAAAAATAAAAGCTTCTTTTAAGGTAGTTTACAAGCTGGTGGTAAAAAGAAATCTTCATTTTGTCATCAGATAATGATCGGCAATAGACTCACTACTAACGACACTAATATTGCTGACGTTATTTGTAACTACTACTCACCAGTCTACTCCGAATCTGAAAGCCCATTGCCTGATATAGATATACGTATTTCTGAACGTGTTAATGCTCTCTCCCGTCACATTTACTTCTTTCAATCTTCTTTCAACTCTTGTAAATAACGATGAACACCACTTCACCTCTATTGAGAAAATAAAAATATATTATTAAGAACATAAACAACAAAAAGTCATTTGGCTCAGATGGAATATCAAACTATGTAATTAATAAACTTCCTGATATTACTCTAAAAATACTGGCAATATTTTTTAATAACTGTGTGAACAACTGCTGCTTACTAACTGCCTAGAAATTTGCCAAAATCTTTCCAATAAAAAAAGAAGAAAAATAATAACAGCATTGAAATTGTAAGCACAACTTGAAGGTAAATTCGTCTTTAATCCAATCTCACAATTCCAATTTAGATTTCAACGCTATCACTCAACTCAAAATGCGCCACAAAAATTCCACTGTGACATAGTTGAGAATTTAAAAAATATGGTATCGACTGTTGCTATATCTCTTCATATAAAGAAAGCATTTCATTTGGCCTGGGACGTAGGAATACTTTACAAGCTAGTACAACTTGGAGTTAATCCATATCTCATAAAAATATTCAGCAGTTATTTTTATTTTTCAGATCGCAATTTTAGCATACAGATTAATGATGTGACATCCGATTTAGGATTAGTGAAATATATGTATAAGAAACGCTTCTGGCAAATGTGCTAAATTTGCAGATCTTGAGAGCAAATGCCTCCAGTTATAATTTAATTATTGTGAAATCCTCTTCAAACGTAATATCAAATACCTGGGGCCCATTTCAAAAAATTATTCAAATTTAAAGAGCACGGAAGACGAATTCTGAACAGAGCAAAGAGAATAGCCGGTACTTTTTCTTGCGTAATGAACAACATATACCTCTCTCAAGGAACTAATCTGCTTTATACAAAGTAGCTATTAGATTTTCTATAATGTACACATTTCCAATTGTATCACTATTCTTGTTATTTGTATAACATTTTTCAAATAACGGTACAAACTTAACGAAATAAAGCACTTTAGTAAGATCAATGTAAAAAGGAATAACAACATCACATAAGAATCACAAACAAACAAGTACAGAAGACAATTTAAGTAAACATTAAGGTGGCTCAAAAATAAATAAATAAATTCAAAATAAAATAATATTTAAAATAGGTAAGTAAATATATTCAAACAAATAAAATGTATAAATAAACAAAATCATTGCTCAATATAGGTCGTTTGGTGGTACCTCCGTGGATCATTACTCCAAATCCAAGACGGCAAGTTTGGAAACGGGACGTTTTAATATTCCTGTAGTAGCGGGTGCATCAGAACCACGAATGATACCATCTCTACTCTTGAACGCCTCTCCAATCTCGCTGGATCACAAATTAGATTTGGAACGTCTGGTCAATGTGGGCAAATACTCTTTAACCCAGCGATTCCAAAAATGATCCCGTAACTGACGGGAAATGCGCCACTGCTTTTTTAGTGCAACTGGACTACCTGCTACTCCTCCGGCAGGAGTCTGTGTCGTATTATGGCAACCTAGCAGAAAATGATTAGGCGTTAGTGGTTCCTGGTCTTTATGGCTTACCGGCAAGTGGGTTAATGGACGAGAATTTTCAATATTTTCCGCTTCAATGAGGAAACTTTTCAGGGTGTGTTCTCGAGGGTAAGTTTCTTTCAATGTTGATTGTAACACATGCTTAACACAATGGACTATTCGTTCCCATATGACACCTCCTGCAGAATTATGTGGACAATTAAACTGCCAGTCTATACCTTTCGATGAAAGCTCATTCTTAATACGGTGCACATCAAAAACCTCGCTGAACCATTTGGCAACTTAATCAGAACCAACAAAATTTGTGCCATTGTCGCTCATAAGTCTTGTAGGCAGGTCACGTCGATTTATAAAATTACCTATAGCAAGAATACACCCATCTGTGGACAAATCAAAGGCGACTTCCAAATATATAGCTCTTATGGTGAGGCAAGTAAATATTTCTACCCAGCGTTTCTCATGGCGACGACCAATATTAATCGTAATTGAACTAAAATAATACGCACCAGTGTAAAAAAAGGGCCGAATATAAGGCGTCAATCTGTCCTTTGACAAACAACCCACCAGTGGTGGCATCGGCAATGTACAACGAAATCTATAGATAAAACAATTAGAAATACATTTACTTAAAATTCTTCTAACGTGTGAAATCCAAAATGATCTACGAATTTCAGATATTGTGAATTCAAAATTTTGATGCTTCATTTTTCCGATAATAAGGTGAAATAACGGCAATATAATCGATCGCCTAATGTGTAATGGTAATCAACTAACTGCGTCTACATGACCATAAACTCGAAGTAATGAATTTTCATCCATATATAAAGACAAGGAATACAATTCACTAATTTTCGGCAGACAACCTTCTTTTTTAATTATTTCCATTTCAGCACCAAAGTTATCAAGCTGGATTGGCGACAAAGAAGCAACTCGGCAGCTGTTAAACCATTTTCTTCTGGGCTAGAATTTTGACATCATTTAATAAAACATAGTATCCAAGCAACCGTACGTTTTAATTTTAAATATTATGAAAATCTATTAAATTCAATAACACTAGGGGCGGTTACCAACAATGCTGTATTAATCTTTTCGGGTCACTTATCTTCACAAGCATATAGAAATTCAGGACCTTTGAACCAACGGCAATCATCAGAAAAATCTATATGGCTCTTTATTCTGGTAGTTTCATCAGCAACATTAACCTTAGTTAGTAACCACCTCCAATTTGTTGGGCGAGTAGTCTCAAGAATTTCAGTGATTCAATGGGCAACAAATGGCTTGTATCTACGTCTTTCAGAACCAATCCAATTAATCACGGTTGTAGATTCACTCTAGCAAATAGTTATTGACACTTTTATAGAATGCTCTTTCAAAATTGTAGCAATCAACCGAGTTCATAAAACAGGTTGTAGCTCAAGTCGAAAAATACTCATCATTTTCATAGGGGCACGTCTTCACATGTAGTTCCAGGCGATAAGGAAAATCATTTTAAAAATGATATCGTGGTACTTTAACATTCACAACATTTTGTAGCTCTTGGCGCGAATTATTCCAAACGTCACTTATTTCACCAGGCAGTACTTCATCCCATCGAATATCGTGTCTCTACACCTCACGTATCAACGATTTTGCCGTTATCACAAAGTGGCTCGAGAAACTCAGTGGATCAAAAATGGAAATAACCACACTTAACCTTACTCCTTCTATGAAATCATCTGGTACTTTGTGGAACTTCAAATTGAACCTGAAAGTATCGTCTTTTGGTTGTCAATACATCCGAGAACTTTTTCTGACTGTAGTTCATTTACATCACTTGGGAAATTCACTGGCTTCTCCAATGTACCTTTAAAAGCCACAATTACTTCGGCAGAGTTGGACGAAAAATTACGTAGCTCAAAACCAGCTGATTTATGTATGCCACGTTGAGAAATTTCAATGGCCCTTGCTGGCGTTGGGAAACTATCAATAAAATCATCTACGTAACAATAAATTTCACGGCACGAGGAAATCGATCACGAAACCTAAGGACATTTGAACAAGCAGCACCAAAAGTCATTACAAGCTTTTCATAGGAATCAGGTGGTTTTCTATCATCTTCGCGCTAAAGGAACCTTTGAGAACATCGATCTTCAGGAGCCACAAGCACCTGGTGAAACATTTCTTTGATATCCCCACATACTGCTATTGCACCAACACGAAAATTAAATAAAAGTGACGGCAATGGATTATATTGTTTAAGGCCTTTAAGCAGATTGGAATTCAGCGAGACACCTTCTACGGTTGCTGCAGCATCAAACACTAAACGAATTTTTCAAGGTTTGTTCGGATTGACAACTCCAAAGTGCGGAAGATACCATGTCTTAGAGCAAACATCTAAGACTTCATTAGGCAACAATTTAAGAATATACTTTTGAACAAATTATCTTTCATAATAGACTTATGCGTCAAAATCCAAAAAAATGGCGTCGTCAGTAGTAGAGCAAAAATGTATAAAAAATATTTATTTTGTTCCGTCAAGCAACGAAAAGTATTAAATTTGCACAAAAAATTGCAAAAATATATTTCCGAATCACAAAAAATTTACATAAAATATTTAATTTGTTCCAGCACGCAAGGAACCATACAAAAATTCACATAAAAACATTTATTTCATTCCGGCAGCAAGGAACCACATTTTCCCCACCTGGATAACAATCTTGACGCGATGTGGCGGCTTAAATGTAGGCTGTGGTCTCTTTCTTGAAGTCTCAGTTGTCCTCCTGGAGGATACTGAGTAATCAAGGTCTAGACTCTAAAGGCCTTCATGGCCAAAGGTTATCCATCCCCTATCCTCTTTCCCCAACTACCCTCTTTTCTCCCCTCTTATTTCATATCCTCTTTCCCCCACTTGTAAGGTTAAGGTAGTTGGTAGCAGTGCCGAGAACCTGGATGGCTAGTCAGTGGTTAAAGAAGACTAGTCGCTAACAGCTCCCCTCTAGCACCAGGACACGGGCCAGTTGTAAATTTTCTTTGTCTAGTCCATGTACGCCGTCCCTGCATGGATGGTCCATCCCCTTACGTGCCTACTCGTGGGAACCAAATGGAAAACTTAGATAAAATAAAAAACAAAAACAACAACAAAAAAGTGGAGATGGTATCTCCTTTTGGCCTCTAGACAAGAGACCTTGGTCGAACAACCTGGCAGCAGTCATAGCACCCCGCTGTCACAAAACACAATGGCTCCTCGACAGGATGTCAAGTCTGACGACCAGTCGAAGGAGAAACGAAAGAAAAAGAAGAGCCAGAAAGAGATTCTGAGACAACGCTATGTCAAAGCTCTCTTTATACTGGAAAAAATTGCCAAGAATAAGGCAAATGGCACTCCTCGTGAACGCGATAAGAAAGATCGTGTCAAATACCAATCGGTGGTTGACGAGTATTTTAAGTTTAAGGACTCTCAACTATCCACATCCCAGGCAGCGCAGGAAAGAGCGAAGCGAAACCGCTCTCAAGCTGAGGGTAGCAATTCGCAGAAGAGGAAAAAGGTCCAAAATAAATCGACCGCTCCGGCTCCTTCCACAATAACGTCAGCAAGAAGGCCGTTTAACGAGGTGGTTAAAGATCACTTGCTGATGGCACTGGCCAACGACAAAAGCGACTATTTAACTCCTGTGGTAGCAGAATGGGGTGCTAAATTGGCTGAACTCGTGATGGAGCACGTACTCACCAATAAAGACTCTACAGTTCCTCGGTTTGACTCTGGTGAAATACACCGGGGCTACAGGATAATCAAATGCTTGGACGTGTGCTAGACATTACACTTACGAAAAACATATCCAATTTATCAGTTGATAGGTGGAGAGTATCTAAAGAGAAATCCTTTTCGGATCATTGCTGGATACTTTTCGACATTGGACTCGTCTGCAAAGAAAAAGCGTCAACTTTCAGAAACCCAAGACGAACGAACTGGACTAAGTTCAATGGGATTCTCATGCACAAACTGAAAAAAATACCTCCAGTCGAAGCAACGACTGAGGGTCTTGACCAAATTGAGAGCACATTAAGCAAGGAAATTGTTAAAGCTTTTAATATATCCTGTCCAATGACGTAGGCTAAAAAGAGTTTCCCTCCCTTGTGGAATAAGGAACTCTCGAAGCTACGCAAGGAGGCACGCAATGCTTTCAATATTGGCTACAGAACAAAATCGTGGCAGTTGTATCACGATAAGCGTAGAGAATATAAGAAAGCAATAAAGATCGTAAAAAGAAACTCATGGAAAGGCTTCTGCGAATCTATCGACAATACCAAGGAATCTGCTAGACTCAGTAAGGTTTTGGCAAATGGTCATAATAATCCATTCTATATTAAAAGGATGAATGGCTCATGGTCAGAATCATCGGCGGAATCTTTGGACATTTTACTTAATACTCATTTTCCTGGCTGTACAGATATTACAGACCAGGAGATGGGGCATATTAAATCCTCGCAAGGAATCGAGGATGACATAATATCCGTTGAGAAAATTTCATGGGCAATGGATAGATTCTCTCCGTACAAATCTGCAGGGCCTGATGGTATTATACCACGGATGCTATATACCCTGGTTGCATAGAATCTTTAAACTCTGCCTAACCCTCAACTATGTTCCCAGGAATTGGAGGAGAGTGAAGGTAGTGTTCATTCCAAAAACCGGAAAAAGAAGTCATGAGAATGCAAAGGACTTCCGTCCGATTACTCTCTCATCCTTTCAGCTGAAAACTCTGGAGAGACTCATTGATTTACATATAAGGCAGCGTCTAGGGGGTACAACTCGACTCTCAGGAAGTCAACATGCCTACATTAAAGGTCGCTCCACGGAGACGGCTCTTCATGAGGTCGTAAGGGTCATCGAGCGATCCATTGAATTTAAACAATACGCTATGGCTACCTTTCTGTACATAGAAGGCGCCTTTAACAATGTCACGACTATGGCGATAAAGAGAGCTCTGTACGAACTAGAAGTTGAGGATTATATCACCAACTGACCGGTGTCAATGTTAGAGACAAGAATCGTCATTGCGAATTTTCATAAAAAAATAAATTGTTTTTTCGCTCTCCTGAAAAGAGAAAACGTAAGAATTTTCGTCAGCGCACCAACGATAAGATTTTTATGTCAGAGAGTGTCAAACTCGCTCTCCCAGAGAATCACATCACATGAAGATTCAATCAAATACTTATTATGTTACTATTATAAAATTAAAATTTTGAGAAAAAAAAAATAATTTCAATATCTTTTTTATAGATAAAAAAAAGTTGATTTTAGATATTTAAAATTTCCAGTTGTTGTAAAAGTAAAAATATATCTTTCAATTTTCTTATTACTGTTTCAGACCCACGTATATAAAATAAAGGAAAAGTCGCTAGAAACTTCCAACTAAAAAATATTACAGCTAGAAACTCACTTAACGTTTTTTTATGGAAAGTACTGGCTAGGGACAACAAAATACCGCTGTTTTAAAAACACTGATTATAAGACGTATTACCTTACGACTACAACTGAGATTATCGCTGATGTAATATATGAGATAACGCCGGCAGAAGAGAGCAAACATTTTGTTCATATTATTCTAATAAAGCCTTTAAGATATCATTATTTTCAGTCAGTCACGGAGTAAACATGTCCCTTTTATTTAAGAAATTCGCACTTTTCTAGCACAATTTTTATAAAAATATTTTTTAAATGTAAAGCAATCAAAGGAAACAAATTTACAAAAAACATTGCCAAAGATACGAAATACGAAAGTTTGTTTGTGTGTGTGCGTGTGTATTTTGAAAATTACTTAAAAAACAAAGTTTTTTGTAAAATTGTTTTGTTTTAATGGTTATTTTACATTAAAAATGTTTTTATAAATATTGTGCTAAAAAGGTGCGAATTTCTTAAATAAAACGTACATATTTACTCTGTGACTGAAACTAATGATGTCCTATAAGATTTATTACCTCGTGTCTATACTAGACAAATCAGTCAAAATCGGTGCGAGTTATTATAATTGTCCAACTGCATATATATATAAAAACAATAATAAATTTGCCTTATTTTTGTTTTTGTGCACTTGTTTACATCTTCCTTTAATTTGCGTTAATTTTGACGTTTCAGTTAAACAGCTGATTATTATTTTTGGTTGTCACATCTGTCTAACAACTGTTGCCATCTTCCATAACCCCAGGTCTACAACTGAGATTAACGCTGACATAATATGTGAGATAACGCCGGCAGAGGAGAGTAACCATTTTGTTTATATTATGTTAAATCTTAAATAAGGGGTATACGTATTCTAATAAATCCTATAAGAAATCATTATTTTTAATCAGTCGCAGAGAGAACATGTCCTTTTTATTTAAGCAATTCGCACTTTTTAGCACAATTTTTATAAAAATGTTTTTTAACATGTAAAATAAACACTAAAGGAAACAATTTTACAAAATAAAAACGTTGTTTTTCATTAATTTCAAAAATACACATGCACACACACAAACAAACTTTCGTATATGTGTATTTTTTGACAGTTCATCTTATAAGATAGTTGTGTAGAGAAATCTAATCACAACAGTCTCATAATACATCTTATAATACTAATATTTGAATCTACACGTGAAATAATTCCCTCAGAGAGCGAATTTGACACTCTCTGACACAAAAATCTTACATATTATGTTACGTCTAGACGGGCTGTAAATTCAGGTTAATTTTGAAGTTTGTCTTGATAGAAGTTATTCAAACTGTTATTACTTTTATACTTACATTTAATGCAAATAAAAATAATTTGCAAATAATTAACTAACCGTTCATATAATTCAATAAAGAAATATATATATATATATATATATATATATATATATATATATATATATATTATCGTAGAAAATTCTATGAACGTAAAAGGAAGTGGCAATGCCGTACGCATTATTCGTAATTCACTAATTACGATTAGTTTTCGTGAGTTACGTAATGTCTATAATAGACAATTTTTTATTAAGACAAACGTCAGAATTGACGCGATTTTATGAAAGGTGGCAACAGTTGCACAAAAACAAAAATAAGGCAAATTCATTCATGTTTTTTATATATGCAGTTATATAAAGTTATATATAAACCTTGTATAAATTAGCACTGATTTTGACGTTTGTCTTGAAAAAATTTGTCTAGTAACATAGTGTACATTAAAGATTTTTTTTTATCAAGACAAACGTTAAACTTAACGCGAATTTGTGGAAGGTGGCAACAGTTGCCCAAAAAGAACAATATGGCGTATTCGTTATTGTTTTTTATACATGCAGTTTGACAACTGTAACAAATAAAATAATGATCAGCTCTTTAACTAAGGTTACCTTGTATATATTCGCACTAATTTTGACGATTATTTTGATAAAAATTTTGCCTAATGTAGACACTAGGTTAGGATTTAACATAATATAAACTAAATGGTTACTCTTTCCTGTCGGCGTTATTTCACATACTTCGTTAGCGTTAATCTCAGTAGTACTCTTGGGGTTATACTGCAAAATTTTAATATTGCAATATTTTTAATTGCAAGAGATGCGTATAAACGTTATATATTAAATTGGACTCAAACATTTTTACATCAATATTTTCACGGTTACAAGTACTACCAAAAAATTTAAAAAAAAATGGAAGTAAATCATGAATATCAATTTATACCAAAATATCTTTTATAAAATTTATACTCTTATAGGAATAAAAAGATTTCTGGCGTTTATTTTTCCGCCGACTGACGTACAATTTTATGGAATCACTGATATAATTGTTCGGCGCAGATCTTTGAAAAACCAGCTTGTCAGCGTTACCATCACGGCATTTAAAGTGCAATTCTAGCACTTATTTTTTGGGTATTGCACTTTTTGTGAAGAAGCTTTTTGCAAATAGAATGTATTTTTCGGCATTAAAAGTGCATTCTTCATTAGTTTTTGCACTTTTATTAATTTAAAGATATATAGAAGATGAATAGCCAAAAATATCTGTAGGTCGTTAACAAATTCCGAGCTGATCTAATTATGTCCATCTGTGTGACAATTTCGGTGCCTATAACTTTTCCAAGCCTAAGTTTATTTAAATTGGATAACTTGCATAGAAGAATTTTATGTAATTAAAAAAATAATAATCTGAAAAAACTCAACTTTATAAATTTTGGAGAAGTCAAAATTTTGTATTGATGTAATGAATGTGTATACCAAATTTCATCGAAATTGGAGGTGATGAGATGATGATGATATGCGTTTAAAAATTTTTGTTTTCTCCCATAAATAATACTAAAAAAAATGTTTTGAATTAGCTCAATTTGTTAAATTAAAATGAAATGGGTCTCAAAAGTTGCTATTTTTTTAAAATTTAGTTAGAAACATTAAATATTTTTTGGACTTTTTTTAAAAATTTTAAATGTGATCCTGTATCTAGTAAATTCATAAATTTCGATCATTATTTTGGAACTTTCTTGATGCAAGTTGGATAGAATAATAAGTTTTAAAATAACCTCAAGACAAATTTAGTCATATTAGTTCATATTTTGAAAAATAAATTTTTAATAATAACAATTTTTATATCAAAAAAATGTTCAGTAAATTATATAGATATTGCTTAAACTTAAAAAAGCGTTGAACAATTATATATCTGAATTTATGAAATACTTATGTTCCTGAAACCTCGTTCTAACATTAACCATTAATTTTTGACTTGTCACAGTTTACATTTTCACAAATTTTTTATTTAAATAAAAACTTCACACGCAAATAATTTTTAATTAAAAAGAAAATAAAATTTTTAAACATATAAAATTTATGAACATAATTCATAATTTTTAATTTTTTGTTTGACAATTTTTACAAATCCTTTTCTAACAAATTTCTATGTACTAAAAATATCTTCCCTGTTTAGAAATTTAGTATGCTTTTTGTGTGTTAAATAATTAAACAACTCGAATCGAGATGTTTTTCAAAAAACCTCTATATATGAGCACAACATAAATTTTTTAGTTTTATTTCAACGAAACTTATAAATTGTTGAATAATAAAAAAATAAAAAACATATAAAAAGTTCAATAAGACATTATTTCTTGTCAAATTATTGAGCTGTGTTCCAATAATAATGTTGGGCTAAACTGCATCAAGTTGTCTCTAAATTACAATTTTAAGTTTAAGTAAGACAGATGAAGGCATAGAGTGGTTCTGAATTGATTTGTACTTTTAAAGGTGGAAGTAGAACCATTGTGTTTGGGTGTAACTCATAAAAATTGTTCAAACAATTTGCTTACAAACATTTTTATTGTAATAGTATAATTTAAAATTTAGCATTTTTTTCTGAAAAAATTGCACTTTTTTAACAGTCATTTACCATTTTTTCTGAAGAAGTTCTGGCAACACTGCAGCTTGCAGACAATTTTTGTTTATTATTAATCGTAGTTTTTCTAAAGGGGAAAAGTCGATTTTGCTGCTCTTTATTTGAAGATAAATTTGGTGAAAATTATAATTTATTTTTAAATAAAAATCGGTGCAAATCAACAATAAAAGGTAATATAATGAATTTCTTACAATATATATTTTGCATTTGCTTTCATTTCAATAAAAAATGAGTAACTTTTGGCAAGGCTGATTACATTGTCAACTTTTGCTGCTACTACTGCAAAAAAGAATTTATTGATTTTTTCTGGGACTTATTTTTTGTGTGTATCCATATATTCTTTTTCGTCTACAGATCAATACATAATATATACTGAAAGAAAAACCTATAAAAGTCAAAGAATTTGAAAATGGATGCTCCACCAAACCACGAAATGCACCAGCAGGTCGGTTTCGCACCACGCCGTCAGTATGAACAAATGCCGGTTAATATCGGTCCAGTACCCGTTAATATGGCAAATGGCCAAGGACAAGTAGGCCCAACTCCAGTTGCTCCTACAAAGATTTTGCAAAGGCCTGCTAAAGTTAAGAAGGAGAAAATGGATGATTTAATTGCTAGCACAAGTAAAATGGCAATTGAGGAATCATTGAAGTTGGTAAGAGGAAATGAAATACTATTTCGTCGTACTTTGATTTGATTATACTATTCGATAGTCATTATAGGGCTACTTAAATGTTAAGTTTTGCTTAAAAATATTCCTAAAATATACATATTATATGTACAATATGTCAAGAAATTCTTTTTACATTGCACATGAAATTTGGTATAGGCGTAGCAGAGGAGTGTACAATGTTCAGTTTGGAAGGGGGTACAACAAACCCCTCAGAGGCGGAGCTAATGGGGCTCTAAGTTAGGTACCTCTGACTTAAGAAATTTTTAAACTCTTGCCAAATTTTTGTTTCTCATCCGATTTCAAATATTTTTATATATTGTTGTAGGCCCTGATAAGACCTATAAAAAACATACTTATGTGTCCTATTTATCTCTCATAGTTTTCGAGTTATTTGCGTTTGAATTCTTAAGCACTATAATTTTGCATGTTCTTGGTCCAGTTTTTTCATATATGTCCTAGTATTTCCGACCGATTTTATTAGTTTTTTCATAACTAGTTAAAGAACAAAATTATCTATTTAATAAAAAAAATATGAAGTCGATATCTTTACCGAGTCTAAAAATAAACGATGCATAATAATTATGCATATTTCAAATACATATATTCCATGTTGTGTTGGAGAGGGGCGGCATTTATGACAGACCTGAATGGGGTTGTGATACATCGGATGAAAGCTCTAAGGGAGTAGATCTCGGAACTATATAGGGTATATCCAGTTGTTTCTCAGGGAACATGCTACGAGGGGTGGAATATAATATCAATATTTTTCAATGATTTATATTTCAAGTTGTGGGGGGGACATTTCGAACAGACCTAAATAGGGTTGTGACACATCGGATGAAAGCTCTAAGAACTATATAGGTTATACCCAGTTGTTTCTCACGAGATATGCTACGAGGGGTGCAATATATAATTATTCATATTTCAAACATATATATTCCATGTTGTGGGGGGGGGGGTGGCATTTACGACAGACCTGAATGGGGTTGTGATACATCGGATGAAAGCTCTAAGGGAGTAGATCTCAGAATTATATAGGGTATACCCAGTTTTTTTTCAGGGAACATGCTACGAGGGGTGGAATATAATATCAATATTTTTCAATGATTTATATTTCAAGTTGTGGGAGGGCCAATTCGAACAGACCTGAATGGGGTTGTGATACATTGGATGAAAGCTCTAAGGAAGCAAATCTCAAAACTATGTACGTTTCTATGAATACGTGATACGAAAGTTCGTTCATAATATCAGATACATATATCATTCATTCCTCAAAACTTTTTAAAAAATGACAATTTCTTTCTAAAGGTCATCAGATTATGTTCATTATTTTCTTTCTCATTATTATTTTTGCTAAATTACTGAAAATCACAATTTTTTATATTATAAATTTATATTAATGGTAGAAAAATCTGACAAATTACTGAAATTAAACTACAATGTAAAGGAATTTTAATGATTAACGATTAACTTCAAACTACAAAAGTAAATAGTTTATTTAAGAACGCACTCGTAATGCAATTGCAGCTTTACTATGCATTTAGGTGATCTGCTATTTTCAATATTTTTGTTTAGAACACAGAGAAAAAAGTATATAAATCTAAAAATTGTATACATAGATATTATGAATCGAATATGACTTTTTTCCAAAACTTTAAAAAAAAAAACAATATAAAATTTTGTTTATAGAAATTATTAAATTGTATATAATTGTGCGATAATTTTAGGAATTTTGCAAAATTTTTTGGAAAAATTTTATTTCATGGTAAATGTTTAATAAATAAACAGTGTTGCCAGTTTAGCCTTTTTATTTTGCTTTTAGCCTCAAATTTTTCTAGCCTTTTTTGATTCTTAAAATTGCCATAAAAAGGCTAAAATTTTAATATTTCACAAATAAGAAAATAATTGCTTATTTGCTTCTACTAATTTTCTTTTTACGGAATCATCCATTTAAGTATTTTTGTGTATTAATTCGCTCAAATAATCAAGATTTATATTTAACAAAAATTTTCGTCTGCGGCGCCTCATCCTCCAAATCGAAAATAACACATTTTATGGACTTACTTAATCAGTTATTATAATTATTTTTTAATAAACTTCATTAACCGTACAAACTTTATTTTGTTCGCGATAAAAAAAATACATATTAGCTTTTTTTTCTGCTAGTAAAGCTGAAATACTTAACTGTCATTTCTTGCAATCTGTTGGTAACATAAAACAGCAAATAGTACAGTTATCGTCAGATTCGTGTAATACATCGGGAACTTCAGTACCCTATTATAACAGTTTTCATCTAAATTATAAGTTATATCAAGATGTTATAGCAATTGTTGCGGACCTCTTATCTGGGAGAAGTTGTGGTTATGAGTATATTTACCGCATAGTATTATTACATTGCGCAAACTATATTAACTCATGTCTGGTAAACATTTTTAATGTTATAGTTGACACGTGAGTTTATTTTGATACTTTGAAAACACATAAGGTTATTCCTATTCCCAAAGAAAATAAAACGACATATGTTGAATAATTTCGTCCTATATCGCTACTACCAATTATTGATCAAATTTTTCCAGGTATATTATAAAATTAAATTTTCCATATTTCATGGAAAATAACTTATTTAATGCTTTTCAGTTCGGATTTCGAAAGGGCTGGTGGTACTGAAGAGGATTTGTGAATGTTCAGAACTATATATGTAAATGTTTGGATGAAGGTCATAGTGCTGTAACAGGCTTTTTTTGATTTGACAAAAGTTTTTGTTATATATCTTGGCGCAAAAGCTCCAGTACTATGGCATTCATGGAAATGGACTTTCGCTTTTAAGACGCTATCTAAAAAATAAACAACAATTTCTTAAAATTAAGAAAAGTGAAAGTACTGTTAGATATTGAGTGCCATAGGGAAGTGTTTTAGGTCCCTTGTTTATGGTATTTTTACAGTTGTTTCTTTACGTTTTTAAAATAAATACTTTTAAAAAATTGTATTCCTCAAAAATGAATTATGAATTTCAGAGCAGAAAAAATAATATTAAGATTGATCATAAGCTTTGAGTAATACGAGTAGAATTTTGAAAAAATTACTTTTCTCATATAAGGGCCCTATTGAAGATTGAAAAATGGGTAAAAATTAAAAAGGTGCTTTATGTGGACCTAGTAGGCTCAAAAACTATTGTCTTATGAGCAAAAAAGATAATATGCTTACTGATCATAGATTTTCTGTAATAGAATTTTAAAAATTTGGAAAAAGTGATTTTTCTCATATAAGATTGATGATAAAAAAAATGGGTCAAAATTAAAAAGGTGTTCCTTAGTAGACTCGAAAGCTATTTTCTTAAGGATTTCAGAAGAGAAAAGATAATATTAAGATTGATCATAGGTTTTGAGTATCAAATCTATTATTATATTTTTCTTTTATTTTATTTTTATAAACGAATATAGAAAGATTTAAACAATTGCAAAACAATATTCTATTATTTTATTAGATGAATACTTTGTATAATAGATAATAATTATGTTAAAATACTTGTTAGTAGCAATGTTACCTATTGCTATTAATTATCTATAAATTTTCCAGCTTTTTTTAAATTGATGTAAAAGAATAGAAATAGAAAATAAAATTGTACCTTCGGGTAACACTGATACTAACAAGCATTTTCAGATAATGGCAACACTCTATTATACAAAGATAATTAAGAACAAGTGAGTAATATCCCAGCAAACGCAATTTTTTATGTCAAATTGAGGCTGATTTAAAATCAAATCCTTTCTCAAAATAACTTGAAAATGATAGCTTTCTCAACAAAATGGGGAATTAATTGTTAAATTGAAAAATGCTATTATTATTAAATCATTGTTAAATATAATTCTCAAACTTTTTTCAAATATGGATTGTGACCACATGCGGAACATAATTAAAAGTAATCTGCATTTTTAATTTTTTGTAAAGTTTTCTCTTTCTATCTTGTATACACTTTTGATTATGCCCTATCATTATACGTATTTATTAGTTGGAAAATACTTGATTAAATAAATTTATTTATTAATTTATTTATTTGTATATGTTTAAATTTTTTTATATATTGTTTTTATATATATAATATTTGGTTTCAAATTGAGAAAATACGATTTTTCAAATATTTTTTAGCTTTTCTATTTAGATTTATGAATGATTTAATAATAACAATATATATCAAATTAAGAATATACAATTTTTCCAATATTGTTAAAGTAATTTTTAGGTCTGAGAATGATTCAATAATAGCATTTGATATCAATTTGAGAATGTACGGTTTTTCAAACGTTTTTTCTCAAATGATTCTCAACTCCAAATCAAACTTAAAATTCAAACCTTTACCTGTATTTGTAACAAGTTTGGGAAACACGTTTGATATCAACCGTTAAAGTTGTCATAGTTTAAACGTTTGACAACGTGTTGGATGGGATGCTGCACAAAAAAAATTCTTATAATTACATATGTATATAGTGTATGTATGTATATGCGTATTTAACGTACTCATCAACACTAAGGCCCCGGTCTGCGTTGTTAATGGGGCCGGAGAATTGCGATACAAACTGAATCAACGCAATCTAAATCATTTTATGTATTTACATCTTTTTCTTAAAAGCAGTTCCAGGATAAACATATTTTTCCGGAAAAGACGTTAATCTTTAATAAAAAAATTACTATTTTTTGTGCAACCAGTTGAAATTAAAATACTTATATAAATTCTATTTTGATTTTCTAGCAAAAACAAAGAATTTAAATTTTTTTGCAATAAAATATACTACAAGACATACACCTATTATAATAAAACTCTTTAAAACTCAAGTAAATTTTTCACATGCAGTTACTTAAGTTAATTTCATTTCTAAGAAGAAAACATGCTGTATATATATCGAAATCATAACGAAAGGCTCAAATCGGGCCAAAGTGTACTTCTAAATAAGTGAGTAATCAGGCTTGCCTGTATATGTAAATAAAATGTTTAAAGCAGTGTTGCCAACTATTTATAACCAAAACTCGCTAAATTTAACCAAATTCATTAAATTTGGTTTAATTTAGCGCATTTTAGCTAGTTTTTTAAATTCGAATCTGATTTTACAAAAAGTAACAATAATATAAATTCCATAATTATTATTTTTTAAATGTTTTAACTTCAGCAGAAATAATGAATTATATTTCAAATCAAAAATTTAGAATTGGTAATTTTATTACAGAAATAAGCGGTAAAATTTTTTGTACATTTCAAATTCCAGATTCATTAGATCTTATCTATGAATTTAAATTGATAAAACTATTATTTAATTTAATCACTCCATTTTTTCCCCCAAAAAATTCATTTCCTAAAAAGAATAGGAACGTGTTTGGAAGAATCTTGAAAACTGTTTATTCGATGATTCTTTCAACGGGATTTAGAAAACGGATAGATACCTCAAATGACCACTTTAAACAAAAGCATTCTGAAGGTATATTTTGGAATTTCGAAATCAAAAAATCGTTTTAATTTTTGTTGAGTTTTAAAATTAACAAAATAATAATAATGCTCTATAATAGAAAATGTTTTTTTTTGTGGTGAGAAAAATTCTTGTTTCTGTTGTGGGAAATGAAAACTTTACAAAAAAGTGTAAACAGAAAAAAAAAACAAGAGATATGAATGAACATATTTTAAATGTTTTAATTGGACTTTAAATCCATTCCGAAAGCCACACTCTATTTTAGGAAAGGACATTGTGATGAAATTATAAGACATATAAAATTTAATATTGATAATATTTAGAATATATTTTACAATATTGAATTTTTTTCTATCAATTTTAACATGTCGAAGAAATTATACTTTTGTCAAAAATTCTACTAGCCTTAAGAGCTAGTAAAATTTTGTTCAGCTCACTTTTTACGAAAAATAATTTTCTACCGTTTCACACAGGCAATGCAATGCAATTATGACACTTGCTCAAAATTTGACAGTAGTCTATTAACAGGTGGTACTTGATGGGAATAGTGTTGCATTTTATATAACTACGAGGGAAGTTCGAAAAGTCACAGACTTATTGATCCGCCCTCGTATATTACTCATAATCAAAGTTGTTTTTAAAAATAATTTCTTGAATTGTATTTTTACTGATTTTTTTATCAAAATCCTTTAAAAACTTGTCTCAATATTTATTTTTTGGAAAGTTGTAAGGAACCTCCGCTTTTTCAGCTGGGGTAAACTCAGTCTTGTCCATTGTTCTTACATAAAATAACAACACTTACTTTATTTTTTTTTTTTTACCCTTGATTCTTTATTTCTTGTCTTTCACTATATACATATTTCCCACAAACTTCTTTTATTTTGAGACAGTGCTGTTTCGTGAAGCCTCCGTGTTGCCTTGCCGGTTCTACACCTAATATTTACTATCTCCTATTGAATATTTAATCTTGGATGTAATCCGAGATTTTCTTTAGTCCCTATATTTTCCGAGTAAAAACTTCCAAGAAAATATTCTGTCACTTATCCCTGAGCAGTGCTTATCTCCTACCACTTCAACCAGATTGTAAACCTTGTTGAAACTTTTAATCTTACTGATTGTAAATCAGTATACCCTACTTTGAATTGATGTAAACAATTCAACCAACTTTATTTATTTTTTTCCCTAACACTGCCCTGCTAGGTCTTTTATTTTTTTATTAGGCGGCTACTCACCACGTCTTCCTTGTTCACTGTACAGCACAAAAGAGAAAAGAGCTGCTGGTTTATATACGTTTCCTAAAACTAATATTATTGCAGTTTTCCTGCACATTGTTCGAACCGATAGAGGTTGTTGCATGAAACCTTCTTTTCTTTTGTCTCCTTTATGTGGCTTCTTGTTTGTTTATTTTGTCTCTTTCTTGCTTGCTGTATTTAAATCTTTCCTCTGCTTCTCTGCTATCTTACACTCTTATGTATTTCTCCCTGCTGCTTTTCCTCTCTACTGTTGTGTTCTCGCTTCTACCTCTGTGATTCGACAGTTCTGCTACTCGCCTGCTCAGCTCTGGCGATGTAGGCATTGACGTCTTCACTCGGCTTTTCTCCCTGTTGCGTTTTCTCATAATTAACTCTTAAATGGCTGGCATGACCATCGACCTCCTGAACATTTCGTTGCATCCTTTACTAATGTATCATTTATGTTATTCTTTTGTTTACATTTCAAAAAGTTATTCTTTAATGATTTCGACCATAATCGAAATCGATTTACCAGTCACTACTATGCACAAATATTTTAAAATATGCATTAGATTAATGTAAATGCATTGCATGCCAAATCTTATCAAGATATCACACAAACTATGTAATGGTCGAAGTTGATTAAAAAACTCGCCTACATATTAATAAAATAAATATTTCCTACACCTTTTAATACAAATTTAGATACATGATATTTATATTGTTAAAAAAAATATATATAAATATCATGTATTTCTTTTGAAAACATTAAATTCATTGTTTGATTTTTACTTTTCATTTATATTTGAAAATTCACAACTTAAATTATGTTGGTTTTTAAAATTACTGATTAGTTTAAAAACTTTAAAAACGATTTTGATTTTTCATACTGCATTGTCTCTGAAGTAGCTTAGAAATAGCTTTGAACTCAGCTGCCCGGTGATCTATCCTGGCAAAAGGGGGCGGCCGAAATGGTGGACCTGTGAACTTAGGGTCCAACGGTCTACAGTTAGAAGGTTGTTCAATAGAGCCAAGCTAACGAGAAGTAAGACTGACTAGGACAGCTATAGGGAAAGTTTCATTAATTATAAGAAGGACATAAGACGGGAGAAACGGACATCATGGATGAATTTCTACGAATCTGTGGACTCGGTTAACTAGTTATCAAGATTTAGACGGGTATTATCCAAGGACCCGGTGGAACCTGGATATATACAACGGGCGGACAGCTCGTGGACGGAGTCTAGCACGGAGTGCCTCAGCTTACTGATGGAGACTCACTTCCCTGGCTGTAAAGAAGTAGAATCTGATGGGAGGACAGGTAGTGTCAGTGATAAATTACAGTCCGGACCTTTGGAGAGGGAAATCGATGCGATAGAGGAGATGGTCACTGGAGACAAGGTAAGATGGGCGGTAAACTCATTTGGGCCATATAAGTCACCGGGCCCTAATGGCATTTTTCCGGCCATGTTACAGAATATCAATGGCAGGGTCATCTCATTACTTGTAAAGATATTTAAAGTGAGATATATTCCCAGGGGGTGGAGAGAGGTAAGGGACATTTTCATACCCAAAGCGGGTGGGACGACTCACTCGAAGCCCAAGGACTATAGACCGATCATCCTATTGTCTTTTCTACTCAAGACAATAGAAAAACTGATCGATATGTATCAGAAGAGGGGGATGGGAACCCAGGGTATCAGCGACGCTCAACACGCCTATATTAAGGGTAGGTCTGTTGAGAGTGCTCTGTATGATGTGGTGAGTTTTATTGAACGGGGTCTGCTGCACAAGGAATACACCTTGGCAGCGTTCCTCGACATAGAAGGGGCCTTTAACAACATTAGGATAGAGGCGATTAAGTAATCACTCACTTCGTTAGGTATTGGTGTATTCCTAATCGAGTGGATCACCCTGATGCTAAGCAGCAGGGTTATCAACTCGAGCATGGGAAACATTTGCATAAAGGAGCTTGTGACAAGGGGCACACCGCAAGGGGGGTTTTTTCTGCATTATTGTGGCTCTTGGCAATGAACGTCATATTGAGACAGTTTGATGTCATGGGAAGGAAGATCGTAGCCTACCCACGATCAGCGAGGTCATGCAATCTGGGCTACGAGAACTTTCCCAATGGGCAAATAGTAATGGATTAGGAGTCAACCCTGAAAAGACTGAACTAGTTCTGTTTACCAGGAGATATAAGGTTGAGACATTTAGTCTACCAGTTCCGAATGGGACGGAACTCAGCTTGTCGAGGGAGGCCGGGCGCTTAATTGGAGAGCAAATTGTCTTGGAGGAGAAATACTCAGGAAAGGGCCAGGAAGGGGCTTAATGCCTACTACGCATGCAAGAACTCTATAGGGAAGAACTGGGGTCTAAAACCGGTAATTGTATACACATCGGTTGTGGAACCTATACTAACTTATCGATGTTCGGTATGGTGTGACGCGTTGAAGAAAGGGACGTATAGGAACCTTTTTTCTAAAGTTCAGAGATGTTCTTCAATTGGCATTACGCGTGTCGCGAGAAGTACACCTCGGGCAGTACTGGACATCATTCTCCACCTTCTTTCAATTGAGGAATTACTGGGGCATATGTGCGGGGCTTATTTAGACTGAAGGAATTCGGATTAATAGGTAGCTTTACAGCGGGGCATGCTAGGATACTTAATGAAGTCAAGTTGAATGGTCGAACATTGTCCTCGGCAGCCCAAACGGACTGTAGGTGCTATAATTGATTTCGAGGCTATTTCCGTTATTGAACTCCCTAGTAGGAACCTTTGGATTGGAGCGGAGAAGATCCACGGAGGGTATGCTATCTTCACGGATGTCTCGAAGATGGAAGCAGGCACAGGTGCGGGTGTTTACTTCATGGGAACAGATATCAAACCATCTTTTAGATTGCCTGATAGTTGCAGCGTTTTCCAGGCAGAAATTTTGGGCATTTACAAGGCCCTAGGATTACTGGAGGAGAATGTTGAGAGGGACACTGAGGTAACTATCTATGTGGATAGTCAGGCAGCACTGATGGCAATGACAAGTTACTGTGTCAGGTCCAGGTTAGTGCTGCAGTGTAGGAAGGAATTTAGGAGGCTAATGGATACCTACAGAATAAGACTTTGTTGGGTTCCTGGTCACTGCGATGAGCTAGCTCGTAAGGGCTCGGAGTTGGACAGGTCTTATGTGGAGGTATAGGTTAGGATTCCGATTGGGTCATATTTCATGGACATAAGGAAATGGACCATAGGTAGAACGAATGATGCTTGTGGGAGTAGATCAGACTATAGGGTATCTAGAGCGTTATGGCTTAGTCTTAAAGCAGCAGATTCGAAGCATCTTCTGGGCATGAGTCGTGTGAATCTAAGGATCATTGTTAGCATGATTACTGGTCACCTCACAATAGGGAATATGTCCAGTAAGTAGGAAACTGGCGCGTCAGATTTTTGCAGGACGTGCGATGATGTAGAGGAGCTGGAGACAGTGGTGCATATATTCTATCACTGTATAGAGCTTCAGCGAAGTGGACTGAGGTGGTTTGGGAGCCATATTCTGCACGAACTATATGAGGTTGAAGAACTCGGTAACCTTATAGGGTTCGTAATGGGAATAAAGTGGCTTTGAGGTAGTCAGGGTTGATTTGATGGGTCTTAGATTCTACACCTTTCTTATTTTTTCTTATATTTAGCTATTTTTCTTTTCAATCTTTTGCTATATTCTACTAGGATTTTTCTTTCTTTATCAGCTTTTTCTATTATCTATAAACGTATCACAATGGACCCAATGGTCTCTGGGTGGAGACGTGAAAACGCCGCTCTTTTTAACCTAACCTAACTTTGTCTCTCAATACTCAATCTCAATTAAATGATAATAATTATTACAATGCAAAACTCTATCTATAACGTGAATTTATTTATACACATTAAATATTTTAGAAGTGTACAACTTTTTATCTCTTAATAGAATAATTAATATTGTAAAATATTAAAAATAAATTATATGTATGTTTAGTCGCAGTTTTAAATAAAGATTATAAAAGAAAATTGTTTAAATACTTGCAAAGTAGGAGAAATAAACAGGTTTTTCCTCTCCTAAAAAGTTGTGTTTTTCGAGATAGAGGGTTTTGAATGTATTTAGGCTCTCGATATGAAAAATAGAATTAATTAAATAAACTATATGGCGCTAAGATTAAAAAGTTTCTAAAACTAACATGTACCATAACATTAGCTTATTAAAGGAAAAAAATCCGGATTTAAAAATCGCGGAAATAGAAATGCTGTGGATGGAGTACTTAAAGTGTGCGAAAATTATAACAATTTATTACCTATATATTTTCATCACTTACTTCAATGTCGATATTTGTGTGGTATTTTAAATACAAAAATCATTAAAAATATATTCTATAAACACTAAACGCCAACATTTGATATAAAAAAAAACGCCGAAAAATAATATCAAAAGATAAATTAATCTTATTATTTTTATGCAAAAAATTAGACAATAATCCACTTTATATAACAGTTCCATTACAGGTTTCAAAAGATTATTATTTGGTATTTTATTGAAGTTAAATAAAAATGTGACCCACTACAACTCATTCTCCTCTAGATTTTTCGACTTTTTTCAATTTTTATATAAGATTTTTCGACTTGTTTATTTTAAATAGTCGAATTTTCGACTATTATTTACTTTTCAAGCGTGAAGCTTAAACAACTTGTCCTGTATATAACACAGTAAAATATATTAATTAAATATATAAATTAACAGAATGAAGTTAAGATAAAATCTGTTAACGAACAGTTTCCTTTAAATAAAGTAGTTTTTTTCGATTTAATTTTTTTCGAAAATTTTTAAACTAAAAATTCGATCATACTAGTCTATTTTTTATTTAAAGTTATTTATTTTTCTCTATAAAATTATTACGTGTTATGTGCATTTTAGTTAACGATATTCTAAATGAATGACATCTAGTTCTTATGTGTGTTTTACTATTATAATTTATTTACTATAAATTTATTTAAATTTCTTCATGTACTTTCAGACTGATTCAAATGGCGTTGCCATGAAAACACCTGTTTCGTTGCTTCAAGAACTTCTTAGTCGTCGTGGCATAACACCCAGTTATGAATTGGTACAAATTGAGGGCGCCATACATGAGCCCACCTTCCGTTATCGGGTATCATTTAACGATAAAGATGTACCATTTACGGCTATGGGCGCTGGACGTTCCAAGAAAGAAGCTAAACATTCAGCAGCCAGAGCTTTGATTGATAAATTGACAGGAGTTCAGTTGCCTGAAACTCAAACATCAGCACCGGCTGCCTCAACAGCTGGCATTGATAATAATGCAAATGCTGCTGGTAGTGGTGGAGAGTAAGTTAAATTATATCAAAAAAGAAATTTTTTAAGTATTCTTATTAAATGTTCCTTCTATATTGCTGTTTTTTTTTTTTTTTTTTAGTGGTGCTGATAAAATAGTTGGTAATCCCATTGGCTGGCTACAAGAAATGTGCATGTCTCGCCGTTGGCCACCACCAAACTATGAAACTGAAACCGAAGTTGGCTTGCCACATGAGCGTCTCTTTACTATTGCATGTACTATATTAAACTTCCGTGAAGTTGGCAAGGGAAAAAGCAAGAAAATTGCCAAACGTACGGCTGCTCATAAAATGTGGACACGTTTACAAGAGACACCCATTGATAATAATCAATTGATTGAGACTATGGGCACTGATTTGGGTGGTGATGTAAGTATTGTTTGTCATATTAGCTAATGCTTCAATATTTATTATTTTTTTTATGATTATATGATTTAGTAAAATAAGGGGTTGTTATTGTTGTATTTGTTTATTGATAAGGGTGTTTATTATTCATACACACAAGTATGTATTATACATATTTGTATATTGTTTAATAGTGACATCCGATTTTATTTTTACTTTCCGCTTACAATTTCTGTTGATATTATTTCAAATCACCTTGTAGTTGGTATTAATTAAATTTTTTTCTGTTTTCTAATTTTCTATTACGATTCTCGTATACATCTCATGTATGGATGTTGATTTTATTTTTTACTTTTTTGTTTTTTTTTTTTTTTTTTTCTTACAGAAATCCAATTATTATGGTGATTTGAAAGATATCACGGTACCAACACTTACCAGCCAACATAGCAATAAAGTTTCACAATTCCATAAAACTCTTAAGAATTCTACGGGCAAAAAACTAATTAAATTACAGGTGAGATATATAAAACAAAAAGTAATAAAATTATAACTGAAAAATGTTATTTAGAAACTTAAAGTTAATAAGTTTTATGCGTTTTAAAAGTTAGAATTCATAAATTCAGCAGGGCCGATATTTCAATATATCATATTGAATATCATACAGTCACCGAAATAAAGATAGGTTCACCAATAATAACCAATTTTTTTTTCGTCCAAAATGGGTATATATAATTTTTTTAGCATTCCCAGTTCCTTTGAGTTTTTTTCTGCATTAAGTACAATATTGTTTTTTTTTTTTTTTTTCATTTATGAAAGCGAAATAATGATAGGTTCATTGTGATTGCAATGCAACTTTCACTTAAAATTGAAAGATGAAAGTGAACAAAATTTATTTGTCAAAATATTACAATTATTTTGGTAACAATTGAGTACCTTTTTGAAATTATTTGAGAAAAACTCCCTTTTGAAAGAAAGGTGACAAACATTTTTTTTTTTTTGTTTTAGTATTTAATATTTTCAAATTGTGATGTAGTGTATGAAATGGATAGAAAAAATTTTTCAAATTAAGATTTGAAAAGTTTTATCGGGTGCTAAAAATAACCTTAAGTGTGAATTTGAACCAAAAAAAACCGAATTTTTTAATTACAACCCTTAGAGATGTATTTTTTTCATCATAATAAGATCAACATTAGTTTTCCGTGTGTTTCAAAAAGTTTCATGAAGTTAACTAAGCGCAAATGGGGTTTACTGATCTCAGAAAAAATGATTTGTATGCCCTATTTTATTCAAAAAACATGCAGAGGAAAGTAACAATCTTAAAAAAAAAGTTTGTATTATTAAGAAATATTTTCCGTAGTATCAATAAATACGAAGTTAAATAGATAAAGTTGGCATTTTTGAATCATTTTGTTAGTTTTGGCCAAAAAAGGATTTCGTAAGTTTCCTTTTTGTAAAAAAAGTTTGATATCCCTTCCACTAATCGCTAAAAGTATGTGTTAAACTCTTGGTTATTATGAAAATAAATAAATATGATTCATTATTTGCTATGAAAATAAATTTCGACTCGATACAATTCGAAAAGTCATTCACATTTTTTCACCGGAATCGATTTTGGAAATCTGTCAGCGTTCAAGTTAGTGTTACATTTAGCCAAATTTGGGGTGAGACCACTTTTTGTGCTATAGAAACTAGGGATTGATAACAAATGTTATTTTTGAATATTAAAAAACAAAAAAAGCATATATAACCAAATTTCGAAAACTGATTCCAATAAATCAAATTGATGGTTATGAGTATGGCACCACTGTCAAAATAAACAATAGGCTTAAATAGGAGTAGAAATAAAATATAATTTGGGAATTATTTGTAAATTGTGCACATGTGTACTTACTACTTTTGTATATTAAACAAGTGTTTTTGTTGACAAAATAAACAACACAAGAAGTGTTGTGATTTAGTTAACGACAGAAGAAAATGTAACGATAACGAATATCGTTTAAAAATATTACAGAATAGCAAAATCGATAATTTTCTTTAATTTTATAAACGATTCGACTATCGTTAAAATAAGTTACTGAATCGCACTATTGGTTTTGAGAATGCCAATGAAAAAAGTTTCGAAAGAATTAATTCTATATAGAATTAATTCAAACTCTATTTAGAATTAATTCACGTATTTATTTAATTCAGCTTAAAAAAATTAATGTGTCATTATTTAAAATCATTCCTCAGAAAATAGCTAGAATCAGCATGTTCCTGTCCAACTAAACTCCAGACAAAATTAAGATAATTGTGTCTAAGTAAACTTTGTAAAGAAGCAGCATTTCACAGTTTTAAAGACAGTTTAAATAATTCTCGGAGTACGATCTCTGTGAGATATAGGGATAAATCCTATCGACAACAAATAACAGATGAAATTTGGTACAAGTTTCATACAGAATTAATAAAAATACCAAAAATCTCATATTAAATATAGCACACGCCACGAAATATGTATGTACATAATTATGGCTTACCACAGATTATTTTTGCAGTTATAAATTATTTAATTTAATTTAATTCTTATATATATATATATATATATATATATATATATTTATATATATATTTGCTTGTATTTTACTATTTAACTCCTAAATTACGCAACTTTTTAATTTTAAACTTATTTTGTATTTCATTCACAGAAAACTTGCTTAAAGGATCCCAAAATTGATTATGTCAAACTTTTGGGTGAAATTGCTCATGAAAATCAATTTGAAGTAACCTATGTTGATATTGAAGAGAAGACTTTTACTGACAAATTTCAATGTTTAGTACAATTATCCACTTTACCGGTGGGTGTTTGTCATGGTTCTGGAGCTACGCCAGCTGATGCTCAAAAAATGGCAGCACAAAATGCTTTGGAATATTTGAAAATCATGACCAAAAAATGAATTAAAACAAAATGTGTAAAATAACTTTAATTTTTTTACACAGTATTGCAGCTGTTTAAAGAAAATGACAACATTTCTCAAACCGAAAAATGAAAATCTAAGCTCGGTAAAAATTTGGGTTTGTTTTTTTTTTTCTTTATTTGTCTTTTTTTAGTTTTTTCTTGAATATTCCAAATTTTTGCATTTTTTTCTTGCTTTGATTTGATATTTTGTAATAAATAATACAAATACATATATTTTTCATAATTTTGTATTGTATTCAGGAATGAAAATTTAAGTTTAAAAACTTCTTAATATTTTTTTTTTTTGGAAATTTTTTGTTTTTAAGAAAAATAATTATTGATTATTTATAATTTTTATATAAATGAGGTTTATTTTTGATTTTTATTATTAAATCTATAAAAAAGCTGCTGATATACATTAAAAAAATATAAAGAAAAAACATTTAATATTATTTAACTAAATACATAAATAACTAATATATAAAATATGCATTTTGCAATTATCAATTATAATTAAAAGCATAAAAAAAAAATATTTAAAAAACACATTAAAAATTTCATGAAAAGTATTACGACACAAAAAGCTTATATATTAAATTAAAACGAAGAAAAAAATTAATTTAACTGTTAACTTAAGAAAAAACAAACACTTAAAGATCAATTAATCCTTTTGACAAACAAACAAAAAAAATGGAAAATTTATATTTTAAGTTATAGTTATTTATGTAACTAGTTCAATCGTAAAGAAAAACATTAGAGTTGGTATGACTACAGAGAAAATAACAAACTAAATGAGATACCACAATTCTCCCTCTCCAACCAAAAAAAGAAGAAAAAAAAAACAATTTAAACGGTTTTTTTTAATTACAAACATGCAAAAAGAAAATTGTTTAAATCTTATAGTTGCTGCAAACTATATGAAATTTAAACACCTACAAGCTATACTTTGCATGGACCTAATGATAAATTTTCCACACTTAAAATTTAAAAATATATTAAAAATTAATGCATTAAAAATATATTAAAAAAATCTTAATATCAAACATATAGAAACATTTAAATTTTTTCTCAAAATCAGTTTTATTTTTTTATTTTCAGTTTAATTTTAAAATTTTTTAAATGAAACAAGTAATCTGGAAAATTATTACATTATTTTAGTGCAAAGTGTAGAGGTTGTAATTTCAATACAAACAATAAACAAAATAAAATTAAGAATTCCAAGCTTTGTATGCGAATATTTTTTTTAATGAAAAATGTTTTGCTCCGCAAAACTAAATTGTAAAGTTAATAATACAATTACACAGCAAAATACATATTCACCCTTCTTACAGTTGTCGTCGTCGATTCAATTTTGAGTCAATATCACTTTGTGTCTACATTAATAACACTTCCACACTAATGTGTTATTCTCTAAGAGACGAGACGATGTCGACGGTTTATCGATAATTTGAACAAACAAAAAACACATCATTATTTTTTGAGTCATCTGATTTATTTTACCGGAAATTTAAACATAAATTTCGCCTTCAAATATAAAATTCCAATTTAAAAATGTTTTTTTATTTAAGATTCTGATTGAAGTAATGAACAAAAACAACAAAATTTAATATCGCAAAAAGTTTCAGATGGAGTTCTAATACCAGACAAAAAATGAGATTTAAACATGTGCTACAAGCAATATCAACTTAAAAAGCAGATTTTATTTATAATAACGTTAAGGTTTTTAGCTCAAGAGATTGCAACAGTAAATCGTTTCCGAAATGTATCTGGGGCTTTGGATGCATTGAGCGAAAATTTGCTCCCAATGGTTAAATATTATGCAATCGTACCGAGAATTAACAGTATTGTGATTGGAATATTTTCTTCTTATTATTCCTATTGATTTTAAAGTTGTTCTCCAATGTCCTTTTTAGGAAGTGATTTTTATTATATACATACAAAATTTTTATTAAATTTTATTTACTTTTTTAATTTTTATAGAAATAATTAAAAATAGCTTCAATGAATATCGTAAATAAACGTTATTTATTTATACATTCATTTATTTATTATTTATTCTCTAATTTTTTATAATGGTTTGAATACAATATCGACGTCGTCATTTCTGATAGAATACCAAAAATTATTTAACGTCGTCGCAAGGCCACGACGTTTTGTGCCGACAACGATAACTGAAATAAAGGTGATTATTGTTTAAAAGGGTAATCGTGCTATATTTAAAAAATTAAAAAATTTTTGAAATATTTTTGTGAAAACAACAATTGTTTATTTTTAAATAATATGCGTATGCTAAATTTATTTATTGGAAAACAATTTTAACAATTTAAAGAAAGACACCTCGTACATTTATTCATATATATATATATATATATATATATATATATATATATATATATATATATATATATATATATATATATATATACTTATATATATTTTTGGCTTTTGATATATAATTTACAATTTTATGTTGATAATTAGATTTAAATTATATAAAATAATAGAATGTATAATTCATCAATAGAGTATATAAAAAGCAAATACATATTATTAAAACAATTTCTCAATATACAATGTAAAACAAAAAAAATATTAATTAAAAAAATATTCAGTAAATAAAAAATAATTGATGTGCAAACAATAGAACAAGTTTTTTTTATGTAAACTAAAAAGTGTATACGGGAATATGTAGTACATACATAAAATTCTTGTGTAAAGGCTATTATATTTACAATGAAGATATAGGTACAATATATATTAAAAGTTTTTTTAATCTATCTATATAACGAACATCTGAAATATTTTAAAAGAAGAATTATTTGAATTCATAATTAGAAATTACATAATTAGTAGTTACATATATTGTAATTAAAGTTTTGGTTGCAGGGTCTATAAAACGATCATCATTTGCATTTGGGTAACAATATCGATCTGTGAATATAAAAAACATAGGTATATATATATATATATATATATATATATATATATATATATATAAGTAATATCTATTTCTACCCGGCGTTGCCCGCGTTGTGCGATATATATTTAAAAAACATGAAAATAACTATAACACTTATATTTCCGATCAGTGGTTATCGCTTAGAATCAGGGATGATAAATGCGATTTTAATTTTTGTACTAAATTTAATAAAAAAAAAATGTACTTTTTAGGCCGTAATTGTACTAAAATGGTAATGACTTCTTCTGTAGAAAACTTCTAAATACAATATCTTTAGGAAATTTCCCTTAAGTTCTTAAATAAATTTTGAAATTAATAGATATCGTTCAAGTTTGACATGAAAAGTTATGAAAAGGTTACGTTTGACCATACTGCAAGTTTTAAAATCGATAGGAGTGTTAAGTAAAGACTTAACAACAAAAAGAATTCTTTTATCTTAAAAATACCTAATCCAAAGCAAATAATATTCAGATTTATATGAGTTCGATTTAAAAGAAAGTTCTAAAAATTTCAACAAAATTTGAGAAGTAAAAACCCAGTAAGAAATTAAACTTCGAACGAAGCAAGTAAAAAGAAAAGCAACATTCCCATACGAATGACATTAATTTATTTATTTATTATTTTTTTTTTTTTTTTTTTTTTTTGACACGAAAAGTCCTCTTTTCTGTGCATCGTAGTAAGGCTTATTTCGAAGAGTGTGCTTTCTTTGCATTGAAAACTTAAAATTTTTTTACTGGTAAATTAAAGCTTATATACAAATTGACAATTTTTCACATTGAGTAATGGAAAGCGAAATATACGTCTTTGTATTTTCCAAAAATTGTACGAGTTGAATTTATATCAAAAGCTTTCTTCAAAGGTCATGATATTCAGGTCTGAGAATGTCTAAATGATTCTATCTTTTATGCATAATTTTAGATGCATTTAACAATAATTATTATTAAGAGAGCAAAGTTTTATAATTGTAATAAATTAATCGCTGCTGTACTTTTGACAATAGAATTGTACTAAAAAAGTACAATTGTACTCAATTTATCATCCCTGCTTAGAATCAAAGCCTAGCCGAACATAACATTAAAAGCTTTCGCAATTTTTAGGAATTACTTTCTACCTAATTGCATAATTATACTTCTTTACGACCATAGGGACATGTAAAAAAAATCAAATTTTGATTTGAAAATATGGTTTTAAGTACTTATCGTAATTATTAAAAATGAATATTTTGACCTGCATAACCTATGATTCTGTAAAGGTTAAACTTAGTCTGATCTATTTTACTATCAAGTTCCGTAGTTGAGATGGAAAAATGGCGGATACGGAGGAGGAATTAGTATCTACAGAGCATCTAACAATGAAAGTCTTAACACTTGGTGGAAATATATTTTTTTTTATCAAACTAATTAGCTGTCATGAATATGATATATTACTGCATCTTAAGAGAACTATTTTAGTGATAGTCTTCTTTGAACTACACCAAAAGGCTTAGTTTAATTAAAAATTAGGCGAATACAATCTAATCTAAGAATTATACCATCATAATATAATATATGATTTGCCTGTTGATCAATCTCTAGTAAACATGGATAACGTGACTAAAAAATGTTTCTTCAAGTGAAGTCATTCCAATCCGAATTTTTAGCCCAGTGCTTCAAATAGAGAACATCAAGGATATGAGATAAATTATGTCTATGGATACACTTTTTATAATCACGATTGGATTTTCCCTAAAAATTTTGAGGTCTTTACCAATAAATATTGAGTGAGCGTTTCCGTCAACACAATTTAAACTTAACTGTTGCAAATTGGAAAATTTTTGGGTAAAAAGTTGGTTTTTATAGTAATTAAATATTGTATTTGTCATATATTTTTGTTACTTTAGATACCCTATCATTACTATTTATTATTTGGAATAATGTAGTGCACAAAATTTTTTAGATTTTGAAGAAAGCAATTCTCACAATTCCGAAAAACTTGGTGAAAAGTCAGGTAAAACATACTTAAAGATGTTGCACTTTGTTTGCTAAACGGAGCAAACATGTGTTTAATTTAAAAAATTCACACTTTTCTAGCACAATTTGTATAAAAATATATTTTTTTAATGTAAAATAACCATTACATTTCAAGAACTACTTCAGAAGTATAACTCAGGTGCGCTATTCGAGCGGATTGCAATGGATGTAGCAGGCCCTTTCCCTGTCAGTGATGCCGGAAACCGTTACCCGATCAGAAAGCTAAAACAGTTATAACCGTGAACACATACCGAAATTTGTATTGGCATACAGATCAGCTATTCATGACTCAACTTCTCGAACACCTGCAAAATTTGTCTTCGGGACAGAACTCAAGTTGCCTAGTGATTTAGAATTCGGTATTAAGCCCTCATCAACAAGTAAGGAATTCGTACGCAGACGAATAAAAGTGACCAGCGATAAAATGAGCGCCAGATGCGATCGAGCAGCGAATTGTGAAGGATTTAACGAAGGCCAGCTTGTACTGTTGCATAACCCACAACGTAAGAAAGGACTGTCTCCCAAACTACAAACCCATTGGGATGGACCATACAAGGTGATTAAGAAATTAAACGATGTGGTGTACAGATTTCTGTATTCTGTACACCACATCGTTTAAAAAAAGAAAAGAGCCCTTAGACATCGGGATGAAGGTCGTACATCTGGAACGACTAGCTGCCTATGGGAGAAGTGAATCTGTGCCTATTCGGGACGAACAGGCTTAAGCGGTGGAAGTTACGAAATTGTACTTGAATTCAAATATAACGGTTTTAACGGCTGGTTTAAATTTAAATCTTTGTCAACGCTTCTCGACCTTTCTGTTTATGTTAACAACAGTTAACGTATCTGTAGAAATTATTAACATAGCTGTAAACCTACAACATTGAATGAAAAACAAAATATTAAAAAAACAATAATTTTGATAGTTTCTGTTAAACATTATTGCTCAGCTTTGTGTTTAACATAGTGTCTACATTAGACAATTTCTTATCAAAACAAAAGTCAAACTTAACGCGAATTTGTTTAAGGTGGCAACAGTTGCACAAGAACAACAATATGGCGTTTCTATTATTGTTTTTTATATATGCAGTTTGGCAACTGTAACAACCAAAATAATAATCAGCTGTTTAACAAAGGTTGCCTTGTATATATTCGTACTGATTTTGACGTTTGTTTTGACAAAAATTTGCCTAATGTAGACATTAGGTAAACATTTTTTTGCGAAATAGATTGCGCAATAGATTTATTATTGGCCCACACATGACATTTTAAAGAGAGAGATAGAATTTGACAATTGACTACATAAAAATTTCTACGTATAGACTGGGGGTAATCTCAGTTGTAGACCTCAGAGAACAAATTCAAACTCTATAACAGAAAAATCTTACATATTCTGTTACGTGCAAATGGGCTGCTAGAGCGTCAACCAGTATTGCCACGCCAAAAATTTTTTCTAATCAAAATTTTGAAAAAAAAAAAATAAACAAAATAGGAAAAAAATAACCAAATTTTAAAAATTCATATTATTATATAAAGAGTAATATAATCTTAATATATGTATTCAGGTTTTAATTACTTTGCATATTAATCATAAACCTTAGTTTAGGAGAAACAAGTATTTAAAATTTACCTGTTTACAACAATCTATCAAAATGTGGTCCTTGATCCAATTTTGTATGATGTCGAAAGCAAATCAGATTGTAATAAATTTAGAATTGCAAAACAACTTGGTTTACAGAAAAAGAATGCAAATAAGAGTTATTTTTTATAAGGAATTAACCAATCTTATTTGATAATATGAATTCCATTTTTTAGAAGCCTAAAAATCTAAAGATTTAAAGTAAAATATATTTAATTGGGAGGTTTGATGAAAAGATCCTATATCAATTGTTCATGTACCAAAGCACTCAATAGATTAAATTTTATTTACATGGAACACTTTTATTGCAGTTATTTTTAAAATAATGTGGTTCCTTTTTAAAGTTTTATTATTATTTATTTATGTTGCCCTGCACAGTTTTAATAACTAAACAAGGTATGAATTATTTTAAGTAATTTAGGTTGTTTATTAAATCGTTATAACTTTCTCACAATTTCACTTTTTGGCTAAATATCAGAAAATCCTTATATTTTCTATTTATATAAATTATTTTCATTATCAGTTAAAATTGGAATGAAAAGTTATAGGAACCTTTTTACGATGAGTTTTTATTGTTTTTTATTTTTGGCAAGATTAACAGAGTAAATAGCATTTTTAAAACTAAAAAAAATAAAATTTTGATTTAAGAAAAAAATAACCAAAATGGGAAAAAGTCATCACATTAGAAAATAAAATAACCAATTTTGGTTAAAAATAACCAAAACGGCAACAATGGTGTGTACTTTACATAGTGTCTACATTAGACAATTTTATATCAAGACAAACGTCAAACTTAACACGAATTTGTGGAAGGTGGCAGCAGCTGCACAAAAACAACAATATGGCGTATTCATTCTTGTTTTTTATATATGCAGTTTGACAACTGTAACAACCAAAATAATAATCAGCTGTTTAACTAAGGTTACCACACATATAATCGCACTGATTTTGACATTTGTTTTGATAAAAGTTTGCCTAATGTAGACACTAGGTTAAGAAAGAGTGTGTTTATATACTATATTTTACAACGTTGTACCGGTTGATTCTTCATTTAATAAAAAAGGTGGAAAAACAAAAAACAGAAATTGAATTATTAAAAAATAAACTTTCTCTAAGTTTGTTTAGCTTTATACTTAAAATAAAATCATGATTCCTTTAATTTATGGTGCAATTTATAAAACTCCCGATGATTATAAACCACCAGATGAGACTAACTTAGCCGACAACACTAACTATCCAAATTTAAATTCTAGCGATTACGCTAAGCGTCCGCTAAATCACAATGTTCGCATATATGAGGCCTGGGAATGCCTTAGTATAAGCACAAAGAATGCAGAAGAAACTGGTAACATAGCTATTGCAACTAACAAATTAAGTGGACGAAATTGGTTAGGTACACTATGGGCCTTTGAAAAAGCTGATATTAAATATGATAAAACCGCAATAAATCCATCAGCATCCTGTTATAAGTTAGAATGTACATCTATCATAAATTGTATGGAATTTATAGAACCAAATATGGTAAGTTTAATAAATTTTTAAAAGGTGTATATTTTTTATAAATTGTTTTGTCCTTAGTTACTTTTAGCATTTAACTCAGGGAAACTGCAAGTTTGGTCTACCCAATCTGAAGTTCGTAGTCCGATAAATCCTTATTGTCCTTTTATGATTGATGAAAAATGCGAACATATGAAGCCTATAATATGTTTGACGGGTTTCAAAACAAACGACTATAAGGCGGTAACTGGTAGTAAAGATGGTGCTTTAAAGGTAAGATTTGTTTATAGAAAAACTATGTATATAATACACGTATATATATTATACACGTGTTTAATAAAATGCAATTTGATTTGATAAATACAAGATTTAACTAAAATGAAAATATTGTAATTCAGTATAAAATGATCCTAATGATTTTTTTTAAAGTAAGTATTAAATTTAAGCACTACTGTCGTTTTTTTAGATCTGGGATATGGGTAAAGCTGAACTTTTTTCACAACAAAGCTATCGTTATGCTCATACGGATACAATAACTGGTTTAGCTTCAGCTCCAACAAGTGATGCTATATTTACTACAAGTTCTTTAGACAAATCATGTCTAATATGGGATGACCGTGAAACTAGGCCGGCAATTGGTAAATTGTTAAAATGAATTAAATTTAAAATTTATATAAATTAAAAAAACATTTACTTCCAATATTAAGCCTTATACAGCGGACATAATGTGCGTTTTAAAAATGTGTCTTGGGCTTTAGATTCTCTGGAAAGCTGTGTTTATTTGGGTGATGAATCTGGGAATGTTCTGACAATTGATATACGTAAACCTAAAGAGATATTAAATAAAACTCAATACTTTGATCGTCCTATAAGAAAAATATCACCAAATGGGTATGTTTTTATATATTTTTATTTTTTTATAATTTAAATATTTTCCACACTAAATGGCTAAATAATATTATTTATTTATCTTATTTTAGAGAATACTTGGCCGTCATTGCCGATTCAAATTGCGTTAAAATTTCCAAATCCTCTACACACGAAATATTCTATGAAAACAATGATAGCCAGAATTTTTTACGAGACTGTGCTTGGTTAACGCCTGTAGAGTTATTAACTGTTGGCTATGAGGGCAAATTGCGGGGACATGAAATGAAATAAGAAAATTGTGATCTCCAAATAACAATAAATGCAATATTTAGTAAGTTATTTGAAACACCCACATGTAATGGATGCTTAAAACCTCATATAGTAGAATTAAAGTTGTGTTAATCAAAAACATATAAGCTAATGTTAAGGGTTTTTGTAGTTTTTGATGCTTAAATACGTAGATTTAACAAAACATATTATTTCTTTAGAATTTTATTTTATGTTTCATTCTTCAAAAAGCTTATGGTTTATTCCTCCTAATAGCCAAATTGATAATAAAACTGAAAACTTAATAATTTTCTCTTTAAAATACTAAAGACCGAGGATATCGTTGTTAATTTTACCTAATATTTATAATATTTCATTTTAATAAATCTGTAATCATACAAATAAAGCAATTTGAACTATAATAAAGTCATAATTATTTTTTAACTTTTTTTCGTGATTTTGTTTAGCTTTTTATTTCACTTAAAGAGTTGCGGGGGTCTATATTATGGCCACGGATCTGAAAGGGTCATTTAGACTCCCTGAGAGTGCAGCGTCTTTCAGACTGAGATTCCGAAGTTACTCTCTATGTGGACAGTCAGGCGGCTCTGAAGGCCTTGGGGACACATTTGCTGAAATCTAGGCTAGTTGCTGCCTGTAAGAAGACACTGAGAGAGCTGATAGTGAGACTGCTGGGTGCCTGGCCACTGCAATATTTCAGGCAATGAACTGGCAAGGCTCAGCAAAGGATGTCTCGGAGAGGGAAACCTATGTGAAACCACCACTGAGTTTCTTCTATGGGAAGATCAATGATTGGATCTTGGTCAAAACCAATTCGACTTGGGAGAGTAGAGAGGACTGTAGGGTGTCGAGGGCGATATGGCCAGCACTGGACAATGCAGGCACTAGCACTCTTCTGGGCTTGAATAGGAAGAGCTTAAGAATCATGATAGGGGCCATAACGGGTCACTGTTTGATAGGGAAGATGAGGTCTAGATGGGACGCTAGCAATTCCGATTTTTGTGGAATGTGTGGGGACGTCGACGAGACCGAGTCTATTGAGCACATTGTGCGACATTGTGCACGATTGCAGCATTGTAGGATGAAATGGCTGGGTAGCCAATTCCTCGGCGGGCTAAGTGACGTTCGGGACGTAGATCTTGTAGACGTCATAGGCTTTATCACGGGAATCGACTGTTTAAGGTGGAAGCAGGGGTATGACCCTAGGGGGAATAGTAACATTGCCAATCCTCCTATATGATTACACTCCTCTTCTTTTCTCTTCTATTCCTACTCTCCTATTTTCTGTATTGTATTTTATATTTCACAGCTCTTTAAACGAAGGGACTCACAATGGACCGAGATAGGTCTCTGAGTGGAGATGTGGTACTTTCTGGCATCACATCAACCTTCTCTATCTTCTCTTAAAGAGTTATATTTTGCGTCTTTATACAAACATATGAATGTAGAGGTGGGATCCAAATAACGTTGTACATCTGTCTGTTAAAATCAACTTTCTTAAGCCAAGATGAATGACATAAATATTTTATACATCAAAATGACAAGCAATGTCCCAAGAATTTTTTTCATAAAAGCATTAATATTGGTTCATATTTTGCCGAGTTATAAGCAAAAATCATGTTTTTTTTTAATTTTTTAAGCTCCCTAAATTTCAGAAAATATACAATTTTCCAAAATTTACTAATTTTGAATAAAATAAAAAAAATGTACAAATTCCTAAAATATTTTTAAAAAAGTACAAATTTCAAAAAATTAAAATACGAATTTTTTTTTTGTAAAATGTATAAATTTTCAAAAAAGTTCTTAAACAATATTATAATTTATCATAAATTTGTTTATTATTTTTATTATTATTATTATTATTATTATTATTATTATTATTATTAATATTATGATTTTTCATGTAGTATTTGTTAAGTGGTGTGACACATTAGGTTCTGTTATGCTATTAAAAAATATGAAGCAGATTGTTAGTTATTTATCCGCTTCAGACAATTTTAAGAATTTTGACATCGATTTGTTACAGCTTAGTTTAATATTAATTGCATATTTTGGGCTTGATAGCATATTTTAACAATATAAGTGGCATATTTGATTTTTTTATTCTTAATTTGTATATATTACACAGCATAATTTTGCATATTTTACACCCAATAGAATTTTTACATAATTTGCTTTTAGTAAAGTTTTCGTTCTCCTGTCACATGCGTTTTTCAAATCCAATTCTCTAATAATTTTTATCCTTTAAATTGGTAGAAAATTTCCTGATGCAATGTATAGCTTTGAATATTTTTAAAGAAGATATTTTTTAGCAATTGCTAATAAGAATCAAGTTGTTTTTAGCACGAATAGTTGATAATTTTAAATTTAGATAGACAAATAATATTTTAAGAGCATATTTTGTAATTTTAAGAGCATATTTTCCGACTTTAAGAGCATTTTTTATGCTTATAAAACACCTTTTTAGAGCATATTTTTGGTTGCCTGGCTGATGTCTTTATATTTCACTTATCGAGTTTATCGAAATCGCGAAAACTCATGATTTTATTTCGCTATTTTACTTAAAAAACAAATGTCCATGATTTTAAATTAAAAATTTGAGATTACATATTGAATTAAAATTTGTTGGTTTTTATTTTCGAAATATTCGTATTAAAGGTGTTATAAACACAATTTAAATCATTGAAATCTACAAAGCCTTCTCATAAATATACGAGTAGATTTTAAAAATATTGATTATAATACTTCAGAGCATCCAGCTGTACTCTCCATCATGTAATTACCGATTGTGAAAGAAATCGTAAATAGGCTTTTAATTATATTTATATTCCATATGAAAGCAACTAATCAGTCTGATAAAAATTATTACATACTTTCTCAGATAAATATGCAAAAATATGCACTAACAAATAGGTGTAATTTTTCATAAAATGTGGGATTAAGTTAGATAATATTTACTTTAGATCAGGGGTTCTCACAAGCTTCTGCTTCGCGACCCAATTGAGACATTTCAGCTTGAAAGTGACCCACAGTAATTTTGGAGTAACAAATTAACAATAAATATTACATTCAGCCTTTTAAAATAATAATAAAATTCTTGTTTTATTCTTCCTGTATTACAATCACTGCAATATTAAACAGTAAGAGGACGACATCTATGTTTGCTTTAATGACAGACAATTGTAATATGTGTTTCTATTCATGTAAATTAAATGTTTGATGATAATAAAAGGTTTTCTATATAGACATGTTAATGTTTATATTAAAGAATTTAGTATTTCTAAAAGCCCTGATCGAAAAAAATTAAAGTCATGGTATTTTTAGATTCAAATAAAAACGTTAAATATTTCTTGTATATATCTTGTGTATATGGAAATATAAAAATGAACAATTCAAGATTACCAGAATCACTGAAATTAAAAAAGTATATACAATATATAATGTAATATATATATATATATATATATATATATATATATATATATATATATATATATATATATATATATATTTAGTACATTGAAAAACAGTGTTGGATAGCGATATTTACCAAAATTTGAAATGAGATTTTGGTAAAAATTGTTACGAACCTGTTGTTCTCCTCGGAGGTCAATTACCCTGCAGGCTGTGCGGCATCATCTCTTGGGGGGGTGTTCTCAATCCTTGAACATGGCTCGCAGCAAGAACAAAAATATGCAACTGGAACATTAAACAAAACACTTACACTATACCGGAACTCAGACTGTAGGGAGGTAGATGTTGACCCCCAATCGCCCATTCCCAACCTTGACCATAATATCTCCATATCTCCTCGTTTATGGTCCCATAAACCCGCCATTCGTCGCCCTGATCTGATTTCAAAAATCCCCAAAAATAATAACTTTACTCAGTTTTCATTTTTGTTTATATTTACTCTACATTAAACATTCTTTTATTAAAATTTACTCTATTAACTATTGTAACAATTAATAAATACTCTTAATACTATTTTTATAATTTGTTCTTGTCTTATTCTTATTTCCCTTGTTTTATGTTAAAGAAATTTAAACTTTTAAATTTTGCCGTTATTTTCTTTCTCTTCTATTCTCTGTTTCCTTTTTTTTCTTCTTCTTTTTATATCTCATAAAAATTAAAAAAAATGCTATTATTTCTTCTTTATGGATCGTTCAATAAATTTTTCTCTCTATTTATTCTTTGCTAAGCGCTCAAATTATAGCCATCCGCATTACCGGATGTCCGTCGAATTTTCTATTTCCTACGCCTGAAGGAACTCCCTAATGACGTGCGTTGCAAATCAACAAATATTTCTAAAAACAAACGTTCTAATTTGAGTATGTAATCATTATTTCACTCAGCCCCCATATTAAAATTTTCCGGAAAATACGTCAAATGGTCATAAATATTTCAAATATATATTTAAATAACATTCACCACAGATACTACTATATTTCATGAGGATCGGTTCATAATTGACCATACCTCCCATACAGGAACTCCACCCGGAATTACTGTTCGTTCAAAATTCTATAGAAATACATTTAAGTATTAATTTTCCAGCTAAATTTTAGAAGGATCGGTCCCTAAATGCGTTCAAGTGACTTAATATAGTAAAACTTGCCTTACTTTTCCGAAAATTCTATAAGTAAATATATATAAAATATAAATATATGTAATAAAATTATATATATATATATATATATATATATATATATATATATATATATATATATATATATATATATATATATATATATATATATTCCTTATATATATATTCCTTTTTTTTCTTCCAAATCACAAAAAAACCACAAAATGTTTTTTTTTTTTGGATTTTCACACTACACATATTTAGTAAAACAAAAATTTTTATTTTCACCCAAGTTATTCTAGAAACTTTTTGAATTTCTATATAAAAGTAAAAAAATGTCCGTTTTCAGACCGATTAAAAAAATATTGAAAATATTTCCACAACATAAATTTTAACAAAAAAAAAAAATAATAATAAATAAATATGCTTATAAATACTTATGCTTTACAACTTCATTGTAAAAAAACTACTTTTTATAAAATAAAACACAAAAAAGTAAACTTGAAAAATTTACCGAATATTAGGTCAGAGTTACCAATTATAATAATCTAACTTGTTTACATTAGTTTTGCAAGTAATAAATTCTGAGGAAAATCAAATTAAACTTTTACTACCGATACTTTTATAAATAACTACACCGATAAATTACTATTTAAAATGATTTGTCGTAACCGATACCGCTAATGTATGTATATGTTTTATACATCAAATTACAGGAAATATTCCTTCAAATGACACTAGTAAAAGTCAACAAAATCGGTCCATTAATTGCTGAGATATCGCCAAAAAACCGAAAAGGTCTCTACAAACGTATTTAAGTTAGCAACTTTATTTTCGCACAGAAAATTCGGAATCTTTTTTGGAATGTTGCGGAATAGATGAACAAAATCATAAGTAACTGAGATATTGGTCAAAACGCATTTTTGGACTTTGTAAAGATTCTATATAAGCTTCAAAATTCGTTTTTGTACAAATCTTTTGTAAATAATTTTCTAAAATTTCGATTTTTTGAATTAACCATATCAATCCATAAACAAGCGAGTTATAGGTAAAAATCTGAAAAAATTATTAAAAATATACACACACACATATATATAAAAGGCATTGCAGTGACTTTCAATGGGTTGTTTTTTGTATAAGCAAGCAGTAGTTGTTGATTGGACGTTTTTTAGCTGGAAACAGAAACATTTCAATGACTCAGTATATTTTTTTTTTTTTTTTTTTGTATAAGCATGTATCTACAGACAAACATATGTATATAAATTTAGCAGTCATTAGAAGCTATCAGTGTTGTTGTTTTTTTAAGGAAGCAACGCTTACCATAATGAATATTTGCTTTGTATGGGGGGTACAACTCCCTCTGCTCCGATCGAAAAATAAAATATATTTGAATTTAGCAACACACAGGATGCTGCTGTGAAAATTTTAAACAAATCGGTTCAGCCGTTTGAGAGTTTTAAAAAAGTGCGCATGGCATCCAATCCAGATCCCACATAGCTTATAGCATTCTCAAGTTCAAGTACTATCTGTGTGTCAACTTCCGTGTAGTTTCATTAGTTGCTTGTAAAATTGAAAAATAGTTTTTATTAAAAGTAGGCGTTTAAGTAGTGTCTTTTGACATTAAAATATCTGCATCTTTCTCATCTCTTTTTAATCTCTGCAAAAAGTACGTAGAAATAAATAAATTGGTGTTATCACTATTTAAAGAAATATTTCAAATTTTGTGTTCAAATAAATTCTTTATCCCCTTTTACGTCGCGGACTTCTATTTGAGAACCATTGTATAGAAATCAGTCAAAAATAATTTAAAAACTAAAGGCCACATTTTGTAAAACGAAGCATTTTCAAACGAAAGAATTTTGTATGGAAAAAATTAAAATTATAAAAAATTTCCCAATATTCTTCATACAAAACTATAACGTTTGAAAGTGTTTCGTTTTACGAAATGACCCTTAAGTTTTTTCTTACATTCATCAATAAATTATACTCTTACCATTCATTATGAAGGAATTAAAAAATATTTCAAACTGAAAACATCCTTGAGAGGTCACATAGCTATTAATACAACCATATAGTATCTACTTTTACGACACTTTAAAAGTATTTAATAAAACAACTTCACACATATGTGGTTACTATAAAATGTATAGAGAGGATCGACCTACGCATGGCGAGGCGTCCTAATTGCAATAATTAATTCCAAATATTAATCATATTTTGTTACCGAGTATTGCAGAGCATTTCCATATAAGATATTATTAATATAAGACCAGTTATATTTACTGCATATAGTATATTCTTTTACGACACTTTAAAAGTATTTAATAAAACAAATTCACATATATGTATATATTGCGACGATAGAAAAGCTCTATTTTTATTTTTATATCTTACAAGTAAATAATGAAATGAAATTATTCATAACAAAGTAATAAATGATATATTATATGAAATATTTAACAATTAACAAAAGATTTGACCAATATATATAAATTTTTTCATATGGCCAAAGATTATAGATAAATCAATATGATAAAAACAATACATTTTATATACTTTTTAACTAAAGTACATAAATTAAAGAAAATATTAAGGGTTTTCTATTCATTAGAAAATTAAAAATTTTATGTTCAAGACAATCAAATTATAAACTAAAAGAAACCTAATTGCATAGAATAATAACTAGATATCTATGTGAGAGGAAAAAACCTCATTCAATTGTCAAAAACCTAATTCATGCAACAAGAAAATACATGTACGTGAGTACACATATTTTGTTTTTCTTTTGAAAAAAGTTAATAATTTTTATTAACATTTAGTTCGAAGTGCCTCTCACATTAAATTCTAGTTGTATTCTATACCTAATTGCTCAATTTAAACCAAAAAAATAATAAAGTAATTTATTTTACGTATTTAAATTTGATTACGTGGAGTTCTTGACATAAATTAATAGTTCGCAAATTGTTTATTTCGCCGTTTGGTTTCTTCTAGTCAAAATATTTAAAGTGAAACAAACAAAAGATTATTCAATAAAAAGAAAACAAAATAAAAAATAATAATATTAACTTTGAAAAATGCTTAAACATAAATATCAAAAAGAAAAATTGTACAATATAAAAAATTCTTAGTTGACCACTGTTAATATGCACTGAACAATATTATCTGGTATATTTAAAGGCTCTTCACATAATTCGCCAGTATTTTTATCCACCATATAAATTTCATTTAATACCTTATCCGGATCATCAGGATCTAAAGTGGAAACTAATACCAAAGAACCATCAGCTAATTCTGTGAGGATTGATTGTATATCTTCCTCATTTAATTCACGTTCAGAAATCACTGACGAACAAGTATCATTATCTATAATCTCTGATTCAGGTATTGCTGTCGTTGTAGTTGTTTCAACTACTGTTTCGTTTTCTTTACTAGGAGGACACGCTAGAGGTGTTGAGGGTGGTAATGAAGGTAAAGCTATTACTGGTGATGATGTTATATAATTGGAATCATCTTCTATTTTACTATATACATTTACAGAGCCATCATCCAAATTAACAAATGTCCGATGTTCATATTTATTTATGTCTGTATCATTTTCAATATAATTATCCTGTACATAATGCGTTGTATAGGACACAGGACATAGAGTCGCGTTAACATGTTCAGTATATTGTGTTACTTGAGAAGTAACAGGAAACCCTTTTGTTGTTGATGTTTCATATGACGTAGAACCATTATATTGTATATCTACTGCATCTGAATCTAATAATTCATCAATTTCTGTTTGCAACTGTTTAGTATCCTGATATTCAGGTGGTGCAACAGTAGCACTAGTTTGGTTAGAATCATGTTTATTTTCTAATTTAATAATTTCTTCTTTTATAATTATAATTTCTTCTTTTTGCACTTTATTATGTGTCCGCCTTCGCCGTCGTTTGATTTTATCAACTTTAACGTTTTCATTTGCTTGCATATCCTCATTATTATTATTATTGTTGTTTGCAACGATTTGCTCTTCATTAAGTTTTTTCGAGGCGCTTTTAGATTTTGTATAAGGTTTTCTTTGTTTAGGTTTTCGTTCAATTTCATTGTGATTATTATTAACTTCATCATTTTTGTCTGTTTCTACAGAACTTATTGCTGTTTCAACATTTTGCTTATTCGTCTCATTATTTTGATTAATTTCTTTACATTTATTCGATTTTCGGGTTCTTTTGGGTATTTGATCATTTTCATTTTGATAAACATCTTCGTTTAATAATATACGATTTGACACACTTGATGTACAAATTTTTCTCTATAAAATAGAAAGTAAAATTAACTTTAATTCTTTTCAAAACTTTTAAAGGATCAACAATTTCATTATCATCATTTTATTAATTTTTAAATAAAAACATTAAGTATTTGTATTTATACAAAATCAAATGAATTTTTATATAATTCCGACCATAGAATACAACTAGAAGAGACAAAATCCTAATTCAAATGTCAAAAACCTTATTCATGCGGCAACAAAATATATGTAGTCACATATATTTTGCTTTTATGTTTTGAAAAATATGAATAATTTTTTTGAAAATTTAGTCGAAGTGCTCTCACATAAACTTCTAATGGTATTCTATTGTTCCAACCTTGAATAATATTTATATCTATTTTTATTTAAATACAATAAAGTTCAATGAGTTTTTAGAATTTTTATTTGAAAACAATATATTCAAATAGAAAAATTTCAAATAAATATTTTGATATTTTTATTAAAAAAATCAAAAGAAATAAAATTATTCAGCCACAAAAAGTTTGAATTAAAAAATTTATATAATTTTTTCAATTATTTAAGTTAAAAAAAAAAAATGATAAAGCGTTAGTTTCAGTTTTTTTCAGCAACTAATGTTAAAAAACTGTGTACAGGAGAATCTAATGACGCAACGAAAGTTAATAACGCAACGAATAGTCGTCGAAACAAACTTATTTAAACGTATTAAATAATTGCAAATTAAAAAATAAATTGCTTATTTTCCTTTTTCCATACCAATTAAAAATTATCCAATCATCTGGCACCTCTGCCTCAAGATAAAAATAGGAAGTGTTAATCTAAAGTAAAAAGTGTAAAAAACTTCTCAATTTTGTTTAATTTCCTTTTGTTTCACAATGTTTACTCAAAAGAGAAGAAAACATTGGAGCAATAGCCCTAAATTCAAGATGACAAAAACTTTAGACGGACCCAGCACAGCTACTATCTGAAGACGAAGGAGAAGAAGCAATTATTTTTAAAGAAAAGATTCTCCTATAATTGTGGATTCTATACACAGCTTTTAAACAGTGGTTGGCGACAAGTATACATATAAACGAATGACTATTGGTACGAAGATTTTATCCAGCTCGCTGTCTCTGTACAACGAAGCTTTGAATGTTCTAAAGGACAAAAAATTCCAGTGTTATACGCATGAGTTGAAGGAACCAAAAAATTTTAAATTGGCCTTATTTGGCCTACAAAACTTGATACAAACACAATTGGCGAAGAATTTGTCAGCTCGCTCAATATAAAACCTGTAGTGTAAAGGAGCTAAAAACAAAGAGATCAGGTGTAGACACGCTCTATCTTATCGAGTTCAATCGCCAACATGTTTCAAAAAGATAGGTTATGAAAATGAGGTATTTTTGTAATATTTTTGTATATTGAAGAAAACCTTTAAAGGGTAACAAAGGTACCGCTCAATGATCCAAGTGTGCTGTGTATGGACATGGTGCCAAAAATTTTAATCGTATCGTAGTGTGTTCAGCCAGCGCCGGAAATCACGATTATGAAGTTTGCTCACTTAGCAAAGGTTATCATGATGGTAGTATAATTTATAAGTGCTACAACTGCATAAAAGATAACCTAAAGAACGTTAACCATAGAGCTGATGACCTAAAATGCCCAAGTCGTCAAGAATATTTAGATATTCGATATCGGGTAACATCTAGACCTAGGGCGACCTGCAGAAAACTGTTTCGTATTTTAACCAAGACGATCATGATTTTCCTGAATTGCCAAGACAAGTACCCAAAAATGATACACGTAGTTCCCGCACTCATAGTAATTTCTATACTGAGGTAGCTAAAAAATGCTACGAAAGGGGTAATAACGATGACATTTATATATGTAAATATTTCCGTGTGGAGTCTTTACTTATTTACTCCCTTCGGACGTGTCCCCAGGTGACGGATATGGTAGTTCGGATATAAGGTTTCTGATCCGATTGTAGTCAATAAACTGGAGATCACTTACCATTGGTTACAGATCTCCATGTACTGACTATAGTCGGGTCCTACGCATTACATCTAAACCTAGAAACTCAAAGCACTTTTAAGATCAAGGTGAGAGGTACCAGTGCCGAGGATCTGTATGGTTAGTTAGTGCTTAAAGAAACTAATCGCTAAAAGCTCCCCTCCAACGCCCATGGTACTGGTTAGTTGTAATTTTAAAGCCTAGTCCGCGCTCGCCGTCACTGCGCGAGATGGTCCACTTAGTACGTGTATTTTCGTGGGACCAAAATAAGTGAAAAAAAAATATTAGAACAAATGATGAGGAGAAGAAGAATAAGGCAGTTTTAGTAGGAGTTTCGGACACTGACTCTGACCTTTTAAGAATTCACGAGGACATAATTACTCAGGAAGGACAATTATTGAGTGAACTGGCCGAAACAGACGACCTTTTGGGCTCACCTGGAGACTCTCTCGGTGGGACGGGCACTACGAAGAAGTTGGAGGATCTTACTCTTGATTCTGATGAGGAACATGAAATAACAATGATTTCAGTTCACGCTGTAACGGAGTTCTCCAGCATCCGAGGTGTCATCCGCACGGGATGATGGACAGGTGGGTTCAAAATTAGTTCGGCAAGACACGGTAAAACCAGGTGTAACTGCCGTCGTCGACAGCCGAACAAAATAAGAAAAAGCGAAGAATGGCGTCAGAGCCTCCTTGATCTTTCTGAATAAGATGGCCAAGAGGGATCTGTCGTCAGTCAGTGGTAGGGATAAATACCTTATCAAGAGGCATAGGAAGAGTGTGATTAGATTTGAAAAAATCTATGGCTCGACCTCCGCTATCTTGGGAATGTCTTATCCCGAGGGACTGAATGCGATATTTGACACCGTTCCGGAAAATACTCGGGAGAGTATAGGAAACGTGTCAGGGGTCGCACTGAAGTCCAAGGATAAAGACAATGATAGCAGCCGACCAAATAAACCTATCACATCTTCGGAACGATCGGTTGAAACTGGGAAGCTGGCTATCATTGCCAAAAAGGGGACTGATCGTAAACCATCCGGCAACTCTGGTGAATCAATCACCAAAGTAGCAAGGTCTGGAGACGACCAACCCTCTACCAGTAAGAAAGGTGCGGCAAACAACACTCCCAGCTCTCTTAAAGGTCTTCAAAAGAAGATGATGCTGGAAGTGGGGCTGGTCATAAGCCATCTGGCTCTCTTAGGGATCACCGTAAGGAGGTCGTTAATAGAGCTAGGTCTGGCGATGACCAACCAGTCCCTACCGCCAAGAAGGCGAGTCACACACCGACTGGATCTCTTAAGGGCCCCCAAAAGGAAGTCATTAAGAGAGTTAAATCTGGTGGCGACAAGCCTTCTACCTCGAAAAAGGTGAAGGAGTCGATGAAGCCGGCATATCTTCAGGCGGCTGTCATAGACCGTGCTGACCCAGATGGGAAGATTAGCACGGATCTATGGAGGTCAATTGAAGATAGGCTCATCGACGAGATCACCTTAATGAAAGGAAGGCCGGATGATGTCCTTCAAAGGCGCGGACTGGTCAAAGGGTGTCAAAACTGTTAATTGTGGTAATGAGAAATTACTTGACTTTCTCAAGGCCACGATTGCCAAGTGTGGCAGCTTTTGTCCAGAGGCGAAACTGGATGTGATACTCGCATCTGAGTTGCCCCTGAGACCAGTAGTGACAGTGTGGATTCCACCACCCATAAAACCGGTGGAAACTATACTGACAGTACTTGTCAACCAGAACGAGGATCTGGATACAAGTCAGTGGAAGTTGTTAGCTTCTCTGACTTGTAAAGAGAACCTCGTTAGGGACTTCAGGTTTGCTATAGACCAGGAGTCTCTTAGGAAATTGGAGTCTATGGGGAGAATCGCTAATTTCGGTCTGGGCACTATCAGGTTCCGGTATCCGAAATCTGACAACAAGGCTGCAAGTGGTGCAAAATAATTTGCATCACTGTGAAGCAGCCTCTATCGAACTAGCGATGAACCTTATCGACTCCAAAGTGGATGTGGCCTTAATCCAAGAGCCCTGGATCAACAATACCAGAGTATGTGGATTAAGTGTCAAAGGGTATACACTTTTTGTACCATCCACTGAGGATAAGGTAAGAACGTGTATACTAGCTAGGAATGAGTTAAATTTTATAAACTTTCATTCTTTCAGCAACGGAGACCTAACGGTCGTGAAAAGAGAGGATAGAGACAGGAGGAAACTCGCACTAGCCTCTGTTTATATGCCCTATGATGTGGCCAACCCACCGGGTGATATGGTGTGCAAACTAACGGAGTATGCAAAGAGAAGAGGCGTAAATTTGGTACTCTGTTGCGATGCTAACGCACATCACTGCCAGTGGGGCAGCGCTGATATCAACGAGAGAGGTAAGTCAGTTTTCTATTTTATAACTACTAACAATCTTTTTATCTGTAACATGGGTAATGTGCCCACATTCAGAACTAAAGATAGAGAGGCAGTTATAGATATAACACTGACGAACTTTAGGGCGAATACATTACGAACTGGAGGGTAGATAGTGAATATTCCTTTTCGGATCATAACAGGATATCCTTTAGTTTAAATTTCGCGAGGCCAAAGGGAGAACCATATAGGAACTCCAGGAGAACCATATAGGAACTCCTTTAGGGCCATTATGGATAGGGAACTAAACGCCGCTCCGGCATGGCAATTGTCATCAGAGGGAGTTGAGAGTTTAGTGGAGGACTTCACGGGGAAAGTTAGGAAAAGTTATGAACTAACTTGTCCGGTAATATTTCCGGGAAAGAGGGAACAGCCTAAATGGTGGACCAAGGAACTTAGGAACCAAAGGTCAACCGTCAGGAAGCTGTTCAATAGGGCGAAACTGACATGCAAGTGTGAGGATTGGAACAGCTACAGGGAAAGTTTTAATAGGTATAAGACAGACATTAAGAGGGCAAAAAGGGACTCATGGAGGTACTACTGTGATTCCATCGACTCTGTTAATGAGTTATCCAGATTCAGGCGAATTTTATCCAAGGATCCTAGTACTCCTGGATATATTCAGCGTGCGGATAACTCATGGTCGGAGTCTTGCTCTGAGTCTACTTATGGAAACTCATTTTCCATGCTGTAAAAACTTAGAGGCAGATGAACAGGCAGGACGAATCTTGGGATTCTCGGAATGTGTATCTGATAGGGAACTTAGTGAAGTAGTCGGTGACATAGTCTCGATGGATAAGGTAGCATGGGCGGTGAACACCTTTGAACCTTACAAGTCACCTGGTCCAGACGGTGTTTTTCCAGCCATGTTGCAGAACATCAGTGACACGGCACTAACACTTCTCACTGAGCTTTTTAGTGTATGTCTTATTAGGAGATATATTCCAAGGAGGTGGAGAGAGGTTAAGGTAATTTTCATACCTAAGGCGGGTAAGGCTAGCCACTCGAAACCTAAAGATTTTAGACCGATCAGCCTATCGTCTTTTCTTTTGAAGACATTAGAGATTGATCGCTCTTTATCTGAGGACGACAATTGACAACCATATCATGAGTGGGGCTCAACACGCTTATCTAAAGGGTAAATCTGTTGAGAGTGCGCTACATGATGTGATGAGTTACATTGAACGCGACCTGCAGTATAGAGAGTATACATTGGCAGCGTTCCTTGATATAGAAGGAGCTTTCAATAACATGAAGATTGAGGCTATTAGAGGATCAGCAGAATCATTATGCATTCAAAACTTCCTAATCGAATGGATTATTTTGATGCTGAATAGCCGAATAATTAATTCGAACTTGGGAGATGCATGCATAAGGAAGATAGTGACTAGAGGAACTCCGCAAGGAGGAGTTCTCCCGCCCTTGCTATGGCTCTTAGCGTTAATGTCATTTTAAGACAATTTGACGCAAGAGGGCGGAAAATCGTTGCCTATGCTGATGACGTGGTTATACTGATCACGGGTAAATTTCTTTCCACGATCAGCGACGTCATGCAGTATGAACTTAACGAACTGTCCTCATTGGCCACTAGTAAGGGTTTAGGGGTCAACCCGGGGAAAACGGAGCTAGTTCTTTTCACCAGAAGGTACAGGATTGAGCAGTTTAGGCTACCGGTACTAGGGGGGACTGAACTGAGACTGGCAAAAGAGGCAAAATATCTTGGTGTGTTCCTTGATAGTAAATTATCTTGGAAGAGGAACACTCAGGAGAGGCTTAAGAGAGGTCTCAACGCCTACTACACATGCAGGAACTCCATAGGTAAGAGTTGGGAACTCAAACCGATGGTAGTAAATTGGATTTACACTTCGGTGGTGAGGCCAATTCTGACGTATGTCTGGTATGGTGGGAGGCAATGAGAATAGGAAGTCGTAGGAATCTTCTGTCTAAAGCCCAGAGATGTGCTTCGATTGGCATAACAGGTGCCGTAAGAAGCACACCTCAGGCGGCACTTGACGTCATTCTACATCTCCTACCAATTGAGGAGTTCGTGATGGGAATGGCTGCAAGGAGCCTGCTTAGACTTAGTGAACTAGGACTTACAGGATCAATCATAATAGGACATTCCAAACTTTTAAACGAGGTTAATCTCGTTGGACATAACCTGGCTCCCTCTGGATCCACGGACTATATGAGCACGGAGGTCGATTTCGGGGAAAATCCTATACTGATTATTCCGAGTAGGAACCAATGGTCAGATAGGGAGAAACTATTCGGTGGTGTATCGGTATTCACAGAGGTAACTCTGTATGTGGATAGCCAGGCAGCGCTGAAAGCCTTGAGAGGACACTGTCAAGTCTAGGCTAGTTAGCGATTGTAAGAAGGCTCTTAGGAGATTGATGAGGGATTATCATATCAGACTCTGCTGGGTACCGGGTCATTGCGAGATAAATGGCAATGAGGTAGCTGACGAATTGGCTAGGAACGGCTCAGCTTTGGATAGGACTATAAGTGAAAGCGGTGTGAGACCATCTCTAGGCTTTTACTTCAGGTTAATTAGGGAGTGGATTCGGGATAGAACCAATCATGCATGGGAAAGTAGAACGGACTGCAGATTATCAAGGGTCCTATGGCACAAACTTGATAGAGCAGATACAAATCTACTTTTGGGCATGAAAAGGGAAAACCTGAAGACTATGATAGGTATTCTGACAGGTCATTGTCCCATAGGGGGAATGATAGGGCATTGGGATAGAGGTTCCTCCGGTCTTTGAAGAATGTGCGAAGATAATGAGGAGCTAGAGACGGTGGAACATATCATATGTCACTGTCCATGTCTACAACTAAGTAGGCAGAAATGGTTAGGCAGTCGATTCCTTGACGAATTGGACAGTATATGGAGAATAGATCTCGATAGACCAATAGGATTTGTTTCAACTTGGTGGCTATAAAATTTATAGAGAGGATCGATCTACGCATGGCGAGGAGCCCTAATTGCAATAATGGCCAATATTAAGCATATTTTGTTACCGAAATTTAAAACGAGTACTGCAGAGAGCATTTCAATACAATGATTAATAGAAGACCAGTTATATTTACTTCAGCTTATAATTGAGGCTGATTTCAAGGCTGATTTGGATAAACTAATTTCATTTTCAAATGATTTTTTATCTTCGGTGATCTGAATGCCCAACACACACATTAGAATTGTGTGTCAAGTAATGCCTTCAATCCAGTTTACATATACTACCCAAACGATTATTCTCGTTTTGGACAAAATATCCATCTACAGTAGACATATTTTTAGCAAAATGATGTCTCCTTTTTCAAACCTTAATACACATCCAAATGTTTTACAGTCGGACCATGTAACAATAACTTGTGTTACTTCTGGTCATATTTAAAATATGATATATTTAGTTCTCTTGTATTATTGTGCAGATTGGTCAGCAATCAGAAACTGAGTGGAAAATGAAATTAAGAGTCAGAACATTGATCGACCTGTTTCTAATTCAGGTAATCTAGATTTTTATTTTAATAAATTAATATCTATAGTTAACGAAGCTTTTAAGAAAATATCTGTCGGTCGTAAAAATTCTTGACATCGAGAAATTTCTGATGTTAGTAAAATGTTAATTAGCAATAGAAATAAATACAAACGTAAATTTCAAAAATGTAGGGATTTGTACTATACAAATCAATTAAAATGTATGTTGAAGCTACTAAATAAACTTATTGATTTCCACCTTAATAAAGACCAAATGAATCCTAGTCAAAATTTACCTCAAGTTTGCCTCCGAACTCTAAAAAATTTTAGAAAGTAACAAAAGTCCTTAAAAACAGCAATAATTCATTTACTGTTCTTCATGTAAATGGTGAAGTTTTAAAAACTGGTACTGAAAAGGCTAATTCAATAGCAGACGTATTTGGTAATTCACACACCATTAATTTTAATAATTATTCACCCATGGACACAGATGTCTCAAGATTCATTCATTGTCTTAACGATACGATTCTTGACAGATCTAAAGTAGTGCTTACTAATTTAGATGAAGTTAAATCGTTTGTACTTTTATTGAAAAATAATAAAGCCCCCGGTTTAGACAGCATTAATAGCATTATCGTCAAAAAAGATGCCCGATTGCTTTTTTAAACTCTAAGTAAACTTTTCAACTCTTGTTTGATAGAATGTTATTTTTCAACGATTTTTAAGAAGGAAAAAGTTATCCCAATTCCTAAGCCAGGAAAGGATACTAAATTATAGTCTAGTTATAGACCAATCAGCATCCTAAGCCTATTGGATAAATTAATAAAAATAAAAATAATTCAAAATAATTAATAAAAGAATTTTAGACTTTTTCAACCAAAATAATATTATTAACCCTCAACAGTTTGGATTCCGCAGGCGCACTTTACAGTACATCAACTAAAAAGAGTCGTTAATTTTATTGAAACAAACAAAACTGTAAAGCTCTGGAGTTATTTTTCTTGACATTGAAAAAGCCTTCGATTCAATATGGCATGAAGGCCTGGTTTTTAAACTAAATTCCTTCAATTATCCAACGTATTTGCAAAAGATAATAAAGAGTTTTTTTTAGATCAGCGCTCATTTGCTGTATCTATAGATAACACGCTATCTAATGATAGACAAATCCCAGCGGGTCTGCCGCAAGGATCGGTATTATCACCAACTCTTTATTCAATATATATTTCCGATTTTCCTGTTTGCAAGAATCAAGAATTAGCTTTTTACGCTGACGACAGGCTTTTATTTGCTGCAGTAAGGTGTCAAACGCAATAATTAAACAAATGGATGATAGTTTAAAATCTACCTATAAATACTTTGATAAACGGAAGATAAAAATTAATGTTAGTAAAACACAAGCTATTATATTTCCATATAATAGATAATAGAAACGTATTATTACAAAACACTTATATTCTAGGGGAGTTTTTATTCCTCTGCAGAATAGTATCAAATATCTAGGAATTATCTTAGATAAAAAGCTATCATTTATAAAACGCATAGAGTATATTTGTGATAAAGCAATCAAATGCGGCCGATCATTTTACCCCTTATTCAATAGAAGATCTAACTTAATTTAAAAAACCAGATCCTTATTTACAAAATGTGTATTCGGCCAATTTTAACCTACGAATGCCAAGTCTGGTTTTATAAAGCTACAAAAATTACACAAGAAAATTACAGATAATACAAAATACAAATCTAAAAATAATTCATAATCTACTATATACTACTGATATACTGCATAGAAACTTTAACCATAAAATGTTTAATTAATTTACAAGGGAACTGTCTGGGGTTTTTTTTACATTTTCTTAATACTGTAATATCGGTAGTTTCCTTATTTAATTATTTAGATGGTAATTGTTATATTTCTTTTAAGTAAATCCTCATAACAATGTAATTAATTAATTATTTTATAAAGGTTTCAATAAAGTCAATAATAATAAGAATTATTCAAACAAATTTATGTTGAATAAAAATATTCAAAAAATTTTCTATGAATAAATATATATTTCAAAACAGATTTATTTTATTTTTAAAATAGGAAATAAAATAAAGAGTTATTGTAATTAAGCTAAAGAAATAAAATTTATTCTCAAATTAGTTGAAAACTTTGGAATTTGATTTAAATTACATAAATGTATACTTCTGTTGAAATTTTTTCTAATCTGACTTGTTAACAAATGGAATAATATTTAAATAATTTTATTTCAAATTAATTTTAAGTAACTGATAATTGTATATTATAAAGAGTAGAAAAAGATTTGAAACTATTTTACTTCTAAAAATATAAATTGAATATATAAAATATTTTATTTTTGACAAATATTTTATGTATATAAATTTCATATATATTACGTTTATACACAGTTCTTATTTGCATACAAAAATGTAATGCGTCGCCGTATAAATTTTTTATTATAACTTATTAACTCACGAAAACAATTCTTAATTAACGAAACTATTTACAAATAAGGTGTAAAATGTGCGTTTTTTATTTTATTATTATTATTACTTTTGTGTTTTCAATAATGTGACAAATATTGAAAAATATTGTGGAAAAAAAAAAGAAAATTATTTACAAAAGAAAAAAAATAGTTTTTTTTACAATATACAATCTGCGTATAAACTGTGAGTTCAGTATTTTCAAATAAATTTATTTGTAAATAAGAAGTGTGTATAAACTAAGCAATATAATTTTTTTTAAAGTTCTTATAAATATTTAATAGACTGCAGAAAAAATTAACAACATAATTTATACCAACCTTTTTTGATTCCTTGGCTTTTTCTTTAGTAATCTTAGAGTTTTTAGCTAGCTCTGCTCGTAACTTTTCCTCCTCATCAATTTGTTGCTTCAGCGATTCCAGATCAAATTGTTTGGGATACAATAAAGCCTTATTAATTAAATTTCCATTTTTACGTTCCTCTTTTTTGAATTTCAGTTTTAAATCACGCCTCGTGCGATTAGGAAACAAAGAAACCATTAGGGAAAAATCGGTGCCAACATTTTGTAGACAACGATAGAATTTAATTGTTTCCGATGGCAGCCATTCACGTGTTCGTTTTTGACGTGAGTAAAAACCATTCATACCCGTATTCTCATCGAGATATATTAACGAAGAATTTGCTAAAACTTTACGTGCTTCCTGTTCGGCAGTGGTTTCAATAACTAAGGACTTATCATCGAGTATAAGTTCTCCTTTGGCATTTAATTTTAATTGTGGCACTGGTATGGCTTCACTACCTGCTGACGTATTTGTATCTTTTTCCAGCTTTTCAGTGAATGGTTTAACATCATTTGATGCTATTTCGTTTTGCTCTACTTTTACGCTAGGATTTGGTTTTTGTTCCATAGGATTTGTGGCTGGATTATAGTAAATCAAATCTGACATTTTTATAGCCGACTTTTCTGGTACACCATTGTGAAATCGAGCCTCAAAATCTTTGCGTGAATTCTGTTTACTATCTTCAGTTTTACGTGATTTGTGAGATGTGTTGGTATCAGAAAAGACTGAACATCCAGATTCTGTCCGTATACGTCCCATACTACTATTTGATATACCACTGGGTAAATATTTATGTGAGGTATGGTGATAATGATGATGATGTGAAGAAGAGGAATGAGTGTTGCCAGTAAATGAAGCTGAATGATGTCTTTCTCGTCTTGTTTGTGTAGGTTGTACAAATTCATTGTTAACACTGCTGCTGTTATCCTCATTTCCAGATGTATGTGGTGAAGGTGAAGAACCTACAAAACTATTACGTCTTTGACCAAAATGTGGTGTGGGTCGTATTCGTTGTCTGGTTAAATTTTTTGAAGGAGACATAGGGCAACCATGTGATGGTGACTTTTCTAAATCCATTTGAAAAGCATTTTCTTCTATATCCGAATAGAAAACATCGTCTACTCCACTGTTCGAAGTATGACTAATTGCTCTTTGAAGTCCCACCTTAGGGGGACATTTAAAAGCTTCTGAATCCTTTAATGAATCTGTTACTTCTTGATTAGTACTTCTTAAATGCACCTTTTCTGTACTATTATCAAATTTATTATCTTTTGTAACAATATCACTGCATTTTCCGATATTAAAATTATCTTTAGCCTCTTCAATATTCGGTGCCGTTGGATCTGCTCCAATACCGTTATTTTCATTTTGACTTGTATCATTTAGACTATTTTCATTTGCTGTCGTGTCAACCGTTCTGTCCACTCTAACCTCTAAGCCATTTTCATTACTCTTCGATAATTGTTCTGTTTGTGCATTCTTATTTTGTTCTGTTGAAAGAACATTTACTTGTTTTTCGACTTCCTGCACTCCATTTATATCACTTTCATCACCTTTACAAGTTTTTACATCATTTGTAGATTTTGCCTTGCGCTTCGAATTCAATTGTATATTTGCCACTGGCTTTATACGTGGTCTTCTCATTGCCATTTTGGAAGTTTTTATTTGTTATTTACCTATTAATTTCATTAATTATTTAGCAATTTAAACAATGTTCACGCAATTCGAGGAGACATTAACCAAAATAACAATACAGACAACCACGAGACAGAATTGAATTGTTGCTTTATATGGTAGCATTGGAAAACATGATACTATTTTTACAGCTCTGCAAATGGAAATATAACCAAAATAGGGAAAAAAATCAAAATTTAAAAATTCAAAGTTATTATATAAAAATTAAAATAATCTTAAATCTTTTAAATACTTTGCATATGTTAGTCTCTAGGAGAAAAAAGTATTTAAAATTTAATTGTTTAGAACAATGTTTATCAAAATGTGGTCCCTGATCCAATTTTGCAGAGCGTCGATATAAAACTAAATAATAAAAATTTAATTATTCTCATGTTCTTATGATATGAATCGAAAGCAAATCAGGTTATAATAAATTTAAAATTGCAAAACAGCTGAGTCGAGCAGTAATAGATAATAAGGTTGACTTTTAAAATTATATTTTTGCAGAAAGAGAATGCAAACCAGTTATTTTTTATAGGAACTTAACCAATCTCATTTGGTAAAGCCTTGTTCAGACCGGCGCGAAATTACGAAATTTCATACCGAAATTACGAATGAAATCATACTGGCTAGATGACATTTGATGTAATTTCATGAGCAGCTGATACTTATTGTTTACATTTTGAATTGTTATAGGGGTAGATAAAGCATTTTGAAATAGAAACAAATAAGAAACAATTACTTAATAAATTGGAAATTATTAATTTGCAACAATTAAAAATGTAAAAAGGATAGATTCCATTTTGCAAAAACCACTTTAATAATTAATTTTAAGATTTGTGTTTAAATTTAACATAGTGTCTACATTAGAGATTTTTTTATCAAGACAAACGTCAAACTTAACGCGAATTTGTTGAAGGTGGCAACAGTTGCACAAAAACAACAATATGGCGTATTCATTATTGTTTTTTATATATGCAGTTTGACAACTGTAACAACCAAAATAATAATCAACTGTTTAACTAAGGTTACCTTGTATATATTCGCACTGATTTTGACGTTTGTTTTGATATAAATTTGCCTAATGTTGACACTAGGTAAGATCAGTTGTGAATTGTTTTTTTTTTCTTCTCACGGTTGAAGCATGCAGTACATACTTGAAAAAAAAGTATTTTTTTTTCAACCATGTATAGAGTTGCACGGAAATGGACATCGTAATTTCATTGTAATTTCGCCGAAATTACACAAAATTATGTAATTTCGCTAATTCAAAATGTATGGGAAATAACGTAATTTCAACTTGATTTCGGCCGAAATCACGAAAGTTCGTAATTTCGCGTCGGTGTGAATGTCCTATATCACTAGATAGCATGTTTTCTATAGATACAACAAAGAGCGTTGATCTAAAAAACTTTTTATTATCTTTTGCAGATACGTTGGATAATTGAAGGAATTTAGTTTAAAAGTTAGATCATTATGCCATTTTGAAACGAAGGATTTTTAAATGTCAATAAAAATAACTCCAGGGCTCTTACGATTTCTTTCGTTTGCTTCAAGAAAATTAACTACTGATGTACAGTAGAATGGTCCTTGCGGAAACCATTTTCTTGAGGGTTAATAATATTGTTACGAAATGGTACTTGAATTCAAATATAACGGTTTCAACGGCTGGTTTAAAGTTAAATAATGCTTTCCATGTATAGGAATGGCATCGACATTGTGATTCTCTCTGAGACTTGGCTGGATGATATCGCTTGTACAAGCCTCAGAGACTATAATTTCGCTGGCAAGTACAGGGCAGACGAGTTTGGTGATGTGGGAAGAGTGTCTAATATTCATTGTTCGATTTGACACGATTGCGTTACAGAATTGGCATAATGCTGAGCAATATTGTTAATTATGGGCCAAAAAGTTTTCTGTGTCGTTATAGTGAGCTGAACTCTTTTAGATAATTAAGATAAATTACAAATAATAGATTTCAACTAAATTTAAATGATAAACAGATGTTAAAATTTGAAAACTTCTAATAAGTTACAAACTAGAAAATTCTAAAATCGATAATTTGAACTTAGAAAACTAAATTTCGTAGCAATATCAAAAATTGGCTTGATTTCTTTCTGGTCTTAAAAAATAAGAAGTGTTTTGGAATGGAGGCAGTAAATTGCTAATAAGATTGAAAAAGTTCGTATCTTCCAATGGACAATACTTTGAATAAAATAAATTGTATAATAATATATACACATTATACTCGTTTTTAATTTCTATGTAGTATATAGTTGGATTTTTTTTATTTTATTATTATTATTATTATTATTATTATTATTATTATTATTATTATTAATGTTATTATTATTGTTATTGTTATTATTGTTACGAAATTATACTTAAATTCAAATATAACGGTTTTAACGGCCGGTTTAAATCTTTCTCAATGCTTCCAGACATTTCCGTTTATGTTAACAGCAGTTAACATAGCTATAAAAATTATTAACATAGTTCTAAACGTACAACATTGAATAAAAAGCTTTCACCATTGTTTTTAAGTATGGCAACACTAAATGTTTAAGCTGCTAACATTAACATTAAAAGCTGTAGTTTGTCCGTTACATAGTGTCTACATTAGAGATTTTTTATCAAGACAAACGTCAAACTTAACGCGAATTTGTGGAAGGTGGCAACAGTTGCCCAAAAAGAACAATATGGCGTATTCATTATTGTTTTTTATATATACAGTTTGACAACTGTAACAACCAAAATAATAATCAACTGTTTAACTAAGATTACCTTGTATATATTCGCACTGATTTTGTCGTTTGTTTTGATATAAATTTACCTAATGTAGACACTAGATTAAGAACATTGTAGAAAGAAATAGAGCTTTCAAGAAGCATCTAGTAGGTAATACAGAGTATATAAATTGGCCGTGAGAACACCATTCAGTGAGTCTAATTGGAAGCGTCGTTAATAAAGACATATTAACTGCCTTGGCTGTCTAATCTTGTACATTATTAAAGTGTGCTGTATAAAGCGTGTAATTTAAGTGTGTGTGTGTATTAAAACACAAAGTGAATAGTTAAACTGTATTGTTGTACATTTTAAAATAAAATAAAGAGTCGTTACAATTTTTAAACTACTAAATTGCTGTTATTTGCAATCAAAGTATAAGTTTATTTAAAGAAAATAAACAACCGTTTTTAAAAGGTAAAAACGTAACATTATTATTATTATTATTTTTCGAAAAAATTTATAAAGAAGAAAAAACATAAAAATGCAAAAGGCCCTAACCACAATTTTTAATTTTTTACTTTAATAGTAGACAATTAAGTAAAATTTTTAAATCTAGGTATCAATTGGAAGCTCTTGAAAGCTTATTTATGAAAAAAAAATTATAAAAGGCTACTTTAATATTTTCTCCTGTATAGTATTTTTTTGTAAAATTTCTTTCTTAAAAGCTTTTGACTTGTTTTCCATATTTTTTGTATATTTTCACAAATTTTTGATTTAAATCAAAATTTCGCACACAATCACTTTCTATTTAAAAAAAATAAACTTTTAAAACAAATAAAGTTAACAAATATAAATTTCATTCATCTTTTAATTTTTTTGTTTTTAAACTGTTTGACAATTTTCACAAATTCTTTCTTCAACAAATTTTTATGTATCAAAAATATCAAAAATATATAAATTTAGCCTGTCTTTTGTGTGTTAAATAATTAAATAACTCGAATCGAGATGTTTTTGGCTTTGAAATATATGAAAAAAAATAACTTTGTATGTTTTTTGAGAAAACGACACGTTTTTCAAAAAAAAAAAAAGAATATATATAAATAAATGACAACATAGCACTATTATTTTCAGCGTTAAGAGTTCCTTTAATGATGAATAAAAAAAATTCGAAGATGAGTTGGAACATTAAATTTAAGTCCACAATACCAAAAAAAAAAGCAATATCCAACTTTTGAGTGGTTACGGCTTTTGGTGACGATATAATGGATCTGTTCTTTTACTTTTCCAGTTGATTAAAAGTTTTACTCTTATAAAACTTGTAAATAAAAAAGTACGTGAACGGAAAATTTTGTAAAAGCCAATGAAATAACCACTACAAACAAATAAACATAAAACACCAAAAAAAAAAAAAACAACATAGTTTTAATCGAAATATGTCACTTTAGTGAACAAAACTTAATTTTTCATTTTGTTACAAATATCTCTATTACTTTTTTATAAATATTATATTATTATTTTGTTATAAAAATATTTATTACTTTTGGTAAAATTTGAAAACAAAAATATATATTTTTTATTTTTTAAAACACTTTCCTTTCATTGTTTACATTTATTTACTTTTTGCAACCATGTGATTTATTGGATTTTCAAACAAAAATAACCTAGTGTCTACATTAGGCAAATTTATATCAAAACAAACGTCAAAATAAGTGCGAATATATACAAGGTAATCTTAGTTAAACAGTTGATTATTATTTTGGTTGTTACAGTTGTCAGACTGCATATATAAAAAATAATAATGAATATGCCATATTGTTGTTTTTGTGCAACTGTTGCCACCTTCCATAAATTCGCGTTAAGTTTGACATTTGTCTTGATAAAAAAAATTCTCTAATGTAGACACTATGTAAAACTAGTAAAATTTGTAAATACTCAATTTTTTTCACTTTTCTGGTACGCTAACGCAAATTCAGTAAAAGTTTTTACTGGTCAGTACGAAGTTATGTTTATAAATAAAAGTAAGCTGTTATGTTTCATTGACAATGTTGTGTTGTAGCAGATGTAGCCGTTCTGCATTTGCTTTATAAATAATTATGCCAAGCTACAGAGTTTAGAATGTAATTTTACGTTATCCTATCGAAAACGATTAAAAATTTCTTAAAAAAAAATGGTTTAATAAATTTTTATCAAAAAATTTTAAAATAAATTAAATTTCCATTAATGTTGTTTATATTACAATTAAATTTTTCCTAAAAAGTAGCGGTAATTTTAAAACAGAACATTGCCCAATACGGCAACTCATAAAAACGTTTTGTTTAGTTTTTATAATTTTTGACATCTATTATAGTGCACATGTACTGTCACATTTTTGGGTTATGGGTAGTTTTCATTGGAGATGAGATTATAAAAAAAATTGTTAGTAACTTTTCAAAATTTTCCATAGCAAATTTTCAACTAAAACGAAAATAACAATCAAGTAATAATTTACAACTCACGACTTAAAAAAAAAAAACAAATAGTAAAAATTATTTAAGCCGTATCAACAGATACAAATGCCAAGGCGTTAAATGTTATGCAAGCGAATAAAACCAAAAAAAGTTTTAAATTTGTAAAAATGAATTAAAAAATATTGTATGCAAATAAATTCAAGTGACAGAAAGTATAGCAGCAAAATGATATTCAAACGTATGCTTATGCATATAAAACACTCTTCGAATGCCACTTTGCAAGCATGGTGTTATCAATGCGAATCAATATTGGCCCAGAGATCTAGACGTCTACAACAACTATTTACCTTTTATCATCGAGTTTATGGATTGCATGGTTTAAAACAGCTTATTAGATCCTATCACCGACAACTGCCACAATTCAAGGGAACAAATTTGGTTTTAAGTGCCGTTGGTGTGGTGGGTTGCATGACCGGCAATGGCGGTTGCTCGGGTTATGATTGGAACTCGGAACGTTTGAGTTTAGCAAATTTCGATATATGCCAAGGTGATTTGGAATTTATTAATAATATTCATCGCAATAAACTATGCGATCGATGTAAAGAATATAACATGAAATATTGCTATTGCTTGTCGGCTAATAAAAAAGATAACTCCACCAATGGGAATAAAAAATCAAATAACAATGGTTCAAGGCACTTTTATTTGGACAGAAATGGTGTAGACGGGGCAGCTGCAAAGGGAAGTGCCATGATAGAAATTGCTAGCGATAGAAATTGGGAGCCATATTTTAGCAAAGATGAATTTCAAATATGGAGACGAGAAGAACGCACCGCCATGTATTCATATAAGGTATATGCAAACTTTAACGATATATCGGCAGCAGACTTGCTGCATGTACAAATTGACTTGGATTATCGCAAACAATGGGATGATACTGCTGTGGCTCTACACCTAATCGAAGAGGATCCTATGCCAGGCACCAATTCCCATCTAATCTATTGGGAAATGCAGTGGCCAAAGTTTTTCAGCAATAGAGATTACGTTTACTGCAGACGCTTTATATGTGATGACAAACGCAAAGTTATGATGGTAGCCAATCGCGGTACCCAACATTCAGACTATCCACAGGTCAATGGCAAAGTACGTGTTACGGATTACTGGAGTTTTATGGTAATTAAACCTTACCGTAGTTTTCAGGAGCCTGGTGTTCATTACATACTGACGTATTATGATGATCCCGGATTGCCAATACCCCAAAGCATTAAATCGTGGGTAGCTCAAAAACAAATGCCTGATATTTTGCAAAAAATGTACTATGCCACTAAAAACTATTCCTATAAAAAGGCCTTGGCCATGAAGGATGTCTTCAGCAGTTTTAGTATGTTGAATAACGAATATGCAGCAAATAAATCAAGAGATGGTTGGCTGCAGAAATTATGGCGCCAGCGCAGTGATAAGATAAATATTGAAAAAAGCGAATAAGAGAGTATTTTTTGTTAAAATGCTATAATAGAAAGTCTTAATGATAATTGTTTTAAATTTTTTAAAAGCAAAAAACCGATATCGATAAAGAATCTTAAACATTGTTTACATTTTTCCAAAGTTTATCTTATCAAAGTTTAATTATCCTTAATTAACAATGAATCGAGTTACTATTGGTATAAGGAATTGGAAATGTCTGCAGTCCTAATCACATTTTAATTGTCAATTTATCAGTACTAAATTAAAGTCAAAAATTCGACGAATTCATAAACCAAATTAAAAATAAATTTAAGAATATTACATTATTGTTAAAGAATATGTAATATATATATTGGGGACTTAATTTAATTTTCCTAATACTTTACATACAAAGCACGTCCTATAATTCATACAAGGATTGGATGTTTACTACGAGGCAAATCTAACTTGAAAAAGTTTGTAAAATATCAATTAGCAATTTTCAGTTTCAATGTCAGACAACCCCCCGAAACCTTTAATTTATCATTAAAACTAAACAAACAATTTTTTAAGAAATCCCTAACGATTTCGGAAATTTCGTTTGAAATTAGTTTTGGCGATATCTTATTTTTATGCTATATTTTTTTTACTCCCAAAAGAAACCTCAATGCACTTAGAATTTTCTAAAAATCCTCTTTTAAAGCATGACTTTCTATTTTTTGCGAAAAACTCTGTACTGAAAAATATTTATTACATATTTATTATATTTCATATAACAATCAATTAATAGCTTTGTTAAAGTACTCATCAAACTTGCAGGTTCTAGTAAGAATTTACAGGAAAGTATGCCCATACTCAAAATTTCAATATATTTTGTTTTTCTGATCATTTCTGACTAATCTGACTAAAATCTGTAAATTTGACAAATACTAGAACAGAGCTAATATCCCTATTTAAACTTGAACAAAAACAAAAGAAGCAACATTAAGATCACATATAGAAATCAATATGACTTTAAAAGACTAAAATATTTATCTAAACCTTTTTTCCTTTAAAATGCAATAGAGAAAGTTATTAAGAAATCTCTTTAAAATAATTGTTAAATGAAAATTAAATATTTTTCTTTATTCTCCATTTTAAAAAAACATTGATAAATAACTAATTAAAAAAGGTTTTATTAAAAACTGTTAGTTTCCTCATTTTTTTTTAATTTACTATTCTTTTGTGCAATATTTGTGCATTTTTATAAAAAAAAATATATATAATGCATTTTTAACTATTCTATACAAAATATAATTAGTTTCTTTTAATTCCAATATGAATACTGTAAAAAGCAAAATATGAAAAAAATGTTTTTGATCTCAAATAAAATAATTTGAATTTATTCTATTGCACTATATTTAATACTATATGGAGAATATAAGAAAAAAACAACATACATATATACATACATACATAGATACATACATACATAGATACATACATACATATAAACATAATTAGATAAATGTTTCACAATTTGAATAATGTTATAAATAATTTTATTAAATAAAGGAAGAAAAAATCAAAAACTAGTGTTTTATTAAATTAAGGCAAGTTCAATTAAAATTACTCTCAATTACATAAGTATAGAAACCGGCAACCGATTCATAAAGATAAAAAGATGGTAATGGTATCTTGGTTTATTTCGATAAAGGTATTTTAACGGTAAAGGTATTTTTACTTATTTCCTTAACGGTATTTGTAGTTATTTTGGTAATGGTATTTTAATGACAAAGGTTGTTTCAAAAATTTCAGAGATATCGGTTCACAATCTTGAAATATAAAGTGGAGCCAATATTAAAAGGTCGCACTAGGATAGTCATGGCATTCTTACAAGTTTAATTTTATTCAAAATAATTATTTTTTCAAACTATGTAATAACGTTAATGATATTTTAGTGGTAATGATAATTTATTTTATTTCGGTATCGGTATTTTCAATTATTTCGGTAACGGTATTTTATTTTTAACGGTAGTCAAGTTGACTACCAAACTTGCTTTAAATTAATTCAAATTAAATAAAAATTTTCATTATTGCTTACTTATTTTTTTTTTTTATTTTTAATTCAACAATTAATACAAAAAGCCACTTTTGGCCCATTAAATGTATTAAAAAGAAATATACATTTTATCAAACAACTATGACATTTAGGTTAATACTTAGATTTACATGTTTTTTCAAATTCAATTTATTAAACAAACGTTCAAATACAAAGTTCTCCACAAACAAACAATATCTCTTTAAAAGAAAAAAAAAATATATATATAATATGTGAGACTAATGAGAAAAATATGTAGTCCCGGCTAAAGATTTACGAAAAGGAGAAGTTTTTTCTTATAATTAGCAACAGAACAGGGAAAGTATTTAAGCTCTAAAGGTAGATTATTCAATAAAAATGAAAACGAAAAAATTTGATAACGAATGAGCGGTGCATCAATTTGTAGACTCCGTGATGAAAGAAGAAAACTAAATTCTCTAAATAATTCCATGGGGACACCATATTTAAAGATCTTAAAAACACAATAAAGTTCGTAACACAACGTATTTATCATAGGTACATCCTAGGAAGTCAATAGCAGAATTGGTAACTTGAGCACGAATTTTCAACGTTATACACAAATCTCAAGATTCTATTAAATATTCTCTCTAGTCTAGTCAGGGTATTATTGTGAGAGCCCGCAATAATTTCAATACAATAATTGATATTCGACATAAGAAATGCATAAGCTTACTTAGTTTATACGTAGTTCTTTTTTTGCAGGGTTTTTTGTAAATACTCAATTCACAGTATATATGCACAAAAGAATAGTATAAATTTGTTAATACAATTTTCTTTTTTCAATAAATTTGTCTTAAATATATTTTTGTAGTATTAATTTTTTTATTTTTATGACTTACGTATATTAGCAGGCTTGTTTGATTAAAAACGTTAAAAAAGTGACAGCATTTTACATCTTATCTGTAAATAATATCGTTATTCAGGAACTATTTTGGTAGTTATTAAATTATTATAAAAAAAAAACAATATACTAATAAGTAGATATTTTTGTGAGAGAGAAAAACCTGATTCAATTGTCAAAAACATAATTCATGCATCAACAAATATATGTAGTCACAAATGTTTTATTTTTGTGTTTTGAAAAAAATTAGTATTTTTTTTTTTAATTTAGTTCACATAAACTTCTAGTTGTATTCTATGCCCTTCACCAACTTACCGACAAATAATAAAATTTACGCCTTAATGTATGCTTTCATATTTTCACATTTATTTTACATCTTATCTGTAAATAATATCGTTATTCAGGAACTATTTTGGTAGTTATTAAATTATTATAAATAAAACCATATACTAATAAGTAGATATTTTTGTGAGAGAGAAAAACCTGATTCAATTGTCAAAAACATAATTCATGCATCAACAAATATATGTAGTCACAAATGTTTTATTTTTGTGTTTTGAAAAAAATTAGTATTTTTTTTTTTTTAATTTAGTTCACATAAACTTCTAGTTGTATTTTATGCCCTTCACCAACTTACCGACAAATAATAAAATTTACGCCTTAATGAATGCTTTCATATTTTCACATTTTTTTTACATCTTATCTGTAAATAATATCGTTATTCAGGAACTATTTTGGTAGTTATTAAATTATTATAAATAAAACCATATACTAATAAGTAGATATTTTTGTGAGAGAGAAAAACCTGATTCAATTGTCAAAAACATAATTCATGCATCAACAAATATATGTAGTCACAAATGTTTTATTTTTGTGTTTTGAAAAAAATTAGTATTTTTTTTTTTAATTTAGTTCACATAAACTTCTAGTTTTATTCAATGCACTTCACCAACTTACCGACAAATTATAAAATTTACGCCTTAATGAATGCTTTCATATTTTCACATTTATACTTAAAAAAATAGTCTACATTTTTCCCAAACTAGAAAAATGTAAACACAAAATTAATCTATCATAGCAAGCGTTTAATCCTTAAAAAACAACAAAAACCGTGATAGCTCCTGATGACTACGAAATTTATATACATACATATGTCTGTATGTAGATACATCCCTATAAACATTTGGAAAATATCTTCCTAGAAGAAATTTACGCAATATCTTCTTTTTATTATTTAGACGAAAATCATCAAAGCAATATTTTCTAATATTGTATTTGTATCAGTTTAAAGAATATTGGGCAATAAACAACAAAATATAGATAAAATTATATTTCTTTTTATTATTTTTATCCTCGCAATAAATTTTGTTCAGTCGTCAAAAAAAATTTTAAAAATTAAAAATATTGAAGAAATTTGTTTGTCTTTTAGCAACAAAATGGGTGTTTTATGTGTGATTTAAGTTTTCGTGCTTTATGATGATAAGATTTATGAGCATGTTAGGTGTAAAAGTTTTCTTTATTACATTATTTCAAAATTTATCTACTAATAGTTTTTCTAAATATTTATTACATCTACCAGAAGATTATCTGGCGATATCTTCTTTTTTTCACCTAGATGATTATCTAGCAATATTGCCTGTTATTCTTCCAGGCGTATTGATTTCTTATTGCTAGATGTATCGTCTGTGACGCACAATCTCCCCCGATGGGGGAAACTTCCGCAATTATTATTGTGGCAATAAAATTTTTCTTCTAAGCAACACGAATTCAAATCACTTTCCTATTATTTTGCTTGTAGGGAATTCGAGGTTCGTATTATTTCGTTTGTACAAAAAAAAAAAAAAAAAAAAAAACACGGTCAGTAAAGCTAGATTTAGCCCGTTTTTAGTAGCCCAAAACGCGAAAAATATTTTTTAGCCCGAAATTAAAAAACGTGCAAATTTGGCATTTTAACAATTCTCTTTTAACCCTTTTTGCTCTTTTTTACTTTTTTCAAAAATGGAAAATTACTTTAATGAGTTAACGTTAATTTTTTTTTCTATTTTTACTTTTATTTAATAATTTTTGTGCTAAGTCCTCCCAATAATTGTGAAAAGACTGGTACCGAAATTTATCCATTATCAAAAATTAAAATTATATGAGTAGAAAAGTGTTGAAAGAACTGAAAAATTTTGGATCGAGGTTCATAATAATAGAATCTCCATAATCTGCATTTTAGTTTACCCAGAACTTTAAAATTAAAAATTATTTTTGTTTAAGCTAGTGAATATGCCTATCTATGCCAGACAAAAGTTTCATTGTGTAAATTCCATTTCCGATAGAATTTACAGGAAAATTAGTTTCATAAGCAATCTACTTTTAAACTTTCTACGTTATTTAGGAGTTTCAGAAGGAGCAGTAAAAGATAATATACGACAACTTTCAAATATTTCTCACTATCACTATTTTGCGACAATCTTCATAGTTATTTTTTCATCCTTCAAGTCATTTTTACGTCCATCAATTTTGTCTGCGGTTTTTATGAATTCATTTTAGTTTTTTTCCTATATCATGTAAAAATGTCCAATATAGTTACTATAAAATATCATGCAAATCGTCAAGATGTTGATATTATTACCGCTATTCGTGCCTGGTCACATAAACTTTCGATATTATAGCTCCAAACTTGACAAGACGCTGTGCCATCATTGACAACATTATTTTGGATTGTAAGATAGTTATAGTGAGGCTTGAACGATTTACGTAGAGCAACATATGTGGAACCTGTGCTTAATTGTGGATGAGGTCAGTGCCATCACTGACGATATTCTTTAGTATTGTAGTAGTGTTATAGTCCGACTTGACCGATTTTTAGAGAGTTTTCTATATGAAACCGGTGTTTTATTGTGGATCAAGTCTTGATGTAAAGTTTAGAGTTACAATTTATACTTATTGAATCTTACATGTACAAAAAACATAGTATCTACTAATACCAATTTATGCACTTTATAATGCTTTTCGGAAGTGGGCCTTATATGGGAACTATGGATTTTTGAGAAGTGAACCTCATAAAAATTTGTTACTGTGCTTTTTACGTTTATAAAAAATATTTTATAAAACGTATATATAACTTCTATATGTAGAATATATATATGGCTATTATCGGAGGGCTTCATAAAAGCCACTTCAACCGACAAGCGGACGGACATCGTCCTATCCAGAAAATATAACCTTTTTTGCTATCCGATGATAATTATGGAAATTACAAACGGAATGAAGGACTTATTTAGCCTTTACACCTGTGGTGAAGAGTATAATAATATGGTAACATTTTACAATTTTATTCACAAATAAGAACTAAGTATTAGATTATTAATGCAACCTAAAGTATTTAAAGCAAAAATTAAATATAAACATTTTATTATTATTATTTTGTAAAACTAAATTATATTTTAAAAACCAATTTTTTAATTAAAATTACATTGTAAAAATATTTTAACTACTAATAATAAATATAAAACAAATTATTAAACAAATTATTTCTTCTTTCGATCTTGTGTACATTTTGGACAAAACCATTTGCCTTTAGGTTTAGTTGTAAGGCCAACGCAAGCAAAATGAAACCATTCAATAGGGCACTAGAGAAATTATTATATTTAAAAACAAATAATAAATAAAAAAAAAAAATATATATATATATATATATATATATATATATATATATATATATATATATATATACTTACATCTGGATTATCACACCCAATCATTTCGCCATAAGACACTTGATGACACAAACAATATGTTGGTTCATTAGGATCAACTGGCATATCCAAGACATCACTTGGATGTGTTGCTGAAGTAAGACATGATTCTTTTTCGGAATCGTCTAAATCAACATTCTTCTGTTTTTAAAAATGAAATAAGACAAAACAAGTTGTAGATTTATAAATAGAAAAATAATAGAAAGTTATAAACATGCAATTTAGTATGATATTAATGAAGGGATGATTGAAGTGAACTAAATAAAGAAAAGCAATGAGAATCATGCAAAATACGTCCTTTCGTAGATTTTGCAAAATTTTTAAAATGAAGTGTTTTTTCATAACTTGAAATTTTTTTAAATGTACGATAAAACATTTCCCTTTTTAAGAGCAATCAAGGTCTTTAAAGTTATAAAGCATTTACATACACCGAAAAATATCTTTAGATTGTGAAAATAACTATTTTTAATATATATTTTTAATATATATATATATATATATATATATATATATATATATATATATATATATATATATATATATATATATATATATATATATATATATATATATATATATATATATATATATATATATATATATATATTACAAATCTACATATTTAAATATGCTTATTCAAACTTTTGTTCCATATTCCATCACTTTAGTTATAAAAAAAGAACAATCTACTTATAAAATTTCTAAAAAAAAGAAACTAAACCAAACCACTAATAAAAGAACAAATTTAATTAATTAAATTAAACAATAAATAAATTTCATGTAAATGGAATGGGATGATTACCTTTTGACCCCCCTTGCGAGTTTCTTTTTCTTGATTTACCTTCTGCTTTTTCTTTTTACCACCTTGACCACCCACCGCAGCCGCAGCAACGGAGGCACTATTATTAGCCTCATCATCTGAAGATGTGTTGCGCTTTTTTTTACCCGTTGCCTTACCAGACTCTTTTGTTTTCTTACGTCCCTCTGTAAACAAAAAACATTTTAATAGTATGTGTATAGCATATTTATATCATAATCATGACTTACTTTTAACTTGTGTTTCTTCTGATTTACCTCTGGTTGACGATGCTTTCTCTTGTATCTCTCCCTCGAAGCGTGCCAGATCATTATCTAGACGTCTGATTTGCTTGTCCACCAATTCATAAGTCTGTATGGCTAATTGTACTTTATCATCACTATATTCCTTAGCTTTTCCAAATAATTGTTGGATGTCTGTCAGACGTTCTCGCCTCTCTTCATCTGTCATTGTAACACTGCTGTCTGCTAGTTTACGCATAAACTCCTTTGCATGACTATCTATACTTTTCATGGCAGTTTGTGCTCTATCGTCCAATTTGCGCATAAGTTTAAAATTCCTTTCTAACTCAGTGGGTAAGGACTCTAATCCTATATTGGATAAGACTTTAGTAGTAGAACGTTGTATATTTTTGTTGATTTCATTTAAATTATTTTTGTTGGATTGGATGTTTGGGAAAGTGAAAAATTTATTGTGAGTAAGCATTGATTGTTGTGTGTTGTAAATGGATGATGGAATGGTGTTAAAATAAGAATAAATTTAGAACTTCTCTTATACTTACCATCTAAATAATTTTCTAAATATATTGCGGAGGACATTTCTGTTTTATAATAAAAATAACTATTTGCAAACTGTTGAAGAAAAAAATGTAAAATGCATACCATAATGTAATTATAAAGTGACCGCACATCACAAAAACAACAATTGCTTCCATTTTGTTAGTGTAAACTACCGCACAAAATGTCAAACTGCTATGAAGAAAAAATAAATAAATGAACGCGGTCATAGAAATAAAAAAACAATTTGACATCTTTTTTCGGTACATAAATGAAAAAAGTGTAAATCAGCTATTCTTACGAGGTCACTTTTTTATTACACTATGACGCTCTGTATTAATCTAGAAGTTACCGGACTCGTTTAGAAATTAAATACTGCCACATCGTTTAGAAGCATCGTAAATAGTGCAGTTTTGACAAAACTCACTTTTAAACAATTTACAGTACACCTAGCCGTAACATAACATCGAGTCTATACTAGAGAAATTTTTATCAAGACAAACGTCAAACTTTTATCACGATAAAAATTTTGCTAATGTAGACTAAATTTGTCAGTATTATTGCAGCGTTAAAACTTGTCTTGATGTTGCTTACCTAGTGTCTACATTAGGCAGATGTGAATGTATACAAGGTAACCTTAGCTAAACAGCTGATTATTATTTTGGTAGTTACAGTTATCAAACTGCATATATAAAAAACATTAATGAATACGCCATATTGTTGTTTTTGTGCAACTGTTGTTGCACAGAGTAAACATATGCTTTTTATTCAGAAAATTAGCACTTTTTTAGCACTCTTTTTATAAAAATATATTTTTTAATGTAAAGTAACCATTAAAACAAAACTATTTTACAAAAAAAACATTGTTTTTTAATTAATTTCCGAAATACACATAAACGCACATATACAAACTTTCGTATACGTGAATTTTTTGACAGTTCATCTTATAAGATTGTTGTGAAGAGAAATCTCATCACAACAGTCTCATAACAGCCCATCTAGACGTAACATAATATGTAAGATTTTTCTGTCAGAGAGCATCAAATTCTCTTTCTGAGAAAATTATTTCACGTGACCTGGGGTAATACATTTTATAATACTAATATTTGAATATACACGTGAAATAATTCTCTCAGAGACTCTGTCATAGAGTGTCAGACAGAGATACCACCAGCGTTGCCGTTTTGTTTATTTTTGAATAAAATAATTTAAAAATTTTTTAACACAAGGAAAATCTCAAAATCTCATTAAATTGAATGAGTTTTTATCAAAAAAAAAAAAAAAAAACTATATTTAGTTTTATATGCAAAATCTGCATATTTCATTTAAACAACATTGTTTTTTCAGCTATAATATATAACCAAAAGATTTTCCTAAATAAAATTTTATCAATTCTTAGTTACTGAAGATTTCTACTCTAATGATTCTTTTCTCTACTACTTTACGTTATTTTCCTTTTGGGATATTAAATGTAAATCTAAAAGTACATCGACAAAATTTTATACTTTTATAAAGCTAGAGACTTTATGGAATACAAATATGCTTGAAATTTCTGTTTAAAATTGTCAGTCATGGAAAGAATATGAAAATTTTAAAAATTCAGGAAAAAATTTTTTGACACTTTCTTCTTACCAGTTTTTAAGAACTTTTGTAAGTTTCTTGTCATATAATAAAAATTTACAATTTTCTTACAGTTTACACTTTTTTGATACTTTGTCAGCAATAGATGTCAATTTTTTTTTAACCCGAATTAATTTATTATGACACATTATTCAGTGTACTGTTATTAATCTGAACCATTTTACCGAATCAGATTCCATTGCCAAATCGAGTCAGAATATCGACATGCATATTATTTAGTATTGTAATTGATAGGTTATGACATTGCCTTTTCTTTGATGTATTGTTTACTGAATTTATAATTTCTGAAATAATCCTTTTTCGGTTTGGAGTTGGTTGATTGTTCGAAAAAAAAATTCACCCAAAATTTATATATATAATTTATATATATATATATATATATATATATATATATATATATATATGTGTTTGTTAATGTTTTCAACTTTTATTTATTCCTCCCTTTCACGATATTAATAAAATTATTTCAGTTAATTTGTTACATAATTATTGGCCAAAAAAATTTTTAAAAATACCAACGTATATCATCAATTCCATGAGATATCACATATGGAAAATAACTTAGGTCTCAGATTTGATTCATATTTGGCATTTGCATGTTTTGTAAAATTACATTGACGTATCTTTTTGAGTGAAAAAATCACTATTTTTTTAATTTCTAAAAAATTAAAATATTTCACTTTTATGTAATTTTAATTATACATATCTTTGAAATTTAAATCAAATTTCATTGATTTTAATGTAATTAGAAAGGTAATTAATTTCTCTTTTAATATCATATAAAAAAAAGAAATCTCTTTTTAAGAATGCATCTAATATGCAAATGTATTTTTTTGGTGCATTTTTTGAAAACTTTCTCCACCTTAGAATTTTTTATTTTCTTAAATAAACGTAAAAATTGATATATTGACTAAACAATTCAATTTAAGTTGTTTTGTGACGAGAAGCTGTAGTAATTTTAGATTCTTTTTTCTTAATAACTCATTTACTTAAAAATTTTTGTATTTTGGACTAAAAATATAAAAAAAATTATAATTAAATTTTATGGTTTATTTATAAAAAGTTCAGAAAATATGTATCCAAATAAAGTTATATATTAATAATTAGTAAAATTGTTAAATTTTAATATTTCTTTTTAAAAATTTTTTGTTAAAATAATTAAAAATAAAAACAAAAAAATGCAGTTGAAAAAATGCATTTATGCATCTAATGCAATTTATGACTAAAATTTTATTTTTGAATTATTTAACTTAAAGCAAATATAAATACGGTTTAAAATATTTGTTTAAATCAATTAAATCTGTTATTTACATATATAGTTTTATATATTTTAAGTTGTAAACTCTTTGCGTGAAACGTACAAAACACTAAAATATTTAAAAAAATAAACTTTTGTATAAAATAGGTGTTGATATATCACTTTTTAATATGAAATAAAAGATTTAAAAATCGTAGGGAGAGAGCTATTTCAAAAATGCATCTGAGAAATGCACTTGCATCTAAAATGAATTTAGTGAAAAACTAAAATTATTTAATAGATTTATTATAAAATAGGGTGAACGTAGTAATCTAATGCATTTTAAATAATGAAAATCCGTTAAAAGATATTGAAAATATCTTTTAAAATAACATACTTTTTACATTTTGGTAATTTTTTAACAATTTCAATCCGCACGGATTTTGATTTTTTTAAACAAACGTTGGATAAATTTTATTAGCTTCACAGAGAATATATTTAGGGAATAGGAAGAAAATTGAAAGACATGACGTCAAAAATTATACTTTTTTTGTGTGTTATTTCGCGAAATTCATGATATATAAATAAAAGTCGATATTTATACACATTTTTACCCTTCCGAAATTTTGTATTAATTAATATAATGTTCGTAAATGAAACGAAGTCATTAAAAACGTAAAAAATATATATTATTTCGCATTTTTTATTTTGATGCCTTAAAGAATAATTTTGAAAATTTGTGTAAGTTAGTTTGTACCAAATTAATCTGACAATAATTCTTATCATAGAAAAAATATTTTAAATATGGCAATGCTCTAATGACATATTACAGAGAGAGCAAAAATACATATATCCGTTTCCACGAACATAAACATTTCCTGGAGACATTTAATTTTCGTTAAAAGTACTTAAAATCAATATATATTTTTTAAATCTTGTCAAGTTTTTGTAGAAATTTCTAACAATTAAAACCATTTTAATAAATATTTACAACCATATAGTTTTAATTCATAATTTAACAGACAAATGCTGAAACATGCTCTCTGTTGTCATTTGTGACGCTCTGAATTTTCTTTGTTATCTATTATTTTATCATTATTATTTTTTTGTTGTTGATGTTTTTATTTTGTTTTTTGTACTCTCAAACAAAATGACAATTGTATGAATCGATTTTAAAAACACATGCATTGCTACAACAAAAACATTAAAAACAAAAACACTATTCAGTTCAAAATAAAATTTCAATAAAAGCAGATGTCCAAACACAAGAAGTGCGTACATTGTTTTGTATTGTTTTTAGCAGCAAACAATAAATAAATTTGTGCAAAAGTGTAACATATATACATAAAACCATAATATTATTAAGTGCTTTAGTTTTTATTGTGATTACTTACTGCACATATCAATTTTTATAATTAATAACACAATTTAATACAAATTACATAAGTAAAAGAAGACAAAAAATAGTTTTGTAAAAACTGCTAAATAAAAAAGGGAACGGAAAAGAAACAACCTCGACCACAAAAATTAAAAAAATAATTACTTACTACTAAAAGAAATAAACAAAATAAAAAACCGTCATATAAACAAAGAATAATAAAAATAATTAAACTACATACATACATATATTTGTGTCTAGTGCTGTAGTTGTGTTTTTTCGGTGTGTTTTTATTTATTTTTTTGCAATAAAGGTTTTTCAATCAACACGCGTGTCAGAGTGTGTGCTTGTGTTTGTGTTGCACAATTAAAGACACTTTATCTGTGACTTTATCTGTGTAGTGTTAATTAGTTTCCTTTTCCTTTGTTGCACACTTAAAATCTGAAACAATAGGTTCCCAACTTGATATATATACAATGGCCTGGGAACATTTGCGACCGGGTAGTTCACCCGTTGATTGGTGTGAAGGCAACTATTTAATATCACCAAATATAGCAGAATTCGTAAATACGGTAAGTGTGGTTGCTAAATATAGACAATATAAAAATTTTTTTCTATTATATAGTCAAATTTTAACACTTTATGTGTCTTGCAAACAAATAAAATGCATGTAAAAATATTTAGTGTAAATGTTTGTTATGTATGTTATTAATGTTTTTTTATTAGGTACATAGTTATTTAAATTTGTGTGCATTTGAGTTCATTGTACTATAATAGTATTTGATCTATTTTAATGAATATTTTTTTTTGCTCGTGGACTTTTTAAACCTTGACCTCAAACAATCACCATGTGTAGAAAATAAATTTAATTTTAATAATTTAATTTTCTTTTTCTATTAATTAAAAATTTTGAAGTTGTGTTTATTAAACCAATTAGGAAAGGTTTCCACTATCACCATCTCAAAATTATGCAATGGTTAATACTACGAAATAAAAGCGAGATTATTATAAAATACTTTTTTATTTAAAATAGCATTTAAATTTCTGAAATCTCCGAAAAGCTAAGCATAGAAAAAATAATTTAAATAAATCAATTAAATTTTTAATTAGAAATTCAAAATGCTTTTAATTATTTTTTAATTGAATAATTTGTTCAAAAACGAAATTTTAATTAATTGGCCATATATATATATATATATATATATATATATATATATATATATATTTTATTATTCGACTTATTCAACATTTGTAAAATTTGTTTTCCTTTTCTTCTTGACAATTTCGACTTTGATGTATTTTTTTTTACCATTAAACATGTTTGCATGTATACTTTTAAATACTATTTTGTTTGGAATTAAACAAAATCAGAAAGGTATTAAACATTTTCTAACGTTGTCAATAAATTGTTCATGTTTTCGAAGGAAAGTATTTTATTAGGTGCACACTTTTGGTGCATAAATGTATGGATAGTAGGGGTATAACTTTTTTTTTACAAAAAAGGGTACCACGTTATAGCCTATGGTGTACTGATACTTAAAATCAGTTTGAGAAGTTATTTCGATGAAAAAACCTTCCACACCGCACAATGTCTAAAACCATTTGAGGTTTTGTATTTTTTATTTTAATTTTTTTTTGTACATAAATAAGTTTATATATATATATATATATATATATATATATATATATATATATATATATATGATTTAAGGCCTTATTTCTTCTGAAGGCATATAAAATCCATTTGTATAAATATAAAGTGACTCGATTGCATGTAGAATCAGTTCGTGTTAATCATATTGTACAGAGGACGCGAAAGTTATAGTGGTTTTAAGTTGAACATATAAACATTTTTAGATACTAGAAGTTAATGTATAATTATCAAAACCTACAGAGTTATTCAAATACAATTTACGATATTTTTAATGTTTGATGATATATTAGGGTTTCCTAGTAAAATAAAAAATGTTTATACTAAAAAACGCGATTTTTAAAAATTTTGCGAAAAATTGTGTTGGAATCGATGTTATTTCTCCATATATTATATGAAAATATATCTTACTAGAATTTAATACAAAGAAATTATATTTAATACTGTGAACCTTTCTTAACCCAGGTAAATATTTTTTGGTCCATAAAATTTGTATCTTTTGAAATTTTTTGATGCGCCTCCACATTTCCGTTAAGCATTACAAACACCACCTACATAATTGTTTTGACCAAAGTGTTCCGTTTTCAACTATCAACGACATTTGACTTAAATTTATAGTATATTCACCAATTATATTTACCGCCTTTCTTATATATCTATTATATATATCAAAGATTTATACAAATTGCAATTTGAATTTTTGCGTAAATGTAAAAAAGTCTATGAATCTTTTTATTAAATTTATTTTTAACGATACTGCGATTTTATTGTGTAAAATGCTAGTCCATTAGAAACTGTGTATGTGCCTTGTGAAAAACAGATTTTTTTTTTAAATTTTCGCTCATGTTTTCAAAACTGAGATTTTCGATTGCGTTGACTTTTTAGGACACATCAACGAGATATATCGCGAAATTTGTACGATTTGTATTCTGTTGAGGGGCGTAAATTTTATAATTTTTTTTTAATAAAAATAATGCATTATATGAACAAATTTAAAAAATCTTAACTTCAAAACTTCAACAATTTGGTGTGGAAACTTTTTTAACGGTAACGAAAATTTAATATCGCGTTTCTCAATATTTTTTCATGCCCTATAACGCTACGTAATGTGAATTTTGATATTCGCAAGAATTGCGAAAAGTTATGGCCCTAATGGATAGTTTAGGTAAGTCATTAAAAATTAAATCGAATAAGTTGTACAGTTTTTGTCCAGTTTGAAAAAAATTCTTCTACTTCCTAAAAAAGTTTCAAAATAAGAAATCAACAAAACAATAACAGGGTTAGGGAGGGATACATAAATAATGGAACCTAACCGAAAACGGTATTTTGAGTGAGTTAGAAATTTTTATCGTTAATTTATGAAGTCCTCATTCAAATTTTGACTCGAAAAAATATTTTAAATTTAAAATTTGTTTTTGAATACGGATGTATAATTGTTCCTAATTGTAATACGGTGGCTTCCCGGTTTAATGAATAATACTCAGTTTGGTGCATTTATTTATATTACGAACAATTAAAATATTTTAGTACTCGATGTAACGAATTTTTACAAAAATATTATTTAAAATCCATAGAATAAGAGAAAATAGTTGTAAACATATTTCTCATTATATAAAAATAATAATTGATAATAAGATAATAATAGATTTGTTTGCACAAAATTTTTTCATTCGAAAACTATTTTATAATAAAAATATCTGTAATGAAAGCAAAAACAAAATACGCTACAAAACAGTTATTTTATTCCTTTTTGAACAACTGATGCGCTTGTGCTGAAAAATTGTCGGAACTCTGTTAAAAAATATCCACTTGATTCAGAGTTACTTATTGATACGATTAAACATTACGAGTATAAACAGTTCAAAACAGTTTCAAGTCTCGTCCATGCGTCCGATCACTGTATTTTTAAAGTAGGTACATATCTATTTAAACATAATTTATTTTAATAAATAAAATTTCATTTTTGTAGTCTGTCATTACAACAACTTTTTGCTTATTTGTAGTTTTTTGATATTTTACACCAAACACTAAACAATTATCAAATTAGTGTTATGATATTTTGATACCTTTTTTATTTGATTTCAATTTAAAATGAAAAACGAACAGAAGGTTCAAATGTGTGATCGACCTTATTTCTATCATATTAGTTAGTACATAAATTGTAAATAATGTGGTTTGTTTATTTGCTATGCATATGCGAAATATTACGTTGTTTTTTTTTTTTATTTGGCAAATAAATAGTGAGTGTTAAATATGTAATTGACTTAAACATAAAATAATAACAATTGTTCTATTAAAAGTTAATTTAAGTTATAGATTTCCTAGTCATAAAGATAACAACAATTGTCAAGAGTATGTATTTTTCTATAATATTAGTTTGGCGATATGTATTTACTCGATTTAAAATTTGTCTTTTAAATTAAATTATACAATATATATGAATATTGTATACAATAACAAGAATAATTAATTTATGCAACAAATTTACTCATCATATTTATTAAATTCTTTTTTAATGCATAATATACAGCATTACAATTAACTAAGTTAATAAATAAAAATGTGTTATTTTTTATTATTTAATGATGAAGTACTAATTATTATATTTATTGTACTTTTTAAATAGAGATTGATATTTTGATTTAAATAATTGCAATAAAAGTATGTTCATATTATCTGGAGTAATGACATTTAAATTTTAATTAATTCTAAAAGTGTTTTATACAAATTATTATACCCTTCAGCACAGGTTTAAAGTATATATATTTGTCATTCCGTTTGTAATTTACACAATTTTCGTCGGAGAGCAAAAAAGTTTATATTTTCTGGATCCTTATAAGAAATAATATCGATAGGATGATGTCCGTCCGTCCCTGCGTCCGTCGATTGAAATGGCGTTTATGAAGCCCACCGATAACTGCCATGTATAATATATATATCAAAAGATCGGAAATCCTTTCGAGAATTTTGCTATTGAAATTCAGCTACATCGGTTCATAAATGGCGCAGATTTTTTATAGGCTAAAACACTTTATTAGATTTTTTGAAGCTGCTATATAAATTATGGGTCCCATTCTTGCATAAATTTACCATAAATATTTGTTTCCGAAATTCGGATTTTTAAATCAGTTAAATCGGTACCCTTTTTTAATTTAATATTGTCTTAGATTTATAAAATATTTGTTCTGCACCGAAGTGATTACATTTTCCTTAAAGACATGCGAACTTTTGCAAAATTCAAAGTATTAAATTTGTTATTTACTAACTTTTACCTGTGTGCTTCGCTATCCTATTTGATGCGATAACTATTACAACCTCTTGGATTTATTTGCCCTATTCGAAATTTGATGAAACTTTTATTTTTATTTTTTTATTATTATTTTTTTTTTAATGCTTTCACTGTAATAGTCCTTTAGATGAGAAAATTTATATTTTCTTTGTAAAAGTAGGCCTAAAATGTGGTGTAACGTCCAATCGAGATCTATCAAAGCTTATAACCACTTCAGGTATCGGTACCATTTGTGTGCCAAATTTCGTGAAAATCAGCCGTTTAAACGTGATGATACAGAAACAAACGAAAAAAAACAAACTTTCACCTCATTTTTATAATATATATATATATATATATATATATATATATATATATATATATATATATATATATATATATATATAAGAATATAAGGAATTATAAAATCTTGATTCTATTTCAGCTTTGTATGAAAATGCAAATTATTTAAAGTTTTTAGTATTTACATAGATATAGTATATTTGTAATTACATTTCATTTTCATATAACACATCTCAACACGGGTGAAGAGTATATAAGATTCGGCACAGCCGAAGATAGCACTCTAACTTGTTTTTTATAAATTTAATAAAAATGTTCATAAGACAAAAATCCCACTATAAACAGTTAATGGTGGTAGAAGGTATTAAATTATTTTATTTCTATATTATTTGTGCAGTTGCTGTTGACATGTGCTTATATTTTTAAAATCTATTGAGTAGTCAATATTTAAGCGGACATGGATCCAGGTGGATGAATACAAAACTGGCCGATTGATGTGTCACAAATTTGGCAAAATATACAAAAAAGGGGATTAAAGAAAAATTGCCTTTATTCCCATTTTTTTGTTTCGTTTCCCAGGAACCCGAGAATTCCCGAGAAAATTAAATTTTTATTTTCATTACTTCCATGTCACTATTTTCTTGGTGAATATTGCGGTTCCATCTAACACATTATACGAAAGAAATATGTCATCGATCGAAATTAAATAAAATTTAAAACAAGTCGATTTGTTTCAATTTATACTATTATTGCCTTTACAAGTCGCAAGATAAGAACTTTTGAAATAAAATTTCCGCAGAGTAATCATATCAGGTAACTCAGAAATATTACACTTAGAAATGGTTTTTTACTTGTTACTTAAATTAGGTTTAACGTGTTAAGTTAATCTATTAGCAAAGGTAAACGAGCTTTAACTAACGAACAAATAATGCCAAATGATGAGATAAAATACTATTAAAATAAAACTGCACTACTTACACTTTAGCAACTTAATTTTTAACACGGTGGTGTCATTAGAGGCAACTAGTTACCATATCGAGGGTCTATATTCAAAACTCTCTATCTCGAAAAGCAGAAGAGAGGAGATCAAAAAAAAATATTTTTCGCGTATTTTTTTTTGTTTTTAATATTTTACAATATTGTCAGTTTTAAAGAGATAGAGGGTTTTGCACTTTTAAAATATTTAATGTGTACAAATAAAATAACATTTTGCATTGTAAAAAATACATTTAATTACCAATTAATGTTCGATGTTAAACATTTCAAGACTATAAAATACTTTATTTTGGCATCGGAACAGGGAAAATGGTACAAACAAAATAATAAATTTCGCATATCTAAAGAACTATTACAACGAAAATCTTAAAATTGTGTGGTACTCATCAACTTCAGCAATTGAGATAAAAAAAGTGGAGTAGGCACAGAACGGGTGGTAGTTCCCATACAAAGTAAAAATTAATTATTGCTTAAATGAAGAACTATTAGAGTAAAAGTTTTAAACTTGTGTGGGAACAATTTACTTATCAAGATTCATAACTGAAACGAAAATAGGGTGGGCATCTATAGGAGAAGAGATAGCCCCATACAGGGTAACTCTTAATTTTCGCATATCTAGGGAAATATTACAGTAAAAGTCTCCAGATTTTGTAGAAATAGTTTTCTTGTCAATTTACATAAATGTGGTGAAAATGGGTAGGGTAGGTTTACAGGGGGTAGTAGCTGCCAAACAAAGTGAATATTTATTATTGTATATCTAAAGAACTATTCAACCGATTTAAATTTTTTGGTCAAATGCATGTTCGGCATGTATAAATTAGTCAAAAATTATATATTTAATAAACAAAAATTAAACATAAAAAATAAAATGAACGCAATTAATTAACGTTTCTTTATAATTTTGGATAAAATATAATATTTTTCATTGTGTCCCAGCTCTGTATGATATAACAGTACTAACTTGGGTTTTACTGGCTAATGTTGCTTAGTTAAACATAGATTAAAAGGAAATGAAGGAAGTTAGTGATACACAAGGCGATTTTTATAACTTTGTCAAAACAGTTATCTCGAAAACATTTTCTTTCGCACACTAATCCTTGTCTTTTTTCCATATAGCAAATAATTCAATAATTCATCAAATTAGGCTATTTTAATTCCTCCGTTTGTCGGCGTGATGATATTTAATATAATGTTAAATATAGTGGAATAAAATTGGTAAAAACATGAATTTTTAGTAATTTTTAATTGGGATTATCTTTTTCCCATTCTTCTACACTTTTTGTTAGCGCGTCTATACTTTTTGATAACATTCAAACTTATATAAACTAATCGGACTTTATGGATAAATTCAACACCTCCTTTGAATTTTGATGACAAAATTTTTTAATATTTAAAATTTTTTGGTCTTTTGGGCGGGATGTGTGCGCCCCTCAACGGAATACAAATTTTGAAACAGGGATTGATACTTGTTGCAATTATGCGAATTTTGCGCCATATCTCGTCAATGTGCCCTAAATAGTCAACGCAGTTGATTGTCTGAAAGTTTAGAATACAAGAGCGAAAATTAAAAAATCAGTTTTTCGCGAGGCACATTCACAGTTTCTAATGGACTAGCATGGCCCAGCAAAAACTTTGCTTTCCTGGTAATCTAGCAGGTATAGTTGGAAACAAAAATAAACTACTCATTTTTTGCCCGAATAACAAGATATTTTTGTTCCGGTTGTCCACAAATTCATGTAGTTATTTTTAGACTCTAGGGGTACTCAAAAACATGTACCTAAACGAAAAGAAAACAATTTACCGTCAGTGAGATTCGAAGTGGGACACAAATTAACCGTTCGTTTTTAATGACTAACGTCTTACTCAGTACACCATCTCGCACTTAGTTTCCTAGGCGACAAAAACTCTTTTTAGTTTAAAATATCTTTTTAGACATTTTGTTAAAAAAACTAACAGCAACAGAATGGGGTTGAACCAACAATCTTCTGGTTGTTAATCCAAAGCTCTAGCCAATTCATCCAAGTCACTGCAATATTACTGTGCTATTATACTACTCAGTACTTATGTATTTATGTAATATAGAATAGGCGAATAATAATGACGCCTCATTACCAAAAAACTACTTTAATAAGTAGTTGCCATTACAGAAAGCCAAAAAAATTTACTGGGGGATTACTGCATAAACTTAGTTTTTTGTTATTTTACAGAATAAAATTTCAGGAGCATTAAAAAAAATCTAATAAAAAAAATTGATAGACTTTTTAATAATTACGCAAAAATTTTAATCTTTGTTTTTGTATTTTCATATAGCAAATTGCAATTTTTACAAATCTTGATATATATGGTAAATATAAGAACGTCAGAACAGATTTCGCTAAGGCACATCGAATGGACATAACGAAATTAACAATAATTGGCATAATTAATAGGTGTTTGTAATGCTTAACAGAAATGTAGAGACTCATCAACAAAAATTTCGAAAGATAAACATTTTATGTATATATATATATAAATATAAATTATTTATTACGTTTATACGCACGATTATAACAAATAAAAATAATGCTTGAAAAACATTCACTTTGGAGTCGCTCGCCTAGTTCAATAAATGGTTCAGTACATTGTTAGATATTGAATGCGATATTTTGGTTTGCAAAATTCTATCTATTAAAAGTGGACTTTCTACCGGCAAACTGTTCGAGAGACCCATTTGTGCATTGTAGGTATTTTCTTCTTAAGAATCATTTTAAAAATCAAATAAGCTAATGGCCAGTACTCGTTAGTTAAAATTTATTGTTAGTCAGTGTTGCTAAATCGTCTACAGCACACTGAACCAAATATCGTAGATAATATTGAGATTTTCGTAGATTTTAACGAAAAAAAAATTAAGAAATTTTCTTAAAATCAGCTAAATATATATATATATATATATATATATATATATATATATATTTTTTTTTTTGTAAAATATGTTAATTTGAACAAAATTTCCTTAAAAAATTAATGAAAAATCTGTTAAAACAACTAAAATTTAGTTAAATTGGCAGTAACTCTTCGCAAGTAAAACAACACACAATTTTATTAAAATTAACACCCTCAAAAAAGTTAATTTAAATAAATTATCTGTTAACTTATAATTTTATTAATTATTTAGTCTTTACTAGACATTGTCATGTAAGGAAACAATATTTATAAAAATTTGATGTATTAATACATAAACGAATTCACTTTAACTAAAATTTAGTAGAATTAAATAAAATAGAGTAGTTAAATTTAATAAAAATTCTTCAATATGAATAAAAAATTTAGCTAATTTGACTAAAGGTAAGTAAAATTGAAGAAAGGTAATTTCATTTTAATCAAATTGAATAAAATTCTTCAAATTTACTGAAGGCATGTAGAATTGAAGAAATTTCGTTAAAATTAATTAATTTATTTTATTTAAATTGAATAAAATCCTTCAATTTGACTAAATATCACAAAATTGACTAAAAGCATGTATAATTGAAGAAATGTCAGTAAAATTAACTAATTTATTTTAGTTAAATTGAATAAAATTCTTCAATTACTAAATATCTTCAAATTTACTAAAGTCATGTAGAATAGAGGAAATTTCTTTGAAATTAACTAATTCATTTTAGTCAAATTGAAGTGTTACATGTAGAATTGAAGAAATTTTTTCAATATAGAAAACGCATATTGAAGATCAGTTGAACGACAAAGTGTATGCACGTGTTTTTGGGTATATATACTTATTTTGTGTTTAAAAAATTAGTATACATACATATTCGAATAAATAAATTCTAGTGAAAAACTAGTGTGAATTTGTGTTATATCAGATATACTATTTAAGAACTAACAAGTATCTATCAACTTAATACTCATGCAGAAAATGTTAATTTATGTTTAAACTCCTGGATAGCACAAACTGCAAAGAACTAAAGCAACCGTTAAACATGCGGAAATTTGGAAGCCTTTTTTCATATTTTTCTCTTTACTTATTTTATAAATCATTTCCAGAGCAAATATACAAAATTTAAAAAATTTACTACTAGACGACGATCATCATCTCAAGGAGTACTTTTGTACGACAAAAAATTTAAAGTCATTAGAAAACTTAAAAATGGTATTCTAAAAAAAGGGTCATAAATAATATATAATAACAAATAAATTAACATAAATGAAGAAACCTACAATGAGGACCACAAATAATTTTTAAATATAGGTAAATATTATTTTATATACTAAATATATAAATATAAATATAAATTAAATATAAATATATATATATATATATATATATATATATATATATATATATATATATATATATATATATATATATATATATATATTCTTTTTCTTTCCACATTATCCAGAAATAAACGTTAAAAATAGTATTGAGGTAATATTGAGTGATTACAATGAAAACCATTGTTCGGCAACCAAAAAATCGTTTAGTGCACATCTGATGTACTCAGTAAATTGTAACAGTAAAAAAAGCCGTTAGAATTTAAATTGGAACAGAAGTATGTAGTTTATTTAGTTAAATTTATATTTTTCATTTTCGCACTCCGATATCCATTTTAAACACTTGTACCCAAATGCGGATTATTTCCATTTATTAAAAAATCATCTCCGTATTTGATGATCATATCAAGGATCCAGCAAGTAAAGTTTTAAATCAAAATAAAAAAAAAAATGGAAAACATTCTGAAGGATATATTTTACTAATTATTAAATAACTAATTATTATGTTTAATATCTATTCTTCTTACATATATATTTCAGATGGTCGTTTATTCGGTTCATTTAACAACGTACTAGTCCGTCCTTTCATCATATATGTAATTACCAGGGCAAGTTTAAATATAAAAATAATGAAAATATGCGCTTGAAAAATCATATACATAGAAAAACAGAGAAATGAATGTGTTTTCTTATATAAATTCTTTAAAATTCTAATAGTTTTCGATTTTTTATAAAAAAAAAATATATTAAAAATATTTGCAAATAGAATTTGATAGTCATATTTGATATTTCATTGCAGATATGTACGAAGTAGTAAAGAAATTTACAAAATTATTTATACAGTTAAGTTAATCAAACTTTAAAAAAATCAATAAAAATAGTGCTTTTGTTAAGAAAATTAATTTTGGTATTTATTATATACAAATTTATGGAAATACTTCAAGAATAAATATATTTTTAGTAAAAGTCTTGTGAAATATGCAAAAGCTTACTTTTCAAGCGAAAAACTTGAAAAAACTTGCCCTGGTAATTACTTACAAACAAAACTTCTGTTACGTAAGTTTAAACTAAGTTTAATTAAAATATTAATTTTTATAATATTTTATACTAATTATTTAGATATTTTTAATTTATTTTTACTTTTTATAAAAATTGACGTTTTTGTTATGCATATATTAAATATACTTATTTCTTTTGCAAAAATAATAGTTAATTGTTTTATATATAATAAATATTATTAAAGTGGATAAAATTTCTTGTTTTATTTTTGATGATAGTAAGTAGTCGTATTATTCACAAAAAATAATTTTTTATTAGTTAAATAAAATAATGCAATTATATATAAATGTAATTTTTCCTATCGGGGTTTAAAAGATATTTTAAAATTAACAAAATTTTGCCAAATTGAATAAAATTCAATAGTTAAAATGAAAAAAACATTCTTTAAATTGAAGAAAAAAATTGGGTAATTTGAATAAATTGTTCATTCAATTCAACTAAAATTCAGTAGAATTAATTATAATAGTGTAGTAAAATTGAATAAAAATTCTTCAATATGAAGAAACATTTTAGTTAATTTGAATAACATTTTATTCAATTTGACATAAAGTTTGTCAAATTAACTACGTTTTAATTAACTAAATCAATTAGTCATATTGACGACTTTTTAATTTTTCTGTTTAATTGACTCATTATTTTGTTGATTGATATTTAACCTACATTTATTTCTTCAATTCTACACCTCTTTTTACCCTATTTACTACTCTTTTTTGGTTGAGTGCAGAAAATAAAGTGAAAATAGTGCTCATATTTTAAAAATGACAACTTATCAAAATTGTGTTGAATTAAAAAAAAGTGTCGTAAAGCATTTAGCATATTTTTTATAAAATTTTAATTAAAAAAATATATATATATATATATATATATATATATATATATATATATATAAATAATAAATCAATCAATAAATAAATAAATATAAGTAATAATGGTTTTAAAATTTTCCAATAAAAAATAAATTAAATGAAATATAAAAATTTATGATAAAATATTTGACACCATCTAAACAGTTTTAATTGAATTGGATTTTAGATAAAATGGAATATAGCTTCCAAAGTAAAGAACACATAATATTTTTTTTTTTTACATTTGAAAGTTTATACATATAAATAAAGTATTGTATACACTTTAAATTTTGAAGCTAATTTTCATATTTTTTTAGGAATGGCCTTAACTTATAAATGTTTATTTTTATTAATTGAATTAATTGAACGATTGTTAATATTTTTAATTATTCAACAAAATATTCTTACAATTTTTCTTTAAGTATGTAAAATTTATTGGTGATTAAACATTTTGTTTCGTATGTCAGTAGCATTAACAATTTTAATGATAAGATTTAACATAAATTCTAAATTATTTAATTTTAATCTTATTTGAAATACTAAGCACTTACTGAAATAAAAAATCAAATAATATATATATTTTTAATTTAAAATTATTAAACTTTGAACGTTTGTGGTTTTATTTCCTTTTTTATAATACTTTATGTTCGCTTTCTTCTTTTTTATAGATAAGTAATTTTCTGTTTTTATTACTACCGCCGGTATTAATGTATCTATTCAAAGAATATGGACGTTTCGTAACAAAAGGCATTCATTTACTTTGGGCTCTACTTATAATTGTTGGTCTTAGTTCCATGTATTTTCACGCTACTTTAAGTCTCATCGGTCAACTGTTGGATGAATTGGCCATATTATGGGTTTTTATGACAGCGTATTCTTTGTTTTGTCCGAAAAAATATTTTCCAAGATTTTGCAAAAGTAACAGGTAAGAAAATGTAAGAATTTTTAAATTAGTACTTTGGTATTTACTCACATAATTGAAAGATTTTTTTGTGGTAATTAATTGCACTTATTTTAGACCAGTAGTACTATAATATTTTAATGGTCCACAAAAGTTATTTTAAAATATTCGATAAAATTTTTTTATTGGAATATAACTATATTTTTGTAAATATTTAAATTAAAAATAAAATTTAAAATGTTTGGTTGCTTATTTAAATACTACAAATACATTAAAGTGAATTGACTTGTATGAAGACAAAAAATTTTGCAAATGTACCCCACTAAAATTAAAAATTTATATGTTTTAAACTAATTCCCAAAATATTTTGGTTTAATTATTTCGTTCACGTGAGTTGAACCATTTTTAAAATGCCACCAAAAATATGGTTTTCAATCAAGTGTACATAATTTTTAACTTTTTATCAAAAAAATTACAACATATGATGGACAAATAATGAGTAAAAAAATTTTTAAACTTAGTTTTCATTCTCGCGAAATTAAAATGATTTTATTTTAAATAATATTTTATTAAAGTTTGAATATTTTGGACATTTTCCATCGTAATTTATATTTTAGGGCATCATTGGAAAGGTCTCATTCAATACTATTGATATATTTATGCCTTCAATCCTTTAGTTGTACAAGTAAAATTTGTATGTCAAATAAATGGTTAGTTAAGAAAATAAATGTCACCAAAAGCATATACTTGCCATAAAAACTATAAATTCTTGTAAAATTTCAGAAACCTCTATAATTCGATTATTATAGACGTTTTAAAGGAACTTATCATATTTTTCATAAATTCATTTAAATTTAAGTATAACAAATACTTTCATGTGACTTATTTGCAAAAATTGCTTACTTAACCTTTTGGGAACAAAATGTATACAATTGACTGACTTGCTGTTAAAGGGTTAATTAAGTGTAATCTTCAATAGTATTAGGATAACCATTCTAATGGTACATTAAAACGCAATATATGTTGAAAAATTTCAAAAATATATAAAATTATATATTTGAATAATGAAAATATGACAAAAAAAGTTGGTAAAATCTCAATATTCCGCGACTAAAAACAGACATAACAATTACTTAAATCAATATTCCGTGCCTTAGTATGCCTCTATTACAATTTGAAGTTAATTTTCTTTTAACGAAAATTTTGATAATTATATTGAAAATGGTCCTGCTCACGTAAATTTAAACATTCAGATGTAATATTTGGATAGAGGGCTACATTTGCAACTTTTTTACTATACATTTTAAAAAGCGAAAGAAAGTATATTTGGCCTATCTTTAATACTTATACATTTTCAGCTCTGTATTCAATGTGTGAAGGGAATTTCCTTGCATATGCTTTTTAAAGAAATATTCATCTAATCAATCACTTCAAGTTTTTATGCTTTAACAGTTTTTCAGAGCGATTCCCTCCTTATCAGACCAAAAATATAGTAAATAAAATTGTCAAATATATTCCTATGAAATCGTGATTTTGAAAGTAAGTTTAAACGTCAATAAATCTGATAATTGATCGAGTTTGTTGCAGATTGAAGCAAACAGGAGAAACTTTTAATTAGAAATCTTATAATAATGTCGCAATTGGAATACGCAAATAATGTTAATTTTAATGCTTGATTTTATATTCCACATCCACTTTTGGATAAAAAATGGTTTCAAATTCAACTTTTAAGCTTCTAGATCGTATACCGATCACAACTACTATTTATACTAGGTTGGCTGAAAGTTTACTTCATTTTTTTTTTTTCAGTATTATATGAAAGACCTTTAAAATGCACATTTAATGGCTCATAGATAATATCGTTCTATGTTCGTTTATATTATAAATTTTATAATTTATCAACCAAAATTCACATATTTCCCGTTTTTAAAAATTCTAACTAATTCAAATTTTATCCGAACATTTCGAATTCTTTTTTCCACCGCAAATAATATATTCTATATAATCTGAACTTATGCAATATATATTGGTATCAAGATACACCTAATTTCATAACCTTTTCATTTATTGTTTGGGGAATATCAGAAAAAATAGGTTACAAAAATTAAAAAAAGGAGAAAAACCCGTTTTGTCATAATTATATAAAGATTTTATATAAATATTTTATACTTTATAAATTTTTAGCAAACAATTTCGGATATATTCCGACATGCTCTTGAAATATCGTTTACACTATTAAATGAGCCTTTCAAAGATCTTTTATATGATCCGAACATTTGGAAGAAATATGAAATAATAATAATAAAATCCGAACAAAGAGATATTTTTTTATTCAATCCAACTAGCGAAAAGATAACGCCATTAGGAACATTAGGTTTAAAATTTAGTAAACTTTGTTTGGAAATATCGAGATCTAATATTTTCTTCATACAAATGGGCCAATCCTAATGTATTAATATCAATGATCGATTATACGAACATGAAAAAAATCATTGACCCTTACACCTATGAAAGTTTAATTTTGCTATATATGGGTGCCCCGATGGCCTAGTTGGTAGTGAGCTAGTCTGTCAGTCTGGGGGTTGTGGGTTCGATTCCCACCAGAGACTCTGGTCTGTTTCACTACAACGAGCTAAGGTCTTCGTTACTCCGCTCGGTTAGAATTAGAATATAATTTGTAATTGTATTGTAATTATTAAATAAATAAATAAAAAAAAAAAAAATTTTGCTATAACTTATATTTCCAAAACCAATAGAGTAGAGGTAAATTCATGGCTTAACATAAAAAAATGTTGGATAAAAAAAATGTTGAGGTTACCTTTAAAATCGAAATGTTTGAAATAGATAAATAAAGCTTATCAAAGAATATGGTAAACACAAAAATTGCATATTACTTATTAAATATATATATATATATATATATATATATATATATATATAGATTATATGTATAGGTTCAAGGACTATGAATTATTTAAATACAATCGATAACTGTCATTTAACGGTATTTATTATAAACTATACAATCAACAATACGGCGTTTCTGCAAATCAAATTTTAACATTTCAAACTCTTATACTACTTATATGAATATCTAACAAGTATAATATTTTAATTTATCTTCATTTCAATACTCTTTTATGTTAATTTTTGTTGTGGTTTACATATTAATCTTATACTACATGTGACGTATGTATTTAGTTAATATTAAATAGTTGAGGAAACCCCCTCTTAATAATACTTAATTTACTTAATAGTTTTCCAATAAAAGCCGTAACAATTCTAACAATTACTATTTGTTCTCTGCCTTTGTAGACGTCTTTTTAGTGTACTGATGTTTGTATTTGCACTAACAGCAACAGGACTTTCAATATGGAAGCCTATAGTTAATGCTTTTGTATTAATGGCAATGGGTGTACCTACTATGGTTATGCTATACAGGGAATTGAAGAGGTAAGTTTTGTATAAGTATAAAAAAATAAATATTAAACAGTAATCATAGAAAAAATATACAAAATAAATTAATATGTATGTATGTACCTACCATAAAATTAATACTTTTGTATGTTAACAATATAACATGTATTACTTACTAAGTAATATGTATTACTTACTAAGTAATACGAGCAAATAAATAGGTTATCTTCGTAAGCTCTTATAAACTCATTCCTAAAAAATATAATACGAAGATTTCAAAAGTTTTTGACCTTTGTTGCAATGTTTTATGACAGCCTTTGATAAACCATAACATTTGTTTAGATTAAATAAAAGAAAATGCAAATATAATTAGAATATTAAAAAAACTAGTTAATTTGAAAAAATTTAGCAATATTTAGTTAAATATCCGTCGTGTTATATAGCTTCCAAGAACCTTTTAGTCATACAGTTAACCAATGCCTTTCATGTTTCTGATGATATCGACTACCAGGCATCCCATGCTATTATCCATAGTTCATCTTTGTTTTTGACTTTAAGAAGCAAAATAACATTCTTGACAATTCTCCAAATCTTCTCAATTAGATTTAAATTCAGTGGATAAGAAGGCCACTCCATGAGGTTAAAGTTTTCCATTCTAAACTAATCTTTTAGTATTATCGAAATATGTTTAGTGTCATTATCTCTCTGATATCGCGACTTCAGAAGCATTTTACATTCAGTGTATGGTAGCATTACATTTTTAAGAATATATGGAAAGAGATGTCGATCAATATTTTCTTTGATTCACAAAATTGAACCAACGCCAGACCAAGAAAAACAATCCCATATCAATAATTTTTGATCACTATACTTTATGGCTTTTGTGATGCACTTTGATTGAGTGCTATGATTAGTGTTTTGTTTATCTTACGCATAATTTATCTTCGGCTTATAGGACAATATAAAATTTCTATATTTTTCTCACATTCCGGCCCAACCCAATAAAAGTATTCTTTAGCGATTTTGTGAATCAAGAAAAATATGAATTGACATCTGTTAAAATTTTGGAATATTTGATATTTTTAACGAAAATATACCTCAAAATTACTTATTTTTAGCTAGATTTCAATGTAATTTTACAGAAATATAACTAAAGGAAATGATGATATCGATAGAATACAACTAGAAGTTTATGTGAGAGGCAATTCAAACTAAATTTTAATAAAATTTAGTAATTTTTTTCAAAACGGCAAAATAAAATATGTGACTACATGTATTTTGTTGTTGCATGAATTAGGTTTTTGATAACTGAATTAGGTTTTTGTCTCTCACATAAACTTCTAGTTGTATTCTATGATATCTACATTGAAAAACGTAAATTTAACCTTCAACAGAAATTAGGGTCAACATCTTTGGAAACGCCCTCCTTCCTTGAATATGTGCAAAGTAAATTTTATTAACTGATATTATGGGTTTCTCCGGGTGAACCTGCTCCGAAGAAGGCCAAGGTAAGTTTGTCGGATAATAAGGTGATGGCAAAAGTTTTTTGGGATGCACGCGTAATAATCCACATCGATTACCTTCAAAAGGGAAAAGCAATAAACGGCGAATGTTATGCCAACTTATTAGATTTAATGAGGATTTAAAAAGAAAACGCTCATATGGCCAAGAAAAAAGTTATTTTTCATCAAGATAATGCAGGGGTGCACATGTGTGCAGTCTCAACGGCAAAACTCTGTAAATTGGGCTACGAATTGGTACCTCATCCCCCATATTCTCCGCATTTAGCCCCTAGTGACTACTTCCTATTTCCAAACCTAAAGAAATGGCTCGGTGGAAAGAGATTCAGCTCCAACGATGAAATTATTGACCAAACAAATGCCTATATTAAGGACCTCGAAAAATCCTATTTTTTACGCAAAGTAAATGAAGACACTTGCTCAAAATTTGACAGTAGTCTGTTAACAGGTGATACTTGATGGGAATAGTTTTGCATTTCATATAATTACGAGGGAAGTTCGAAAAGTCACGGACTTATTGATCCGCCCTCGAATTCAAACTTTAATAAAAAAAAGCATTTAAAATAAAATGTTAGAAAATTTTACTAAAATTTAATTTCTCGAGAATGAAAACTAATTTAAAAAAATTGTTACTCATTATATATTAAACGACATTTGTCTATCATATGTTATACTTTTTTTTATAAAAACTCAAAAATTATGTACACTGTTGATCGAAAACCATATTTTTAGAGGTGTTTTAAAAATGGTCCAGCTCACGTAAACGAAATTCACCACAGGTGTAAAGGGTATATATAAGTTAATCATTCCTTTTGTAATTTCTACAATATTCATGAAAGATCCCAAAAAGTATATATTTTCTAGATCCTTATTGATAGGGAAGTCGATATTACTATCTCCTTCTTTCTATATGTTTTACACATCAAATTATAGGGAATATTTTTTAGAATGACACAAAATTAACCAATTCGTTCCATTAATAAAAAAATATCGCCAAAAAACCGAAAAGGCCTCTAAAAACGTGTTTTTTTTCGACTTTATAATATAAGGCACCGACTTCGTTTTTGCACAGAAAATTCGAAATCTTTTTTTTTGGAATATTTTTGTTCATTAGTAACAGAGATGTCGGTCAAAACGTATTAAGCTTCAGAAATTGTTTTTGTACTAATCTGTTGTAAATATTTTTCTCTAATTTCGGTTTTTTGAATTAACCATATCGATCCATAAACAACCGATTTATAGGCATAAATCTGAAAAAAATTATTAAAAATATACACACACAAACATGTATAAAAACCATTGCAATGAATTTCAGTGTTGTTGTTTTTTGTGTATATACATACCAGTGATGTGCCAGGAGGTGAGAAAAAAAAGAAGCTAAATTGAACTTTAAAAAAGGTAAAAAAAAAAACTAAATGCCGTAAAAAATAAGGCCAGAAAAAGCTATAAGGCCAGAAATTTTTTTATTTTTTATTTTTTTAATTTAAAAATTTATTTTTTCTCGTTCTCATTAGTCTTTGATATTTTTTAAAGATATTGTAATAAATTTACAAATAAAACATAGAACGGTTGCCAGCAAAATGACCCAATAAAAAATGACCCATAAAATTCCCATACATATTTGAGTTATATATCATATATAAAAATATTATTATTATTTAGTATTTAAGAACATAATACAATTATGATATTAAATATGAAAGAATTAGGTACTAACAGCTATGGTTTTAAACCTATCATATATAAAATAACCAAATGTTTTGAAGTAATCTTTCGTAATTATAATTCATTTTTGCTTATTAATTTCCAAACTTTTGGGTGACTAAAAGCAAAATAAAAGATTAGATTTAGCCTTAAAAAGGCTAAACTGCCAACACTCACACATACACACGATCATTTTCTATGCATGTGTGGACGTTTTTTAGTTGGAAATAGAAGAATTGCAATGACTCAGTGTTCTTTTTTTTCTGCGTAAGCATGTACATACTCTACATACTATAGTATGTATATAAATTTAAATCAGAAGCTACCAGTGTTGTTTTTTTAAGAAACTCTTGCTATGACAGTTTAATTTTGTGTTTACATTTTGTAGTTTGGAATAAAATTTAAATTATTTTTACAAGCATAAATGTGAAAATATGAAAGCATACTTTAAGGCGTAAATTTTATTATTTGCCGTTAACATAGTGTCTACATTAAACAATTTTTTTATCAAAGCAAACGTCAAAATGAACGCGAATTTGTGGAAGGTGGCAACAGTTGCACAAAAACAACAATATGGCGTATTCATTATTATTTTTAATATATGCAGTTTGGCAACTGTAACAACTAAAATAATAATCAGCTGTCTAACTAAGGTTACCTTGTATATATTCGCACTGATTTTGACGTTTGTTTTGATAAAAATTTGCCTAACGTAGACACTAGGTAAGGTGATGAAAGGTAAAAAGATTCGGCACAGTCGAATACAGCCTTCTAACTTATTTTTTTTCGTCTTAGATAAGACTGAAACGTCAAACAAAAGAAAAAAAGCACGTGCAAATTATAAACAATGATTGTTGAAATTGAAAAATAATAAGAAGAAATTGTAAGAAATTTGTTTTTAATGTTTTTATAAATTGAAATAATTTAAATATTTCTATACAGCACTTTTTTCTTATTACTCATTGTCTACACGAAAACATTTTTATTTCTTAACATAAGAAGTAACATCGGCAGAATAACGGAAACAAATTTTTATTTCCAACTTTTTGTTAAGGGGTGGAAAACACATACATGAGAAATTTTAATTTTAAATTGCCTTTTTTACCGAAAATTTTAAATTCTTCCGTTTTTATTTTTTATTTGACTTTTTAAAACAATATTTATTCACTTTGCACCTTTTGTTAAAAAGCAAAATATTAAAAAATAACATTAAATTTGACAGCTTATGTTAAACATTATTGCTCAACTTTGTGTTTAAACATTTATTGCGAAATAAATTGCGCAATAGATTTCTTATTGATCCACACGTAACATTTTAAAGAGAGAGAGAGAGAGAGATAGAATTTGACAATTGCCAACATAAAAATGTCTTCGTGTAGACTAAAGGTCTTACACTAAAAAATGAAGAAAAACACAATCAGCTGGTCTCATAAAGTTGTTATTTGCTTTAACCCTAATCAATTTTGTCATTTTTTTTTTTTTTGACAAATGTATTTAATAAACACATATAATTTGTATATACTTGCATATATTTACATAACTTACATTTAAAATACGATTTTATTTACCATGTATACATTTTTACTTTGATAATTTTCTTTCAAAAGTTTATCTATACTTTTTGTATTTATTTATAATAGAACAAATATATTTATAAATATTTATCATAGAAAAACACCTTTACTTTATTTCAATAAAAACAAGAGTAGAGATAAAATCATAAAAACTGTTATTAATCATTGTATTTATGAACTTTATACATACAGTACTGTGCAGAAAAGCAACAAAATTAGGGTAAACCTAACAATTGTTTAATTTTTTACAATATTTAGTTCACAATAAAAATAGGTTATGAAATTTTATACATATTTAAGGATTAACAAATACACAAACTTCCAAAGTGCTTTAAGTTTATCTATTAACAAAATGGGGAATAAAGCACTAATATTTATATATGAGTGTGCACAACAACATCAACATATTGATATATTGTTTAGTTTTGTTTTATATTTTCTGTAAAATTTATAGCACACTGAGGGAAAAATTACAAAACCGGCTACGGTTATGTTTACATTGTCACCTTACGCGGTATCTATTTTATGTAAACTTTCGTTTTAACTTATATAATATATACTATTTTCGAAACATCCGCCGTCGCTTTGCCACACCAGTAAATTTTACACGTCGAATGCCGCCTGTGAACAAGCTTTAGGATATTGTGACGCCTACAAATGCATGAGATGTATTTCGCACAGCTTTTGATGCACGAATAATATGCTTTTGATTATTTTTCATATAAATTGTAAAAAAAGTAAAAAAGTCAAATTTTTTTAAACGTTTATTAATATTTGCGGATTTCTAAAAATTGGTTTTTTAAATTCAAAATTTAAATGTTTATAATTTTGTAAAAATTTCTTCACCATTGTTTTTTACACAATTTCGTAATTTGATGCAAACTAAATATAAAAATAAATAAGAAATCTATGAAAATTCGGATACTGTATAGCGAAAAACTTAGCCAAGGTATGTCGTAAAGAAACTTTTAAAATTTTAAAATCTCGTAAACTATAATCATATATACGACGACGTTTGTAGTTCTTGGCTGGACGATTTTACTCATATATTAATCTTTTAAATTGGTTCAGATATAAAAAATCGAGATGGTTTTTTTCAAACTCGAAGAGTCCAAGTTTTGAACCCTGTAGACCCACTCCTATTTCGTTTAAATGTAACTATTCGTTTTGAAACTGTCGTCACCGTCATTTATATTGCCAGCCTACTACGTTGACAGTTTCTCGATTTGGTTTTCTTACAGTGGAAAAATTAATTATTTATGATATATATATATATATATATATATATATATATATATATATATATATATAATGATTGTGATGCACAAATCATCGATATGCAATCTAATATTGTTTATTTGAGGGGTGAGTTTAAAAATTATATCTGACATTAACATAAAATATAATTATTATACTTTATTTATTACTCATTTTCGCACAAGTGAGAGTTTTAAGTATGCACGACTTAATTGAGGCTATGGCACATTAAACCTGCGAACGGAGTCCAGAACGAAACTTTTTGATTGAAAAGAGGTAAAATTATAATTATATTTTATTTAATAATATTTATATACTTTTTAAAATAATACTTATAATATAATAAATATCACAACAAATAAAAAAAGTTAATTGGTTTTAATTCATTTCAAATAAAATAAAAAACAGACGGTGTGAATTGGATACCGATTCGTTTTCAATTCCACAGTATCAAGTATAACCACTGTAGTGTTCTTTTCGACAATAATTTAGTTTCAATTTGATACCATTGCGTTAACAAATTTTCGTTTTAGACTTGAACACGCCGTTTTAAAATTTAACACATACGTGTCTGATACACTATTGACACTGAATGGTATCATTTCGAACATGATTGTGATCATAATTTTTTCTGGGTATACTGATTCGATTAAATTGTTAATTGTTTTCTCTAGAATAGTTCCATTTAAATTTTTTGACTACACAACACTTTGGTCTACACTAAATTAGAAGACTTTATAAGGTTTTGCATCTGAGAATTAGGCAATTATCTTTAATATAATCTTTCAAAAGTTTTAAAAATATATATTTCGGATTTTACCCTTGCTAACAAATGTATTATGAAATTGTCGTGCTTCTCAAAAATCTATTATCCTAAAAGAATCTAAATTTTTTTTGTAGATTTTTTAAGAAAATCATCGAAAAACTATATTCAATAGAGGTTTCTAAATGAAACGAGGTTACTAGTGGATATTCCAAACCCGAATTCAGGAAATTATAATGATGGTAACACGGCAATTCGTTTTTTCCTAATGTAGAAAAGACTGCAGAAATTATTGGCCTAGATGTAGAACTGGTAAAGCATTTTCACATTATTTTAGAAACTCTTGGATGTGGTAATGTAATCGATTTTGTTGGCTTTGAAAATTATGCCATAGAAACTAGGCAAAAATTTAAATGGTTTTATACGCCAGCTACACTATCCGAAGAAACACAGGAGACAAGAAATAAGGGCTGTAAAAACTTTCGCGATCATTTCTAAAGAAAAACATCCATACAGGACTCCAATACAGATTTGCTGCATAGACTATTAATATCATCAGATTCATTAATTTGCAGCTTATGAAAACCACCAAAAACTAGGAGGTCAAATGTAACACCTGAAATTTTGTTACTGTTTAAAAGCCAAAATATATCTTTTGAAGATGCTGATGAACAGGGCAAGTTTCTCCAGCTTAAAAATTATGCTTTTGCATATTTCTCATGTATTTTTCAAAAAATGTCGCTATTAAGTTTTATTTTTTTATAAAAAATTCAAAACTAATAAACTTAACCTAACCTACATACATATATACACAAAAATATAGACTTTTGATCACTCAGAATGCGAAAATCTCACACTGTGCGATGTTTGCCGGAAAATTCTTTGTAATTTATACCAACTTAGTATAGTTTGTAGACACCATTTTCAATATAGTATATACCCCTAAAATTGGTTATTTTAAAAGAAAAGATTTTTCGGACTTCGCGGTTTTAAAACTTTGTATCTTTAACATTTTTAAACTGCATTAGAAAGAAATTATCCTTTTTAAAAAGTATATGGGCAAAAACATAAAATTTTTAATATTTAACTACAATTTTTTCGGACTTTTTTCTTAGCATATTGACAGCGCTTTGAACGAACAAAAAACAAACACTTTCGCAAGGGGGCCTAAAAGTTATCACGGTTTAAAGTTTGAAATTAAAAAAAAAAATTCTCAAAATTTCAAATTACACACATTCATAAATCTTGTGAAAAACTATCACCACATGCCAAAAGACTCCCATTTACTGTTGCCAGATTTGACGATTTATCGTCATTTAACGATTTTTGCCTCAAAGTTTGTAAAATGACGATTTGACGATTTTTCTTCTAAAATTGCCGATTTTTTACAATTTTTAAAATATGTCAATTTTAGAAATTATTTATTTTATAAATCAATTAAAAACAAATTTACCGTAATTTTTTAAATAATCCACTTTATGAATATTAGCCCTGTTCAAGTAAGAGTCAAATTTACAGGTTTTAGTCAAAATTTGTCAAACAAACAACAAAGTATAAATAATTTTTAAGTACAGGAAAGGCTGGAAAGACTTTAGTGAAACTTTCAATACAGAAAATAGGTGTTAGCTTTAACCAAATTTTCGAAAGACTTAATTATTTGTTTAAAATCTAATGAAATTTGATGTTTTAATCATTAATTATATAAAGTATTAATTTCTTAAAAAATTACAATCAATTAAACAATTCAAGTTTAACAAAAATATATTTAATCATTTAATTCTTTAATTCAAATTCATTAAAAATTTGCTTTAGAAATTATTTCTTAAATTATTTTGCAAAAGATTAAAAACCAAAAATGAAAAATAAATTATAGAAATTTTTTATTATTTACGAAATAAATTTTTGAGAAATATTGTAATCTTAAATTTCAATTTCTAATATTAACAATAATGATATTATTTATTTTTTCGTTCATTGCTGTTTAATAAAAACTTGAGGTTTTATATGTTCCATTTTGTTGACAATTTTTAAAAACTAAATTGAAGATTTTTTTATTTTTTTTTATCGTCAAATTGACAATTTTTAATGAATTTATTATTATCTCCTCCCAATATTATCGTTACTAGCTATCGTTACTACTAATTTTGCACAATTTTTAAAATAATAAAAAAGGTTCAAATTTGTTAAAAATATTATAAATTGTTAATTTCAAGATAATTGACAAGAGAAGAAAATAAGTTAATATCTTTTATGGTTTAATAGTTTCAAGGGTTTAAACTATGCAAAGTCTTAATTTTTACTGAACATATTTGCAAATATCTTTTTCATAATTAAAATATGATTATTTATTTATCTTTACTTAAGTAAAGACATATTTTTTATCTCTTCCGATTAGGTTGTGGTTTCTTGACATTATATTTGCAGAGCTAACTTACCAATCAAAAACATTCTGTTGGAATTTTTATTCTAAAATATTTTTAGAATATTATTTGACGAACGTTCAGCGTCCTTTTTAAGTTATACATGACACATGATACGCGGATTTTTTATTTTTTTTATTTTTAAAACTAAATTTTCAAAAAGTCTTTTAAAATTTTTGCAATTAAATATTTTGATATGCCGTTTCGACAATACGATGCCAAATCCAAAAAAAAAAAAACGATTCTTTGAAAAAAGTCCTGAAAGTGTGCCAGGCGAAAAAAGTGCATCAAATTGCACATACAGCAACCAAGAAGTAAAAAAATATTAGAAAAGCTAAAACTGGTTTCAAAGTTTACCATCGTATAATTTTTAATCGAATAGCAATAGGGCCATAATATATTAAGAAATATTGTTCCTCTATTTCCGAAGAGCAGTTCTCTTGTTTTTCTAATTTTTCAACTTTGAAGAACTGTAATTAGTAACGATAAAGACCGTGAACCACAAAACTTTGTAATTTGTTTGCTTATAGAGTTACTAATAAAATGTTATTAGTCATTTTGCAAAAGCAAAACAATGTTCAAAATTATTGTAACATTAACTCGGTTTCATTGATTTTAAATTGTTTGTGTTTTTACCCATATACGCTAAGGCTCCCATAGGAGGAAAAAAAGTGTTTTTATTACCCCTCTGAAAATAAACCTTTTTTATGTTTCCCAAGATATTTCGGTTCTACTTATGATCGTTCGTTAGCTGAACCGTTTTTTTTTTTTTTTTTTGTTTTTTGAAAAGAAACGCATACAAAATGCGGTATCATTCCAAGGGTGAAGTCAATCAATATTTACATATTCCACAAAATATCATATTTTTAAAGTTTTTTTTTTACAATGTTGATTGTCATTTTTAAAATTCAAATATTTAAATTTTTACTTGCTTTAAGATATAAGTTTCTGATGTCTGTTTAATTTTACAGGTCAACAAAAGAGCATACAAATTTTATATCACGAATAATATGATATTCTGAGGAGTTTTTATATTATATAATTTTCTATGTAATAGATAGAGCAAATTAGTCATTAATGTTTTATAGAGAAGGAATAGTGCTAAAAAAATGTAGTACAAGTCATGTCTCCAACTTGCCCTACATAGCAACTAAAAGTCTTTAAAATTGTGAAAATACCCGAAAATATGTGAGCAATAATCGATGAACACAGGAAGCGTTATATATATAAATATATATATATATATATATATATATATATATATATATATATATATATATATATTACTCTTTTGTTGACTTTGTTATTCAAATATGGATTTTTATTTTTTAAAACTTGATGTCCGCGCATTTTCAGATTTTTATTATTTTACCATTTTGGAAATCTCTCGTCACATGAGTCACTCCTTACCCCTGATTTTTCATTGTTTAATGAGGGTTAATTTAGAAATACTTAATTTTTACAACTTTAAAGAATAGAAGTATAGAAGGCTATGTTTGGTAAATTGGAAACTTGAGTCGTACTACATTTTTGTAGAGCGCAATTTCTTTTCTGTTAAACATGAATGACTAATTTTTTTCTCTATTTATTACCTAGAAAATTATATAACCTAAAAATACAAAACTCATGTTTTTAGGAGTTTGGGTTTAGAAAACGTAAAAAAGGGAAGGTAACATAAACAAGTGCTAAACTCTTTTCCTTAGCTTTCTCCTTTTACCAACTTTAGCAAAATATCTCTTCAGCCAAAGATTTTTCTGTGTTTCAAATACAACTATTAGCAATTATAATATATGAATTTATTTTATCCCTTTACAGAGTACAAGATCAACGTGTCTACCGTTTGGGTTTACGATCAACTGCTGTCTGGTTAGTAGCTGTAATCTGTTGGGTTAACGATCGCATGTTCTGTGATGTGTGGTCTGCAATAAGTTTTCCATATTTACATGGCTTTTGGCATGTTTTTATATTTATAGCTGCATACACGGTACTTGTTGTATACGCATATTTCTACGTGGAAAATGAATTACCACAGAGGCGACCACAACTAAAGTATTGGCCAGTTAATGATTTTGAATTGGGTATACCCTTCATAAGTATACGAAATCCGGGTAAGGAGTTTGAAAATGATATTTAAAACTCATGGAATAAAAAAAAATTAAATTGAAACAAATATATAAGTGATATAAACATTCAGGAAATCCAATGCTTCGATTTGTAAAGAATGTAACGAACTTGTTGGTTTTTAAAATATAAAACTTCTAATTGCTTAGAAGTATGTTAGTTGTTAGTTAATGTTAAACAAATTATTTGTCCAAAAACCATTAACGTTAAAAGTGATATAAACCATGTTGCACAATTGTTTTTTTAATATTAAAATATTATAAAATACAAGTATTTAGGATTCAATTATACTAGATTAAATTTATTATCAAATAAAGTAGACTAGAGAAATATTTAAGAAATATGAAATAACTCATTATAAGTAAATAGAGTAAATTTTAAAAAAATATAAAATAGCTTGTTACAAGTAAATACAATTAAAAATATATATATATATTTAAATATACCCTACAGGCAAAATAATACGAAGCGATATGAATTCGTATTGCTTAGAAGAAAAATTTTATTGCCGCAATAATATTCGTATTGCGGAAGTTTCCCCCACGGAGAGAGATTGTGTGTCACAGGCGATACATCTAACCAAAAAGAAAACTGGAAGAAAAGTAGGCAATATTGCTAGATAATCATCTAGGTGAAAAGAAGGAGATACTGCCAGATAATCTTCTGGAAGATGTAATAAATATTTAGAAAAATTATTACTAAATAAATCTTGAAATAATGTAGTAAAGAAAACTTTTACATCTTGTAAAGCATTCATGAACATAAATCTTAACATCATAAAGCATCAAAACTAAAACGCACACATAAAATACCCATTTTGTTGCTAAAAGACAAACAAAGTTCTTCAACATTTTTTTTTTTCATTTTTGAAAAATTTTTTGACAAATGAAAAAATTGTGACTGAAAAATAAAAGTATTGCATTAATTTCTTCCAGAAAATCTCAGTGGGATATCATCAATTTATTGCGGAGGTGATAATCAGCTTACTGAAAAAAGGGCGATATTTTGAGAATAAAAATATTAAAAAAATAAAATTTTATATATTTTTTGTTGTTTATTGCCCAATTTTCTTTAAACTGATAAAAATGCAGTATTAGAAAAATATTGCTTTGATGATTTTCGTTAAAATAATAAAAAGAAGATATTGCGTAAATTTCTTCTAGGAAGATATTTCCCAAATGTTTATAGGATATAAATTGTTATTTTTATGTATTTCAGAAAGAAATACAATTTTCTTGTTTTTGTTCAAAAATATTTCAGCTATCAAGGCTGCTAAAAACAAAAATGCTGCTCACTTTAAGTAGCTTTATTTTTTAGAACCTGTAATCGATTGCCGACTTAGGGCAATCAATTGTGTTAAACAAATATTATAATAAAATGTTGAAATTATAAAACTTTAACATATTTTAACTTTCTCAAATAAATATATTTATAAATTAATTTTTTAATCAATCAAAAAATTTCAATGTCATTTTAAAACTGATTAGAACACAAATTAATAAGTGCGTTCGTTTACTTAAAAATTTGTACTCTCCAGTAAAAATTAAAAAAAAAAAACTGAGTATTTACAAAATTTTACTAGTTTTATTTTTGCTTAAAAATCCAGTAAAACATATGGTTGTAAAAAGTAAACAAAACAAAGGAAAAGGTTCGAAAAATTTAAAAAAAGCAGTATTTTTGAATTCAAATTTTACTAAATGGTACAATAAAATATATTTATAACAAAATGAAGAATTAACTAAGTTTTTGTTCGCTACTATGCACATATTTCGATTAAAACCCTGTTGGTTTTTGTTGGTGTTTTATGTTTATTTGTTTTCATTTTACTGGATTTTACAAATTTTCCTTCCGTTCGCGTACTTTTTTGTTTACAATTTTTTTTGTAAATTTTTAATTTACTCAGTAAATACTCAGTTTACTGGATTTTACTGGAAAAATAAAACAAAAATACTGGAAAAATAAATAAAATAATTGGCACATTACTGCCTCATGAAACTAATTTCTTAATTACATATTTAATTAAATCTGACTTCGTTAAGTGCGTCGATAAGTACTAATTTTTCATGAAATATGTACTAAGATAAAAAGTATGTAAGATTTGCTACAACTAAATAAATTTAGTGCTCTAACATATTTTAAACTTTGTTATTCTTTAATTTCAACAAATGAAATCCAAAAAATACAGTTGAGAATTTTTTAAAATATAAAGTACAATTGAACTAAATTTTTAACTTCTCTGTTTGTTTTAACTGCGGAATAATAATAGAAATTTATGGAGATTATCATACTGTTGACCAGTTTTTATTGCCTTCAATTCTAATTTATTTTAATATTGATAATACGTATCTTATTCAGTTGGAAAAAGCACTCTTCAACGGAAATTTATTTAGAATAAATGCGAGCGCTATATTCGTTTGTGCCATATACTATACTTAATACTATATACTAATAATTTTCAAAAACAAATTTTTTAAATTGGGATTATTTGGAAATTATTACCTCGTTACTATAATAGACCTTTTTCTTTAAAAAAAATTATATATATTGAAAAATATTTACTTTTTTGAATAATGACAGTTTTTATTGATAAATTTTACTATTTTCCAATATGACACTTCTTTATAAAAAATTGTATCATATACAAAGTTTTGTTTTAACCACAAAATTAATATGTATATATGTAATATTTTCTTGAAAACAGCTCTTAAAAACTAATTATAGCTTTTTTGAAACGTAAAAAATATATAATTTATTTATTAATGCTAGTCAATTTTGCTTTTAAAATAATTAACTATTATTATTAAAACGGAAATTTTGTATAGGGCCTATTGCGTATGTAATTTCATTTGAAATTTCTTTACAAAAATATGGTACAACTTATATAAAATTAGAATACCAGTTCAAGATACATTTTTTTCCTTTTTAATACTTAAATAACTAACTTTTTTAGTAATACCTGTACCAAAGTTATTTTAATAAATACTCTTTTACACATTACATTATTTTTAAAATACTTTAAAATAGTTAACTTTAAATTATTTGTATTAAATTATAAAAGTCTTATTTATAACTTATAAAACTAAGTTTTGTTTTATAAATCTTTGATTAATAAAAATTAAAGAGTTAATAAGGCTGTAAAAGTATGTAATTTTATTTATAACCTTTTCAATAGAATTTTATAGATTGTTTCGAATTGTAACAGAAATCTTTTTATTTTACCCAAATTTCAATAGTGTTTATTTTGTATAATCGCATTCCGAATGAGTTTTCAGGAGTTGAGTTAAGCTTTTAGAATACATACTTACAATAAAATATTGCTATATCTGAAATCATTTATATTTTATTGAGTGCTTACGTTTTTTTTTATTTTTATTTCGAAATTTTTTTAATATTTTTTAAAACTTAAAAAAATAATTAATTCAAATGTAATTTATAAAAATTTATGACGTTTCAATTTTCTTTTTTATTATTCTTTTGTAGTTAATTATTTATGGAATAAGAGAAAAAATGTTAAAACAATTATAAGTTCAGAAACTACTAGACTATTTCTTCAAAATCTTTATGGAATTTGCCTTTTAAAATGCTTGAGAGTTCACAACAAATGAATTCATAAATTTTCTTGCTAATTCCGTAAAGAATGCACATTATGTTCGTATGAATCATTGAATTTAGTTTCTTCGGAATGTTTTTGTGAAATAAAATACAAAACTTTCCTAATTCTGTTCCTAAGTTCTGTAAGTTATGAGCAGGGCAACAAAAAAAAAAAAAAAAAAAATACTATAAAAAAAGTGTTTATTTTATGCTAGAAATAACTTGATTTTTATTAGCAGTTGCTAAAAAATATTTCCTTTTCGCTCTTAACAACATTCAAAGCAATACATTGTATCATAAAATTGCAAAATTTCTATCTGTTTATAAAATTATTGGAGAGTTGGATTTGAAAAACCTATGTGGCAAGAAAAACAAATTTGATTAATGACAAATTATGTAAAAATTTCTATTGGGAGCAAATTATGCAAAATTATGCTTAGTGTAATATATGCCAAACTATGCTCTTAAGTACAAAATAAGCAAACATATTGCATTTAAAAATGCTAAAATGTGCTCTAAAATTACTTTCTATGAAAATATGACAAAATATCCTGCTAAGCCCAAAATATGAAAAAATATGCTGTTAAGATTAAAATATGCAAAAAATGCTGTAACAAATCGATGACAAAATTCTTAAAATTCCCTTAAACCTTAATTCTATATTTAGAAATACTAGTTTTCATTCCTTAATACCATTCCCTAAAAACATAGTTCTATAGGTTCATTCAAATTATTTCAAAGATATAATTCTTTATTTAATTTTTGTTAATTCAAATCTTCTCCAAATTTAATAGAAATATTTTTCTTTCATTCAGTTATTAATATTTTATTTTTGATTTTTGTTTTTAATCTTATGCAAAAAGAAATACGAAATATGGAAAAAGCTCAGCAAAACAAAATTTCTCTCTTCACACGTATAAATTAGTTCTGTAGAAAATTCTACTAACACATACCAAGAGTTATGATTTTAAAAAGTGGTTTAAAGAATTAAGTCTTTCGAAATTTTGATTATTATACTATTTAAAGTAAAAACGTTTAAAATGAGTTGAATTAAATTTTTAATGAATTCAATTTAAATTGAATTAATTATTTTAAGGCTTTGATTTATATAAGCTAAATTCCAAATTTTTGTCACGTTTTTCATCCAATTCGTATGTATACATCGATTTATCAATATATAATATCTTATCACATCCTATTATCTATTTCTCTATTAACATTTCTGTTTTATAAAAAAATGGATATTCGTTTTTAATACATAGATTACCGAGTAATTGTTTAACTTAAAAATAAAACATTGCAACTTGCAATTTAATTAACCGTTTTATTATCATAAAATATATTTCTAAGTTTATAAAATCCTCGCTTCCTCTTGCTATTGATTTATAAAAAATAATTATTAAAAATACCAATTTATTAATAAATCTAAGAAAATATCACTCTATCTATTCTAAAAAAATCCCAAACTTCCTTTAACTTTTGTAATAATTAAAAACAAATTTTATTAAATAATATAATTAATCTATAATAACATTATTTTAAAGGTTGTAATTGGTCTAATGAGCTAAAATAAAATAATATATTATTAGACTTGAAAAATGCAACTTATATGGTATTTAAAACAAAGAAAAAAACTTTAATATCTATTGTAATTCAAAATTATAGTATTAGCTGAAAATCATAAAAAATCCAGTAGACTGCTACAGTATGCTCTCTTAAAAATTAGAAATCTTTAAACAAAATGAATGAAAACGTAATTATATTTATTTTAGACAAAAAAGGAATTATATTCAACTTTATTTTTATTTAAAATATACATACAATATTATAAAAAAATGTACAAGCAATTTATATAGAAAAATATTTTCGCTTATTATTAAAAATTAGAATAGCTTAAATTTTAGTATATAAAAGCCAAAATTTCTACGTAAATTCATAAGTAAAAAAATATATATATTAAAAAATGTTATTCAGGGTTACAAAAAAAGATGATTTAAATAGGAATTTAAAGAAATAACTGCAATTATTTACTTTAAATTCATCTTAAACAAAAACACAAATAAATGTGGTATATTATAAATTTTCACAGATTTAAGAAAATGTGTAGTAACAAAAAGTCTCAAAATAATGTGTTAACAAATACAATAATCATTTCAATTATTATTTAAACATAATAACCTAATCAAATTCTTAAAATAGTATATATTAGACAAATTATTAAAAGAAAATATTTATTTATATAGAAAGAAAATGGTCAATAAAACGTGCATATTAAAAAAATATTCTTAAAATATTTTATACCAATTACACGCTTTTCTCCAATCGAAATGGTAAGTAAATAGTATATGTAGTAAGTTGTCCTGTATATGATAATATCAACAAAATGATTATTTCAAATTTTCATAAGATTCTTATTTAATCGGAATCTGAAGAAATGTTATTGCAGCTGGTTTTTGGTGAGCGTTTATTATTAAAATATTGCCAATTTTGTACGTAAGGTCCACGATAAGTAACTGAGTTTTTATCAGTTTCATAAATCTTAACCTCAAATAATAACTCGGGGCGCTTTAGGGCCTTACGTACATTGTCCCAGATAAATACAGTTAAGTTTTCTGTAGTGCTTGGCTGATAAAAAAAAATATAGATATATTTACTTTTTTTAAATTTTACGAAGATTTTAAACTTACCACATTTTGAAAATATTCAACATCTTTGTCTAAGTTTTTATGATCCAATTGTTTGAAGATTACACCATCCATGGCCAACTTTAGATCAGTAATATTCATTATCATACCAGTACGTATGTCAATGGGACCACGTACAGTTACTTCAACTAAAAAAAAAATAAACAAATCTTAGTACACTATATTTAAAAATTATTTGGTCTTCACATTTTAATATCAAAAAAAAAAAAAAAAGAACTGAAAACTCAAAGTATCTTAAATCCTTAATAATATTGTTAATTACCGAGAACAAAGTTATTATCTCGATTTGAGTGTTATACAGCCGATTGTAGTTTTCTTATGATTTTATATGAAAATTTCGATTTTTCAACAAAATTGTAAGTAATTAGAGAGATAAACGTTATTTTCTCGATTTGAGCGTTATTTAAGAAACTACAACCGATTTTAGTTTTCTTATGAATTCATATGAAAATATCGATTTTTGATAAAAAATTATAAATGGCCACATTTAACTTTATTTTCTTGATTTGAGCGTTATTTAAGAAACTACAGCAGATTATAGTTTTCTTATGAATTCATATGCAAATATCGATTTTTGATGAAAATTATAAGTTATCACATTTAACGTTATTTCCTTGATTTGAGCGTTATTTAAGAAATTACAGTCGATTTTAGTTTTTTATGATTTTATAAAATATAAATTTTGCATAAAAATTATTGAGAAACTACAGCCGATATTAATTTTCTTATGATTTTGTATAAAAATATCGAAATTTTATGAAAATTATAAGATTAACGTTGTTTTCTCGATTTGAACGTTATTTAAGAAACTACAGCTGATTTTAATTTTGTTGTAATTTTCCATGAAAATGTTGATTTTTGATGAAAATTATAAGAGATCACAGATAAACTTTTTTTCCTCTAGCCTTATTTAAAAAACTACAGCCGATTTTGTTTTCTTAGATTTTTCACCAAATTAAGTGATCACAGATAGACGTTATTTTCTCGATTTGAGCGTTATTTAAGCTATTTATTTATTTGTCGAATGATTTTATATGGAAATATCGATTTTTAATGAAAATTATAAGTGATATAGATAAATGTTATTTTCTCGATTTGAGCGTTAGGGCCTGGTCGTAAATTCATCACTGCTCTGCATATTATGCACAGTACGTTCATAAATGTAAACGGCGCTAATACTGTCGAATGTTCGAAAATGCAACATCAAAGCATATTATGCGCAAATACACACAAAATACTAATTATCAAAATGACTGATGCATTACATTAACAAAGATGTTATTTATTTAAGGAATTTGCAGCATTTGCAAAAGTTGATTTGCATCGGCAGTGAAAAGTAATTATATTATGCAGTTCTGATCACAGAAAAAGCTTTTTTCAAGATTTGAGTGTTTTTTAAGAAACTACAGCCGATTTTAATTTTAATGATTTTATATGAAAATATCGATGAAAATTATTATCACAGATAAACGTTGTTTTCCCCATTTGAGTGTTATTTTAGAAACTACTGCCGATTTTGTTACAATTTTGTATAAAATATAGATTTTTGATAAAAATTAAAAGTTCTCATGACTTGATCGTTGTTTAAGAAACTACAGCCGATTTTTTGTTTTCTTATGATTTTATAATTTTTTTATTATAAATGATCACAGAAAAAAGCTATTTTCAAGATTTGAGCGTTTTTTTATATGAAAATATCGATGAAAGTTATTAGAGATCACAGATAAACGTTGTTTTCCCGATTTGAGCGTTATTTTAGAAACTACAGCCGATTTTAATTTTGTTAAAATTTTATATAAAAATATAGATTTTTGATAAAAATCAAAAGTGATCGCAGATAAACGTTTTCACGACTTGAGCGTTGTTTAAGAAACCACAGCCGATTTTAGTTGTCCTATGATTTTATATGAAAACATCGATTTCGATGAAAGTGATCACAAAAGAAAGTTATATTAAGATTTGAGCGTTATTTAAAAAACTTCAACCGATTTTAATTTTGTTACAATTGTATATGAAAACATAGATTTTTGATATGCAACATTCTGATTTCATATGAAAATATCGGTTTTCGGTGAAAATTATAAATGATCACACATATACATTTTCACGATTTAAGCGTTGTTTAAGAAACTACAAAGATTGATGTTATACAAAACTTCCTTGAACCGAATTTCATTAAAATATTGCTATATTTAAGGCATTTATGATCGTTAAACCCCTATTCCGGGAGGACATTTGTATGGGGGCTAGGTAAAATAATAGACCGATCATAATCATATCCGATCATTTCCATAGGCTTCGTCGTTATGTCATGAAAGTCCTACGTGCAAAAAATTGCAATTCATTTTCAATTCAAATGAATTTGTTGAATGAATTGCAATTCGTTTCCAATTCAAATGAATTTGTTAAAGTGTTGCAATCAATCAAATTCAAGACCAAATCTAGGGGGAATGAAAAATGTTAAACACACCTTTAATAATATTTTCACACTATTTGAGAAAAAAATTATGTTTCTTTTAGCAAATAAACAAAATTTTCTCATTTTGATACCTAATAATTCAATTCCTATTTCGCCGCTACCTGACAATTCCAGTATATCATGGGAATTTCAAATCTAAGAACTTTTTATCTTTGGACTATACTAGGTGATATACAAAACGAGCTTACTGTCTTTTACATAAAAAATTAGTCGTATAACAAAACGATAGTGATGCTTATTGTAGATTTACTTACAAAATCAAATTTCAATCAATTGAATTCAAATGAAATGGAAATGAAATTAAAAATTTGAATATGGTCTCAACTTTTGTATATATATATATATATATATATATATATATATCTATCTATGTGTAAAAACTTTTTTCAATCAAATTAAATTTTTATATTTTCAATCAATATAAATTTTGTATATATATATATATATATATATATATAAAGACTATCTATGTGTAAAAACTTTTTTCAATCAAATTAAATTTTTGAATGTCTCTAAGACGAAGGCTTTAAGTTTTGGTACGTCACATCACTTGATTTTTAATTCTGAAATCAAGCTTAAGGTAATTTCGATTGTATTTGTTGATCGACTTAAAGTATTAGGCATTTTAATTGATGACAGACTTTCTTTTAGTTCACATTTAGATGGCTTACATGCTAATATTTATGGAGTCTTACGCAGATTATATTCTATTAATATATTTTTCCTTTTCACATAATGAAAAAGTTAGCACACGCGTTGTTAATATCTCTTGTCATGTATGGTCTTGAGGTTTTTTTCTGGATGTTTCGGGCTATGTTAAACAGTTTCTCGATTGTTCGCTTGAACGATTTTTAATGTTGAGGAATATTTTTGAAAAATCATTTTTGGTTCGTGTTGCTCGAAGTTTTAATCAATTGCCAATTAATTTACGTATTTTTTATTTTTCGTTGAATATTTTTCAACGAAATTATTAGAGCATTTGTCGGGACAATAAGTATTTTTTCTTTGTTACTTTTGAAGTCTGTTATTTAATTTTACTGTTATAATGTTGCGGCTGGGGAACCAATAGGAATTATTAATTTTATATTGATTTGCTTTTGATATTTTTTTATATTGTAGATTTATATATTAATATGATCATTGCTATGTAATAAGTTTGTTTGACCCTACGGACTTTTTACTATAAAATGAATAAATAAATAAATAAATAAATCACAAATGAAATCATAAAAGAATGTTTATTGTAGACGGTTGTACAGGGTTGATATTTTGCCCAAAGCGAGTATACTCATCTCATCTGGGTAATAAATGTAGTAGCTGGATTGAATGCAGTAGCGATAGAGCTCCTTACCAGTCGAATTATCTGACACAGAATTCCAATGTATATATTGGGCATTCAGATTCCCGAAAATAAAGAAGTTGTTTGAAAATGTGGTTAACTTATCCAAATCAGCATTAAAATTCATAGTGTGAACTGCATTATACGCTGAAGTAAATATGACTGGTCTTCAATTAATCGTAACTTGTACCGAAATGCTTTCAGCAGTACTCGTCTTGATTTTCGGTGGCAACATACACTTAATATCACCTTTAATTGCAATTAGAACTCCTCCGCTATGCGTAGATCGATCCTCTCTATAAATTTTAAAGGCACCAAGTTCAAATTTATGGTACGGTTTCAAAAAAGTCTCATTTAAAAGGAGAATATCGATTTTCCTTTTGTGTAAAACGTATTCCAGCTGGGCAGCTGCTCACTCAGTTGTTATGCCTTAGCCATTCCAGTGCATAAAATGAACATTGTATCTATAAGTTGAATTACATGGCATTTTGAAGCATCATACCCAAAACTCCTAGCTTGTCGTACTTATTCTGACATCTTTGCAAAACATCGACAACATGAAAAAATTTTCCAAGTCTTTCATTGGAAATGTCATCTTTATTTTTTTCGTAGCTTTTGTTCTTAGATACATCAGAATACAAATTACCATAAGCGCGGGAACTACATGTATTATTTTGGTGTTATTGCCTTTTCAATCGAGGAAAATCATGATCATCTTGGTTAAAATACGAAACAGTTCTTCTGCTAGTCGTCCTAGATCTAGATGTTAGCTGATGTCGGATCGCTAAATATTCTTGACGACTTGTGCACATTTGGGTCATCAGCTCTATGGTTAACGTCTTAGGTTCTTTTTTCAAGTTGTAGCAATTATAAATTATACTACTATCGCTATTACCTTTATTGAGTGAAGAAACTTTCTAATCGTGGTTTCCGGCTCAGGTTGAACACTCTACGATACGATTACAATTTTTAGCACCATGTCCATACATAGCATACTTGGAACATTTGAGCATGGGACTTTTGTTGCCCTTTATAGGTTTTCTCCAATACACAGAAATATTACAAAATAAGTAATTTTTCATAACCTCCCTTTTTGAAACATGTTGATGATCAAACTCGATAAAATAGAGCGCGTCATATATACTATTTCTCATTGTTTTTAGATCCTTTACGATTACAGCCTTTACATTGTGCGAGCTGACAAATTCTGATTTGTGTATTCAGTTTTGGTAGGCCAAATAAAACCAATTTAAAACCTTTTGCGTCCTTCAACTCATGTGCATAAAACTGGAATTTTTTATCCTTTAAAACTCTCAAAGCTTCATTGTACAGAGACAACGAGCTGAGTAAAGTCCTCGTACCAATAGCCATTCCTTTATATGTATCACCGTTGAATCTTTTCTTTAAAAGCAATTGCTTCTTCTTCTTCGTCTTCAGATAGTAGCTGAAATCTGTTGGCACTTGTAGACCCAGCACAAGGTTTTTTGCCTTAAATTTAGGGCTATTATACCAAAATTGAAAAGTTTTTACAATTTTTATTTTAAAAAATCAGTTAATACTTTCTAGCAAAAATTAACACGATGTTTTTACCTTGAGGCATGAATGTCAGATGATTCTACTTTAAGTAATACAAATTTTGACATTAATATTTTAATTTTGACATTAATATTTAATTTTCTATAAAAAAAAATATAAAGGATGGTCCAAACAGCTTTTGGTCATTTTTGATATGCTATAAAATGACTAGTTTTTGCACTATGAAAAAACTAATGATATCCAATTAAAGGTGATTATCTATACTTTTGACCCAAATAAAAATTAGTGTTAAGTTTTTATCCACTTCTCACTTTTTAATTTGGATACACACTAATGTATGTGCTACACAGAGGTTTTCAGTTAAATTCAAAATGTTTGTAGAATATTTTTAAGTATTGGAGAATTATAAAACTCTAATTTATTTGGAGCATAAAATGTCCTTAAATGATTTAGTTATAGCGAAAACATATCTCAACATATTTAGTTTCAAAGCTATACAGATTTAAATTTGGGAACTTATAATTCATAAACTAAAATGACTGAGCACTGGACATAACCAAATAAATTAAGTACTTGTCAATCTTTACCATCATACATTTTTTGTTAGTTCCAACCCAAAGGATACTAGCTTTTAAAGTTATTAAAAAAATATGTCCAAATATATCTTGAGACTTGAATTGCTCTAAATAACACAAAAGATTGGGCTATCATACCGAGAATAATTTCTGTGCACCAGCTTTTACTATATTTTATAATTTATTGATTAATTTGTTCAATATTTAGAGGCTTTCAGATGAACATTTATTGTTACAATCTTATAGTGTTTTAAAGATAATTTACTCTTATTTATATTATAGTGAACTCGTGATTTTGTTTTAGTTGAATTTTGTGCAAAATAGTTTTCAACTCTTAATTTCCTAACAATATCAGTGAAAAAATATAAGAAATTCTACATAAATTCTATAAACTTGTATAATAAATTAGCCTAACCTACAATTAGTTAGAACTACTTTTTTCCATTTATTAATCAAATTTGTTGCAAATTTAAAATATATATTTCTTTCTCATAAACCTAAGAATTATAATTGGCTCCATTTTAAATTAAACCATAATTTTTACCAAAAATGTCCAACAATTTCGTTTCTCCTTTCTTCTTACTTTTGTTATAACTTAGTAAATAAGACTCATATCTGAATAATGTTTTACACACATATTATTTGGACTTAAATATATCAGTTAGGTTGTGAAAGAATTATGAAAAGATATATATTAGTTTCTGAGTTATTGCATCTTGAAAATGACAAAAAACACTTCGGACCACCCTTTATATCTAACCTATATCAAGTTTTGCTAGAAAAATGTTGCTAAATTTTCCCAAACCCAAAGCTCAAAACCTCCAAAAGTCCACATTTTAATATGTAAATCCCCAATTTTGTCCCCAAATTGTTTTAACATAAAATTAAGTATAAAATTACAGTTTTTTATAAAAAAAAAAAAATAATATTTTTTTTAACTAGAAAATGTATTAAAGATGTTCTATAAATAGCTAATAATCATTAAAAATATTTTATAGAGAAATTTAACGAAAAATAAATTTCTTTAAAAAAATGTATATATAAAAAATGTCCTACAAAAATAAAATTTTATTTAATATTTCCTATAAAAAGAAAATTTATCGAATGTTAAAATAAAATAAAATTTAACAATAATTCCATATAAAATAAAACATCAAAAATTCCCAAAAATGGACATTTAATATAAATTTTCTATAATAAGAACATTTATCGAAATTTTCTTAAAAAAGATAATTTAACAAAAATTTTCCATAAAAAGAAAATGTTAAAAAAAGTTTTCCATAAAAGAAAATAATCAAAAATTTCGTACAAAAAGAAAACGTATTGATTTTTCTATAATTTGAAAACCGATAGCTATGAAAGCTTAATGTTATGAATGAGTTCAACAGACTATTTCATAAATAGTTTGGTAGTTTTTATTTGGTTTTCGAAAAAAATTAATTGAAAATGGTTTTTGATTTGTATGGAAAAACAAATGTAGTTTTTTTTTTCATTCAAAACCCAAATGAAGCAAAAACTACTTCTACCTTTTGGTGTAAACGGCTTATAGACAATAATAATTTAATATTTTCTACACATAGAAATAATAATAATAATAATAATTTAATATTTTCTACACATAGAAAATATTAAATTATTATTAAATAAAAAATAATTCGACATTTTCCATAAATGGAAAATTCATTGAAAATTTCCTTTAAAAGTATAATGGCAACAATTTTTTATAAGTAGAATATTTAATGAAAAATGTTTGCATATTAAATTCATCGAAATTATCTATCAAATTTAAAACTTATCAAATTTTTCCTTAAAAATTTAAATTTATCGAAAATTATCTATAAATTGAATAAAAGTATTATTTAATAAAGAAATCCCATATTTTACGAAGATCCCCACGAAATCTGTCCCAATGAAAGTCTAAATCCCCAATCTGAGGACAAATCTCCTCATCTGCCAACACTGTCTATATCTGTAAAAAATCGAAAATAATTAAATGTTTAGGTCAATTTTATTTTTTATTTTTTACTATGTATATTTTTTAATAATTTGATTTTTGAGTTCTGTATAAAAGCGATTTAATAATGTTGTATGTCCTATTTTTAATTTTCAAATATTTACCGTATCAGTTATAATTTTTTCAATGTCCTTTTTTAAAATGAAGGATCATAATCATATAATTAATAATTTTTCTCAAAATGTAGGTTCACTTACCTGTGTAGTTGTGACCATGACCATTGGGATTATTGCATTTGCCGTAGATCTCAGCATTTTCAGCGTCACTTAAATGTTTGCTGCAAAAATACAAACACAAACCAAAATTTCAGCAAAATAAAAATAATTTTAGAATAAAATTTGTTTTCCAGTAAAATTATTGATTGAAGTATAAATTTTACCTATGTAAACGATGGCAAGCACTGAAGGTCTCTTTGCGGGTTAATAATGCAACAGGTCGTTGAGCCATTTTTAAGGGAAAATTTAATTATTTTCTAATAGTTATAGTTATTAATTAGTTATTAAAGTATTGATAATACCGCTGACAATCTACTTTATTCTAAAGACTGTGGTTTTATTTTTAATGTTTCTAAGACGTCGTAAACAACCGCAATGATAATGTTTAAACACGCAGCTTGATTGTAGAGGTTTATTCTGAAAAGTTTTTTTTTATTAATTTATTTTTATTACTTGTAATTAGCTTTTTTAAGAACTACTATCTTTGGTCGAATATCAATAAACTGCACACTAAATTAACTTAAGTTTTATTTATTTACTCGATGTAATTACAGCCGATTAAAAACTTTATTTCAATTTTATATCTATGAGGTTTGTTCCATAAAGTTGACTTTCATTCTTCAAAAGAGTGACCTGCGCTGAACAATTTTAACGACGGCGGAGGCTTTTGTAAAAATTGTTGGCGGCGGCTCAAAATCGGCTATTACATAGTGTCTACATTAGAGAATTTTTTATCATGACAAACGTTAAACTTAACGCGACAATATGGCGTATTCATTATTGTTTTTTATATATGCAGTTTGATAATTGTAACAACCAATATAATAATCAGCTGTTTAACTAAGGTTACCTTGTATATATTCGCACTGATTTTGACGTTTGTTTTGATAAAACTTTGCCTAATGTAGACACTAGGTTAACCGGCTGAAAGGTTAACATAACTTAGAGTCTATACTAGAGAAATTTTTATCAAACTATTACGCCATGTGAATTTTGTTGTCGCATGAGTCAGGTTTCTGACAACAGACTTAGTTTTCTTCCAATTAGTTTCGTCTCTTGTTACTCTTTGATCTATGCCTTCGTATAGGAAGCAGAGTTTTCAAATCAAGCTCCCTGAGTTTAATGGTATCCACCAATATCAATCCTTTGAGATTTCTATGGTACTCCACCAATAATCCAATGTTAAAGTTAGGTTAAAATCGATTTTTAATTGCTTTTGGCGACTAAATTTTTCGTTTGGCGACATGGCGATTTTGATTTTGCGATTTATAAACAAGGTGCGATTTAATTGGCTAATTTTAAAAATTTTATAAAATAGATATTTGTGGAGAAAAACGATTACGTTTTCTTACTAGCAATCGACTATTTTCAGTATTTGCCTATCTAAAAAATCGAAGGGCCTTAACTTATAAGTAGCTTCAACTTAGATATGAAATTCCACCCACAAAAATATACTTTACAATACTTATGTTATAAATATTTGATAATTTGCTTTCCATCATCTTTAAAATATTGTTACGTTTTTACCTTTTAAAAACTGTAGTTTATTTCCTTTTAAATAAACCGGTACTCTGATTGCAAATAAAAGCAGATTAGTTGTTTAAAAGTTGTAACGACTCTTTATTTTATGTTAATAATTTCTACAGATATGTAATTGCTCCTACCATAAGTAGAAAGGTTGAGAAGTATTATTTAACTTTAAACCAGTCATTAAAACCGTTATATTTGAATTCAAGTACAATTTCGGTCACAATAAAATGAAAACGTTCATATGAATAAATTAATTCCTTGAAATAATTTATAAGTTTAAGGAAGCAAATGTTGTTATATAATGTTAGAATTGTTATTTTTTTACATAAATGTTTTTAAAGTTGTTGCACTAAAATGGAGATATATATCTCCATTTTATGTCAGAAAAATGCAATTATAAATTTTTTATTCAATTACTATTAGCTACTGCAATTATCATTGGCTTTGTTGAAGCTGAATTTACACTAATAAATTACACGAAATTGCAATCACTAAACGTTATACGACACTTCAAAAATTTTTGTTAATTTTATATTTTTTTTTTTTTTCTTTAAAAAACTAAATAAAATTTGGTGACAGAGGCTAGAACAAAATCTGGCAACCCTGTTTAACTGCATTCTGTTAATAAAATTTCACAGTATTACCGACATACTAAATATTGACAACAGCATTATCACGAAGCCGCTAATTTTACAATTTAAGTAATTAATATTGAATAAGAATAATTATGTATGTACAACAAAACCTTTAATAACTAAATTTCATAAGACAATTGTGAACCTATAGAAAAAACTAAAGGGTTCACTACTAATCTTAATACTATGGTTTATAATTAAGCAATTCTACACAATTTAATATATTGTTACGAAATTGTACTTAAATTCAAATATAACGGTTTTAACTGCTGGTTTAAAATTAAATAATGTTTTTCAGCCGTTCTCAATGCTTCTAGACCTTTCTGTTTATGTTAACATCAGTTAACATATCTGTAGAAATTATTAGCATAGTTGTAAACATACAACATTGAATAAAAAGCTTTCGCCATTGTTTGTAAGTATGGCAACACTAAATGTTGAAACTGCTAACATTAACATCGAAAGCTCTAAAATTCGAATATATTAGTTTGTCCGTTAAGAACATTGAAGAAAGAGATAGAGCTTTCGAGAAGCACCTAGAGGGCAGTACTGTGTATATAAATTGGCCGTGAGAACACCATTGAGTTTAATTGGAAGCGTCGTTAAGTAAAGACAATTTAACTGCCTTAGCTGTATATTCTTGTACATTATTAAAGTGTGCTGTATAAAGTGTGTGTGTTGTACATTTAAAAAAAATAAAGAGTCGTTACAACTTTTTATTTGCAATCAAAGTATACGGGTTATATAAAGGAAATAAACCACCCTTTTTAAAAGGTAAAAACGTAACAATATATTATAGATACGATTCCAAAGGAATCCCTGGGGAAAAAATTTCCGGTTGATAAAGCTGTCGCTGAGTTGGCAATCATTGGTAGAGTGTGACTGGGTCGCTTCAGAGCGATGGTTCAATTGCTATTGATGTTCTTTCAACTTTAATAATAGTTGTGAGTAAATAGTTTGATGATTCTCAGATTAGTTCTGAATTCTAAAAATAGTTGTCTCCCCAAATAAATAACCTTTCACATAAACGATTTCAAAATGTTTTAAGACATGAATTTTTAATATTTTATTTTGCATCAGTCATGCACAGATTAATTAATAATTTAAGTTCTTTTAATTAATTTAATAATCGCCATAAAAAATCATTATAATTTTTTCCTGGATTATAACATCAAACTTAAATTTAAATTAAAAAAAGTATTGTATTAAAATATGTATATAACAAAGTATTTATTTATTTATTAAAAAAAAATAAACATTTAGCTATATGTTTATTTTGTATATGTTAGATGATAATTTAAAACAGTAAACTAAACTAAAATTTAGTTATATAAGTATAAAAAAATTAAATTAGTTATAAAGAAACTAACTTTTATAATTGTTTTGTAAAAATTCCTTTTCCAGTTGTGGTAATTTTAATAATTTATATTATTTTATATGTATATGTAGACTTACAAATTTTAAATTCAATAACTTAAAATAAATATTATAAACTAGCATAAATGTTACATGTAAGATTTAATTTTTCAACCTTTTTGTTTCAATAGTTTTATCTTTGGATAAAGGATCTGTGGATTTACGTTTTATTGCAGTTTGTGTGGGAACTTTGGTAACTGTAGTACCACCGCCGCTGAAAATAAAATAAAATGTTTACAATTAGAAGGTATATAAAGCGACGTTTTATGAAAAAATATATATATATATAAAAATAAAAAAATAAATAAATAAATGAACAAACAAATAAAATCAACAAAAGAATATATTAGCCATAATATACAACTAGAAGTTTATATGAAAGTCAAAAACCTAAATCAATTGTCAAAAATCTAATTCATGCAACAACAAAATACAAATAAATACATTTTGTTTTTGTTTACATTTTTTTTGAAAAATTAGTTTTTAAGTGCCTCTCACATAAACTTATAGTTGTATTCTATGATAATGGCCTTTTTGTAGACTTTTTTTATATATTTTTTGAATTTATGTACATAAAAATCAAATCAAATTTTATAACATCTGATTGAGGTAAAAAATCATTGTTAATCTCGTTATTAGTTTATGTCGATAAGCCACAAATCGGTATTATTTATATTTATCATATTTATTTATATTGTTGCGAAATTGTACTTAAATTCAAATATAGCGGTTTAACGGCTGGTTTAAAATTAAATAATGCTTCTCAACCGTTCTCAATGCTTCTAGACCTTTCTGTTTATGTTAACAGCAGTTAACATATCTGTAGAATTTATTAACATAGCTGTAAACCTACAACATTGAATGAAAAGCTTTTGCCATTGTTTGTAAGTATGGCAACACTAAATGTTTAAGCTGCTATCATTAACATCGAAAGCTCTAGTTTGTCCCACAGGTTTGTTACCACAGGTCTACAACTGAGATTAACGCTGATATAATATGTGAGATAACGCCGGCAGTGGAGAGTAACCATATAGTTTATGTTATGTTAAATCTTTAATAAGGGGTATACGTATTCTAATAAATCCTATAAGATATCATTATTTTCAATCAGTCACAGAGTAAACATGTACTTTTTATTTAAGCAATTCGCACCTTTTTAGCATAATTTTTATAAAAATATTTTTAACATGTAAAACAAACACTAAAAGGAAACAATTTTACAAAATAACATTGTTTTTCAGTAATTTCCAAAATACACATGCACACACACAAACAATCTTTCGTGTATGGGTATTTTTTGACAGTTCATCTTATAAGATGGTTGTGTAGAGAAATCTCATCACAACAGTCTCATAATACATCTTATAATAGTAATATTTGAATCTACACGTGAAATAATTCTCTCAGAGAGCGAATTTGACACTCTCTGACACAAAAATCTTACATATTACGTTACGTCTAGACGGGCTGTTAAGAACATTGTAGAAAGAAATAGAGCTTTCGAGAAACATCTTGGAGGTAATGCAGTGTATATAAATTAGGCGTGAGAACATCAACTGCCTTGGCTGTATATTCTTGTACATTATTAAAGTGTGCTGTATAAAGTGTGTAATTTAAGTGCATGTATATTAGAACATAGTAACTATTTAAACTGTTATCGTTGTACATTTTTAAATAAAATAAAGAGTCGTTACAACTTTTAAACTACTAAACTGCTTTTATTTGCAATCAAATCTCGATTACGTATTTTGTTCACTCACCTTTTGGTTGGTGCTCCTATTGCTAATTTCTTATCATTAATATTCGTTTCGATTATGTAGACACCTCCCGTTCCAGATGGATTTTGTTTAGCATCCACTGGCCGTATATTAACTGTACTTTTTATAGCATTTACCGAATTCGTTGATGATGTTGTTGTCGGTGTAGACTGTGATGTGGGTAAACGTTTTTGCATTTGAGCCAACGTTTTCGAAACATTTGATACGGGCGGCTGATTGGATCCGGCAGATGGTGAAGACGATGATGCTTTTGCCAACATAGTGGAATTGTTTGATGCTTGATTTGAGGTTGAATTTATTTTGTTAATTGATGCCTTTGATATGGTAGCCATGGTAGAGGGATACTGAGAAATTGATTTAACACTGCTGATAATGGGTAATTTATTACTGCTGCTTACCGTTAGAGAAGGTGATGATGTCAGGGCAGGTAGTTTAGTGGTATTAACAGCATTCACAGTAGGTGAATTACGTTTAACTATTCTTTTAATAGAAGTCAGCGAGGGTAATGTTGTATTATTATTTGCAGAATTCTGGTTTTTCTGTAGAGCTGTATTATCACCACTAGAAGTACTTAAACGATTAACACTCGATTTGGCCACTGCAGCTGCTGCAGTTTGTTTAGCTAACGTAGAGATTTGTTGACTTGATGTCATTGGTTTCGCTGATGTATTTTGAGTTTTTATGGGATTTTTAACATTTGTTATAGTTAAACCGGGTTTAGTTGGGGCATTTGTTGTGGTTATGCTTGCCATTGTCGCGGCTCTATGTAAGGGTGGTACTGGATTGTTATTTAAAGATTTTTGGCTATGGGCCATTTTAATTCTAGCCAACAAATTACTTTGATTCGTTGTATTTGATGTAGTTGAAGATCCAGATGTTGTTGCTCTATTAGCAGTCGAAGTAATGGCGGTAGTGTTTATAGGGCTACCAGTTCTTCTTACATTGTTACTGTTGTTTTGTATGATTTTATTAATTTGAGCATTTTGTGTAACATTTGAATTACTATTATTTGTTTTAATATTTTGATTTGCATGTGATTTATTTGTTGTATTACTCTTTAAAGCAGTCAATGATATACTTGGTGATAATTCATTTAATTGTTTTGATATGCTTATAGTTCCTGGTGGCGAGGAGGTGGGTATTATTTGCATTTCTGATGAGGATTTACTAGAAGATTTTGGATATACAATGCCCATATTTACGGGGGAGTTTGGTTTATTTAATGTTTTATCCAAATTTTTCGAATTGGGATATAAAATGCCCATATTCATAGCACGATTTACATCTGACTGCGATGATATTGTTGACGATGATTTACTAGTATTACTAGAATTGCTGCTATTAGAACTAGCAATCGACACAGATTTTTGATTTGATTTTTGATTTGAGGGTAATACTTGTGTGCCACTTGTAGGAGTTTTCATGATTTTAACATTAGGTGGATTAAGCATTGTTTTGTTATTTGCACTATGTATGTTATTGGCACCTTCTTCTTTAGATTTCTTTTGTTGCAAGGTTGAATTCTTTTTTTGTGTTATATTATCGCTGGATGGTTTCGCTGTGTTAGAAGTAGCCACAGACGATGATTCTGATCTTCTATAATTCAACAAATTACTAGACCTTGCTGAAGTATTACTGTCTGACGAATTCATTAAAGAACTAGTAGATGATGATGATAATTTCGTTGAGGAAGTGTTTGACTTGGTTTTTTGTTGTTGTTGTTGTTGTTGTTGCTGCTGCTGCTGCTGCTGTTGTTGCTCATATGTAGGAGTATTTCTCGAATTGGGTCTTTGTTGTTGAACATGTTGTTGCTGTGTTTGTGTCTGCGGTTGCGCTTGTGGTTGTGGCATGTAGACTGGAGGTCCTGAAAATGTACTCATAGATGAGCCACCTTTTGAACCTCCTGGTAAATTCTTATTATTTGAACCAACTTGTTTTGAGTTTTTTGATTTCGAACTATCCAATATTGTTGAACCGGATGATGATAAACCAAAATCACCTGTATAATTATACATGTTGTTAAATGAACCTCTAAACGATTGTTTGTATTGTTCAAATGCCGATAGCACTGCTGCAGAATTGCTGACACTTGCTAAACCACCTGTTGCCATATTACTAGCAGATGTTATTGGTAAATTCGTATTTAATGCTGATGGCGAAGTATACATTGAGGCAGATGTTGACATTTGTTGCAGGGCTGCACTGCTGCTGTTGCCTAAACTACTGGGTAAATTTAATGCAGCCGGATTTGCTCCCAAACTTTGTAAAGCCGTTGAACTTAAACCAAACATACTTAAATCTCCAAGAGCAGCTAATGGATTAGCAACTGATGACGCCGTTGAAGATGCCGGCATACGGCCAGGTACTCCCGCCGCACCAAGTCCTGGTAATGAACCATAAGGATTCATTTCTGCATAAGTAGTGCCTAGATTTTTGTAATAATTATACGTGTCTATATATTGCTGAGCACTGAGCGCCGCAGCATTGGTATTTTGACCCAATAATGATTGTAAAAAATTTGGTCCAAAACCACGATTGTAATTTAAGAGATGCGACATCTAGAGTATGTGTGAAATAGAAATTAAATTGATTTTACTATTGTCAGAAAATATTTCTTCTTATAATATTATAAAAATAATTTATAACGAAATGAAAAAAAAAAAAAAAAAAATAAAACAAAAATTAAGCACTGTTTAAAAAAGTAAAAATAATTTTAAGATTTTTGTGTTGCTTACGAATTAATTTGCTTGTATAGAAAAAATATTGAATGAAATTCACAAACAAATTTTTAAATTTTTTACATTTCTATTTTAACTTACATGTTAGTGTATAAAATTATAATTGTTGTATTTTGTTTGGAAAGCATAAATAAATACTTCACGATACACAAGTATTTTATAAAAGAAATAGAATGTACATACTTTGTCTCTAAACCAAGTATATCGAGTTGTATGCCATTTTAAGGCGGCCATATATTTCGAGGTAGTTACGACTACTGAAGTAAAAATTTCTACTTATATGAGAGGTGGGCGGCAAAGTATGCAGACCACGCCCGTTTTTTGGTGTTTCGTCTCTCTAGGATGTCCGCCCCGAACCCTAACCTGCTTTCAACAGACAGACAGGCAGACGGATGGACCTCGTTAGATCATCTTAGATTTTTCCTAGAGCCCAGAAAATATATATATATATACTTTATGGGGTCTTAGATGATTATTTCGACATGTTAAACACGGAATGACAAAGCCAATATACCCCCATAATTTTTTAATGCTGTTTATAAAAAAGCGTGTATATCAACGAAATTTTGCGAAAATAGTTCAAAAATCAATGTAAACTCGAACCAAAAATATTCGAGGTCCGCCTCTCATATGAAATTTTGTACATATAGTCCAAGAACCAATGTAAACTCGAAAAAATGGGCGTGGTTCGCCCACCTCTCATATAAGGAAAAAATTTAAAAAGTTGCAGGTGGTGGGTATATAGATTCGGCAAAGCCAAATATAACATTCACACTTATTAAAACATTTTTTAATTAAAATCAAAAAGTTTTAATTCTCATTACTTAAATTTTTTTTATATTTCTATATAATTTATTTATTTTAAAACAAAAAAAAATTATATTCTCACTTAATTAAAAAAAAATCTAAAATTCCCAAAAAACTGGGGATGTTTGAAAATTAGTTTTTCCAGCAATTTTATAAATTTTTTATAAAAAAAACATTTTAAAACAATAATGAAGTAAGTTTCTTTTATTTTTCAAACCCTTAATATCTCTTCCATTAAGTATGATTTTGTGAAAAAGAGTTAGTAAAATTTTAAATAAGAAAAAAAAAAAACAAAAATATACTCACATTTTTATTAGCATTTTGATTATTACTCACATCTAAACCAGAAAATGGCGACAAATAACTTGATAAATTTGTAGTATTAAATTTGTTCTGAAAACTAAAAGAAAAAATAGTATATTACAAACAATTTCTTTAACAATAGTACTCCTCTTACTCTTCAATATTTGGCATTTCTCTTATTTCAGAATTCATTTGTAAATCTCTTTCGTATGCCGTCCAAGCCTCATTCTTTTCCTGTTCACTCAATTCCTGTTCCACTTTATTTTCCAAAAGACTATCATGTTCATGGTATTTGTAAACTAATTCGGGGTAAGTACGCAATAGTCTGGCCAATATACTGTCTTGGGGCAAGATTGGTGTCGGACGATTATTTTTATCAGGTATAGTTAAACTAGGGAAAACAAAAAAAATAAGAAAACAAGTTTCATTTGTTGTTTAGCTATAAATTATGATATTTTCATAGTTACGTATATAATTCAGCTAATTCAGCCATATTATAATGACGATCAATTTGTTGTTCATCAACGACTCTAAAACTCATGGCTTGTTTTGTAACCGAACGTGAATACACCTTTTCTTCCATGGTACCCTTAAATAGGAGAAAATATAAAATTAAAATTACAATTATTTTATACAAAACTTATTTACTTTACCATAGCTAATAAGCGATAAATATAGCAACTACGCTTTTGACCCAAACGAAAAACACGAAATATATTTTGTTGATCATTTGAAGGATTCCAAGATGTATCCAATATAATAACACGATTAGCACCTATTAAATTTATACCTTGACCGCCAGCTTTCGCTGATATTAAAAATACTCTAGCTGTTTTATTATCCACATTATTAAATTCATTTATCATAGCATGACGTATGGATTTTGGAGTTTTACCATCTAACCTATAATAATCTTGGCCTAAAATCCATTTCGAATTTCTAGTGATATCTAAAAAAAAAAAGAAGACATTATTGTAGAAGAGATATAGAAAATCTGGATTGATTAGTCATTTGTGTTGGAAATATGGACACACAAATCTTATGCCAAATACTTACTTAATTCATTTAAAATTGCAGGATCATTATCAGAAATTTTCTTAAAGAAATATTCGACAACATTTAAAACCGCCACAAAGGCAGAGAATATTAAACTAAAAATAAAAATCAAACATTTAATAAATCACATACGCGTAACAAATGTAATAAAATCAATACCATTTTTCCCCTTTTTCTTCGCACATTTGTAAAATTTTAAACATAGTTCGTAATTTATTACTGGGCATTACTGACTCCAAGTCACTTTCTTTGACTAAATGACGCCACCAATCATTTGTTACTGACATCTGACCCGTTTGACTATCATAAATATCATCTGGTTGATCATCATCCGAATTGTGACCCATTAATTTATTGCGATTTTCTTTCTTGTTGCGTTGCTAAGAAAATTCGATTAATTTGTTTCAATAAGTTTTTTCAACTCAATAATAAACTTACAGTAATGGCATTCTTCCAAGCATCTTCTAATACTTTTGGATGTGTCCAAATCTAGAATTGAATAAAATATTTTATTTACAATTTATTTGTTATTTAAATAATAAAATATAACTTACTTTACGTAAACATGTATAATCTGTTATAAGCCCTTTGCCACGATAATTTTCATCACGATTTTTTATTGCATCTAAAATGTGTTGATACAGATTATTCTGTACTTCAGTCATGGGTATGAATAAAACATATTCAAATTTCGTTGGCAAGAATGTTTTCAAAAGTTCAGCTTCTTTGCGCTAAAAGGAAAATTTTACAATCCATTAAGGAAACAATGTACATTTAGGAAACAGGGAGTAAAAATAATTGTTATTTTTGAATATTTAAAAAAAATTCATATAACAAAATGTCCAGAAAACTGATTCTAATACACAAATTAACGGTTATTAATACGCTTTTATAAAATGATATCTATGCTTTTTTACATTTTTATATTTTTGAGCAAAAATAAAAGTTTTTATTTTTATTTTTTCGAGCAGAAATTAAAGTAATTTTATGATTTTTATTCTTTTTCGAGCGGGAATAAGTTATATTGCGATCTTTTTTTCTAAGTGATAAAAAAAATATTTTCTAGTTTTTCTTATAATAAAACACAAAGAATCGCCAATTAAAAAGTGCCTTAACGGAAAAAATCACAAAAAAAAAATCCAAAACGAAAAAAAAAGTTTTTTATTTTGGTGATTTTTTTCGTTTTAACGTTTTTTGCGATTTTTTCATTTTGGCAATTTTTGTCATTTTGTCATAATAGTTACGACTCCTTACCTGTACAAACTTTGATAGTTTTTTATGTAAAACAAACGATCTTTGTTTCATAATTTTAATATCCGTTTTTCCCGAATCTTTATGTTGACCATTTTTAATTGGATTGGCATAAAGATTGGCAAATTCTTTTTCTGTGCCCAAAAATAAGGGCTTAATAAAGTTAACCATACTGTAATCTGTAGACAATAGTAATATAATTTATATAATTCAATTCTAATAATTTAATTCAAATATTTACATTCTTTGAGATTATTTTGAATGGGTGTACCCGTCAAGACAATACGACGTGAAGTTTCAATTTTTGCCACAGCTTTACTAATAGCTGAATTGCTATTTTTTATAATATGACCTTCATCACAAACAACTAAATCAGCACCTAATAAATAACATAAATTTTAAATAAACTTAGTATTTATAGTATATATAAATGTGTTGAATAATTTATAACTTACCTGGTGTTAAAAGGTATTTATTTACAAGTAATCTTATTTCTTCTAAACGTTCGGGGTTTATATTGCCACGATTTTTATAAGAATGATAAAATACTAAAGTACGAAAAGCTTCATAGCCGATCAATAAGCAACCAGCACGAGCATGATTTGACAAAGACCATTCTTTTATAATACTTAACTTTTCATTAATGTCCCTAAAAAAACGTTAAAAAGATATATAAATTGTTTAATATAACATAAAATTTAATTAGTACTATGTAAAACTAATCCAAAATGATATAGACATGTTTTTGGCAACTTACGATGTATCACTAAAAGTATAGACTTTTACATTTTTTTGTCTCAAAGGACCCAACCATCTTATAATTTCATCGGCCCAATTCATAACCGTACTTTTGGGACATAACACTAAAATTTTTGTTGTTTTTAGTTCCTTATAGGAGATCACAGTATGTAAGAGAGCAATCAATTGCAAAGTCTTTCCAAGACCCATACAATGAGCCAAAATACAACCAGAGCCGGGACTCTTTTTTAAAGTATCCACACCGCCGTAACAGGAATCGTACATAAAGCGTACACCATCAAATTGATGAGGCTTTAAATATTTCACAATACCCGGATGAACTTTAATAAAGGTTTCACTTTCTTTAATATAGTCTAATATTAATTGTTTGTTTTTATCCACTTCTGGGTGTTCTTTTAAAACTTTATCCAACATATTGTTTTTCTTTTCTAAACGTGATATACGCTCATTTTCCAATTTTTGAGCTTTAATAGTTTCACCCGCCAATTGATCGGGTCTTAGCATGGGTTTGAGAGATCTTGGCTTTTGACTAGTTTCAACGTCGACGGCTTCAACATCAGAATTTGAACTTTCCGAACTTAAACTAATAAGCTCTGCATCAATTTTACTTATATTTTTACGCTTCTCAGCATCCGAAAGCATCTTATCCAGTTTTTGTGGTTTAGCAGAACGTTTACGAAATAGGAAATTATCATTTAATAATTCCATTTCAGCATTTGTGGGTATTTCTCCATCAATAAGACTATCTTCGTTTTTGTCACTCTTATCGACATCGCCAAGTATTTCATCACTTTTACTTTCTTGGTTATCCTTTTCCTTTTCTTCTTCGTCTTTATCACTTTCTAAATCAATGTTATCATCATCATCGTTGTCTTCATTATCATTATCGCTATCATCGACGACAAAAGTTTTAAGAAACTTTTCCACTAAAGGCGACTTGGTACCACCTTCTTCATCTTCTTCAGAAGAAGCCTTTAATAGTTCATTGTCTTCTTCATCTAATGCCTCAGAATCTGTACTTGAATCGTCCAACATTTGCCTTTTGGCATCCTCATTACGATTCATTAAATATTGTTGTTCCGTTATAACTTCTTCTTCAGCCTTTGGAATGAAAAGAATAGATTTATTTAGTAATAAATATAGATTAAATTTTATTATTTTTGAATATTCTTGAAGACCTACAGTTTTACATTTATTGTTCTCTACATACTCACATCACTTTTAACCTCATCTTCTGATCCAAATTCATCATCCATAAAATCAAAACGATCATTAATTGTTTTTGCTGATGTTGTTTTTGGTTTAGTTTTATCGTAACCCTTCGTTGAACTTGCATTACAAACTGCACGTTTCGTTAGGCCGCTGATATTAGTTAAGCTGTAAAAGAAATTGTTTATAATTATATTATAATTCTATAGGAAATTTTTTACTTAAATTTTCCAAAACTGAATTAATTTGTAAATTGGGTTAAGAGAAAATTATGACACTACTCCAATCTAACAATTTTTTTCTAGTGAATACTTAAAATTTAATACTCTTCAAAAAACATGTATATATATCTTACCGATCTATTTCTCTATCATTCTTTTCATCCTCATCCATAGATTCAATTGACTTTTTCTCTTTACGTTCTGAAGTTAAATTCTCTTTATCACTTTCACTATGTACCGACATGTTATCCCCCTGGCCTTTGCTGGATTTCTGGACATCTACCGGCGATATAACTGATGATGTGTCATTTAATTTTTTACTCTTCTTAGAACGTATATTAAAAATAAGTGTATCATCACTATCACCATATTGATCATCGTCATCATCTTCATTAGCACGGCTATATGATGAATCACCTTTATGAAGAATTCCTACCGTGTCATTATCGTCATTATCATCCTTTGTAGAATCACATTCCGAGTCAGATAACATAGTGGATTGTGGTGATAGAGAATCAATATTAAATATTTCCGATTGCACATATTGTGATAGATTAATTCCATCATCATATTCTTGATTATAATTTGTAGCATTGTTATTTGAAGAGTCAATAAAAGACGGTAAAGATTTTATTTCACTTGTTGAAAACTTGTCATGTTCTTCTTTAGAATAAATAGATTTTTCTTTTACTTTATTATCATCCTCGTCCGACGAAGATGACGACAAAGAACTTGAGGAAGTTGATGATGTTGAAGTAGATGAATGTCGTATTGATTGATCGGATGTTTTTGATAAATTGCTTTTTATATTTGACTTCTTTACCTTCTTGCGTTTACGTTTTGGTAATTTGTTCAAGTTTGTCTGAGTCTCCATCGTTTGGGTAAATATAAGATGGGGTTTAAATAATTCTTGAAAATTATAATACTGCAACTTTATATAATCATGTAATTTATCTCCTACAGAAGATGTTGAAAAATCTTCACAATCCTTATGGATTTGTGTTGCAAAATCTTTCAACTTATCCAACAATTGACAATATGTATCTGTTTTAGGAATTTTTCTGCTTAAAGGTAAAACTCCATTTTTACACAGCAATTCAAATTCTTCATCAAAAATTTGATGTTCAATTGGTTCTGAACAGTTATATGGTAAGTTACCACTCACAGATTTATTATCTATAGACTCTGTTTCATTTGGTTGGCATTCCCCATTTGATACATCATGAACTATTTCTTTTGGTTCTAATTCTTTTGAATCTTTTTCAATCTCTTCACATTTATCAATTTGACTTTCTCTTGGTATTTCTGTTTTTATATATAAAGTTTCTTTATCCTCCTCATCTTTTTCTGTGGTCTCTTGAACTGTCCTATTTTTTTCAATATTTTCGGAAGGTTCTTCACGAATATCCGTTGTTATTGCAACTTCGGGTAATTCTTCACAGGGTTTCTGTTGTACATCTTGCCTATAATCTTGAAGAATTTCCGAATGTTCTGTTTCTGGCTCTGAGTCTTTTGACTTTTCTACTAATTCTTTACTTACATCATCAGAAAACCTTTTGTTTTCAATTTTAACGTGAGATTCTTTTTCTTGTTCCTCTAATGACTCGTTGATATTTAATGTACTTAAAATTAGATCCAATTTGTTATTATCTAAATTATTAAGTATTTTATCAACAAATTTAGAAATTTTTTGATGATCTTTGTTAGTAATATTCTGAGTCATTATGTGGTTAATAACATTTTGTTTTAAAACATCACATTCTGCTACATTAATAGAAACTTCTTGAGAATAGCAGTGATCATTAATTATTGTAGATAGTTGAGTTTCTTTAAAGGATTCTTCTTCCTTTGATTCCTCTTTGCACTCTTGTTTTTTATCAACAGGCTCTAAATATCCGATACTTACAGCCGAAATACCACTGAGACAATCATCATCATCGTCATTTTCATAAAATGATTTTCTTATATCTTCTTCCTCTTTTAGATTCGAAGTATTTTCACGGCTCGTGGCATACACCTCCACTTGACACATGTCATCTTGAACGTCATCATTATTCATGTCGTACATGCATGGTGATAACATTCGCTCCTCTCCTTTGCAAATATCTATAACGCTTTCTTCAGCATTGATAGTTATCTCTAACGTTGTTTTATGCGATTCACATTCATTTCCAGTCTCATTCTGATCATCTTTTACCTGAACTTCTGAATATTGTTCTTCAGGAACATTTTCCAATTCTTCTTGTGGATTTTTCTGGACATTGTCTGATTGATTTTCATCTAAGACTTCATTTAATATCTCTTGAACTTTTTCATCATCTGCCACTCTATTTTCTTTAACCAATGTTTGTACATCTTCAAATATGTTGGCATCTGAATGTACAACTGCATCTTGAGTGGAATTATCTTCTAAAACACTTTGTATTAATTTTTCCCACATATCGTTACAATTTTGTGCCGGTGTGGTATCCATAGCACCAGATGGGCAATCTGTGGATAAATTGGCTTCCAACTCCTCTTGGGTAACACTATTCAAATCTTCATCCATTGGGTTAGGTGGTCTATCGAACGGATTTAAACTTATTGTATTAGGTATATCCAATACCATATCTAATGTTTCTTGATCTTTGTCCATATTGGAAGCACTATTCTAAACGCCCTTGAATATATACACAACGAGTTCGCGTTTAAACTCACAATTAGTATTTATGATGCATTTTTTATAATATACTATATTCTTTTAAGGGTATATACACAGTTTCCTGTTTTATTGCATTTTTTATGCTCGCCTGTCAAAATGTACTTTTTTCTTTGCAATCGTTTGTTTCTGTTTAAACTCGTAACTTTTTAATATATTTATATCTTATTTACTTTGTTAAAATTGTTACCACATTATTATTTTATATCTTTGAAATGTATTAATAAAAATCAATTAAAACTTCTTTTTTTTCTGCCTGTAAAAATTTTGTTTTTTGTTTTTCTTCTTATATATACATAAACAGTGCAGTTTTATATAGAAACGAAGTGAAATGAAACGCAGAATATTTTTGAAGAGTTGTCTTTTATGGCAAAACATAGGAATAAAAAAAAACATGTCAAAAATATACTTTCAAACTAAAGCTTTACAAAATCATAGGTCAAAATTGGGCGAATACACATTTTGTAAATAAGAAGCTTGTTTTTTAAATTAAATTTATTAGATCTATTGACTAAGGGTTAAAGTTCACGACCATAATTAATTGCTTCTTTTTCATAAATATATGTATGTGTTATTTAAATGAAAGTTTTTTATCTAAAATAATTCCTATATATTTGATGCTGTCTTGTAACAACCAAAATAATAATCAACTGTTTAACTAAGGTTACCTTGTATATATTCACACTGATTTTGACGTTTGTTTTAATATAAATTTGCCTAATGTAGACACTAGGTAAGACTAAAACGTCTACAACGTTGATAAGTCTACAACGTTGATATATTATGTGAGATAACGCCGGCAGAAGAGAGTAACCATTTTGTTTACATTATGTTAAATCTTAAATAAGCGGTACACACTCGTATTGTAATAAATCCTATAAGATATCGTTATTTTCAATCAGTCACAGAGTAACATAGTGTCTACATTAGAGATTTTTTTATCAAGACAAACGTCAAACTTAACGCGAATTTGTGGAAGGTGGCAACAGTTGCATAAAAACAACAATATGGCGTATTCATTATTGTTTTTTATATATGCAGTTTGATAAATGTAACAACCAAAATAATAATCAGCTGTTTAACTAAGGTTATCTTGTATATATTCGCACTGATTTGACGTTTATTTTGATAAAAATTTGCCTGATGTAGACACTAGCTTAACACAAAGTTGGAAATAAATTGTTTTCCCGTTAATCTGCCGATGTTATTTCTATTGTTAAGAAATAAAAATGTCTTCTTGTAGACGTAAAGTAAGCCGCCGTCGCCGTTAAAATTTTCGGCGCAGGTCTCTTCACGTGCATCAACATTTTAACCAGTGAGAATTGACAAACACATCTGAAGATTAACAAATTAGAAATGGTTTCAAAAAATACGAAATCAAGTGATAAACAAAATGTGGAATTATTCAAATTTTTCGAAAAAACAAGACAGCGAAAAACTTCTAAAACATCGCCGAAAAGCAAGCAAGATCCTAAACTAATGGCATTCAAATTACCAGAAAGAAGGGCTACCAGATTAAAATCCGACATTTTTTTAGAAAATTATCCAGAATTTTTACCAGACGGCGAATTCGATATAAGTAAGGAAGATGTGGATAACTCCGGATTTACCATAGAGCCAATGAAAAAGAAACCCAAATTATCAGAAGATAATGATAATTCAAATACCCAAATGTTGAATGGTAATAAATATGATGCACTGAATGCAACTTTAGACAAGACTGAGTCCCGTTCAGAAATTATCATAGAACATTGTGATCTTGAAAAGTCTGAAAAACGCAAGCAAATTATAAACACAAAAACAAGTGACATACAAAAAATAGCTGATAATCTTCTTGAAACTATTGATACAAATGCCATTGCTGAAATGTTAAAGGATACTAGTTTAGATGATTGTGAGGAAGAAGTATTTAAGAAGACAAAAGTTACTAAAAGAAAGGAAAAAGGGACACAATCTGAAAATTCTGAACAACTTATAGAACCAACCCAAAGCGATAGTGGTTTACAACTAAACAATAATGTTACTAAGTCTTCTAAAATAAATGACCAATCAAAACAACGAAGAGAAAATTTTGATCTTGAAGATAATGAAAAATATCCTGAAGTGTCCAAAAAATCAAAATCTAAAAAGAAAAAACGCAAGTCAATACAAACTAATACAGATTTGGAAAATGATTTGTATGATAATAATCCGCAATTGTCTTTAACTATTAGTGACTACGATGGTGATTTAGAAAAATTTTCAAAAAATGACGAACCTAAAGATATAAATATGGAAAATAAAAAATCTACTCATGAATCTAAAAAATCGATATCTAAAAAGAGAAAACGCAAATTAAATTTAGAAAATAGAGATAATATTCTCGAAATATCATTAATTGTTAGCGATGACGATGCTGATTTGGAAATGTCTCCAAACATATATGAACTTTCAAACAAAAGTGATACAAACCCTAACGATGAGGAATTAAAAGATTCAATTGTAGAAATAGAGCAGTCTGATGTAGAGACCAACAATTCGAAATCAATTCTTACAAATAATACAGATTTAGAAAATGATAATTTGGAGAAATCTGCAAATTCTGTACAACCTAAAAAACGAGGTAGAAAACCTAAAACTTTAAATAATTCACTGACAGACAAAAATACTTCGCCTAATACAAATGGAATATTAAAATACTTCAGCGTAAAAGATAAAAACTTAGATGAAAATGTTCAAAGTAAAAATTTATTTAATGAAAATTCCGAACCCCCTATAAATAATACTTTAAATTATGACAACACTCAAATATCTCCTACTGAAAATTCGGCTACAATTTCAGAACAAAAAACTACCCGTAGCAGAAGATCAAACAATCTAAATACAACTGACACTTCCTTAGTAAAGACAAAACTAAATAAAACTGGAAATTCCGAAAAAGGGCCCAGGCAAAAAGGTAGACCACGTGTCATTAAAGTAAATGTAGCAAAAGAATTCAACAAGAAAACAATTTTTAAAATCAGTAAACTGACTAAAGATCAAATCAAAAAATGTACAAGTAGAAAAATTCCCAAAAATCGTCTTGATGAGGTATTGGAGATGATCGATCATGAAGACCATCCTATGTGGGAGGATCGTAATATTTCATGTAATCCTTGCATACATGCTTATTGGGAATCACGTCATATTAAACCATCTGATCAAAATATGAAATTGAAATATGCTCGTCAATTTCTTTTACGTCGAGACTGGACCAATTTATCCAAAATTCTATGTTTATACAATTCAGATGCTAAAATGTACTATCCTCTATTATCTAAGGTAAATATAATTAATTTTTGTTTTATTTCTGTTGCACATATAAAAATAATAAAAAAAAAATACAATTTTTTTTTTAGTTTAACGTAATCATGTTTTCATTTATTTTATTTTCAGTATGCTGCATTGTTACTAGCACATACAGATAGTGGACAATTTGATAAATTTATACAATTTTTAACTAGTATGACGGACAGCAGTGCTGTTATTAAAAAATGTACAAAGATTTCAAAAGATAACGAAGAGTAATTGTAAATAATGTATGTACAATGTACATACTGTATATTAGCATTTATTATACTTGTTTAATATAAACATGTTTTAAATTTTTATATAAAAAATTACTATTTTATTCAAAAAATTTTTAGATATTTCAACAAATTAAATTGTTTACTTATAATTTTATGAATTAATAAAGTTATAAAATAAATAAATATAATAATGCCGCAATTATTATATATAGCACTAGACAAAACATTTAATATTCACCAGGGCTACCAAAGTTTTGTCCGTTAACGCAAAGGAAATAAAATTTCCAATGACCCATATTTTGGGTGCGTCTGAGAGTTTACTATTTAAAATCGTTAAAATGAACGGCGATAATTTGTTTAACACGAATATCTTTTAACTATAATTGTTTTCATTACTGGTATAAATTAAAAATATCAACACACTGAGACCGCGAACTGAAACAACGCAAATCGAATCACTAATTCCTATGTATTTACACTGTTTTCTTAATAATTGGTTCCAGAATAAAAATATTTGAACAGAAAAGAAGTTAATTTTTAATAAAAAAAGAGTATTTTTTTTTTTTTTTTGTGAAAAGAGATGAAATTAAAATACTTATATAAATTCTATTTTGGTTTTCTTACTTAACACGGAGAATTTAATCCATTTCTTTCCATTAAAATTTTCTTCAATACACCTGTTATTAATAATTATGAACCTTCTTATATAGCGACGCAAATCGAACTCATAACGACATAAATCGAAATATTAAAATTTCAAACAAATTGAAAAACTCAGATCGAGGCTTGAGTGTACATGGACGAAAAAATAACCTTAAAAATTTTTTTTGTTAAATGAAGGTGTGGAAAATTTAGACTGATATATGTATTTTACCGATAAACAAAATATATAGTTTAAATTTCATTACCGCACACTCAGATATTGTATTTAGGTATTATGTACTTAAATAATTAATACATATTTTTCTACAAAACTATATTTAGCATCCGATTCTGAAACTAAGGCTTTCTAGATAATCTCGCAGCTACTCTATATATTTCAAATAGTACCAATACGATATTAGGTTAAAATAAAAAAAAAAAAATTGATCACATCTATCGTATTGAAACAAAAAAGTTTAGTGTAAATAAAATCAATTTTGGTATACAATATTTTTTAAGAAAATTCTTATTAAAAATCTAATAAAAAATGTTAGTACAAACGTTTAACGATAGTAGCTAATCAAATACTGATCCAATCTGTAATCTGTAAAGTAAATAATAAATGTCCTACAAACTTAAAAATGTTACAGATCCCACAAAGAACTACGGAAATTCGTAAAAAATAAAATAATCAAACAGTTAAAACATTTGTTTATCGTTTTGATTTTTTTCATTTTGGCGATTTTCCTTTATTTTGGATTTTTTTTATGTTTTTTTTTTCATTTTGACGATTTTTTCACTTTAGGCGTTTAATTAGAAAAAAAAATCAAAATTTTTTTATTTTAACTCGAAAAAATAAAAACCATAAAATAATTGTTATTTTTGCTCAAAAAAATATAAAAGTGAAAAATAATCCTCCGACTTTTATAATAAAAGTCATGAAAGTAAAAGAAAATAAAATGAGCTTATCTTCATAAAGCAAGTAAGCTAACCTTTCAAAAAGCTGTTCAAATTGCTTACATTTTATACTTTGTTTCTCATAATGCATAAGTCTAAACTACTATGACACTGTTTTGAATTGAAAGAGTTGTCTAACAAGCATAATAATTTGAGTCGCTTTTTTGTTTGAGGCTTATACACATATATGAGAGTTTTGTATATGTATTAGTAGCAAATTTTATCGCTTATTAATTCTAAAATAGTGAACAACTATGAAAAAATACTTTTATAATGGCATATTTTTATTAAAATCAGATCTATACTGTGAGCGTAAAAGGGACTACAGGAAATGTGTTTACCTATTAATTATATAGATTCACATCAAAATTATTATAAAGGAAACCAACAACTTAAAGGATTTAAATCTATTTTTATTTGAAGCCATATTTTTATAATATTAATATAAGTATAGTAGTAATAGATTACAAATATTTAAATTGTTTTGAAAATATTACATATTCAAAATATAACACAAGTGTATATATTAGTTCTAAAGTTATTTAAAAATGAGAATCAAGTTTTTAAGCAAAATCTCTAAAGCATTCAATTAAAGTTATTACTTAATTTATAAATAAGAATTGAAAAAATTAAATCGAATTTGTAACATATAAAGAAATCAAAAATAGAAACAGATGTGATAAGCTTAAAACTCATCATCACTGTTGTAAATACACTTAAAAAAATTAAATTGTTAATGTAAAAAAGCAAATTATTAATTAGATGAAGAAAAATTGGTTTTGTATTGTTTACTATTTTAGTGATTAAATGTTTGTATTATTCTGTTTTAAGCTTTTATTAACATACTTGAATTCATTTCAGTTTGTTAAGCAAATTTCATTAGTTTTTAGAAAATCTTAAATCTACATAAAATATTTTTATAAATTTATGATATCAGGATCAAAATATTAAAAAAAGAAAAAATAATATATAAGTATAATATTTAATAGTTCAATTGGCATCGCGTGTACTTAGAGGCGCGAATTCTCACACCGCAGCTCTCACCTGCCTTCGAGCCCATAAATACACCAACAAGTTAAAGATTTCAAACATAAGGATCAATTTTCAGGGTAAATAATTCCCACTTAATGTTTTTTTTTTGCTTTAAGGACAAAATTTAAATTAAACATCAGTGAATAAAGTGACACGGATTGTGTGATATAAATAGATATATCTGGGTGAAATGTTCATTTTGTATTGCTGACTTTAATTAATAGCCTTCTTCTTCCATGGAGAAATCCGAGGTTTCACCGGCATAAAAAGAGCTGAAAATAAAAATTTATATGATTTAGTATTATTTTAGAGATAAAAATTATTTTTAAAGAAATCAAACAAATTTAAATTACATACTTTACAGCACGACAAGTAAAGAAAACAATACGTTTCAATTTCTTATTGTAAAAGAAATAATTGAATGACCATAAACAGCCAGGTTCTCCAAAGGGATCCGAACTTAAGTCAGGATTATAACTATAAATGTCGCACTCCTGTAAGTTTATTTCATCATCAATGGCAGACCACAATGGTTGACGTAATCCTTGATATTGGTCACCCGCTAAAGCTGACAAATTCGAATGAACCGAATTCATAACCCATTGTAGAGAGGGTTCCTTGCTAAATTCATGGCTCTATAAGGAAAAAATTAACATAAAAAATTATTTATAAAATAAAACTAATTATTCTTTTTATGATGTTAAAGATATAATACAAACATGTAAACGTAAATTTTAGTTAGTATAATTTCAAATAAATTAATAAAAGTATAAAAAAGAATAGACATTAATCGATGACATCATTCATATATTCAGTTCCCCACGTGCGATTGAAAATAACATTTTGCCCAAAAAATGTTTAGAATTTTATTTCGAAATGGATGTTAAAAAATGCGTAATTTTGAGATTTTTGTGGAAAATTTATAAAATAAGTAAATAAATGGGAAAAATGCACATATTTCTTTGCAAAATACATGAAAATTTTATACCTTAGTTGTCTCGAGGACCAGAAATTTAAAAATATTTCTCTCAAAATTACAAATTTTTTGGGACGAATGTCAAGAAAAAAATCTAAATTTTTGGCCTAAATGTATGAGACTCATAATTTTTCAATCGCTGGTAGAGAACTGAAGACCAATTTTAAAACATGTTTTTGTATTTTTCCTGAATTCAGCTCAATAATACGCATCGTTTGAGCGGATACTAAAAAACATTTTTATACCCTTCACCACAAGTGTAGTAAAGCGTATATATAAGTTTGTCATTCCATTTGTAATTTCTACAATATTCATTTAAGACCCAGAAAGTATATATTTTCTGAATCCTTATATATAAGGAAGTCGATATAACGATGTCCGTCTATCTGTTGATTACTTTTTAGAAAGCCCCAGTTATCGGATAGATATGTTTCATACATAAAATTATAGGGAATATTCCTTAGAATGACACTAGTAAAAAGGCCTCTAAAAACGTATTTGCTTTTGACTTTTCTAAGCCCCTACATAAGCTAGTGTTTTCGTTTTTGCACAGAAAATTCGGAATCTTGTTTTGGAATGATGTTGCGGAAGAAATGAACAAAATCGGTTCATTAGTAACTGAGATATCGGACTATGTGAAGCTGCTATATAAGCTTCAGAATTCGTTTTTGTAGAAATCTGTTGGAAATGTTTTTCTAAAATTTCGGGTTTTTTTAATTAACCATATCGGTCTGTAAACAACAGAGTTATAAGCAAAAATTTGAAAAAAAAAAATATTAAAAATATACACACACGAACATATCTACAAAGTATTGTAATGACTTTCAGTGTTGTTTCCAGTTGACCAAATGGTCTTAGACGACAATGTCTTTGACGATTTATGCAAGACATGTCCCCCATTTTCTAAGTTTTCTTGGGAAATCATCGATAACGACACATTAAGAGTCAGAGTCTTGGATTTTGTCTTGAATATATATAAATATACAAGATGAAAGACATAGCAATGAATATTGTCTTCTGTCAAAGTCTATTATTGAGGATGTAAGCGACTCAGTATTACATATCGTCGTCAGATAACAGCATTTGTTGACAATATGAAAGACCATGTCTTAAATTTTGTCATCCTTAAATTATGTTGAAGACAAAAAGAAGAAGTTAATATAGACATTATTGACTTCTTCGATCAAATGATTTTTGCGACAAGAAGAGCGATAATGTCTTTATTGTTTTCTTTTATTTGATTCTGTTGACGACAAACAGAGAGATAAAGTCTTAAATATTGCCTTTTCCAACTTTGTAAAAGATAAATTAAACGACGATGTTTATAAATATCATATATAAACGATGTTAATGACAATAACAAGGACAATGTCTTCAATTCAGTTTTCGGTCATTTAATTTTGACCACAAGATGAGAGACAATGTCTGCAATGTTTTCACTTATTTATTTTTTAGATATATCTTAAACGGTAGCATCGAAAAACTAGATAAATGTCTTAAATGTTTTCTTTTGTCATTTTTTTTAATGATTTCTTCTAACAACTAGGTGTCCGACAAGATAAGGGACAATGTTTTAAATATTGTTTTCTATATAATTCCAGTATACAGGAATAACGGTAAATTAACGATATTTATAAGACAGACTAGAAAAATATTCTTTGAGCACGACAAGTCAGAGTGTTCAAACGTAAATATTTTCTATGCTAATAAAGTGAAATTTTATTATTAAAATATGAAAATTTAGTGAGTATAAATAGTAAAAAGGAATTAACTAAGTAAATATTAAGAAAAGTAAATATTAAAATTATTCTTCCACATGTACATATTTTCAGATAGCATCAATAAAACGTATAATCGTATAAGTGGAAATTTAAAAAATGCTTAGTTTTTTTCGAGGTCTTTATTATTTTATACAATTATTTTTTAAACAAAATTGTAATTTAATTTACTTAATATTTTAATTTTAATTTTTTAATTATTCCGTTAAATTATTTCATTTGTCGCTAATGTAATCGTAGACGACTAAGTGGATGACATTGTCATCTATGTAGTCGTTAGCGACAAAGATCAAGACGCTGTCATCTATATAGGACATTGTACACCATATAATCGTTGACGATTTTATGTACGACTTTTACGTCAATATAATCGCTGACGACATAGTCCCCTATGAGGACCTTATCGACAACATTAGGGAACTAATCCTTAAACATGTCATTGACGAATATATAGATGAACATTTCGTTTATTTTATCGTTATTTTACCAACGACGAGATGGGCGATATTATCTTTCTTTTAATCGTGCACGATTTTGGCGTCACTTGTTTGAAAAAGTCGTTGAAGATTTGTTCTGGCTGTCCTGCATATGTCGTCTAGGATCTAACATTGTAGCGCACTCATCATCGAGGATGTCTTAAAGACGGTTCCAACTGGGTTGTTTATACACACAATAATTGTTTATGTAAGTTTAAACGTTTTTTAGTTGGAAATAGAATCATTGTAATGACTTATGTATATTAATTTAGTAGTTATCAGAAGCTATCAGTGTTGTTTTTAAGGAAGCAACACTTGCTATGATAGTTTAGTTTTGTGTTTACATTTTTGTAGTTTGGAAAAAATGTAGATTATTTTTGTAAGTATAAATATAAATTTTAAATTTTATTATTTGTCGGTAAGGTGATGAAGGGTATAAAAGTTTCGACACAGCTGAATATAGAGCTCTAAGTTGTTATTCTTGCGAAAGAGCAAGATTCAATAAACTTATTTGTGCAATAATAAATATTATTTCCATAATATTTATGTACGAATTAAGAAAAAATCATTTAGGACTCAGATGTTAAGAAATAATAGTTTCGGTTCGGTTTCGGCCTGAATATTACGATTTATGTCGGTCTCAAGTAAATTGTGTTTAAGGAAATAATTTATTAAAACTCTTAAATGATATTTACATTTGTTCCCAATATGTATTGTAGAGATGTATATGAATGAGCAATAGAGCGTCCAGAGGAAACGGTCTTTTTGAAATTCGATGTAGGGGACCCCTTTAATGTTAGGTATTATTAAGCTGATTACGAAAAAATTATTTAAAAAATGTTTAAATTCATCTTCAGTTCCCCACCAGTCTGGTTAATTTTGAATAAAAAAAGGTTAGATTTTTCGCGAAATATCATAACCTTTTTAAAAATTATATTTTCTCGCTGAAGAAATAAATAAATAACTACTGAGAATTTTGCAAATATTTTTAAGGATATTAAATTTTTATGACAAATTTTCGCTATTTCTCTTTTAAATATTTTTATTTTCATATAAGGGATTCTTTTTATTAAAGATTACACAATTTTTTTTAACTATTTTCATACTCTAATACAAACTATAATGATGATGTAACATTTTAAATCATCATTTAAATCTCATTCTGCCTCTAAAAGGTTTTTTCATAATTTTTACCGATTTTTTTTTTTTTTAGATTTTGGCGACTTATTAAAGTTGAGTTTGTATCACAAGATTTCATATTATCTTAAAGACATGTTTTTGGAACGTCACTGACAATTATTAAGCGTAAATAATTGACATTTGTGTAATTAATTTCAAAATGCAAAGAATGTGTGTAAATACTTTTGAAATAAAAAAATGTTATTAAGCATTTTTTATTTCAAAAGTATTTACACACATTTTTTTTATATTTTAAAATTATTTATTTCCTTTATACCAGTAATAAATACTGCTACCTTTTCAAAACTTCAAAAATTTCCACAATCTACTCTACATATTTCAGATACTACAAAAACAAAACAATTTTTTCATAATATTTTGTAACAGCACAAATATTTGACTTCTTTTCCAATTTTTCAAAAAATTTGCAACAATACAACAGAGGCTGTGAATTGGACTAATTTGAGTTGTACATATAGCTTTTTTAAAATTCTTTTGTGGTATTTAAAATACAAAATATAATTTTAAAATTTTTTTAAACTTGTAATAATTTTAAATTTATAATTTCATATAATTTTTGAATTTTTCCCTTATATTAAATATTTTTAAAAAGATAGAAAAATAATCTTGATTTTAGCCTAATTGCTATTCATTGTTAGACCAAACAAAAGACAACAATGGCAAAATAAAGAAGGTGATGCTGTCTAATGACTCAATAAAAAGTCTCTACAATATTTCAGGGGAAATCAGAAAGCAATTAATTGAAAATATAAAAGACTCTCTTTAATGTAATGAAACCACCGATGAAACCAACTTCTATTTTTATTTTTTGTTTTGTAAATACATTACAGAAGATAACATATGCCTTTTCAGAATTTTTAACAAAAAAATAATATCCCTGGAATAAGATTGTTAGAATTTGGATTAAAAATTTTATATCACAGTCTATAAAAAGGAAATTTGCTTAAATGATTTTATAATTTTTAAAGATGAAAAAGATCGTTTTAATATGAAAAATAGAAGATAATCATCATGAGTTAAATTTAATTTCGATTTTAGTTTCAATATAGCAAAGTTTGCTTGTTGGTTCTGAAGTCCTAAAACTATTAAAACAATTTTCATTAACATATTTACGTGAAACTCTGATTTCTGCTCCTTTGTCTATCAAAACAAAGAATCTATCTTTTGTGGATGCAGAGATTGATATTAGATGTGCATTATCCGAAAAATCTCCTAATGTTAAAGAATTGATAAAACGAAAACAATTTTGCAATTATTAATATTATTTTTTAAAATACATATATCTTTACACAACATTTTACCTGATTTTTAAACTAATCAAAGTTGTAGTGGGTCGCGCTTCCATTGCAATGTCAAAATGGGGTCGCTAAACAAGAACTTTTGAGATCCCCTGGATTATGATTATGCAAAACATATGTATGTACATGAGTGTGTGTAAAAAATGCCAAACAAAATAATTGAATAGAATTTTATTTTTAGCTGTTAAAATTATGATATTTCAGTACACAAAAAATATATTGTATTTTATCTGCAATATAGCATATAGTTATTTATTTAATTTTTTCTTTTTTTCTTTTTTTTGGAATACTAATACATACATAATAAATTTAAAAAATAAATCAGGTATTTTGATTATAAATTACATACATAAAACTAAATATATTTAATAAATCTTAAGAAACATATTTCCTTTTTTCACCTTTATTATCAATTATAAATAATATTTAGTAATTTGAACAGTTGCGATCTGTTTTAGCTTTAATAGTTAATTACAGATAAGAATATTTAAACTACAATGGAAGACAAAGTGCAAATTTAAGATAAGCTGGAAATTTAAAAACTTCATTAGATTTTTCTTCAGACTTAAGTAAATTTTTATGTTTATGTATCTATGCAATTTGATTTTTATTACATTATAAAATAATATTTTTAAAATATTTATTTTTTTAACAATCTTATCTTGACTTCCCACTGTCTTTTTATTGAAAATTACCACAAGTTTTTATAGCCGCAAAGTTTTTCTTGTTTTGTTTTGCTTCAATAAACATAAAGGCAAATGAACCTTCAAACTATTTGTACTATATTCAGATACATTTTTTCTATCTTCTTTTTTTTGCTTTAAAAGCTCATTCAATTTTTACATTTAAAATTTTTTAAAGTAAAAAGTATGGGGAAATATAAACAATGCATATAATGCAAATTTTTTTTAATTGCATAACAGGAACAATGTTAAAAAATAGAAATATAAATTTAAAAAGTAATAAATAAATGAACAATTTGCGTAATCAGTTGTTTTTAAAACAAATATTTCTTGCTTTGCTTTTATGGATGCCAAAAATTGTTTTTGCTTTTTGTTTTTGTATTCTTTTCAAAGTCAAAATAAGTAAAAAGAATTATTGTAATATGGTGAGGATATATAATTTGTTTTCTAAAGCGAACAAGAATAACAGTGTTTATATATGTATGCAAATGTTTGTAGGTATGCATATTTTTATTTATAAACATATTAACCCATTTACTTAAGTTCTACAATACATAATTTATGTACATACTATATTTAACATAAGCAAATTTATATAATTTATAATATCACCTCTCTTAAATAGTTTATTTTATAACGTATCTCAGACTTTTTTTTATATAGCATGATTTTCGAATTTACTTAAGTTATATATAGTAGACTTTCATAAGTTATCATAAGTACTTTATGCTTAAAAATACAGCTGAAAACAAAATAACAAAACAACCAACAACAAATTCTTACCTTAGCATCCGAAAAATCATAATCGGGTTCAAATGATGCATTCAAAGTGGCAATCAAATAGAACAAAGTCTTGCGAGATATAGTGTCACACAAAACGACACCCTCATCCCCCGACTGACTATTATTGCGATGAAAATTTGGCGACATATCAACCAATGTTTGAGGTGGCGAAAGGGCTTGCAAGTCATGAGGACCATAGCCATGTGTTTCAGCCGTAAAACGCTTATACAAAGCTTTATCAGCGGCTACCATTTTGCAAGAATACGATTCTATACGTCCAAAAATGGTGCTACTGCCCGAGCCAATGGACAAGGCATTATTGATGGCCTCAAAGCGAGAACTCTCCAAAAGTTTCATGTTGCTAGACAAAGCTTTAAAATTCTTCACGAATGCAATAAGCTTTTGCCAAAAATCTTTTCAAGGATATTACGTTTCAGGTAAAATCCTTGGATCTATCAAATTTATATGTTTTTTTTCTTTCAGTGGGAAATACTACTTGTTACAGTGTTAAATACAATTTTTGACTGATGTCAAATATAATCTTGTCAAAAAAATGTATTTTTGTTCGTTTAATATTTTTTTGTTCTATAATTTATTGTTGAAATCCTTGTTTTAAACGATGCATATAACTTAACAATCTAAGTTAAGAGGACAGGACGACCTTGAACCTTGTGAAAAAGGTTAAATTGTTATTTGATCAATTTAAAATAAAAAGATTAAAAGGTCGCTGTCACTACTTAGGCTTGGGTTCTTATAAACCACGGTTGTTGGCAAATAATTCTAGGTGAAGCGCTTTGTCTATTGCAGTTTATCATTGCCGTTATCGATGAGTAATTGGTCGTCAATTGGCAATTGAAGTTTCTGAACATGGTCGAGGGATGGACAAGAATTCTTTTCTTTACTGCTGCTCTTTTGTCGTTTATTCTATAAATGTTGCTTGATTTTTGTTGCTGCTGTTGTTGTTTGTGGAGTGGCTTAGTAAACATTACACTAGTAACGAAAGAGGAATCTACCGAAATGTTTGATTTCTCTCTAACAATTCTAATTGGATATTTTTTCCGTTTTTGTTTTTTATTTATGCACAACACAATTCCTGTTTTTTATGTTTATTTTTAATACTCTTCAAAATGGCGTCTATATAGTTTTTATCTTCTGGTTTTTTAGGCTTCTTTTTATTGTTAATCGGTGCGTTTGCCCTTGATTTCACTTTGTTTATAGTTATTTGTTTAATAAATTAATTTAAAAACGATTTCTTTTTTTTTGTGTTTTCGTTATTTAATATTCGAAAACACTTTTCACACTTTTTCCCAAACACTTTGTGTTTTATAAACGTTCTACAAAATCCATATCATACATATTTGCAAATAATCGTAATAAAGACATTCTCGCAATTTTATAAATTCACGTATTATATAAAATTTTCAATATATAAAAAAGAAACTAAATACTTTTCTTTCTTCTCTATTACTCTATCACTGATATTTTCTTAAGCTTTTTTCGTATATTTAAATTTATTTTTCTTTTTAATTTCGGTGCTATTTATAGATATTTTTGCTTTAATTGTTGCGAGATTTTTTCCAATTGCTTGGACTATGATATTTCAAACTTTTTTAGCGGAACGAAGAACTTGATGTCGAAACTTATTGATTATAGAAATTTTTTTATTCGAATCGTTACTTTAAACAACTACTTGATGTTAGTATGAGTCATAGCGGAAAATAATCACACTTTGTTTGAGTACTTGACAGGGTTGCAAAAATGTAGTTGAGCAACAGAGTTGTAATTGATAAAACTTTTCCGTTAAAATCGAAAATCATAATTAAAATTTTAATTAAAAAATTGGGAAAAAACACTTAATGATTTTTATATGCCGTTTATACCAAAACAAAAACTAATTAGTTTTTGAAAAACAAAATTTCAAAAACTACATCGTTTACATACCTTATTTCTTCCCAATGTAGTTTTTGTTGACATTCATCACATCTTAAATATTTTTTATTTCCGCTCCATTTGCTATTTCTTCGATCAGAGTATACATAGTTTCAATATTAAAACATATATTCATAAACAAAACAAATAGTTTCTATAAATTTTATTTTTCTCTTTATATATAAAAGCTAAACAGGATGTATCATAAATAGTTATTTTAGTAGTTATTATTTGGTTTTCAATAAAAACTAGTTAAAAATGTTTTTTGATTTGTATGGAAAAACCAAACAAATTTACGTAGTTTTTTATTCAAAAACCAAATAAAGAAAAAAACTACTAGTTTTTGTTTGGGGTAAATGGCATATTATTCCAAATTTAAAATAATTTAATAAAGTTTTATGTGTTTGTTTTTAATAAAGATTGAAAGCTATTAAAAATTATTTTTCAACGATTTTTTAAACAATTTATTTTATTTGGTTTATTTGATGGGAGTAATATTTCCTATAATTGGGGCGGATAAATGTTAAATATAATAAATAACTTACATTTTAATATTTACTTTTTTAATTTTAATTGTTTTTTTTTTTTAGAAATATCCCACAGGAAGATTCACTTTTGACGAATCTGACGCATATTTCAGGTGAATTTGAATGACGCATAGTTGCTTTTAATCTGAAAAAAGGAACATTTTGAGGAATATTATTTAAACAATCATTATTTTTTTCTATCATTTTAAATAAACTAATATAGAAAAAAATTACATTTGACTTTTTAAAAGATGTTTACGTAATTTTTCCAAATTCAATAGAATAGAACTAAAAAAAGTTTTTTTTATGTTATTTAACGAAGTAGTTATTTCTGCTTACTTGTAAAATATGCCAAGCTGTCAATATTTTATATTTTTTATTGTTATTATCTTATATTTACTGCGAAGTGTTATTTCACTAAAATCTTATTTGATTTTTGTAACAACAAAATATATATATATATTGTTTTGTTTATTATTCATCAGCTGTGAATTTTAAATTTTAACGTAACATTATAATCTGTTACCGATAAAACAACTTCCTTACACATAAACAGTATTACCATAAAATTTTAACCCTTGTGTCTTTAATTTTGTAAAAAACGTTTCGTGTTGGCTATGGAATGGATATTTTCATTTGAAATGTTCTGGCGGCTTAAAAGTTCATGATAAAAGTAAATGTTTGCAGTGAACATATCATAATTGTAAAAAAATAAGAGTAGAATTCTATAAGTTATTCCAAAGTTCGAGCAGTGATTTTGATACTATCTGTAAGTATTTTTCTGTTCCTAATGAGAAGCTCCTAAAGTATGGTAAGTTTGTTATTTCGGAATCTTCATCACCTCCTGAGTATTTTTCCTCCAAGACAATTTGCTGTCCAAGTAAATGCCCAGGTACTTGGCCTCCTTTGACAAACTGAGTTCCGTCCCATTCAAAACTGGTAGACTAAATGTCTCAACCTTATATCTCCTGGCAAACAGAACTAGCTCAGTCTTTTCAGGGTTGACTCCTAATCCATTATTATTTGCCCATTGGGAAAGTTCTCGCAGCCCAGATTGTATGACCTCGCTGATCCTGGGTAGAAATTTAACCGAGACCAACAATAGCACATCGTCAGCGTAGGCTACGATCTTCCTTCCTATGGCATCTCAATATGACGTTCATTGCCAAAAACCAAAATAATGACCTTAGTTCCCATACTCCTCCTCAGATACAGATCGATCAGTGTTTCTATTGTCTTGAGTAGAAAAGACGATAGGCTGATCGGTCTATAGTCCTTGGCCTTCGAGTGAGTCGTCCTACCCGCTTTGGGTATAAAAATGAGCCTTATCTCTCTCCACCCCTGGGAGACATTCCCTAAATACCTTCACGAGTAGTGAGATAACTCTATCATTGACATTCTGTAATATGGCCAGAAAAATACCATTTGACCCTGGTGACTTATATGGTCCAAATGAGTTTACCGCCCATCTTACCTTGTCTCCAGTGATCATCTTCTCTATCGCATCGATATCACTCTCCTCTAGTCCAGACTGTAGGTTATCACTGACACTATCAGTCCTTCCATCGGATTCTACATCCTTACAGCCAGGCAAGTGAGTCTCCATCAGTAAGCTGAGGGACTCCGTGCTATACTCCGTGCTATACTCCGTCCACAAGTTGTCCGCTCGTAATATATATATATAGGTGCCACCGGGCCGTCTAAATTTAGACAACTCGTTAACCGAGTCCACGAATTCACAGAAATTCATCCATGATGTCCGTTTCGCACGTCTTATGTCCTTCTTATACTTAGTGAAGCTTTCGCTATAGCTGTTCCAATAAGTCTGACTCTTCGTTAGCTTGGCCTTATTAAGCAGCCTTCTAACTGTAGACCACTGGACACTAAGTTCACTGGTCCACCATTTCGGCAGAATAAATCACTTGGCAACTGAGCTCAAAACTACTCTTAAGTACATTCGTGAAATTATTCACTACTTCCTCGATACGCTAATCAGAATTTATCCAGCCCCCAGTATCCCTTAAATCCCTACCAACTAACTCACCGAGGGACTTCCAATCTGTCCTTCTGGAGTTCCTATAAGGCCTTCCCCTCGGTTCCACAAAGTCAAGACTGAAGGACATCATGTTATGAGATCTGATCATGTCCTGCCTGATGCAAATTCATTTGCACCACTCTAATAACCCCAAAGCCAAAATTGACAACTCCCCCCAGTGACTTCTTCAGAGACTCCTGATCCACAGCGAATCTGAGGTCTCTACCTTGGTTCTCCTTACAGGTCATGTAGTTCACAATCTTCCATTGACCTGTAACAAGACCTTCATTCTGATTTTCCAATACCGTCAGAATGGTTTTAACCTCTGGAATGGGTGGAGGAAACCATGCCGTAACTATTGGAAACAGAGGCAACTCAGACGCCAGTATTACCTCAAGTTTTGTCCCCGGCTGGAGAGAACTGTACTTAGCAACTGCGTTTTTAAAAATATCAAAAGATTTCTTATTATCGCAGTTGATAGTTTTTACACCCTTCATCCACTCCGCGCCTTTGAAGGATACGTCGTCCGGCTTTTGTCAATGACAGCAGCTTGAACACAGTTCTGCAGCACTGATTGCTTCGCCTTTTTCGATGTAGAGGGCCGTACGCTCCCTGGCCCAGATCCTTTAATAACCTCCTTGTGAGATTTTGGGATTTGACCAACAGCAAAGAAGAGAGGGCCGCATGCCAGAGATCTTAGCCACCCCACCAGTGGCGCCTTTGTGGTTTCCACTGGTAGAGCTGCTCGGCCTCTTACCTACTGCCTTCTTGCTTGTTGATGGCTGATCATGTCCTACCCTAGCATCCCTGACAATCTTTTCCGAGTTGCCAGTTTTGCCGACCGGTGCATGAACAGCAACACCATCGGTAATATTTGGCTTGCTAGTCCTTACCTGCTGGTCCAGAATGGTTGCAGGTTTGGCTGGTTCGCCACTACCCTTATCTTCCGCTCCAGCTCGTTGATCGTTGAGGATGTTGACTTTCCTCCTGTGCTCTCATGAGCCACCTCTGGAGTGCTGTTCACATTCTCACCCAGTCCTTCAGAATAAGACATTCCCAGAGAGTCACAGATAGGCCCGTATCTTTCGAATCTTTTAACGTTCCTCCTGTGCTTTCTGATAAGGTACTTGTCCTTGGCGAGTCTTCTCCTCCTTTGTTTGACATGTGACATCGTTTATCGCATCTTGCAATACCGCGTCCTGTGTACCAGAATGTGTAGGTCATGTGCCTTATAACCAATCCCCCCTATCCTCTACCTGGGGACACGTCCGATAGGAGTAAATGCAGCAAATGACTCCACACGGATCATGGTTGTCGTTACTTAAAACAGACTTTCTAACTCCTATTTGCCGAAATGACTTGTCGTCCGATTTTTTCCAATCATTTTTTAAAACAAATCCATAAAAATTAAATCACATCCAAAATAGAAATAACCGAACATTTTATTTAGTGTTTAAACACTTTTTATTTGATATTACTAGACAAGATCCTTTGAGTTTACTTGACGAATGTCCCCATCCAACAATTGGTATAATAACGTCATTTCCTCAAGTTGATAAAGCTTCAAAATTGCTACAAGAAAACGAATTTTGATAAATTGAATGAATTATTATCAACTGGTAAGAAGTTTTATCCTTTAGCAATGACGGCAGTAATTTTGATAATTTATTACAATGTTATGATATCATCTCCACATTTACAACTGAGACTGTTCCATTAAATAAAACTATAAAGCATTGTGGTCCATCCTGGAACTCTGCCACTTTAAGATGTAAAAAGGATCGTAAAAATCGTCCTTTCAAACAATATAAAATAAAACCAACCTTTCATTTTCACTACTTGATTGCAAGAAACAAATTCAATATGGAAAATAAAAGATGCTACGATTAATATTTGTTTAAGGTGAAATCCAATATTAGGAGAAAGCCTAAAGTCTTTTATAATTTCGTTAACTCGAAACGTAAAGTAGCCACCTATCCTTTTACAATGAAAATGAATGGAATTTTATATTTCAATGATATATCTAACGGGTTCTTTGCATCAACATATTCCTCCAAAACAATTAATGAAATGATTATTCCAAATCATACTCAAGAAGTTTTTCGTTAAAATTACCATTCCATTTGGATTCTTCTTTAGTCCTAAAAAATTTTAAAAATATAAAAATTTGTATAAATCTACAATAGAAACCCGACAGATGTTTTTTTTTTTTTTTTTGAACTTGTTTATTGACCAGCAAAAATAGATATTAATACTAAAATAAACACTAGTTAACAATAACATTTTATATACATATATACTTGTCTCTGATCGAGCGCTCTAGTATTTTTGATATAATTATAATTTGGTTTTTACAAATGTGAATTCATTTTTTATTAAAAATGATAATATGTTATATTTACAGTATTAATTGCAATGAAAATATTAAAAAAAAAACATTACTTGTATAAAAAAAAAAAAAAAAAGAAAAGAAAAAATTTTTTTTCTGCAAACGTTGTACTAAATGTACGAAATAAATAAATGTACTAAATCGTATATCCATTTGATCTAGATTGCAGTAAACCGCTTTGATATTAGCACGTCTATGTTATACTAAATACTTTTGCTATCAAGGTAAAGAAAGGCTTCAGCGGGAACAAATTCTTTAACTAAGGATTCTACTATATATTCTTCGTTCGTATAAAAAGGAGCCATTATAAGGTTATTATCTAGACACTGTGAGCACCTTAAGATATAGTTTCTAATTAAATTGATTATGAAATTGTCTATACGTATAATGTTTGCACTATTATACAGCTTCTTATTTGACATGTATTTTAAATAACCACTTTGAGGGTTTCTGTATAGCGAAGTGCAAGCTCTTAAACATTTTCTTTCAAAAACTCTAAACTTTTCCATATTTGAGGGTGATATGTTGAACCAAATTGGACAAGCGTAAGTTAAAATTGGTCTAATTAGCGATTGATACATTATTATCTTAAACCTTTTTCTTATATACTTTGAATAAAATAAGGGTCTATATATTATGAAAGCTTTTCTTGCTTTTGTAAGGGTTTCTTTGACATTTTGATTAAAGTATAGAAATATGTCCATATATACACCTAAATATTTAACCACGTCCCTGTTGGGAATTGTACAATCATATAGAAGTAATGTAATTTCAAACTGCTTCCAGTTTTTTTCTAATGTTGTAGCAACATTTATTTACAGGGGGCCTAAAAAGTATTGTTTCACATTTTTGTGCATTAATTTTCATGTTTCAGTTAATTGCATATTGTTCGACAAGGTTATAAGATATTTGAAGGTTTGAATTAATTTTTTCTATTTTGTCTTCAGAGTGGTAAATAACTATATCATCTGCAAAGGAAATTATGTTTTCGATATGTTTTAATAGGTCTAAAATATATAAATTAAACAGAATGGGAGAATTTACAGTTACTTGCTGTAATCCATTGATTACTTTAAAGAATTTGTGGCTTCTCTCATTCTGGTAATAAATGAAGAAATTTTTATCACTTATCATATTATATATTACCATAATTTGATAAGTTGGCAGCTTATATTGAATTAATTTGTATATTAGACCAGCAATCCATATGCTATCGAAAGCCTTCTCCATATCAATGAGACACGCTCCTGTACAGTAATTTCTATGTCAATTCCAATTAATATCGGAAGTAAATTTTTGTATAGCGTTTATCGTGGAATGCTTAAATTTAAACCCGACTTTCTTTTCACTATTAATTCTTTTTTTATTGCAAAATTTGTTTATTGTATTACTAATACATATTTCATATATTTTGCTTATATTGGGTAATAAGCTAATAGGGCGTAAATTTTTGGGACTATTTGGTTCTTTACCTTTCTTTGGAAGGATAACAATATTAGCCATTTTCCAGGTACTTGAGAAATATGAGTTATTAAGCATATTGTTGAATAATTTGCAATAGTCATAGACCATTGTTTGAGGAATATTTTTCAGAACAATATTTGGTATGTTGTCAATACCTGCCGATAATTTATTCCTTAAACTTAATAAAACTAAATTTTCGTTTATGAGATTTTTTATCAACTTCAACCTAATCTTTGCCAAAGAAAATTCCTCAATCGATAATGATTGCTCCAATCTATTATGCCTTTTTATGATATTCAATACTCTACTTTTTTCCCGATATAACATTCTCACATTTGGGTTAGTTATCTTTTTAAACGAATTTTCTATTTTATATTTTGGAACTATTTCATGAATTGTTGAAGGTCTATTTCCGTGTTTGTTAAATTCCGGTTATTAGGGATTTGAGTATCCCCATTAAGTATTTGTGTTATTTATTGTTTTTTTTTTTTTTTTTAATTTTCTCCAATCTGTTATTTTATAATTGTAATTCAATTTAGGATCATCCCTTAAGAATAAAAAGTTTTTCAGTTCATTGTTCATAGTGATAGTCATAAGTACCGCAGTATGATCGCTGTCATAGTCCAAAGTTTTAAGTGAATTCACTGTGTTATTTTCAGTACTTAAATGTAGTCTACATACAGTCTGCTATACAAATGTAAAAATAAGAACCTGTACGGGGTTAAGATGGAGTGTTCGTAGCGTATAGCCTACATCTAAAACGTATTTCATTGTCCAATAGCCATTAATTTAGTTGATTACCCTTTTGGTTGTTATTAGGGTTGTCCCACATTGTATGCTTACAATTGAGATCCCCAGCTAAAATATAATAATTATTATCGTTTTGTAGGTCGATCGATTCAAAAAGATCATAAAGCTCCCTTTTAAAATGGGCATTATTATTACCAGAAGGGTAATATGCTGAGATAATATAGAGTATTTTATTTGCAGCCAAATAGACTCGAATTATGCATGTTTCTAAGGTTTTGAAAGAATTTGTGACACTATTTGTGTAATGCGAATGTTTCAAGTTGTTTTTGTTCCCTGTTGCGCCTTTTCTATCGCTTCTAATTACAATATAGTTTTCGAATTGGATTTTATGTTTATAGTTTAGCTTCGTTTCATTAAGTAGGACTATATCTGGGTTATGTTTTGTAATAAATTGATAAAGATAATATCGCTTTCTAATTCGTATTAAGGAATTAACATTAATGTGTATTAATTTAAGTTTTTTTGAAATTGTACTCGATTGACTGTTTGAATCCATTATTTACCCTTCAAGCATTGAATATATTGTATCAGTTCTTGAATCTTGAAAATTAAGTTGTTTTTGGAAGTTTGCAATTTGATTACTTATGTTCGCCATAAAATGTTTTATTTCCTGCAAAAATGGATTGTTCATTGTTATATCTACTATATTTGTATCTAGATTTGGTGCACTAATACCCTTGACTACGTTTGCAAATGAATATTCTGTATTATATTTCTATTGTATATTTTTTTTTTTTTTTTTTTTTGTTAGTAAGTCTTTTTTCTTAGCATTAATTTTTTGTTTAAGCAGTTTGTATTTTTCGCATCCTTTATACGATGCAGGATGTCCATACTTGTTGCACAGAACGCAGAATAATTTGTCTTTTTCATCGACTGGGACTTTCTCTATAGGACATTTGCCTCTTTCGTGGTCTATGTTACACTTGACGCACCTTCTCGGAAGATAACAGTTGGCCGCACTATGGAAAAATCCTTGGCAATTGTGGCACTGTGGTATTTCGGGTCGCTTGACTTGCTCCCATTTTATCATACGGTGAAGTAGTGTTTTAATGTTTTTCAATTTATTAATATTAGTTTCAGGTGAAACTTGTACTAAATACATTGGAAGTTTTATTCCTCTTTCAACAGATGCTTATGTTGAAAAAGGACTAACTTTAATAAATTTTAGTTCATCGCTATCGAATTTTAATAATTCAAATAATATTTCGTCTGCATCTATTTGATTTTTAAATTGAATTAATTTTTAAACCTTTTTGCAAAATTTATAAATAATATTTAAAAGACGGAAAATATTCCAAACAATACTGTTACCGTAATATTATCGTATTGCAACTTTTTGCCGTTTCGAGTTAATTTCCAAAATTGTGTCAATATTTATAATATTCTTGTCACAGTTTTTTTTTTTTTTACATTCAGTCTCACATAACAAGGATATTATTTACCTAATATACTTTTGTTAATTGCTCACACCTTATAAAATCATTTCCGTTTTCTATTTACAAAAGCAATAAACAATTCAAAAAAAGACGTAAATAAGATATACAAAGAATTTAACCTCGAGTTTCCTAATAATTTACAATACTAAACTTCACCAAATTAATTGTGTATTTAAAGTAAATAAAATTTAATTGCCAACAAATACAAAATACTTATTATAGCTCTAAATGATTTCAATACACTATTTTTTTTTTTTTTTTATATTAAGAATATTGAAATTTGTTTACTTTATTTTATTTTATTTTTGTTCTTCTTTTGTTCTTCATACGAAAGACAAATAGTCACCTAAAAATCAAAGGTTAAATGCTTAAATTACTTATTTGTATACAATTTTTTGTTTTTTTTTTTAATATAAAAAGAAAGATAAAAATTTTCTATCTTGTACACGTGTTTAAAAGGAAACTCTTGCAACAAATATTTAAATAAAGAATTGAAACAAGTGAAAAGAAGAATATTGTATTCGATCGTGTTATAGGAATTTAAATCAATGTTCAATTGAAATATTTTTCTGTAGATATTGACTGCAAATATAAACAAAAATTAAGTATTTTTAAACATTAAGATACAATATATTTTTCCCTTTATTAAATGAAATAATTCTATTAAAAGTACTTGTTTGATTAAAAAAACAATCTTTAAAAATTATGTTCAATTTGTTTACTTAATTTACAAAATAAAAAATATAAAAAAAACAATAAATTTTAATAGCATTTTCCCTGTATTAAAATAATTTTGTAATTAATTAATTAAAAATTATGCCACAAAAAAACCAAGGTGAAAATAAAAAAAAAATATAATAATAATTTAAAGTACCTTGACATTGAGGTAACTTCTGATATCTCATACAAATATATATTTCGTTTTCGATCAGCAAATATAGAGTTGCTTATTATCTGCCTCACTAAAACTGATAGCTAAGAAGTTCTGTATTATATATCCTAGTTCATTGTATGTAATTAGATTTTTTTTATAATGAAAATCATCTTGTAATTAAATTTTACACATTGTTACATTTAATTTTTTTCACTTCTGGGAACATTGCTTGCTAATGACTTCAGTTGTATAATTTTGTTTACATTTTAAATTTCCAGGGAAAAAAGTGATTTGTTAACTTGTTAAGATTGTTTATTGTAGTTAAAACAAAAACATTGAAAATGTTTGTACTTACTACATCGTTGGGGTTTTATGGATCAATTAACAAAGGATTTATAAATAAGACACTATTTACATTTGTAGAATTGTTTGTTTCTTTCTTTTTTTTTTTATTGTAAAACAATAGTTTTTTTATTTAAGGAATAATAAATTAAGGAATCAATAGGTTTGATTTTCGAATATTCTAAAAAAATTAAAATAAATTGCAAAAGTTCTACTCTTGCTCTGGAACCAGTTCTGATGCCCAGACATCTTGAGGCCAACCTGTGCGACCTTTACTTTGACGATTGAGTGACTGAAAAGATAAATATAATTTAGATTAATTAAATTAATTGAGCAAATACTTACAAAAAAGTAGAAACCTTAAAATTAATTTAAATATCTCTTGTGTTGTTAATAATTTTTGCTACACAGAAAAAATTACCTAAAATTTCTTAAATAACACTGCTGTTAACTCTACGTCTACACGTCTACATTTTTATTTCTTAACATAAGAAATAACGTTAGCAGAATAACGGGAACAAATTTTTATTTCCAACTTTATGTTAACGGATGGAGAACACGTACATGAGAAATTTAAATTTTAAATTACCTTTTTTACCGAAAATTTTAACTTTTTCCCCCGTTTTTATTTTTTATTTGTCTTTTTAAAACAATGGTGTCTATTCTTGAAAAAGCGTCGAAGAAGTTTAAAAAATTTTTTTTGTTTACCATAGATTTTCAAAATGTAATAAACGTGAGAACTTTAACGCGTTTCTCTCTCTTTTAAAAACGGTATATTCCATTTTAGAAATGTACGGTAAACAAAAACAATACCGGGATTTTCAGTCAAAATGCTCTCAGAAATACCCGGGAATTTTTTTAAATTTTCCTGAAAAAACGAGAAATTAATTAATTAATTAATTCTCATAGTTTTAAAATTTTATAGCAAATATTTTGCTATTTTTAATACCTTATATCAATGAAATATTGACGTTACTCTAAATATAGCACTTGCATGAGTTTAACGCATATAATACAACTAGAACGTTATTTTAGAGGAACGTTAATGTTGCATGAATTTTTCTATATAATAAATAAATTAAATTAAAATGATTTGGCTGCATCCATGTCTGAAGCAATAGATACGTAAAAGTTAGATGGAAATATTATATCTTCAAAATACTTATAAAAAAAAAACTAATCTCATGTTGTATATATATGAGGTTATTTTCATCAGAAGAAGTTAGGGAAATAAAGTGAAAATAAACGGCAAGCTATTTATAATGAAATTTATGTATCTATTGCAAATGTATATTTGTAAAAAGTTTTAGCATCACAATAACCTAAAAACCTAAGTCACAGTTTTTAATATAAATTACGAAAGGTACTAATTTTATTTGTATAAAATATTTAAATTTAGAAATGGCGTATTTTATATCATCTCATTTTTCGTTAATTCAGTATGATTTATAATGTTTCGTTTTGTTTTATAAAAAAAATAATTTTCTTTATAAGAAATGGCCTTTTGTTCTTATAATTAAAGTTTTAAGAAATTCCCGGGAATTCCCGTGAAATTGATTTTTTTCGTTCCCGTTTCCCGGGAAAAGAAATATTGCGGGAACCCCAAACCCTAGTTCGTGTGCGTATAGTAAATGTAATATCTATTTTTAGTTATTGGATAAATTTTACAGATATACTGTTCGGATGAATGAATTATAAAAAGTTACTTGGTTGCTGACATAAGAAAGAAATAAGAGTCTGGATCGAATAGAATGTTTGTTGAAGGTCAAAGTTCATGTTAAACCATGCGCCAAGGGGGAAAGGAAAATCACACACCCCTCAACTAACAAAAAAAAGGGCATATCAAATTTATAAATTGAAAGGGAAAAATATCAATTGTTTTGCGAAAATAGAAAATAGAAAAAAGAAGCATGATTTTTTTACAATATAATGGAGCTAAAATCATTTTTAGGGAAAATATCATATTTTTTTCTTTGAAATTTTAAAACAAAATTAAAAGGTTTTAAAAATCGGCACTTATGTATATATATATATATATATATATATATATATATATATATATATATATATGTAGAAAATGCAAGTAATTTTTAAAAAACAACAATATTTTTATGCGTTTTTATATTTTTCCAATTGAGAAAAATTTTTTCATTTCATTTCTTTTTCCTGGTTTAAAGAAGGTAATTTCAAATTATTGCATAATATTTCCTTATGAAAAAAATATTTTTTATAATATAAGAAATTTTTTTAAGGTTTAAGTTCATTGAATAACTGTAAGAAGAATAAATTGTAAAAGTTTTATTTATTTATTATCTTTCCGAAAAATGGAATCTGTGACTTCTTCTGTCAATTTTTTTTTCCACAAAAATTACAAACTAATTAATCTTTAAGGGCAACTACAATAAAAATAAACTAAAACTAAAATATTTTGGTAGAATCTCATGAAAGCTGTATTTAACTTAGAAACTCTGGTAATTGGACACAATATATGGTTGATAAACGTAGTTTTTCCGCCAATTTTTATAAATTGTTGTCGGCTAGTTCTATTTAAATAAAAATTCACACAAACCTCCTAATATATATTTTTTTCTCTTTCGATTTTAAAAATTAGTGTATTTTTTCTCATTAAGGCTTGTGAACGTTATTTAAGTTTTATAGTTGTCTAATTATTCGTAAATGAAAATTCAAATTTCGAATTTTAACAAAACCTGGATCCAATTCGATTTCCTCCAAATTATGTAGGAAAAAGCCTCACATCTTTAACTATTTCGAGTGCAAAAATAAGTAATTCTGAATTTGAAATTTTAGAAATAATAATTTTTGGAATATTTTAAGCCAGCAAAGCGTCATCACATATAAAATGAGAAAATTATTTGCCACGATTGTACAAATCTGTATGTAAATCGAACTATTCGATTAGAAATTACAGATTTTAGAAAGTGTTCATTTGACTTGCTCATAAAACAACTTGGACTTGGACAGGTCTAGTTGTATTTCAAAAATTCCACAGCACATATTTACATCATTTAAAAATCATTGTTCTGTCCCTATTATGCTAAAAGCATTAAAAGATAAAATATTCCCAAGAAAATTTCAAACTATTGATCATCTATTTTCAGTTTTAATCTATTTTCAAAAATCTGTATATGACATTCATACAAAATATAAATTTCTGTGAATTTTACAAATTTCGGGCTGCAAATTAAATTTTTTTTTTTTAAATTTCAAAAAGTACAGATTCAAATTCAAATTCTAATTCAGAAATTTTAGATATTAAATATATCATGTTTTTTTTAAATTTATTTAATTTGAAATTCTTAAGAGGATAACAGTAAAATAATAACAAAATTTAAAACATTAAAATCTATTCCATATTCGCAGAAATATTTCTTTTAAAAAGCATAATTTTATTTTTTGTTTGTATTTCAAAAAAATATAAAATTGATGTAAAATATCGGATTTTTTGAGCTACAGAAATATACAAATGTTATAGCCCAACAATGCGATTAAAAATCTGTTATGTAAAAGTTTTTTATTGGCTAAATCAACATAAAGTTTTAGGAATTAAAATCAATAAAAAAAATTCATGAGTTGATATTTACACTGATGGAGCTATGGGTGAATGAAATTCGTAGAAGCTGGAGTCAACAGTTGTTAACACCAATAGCAAGAAGAAAAGAGGGGCTGAAATTGAGGAAATCAAAACACAACAATCAAAAAAGAAGAAAAAATCTAAAACATTTAAAATTTATATTTTTGTACGACATGAAAAATGAAAAAAAGGAAAAAAAGGGGAAAAAAAGTAAAAAATAAATAATTTTTTCAATTAACAATCGTTCATTCAATCATTTGCTTGATTGATATAATTCAAACGCAGTTCTTTTCATTTAACAGTTTGATTCATTCAATTAATACATTATTTAAAATTTATATTTTTTAAAATTATTTTTTAAATAAATTTTTAAAAGAGTTTAATTTAATAATAAATTTAAGTCATAAATAACTCTCTGCTACAAAATTACACATTTTTATTTTCACTCGCAATACTAGAAATTGTTTTTAGATAAAATCGAATAAGTTCTAAAGAGGATCAATGGAAGATGGATGGATCCATTTAGTCCGATTTTTTTAATTTTTAAATAAAACACTTAAATTAGAAATGGATTCCAGACTCTTTATTATGATCCAAAACTTGAAACTTTATCAGATCATATACTTTTAAATAATTAAGGTTCTTATTCTGTACAATAAGCGAATTAATTAAAAATAAAATTTGTATGATAATTACTTAAAAAACATTTCAAAAAAGTAGAAGTAAATTTGTATGAAATTTAATTTTCAAACTATTTAATTGTTGTACTGAAAGTGTGATCGAAAATTGGATCTTCATAATGGACCACTTACAGCGTAGTCACGGCCAACATTTGAATGAAATAATCTTTCAAAAGCAAATGTCAGATAATATTCTTTCGAGTCATAATAAGAAATCCGACATATAATTCTATTTTAAGTGTTTTATTTAAAAAAAGAGTTCAATTTGAAAAAAAAAAATTATCTTTTTATATTTACAACAAAAATATCTTTAAAATATTGCATCGTACTATAATAATTGACATACACCGAAAAAATGATTGCCTTAATTCTTTTAATTAACACTGTTGTTTAATTTTATATTAAAATTTAATTTAAATATTAATTGATTCAATAATTTTTAATTGGTTTAAAAATATTTTTGAAAAATAAATAAAAATGTTTAAATTTTTCCAATAACTTGAAATCAAATATAAAAAGAACTTAGAAAAAATATATTTATATATTTCTGTTTACTAGCAACAAATTTATATATTTACAGAATTTTTCTGTTGGTAATTTTCTTGGAGAAAAGGAAGAACGCCTCAGAGAGGTTTGTAAACATACATACATACATACATATATACATACATACATACATACATACATATGTATAAATTTGTGTAATATTTAGTCTTTTCGGTTTCAGTGAATTTTAAAACTTGTGCGATGAAAGACGGAGAAATGCAGCACATCCTTTTTGGGATAATAGATTTCTTAACATCAAATTCTGTTATTTTGATTCTTTCACAAATTTAAAAAATTTTTAATTTGAAAATATTTTTTCCTTTTTTGAAGTTTGCTTTAATTTTTAGATATGTTCTTTTTTTCTTTTGCTTTGCTTTTTATGTGACTGACATTTCAGTGAAAATTAGTTTGAAAACTTTCTAATAATTGTACCTTGTTAATTATTATATCATGAAATAAAATAATGACATTGTAAGAAATGAAAAAGTACACAAAAAATGGACGAATTGGTAAATTTTTATTATTATTATTATTATTATTATTATTATTTATTATATTATTTCAATTAACATCACGCTTCATTCAATCATCTACTTGATTAATTTAAATATAGTTTTATTTCAAATTAACTTTTTGATTGAATTAACACATTGTTTAAAGTCTGCATTTTTCCAAATTAGTTTTAAATTAAAATTCTAAAAGGATTTTTAAGAAAATGTTATTTTTAATCTTTTGCTCTTATTACCAATTAATATAATAATTTTGGTGAGAGGTACAAATTGAAATATTTTTTTTTAATTGAATGAATCATTTTGGTAATTAAAATTATTTCTTATTTTTTTTTCTGTGTATACACAAAAAAAAATCGATAAAATTTTTAAAATAATTAGAAATTATTAAATTAATATAATTAACATTATTATTGATATAATATTTTCACAAAAACTGACAACTTAAAAAATAAAATAAAGCAAAATAAAAATAAAAAAAAATAACCTTTTGAAAAATAATTTGTATACATCGGAACAAAGCTATAATTTCCATTCAACGTATATTTTGAAGATATCTTTAAATTTTAGAGATAGTATTTAGTGCAGACATTTTATGACCAGTTCGGTAAGTAAACATTATTTTGTTATTGTTATTTTTAATTGTTCCCAAATTGTTACAGATATTCTCGTCACTGCTGTGAAAAACTAAGGACCTAGATTGTTTTAAAGCTGGAACACAATTTTTGCATAAAGAGCATGTAAGTACAAATAATATTTGATGTTTTTTTAACATTAAACATTCAATCATATGTACATATTTATTATTGTCTTCATAGATGCATCATCACCATGTGTTATAATCTTTGTCTTTAGGAGCATTTTTATACTCTGGTTTTTGAATTTCCAGATTTGCACGCGAAAAGATAGGTTTTGTGACCTTTGACCATGAATATTTCACGTACCGGACACGCAATTATCATTGGCTTTAGACTTAATGAGGACTATATATACCAAGTTTCGCTTCCCTCCAACTAATTTCGAGGTTGAACCTCAATATACAATTACGTACACCATATTACAATAAATTTAATACAATCAGTACATAACATTGATTATATGCATTTCATTTAAAAAAATTATTGTAAATTATTACCTAAGTATTGTTTTTAGTAATATTTGCAATTTTTCAACAAATAATTTATATACATTTTTTTGTACTTTTATTGGGGGAATAATTTTGTATGAAGACAAAGATTCAGGTAATTTTTTAGTTAATTTTGAACAAAATTTCATTTATAAATGTCATTAATTTGATTAAAAAATTTAATTGAAATTTACAAAACAAAAATCTATCACTTAATAAAAAATATAAAATAAAATTTTAATTAATATTAGCAATATCGTAATTGAAATTTAAATTTATTTTTTTTTTATGTGTAGAAAAATGTGTAACAAATTGCAGTTAAAATTAAAAAAATTTATTTCTTTTTAATTTTATTTAAAAAGCTGTTATTATTGTTCAACGAAGGAATAACTTAACTGCATTTAAAACTGTTCACTGTTGTCACTGCAGTGAAAGAAAGTTGCTAAAGTAGTCATTGAAAATATTATATATATTTTTTAATTCGAAGTTTTCCTCTTAAAACAAGTTTTTTTTATTTTTTTTTATTTTTTATAAAAATATTATTTTAAATTTGTATATAAATATTCTTTTAAAATGGTAAACTGGTATTTTCTGAAAAATAATTAACATTTTTTATACCAAAAAGACATATTTTAACTTTTCTTAGATTATTAAAAACTTTCAAGGAAGTAAAAAATATGTTCATAATTGTTTTACTTTTGAAGGGATAAAACGTTAATTTTTTAAAGTAATTCCCCTTTTTTGCTTGCTAGGGTTGTAAAAGTTAAAATTAAGTTTTTAAGAAATTAAATAAAATTAAAATAACTTTTGGCACAAATAAATTTGAAATGACTTAATTACAATAGATCTATTCCAGTACTTGTCAGATTTATAGGTAGAAATTGTCAGAAAAATAACAAAATACAAAAAAATCTGAATACGGGAACACTTTCCTGCAAAATCTGATAAAAACCTGTAAATTTGAATATTACTGAAACAGAGCTAATTAAGAATAATAGTGGGCGTTTTAAGTTTATTTTGTTATTATTATTATTATTATTATTATTTATTTATTTATTTATTTTTTTTTTAAATATTCCACATTTTTATTTGATTTACATATTAAATGTGGATAAAATTATGTAAGAATAAAGAAAATTTTCGATTTGATATCATTTTGTTCACAAATATATAACTTAAATTGATAGTTATATTGAAATAAATACATATTTTATAGTAGAATAAATCTTACTGCCTTATTCACAATAACATTTTAAATTTATTAATTAAATTTTAAAAATATCCATCACTTCAGTCCAAATAATTACAACATAGAGTACACAAAATAAATGGACCGATCTCGACGAAACTTGAGACATCGATAAAGGAGATTTTAGGCTTTCAGAATATTGTTGGCTAGTGAATGTAAGTAAAGTACGGACGGCGCTACAGTGGGTCAAAGCTGACCACCTCTAGAGTGAAAAACTTTACAAATGTGAACTGAGAAAAAACTAAGAAAAAACATACTTACTATACTCTATATTGTAACTTACGGTTTAAAAGATATTTGATTTCAAAATTTTAATTTCTCATTTTTTGCCTTAACTTTTTTCGTTTTTGTTCGTCCTATAACTTTTAAAATAAAAATTTTTAAATTTTTGAAAAAATATGATGAAATACTCTACAATTTCTGAATTAAGCAAGATGAAGAATAATTTATTTATCTCAATTCGATTACTAGAAAACAATTTTTAAACTTGAAATTTTGAAACATGTCTCAAAAATTGCAATTTGTTAGAAAAAAGCAATTTTATATATTTTAATTAAAAAATTGTTCTGAAATTTTTAAAAGATTGAACCTTAGGAAAGCGAGTAAGTGTAATTTTGGAAAATTTTTAGCGTGTACCCTACATTAAGTAGTAGTCGAAACTGATAATTTTTTAATAAAATTTAAAATTTTTGAATCTGTAACATTTTTTGATTATTGATTTCGGTATTTCTGCAAATTATATTAGAAGGTTAGTTGGTTTACGTGGTAGCCCGTAACCTTACGGGCAATCAATTAGACTCGTTAGAGTCCGTTTTGATGGAGCCACACTACTCGCCAGGTGAATGAGTTGTATTGAGTCTGTAATGAGATAGAAGTGTAGGGAAGAACAATGAGAACATAAATTAATTAGATCCAGTCTGTAGCATTGAGATATTTAATGATGTCACTGAGTCTAGTGTCAGATATCTCACAGAGGTTGCCTAATTGGTACCCTCCCAGAAATTTATGTCTGCTTGCGTTCAAGGCTGGGCATTAACAAAGAAGATGAAATACTGTCTCCTCCTTCCCGCAATTGCCACAACTACGACAATATTCATTGTAAGGGAGACCAAGTCTGCTTGCATGTTTTCCGATCGTCCAGTGACCTGTAAACAATGCTATTAGTCTCGAGATGTCCTTACGTTTGTAGCCAATGAGTTGCATTGAGTGTTTTCCGTTGTAAGTATGCCACGTTTCTTTCGCGACTCTACATTTGTCCAGATTTCGCCATCTATTTTTTGCCTTTTCTAGAAAGTGTTTTTGGATTCTGCTTTTGACTGTTCCTAACGGGATTGCGACAGAAACCGATAAGGAGGCATTCATAGCAGAGCCAGAACGGGCTAATTCGTCTGCCTGTACATTACCATATTAGTCCCTGTGCGCAGGAACCCAGACTATAGTAATGTCATACAGTCGACTTAGTCCTAGCAGTTCCTCTTTACACTGTCTGACTAGAATAGAGGTAGTTTTCGGTGATTTGAGCGATAGTATTGCCGCTTGACTATCGACAAATAAACCAATATTCCCTTGAATATTTCTATCGCGAATTAGTTTACACGCTTCCCTGACCGCTAGTATTTCCGTTTGGAATACGCTTGCCTCGTCAGGGAATCTACATGAGTGATCATTAGAGAACACACCAGAGCCGACACCGCAGTTCCTCTTTGAGCCGTCAGTGTATTATATTAGATAGTACGGTATGTTTTTAAAGGTTTTAAAAAAAATTATGACAGACCACCGGTAAATTTAGTCACACGAGGCAATATTCCTAAAATACCCATATTTTTAATAATAAAAATTTTGACCTTACATTTATCAATTCTTCATTAATAACTTTATAACATGTGCAAAAATTATTTTGATACCTATAAGCATTTTGGAAATATTTATGCTCAAATTTATGAAATATGCCCCTGTTAACATAAATTGCATTTTTTGTTTTATTTTAAGAAAATACTTCTATAAATTTTAATATAGTAAAATTTGTTATACATAAGAAGACATATACTTAGTTTATACACAGTTCTTACTTGCGATTAAAGTTATTTGTAAATAAGGAACTCACTGTTTATACGCAGATATCAGATTGTAAATAAAAAAAAAAAATAATTTCTTCTATTATAAATAATTTTACTATTATTGTTTTTTTTTCATTTTTCTTTTTCCACAAAATTGTTCAATATTTGTCAGATATTGAAAACTCAAAAAAAAAAAAAAAAAAAAAAATGTCAACATATTAGACCATATTTGTAAATAGTCTCGTTAATCAGTAAATGTTTTCGTGAATTAAAATAAAAAAAAATTATACGGCAACGCTTTTTTTTTGTTTTATTTACAAATAAGAAATACGTATAAACTAAATAATAATTTCTTTTAAAATGATATATAATATGATTACTTTGTGTTTGTAACATTTCTATTAAATAAATTGAAAATTAAAATAATAAAGTTACTTTTTTTTGCAAAATTTTTGAGACATGTTTTTTTTCTAGTTATCGAATTGATATTTTTCTTCAGCTTAATTTAAAAAATTATAGAGAATTTCACCATATATAAATTATTTATTATTTTTTTTTTTTTTAATTCTTATTTTAATAATTATAGGTCAAAAATTAAACAAAATCAATGCCAAAAATTACAAAATAAAATTTTGAAATAAAATACATTTTAAACCATAAGAGATAATATAGTACAGTAAGCAAGTTTTTTTTCTTGCTTGGTAAAATTCACTGTAGAGCCGTCCGTGCTTCAGCTACACAATCCAGACAAAAAGCGTAACTCCTCCTTTGTCGATGTCCCAAGTTTCTTCAAGATCCGTTCAGCGGTTTAAAAGATCCAGATTTATTACCATTTATTTTGCAAAAGTCCCCACCAGTGTTGCCAGGAGATGAGAAAAAGAGGCTTTAAAAAATGTCAAAAAAAGCTAAATGCTCCAAAAAATAAGGCCAGAATAAAGATTTTTTTTAAATCTTTTTATTTTTTCTCGTTCTCATTAGTTTTTTTTTTTAATTTTTTCTAAATAAATTGTAATAAATTTATAAATAATACCCAGTAAAATGACTGAATAAAAAATCGCCCAAAAAATTCCCATACAAATTAAAATTGTATTTCATATGAAAAATTACCCAATGCTTTGAAATAATTTCTCTTCCGTTTGGAATTATAATTCTTTTTTGATTAAGCTTTCCAAATTTTTGGGTGATTTTCATTATTAATAAGAACTTTTTTAAATTATTTTCATAAATATTTTCTATTGTTGATAAAGCATATTATGAGTACCGATTTAGTAACTTCACAAAATTGTTTAAGGCATTTTATTTGGAGAATGAATAGCCGCAGGCGAAATTTTTTATTAAATATAAATAATCTTGATTCATATTTTTGCTAATAAATACACAAAAATGCTTGAATGAATGATTCTGTAAAAATTAAATTAGTAATAGTAAATAAGAAATTATTTTCTACGTTGTTGAAATACTAACATTTTTAAAAATCAAAAAAGTCTAGAAGAAATAGAAAAATTTGATGCTAAAAGCAAAATAAAAAGTATATTTTTAGCTTTAAAAAGGCTAAACTGGCAACACTGAGGGAACCAGTATTGAGTATTACATATAGTATTAAGATTGATAGATTTGATGTAATTAACAGCCCGTCTATACGTAACATAATATGTAAGATTTTTCTGTTAGAGAGTATCATGTTCGCTCTCTGAGATAATTATTTCACGTGTAGATTCAAATATTATTATTATAAGATGTATTATGAGACTGTTGTGATAAGATTTCTCTACACAACCATCTTATAAGATGAACTGTCAAAAAATGCACATATACGAAAGTTTGTTTGTGTGTGTGCATGTGTATTGGAAATTACTGAAAAACAATGTTATTTTGTGAAATTGTTTCCTTTTAGTGTTTGTTTTACATGTTAAAAAACATTTTTATAAAAATTGTGCTAAAAAAGTGCGAATTGCTTAAATAAAAAGGACATATTTACTCTGTGACTGATTGAAAATAATGATATCTTATAGGATTTAAGATTTAAGATTTAACATAATATAAACAAAATAGTTACTCTCCTCTGCCGACGTTATCTCAAATATTATATCAGTGTTAATCTCAGTTGTAGACCTGGGGTAACATATTTGATCAAATACATATATTTATAAATATTCAAGTGATCACCACTGTATTTATATTTCTTTTTAAGAATATTAAAAAGGGGTGTACTGTTAAAACAAGATAAGCTTTTAATTTTCCAATAAATATTAGAAGAAAAAAATAAAACTAAAATTTCAATTGGCCATGTGGTTTACCAAGCTAATGTTTGTATATGTTTTATCAGTAAATGCTTTTTACTCTGAACATTAAATTAACTCAATTACAAGATGTTTTGTTCTTTTTTCATTTCTGTTTCAATTTTTATTGTTTTTGAAAACACTTGCTGAATTAAATAAAATTATATGCGCACTTGATATTTGCCAACAACAAAATGATACAAAATTATTAAAAGTCAACCACCCTCTCCACTCTTGTCATAACAATAATGCAATTGAGCTATTAAAACATTTTACACCAGTAGTATGTATAACAACTCACTTTTAAGAGTAATCCTACAATCTATTGTTTCTACTACCACCCATTATAAATGTTTTTTGTGGTTTTACATACTTATCTACTTAATAAACCAACAACAACAACTCGTGTTAAGTGCTTGCGATATAATTACGCATGCTATAAATTTATCCATCGATTTCTATGTCTATGTCTGTCTAGTTATTAACGTAAAAAAGAAATTATATAAATAAAAATATAATTCACTTAAGTGTCGTTTAATGAGGCATCTCACTTGTTTCTGTATATGAATTTCTATGTCTGTTTTCTGTCAAAATTTTGTATATTCTCTGTTACCATTTTGAGCATTAATCCTCAGTTTCTTTTTTGTATATTTTTATTATATTCAATAGCCATAATTTATAGCAACTTGTTTATATTTATTGCAAATTTTAGCAAAAATATATGTAAATATTAAAGATTATAAGTAATCTACTTACCTTTGTATCATTTCTTATGTATGCTCTCTTTTCGTGGGAATTTTTACGATGTAAGGGTTTAAGATCTGCCCGAAATCCATTTTTGGGATCCTGATCACCGTCTAAGACTTCGACTAGGTACTTTATATACAATATTGCCAATTTGAGAGTTTTTATCTGAAATATTAAAATAAAGTTGAAAAAACTAGAAATATTTAAGACTTTTAATAGCTATTGTATACATTAATGTCCCGTTGAAAAAAAAAAAAAAATATATATATATATATATATATATATATAGAAAGATCACTCAAAAGATGTGTATTGATGAGCTGAATACACGAAAAAAAATAAAAAATTGATCTTCAGTTCCTTACCAGCACATAATGATAAGATATTGAGAGTTGTTGAGAAATTTAAGGCTAAAGTTGCACTTTTAATTTTACTTTTATAGCATTTAGTATGAAAATGCGGTTTTTTTTTTTAATCAGCTTTACTTATAAAAGAAGTTATAAGCAGATAAAAAAATATTTTAATAATACCCAGGATAACTTTGTGAACAGGTTCCCAGTTTATCAATTCTAGAACAGGTTCCACTAGAATCGGTTGGTTTTGGACAAAAATTTTTATTATTTCCCAGTAAAAACTTTTTGATTTTCGGTAATAACAACTACTTATTAAAGTAGTTTCTTGGTAATGAGGGGTCATTATTATTTGCCTACTCTGTATTACATTAATAAGTACTCAATAGTATAATAGCTGGTAGTTTTTTATAACAAAATGTCTAAAAAGATATTTTAAACTAAATAGAGTTTTTGTCGCTTAGGATGCTATGTACGAGATGGTGTACTGAGTAAGACGTTAGCCAGTAAAAACGAATGGTTAGTGTGTGTCCAAGTTCGAGTCTCACTGACGGCAAATTTTTTTTGTTTTTTTATTTTTGTTTTCGTTTAGGTACATATTTTTGACTACCCCTAGAGTCAAAAAATAACTACATGAATTTGTGGACAACTCGAACAAAAATAACTAGTTATTCAGGCAAAAAATAAGTAGTTTATTTTTGTTTCCAATTATACCTGCTAGCTTACCAGGAAAGCAAAGTTTTTGCTGGGTTATAATAACTAAAAGTTGTTTAATGTTTATTTTATTTCTTTTACTTAAATAACAAAAGAAAATTATAATTATTATTCATGTGGTTGAAAAATAGCCTGCGAATATTCCATATTTAGTTCTATAATATTTCTGCCTCTAGCAGCCCTTTTGCTTCTTCATCTAAGTCCCGATGTTCTACTTCCCATTACCTGTAATATATTAAATAGATCTTCATTTGTAGAGTTTCGTGATATTTTTCTGGTATTATGTTCTCTATAAAATCTATAATGCTAATTCCTTCTTTTCTGGGCTTCCTCTAATAGATCTTTGCTCTAATAGATCTTTGCTCCATGATAAAGGATTTTATGAACTGTTGCAAACATATTTCTCCATGGATAATAAAACCGTTATGTCGGGAGGACATATGTATAAGGGCTAGGTGAAATAATGGACCGATAATAACCAATTTCAATAGGTTTCGTCCTTGTGCCAAAATAATATTTAGGTTTACATGGACAGATGGACATTGTTAAATTGCCTCAGAAAGTGATTCTGAGGCGATCTTTAAGATGGGTCTACGACCAATTACAAACATCAGCACAAACGCTTAATACCTCAACCATGGATTATACACATAGAGACGAAACATTAGGTTGACATTTGTATTTTTTATCAACAACAAAATACATTTTATTATTACATGTATTTTATTGTTGTATGAGTTAGGTTTTTGACAGTTAGTTTTGTCTCTTGTTACTCTCTGACCCCAACCACCTATGATGGAGTAGGGTATAAAAAGCATTCTAGTTAGAATATTGCTGAATGCAATGTATAAGTGAATACGGCTGTAAATATTTATAATGCTAGGAACACAATTGCATCGTATGAACGTAGTAGCGTACTACAAGGGTACGTTTAGAACTTAATCATTTTTATTGAAAAGCACACATCTACCGGCGTATACATTAATTATATTATTTACAAAAAGTACGACCGTATTTGTCATTTGAAAAACAAAATTAAGGAAAAACAATTAAAATATTTTTTTAATTAATTTTTTTTTTATTATTTTAAAAGAAAATTCAAATAAAAAATTTGGTTCCTAGCATATGTTACGTTTATACGCACGATTATTACGAATAAAAACAATTTGCAAATAAAAAACTCACTGTTTATATACAAATTGCATAAAGAAATATATTTCCTTATTTGTCGTGCCGGATGGAAAAAATACAACTATTATCATTGAAAATTCTATGAAGGTAAAAGAAAGTGGCAACGCTGTACGCTTTATTTGCAATTAGTTTCACTAATCACGATTAGTTTTTGTACGTTACTAACTTACAAATAAAATATTTACTCACGGCTAAATTTTAATTTTGCATTATTTTAAATTTCGAATAAGAAGTGTGTATAAACGTAGTAATAAATAGTCTAAATAATTTTTCGAACAAAATTTGACAAATTTTTTACAAGCTTATACACTGATGCATATTCTTATAAACGCATTTAAAATTTTTGTTTTTCTTTTTTTCGTTTCTCAACAACAAAAACAAAAACAATGTTGTGTTTTTACAATAAACCGCGATATAATGGTGCTTTTTATGTAAGAAATATTTGTTTCTTGCTTTTGCTGTTTTCTTTAATTTAGCAAGTGACCATTTCAATGGAATATTCCTATAAATGGAGTCGAAAAAAAATTTGTGTAAAAAGTTAATTGCAACAAAAAAAGAAAAAATCTTAACAGTTTTAGTTGCTTGTTTCACTTAAGGTAAATTTCTCTGTTTACTGGAAATATTTTTGTTTTAATTGGGAAAATTCATCAACTTAAAGGGTGTCCAAAGGAAATTTTCTTACAGACCAGGAAAAAATTCAAATTAATTTTTTCGTGATCAAGACTGTTCTTACAGAGAAATTCCACAAAAAATTAACTTTTCGGAAGGAATTATTCGAGGCTTTCTTAAGAAAGGGCAGAAATACGGAGTGCGGAAACCAACAAAAGGTAATCGAAAATTAACAGAAAGGTAAATAACCAAAATGTAAGCCAATATTAAAACAGCATCATAAGGAAAATCGTTTAAAATTTGCATAAAATGGACAGATGAGTTCAAAAAATATTGTTACAACTAAAATGAACAGTACAATTTATAATGAACTGTTGGAAGATGCTCTTCTCTCATTTATGGATGAAAAAATGGATGAAGATTGCATATTCTAACTGGATAACGCTGCAATCCATGTCTCGAACCAATCTAAATCGTGGTTTAATGAACATAGTATTCCACTATTGGACTGGCCGGCTTGCAGTTCAGACTTAAATCCAATGGAGAACGTTTACGCAAGAAATGCAAACAATGAAACTATAATGACAATAATGGAGTTAATACTAAAAATTAAGCAAGCCTGGGAAGAAATTGATAGTGATTTTCTTAAAAAATTAGTCGAATCAATGCCAGACCAAATTTTTGAAGTTATACAAAACAAAGGTTCATAAACACATTATTAATAATACTAAATTGCTTCATTAGTTTAGGTGCGTATATAGGAAAATGCCATAAAAATCGCATTAAACTACTAAAATTACAATGAAAAAAATAAAATAAATAAATAATGTACATTTTAAGTTTTTTCGTTACTAATTTTTTAAGTAAAGTCAATAAATAATTTAAAAAATTAATTTGTAACACCTTAACCATTTGTTAGCCTCATTTTTTGGTAAGTTGATTAAAAAAATTGATGTGCGTTTATAGGAATATGCACCAGTGTACATATATTTACGAGCTCATATAGTTTATGAGATATACAAGGCATTTATTTGATTGTATAAAATCCCATAATATTTCCTAATATGTAATACTTTTTTTAACATACTTATAAACATATATGGAAAATGTTATTTATTTAATCACTTACCTTAGATAATTTAGTATCCGATGGAACATTTGGAATTTTTTCCCGTAAACAAGAGAATGCATTATTTATACTCTGTGTTCGCCGTCGTTCTTTTTTATTCGCTGTATTCCGTTTCTTTATCACACGAACTGGAGGAACAGAAATAGTTTTTGGTGAAACGTTTGTAAACAAACTATCATGAAATTGGCTTTCCACATCTTAAAACATAAAAGATTTTTTTTCATAATTTAAAAGAAATAAATAATATGCACTTAAAATGATCTTCAAAGTAAATCAATTTAAATATGTATTTTTAAAAGAGTTTTTTTTTTTCTTTTCCAACAAACATTTTAAGTTTACCGTTACACCATTTATGCAAAACGATTCCAAATTACCTTCTAAATCTGAGGATGAAGCTGGACAATAACTTGGTGAGCGATAATAATTATTGGTATTAATATTGGCTGTTAAAGTACAGGTGGTGGTAGTAGTGGTTGGTTGACAGCAATCTTGGGGTTGTTGTGACTGCTGTTGCTGATGTTGTGTATGATGTTTTGTATCTGTACAATATGATGGAGTATTCCAAGAATCTGAATATTTGGAAGAACAATACAAAATATAATCACTTTCTTAATGTATAAACACAAGTCCGGATTCCTTTACACAGCCAGCGTTGTTAAATTAAACCCTATAAACATTTAGAAGATATCTTCCTGGAAGAAATTTACGCAATATCTTCTTTGTATTATTTGGACGAAAATTATCAAAGTAATATTTTTCTAAAGAATTTTTATCAATTTAAAGAAAATTAGACAATAAATAACAAAAAATATATAAAATTTAAATTTTGTTTTTATTATTTTTATCCTCAAAATATCGCCCATTTTTCAATAAGGTGATTATCACCTCTGCAATAAATTGTTGATATCCCATTGAGATCACCTGTGAGAAATTAATGCAATACTTTTATTTTTCAGTCACAATTTTTTCAGTTGTCGAAAAATTGTTCAAAAACGAAAAATATTGAAGAAATTTATTTGTCTTTTAGCAAAAAATGGATATTTTATGTGAGCGTTTAAGTTTTCGTTCTTTATGATGTTAAGATATGTTTTCTTTATTATATTATTTCACGATTTACTTAGTGATAAATTTTCTATATATTTATTAAATCTTCCAGAAGATTATCTGGCGATATCTTCTTTTTTCACCTAGATGATTATCTAGCAATATTGCCCATTTTTCTTCCAGGCGTATTGATTTCTTATTTTTCTTCTAAGCAATACGAATTCGAATCATTCGTATTATTTTTGCTTATAGGGAACAAAAACTTAGACGGCAAACGGAAAATTTACAACAATTTTATTTATTTTCTTTTCATTTCTTTTTTTACTTCAAACTTTTCAACTTTATTTACAAAATTCATATTAATTTTTAAAAATATATGGTAATATTTTTTGTGAGAAAATAAAAGCCGCATTGCGCATTTTTCATACAAATTTGTATGGAAATTTCCGGACCGGTCTTGTTGTGTTTATGCATTTAATTTTTATCTATTTATGAATTCATTTAATTTTATTATACACCTACGATCAATTGTGTTCATTTCCATTAAACGATAATTATTATTATAAAATATATTATCATTTTGATAAAACGTTGAGGTTTCCCGACATATTTGTTGTGTTTCGTATTTAGACATTTTTTGTTTATTTATTTGTTTTTATGTTTTCTATTTATTTAACATTTATTTATTTTCTTTTAATATATTAAACGCTTATACTTATATATATTTGTGATGTTAGCTTTCCATTTTTATTTTTCAAAATCCGTTCAACGCGTATATTCAAATTGTTTTAATAATACTGAAGTTAAATAATGAAAATCTCTTCATTATATTCTGTAGATTTTCGTTGTTGTTACATTTTAATTGTAAGTAAAATAAACACACAACTACATATTTATTTAAATTACACATCCCCCGTTTATCCGCCAATCAGATGCATCAACATGGTTGTCTTTAATCTGATTGGCTGAAAAAGACTTCATGTTTTGTTATTATACACATAGAGAAATTGTATTGTTGCTTGTGTAAACAATTTGTATGATATGATTGTAATGTAAGTAGCAGGGCTATCAGATGTGACGATTTTTCGCTAAACATAGCTTTTGACCACAGAATTTTGAGTTTGGCGATAAGGCTAATTTTAAAAACACAATGTGTTTAAACACTACTGTTCACATATCAATTTTTGAGTCTTTTCATCTGAAATTATGCACGTAGACGTCGTTTATTTCCCAAAACTGTACATTTAAAAGTGTGTTACATAGAATACAACTAGAAGTTTATGTGAAAATACTCATTTTTTTAAAATAATCATTTTTTTTCAAAACACAAAAACAAAATATATGTGACTACATGTAATTTGTTGTTGCATGAATTAGGTTTTTTTTCTCTCACACAAATATCTAGTTATTAATCTATGGTGTGTTACTTAAGAGAAGCATAAATTTTGATTAAAATTTTGTAATTTTTATTTTAAATTGTTTTGTCATTTTTAACTTTGTTTATGTTCGACAAATTCCAATGTTCCAAAAATACTAAAAATTTCTTCCCTGTAAGGAAATTATTATGTTTTTTGTATGTTAAATATTTAAACATTTCAAATTGAGAGATTATGAAAAATCAATTCATAATTATAAAACCATAGGTTAAAATAGAATATGTATACATAAACGTAGTATTACATATATGCCACATAGAACAAAAACATTCATTTGAGAAAAATGAAAAAGAAAGTTCGCTTGTATTTTTTTTTTTTTTTTTTTTTTATAAAAATCACACGTCGAGATTTTTTCTTAAATACTAATATCGATTGTTGTATAAGTTAAAAACAAAACCTATATTTTTTACCATATATCATATATCAAGATTTTACCAAATGAACACAAATTTTGTTTGTGCCAGATATCCTATACAAAAGCATAAATATTTTCTTATGTTCTTTCAAGTGGGTCAAAGAAGTGTATTAAACAAATACACTTTTTAATATAAAATAGAAACAAATTACAATTACTCTTGACATAGTGTCTACATTAGAGATTTTTTTTATCAAGACAAACATCAAACTTAACGAGAATTTCTGGAAGGTGGCAATAGTTGAACAAAAACAACAATATGGCGTATTCATTATTGTTTTTTATATATGCAGTTTGACAACTGTAACAACCAAAATTATAATCAAGTGTTTAACTAAGATTACCTTGTATATATTCGCACTGATTTTGGCGTTTGTTTTGATATAAATTTGCCTAATGTAGACACTAGGTTAACAACACACTGATAGCTTCTGATAACTACTAAATTTATTATACATAAGTTTGTATGCAGATACACGCTTATGCAAAAAACAACACTAAGTTATTGCAATGCTTTTGTTTCCAACTAAAAAACCTTGTATATAAACAACTACCTGCCGGCATTTGGAAATGAGTTTTTTAATTTATCCACTAAAAAGTATCTTTTTTTACACTCTTGGATGTCCAAAAGTAGAAAAATTCGCAATAACAAAACATTTTTAGTATCGAATTTTGATCTAAAAAACTTGACTTGGGCGATTGTTTATATTCCAGAGCAAGGAAAAAGAACAAGCACGACATAATTTTGCTCTGTAAATGTATAAATTTTAAAGTGATCAATATTGTTGCTTATAGTGTTTAATTAGTAATTTTTGTTTTCAAATATTTCATATTTAATTTAAAGTTATAGTTAGTTATTTATTTAGTTTAAAGTTGTAGTGATTTATTACAGTGTGTTTAAATATAAGGTAATCATTTAGCTCAATTATAATTAAAAATATTTACTAGAAATATTCCAACTGCATTAACAACATGTTTATTATAAAAAGCGATTATATTTCGATACTTTATTGGTGTACTTTTTAAACTTCTAAATGAAAGTATTTCGACACTCAGAGAATGTAATAAATAGTGTCATCTAAAAAGTATTAGAACTATGGCACACCCGAATGGTGACTCTTCTTCGATAAAAAAAAAAAAATCATATTCGACTGTTATGAACTACATGAGGTGTCGCTTTAGTTCAAATTTCGATAGAAAATGTTGGCAGGGTACCGCTTGCTTATACAAAAAACAACAACATTCAAAGTTATTGCAATTCTTTTTATATATGTTTGTGTGTATATTTTTATGGGCTTAGAAAAGTCGAAAACTATTACGATTTTGTTGATTCTTACTAGTGCCATTCTAAGGAATACGAGTATTCCCTATAATTTGATGTGTAAAACATATCTGATAACGGAAATTGCATAATTAAGTATATTTATTTATTTATAATTCAAGTAATATAAAAAGCCTTTCTAGGCCAATAAATATATATTACAAAAGCAAATTCCTGAATAAATACATATGCAAATATATGAAATATAAAAAATAACGATATTATAAAAAATTTATAATTATATCTTACAATTTAAAAAATAAAAAATATATATTTGTTAACTATTTGGATCCCCAGCCATAACACAAAATATAATGAAACATAAGAACCCCAAAGTAGCAATAAAAACCAATTATTAAAGTTGAATTATCAAATTTAAGTATTCATCAGAAATAACCATAAAAGTGGGAAAAAATTATTGCCAACATTAAGACTGAAAATAAAATAAAAATAAAAAATAATAACATAGACGCTCGTTGCATTGCTGACAATTTCAAGAAATAATGTAAAAAGTAAAACTAAAAAAATATGAATGTTTTAGAAAAAATGCCACAAAATAAAATACAGTTTCATTTCATAAACAAAGCGATTTTTTTTTTTTGATTGGTGAATAATTTCCACTATCATTGTTAGTGGAAAAAAAAGTGCTTAAAAAATTAATCGAGTGTATTTCAACAAATGTATAGGATTAATTAGAAGTCGGAAATTGTGCCAGAAGTTTTAAGCGAAATGCATTATTTGAGTGGGAAAATACACGAAGCTCAATAGGTAAATAATTCCAGGACCTTGCTACTCTAACAATGAAGAATCTCTCAAAAAAACTGCATCTTATCCTGGGAATAATAATCTGAGGGTTTCTTATAGAATGTGAAAACAAGAACTCAGAACGAAGACAATAAGGCGCACCACTTTTAATAACCCTGTAAAAATGCAATAAATTACGAATATTAACAAACTGTTTAAAACAACAACCAAGGAAAGTCTTCACATGCTCAGAAATATGAACTCGTCCCCAAACATTATAAACGTATCGTACAATAGAATTAGTGATACAGATTAATTTTGAAAGTATACAACTAAGAGTACCAGACTCAACTTCCAATCCATATAACACTTGTGGCATTAATAGAGCATAAGCTAATCTATATCTTATTTGACAAGGTAAGAATATATTATTAGAATAGATTCTTCGCAACGTTCCCAACACTCTACCGCATATCATACTCTGTATTACCAAAAATAATGGCCTTAGTTTTATCGTAGTTAACACATAAGGAATTAGCTGATGACCACTCAGAAAAGAAAACTAAGCTATAATCGATGTTAGATTCCAAAATATCAACATTTTCTTTATGTGTACCAAAATAAAAGAAACACATCATCAGCAAATAAGAATGATCTACAAATATTAGTGTCAATAAATGTAGGAATATCGTTCACATACATAATAAAAAATAATGTGCCTAAAACAGATCCGTGGGGAACCCCTGCGAATAAGGGTAGAGTGTCAGAAGAAGAATCACCAACTTCCACAAACTGACACCTACCAGACAAGTAAGAGTAATTTAATAAACAAGCCGACCTTGATAAATTAAATTGCTCTTTTAACTTCTTAATCATTATGTGGTAATCAACTGAATTGAACGCTTTAGTCAAATCAAGAGAAACCGAAGATGCTAGGCAATCCTTATTCACACTATCACGTACAGCATAAGTTAGATTTAAGAAATACGAAGTAGTACTGTGGCCACTACGAAAAGCATACTGCGATGGCGAAAGGTTCACACGAACATAGGAAAGCATTTGATCTTTGACAATATTCAACAATTCAACAATCTTAGATATTGCAGGCAAAATAGAAATAGACCTTAAATCATTAACAGTGCAGACAATTCCAGATTTTGGAATGGGGAAAACAGAAGAGGTTAATATCGAATTAATAAGAATTATCAATAAATATGAAATGTATGGAAATATTAGCTTAAGAAAAGTAATCGGGATACCATCAGTTCCAACGGATTTTGACTTAATCTTACATAAAGCCACGAAAACTTCATCAATGGTTACACATCTGAAAGAAAATAGGCCACCAATATTATCAAATTCATTAAAATCTACACTATAATTTAGGTTCACTTGTGCACTATTTGCAAAATGTAAATTAATGACATGAACATTATCATCACACAAGAACAGATTATCATCAGTAAAACCATGACCTTTATATATAACCTCCACATATTACAAGAATCTAATCCAGAAAAAATATTAGCAAAATATCCTTTTCTCTCCGTTCTGATAACATTCTTTGCTTTGTTACGATACCGGCAATACAACTTCGAATCCCTCTGTGATATTGCCAACACTATGCGATTGGATCTCATCCAATTATTGTTGAGAAGACTCAAATGCAATATTAAATACAGCATATATTAAAGCATGATGCGATATATGGCTGGGCACTGTACCTGTCCCAAAAAACTTATCAAAGTCCTATCACTTACCAACCAGAAATCCAATAATGAAGTCGAACTATGAGCAACATCAAAATACGTGGATCTAGAATTATAATTATTATATATTTCCTTGTGATAATTATATATTTCCTTAATTGTCGTGCCGGATGGAAAAAGTACAACTATTATCATGGAAAATTCTATGAACGTAATCACTATTAGTTTTCGTGAGTTACTAACTTGCAAATAAAATATTCACTCACCGTTTGTACCGCTAAAATTTCATATCGTTATATTTTTAATTGTGAATAATAAGTGTATAAGTATAAACGCCATATGTAATGCAGACAAAATTATTTTGTTTGTCTTGATAACCCCTTGCCTAGTACAGGCTCCGCATTAATATCAGTTGTACACCTGGAGTAATCTACACGCATTCTTAACAGATTTGACGATTTATCGCCATTTTGACGATTTTTGGTTCTAAAAATAGTCTGTTTTTGTCCCAAACTTGACGAACTATTTTCAGCATTTTTTTTCAACACATATTTCTTAAAAGTAAATTACATAGTTGGTGCATAATTACTAACAATTAAAATAATTATAGAAAAGATTTATATTCGATTCAATTGTGTACGCCTTTATTATGAAATGGCGAATAAACACTTTACAGGAGGCCAAAACGCTTTTGCAGTTTTTATAAAACTTTTAATTTCATAATCATTAGAAATTTTTAAATAGCAGTACTAAATATCCAAAGACAGATAATGAATTCATTCAAGTTTAAATTTCGTATATTTGTCGACGGGCTTATAAAAGCTCTATGTGTTTTTTTTTTATAACTTCTTAAGAGACAAGGTAAATAACTTATTTATTGTATGAAAGTCACGCAAAATTGCATATTCATCATGTTTATGTATATATTATAAAACTTAATATATATTCTACTTGATTTTCATAATAGGCCGACAATATGAAATTAATTTAATTTTTTTTAATTTAAAATTTTGTTATAAATAAAAAAAAATGTTCATAAAAAAAGTATAAAAATGTTCAAAGTCGATTTGATGATTTTTTTTTTTCTCAGAATTGTACGATTTTGGAACAAATTTATTTGGTAACTATGTCTACACCAGTGTTGCCGGGAGTAGCTTGGAAAAATTTACAGGTTTTTGTCAAAAAAAGTTACAATATTTCCTAAAAAGTTACACAGAGAAACCTTTATTAACGTTTAAAAAATATTTTAATTTCACCGGTGTTGGTAATCTTAATTTGTTATTCAACCGGTTACAATGATATTTTTTATATTATAGAACGCGACAATGTCTTGTTATCGGGGTGAATATACTGCCAAAATTTTCCCAAGAATAAAACTTTTTAAATTACGAAAATTAAAAATTGATTTAATAAATCCGTTGTGCCACATCAGACTAAAATATAGGGCCTTGTAATTACTTTTATGGTTTAAAAATAATATTGATAAAGTCAAATGTAATATTTTAATTCATATAATAAAGACAATATTTTCTTAAGTGTGATAATCATCTGGATAAATTTAATAAAAACATAGCTAAAAAAATCGAAATAATTTTATCTGCTACGAAAATCATAAGATTGCAAGGTGCAAGAAAAAAAATTTTGTTCTCTTCAACAGAAGTGATGTGTTAGGAGGTAAATTTTGAGAAAGTTTAAAAAAACTTGTTCCAAATATTTGCATGATCTATGTACCTGAATGATATAATTTTTATACATAATACTTAATTTTACTGAAAGGATCAAGTTACGAAAATGCGATTAAAAACAAAAAATTATTCATGTTACGTGGAGCGTTGAAAAGTTACGAAAAATGTAACAAATGTAACCAAACGGCAACACAGGTCTACACTTGAGATAATTCTCTCAGAGAGCGAATTTGGCACTCTCTGATAGAAAAATCTTACATATTTACGCGTAGATAAGCTGCAATCAGTGTTACCGTTTGACGACTTTAATGTGTGAACGTTTTTTTTTTGTAACATTGGGATCTCGTGTGCTCCCAATTTAGAGTACTGGAACAAAGCTAAAATTTAATTCAGTAATTTTTTTTTTAAAATGCCAAAATTTTATGTTTTTATCAAATAAACAAATTTTGAGGGGTTTTTTAGGTATTGAAGCAGTCGGCCCCTTTTTTCGAAAAAATCTCCATTTTTGGCGACTTTACGCTGGCAACGATGGTTATCTTCTTTACTGATTGTTCCCTGTTAAATGTGATTTGTATGTACTTTTCGGCGACTTCGATGTAGGAAGATCTCCAAACGATGCGTATTGATGAGCTGAACATTTTTATACCCTTCACCACAGGTGCAAAGAGTTTGTCATTCCGTTTGTAATTTGTACAATACTTCCCCAAAAGGAAGGACCCCAAAAAGTATATATATTCTGTATCCTTACTGATAGGGAAGTCGATATAACGATGTATATCGGTCATAAATATTTTTTTTAAATTTAAATTTTTTGAATCAACCAAATCTGTCTATAAACAACCGCGTTATTTTCAAACCTTTTTTTTATTTATTTTATTGCTGCTTTGCTTACAGCTATTGTTTTTATGGGCACTGAAATAAACAACAACAATAACCTATATCGTATCTGGTTTTTTAATCTTGTTGAAGCCACTATATAAACCAGACCCTTTGTCCTTTCACAGAAAAATTCGGAATTTTTCAGAGTTTTTGTATTATAAAAGCTATAGACTTCGTTCTGGCGCAGATCTGTCACAAATATTTTTCTCATACATTTTCAAAATACCCTTTTTTGATTAATGATATCTTCATTTTTTAATTAATATCATTTGATATTTTTGTTGTTTCATCAACTTGGAAATATATTAATTTTTCATATAACATCTCAGTACAGGTGAAGGATATATAAGATTCAATACACCCGAATATAGTACTTCTAACTTGTTTTTATTCATCTTCTCATCTTCCAAAAAAAGTTTCGACTTTATCCGCGAAATAGGTTTAGTATTTTCGTTATTTAAAAAAAAAAATATTAGAATAGAATATAATTAAATTCTTGGTGGATACAATTTTGTCCCTTTAGAGAGATTTTTTGGTACAATCTGGTGAAACTTATATAATCAACCTTACTACGAGTGTCGTTGTCGTGACAAAAACCTGTCGTACCATGATTGTGAAACTTATATAATCAACCTTATTACGAGTGTCGTTGTCGTGACAAAAACCTGTCTTACCATTATTGCCGAAAAAATAATAATTTTGTCAGTTTATACAAATACGACTTCGACATCGATTATTACAACGACACTCATAACAATTGTAAATAATTATGATTTATTTTTATACTTTTGGTACCAAATTTCTGCGAAAATAAATTTATTAATATTTTGTCATAACGAACTCAAAATTACTTGGTACATAATTGGAGATGAATTTTAGAAATTTATTTTTTTTATTTCCCAATAAACCAAGCAATATTATAACGATATTGAAACGATATCATCTAGGTGATAAAAATTATAACATATGATAATTATTTTCGAATCTAAAGCGATAGTTTTTACGGAAAGGTGTACCTTTCTTTATGTTATCGTTTTTCCATAAAATTATGTTACCGTTTTCGGTATCTCAATTTTCAAAATTAACGATAGTAAAATCGCCATGGTCCATATTTTGTTCTGAATGCTAAAATATAGAAAAAATCTAAATAAATATAAACAAACACAGGCCGAAAAATATATCGACACAGTGTTGAAATTATTATAAAATCGGTCAATACAATCCAACTTCTTTAGTTAGGAATGTGAGTTTTAGGTATTATTACATCAATGTGTAAGATTATTAATGAACATTAACTTCTGCGGCAATGCAAAAATTTGAAAAATTTAAATTACTTCCTAATATTTTAAGGAAAAAAGTATTGGCACAGGAAAGTGAAAAAGCATTCATATTTTGAGACTGGTTCCGTTTATAAGTCAAAATTGATGACATATACTACAGCTACAATAATTTCTTCGATTTTGAGCCTTTGCATCTAAATTCCATTAAATTTATCCCAAAAATTACAACCTCTCAATATAAGATGAATTTAAAGGACTATTAATAACAAAATGAGTAAGAAATAAATACAGTTGATAAAATAAGTCACAACACCCTTAGAAGCATTGTGTGTAGAATTTCGCGGAATAACAGGATTCCCAATAAAACTCATTATAATCGAACAACATCATTTCAACGATGAAGTGAAGAATTAGCAAACAAATATTTTTTTTTTATTAAAAACTAAGATCCTAAAAAACATTTGGCAATTATGTAATCCCAAGATTTGAACGGAAAACTGAAAATAGCTGGGTATAGATCAGTAGTTTTGAATAAATAAAAATGAATAAAATCAATGTTCTTACAATACGCCTAGTACTTTTTAAAGAAATTTGTACACTTATTGTGATAAAACCAGTGTTAACTACTTTTTTAGTATCCAAACTTTCTTTATAAAAGTTGTGTTTTGTTACATAGTGTCTACATTACACAATGTTGTTTTTGTGTTTTTTCTGTGTTAAATAATTAAACAATTCGAATAGAGATTTTTTTTGGCTTTGAAATATATGAAAAAAAAATCAACTTGTGTTTTTTCAGAAAACGACTCGTTTCTCAAAAGACCTTTATATGTGAACATAGCATAAATAAAATTGAAGTGAAAATGTTCCGAACAAAGAGTAATAAGAGATGAAACTAATTGTCAAAAACATAAGTCCAAAGCGTATTTAAACAGGTAACCTCACTTAATCAGCTGGTTTTTTTTTAGTTCTTAGAACTGTCAAACTCCATATAAGCACAATTTTTGCTTCATCGCTGAAGAATTAAACTCCATGTATAAAAAATGTATGAATTCGCTGTATTGTTGCTTTTGTAGAACTGCTGCCACCAGTTTCATTTCGCCAATCGAGAGTTTCGCCTCTATATGATTCCGAATTTCAAAGACATCTGATAATGAATTATATTTTAACAAAACTAAAGTTGAAGTGCTTTTTTCTCCGTAAGTTTATATCAATAACAGGGTCACGGGCTTAAATTGAATGTCCTGACTCAGCTCCGATTGTTTTTTATTTTTTCATTATTGATAGTACTGTTAACGCAGAAAATAATGTTATAGGCCATTGAAAAGCCTATAAGAAAACCCTAAGAAACTCATATTAAAATCGGCTATCGAGATCTAAAAAAAACAAAAAAAAAAATACTATAGAGGAGAAATTGCAAAATATTAAAAAAATTATGTAAAATGAACTTTTATAAAAACTTATTTTCCTTTTTATAAAGAGCTCCCAATTGATACCTCAATGTTTGCAATCGGATAAATAGTATAGGAAATATTTACTATTTTAAGTGAGTTAGGGAGTTCAATGAGTACCTGGCCACGTTTTAGTAAGATCGTCATATTTTAACTTGCTTAACTTGAATAAAATAATTTAATGATTTGGTATCATATTTAATAAATCGTTGTAGATATACAAATCACATTCTTTGATGTTTGCACTAAATAAAAAATAAAAAAAAACTGTCAAAAATTTTAATTTTAGTACTCTGATGGTGAAAAAAGTACTATTTGAAATTTATTTTGATACCGAAAAATATTTTCATTATGCATCCCTGATTGCATCATTGAAGGGATACTGTTCATGTATAGTGAGTTTTATTGGGAACCCTATATTTTCGCGAAATCCATTCTCATAGTGTAATAAGAAAGTAACCTCGTAAGCTCAGTTGATTTGTAATTTTTTCATGTCGACACCGCGCGAAACTGTAAAATTGTTTTTGTATGCATATGTAAAATTTATTGCCGCGTTTATTTACTCTTCTTCTTCATTTTTTGTTCATAGCATTTTGACATTATGTGCAGTAGTTTTACTGCTTTAGTTGTTTTTGTTGATATGCGGTCACTTTATAATTACATTATGTCATTTCCTTTGAAAATTTTAAAATGCGTCTAAGCAGGGCACACTGAACAGGTATAATCGTCGGCCCAGCTGATTGTGTTTATATATGGACTTTGGTGTAGAGTAAATGTCAAAATTCATAAAAAAATAAATGAAATCATAATACACCTCTCTCTTGACATTTTACTTTATTAATCTTCCTTGCTTCTAACCTAGTATCTACATTAGGCAAATTTGTATCAAAATAAACGTTAAAATCAATGCGAATATATACAAGGTAACCTTAGTTAATCAGCTGATTATTATTTTGGTTGTTACAGTTGTCAAACTGCACATATAAAAAGACAATAATGAATACGCCATATTGTTGTTTTTGTGCAACTGTTGCCACCTTCCACAAATTCGCGTTAAGTTTGACGTTTGTCTTGATAAAAAAATCTCTAATGTAGACACTATGTAAGGATGTAGACAATTCAGATTTAACAAGAGTAGTATTCGTTTATCCAAAAATGTGTACCCTCCAATAAAAATGTTTATTGGATTTGCATTTGCGTATCCAAAATCCAGTAAAGAAAGAAAAAATTGAGAAAGGAAAATGATAGTTTGTAAGTTTTTTTTTGCTTGAAAATCCAGTACGTTGCATAAAGTAAACAAAACAAAAAGTAAACAATGAAAGGACAATGTTCTAAAAATTATATAAATAGTATTTTTGCATTCAAATTTTATTTAAAGTGCAGGAAGAAAACAAAAAATATGTATATAACAAAAGGAAAAATGTAGTTTTTATTCACTAAAGTGCATAGATTTCGATAAAAACTGATGATTTTTGTTGTTTTTTTATGTTTATTTGTTTGCAAGAAGCTGTGGTGGTTATTTTACTGAATTTTACAAATTTTCCGTTCGCGTACTTTTTTGTTTTGTTGTAAAATCTTAAATGTACTCAGCAAATACTCAGTTTACTGGATTTTAATGGAAAAGTAAAAGAACGTGCCTAATGTAACATCATTAGCCCAGCTAATTAATTGTTTTGATTTGTTAAACTGTCAAACTCCATATAAAATGATAAATTTTGCTCTCAGTAATTTGTTTTGAGTCAAAATCCATATATATTTATATATATATATATAAATTGTAAAAAATCCTCTCCGAACTGCTTGTTAAATTTTGTTAGATCTGCTTGGGTGTAGAGACTTCTTTTATCAACTGTATTATTTTCTGATCAATTTTTGAAAATTATTTTATATTGAGATGTCGTAATTTTTGCATGTTTCGTGATAGTTTCAGGATAAGTTTAACGAAATTTAGATACAAAGACTTAAAATCGAAGAAAATATTGTAGCTGAAGCATATGACTTCAATTTTGCCCCATAGACGGAACCAATCTCAAAATATGAAAGCGTTTTTTTCTGTGCCAATACTTTTTTTAAATTTGGCTATTAAAACCTTTATAAAAGAATTAATTAGAATGTTATGAGGATTTATTTAAAAGTATTACAGCAATTAACATCCAAATAATTAAATATAGAAACTACTAATATCACAGTATTAATGAAAAGATGACTAAAAAACCTTGTACATAGTATGTTATGAGAAATTTTAAAAACAACCACTAATTATCACTCTGCTTTATGAAACCATAGGTCAAAATTAGACGAATACACATTTTGTAAATAAAAATCTTGTTTTTTAAATTAAGTTTAGATCTTCTGTTGAGTAAGAAGTAAGTGCAAGACCACAATTAATTGCTTTTTCACAAATGTATTATATATACATATGCATTTAAATGATAGTTTTTTATCTAAAATAATTCCTAGATATTCAATGGGATAAAAATTCCCGTTGAATATAAATGTTTAGTAGGAATACGTTTCTGCGACCTGTTATATGGAAATATAGTAGCTTGTGTTTTGCTAATATTTACTTTTATCTTCCATTTATTAAAGTATTTGTGATTGAATTTTAAACTGTCGTCCATTCTTTTGATTATTGCGTTTAACACTTTACCGCAGCAAACAAAAGCACTATCGTCTGTATAAAAAGCTACTTCTTGATTCCTACGAAAAGTAATATCAAATATATATAGAGTAAAGAGTAGGTGATAATACCGACTCTTGCAGAACCGTAGGTATTTGTCTATCACGTGTTATCTATAAACACAATAAATGAGCGTTAATCTAAAAAACTCTATATTATCTTTTGCAGATACGTTGGATAGTTGAAGGAATTAATTTAAAAATTAGGCCATCATGCCATATTGAATCAAAGGATTTTTCAATGTCAAGAAAAATAACACCAGAGCTCTTACGAATTCTTTTGTTTTTTTTTTTCAGGAAAATTAACTACTCTTTTTAGTTGATGTACAGTACAGTGCTCATTGCGGAAACCAAATTTTTGAAGGTTAATAATATTATTTAGACTAGAAAAATATAAAATTCTCATATTTATTATTTTTCAAAAACTTTATCCAATGGGCTTAGTATGGTGGTTGATCTATAGCTGGAAGGCAGTTTAGGATCCTTTCCTGGCTTGAAAATTGGGATGACTTTGAAGGTTAATAATATTATTTAGACTAGAAAAATATAAAATTCTCATATTTATTATTTTTCAAAAACTTTATCCAATGGGCTTAGTATGGTGGTTGATCTATAGCTGGAAGGCAGTTTAGGATCCTTTCCTGGCTTGAAAATTGGGATGACTTTTGCCTTGTTAAAAATTGTAGGAAAATATCCTTCTATAAACAAGAACACACGGTTACAATTTTTAAATGCTCCACCGTATCCTCCTCTTCCTCATCCCGACAACTTCTACAAAAGTCGTTAAAAGGGAGCCCTAGTGCCCTGTGACCACGGCTAAAAGAATTCTTAGCCGATGCCTCGATAGTCGCATGATGATGTTAGATCGAGATTCATCATAATGGGGCCATATTTTCCACTAGGTTGAACATGTGGATTCATTTGTGGGTTGAGTCCACAATTATTGGTGGAATCTTTTCTTTGAAAGTAACTGTTTCTTCGTCTTCAAATAGAAGCTGAAACCTGTTGGGACTAGTACTGGGATCGTCTAAAGTTTTTGGCAACTTAAATTTAGGGCTATTGCCCCAATGCTTTCTTCTTTTTTGAGCAAACACCAAACAAAAGAAAGTTAAATCAAATTTAAGTAGTTTTTTGCAATTTTTATTTTAAAAATTCAATTAATTTTTTCTATCAAAAATTAACACGATATTTTATCTTAAGGCAGAGATGCCAGATGATAGAAAGTAATTTAAATTTTGCAATTTTCTTTCAAATGTTTTGCATTACCGCAGAAGTTTAATGGTCATTAATATAAACTTACACATGGATGTATCAGATACCTAAAACTCACATTTCAAACTAAAGAAGTTTAAATGTAGAGACCGACTAACATTAATTTATATACTGTACCAATACTTTTTTCGGCCTGTATATATCGTCATACGTGACATACATATATATTTTTATGCAAATATTATCAGTTATATTTGCGAGCATAGTTATAATTTAGACTCTTACTTTTACAATTGCTTACCTAAAATTTAGTTGGACCATTAAAATTCTAATTAATTACCGAATTATGTACGAGGGCGGGTCAATGAGTCCGTGACTTTTTGAATGAAAGTTTTTTTTGCAAAACAAAAATTTATTTTTCAACATAATCTCCTTTAACTCAATACACTTAGTCCAACGTTTCTCCAGTTTATGTATCCCTTAAAAAAATAGGATTTTTCGAGATCCTTAAAATAGGCATTTGTTTGGTAAATATGACCATATGGGGTCGTTTTCTTTTTAAATCCTCTTTAAATCGGTCTAATAAGTTGGCATAATATTCGCCGTTTATTGTTTTTCTCTTTTGAAGGTAATCGATGTGGATTATCCCGCGTGCATCCCAAAAAACTGTTGCCATCATCTTATCGGCCGACAAACTTACTTTGGCCTTCTTCGGAGCAGGTTCACCCGGAGTACAGAGTTACATTTCATATAACTACGAGGGAAGTTCGAAAAGTCGCGGAAATATAGATCCGCCCTCGTATTTCTATTTATTCTTAGCCTGTGTGTTGAATATTTTTTAATTATAATATTTTTATTTCAAGTTTTTCCAAATGTTTTATATTTTTTATTCTACTGGAAAAAAGATAATATCATAATAATATCATTTTCTGGAATACGATATATGAATCGGCACCTAAGATGACATCGTTTTCTCTATCATATCCTTCTATGGTTTATTGGGTTATTTCTTCGTATTCGGATTTGTGAATAGCATTTGATATCAAATTGAGAAAATACCACTTTTCTCTTCAGAGAATTAATTTATTTTTAGGTTTAAGAATTATTTAAAAACAACTTTTGATATCAAATTGACAATCCAAGTTTTTTTTTTAATGAATCCCAATTTGAATGCAAACTTAAAATTTATTTCAAACTTTTGAGTTTCTAAGGATATACTTAATTTGTTGCTGCAAAATTTCGGTGCGTCTCAAGTTATAACGTCTCAAGTGGTTCGTAAAGATTGTGAGAGCAGGTAATTTAGATTTAGAATTGAGATATTATGAGAAAATCCCTCTTTTTTTTACACAAATTTTCAAATTTCCGCTTTTCAATGGTTCGAATCCCGTTTTTGGACAAAAATTCCTTAGTCAGGTTATATATAGTACAACTAAAGTAAGGAGACTTCCTCTTATAAATGTATGCCTATTTTAATTTTCCTTTCCCTTAAACCCTCTAGCGAATTTAATAAAAAATAATTTTTTTTATTATACACATAGATAAAGATTATTCTTAATCCACAAATACATAATACCTATTTTTTATAAAAAAAAACATACTAATTTTTACCCGTGCATCATATTCATAAATATAATTTATTTATATAGTTATTTATTAGTTTTATAATTTTTTTGGACAAAAATAATATGAAATTGATATAAATACATAATTCTTCTTGTTCTTTATATAGTAGGTATATCTATTTAATTACAATTAAATCAATAAAACGATAATTCATAGAAACTAAACTGCAAGAAAATAAACAAAAACAAAATATAAATACGCCAAGATCAGCAGTAAGACTTTGTATTATTGAAAATAAATGTAAAATATTTTTCGTCTGTGATGGTAATCTTATATTACACATGGCTATAACTAAATTTATAATCGGATTTAAAGGTTGCTGTTCTCTAAAGAATAGCAAATCGATAATAACACATAGACCGGCGGGTATAAAAATGCTATAACTGGATGTTGTTGATTCGCGCAAAACAAATGTAAAAATGCAAGCGATAAGTGCCGAAATTACTAGATGGAAGCGAGCCCTGAGTAAAATATGACGTTTTTGTTGGGGTACTGTTGCTGTTGCTTCGGCATTTAATGAGCTAAATAGATTGCCAATAATCATAGACGGGTCATTTTGAGGCATCTGTTGAGGAATTATATCTGGTTCAACTTCTGGATCGGAAAATTCAACACTATCTAAGTGATTTGGTCCTGTAAATAAAAGAAGAAATTATTAATAATTTTTAGACAAATTTTTTTTTTTTTTTTTTTTAATTTTACGAATTCTATTTTTTTTTTTTTTTTTTTGATAATCAACTTGCACGGTGGTTCCAAAACTTTTTTTTTAATAATTCTGTAACTTGTGACCTTTTTCAAAAAGGGGGCAATATTTATTCACTTATAAAATTTGTTTTTTTGTTCTGGGCTATATCATTTTTTTAATGTTTACAAAAGAAATCTTAACGCAAATGCGTGCAAAGTAAATCCGGTGAAACTTGAGGCAAAGGTCTTCCCACAAACTCTATATACAAACTTTGTTAATTTTTAGATTTTTTTTTTAATTTTTTTATTTTGTTAAATTCTCAAATTGCAAAGCTGGGATCAACATAAAATTATTTTAATTATATATATCCACATATAAGGTAAACACCCAAAAGCATAGATAAGTAGATATTTATGTGAGAGAAAAAATTCTGATTCAATTGTCAAAAACCTAAGTCATACAACAACAAAATACATGTAGTCACACATATTTTGTTTTTGTGTTTTGAAAAAAATTTTTTTTGAAAATTTAGTTCGAAGTGCCTCTCACATAAATTTCTAGTTGTATTATATGCCCAACTGTATTTTATAACGACAGGGTGATCATTTCAACGAAAAAAGTTCATTTTTTAAGTTAAAAAAACAACCAACGACGGCATTTCCGTTGAACGGCAAGCCGTTAAAATAAAATTTATTGTATTTTCTTGACGATATTCAATGTTTTTTTCCAACAAGATTGGAATTATTTATTTAAAAAATATATAAAAATGAAAAGAGAACTAAACAAGAGAGAAAATGGAAATTTTTTAAAGTAATTAAATTAAACAAATGACATATAATAATATTTATATGTATATTAAAAATGATAATTATAACAAATAATTAAAAATAAGATTAATAATTCATATATTAAATGTTGAATAGCCTAGTTCATGTTCGCCGTCAATGCACTGATGGCCCAACACATTACCACCATAATCGTGGGAATAAAATTTATGGAACCAAACAAGCAAACAAAATAATATAAAGAGCAAGACTGGACAACAAAAAGCAGGGGGTGGCAAGTCCACCAAATGCGAAAAACCAGCTTCCAATTCTGCAAGCAAAAGCAGCAAGGTGCTTTTGAACTTCATACCAAGCACCTCAAAAGCTGCTCTAGCCCGCGCCGGCAAAAGAATGGCGGGGACTGCCTGTTCGAAACCAACTCGGGCGGCGGAAACCCCAGTGCCTATTGTAACCAAGAGTTGCAAACAAGTTTTCGGGCTCCCTAGCGTTACCTCCCCCAGCCAGTTAAGGAAATACGAACCAGATTTCGGTTTCTGAAACTGAGACTCCTTCCCGAAAGCGCAACAACTTGTCCCAAAGGCACATCGCATCCATCAGAAGGGCATTTTTAAGACGGTGTGCAGTCGAACGATTTTCGAATCGATTGGGTAAAAAGCCCGCCGAGTCTCTCTCAGAGGAGGAGCCCCACCGGAAAAACCAATAACCCGGGACCAAGCGTCCAAAGCCTTACAACCCGATGAACAAATCGTATAGTGAAATTGCTAAAGGCCAAGTTGTAGGAGCTGTCATCGACCCGTATTGCGCTATATCTGACACAAGCTGAGATATAGTGCGTAGGAAGCTAATGGGAGTCTTCTAGGAAGTCTGAAAGGGAACCCCGGACCCTCACCCCAGTGTGATGATGCAGGATAGTATTTTAACCGAGAAAAATTAATAACCTGCTCAAATGAGCGATCAACACTGCTCCTAAAGCTGGCAATCACTCTTTTTGGTGACCTATGGGAAGGCGCTAGACTATAGCGGTTTCCATTGAGCCATGGCCCGTGTACCGAAGCAACCATCCAAACAAGAGGATATTCTAGAACTCATTCGGTTCGAAAATCCTGAGATCTCACGCGACTGGAAGATGACGGAATCCGACGAAGCATCCAGAAAGATTGTGATCGTCATGAATCCCTTCGCAATTAAAGTGGGAAGATTTAATATGGCTTTGAGTTAATCTTTCTACAGGTCTACCAAGGGGATGACAGAGACATACAGATTTAGATCGATGATAATCAAACTCCGGGAGCAATGTCTTGTGAGGAGACTGCTAGTTCTTTTGCTCAAGAGGACACTCATTCAAGCTCCGATTTAGTGTTTAATTTTTTTTATCGAGTGGAAGAAGTAGTTGACGAGGACGCCCTCTTGGACTCCGACCAAGAAGAGGTCAACGTCTCAATCATCCCAAAGGACACACATGGTGAAGATAACGCAAGTTAATCTTCACCATTATAAAGCACCATCGGCTGTATTGCTCCTCCGAATGGTAGAAAAAGGAGAGGAGCTAGCACTAGTCCAGGAACCATGGATCGTAGACGAAAGAGTTTGTGGACAACTTAAAGCTACTACACGATGCGCGATCAGGTAGAACACGATCTTGTATAGTAGCAAGCAGTAACTCAGTATCTTCATTTTCTCCGATTTCAGCCACTTTGACACTGTAGTAGCGGCCTGGGAGACAAGTTCTGGCACCATCTACATTGTCTCCAGTTACATGGCTCATGATCATTGCGACCCACCAACAACTAAGATTTGCGAAATCACCAAGGCGGCTAGAGCAAACTACATACCGCTCGTAATTGGAGCTGACGCTAATGCCCATCATGTTGTTTGGGGAAGCTCTGATACAAATACAAGGGATCAGTCTTCACATGATTTTATTCTTTGTAGTAGTTTGGATATTCTAAACATTGGTAGGGAAACAACCTTTGGTGTAACTAATAGAAGGGAGGTTCTCGATATTACGCTAGTTAGTACTATGCACTGCCTAGGCCGTCTATTCAATGAGGCCAAGAGACTAGGGGACTGGTCTACTTATCAGTCCTCAGTTAACAAGTTTAGAAACCAAATAAGAAATTCAAAACGCAAATCCAGCATAATTTCTATAGCGGCGTAGAAAACCACTCTTCGTAAAATTCTGGCATCATCACTTAAGCGGTCAAGAGACCTTAGATATCTTAATGGACGCGCAATTTCCTAGCAGCCTCCCTTTAACGGGGTGCTCTGTAATATCTTCAGAGGTCATCAATGATGTTCCCATTCCCATAACGGGTAATGAAATGAAATGGACTCTGAAGAGCTTTGCCCCATTTAAATCTCCATGCCCTGATAGCACTATACCTGCCATTGTTGTCATGCTTGTCATTTTCTTATATCCCTTCCTTGATATAGAAGGCGCCTTCAATAATCTGACTCCGGAGGCAATCAAAATGACCCTGGAAAGGCTGGACATACATCAGTCGATTATCAGTCCCATATGGAGACTTCTAACCAATAGGGTTATAATATCCAACATGGGTGCGTCTACAGGGTAGCAAGTACGGGTACTCCACAAGGTGGAGTTTTATATCCAATTCTTTGGAATATCACCGTTAACTCATTACTCAGAGAACTTGATTCACTGAAGTTTAAAACAGTCGCTTACGCGGACGATGTTGCGGTGGCTGTATCTGGGAAATATCTGGATACTATGTCTCACAGCCTGTAAACTGCTCTGGGTCTAATTAGTACATGGAGTACAATTAGTGGCCTTAGCGTAAATTCAGAAAAAACGGAACTTGTCCTCGGTTCCTTGCGAAGTACCCTGGGATTATACTGGACTCCAAAATATTCTGGCTCCAGGATGCACAGGCCAGATCCTTAAAGGCCGGTATTGCTCTATATATGTGTAGGAAGGCCATCGGTAATTTCTGGGGAATAAATCCCAAGAATACGAAATGGCTTTTCGACACGGTGATTAAGCTCTTACTTATGTATGGAGCGATAGTATGGTTTAAGGCTATAGAGAAATCCACCTATGTCGGAATCTTTGATAGGATTCTGCATAGTTCGCTTGGTTCAACTCCATCAAAAGCCTTATTTCTAATGAGCATACCTTGCAATATTGGTTATTTTATTCCCATACCCTTTTTTGGCAGAGGCTTTTCAGTATCAATCTCAACTGCTCCAGAATTAAGATCTGGTTAAATTGAGCTTTATACTGAATGGTTCAAATCTGCTGAACATTTCCTTTAAGTTGCCAGATCATTGTAGCACTCTTTAAGCAGAGATCTCGGGCGGTGAACTGGTTTATATACTATAGGGTATTTGGAGTGGATATAAAAATCTGTACAAACAGTCAAGCCGTTATTAAATCGCTCTCGGGTGCCTTTTCGACATCCAGATTGGTACATGAATGTCGGACCTTAAGGGGCCATTCAAGCACCCCGGGTAATTTTGTTGCGGATGTACTAGCCAGAAATGGATTCCTTCTTCGAGGTGGAGTACCGCTTTCGGCCTGCAGATCAATAATTCTGTGGAACTTATCGATGATTGCACAAGATAAATGGACAAATGAATCTACATGTTCTCGGTTTTCACAACGGGATCAAATTGGACCCAAGTGAACTGTCTCTTTTTTATTAGACAGTTGCCCTCAGAACCTAATCTATAAGGTATAATGCCATCAGGGCCCGGGGATTTAAATGGGGTTTTCAGAGTCCATCTAAGTTCACTATACGTTATGGCAATGGGAACATCATTGATAATCTTCGTTAAAGGAGGCTGCCCGGAAAGTGCGCATCCATTAAGGTATCTAAGGTCTCTTGACCGTTTGTTGTCCAGCTGTCACAGAATCTCCCTTCTATTAGCTACTACAAAAGTTGGTTCCCTACGAATGTTTAGAATATCCAAACTACTACAAGGAATAAAATCATGTAAAGACTGATCCCTTGTATTTGTATCAGAGCTTCCCCAAACAACATGAGGGGCATTAGCGTCAGCTCCAATTACGAGCGGTATGTTGTGGGTCACAATGTAACTGGAGACAATGTAGATGGTGTCAGTGCTTGTCTCCCGGGCCGCTACTACAGTGTCTGAAAGTGGCTGAAGATACTGCGTTACTGCTTGCTACTATACAAGATCGTGTTCTACAGCAGCGTGTAGCTCCTTTAAGTTGTCTGCACATAGACCGCAAACTCTTTCGCCAACGATTCATGGTTCCTGGACTAGTGCTATCTCCTCTCCTTGCGTTATCTTCACCATGTGTGTCTTTTGGGATGGTTGTAACGTCATATTGGTTATACTCCAAGAGAGCGTCCTCGTCAACTACTTCGTCCACTCGCTCAAAAAATTCAACCACAAAGTCGGAGTTTGAGTGAGTGTCCTCTTGAGCAAGAGAACTAGCAATCTTACAAGACATTGCTTCCGGAGTTTGATTATCATCGATCTAAACGGGTCTGTCTCTGTCATCTCGTCGGTAGACCTGTAGGAAGATTGACTCAAAATCATAGTAAATCTTCACACTTTTCTCACGAAGGGGTGGCAGTGACTCCTTGTTCATAACGATCACAATCTTTCTGGATGCTCCGTCAGATTCGGAAACTCTGGTTACCTTCCAGTCGCCTGTAGGGATCTCAAGATAGTTCGTACGGTACTCGCGCCATTGCCGACGTAGGATCTCTTCAATGGAAACCACGTCCAGTCTAGCGCCTTCCCATAGGCCATCCAAAAGAGCTTCAGGAGCAGTGCTGATCGCTCATTTGAGCATGCCATTAGTTTGACTCGGTTACGATACCATTCCGCATCATCACACTGGGAGAAGGGTCCGGAGATCTCTATCAGAACTTTTCAGAAGACCCCCATCAGCTTCCTGGCTCAGTTCCAGAAACCAAAAGCTGGTTCTCATTTCCTTCACTGGTGGGGGAGGTAACGATTGGGAGTCCGAACGGGTTGAAGCATCCATGCATTGCATTGACGGCGTACATGGAGTGGGCTACTCAACATTTGCAACCGATCCGTGCCCTGGCGTCGCAGGGGAGTTATTAGCGACTAGTCTTCTTTTTAACCACTAACCAGGCATTCAGGTTCTCGGCACAGCTACCAACCACCTTAAAGTTACAAGTGGTGACAATTTTAGTCCGCGGACAGTGACTAGACACGGCCTAATCTCGTGGAATTTCTTAAGAGATCTGTCATTATATCTGCGGACCTGCAGTACAATGCAGATATAATAGTTCCCTGGCTAATTCGGATATACTCAGCATGCTTGTCATGTTTTTGTATCCCTGAGTCATTTCTCCATATATTATACGAAAACATATTTTATTAGAGTTTATCACAAAGAAATTCTATTTAATATTGTGATCCTTTTTTAACCCAAGTAATTTTTTTTAGTCCATAAAATTTTTATCTTTCGAAATTTTTTGATGCGCCCCTACATTTCCGTTAAACATTACAAACACCAACTATTTATGCCAATTATGATAAATTTCGTGCTGTCCATGCGATGTGCTTTAGCAAAATCTGTTTTAAAAAAAAGTGTTCCACTTTCAATTATCAACGACATTAGACTTAAATTTATATTCCCGATATCTATATATGAAAGATTTGTACAAATTGCAATTTGCTATATAAAAATACAAATACAAATACAAAAAGTGCAATTTTTGAGTAATTTTCTAACTAACTAACTGAAAAACTAACATTTTAAAATTTTTTATTTTTTGTTTTCCAAACTTTGAGACTATCTACTGCGTTGACTATTTCGGGCACATCACCGACATATAGCGCAAAATACACATAATTACAACAAATATCAATCCCTATTTCAGAAATTGCACTTCGTTTTCGCTGAAGTACAAAATACACATAATTACAGCAAATATCAATCCCTATTTCAGAATTTGTACTTCGTTTTCGCTGAGTGGTAATCATGATTATAGAATGAAAAATATGGTGCTAAAATTTGGAACTCTATTAATTTGAAGTTTTGATATATATATATATATATATATATATATATATATATATATATATATATATATATATATATATATATGTGTGTGTATGTTTTTATGTACATATATACAAACCAATCAATTACTGATTGCATATTAAAGACATGCAAAAGTAGAACTGAAGGTATATTCAAAACAAATATAACAAATAAATACTTGTGAGTATTGGTATAAATGAGAAAATGAGTATAACTGATGTGGTATGATTTTATTTTTACACACTTACTATAGTCATAAAAACAGTTACAGTTATTTCTGGTTTTGCATTGGGTGAGAAATTTATTTGTTTTTTTTTTTTTTTTTTTTTTTTTCTTCCAAGTAACTGTTGTACTGCAAGTGTTTTAGAACTAGTTGGTAAAGCAAGTAAACATATTAGTTCTTATTGTGCAGTGTGTGAATAAGTAAATTTTTTGATAAAATTTGTATTTAATAATGAATAATATTGGCATAAAAGAAAAAATTTGTAAAAATGTATATAAATATAATCAAAACTCGCTATCAAATTTGAACAAACATAAGTGCTTTTGAACCGAATCAGGATGCCCAAAAGGCATGTGTGGACGTTTTAACAAAATTGATTATTTCTCATATCCGCCCATTAGTATTAGCTAATGCATTAAAAGACTATTCGAACCTAATGCTAACTCTTGGAAATAAATTTGGAGCCAATATTAACACTGATTCATTAATACCACGTCCATCCACAATTTGTATATGTGTGCGATAATTGCGTCGATCGGTCCTAAACCGGCTTTAATTTAACATTTTGCGACCGAAAAAATATAATGATTATATTTTTTCTCTAATAAAGCAAAAGTTGCTTACTTTACTCAGCGAGTTCAATTGTTCTTTAAGTGATCCGATAGTTGTGGTTACTGGTAGAGGAAGTAACATTAAAGGGGCTTTTAAAGATTGTAAAAATATTAACTGCATAAATCACTTGATTCACAACACTATGTAAAAATGTATGAAAACGTCACCATAAATTTATGAAATTATAACAACATTATCAAAATTGGTCAAAATTTTCAAGAAATCAGGATTTATTTATGAATTAAATACATCATTGAAAAGCTTCATACTCGCAAGCACTGTTTAATTTTACCTACTATCAATAAAATCAAATTTTGCAGATATTCAAAAAATATTGTATGAGAAAAATCTAATAGAATAATATAGCGTTATAAAATAATATTATATACTTGAACTTGAAGGTAGCTCCTACGTAAGTTTTCATTTAGTTCATTCATATATTCAAAATTTAATGATGAAAATATGGAATAATGATGAAAATAGTTTTATTTTAGAATTTAAGCCTTAATTTCCTTAGTAGAGAGTAACATTACAATTATTTATTTTCGCCTGCTAATCAATTAATTCAGTTTAGTTTAGATAAACAAACAAAAATAATAAATAAATGCAAATATTTGCATATATATGCTAAAGGACAAGCTTAATTTGGAATACATATATTTAAAATTTCTTTCGTTATTTAGAAATAAACCAAACAAAAGGCCCAATTTGGGGTTTTTGGAGAAAATACAAATTTTTTAATTGTAATAACATATTTGTTTATAAAGATATCTTAATGAAATTTGCAAGAAATGTGGATCTTATTAATATAAATAAAAGCGCGTTAATCAAATTTCAATCAGGGGTAGGGCTTTCCTGAATTCGCAAATGGCTATAGAATCCACATTTTTCCGAAGTCCCGTAGATTTTGATTTAAAACTTAACAACATATTGAAGATTCTTAAAATATATTCCGCTTGTCGATTCGTGCTTTGGGATTTACGAAAATATGGTCTAAAATCAAAACTTTCATATAAAATGGGTCGAATTCGGGAGGATATGTACCATGACCAATTGAGTTATTGGGCTTGTTTTTTATCTTAAAGTCATCTCTGTGAAGTTACCTTTCAGAAAAGTGCAAAATTATTATATGTTGCTAAAGAAAATTTTATTTTAGATAAAAAAGAGTGTAAATACTTTTTCGGCTAAAAAAACACAAAAAGTCGTCTTTTTTGCAATTTTCAAATTCAAAATCGTTTATTTTTGGACTCGGTAAAGATATCGACTTCAAATTTTTTTATTCAGTATATCATTTTGTTCTTTAACTAGTTAAGAAAAAAACTAATAAAATCGGTCGGAAATCCCAGGATATATATGAAAAAAACTGGACCAAGAACATGCAAAATTATGGTGCTTAAAATTTCAAAAGCTAATAACTTGAAAACTATAAGAGATAAATAGGACATGTAAGCATGTTTTTTATAGGTCTTATCAGGGTCTACAATAATATATAAAAAATATTTAAAATCGGACGAGAAACAAAAATTTTGCAAACGATTAAAAAATTTTTATGTCAGAGGTACCTAACTTTGTGCCCCTTAGCTCCGCCCCTGGGGGGATTGTGTGCCGCCCTTCCCAACATAACATTGTACACTCCTCTGCTACGCCTATACCAAATTTCATCAATCAGCCGATCAGAAGGTACAGATTTATTTCCAAAAAAAATCGATTCTGCCCCACTGTGTAATGTAGATAAAAGCAAAACACTTTTATTTTATGCCACAAAAAATTAAAAATCATTTTATGATTTTTGTTTAAAAAAATAAAATATTATTTTTTAATTCAGTCAATAACAAGTGCTCATTGAATACAGTCCGATCTTTATCAGTCGCGCTTTCGTAAAACTGTTTTCTCTAATCCTCTCTCATACACATACATATACTCATTTTAATAAACAAACAGTTAAAAAATTAAATTTTAGTTTAGTTTTCACATTAATCGTATCGGTCTGGTGATAAATTTATAATGGAAACCTCCTCCGGAGGTAATTACTACGCGATTTTAGATCCATCGCCAAAAAGGAAAAAAAATAATAGCCAATTCAACATTAATAATCCCTCCGACTTTCCAACAATAAAGTCCAAATATATAAATAACACCAAAAATCAATGTCCCAAATTTATAATTATAAAAAGTAAAATTCCTGAAAAACCAATCCAAAGCTTCAATATCTTTTTAGTTGCTAAAGCTCTAGAAGGAATTTCTAGTGAACCAACCCAAAAAACAACTTACACAAGGGACGGAAACCTTCTCATCCTAACAAAAAATGAAGCCCAAGCTAACCGCTTCTTGAAGTCAACAACCTTACCAGGAGTTTGTCACATCGAAAGCTTTTACCACCCTTCTCTAAATACTATCAAAGGTGTCGTTTTTGCTCCAACCCTACGCGATCTCAGCGAGGAAGAAATAAAGGAAGGATGGAAGGATCAAGGAGTTACAAACTGCAAAAAGATAACAAAATATCATGAAAATAAAGTCATAAACACCCCGTTACATATACTTCACTTTAACCTTTATGAATTACCCAAAGACATAAAAATCGGATTTCTTATCTGTAAAATAGAACCATATATCCCTAATCCCATACAATGCAAAAGATGTTTCAAACTTGGACACACAAGTAAGCATTGCAATAGCAACGAAAATTGTAATATTTGTGCATCTACGGTTCATGATCCTATACCATGTACAAAAATACAATGTATAAACTGTAACCATCCCCACCAATCCACCAACAAAAATTGCTCAATAATTAAGAAAAGACAAGAAATATTAAAAATTAAAACGGTAAAAAATTGTTCCTATAAAGAAGCTTCATTACAATTAACAAACATACGAAGTACCTATTGAATCACTTGAATCAGCTACAGAAGAAAGAAAAAACAAACTTAAGAAAACCACTCTGCATACTAGTACATGTACAGAAAGCAACAACGAAGAAAACACTAATAAAACCTACAATAATAATACGAAAATAAAAGAATCATCAACAAAAGAAAAACTACAACAAATTTCAACAAACATTGATAATATCTTAAACAGAAGTCAGCAAGGTATAAACACTACAAATTATATCAACAATACAATACCCCATCATACAAAATCAAATATAACAAATACGAACAACTACACAACAAGCAACAACCCAACACAACATGACCCACAAACAACACCAGCCAAGATTTTAAACAGAAGAAGCGAAATCGACACAGAAGAACTAAATTTGGATCCATAAAACCAAATAAAATAAAAATAATAATCCTAATTTAAGCAAAATAACAATAAAAATTTTACAGTGGAACATCAACGGTTTTAATAACAACCTTCGCGAATTACAAATTCTAATCCATGCTCATAATCCAGATATCATTGCATTACAGGAAACACACCACTCAATTTATCCCATTCAACTTAATGGATATACAGCTAACTTATCAACCAACTTACGTAATTACGGTGGCACCGGTTTATTTATAAAAAATAATATAAGACACTCATTCACAAACTCTTCCAATAACTTCTCTGTCACTGTTGACGCGTTTATTGGCTGCAATATTAAAATAATGTCAATGTACCTAAACCCCTCACAGCCTCTTCCAATCACAGAATTATCAGCACTCTTTGCAAATAACAACCAAAAGACAATTATATTAGGGGATTTTAATGCCCACTCAACACTTTGGGGATCAACAATTACACTAACAAGAGGTAAAGAAATAGAAAACATGTTAACACAATCTAATATGATTTTACTCAACACTTTTCAACAAGATCAACATTTACCCATGTTGACATATCATTCGCTTCGGCAGACATATCCCCTCAGGCATCCTGGGAAATTGATTCTCATCTACATGGAAGTGACCACTACCCCATTTTCATAACAATAAATAAACAAAATCAAACAATAACTAAATCGTATACGTTTTAATACAGGAAAAGCTGATTGGGCAAAATTTCAACATCTACTTAGTTCTAATACGCTAAGAGAATTATCATCCAACAGCAACAAAGAATGCTCCAAGTTACAAAATGAGATAATAGCAGCAGCCAATGCTTCCATTCCACATTACAAAAATAGCGTTAAAATGAAATTCACATACTGGTGGAACAAAGAACTACAATTATTACGCGAAACAAAACAAAAGCTATTTAACAAATTCAAAAAACACCCCACAAAAGAAAACCTTATCAACTATAAGAGAGCAAACGCACATTTCAAACTCAAAAGCAAATTAGCCAAAAGGGAATCCTTTTTTAAATTTACCAACCAAATTAACCCTAATACACCAATTAACATAATATGGAATAACCTACGCAAACTTCATGGAAATTATACCTCAAACTACATCCGATATATTGAAGATAACAATCAAAGCATATGTAACCCTTTAGACATTGCAGATCTCTTTGCTAATAAATGGTCACAACAATCTTCAGACGAAAATTTCAACGCAACCTTTATACAACAAAAGAACTTGACAAATATCATAATAAACTATACAATAAATAATTCAGCTAAATTGGTAGATGATGAAATAACCTTATTCGAATTAAATTCTACACTCAAGACACTTAAAGGATAAACCCCTGGATATGACAAAATCTCATACCCGATGTTAAAAAATTTACCACCCAATTTCAAAAACATATTAATAAATCTATTTAACAACATCTTTAATTCAGGCATCATACCACAACAATGGAAAATAAATATCCACAATAGTACCAGTCCCCAAACCAAAAAAATATAACCTCAATAGACGGATATCGTCCTATTTCCCTAATTCCATGTGCATCAAAACTCCTCGAAAAAAATAATAGCCACAAGAATAACATGGTTTCTTCTAAAAAACAAGCTGTTAAGCACTTACCAAACTGCCTTCAAGCCCAACAAGGGAACCTTAGATGCCCTAACATATATAGATCATATTACAGCGTCCACTTTATCTCATAGGAACCATCTATCAATTCTATCGATAGATTTCGAGAAAGCTTTTGACCGGATTGGGATACACACCATAATCGAACAACGAAAACAATGGAAGCTTGGTAAAAAAATAATTCATTTTGTATACGCCTTTTTAACAAACAGAAAGCTTAGAATCAAAATAAACAACGAATATTCTGATATTAAACCACTATTCAATGGGATCCCACAAGGCTCTCCACTCTCAGTAATACTCTTTCAAATTGCTACCGACAAACTAAACAATATAATAGCAAACCACAAATACTTTAAGCATGTCTTGTACGCAGATGACTTATATATAATATTTAAAAGCAGTTCAAATTTTATTCAAAACGAAATAGATTATCTCTTTGCTGAACTAGAAATCTGGTGTAATAACAGCGGTGCTAAAATATCTTTTTCAAAAACCAAATGCCTACACATTTGTAAAAAAAAACTATGCAATTACAATAACAATATCGTGATACAAGATAATCAAATTGAAACCGTAGAATCCCTAAAAATTTTGGGGATAATTTTTAACAAAAATTTTTCATGGACGCAACACATAGACTACCTAAAAAAATCTTTAACATCCCGCTTAAACTTATTAAAATGCCTAGCCGCAAAAAACAGTAACACACATCCAACAACCATGTTAAATACAGGACTCGTTATATACGGAAAAACCTCCAAAAACCAACTAAAAAAAATTGAAACCATATATAATTCAGCAATTAGAATCAGCCTCGGAGCGTTAAGAACTACACCAATAAAAAATATCATAGCTGAATCCGGATTACCCACTTTACAACAAAGAATTAACTTTCTAAAATCCAAATTAATTATAAAAATAATATTCCCTGCAGAACAACACCTCCTGAATCGTATATCATACATCCAAACACAAGCTCCTCTAAGATTTACATCCACATTATGTATATCTATAAAACAAGCTACAGAATTAGGTATCCACACTAGACCTCAAAAAATATATTTTCCATCTGAACCCAGCTGGAAACTAAAAAACAACAGTTTTATACTGGACCTAATTCACTTTCCCAAAGACTCCACCTCCAATCACATATATAAATCCATCTTTAATGAAATTTCTTCATCATTCAAAAACAAAAATTGGAAGTTACTATTCACCGATGGATCAAAAACAGACTTCTCCACATCCTTTGCAGTTATCAACGAAAACCTACAAACGGATTTCTTAGCAAAAATGGACCACAGATATTCCATTTTCACCGCTGAATCAACAGCTATTTTCTACACACTTAATAAATATAAAAATATTCCAGGGAAATATATAGTATGTACAGACTCAAAATCCACCATAATGGCTATACAAAATATCAAAAACAATAACACCACAATCTCAAAAATAAGGGACATGCTTATTAGATTTCATACCAAATTTAAAATAATGTGGATTCCAAGCCACATTGGCATAGAAGGTAATACCATAGCAGACGAAGCAGCAAAATTTGCATCCCATGCCCCTATTATACATTATCCAACATCCAACAAAATTGACATTATAAATATTATTAAAGAAAACTTAACAACAGCTAAATCTGAAATCTAGAATAACTACCAACACTACTACAAAATAATCAACCCAAACAACACCAAACCAATTTATCCTCCAGATACATCAAGAAGGAATCTGCAAAAGTATGTACGACTAAGATTAGGACACACCTACATCACAAACCGGCATTACTTTAACAACTCTCTAGCTGAAAACTGTCCACTATGCAATACAAATTTCATAAATATAAACCACCTAGTTTTTAACTGTAAAATAATTAACAACGCACAGCTAACACTTTTTAATAAAATATGTTTTATAGATCTTTTAAGGACCATCAACACAAATAATATAAATGCAGTACAAAAACTATTAAAACACTGTAAAATATCCCACGTAATATAAAAAAAAAAAATAAAAAATTATATACTAATTACATATACAGGCCAAAAACCACAGTAGTTAGAGCCTAATAATTTATTTTATATTCATAATTTATTATGTTTATAAATTTTGTAAAGAAATAAATAAATAAATTTTTTAATTTTCTATTCAGGCTCAAGTTCATTAATGTAATAATTTTTGTACAATACTGAAAAAGAATTATTAGACAGTACAGAAATGAAGATGCGAAATTTTCATTCGACATCGTGTGATAGATAGTTTATATTTTTTCATTTCTTTATATTCATAATTGTATTTTTGTTCATAAATTGGGAAGACTTTTATCGAAGAAGTTAACATGTATAATTTTATACGTTAATTCATAACGTATATAAATTTAAATTTTGTATGAAATTGCCTATTGTTAGCAACAAAACACAGCTATTGTTATTTGAAAATAATGAAATAAAAATCCGAAATAATTTCTATTTCTGAGAAATAAAATAAAAATCAAAAATAAGAGTTTATTACACAATAGCTTAAATGGCGTAATAGCAAATGATATGGTGTACTCAGGATGTTTTTAACATATTTTCTTCATATTGAATTTTTGATCCAAAATTACACAAATAATAATTGTTTTTAGTCTCTGAGTAGAAGTGCTATATTCGGTTGGGTCAAATCTTTTATACCCTTCACAAAAATCTATCTTTCATAAAAATATAAACATATTGAAATTATCTCTTATCAAAATTTTTGCTCTAACCTGGAAATATAGTTAATATTTGTAAACTGGTGTTAACCATGACATTTTATGAAGATCGGTCCATAATTTACAATAGCTCCCATATAAGTCCCCCTTTCGGGGATCACCCAAAAGTGCATAAATTCATAAAAAGTTAGTATTAACATATTCTTTATACTTTACACTTAATACAAGTATTGGTCTACAACTGGCCACAGGTCTAAGACCCCTCCCCGAATTTTGGTACACATACACAATGCTGTAGGGTTGGGCTTGACTATATCTTTCTTAATTGTTTTTTCGAAAAAGATACCTTAGAATTAGATATTTTAAACTTGAATTAGCTATTTTATTTTTTTATAATTTTTAGCTTTGGGGCTCTAAGGCACAATTCCACCAAACATGATATGGCATCTTATTATTTACATTTGAAAACCTAAACGCAGTTACAGTGAACTGATAATATTTTAAGAAAAACATCTCACATATTCAGATTTACTTGTCAATTTTATTTTATTTTTTCACAAAAAATATGCCCATATTAAGACAAAATTCAAAAGGATTCTACGAGGATACGAACCATGGCTTGAAGATTTGTAATCTAGAACACTTCAGTAAACTATATATACCCATAGAAATTTTGTTGAAAAATAATTATATATACTCCTCATATATGTGAACAGTATAAAACAGATAAATAAGTAGATTGTTATGTGGGAGACAAAAACCTAATTTAATTGTCAAAAACCTAACTCATGCAACAACAAATACGTGAAGTGGCATATACACAGTTTTTGCGTTTTGAAAAAAAAGTAATTTTTTCAAAATTTAGTTTGAAGTGCCTCTCACATATCCTTTTAATTGTTTTCTATGGTATACAAATTAATTTACAACACAATATGTTGAATATATTTAAAATTCGACAATGTTGAAAAATTATTATTTTTTTACACACATTAAAGTAAAACAATTTTTTGAATTCATAATTTCAAAATGACATGTGGCCTAGGTTTGAATTCTTATTCAAAGCTAGGAGTTTTAAAGTGTTCATATGGGTTTGAATTTTGGAGAATAGAAAAAATTACATTAATTTTTATTTAATAAATTTCAAAGAAACATTTTTAATGAATTAAAAATACATTTGACAGTTCCTTAATCTGACATTTCAAAATTTTAATTTTTACTTGCAGATAAATTACACCATATCGATATGTTGAAATTTACTGTCATTATTGTTTATATAAAAAGCTTAAAACAAAACTCAAATCTAAATAATACTTTTTTATAAAAAACACATCAAAACGTGCCTAGAAATTATTATCAAATTATTTCTTTTTTTTAATAATGAAAATTTTTATATATGAATATTTTCTTAGGAAAAACAGAAATTTACCAAGCTTTTCGAGATAAATGTTACATATATATTGAAAGAGAAATTTATTTATTAGACTATGGGCTTCAAAAAATCCATTTCAACATACAGATATACAAACATCCAGATGGACACACATCCAGAAGGACAGATATATTCTCAAAAGTTATTTTTAATCATAACAATCACGAATATTTTTCAGTTTGAGGCACTGGATAAAATGACAAACTTATACATATATACAATTTTATGTGAAGGGTATAAAAATAAAAACAACACTGATAATCACTCGCTTGACCCTTGAAAAACGAAATTAGTAAATGTTCGCAATTACGAGGATTTTTCGAAACAAAAAAGTCCAAAAAATATCGAAAATTACATAAAATATAAATGTTAGTAACATCGCGTTTTACTCGATTATTTCGCAATAGTAAACGTTGCAGAAATTTCAAAATATCGATTATCGCAATATTCAGGTTTTTCAATTAAATCTCGAAAATAATGTTTTCAGAAATCATCTATACTTTTTAATTTCTCGAGCTTTTGTTACTTTAATCAAAAAGCAACGTATTTTCTTGTTTGTACATGCAAAGATAAAAAAATAAATAAATAAAACATTTTATCATACTTCAGTCATAGTTAATATCAATAAGTTGTAAAATTCCAACAAACCAAGGAACGATACAGTATCATTAATGATATTATAATTTGAAAATTACATATATGATAAAATATAGAAATAATTTTTTCTTTAGCAAAAAACTTCAAACATTTTCGGGAAAATAAAAATAAATTTAATTTTTTTTTTAGAAAAAAAAAAAAAATATTTTATGTATCATTTTCTTTTAGGAAGTAACCTGTATCATTTTAGAATTATAATATCATTCTCGAGCTTCTTTATCGCCGAAATGATATCGGTATGATATCATTTGGGTTGTTGGGATCAGTGTTGCCAAAACCTAAGTGGGAAAAATGGTAGAATTTACAAAGAAAAATGCTAAAAAAAAGTGCTAAAAATAAATAGAAAGGTGCTAGAAAAAAGTGCTAAGAACAAACATTTTTTGTGTTATAAAATTTAATTCTTAATTTCTTCTTGTGTAATAGAAAAATGGGCTTTCAAGGTCATACATAAACGCAAACTAAAAACTATTATTTTATCCATCGTTTCGCTGGTATTTTCCAGTCTCTTCAGGTATAAGTTTATTAAATCTGGCAACGGTATATGAATATAAAGTAAAAATAGTAGTTTGTATTTGTAAAAAGGAGATATATTATTTATTTTCTGGGGTAAAGCTAAAAGAAAATTAAACAAAATAGTACAAACACATTCCGAAGTTGATTCTATACAAATTAAATAAAATTTATGAGTGGATTTTTAAAAATTTTAATTTTACCATACGTTATCCAAATATGTGTATCTGGATAATTATTATCTCCAATCCGGATTGTCGAAATATCAGGCCTTTTTTCTGGTCCAATTTTGTTAAAAAAAAAATTATTAAAATATATATTTTATTTAATAAACAAATTTAGAATTTTTCGTTAAATAACATTTCATATTTTAAGTTTTTCATCTAAAAAAAAAAAAAAAAAAATTGTTTGTACTATTTTTACTGAAGAACAAACACTACTGAAAATTAAGAAATTCAACTAGAATCAACATTATAATTATATCATTTCTTATTGTATTTTCCAAGTTATATTATAATTTTAATAAGAAAGGACTTTTTATTATTTAATACCGTTTATAGAGTTATGGAATGGAAAGTAAGGAAATATTAGTAAATTTTCTCTTTAAATGAACTAAATTAATTTTTTATTAAAATTCGAATTTTTAACTAAGTAAATGATTTTCAAGTAATATTTAAAAATAAATTTTAAAAACCATTATTTAGCAAAAAATAAAATTCTCGAAAAAATACAACAAAATATTTCAAAAAATAAAATAAAACATCATAGGGCTGTTGACTCATCAAATTTTAGGCAAGAGTTAAATCATAACCATATATAAAATAACACTCTTTTCACACAAACTAATCATTTTGTCTACAATTAGGCTTTAACTTAGGGTTAAAATCTGATAAGTTAACAGTTATAATGTCATATTATAATATTTTAAATTGGGTAAAAAGGTGTTTAATGAAGTATAAATATTTTAATTTTCAAGATTCGAATTTAATAAAAATGTTTTATTTTAATTTACAACAATTAATAAATTATTTTACAATAATTACTTCTTATAACAAAAGAATTATAGTTTACTTAACTGCCAAAATTTAAACTGTTTGTAATTGCATTGGTTTTTACAAAGTCTATTTTGCTAAACACACTCTTTAAAGATCGAATTAGTTACCATCGTTAAAAACTTCAAATTTTAGTTGCAGTTTTAGTTTTTAGAAAAAAATAATAATAATGTTTCTATAACACAAAACAAAACAAAAAACAAAATGGCGAAAAAGTGCTAAAAAAAATCAAAAAGTGCTAGAAAAAGTGTCAGGTGCTAGATTAAATTTTTCCGTTCTAAATTAGTTTAAAAAGTTCTAAATCTAGCACTAAAAGTGCTAAATTGACAACAATGGTTGGGATATTGCATTTTTGATAATTATTATGTTAATTAAGTTTAAACCAATAAAAAATAATAGAAAAAGAGGTAAGTAATGTTGATACATGTCTAAAATTAAAATTATCTTCAAAATAGCGTATTTATGTAAATGATATTTCTTTTTCTTACAGATTAATTCAGGAAACTTTAGATGTGGACTTGAAGAACAGACAAGCTAATATTATCGAGAGAAAAATATTGATGGCTTTCTCTGGAACCATCAATATGTAGTACCCATTTATGGTAGAAAATTTACATTTGGCAAAAATTCTTCAAACATTATCGCTTCTTGTGCAAACTTTTATTAATTTCATTGTTAATTATAAAATTATTATCTAAAATATAATTTATTAAGTTTTAACTAATTTTTGAACATAAATGAAAATGAAAACGGCCTGTAATTAAAAATTTCGAATGAAAATGAAACAAAATAGAAAACTATTTTAGAGAAAAGTTCGCGAACTATTCGAAGACGGTATCACTATCGAAGTTCATGGTCTAGCGATTGTTTGTGAACCAATTTGGTTGATTCAAGAAAAGAAAAAAAAAACATAACATAACAAACTTATCTATATAGAATTAAAATCGTAGCTTAACTAAGGCCTTCAAAAAGTCAAAAATGTGTTTTGCCTGATATCTCAATTATTATTGTACCGATTTAGCTCATTTCTTCAGCAGAAAATTTCAGAAAAAAATTTTCGAATTTTATTTGCAAAAAACGAAGTCTCTAGGTTATATAGAGGCTTCAGAAAATCGAAAATCTGTTTAAAACCGAGTTTATAGACACTTCCCCATTTAAGAACCGATCTTGCTTAATTTCATAGCAAAATTCTCAAAAGGATTTTCGATCGTTTGATATACACTATAAAACTCGATAATGAGGACCTCGATAATCCGGTGGGCTTCATAAACGCCATTTCAACCGACTAACGAAAAAATATAACCTTTTTTTGAAAATTGTGAAAAATACAAACGGAATTACAAACTTATATATAAATTTTATACCTGTGGTGAAGGATATAGTAATACATTTTTAAAAAAGTGCATTTATAATGCAAATCTTTAAGTTTATTTAACAAAACAAAAAAATCATTGGTAAACATTTTCAGAAATGATTTGCTTTATATAAAAAAATATTTATTTTTCTCATTATGAAACTAGAATTGGACTTAATCGCCTTTATAATAGCTCTTAAATCACAAAAATTGACTTTAACTTCAAAAGATATGATTAAATAAAATTAAAAACTATTTTGAACCAAATCTGACAAAACAAAATACATATTTGATACAAAATATTACAATTTATACAATATAGAATGAGAAGTTAGATCTATTGAAATTCTACGATACATGATTTTAAGCCTTTACAGAAATGAATTTCGAACGGAATTTCTTCAATGGAATTTTCATGTAATTATAAATTCAAATTAATAAATATAAATTTTAAAGGAACATGTTGTACAAAAGAATAATTAATACCAGTTTTATTTAAATAAAAACATTCCCATTCGAAACATTTCTTGTGGTCATATTATATCATACGCTCTACAACTTACCATTAGTATGTTCATGCCTGTTATCTTCATCATGCGAGTCAATTGTCGTAGTGGTAATAGTTGTGGAGTTAATGGTAACAGTACGTCCATTTAACCTCTCTAGACGATTTTTTGCATTTTCTAAAATTTTTCTTCTACGTGCTTCACGTCTTTGATTTAGTTTTTCCTGCGATTTTAATTCGTCTTCATTGCTCTCGAGTGTTTCGTTATTAATAGTTTGTAGAGTCTCCATTTATTAATTATCTGAATTATTTTCTTTAACTAAGTCAATGTTTTTATTGTGTTAATCAACGTAATAATATTTAGAAGACGTATAAAAATGTAAAACATGGAAAATATAATTCATAAACAAGTTGCATTACAACTCCGAAGATTATTTGGAGATTAATAAAGACAGGGTGTCAAGTAAATATATAGGTATATTAGCTTTTAAAGTTTAAATAATAAGTTGTCTCTTCGTCTATATTCGACTTTTTTTCGATTTTATACGATATTTCGAGACTTTTTTACTCTTGGCTATTTTTTGTTATCTGTCATAATAACTTAAAAAATATAAAACATATACAACGCAATCAAATATATTGATAAATTAACACCCAATTTATGCAATAAAACTGCTGGTTACATAATAAAATGTGTTTTTACGATACTATTTCCAGTAATTAGATGATGTAGCTTAAATAAAAACTGCTAAGAAACTATTTCTTTTAAATATGTTTTTTGATTTTTTCCGACTATTTTCGACTTTATCTAACTTTTCGACTTTTTCCCACTGTTTTCAACTTTTTCCTACTTTTCAACTATTTTCCATACCATATACATTAACTCCTTGAGAGTAAAATTGACATTTTGTGTCGATATAGCGGAAATTAAACAAATGTATATTCGGAAAAAAAGCGTCTTAAGCGAAGCTGGTGTTCGCCATACAAAGAGAAGTAAGTCCTTAAGCAATTACCTAGTGTCTACATTAGGCAAATTTTTATCAAAAAAAAAAAACGTCAAAGTCAGTTCGAATATATCAATGTAACCTTAGTTAAACAACTGATTATTATTTTGGTTGTTACAGTTGTCAAACTGCATATATAAAAAACTATAATAAATACGCCATATTGTTGTTTTTGTGCAACAGTTGCCACCTTCCACAAATTCGTGTTAAGTTTGACGTTTGTCTTGATAAAAAATTGTCTAATGTAGACACTAGGTAATTGCTTAAGGACTTACTTCTCTTTGTATGGCGAACACCAGCTTCGATTAATACGCTTTTTTCCGAATATACATTTGTTTAATTTCCGCTATATCGACACAAAATGTCTACGCTTCAATGTAATTATAACGGGAGAAACATGTTATCCTAATAGCGAACAACCGATCCACAACTGAGTTTAACTCTGATATAATATGTGAGATAACGCCGGCAGATGATCGTAACCATTTTGTTTATATTATTTTAAATCTTAAATAATTATTTTCAATCAGTCGCAGAGTAAACATATCATTTTTATTTTTATTTAAGAAATTCTCACTTTTCAGTACAATTTTTATAAAAATGTCTTTTAAAATGTAAAACAATCATTAAAAGAAAACAATTTTACAAAAACATTGTGTATTATATGTATATGTGTGTGTGTTTTTCTTTTTTTGGCAGTTCATCTTATTAAAAAAAAACAAAGAAAAAGTGTTAACTCTTAGTAAAATATATACTTAAAAATAGAATGAGTTTATTCATGAAAATTTATTCACTGAATTATTTGTATTTCATTATTTATTTATTTTTTTATTTATTTATTTTTTATTTATTTATTTCAAATAAGTGTTGCCGCAAGATCATAGAGACTAAATTGGCTAGACTACTGTACAAAAAATTAATTATTACTACAGTTATACAATTTCAAATTATTATTATTTCTTTTTTTATTATTTTCTTAAAACTAAATAAACCCTAAATTTTTTTCACACTGAAACTTGACTAGATAAATCCAGTTGAGAAGACGAAAAATAATTAGCCACTATTTAAAAAATCTCCAAAATTTAACAACGTTATAATGATAACAATGTGCAATTATCATAACAGATAATTTCAATGTGACAACATTGTGTATTAAACATATGTAAAAATCTCAAATTTAATTATTATTATTACAGTTTATATTATTTATTTCAGTTTATATTTTTATTTACCATCCGACTTCTACATACAACCTTTCGCTATGAAGTCACATCGAAAATGAATAAATACATGACATGCAACGAAATAAACACAAAAATTAGAATTCATGCAAACGAAAAATTAAAAAAATGATTTTCTTTCATGCATCGTAGATGTGACGCATACATTCAAATTTTCACATACTACCTTAGCATATCATACAATTTTATAGTGTATTTGCCTCTATAAGACAGTTGTATAGAGAAATCTCATCACAACAGTTTCATAATATTTCTTGTAATACTAATATTGAATCTACACGTGACATAATTCTATCAGAGAGCGAATTTGAGACTCTCTGACAGAAAAATTTCACAAATTGTGTTACGTGTAAATGGGCTGTTACATACCAAATATATTTTTAATTTGACGAGAACTAATCGGAAATTAAATAATTTCGGAGTTATACGTAAACACCCTGTGTATTATGTGTCATTTTATTTCGTATCAAACACACATCTTGTTTATTGAAGAGCATTACTCGACAACTTTTAAACAGAAAAAGATTTGCAAAATTTTGCTAAACAAAAGCCGAAATTTTATAATTTTTATTAATAAAAAATAAGAACTACAAAAGTAATGACTGTAACTGAAAGTAATGTTAAAGATACAGAAATGGAAGTAGATCCTTCCGATGAAAGTTCGAATGCGGATGGCAAAAAAGATCAAGACGTTGTCCATATTTTGGAAATCCGGGAACACATCAGAAAAATAGATAAAGCTGTGATTAGCAATGAATATCGGTAAGATTAATTAAATCGTAAAGAAAAATAAGTGATATATTCATATTCCAAATGCTTTTAGTTTCATTGCCCGTGTTTTGAGAACATTGCCAAGCACTAGACGTAAACTTAATGGCATTGTATTGCGTTACTTGGCTACAATTGTTTATCCAGTTGGTGCAGACCGTGAGGCTGCTTTAGCTTTTGCACCTGCAGTTCCTGCTGGCACTCCTGAACCTAAGGTACAAAAAGTGCGTCCTGCTACCACAGCACCCATAATTGAGATCGATGCTTACTTCCATCTATTACTTTTGGTTAAGTTAATCGATGATAACGAACTAAAGAAGGCTTCATCTTGTTCTGATGCTTTGTTGGCTAAGATACAAGGGCAAAACCGCCGCAGTTTGGATTTAATTTTAGCCAAATTCTATTTCTACCACTCTCGTGTTGCTGAACTGTCTAACAATTTGGAGGGTATACGACCTTTCCTTCATGCTCGTCTACGTACGGCCACACTGCGCAATGATTTCGAGGGTCAAGCTGTCTTGTTGAATTGTCTTTTGCGCAATTATCTCCATTACTCTCTGTACGACCAGGCCGATAAATTAGTCAAGAAATCAGTATTTCCCGAATCTGCTAGCAACAATGAATGGGCACGTTTCTTGTATTATCTTGGTCGGATTAAGGCTGCTAAATTGGAGTACAGTGATGCTCACAAGCATTTGGTGCAAGCTTTACGTAAAGCTCCCCAAAATGCTGCTGTAGGTTTCCGTCAAACCGTACAGAAACTTATCATTGTTGTAGAACTTCTTTTGGGTAATATTCCCGAGAGACAAATTTTCCGTCAATCTGCTTTAAGAAAATCACTTGCTCCTTATTTCCAATTAACTCAGGCCGTACGTTTGGGAAATTTAAAGAGATTTGGTGAGGTCGTAGAGAATTTCGGACCTAAATTTCAACAAGATCATACATACACTCTTATTATACGTTTGCGTCACAATGTCATTAAGACCGCCATACGTTCGATTGGTCTCTCCTATTCCCGCATTTCTCCTTCGGACATTGCCAAGCGATTAATGTTAGATTCTCCCGAAGATGCTGAATTTATTGTAGCTAAAGCTATTCGTGATGGTGTCATTGAGGCAACTTTAGATCCTGCCAATAATTATATGCGTAGCAAGGAAAGTACTGATGTTTATAGTACACGCGAACCTCAATTGGCTTTCCATGAACGTATATCATTCTGTCTTAATTTGCACAATCAAAGTGTAAAAGCTATGCGTTACCCACCCAAGTCGTATGGTAAAGATTTGGAAAGTGCCGAAGAACGCAGGGAACGTGAACAGCAAGACTTAGAATTAGCCAAGGAAATGGCTGAGGATGAAGACGATGGTTTCTGAACTATTTATACTTAATTCATAACATGCAATTATATTCTATTTTTGGTTAGAAGCTGAGCTTTGTAACAACAACTTCTACATATATATAAATCGAAAATTGAAAAAATAAATGAAGTTTAATTTTGTTCAAGGCTGCAACCGAAACGAATAACGGTATCGGTATTCTAAGTCGATTATGTATGGCAACCGAACTTTAGTTGTGTTTCCTACTGTCAACGCAACCTACAAGTAAATTTATATTATAAATAGCGCAACTCCATTTCAGTTGCCAAAAAGTTATCGAAAACACTATTTTGAAAGTTCATCATGAATGAATCTTGAGACAGCTGTGTCCATAGGTGTATAATTATTTAAAGTAATGATATGTGAATTACCAAATACGTCTGCTATTGAATTAGCCTTTTTATTTGCCAGCTTTTAAAACTTCACCATTTATATGAAGATCAGTAAATGATTTATTGTTGTTTTTAAGGATTTTTGTTTCTTTCCAAAGCTTTTTAGAGCCCGGAGGCAAATTTGAGATAAATTTTGATCCGGATTTATTTACAGTATTATGGTGAAAATCAATGTTTATTTAATAGCTTTGAAATACATTTTAATTGATTTTTATATTTTAAATCCTTACATCTATGAAATTTACGTTTGTATTTATTTCTCTGACTAATTAACATTTTACTGACATCAGAGTAAAATGTTAATGCAAAGAATTTTTACAAATGACAGGTATTTTCTTAAAAGCTTCCTTAACTACAGATATTAATTTATTAAAATAAAAATCTATATTACCTTAATTAGAAATGTGTAGGTTGATCAATGTTTTATCTTGAATATAACCAGAAATAACAAGTTATTGTTACATGGTCCGACTATAAAACATTTGGACGCTTCTCAAGTTTTGAAAAAAGGGGACATGAGTTTGTTAAAAGTATGTCTACGATAGACGAATGCACTGGGTTGATATTTTGTTGAAAGCGAGTATAATAATTTGGGTAGTATATGTAGTAACTGGATTGAAGGCAGTGGCTGTAGAGCTCCTTACCGGCCAAATTACTTGACACACAATTCCAATGTATGTGTTGGGCATTCAGATAATCGAATCGAAAATGAGCTGAAGTAAATATAACTGGTCTTCTATTAATCATAACTTGTATTGAAATACACTCTGCAGTACTCGTTTTGATTTTCTGTAACAACATATGCTTAATATTACCCTTTATTGCAATTGGACTCCTCCACCCTGCGTAGATCGATCCTTTCTATAAATTTTATAGCCACTAAGTTGAAATTTCTGGTACGGTCTCATTTAAAAGGAGAATATCGATTTTACTTTTGTGTAAAAAGTATTCCAGCTGGGCAGCTGCTGACTCAGTTGTTATGCCTTGGGAATTCCAATGCATAACATGAACATTGTGAATACAAGTTGATTTATATAGCATGTTGAAGCATCATACACAAAACTCGTAGCTTGTCGTACTTGTTCTGATATCTTTGCAAAGTATCGATAGCATCAAAAAATATTTACATAAGTTTTTCGTTTGAAATGTCATCGTTATTATACCTTTCGTAGCTTTTGTTTTTGGCTACCTGAGAATATTCGGTCAGATTTCACCTTTTTCACATTCTTCTAGGAATCCGCAAATTATTATTCCTAGAATTAGAGCCTCTGCTTTTTGAGCGATCATTTATCGTAAGAATTGCACGTTGTTGGAATTTTTTGTCTCTTACATTTTGTTTAAAACTAATGAAATATTTGGCAACGCTATAGCTTATTTTTATTATTGCGCTAACCTAGTGTCTACATTAGACAAATTTTTATCAAAATCAGTGCGAATATATACAAGGTAACCTTAGTTAAACAGCTGATTATTATTTTGGTTGTTACAGTTGTCAAACAGCATATATCAAAAACGATAATGAATACGCCATATTGTTGTTTTTGTGCAACTGTTGCCATCTTCCACAAATTCGCGTTAAGTTTGACTTTTGTCAAGATAAAATATTGTGTAATGTAGACACTATGTAAGTACTATGGGACTATGAACTTTATGCTGTTTTTTGTTATATATTCTGACTAGGGAGCCATTTGAATTGGAGTATTAAATATGAGTAAAACGATTTTTATAGCTTTTATTTAATATTTAAAATATCCTTATTCAGGAGTAAATCTTTGTAATATATATTTATTGGCCTAAGAAGGCTTTTTATATTACTGTGAATTGAAATACATAAGTAAATAAATAAAAAAATTCAGCAGCCCGAATTTGCAGTTGCCTGTATGACAACTTACCTAGTGTCTACATTAGGCAAATTTTTATCAAAACTATCTTCCATTTTTTTGATTATTGCGTTTGACACCTTACCGCAGCAAATAAAAGCACTGTCGTCTGCGTAAAAAGCTACTTCTTGATTCTTGCGAATAGTAAAATCGGAAATATATATTGAATAAAGAGTTGGTGATAATACCGATCCTTGCGGCAGACCCGCTGGGATTTGTCTATCATTAGATAGCGTGTTATCTATAGATACAGCAAATGAGCGCTGATCTAAAAAACTCTTTATTATCTTTTGCAAATACGTTGGATAATTGAAGGAATTTAGTTTAAAAACCAGGCCTTCATGCCATATTGAATCGAAGGCTTTTTCAATGTCAAGAAAAATAACTCCAGTGCTTTTACGATTTCTTTTGTTTGATTCAATAAAATTAACGACTCTTTTTAGTTGATGTACTGTGGAGTGTTCCTTGCGGAATCCAAACTGTTGAGGGTTAATAATATTATTTTGGTTGGAAAAATCTAAAATTCTCTTATTAATTATTTTTTCAAATACTTTATCCAATAGACTTAGGATGCTGATTGGTCTATAGCTAGACGGTAATTTAGGATCCTTTCCTGGCTTAGGAATTGGGATAACTTTTGCCTTCTTAAAAATAGTTGGAAAATAGCCTTCTATTAAAAAAGAGTTGAAAATTTTACATAGATTTAAAAAAAAGTAATCGGGCATTTCAGTCATCTGGCATCTCTGCCTCAAGATAAAAACATCGTGTTAATTTTTGCTTAAAAATTAAGTGAATTTTTAAATTAAAAAGTGTAAAAAAAACCTATTTAAATTTGCTTTAACTTTCTTTTCTTTGGCTATGTTTGCTCAGAAAAGAAGAAAGCATTGGGGCTATAGCCCAAAATTCAAGGTGCCAAAAACTACAGACGGTCCCAGCACTAGTGCCAACAGGTTTCAGCTTCTGTCTGAAGACGAAGAAGAAGAAGCAGTTGCTGTCAAAGAAAAGATTCCACCAATAATTGTGGACTCTACCCACAGTTTTTCAACTGTGATCGGATTAATTGGGGAAAAATATACCTACAAACGGATGTCTATTGGTACCAAAATTGTATCAAACTCCTTATCGCTGTACAACGAAGCTTTGCGTGTTCTCAAAGGCAAAAAATTCCAGTATTATACGCATGAATTGAGGGATGCAAAAACTTTTAAATTGGTTTTATTTGGCCTGCCACAACTGGACACAAAGATAATTGGCGAAGAATTTGTAAGCTCGCTCAACATAAACCCGGTAAGCATTAAGGAATTAGCAACAAAAAGATCTAGTGTAGATGACGCCCTCTATCTCATTGAGTTTGATCGTCAACATGTTTCAAAAAGAGAGGTTATGAAAATAAGATATTTTTGTAATATATCTGTATATTGGAGAAAACCTCTAAAGGGCAATAAAGGTCCCACACAATGCTCCAAGTGCGCTATGTATGGACATGGTGCTAAAAACTGTAACCGTATCGTAGTGTGTTCTGCCTGCGCCGGAAACCATGAGTATGCAGTTTGTTCACTCAATAAAGGTAATAGTGATGGTAGTATAATTTATAAGTGCTACAACTGCATAAAGAAGAACTTAAAAAGCGTTAACCATAGAGCTGATGACCCAAAGTGCCCAAGTCGTCAAGAATATTTAGAAATCCGTCATCGAGTAACATCTAAATCTAGGGCGACCAGCAGAAGAACTAACGTAACATATTTTAAACAAGACGATAATGATTTTCCTCAATTGCCAAGGCAAGAACCCCATAACAATACTCGTAATTCCCGCTATTTTGGTAATTTGTATTCTGAGGTAGCTAAAGGCAAGAGCTACGACAATAATAATAATGATGACATTTCCAACGAGAGACTTCTGGAAATATTTTTTGATGCTGTCGATGCTTTGCAAAGATGTCAAAATAAGTACGACAAGCTACGGGTTTTGGGTATGATGCTTAAACATGCCATATAATTCAACCGGTAGACACAATGTTCATGTTATGCATTGGAATGCCCAAGGCATAACAACTAAGTCAGCAGCTGCCCAGCTGGAATACTTTTTACACAAAAGGAAAATCGATATTCTCCTTTTAAATGAGACTTTTTTGAAACCGTACCACAAATTTCAACTTGTTGGTTATAAAATTTATAGAGAGGATCGATCTACTCATGGCGGAGGAGTTCTAATTGCAATTAAAGGTAACATTAAGCATACGTTGTTACCAAAAATAAAAACAAGTACTGCTGAAAGTGTTTCAATACAAGTTACGATTAATAGAAGGTCAGTTATATTCACTTCAGCGTATAATCCAGTTCATACTACCAATTTTAAAGCTGATTTGGATAAATTAACTTCATTTTCAAAAGACTATTTTATTTTCGGTGATCTGAATGCCCAACATACACATTGGAATTGTATGTCAAATAATTCGGCTGGTAATGATCTCTACAGCCACTGTCTTCAATCCAGCTACTACATTTATTACCCAAATGGACACACTCGCTTTGGACAAAATATCAACCCCATTCAACCGTCCACAGTAGACATTCTTTTATCTAACTCGTGCCTCCATTTTTCAAACCTTGAGACACATCCAAATGTTTTACAGTCGGACCATGTACCTATATCTTGTGTTATTTCTGGACAAGTTCAAAACATGACATATTTAGTTCCCTTGTATTATCGAGCAGACTGGTCAGCAATCGGAAACTGGGTGGAAAATGAAATTAGGTGTCAGAACATTGACCAACCCGTTACTAATTCAGGTAATCTGGATTTTTATTTTAACAAATTAATATCTATAGTTAAAGAAGCGTTTAACAAAATACCTGTCGGTTATAAAATTCCGTGGCAACGAGAAATCTCTGAAATTAGTAAAATGTTAATTAGTCAGAGAAATAAATACAATCGTAAATTTCAAAGATGTAGCGATTTTAATTATAAAAATCAATTGAAAAGCATTTTGAAGCTATTAAATAAACTTATTGATTTTCACCTTAATAAAGACCGCAATTAATCCTGGTCAAAATTTATTTCGAATTTGCCCTCGGGCTCTAAAAAGTTTTGGAAAGTAAAAAAAGCACTTAAAGGAAACAAAATGCCTTTTACTGATCTTCATGTAAACGGTGAAGTTTTAAAAACTGGCAATGAAAAATCTAATTTAATAGCAGACCTATTTGGTGATTCACACACCATTACTTTAAATAATTATTCACCTATGGACTCGGCCGTCTCAAGATTCATTAATGATCTTGACGATACACTTCTTGACAGATCTAACGTAGAGCTTACCAATTTAGATGAAGTTAAATCGTTTGTACTTTTATTGAAAAATAATAAAGCCCCTGGTTTAGATGGCATTAATAGCATTATCCTTAAAAAGATGCCCGATTACTTTTTTGAAACTCTATGTAAACTTTTCAACTCTTGTTTAATAGAAGGCTATTTTCCAACTATTTTTAAGAAGGCAAAAGTTATCCCAATTCCTAAGCCTGGAAAGGATCCTAAATTACCGTCTAGCTATAGACCAATCAGCATCCTAAGCCTATTGGATAAAGTATTTGAAAAAATAATTAATAAGAGAATTTTAGATTTTTCCAACCAAAATAATATTATTAACCCTCAACAGTTTGGATTCCGCAAGGAACACTCCACAGTACATCAACTAAAAAGAGTCGTTAATTTTATTGAATCAAACAAAAGAAATCGTAAAAGCACTGGAGTTATTTTTCTTGACATTGAAAAAGCCTTCGATTCAATATGGCATGAAGGCCTGGTTTTTAAACTAAATTCCTTCAATTATCCAACGTATTTGCAAAAGATAATAAAGAGTTTTTTAGATCAGCGCTCATTTGCTGTATCTATAGATAACACGCTATCTAATGATAGACAAATCCCAGCGGGTCTGCCGCAAGGATCGGTATTATCACCAACTCTTTATTCAATATATATTTCCGATTTTACTATTCGCAAGAATCAAGAAGTAGCTTTTTACGCAGACGACAGTGCTTTTATTTGCTGCGGTAAGGTGTCAAACGCAATAATCAAAAAAATGGAAGATAGTTTAAAATCTACCAATAAATATTTTGATAAATGGAAGATAAAAGTTAATGTTAGTAAAACACAAGCTATTATATTTCCATATAATAGATCAAAGAAACGTATTCCTACAAAACATTTATATTCTAGGGGAGTTTTTATTCCTCTGCAGGATAGTATCAAATATCTAGGTATTACCTTAGATAAAAAACTATAATTTAAACAACATATACATTATATTTGTGATAAAGCAATTAAATGTGGCCGTGCACTTTACCCCTTACTTAACAGAAGATCTAAACTTAATTTAAAAAACAAGATCCTTATTTACAAAATGTGTATTCGACCAATTATGACCTACGGATGCCAAGTCTGGTTTAATAAAGCTGCTAAAACTTACACAAGAAAATTACAGATAATACAAAATAAAAATCTGAAAATAATTCATAACCTACACCCCAGATATTCTACTGATCTACTGCATAGAAACTTTAAGCATAAAATGTTTAATTCATTTGCAAGGGAACTGACTCTGTCATTTAATGAAAAATGCAGAACGTCTACATATGAAATAATAAGAAATTTGCTAAACAATCACTAAGACTCTTTTTTACTTAAAGAGTTATAATTGATGGTTGTTTTTAAAATTTCTTATAACGTTTAAGTATGTACAAGGTTTTTTTGACAAATTTTCCTTAACACTGTGATATTAGTAGTTTCCTTATTTAATTATTTAGATTTTAATTGTTGTAATACTTTTAAGTAAATTCTCATAACAATGTAATTACTTTATAAAGGTTTCAATAAAGTCAATAATAATAATAATAAAAAAAATAATCGGGCATTTTTTTAAGGATAATGCTATTAATGCCATCTAAACCGAGGGCTTTATTATTTTTCAATAAAAGTACAAACGATTTAACTTCATCTAAATTGGTAAGCTCTACGTTAGATCTGTCAAGAAGTGTATCGTCAAGATCATGTATGAATCTGGAGACGGCCGAGTCCATAAGTGAATAATTATTTAAAGTAATGGTGTGTGAATCACCAAATAGGTCTGCTATTGAATTAGCTTTTTCATTGCCAGTTTTTAAAACTTCACCGTTTACATAAAGATCAGTAAAAGACATTTTGTTTAATTTCAGTACTTTTTTTATTTTCCAAAACTTTTTAGAGCCCGAGGGTTCGAAATAAATTTTGACCAGGATTCATTGCGGTCTTTATTAAGGTGAAAATCAATAAGTTTATTTAATAGCTTTAAAATGCTTTTCAATTGATTTTTATAATTAAAATCGCTACATCTTTGAAATTTACGTTTGTAATTATTTCTCTGACTTATTAAAATTTTACTAATTTCACAGATTTCTCGTTGCCACGGAATTTTATAACCGACAGGTATTTTACTAAACGCTTCTTTAACTATAGATATTAATTTGTTAAAATAAAAATCTAATTACCTGAATTAGTAACGAGTTGGTCAATGTTCTGACACCTAATTTCATTTTCCACCCAGTTTCTAATTGCTGACCAGTCTGCTCGATAATACAAGGGAACTGAATATGTCATGTTTTGAACTTGTCCAGAAATAACACAAGATTTAGATACATGGTCCGACTGTAAAACATTTGGATGTGTCTCAAAGTTTGAAAAATGGAGGCACGAGTTAGATAAAAGAATGTCTACTGTGGACGGTTGAATGGGGTTGATATTTTGTCCAAAGCGAGTGTGCCCATTTGGGTAATAAATGCAGTAGCTGGATTGAAGACAGTGGCTGTAGAGATCATTACCAGCCGAATTATTTGACATAAAATTCCAATGTGTATTTTGGGCATTCAGATCGCCGAAAATAAAATAGTCTTTTGAAAATGAAGTTAATTTATCCAAATCAGCTTTAAAATTGGTAGTATGAACTGGATTATACGCTGAAGTAAATATAACTAACCTTCTATGAATCATAACTTGTATTGAAATACTTTCAGCAGTACTTGTTTTTATTTTTGGTAACAACGTATGCTTAATGTTACCTTTAATTGCAATTAGAACTCCTCCGTCATGAGTAGATCTATCCTCTCTATTAATTTTATAACCACCAAGTTGTAATTTGTGGTACGGTTTCAAAAAAGTCTCATTTAAAAGGAGAATATCGATTTTCCTTTTGTGTAAAAAGTATTCCAGCTGGGCAGCTGCTAACTCAGTCGTTATGCCTTGGGCATTCCAATGCATAACATGAACATTGTGTCTACCGGTTGAATTATATGGCATGTTTAAGTATCATACCCAAAACTCGTAGCTTTTCGTACTTATTTTGACATCTTGGCAAAGCATCGACAGCATTAAAAAATATTTCCAGAAGTCTTTCATTGGAAATGTCATCATTATGATTGTTGTCGTAGCTCTTGCTTTTAGCTAAATCAGAATACAAATTACCAAAATCGCGGGAATTACGTGTATTATTATGGGGTTCCTGCCTTGGCAATTGAGGAAAATCATGATCGTATTCTTTAAAATATGATACGTTAGTTCTTCTGCTGGTCGCCCTAGATTTAGATGTTACTCTTGACGACTTGGTCATCAGCTCTATGGTTAACGTTTTTTAAGTTCTTCTTTATGCAGTTGTAGCACTTATAAATTATACTACCATCACTATTACCTTTGTTGAGTGAACAAACTGCATAATCAAGGTTTCCGGCGCAGGCTGAACACACTACGATACGGTTACAATTTTTAGCACCATGTCCATACATAGCGCACTTGGAGCATTGTGTGGGACCTTTATTGCTCTTTAGAGGTTTTCTCCAATACACAGATATATTACAAAAATATCTTATTTTCATAACCTCTCTTTTTGAAACATGTTGACGATCAAACTCAATGAGATAGAGTGCGTCATCTACATTGGATCTTTTTGTTGCTAGTTCCTTAATGCTAACCGGGTTTATGTTGAGCGAGCTTACAAATTCTTCGCCAATTATCTTTGTGTCCAGTTGTGGCAGGCCAAATAAAACCAATTTAAAAGTTTTTGCATCCTTTAATTCATGCGTATAATACTGGAATTTTTTGTCTTTGAGAACACTCTAAGCTTCATTGTACAGCGATAACGAGTTTGATACAATTTTTGTACCAATAGACATCCGTTTGTAAATATATTTTTCCCCAATTAATCCGATCACAGTTGAAAACTGTGGGTAGAGTCCACAATTATTGGTGGAATCTTTTCTTTGATAGCAACTGCTTCTTCGTCTTCAGACAGAAACTGAAACCTGTTGGCACTAGTGCTGGGACCTTGAATTTAGGGCTATTGCCCCAATGCTTTCTTCTTTTTTGAGCATACATTGCTAAACAAAAAAATTTAAAGTAAATTTAAGTATTTTTTTTTACACTTTTTAATTTAAAAATTCAAATTTTTCTAGCAAAAATTAACAGGATATTTTTATCTTGATGCAGAGATGCCAGATGATGGTACATCACATAATTTTTATATTATAAAGAGAATTAAGGAATAAAAAAGAAAGACAAATAAATTCAAAATTATTCAAGATTTTAATTATTCGAAATTATGATTGGATAATCGTAATTTTGAATAATTGAAAACAGAATAAATCGAATAATCATATTTGCTTAATCTACAATTTGTTTTTTTCAAAATACTAGAATAGATTAGTCGCACATCTCTAAATAAAACCCACCATATATTTACATAAAAGGCCAAGATTTTATATAAAAATTTATTTCATGACTCCCTATTGCATTAATATTTCCATAATAAAAAGTAAAAAAATCAATTTTTATCTTTTTATTTAAATAAGTTCTTAAAATGCAATTACAATTACATTTTCATAAATGATGTTTTTATGCAGGTGTTTGATGTATCATTCATTAATTGCTTTCTTTATCTTCGATTGCTTTCGGCAACAGTTTAGGCCCGTACAACAGGACATATGCACAGTGCCAATCACCACCGCCGGAAAGACGTAAAATTTCATCAGTGGTTACAGATGTAACAACATCATCATCAAATTTAAACCAAATATCTTCAGTTTGTTTCACCCAAGCCACATAATGGCCAGAGGTGCTTGAACGCCCCTTATGTGTTAAAACAGCTTGGAGTGTATAGTAACCGGAATTATTACTACCTAAATCATCTTCAAAATAAAATGGTTCATATTCAACCTTTGTTTTTGTGTCGCCACTTTCTTTTGCTTTAGCCTCTTCCAGCGGAGCTTTAATCTGACTGTCCAGTTTCTTATCTTCTAATTCTTTAAATTTTGCACGCATAGGACATAATTTATTTTGCAACTCCGGAGTACACAAATCGAAAGCATCAAAATCAATGGGGAATTTAATATCTTTTAAGACTTTAGCATTGATACCTTCTTTACCTTTATATTGGAAACGTACAAATTGTATGGTTAAATAGGCAGGCAAACGATTAATTAAATACTAAGAGAAATAAAATATTAGCAAGTACTTTAAGAGAATGTTTATCGGCTACACTTACCGATCTGGTATAATTGGCATCTCTTCCTAAGCTTTCGGAACGTTTAACTAATGTTTCATTTAATTTCGACTTTAAGCCACTATGCATGTATTTAACTTCAGGCGATATAAAACAACTTAATTGTAAAAAGTTCTCTTTGCTAACAGTTGTGTCCTCATCGGGAGCTTCACTACAACACATTTTAACTTCAAAAGTACCGCCAAAGTATTGTTCAATTAATGAACTGAAAAGTGTAAAAATATTGATATTTTAAATTTGAATAAAGTTGCTAAAAATTCAAAAATATTTTTAAAAGTTATAATAGGTTAGAAACTTACTTGTATCTTTTAACTTGTTTTCCTTCTTCAGTTTCACCCACACAAGTAGGAGGCAGTTTTTGCTGCAACATTTTAAGCAATTCTGACCAACACTCATTGGCATCCTGCTGACGATAAGTACCATTCTCACCGGTTTGAGAGAATTGTGGAAAGGCACGATGTAACGTTCCCAATAAAACGAATGGTGTTACTGTTGAACCAGTTTTTTCCATTTGCTTAAATAAAAACTTCATTGCTGAAGTAATGGCCAATGGCATTGACTCGGCATCAGCACTGCCGACACGGAAATTCTCTAAGGCTTCACGTAACTCAGGAACAGCACGTAAACATTGTAATGTGGCATTCATATAACAAGTATTTCCTAAATTAGTAAGTCCAGCAGGAACTTCCAACTGTAAAAATAAAATAATGAATATAACAAAATCATTGCTTTTTATTATCATATTACACATCAAATTAACTTACAGCTGATGCCATTTCTACATCATTCATATCTTCAATGAACTTTACAGGTTCAGCAGGTTTTTCTGGTACCTGCTCTTTTGTGCCTAGTAGCAAAATTGTAGCTCCCTAAAAATAAAAGTAAACAAAGTACGACTCGAAAAATATCTATAGTCTTCCTTATATATTTTGTGGTTACTTCTTTCAATTGCAAATTCCATTCATCATCTTTTAATATGCCACCCTTGCACATTACTTTCTGCCTTTCTGGTTGCACTCCTGTAAGCGCAAATAACTGAGCCTTAAACAGTATGGGTTCTTCATCGGTATTCACTTCAATATCAGGAAACATTTCGCGTCCCCACTTTACTTTCACTATAAAATAAATTATACATCAACTTTTAAGTACATTTTTTTTAATTCCTGTTCTTATCATTTATTTACCTTTATATTGTGGCATATTTGTTGTTTACTTAAACAAATTATTTAACTATGATTTATTAATTAGAAAAAACTCTAGTCTGGTCTTTTGTTTGTTGGGAAAAAATAATTTTATATCTTGTCAATCGGCAAATTGAAATTTTTAAAAGTCATTTCATTGTGGCATTTGCCATAGTAACAGTATGTGTGAATTACTCCGAATGGAGGAACGAGTGAAAAATAAAATTTGTTATAGGGTGAAACACATAAATATTGGAATTAAAGAATTGAAAATAAATTTTAGAAAAGATTATAGAATACAATTAGAAGTTTATGTGAGAGGCACTTTGAACTAAATTTTCAAAAAATTACATATATATATATATATATATATATATATATATATATATATATATATAATATATATATATATATATATAATATAATTTAATTAATTTTTAAATAGTGATTCAATTTTTGAGATAACGATACTTTCATTTTTATTAAAGAAAGAGAAAAGTTCATTCTTTCATCATCATATATCATAATTTAAAGTACTCATAACTTGAAAACTAATAGAGAGCGGAGAAAAAAATTTATGTAACTTTTTAAACTTTCAAATCGGCCTTCGGACTTTCTCCTCTATATATGTCAAACACCGGCTACGCTAAGTAAACTTTTTTTGTATTTTTTTGAAATAATTTTTCATTTTTGTTTAATTTTTTACAAAATAGTTAAAATTATAAAGAAATAAGACTTATTATATATTTTTAATATCATAAATATTAAATATTACCATAAATATTAACAAATATATTACTAGTAAAAATCGATTAATTTTTCTAAATATTAATTTTTAAAGTGCTATGTTTTTATTTAATGGTCTAGGGGTGTGATGTGGGGATCATATGAAGCTTGAAATGTTCTCTAAATGACTTGATATATACGACAGTACCGTTACATCGATATATTTTTGAGATAAAGGTACTTTAAAAAGTCAAAATAAAATATAATAAAGTATCGTATTGTCTTACTATGGGTTAATGATTTGGCTCATTTTATATATCAATTGAAAGGCTTTCTAAATATCTTTCCAATGATACCCATATTGCTCATTTTCATTAAAGGAGGAAAGAGAAAATTGCATTTTTACATCATAACTTAAAGTGCACATAACTCGAAAACTAAAATATCTAAAAATATTTGAGTGTCAGTGTTAATAACAATAAACAAGTCTTCACGAAAATATTTTTAACATTTAACATTAGAAATTACGTCGGCAGAATAACGAGAAAGCAATTTTATTTCCAACTTTGTGTTAAGGGGTGGAGAAAACGTACGTGAGAAATATATATGTTAAATTGTCTCCTTTTATTAAAAATTTTAATTTATTTGGCATTTTTATTCTTTATTTGTCTTCGAAACAAAATTAATTATTTTGCATTATTATTTTATTAATCTTTTTGTTAAAAGGGCAAAATTTTAAAAGAGAATAATAAATTTGACAGCTTATGTTAAACATTATTGCACGAATTTCTGTTTAAACATTTATTGCGAAATAGATTACTTATTGATCCACACGTAATATTTTAAAGAGAGATAGAATTTAACAATTGCCAACATAAAAATATCTGCGTGTAGACTGGTAATTATAAACGAAATGAGTTAAAAAAACACCAAAGAGAGATATATCGTTTTTTTGGAGTTTTTTTTTTTGGGATCGTTTTATTATTTATTTTTATTTAAATACTTATTTTTGCTAAACAAAACATATTTATTTTTATTTGGGAATTTAAAAAAATAAATTTATTTTTTATTATGTGGCAGCTCTATTACCGTAAACAAAATTATATTTAAAAAAACGAAAAAATCACTATTTTCTTAAATCACTCACTTTAAACTCACACATATTATTTTTTTTTTAAATTATGTTAAATTATTAATTTTATTCATTTAAAAACCGTAATTTTAATCACTTAAAAAGAAAAAAACACTTACCCTGCTATTTCTTTGATGACAACTGAAATTTGACGGTTACAAAGACAGATTTAACAAGGTTCGGTTCAAAAAGTTTTTTATATATGCAGTTTGACACTTCAGAAAACTGAAGGCTACATGTCTAATCGAAACTAGCTTGTAAAAAATCGTTTTGATAGCCATGTGGTATAAAAGGTATGCCAAGTTTTTAAACATCAAAAAAATTATTTCTGAGCTGCCAGATCATTTACAATAATTTTAATGGCTGATACGTTGCAGCCCCGGTTAGAACAAAGTTTTTTTTGAAAACTATAACTATAGAGGTGAATAAAATGTATATATGATGAGATATTCCTCTATCACCTCCAAGTGGTCCGGTCCAGGAACATATGACTCAGTTCGACCAAAATGTCCCTTGTTCCACCAATAACTATAGAGGTGCATAAAATGGAATGCTTATGGATTCCTTCTTGATATAGGCATAACAGTCGAAGACAAGAGAGTATGTTGCTATAATTGTAAGTATGATTATATATATTTTTTTTTTTTGGTGTTGGTATTAGATTCCAATCTAGTTCACTTTGGGTTACCAAATCAATTCTTTCATTTTTTTACCTTTTTATGTTAGCTGATATTTTTCTTTTTTTTTACCCGGAAGAAGCTACTGATGAGTATCCATCCGGCCAGTAGTAGCCCGGCATACGCCATATACCAGCTCCGCTTAGTCTGGTAGCACGAAAAGACTATGATATTTCATTTGGTTGTCCATAAAACCTAGTCTACATTCAGCAAATTTTTATCAAAACATACGTCAAAATCACTGTGAATATATACAAGGTAACCTTAGTTAAACAGCTGATTATTATTTTGGTTGTTACAGTTGTCAAACTACATATATATAAAACAATAATGAATACGAATGTTGTTTTTGTGCAACTGTTTCCACCTTCCATAAATTCATGTCAAGTTTGACGTTTGTCTTGATAAAAAATTGTCTAATGTAGACACTATGTAATTACACCCGGTATAGTATAAGTTAAATGTTATTTTTTTTTTTGTGAAAATTTTCTTGAAATTGTTAAAATGAAGTAATTTTTTGCACTTTTCTTTAAAATGTTCGTAAATCAAGGGTAGATTAAAATGGTAAAGTGAAAGTCGATTTCGGGGACATTTTACAATTTGTATAGGATGTCAAGGTAAGATGGTTATCTCAAAGGGAAGGAAACAATTTTGACGACTAATTTTTTTAGATGGTATGATTTTTTTTTTTTGGGTGTGAACATTTACCCAGCTCTGGCACCAAGAACCAAACCATCCGGCGAGCTCCAGCCCGGCATAACCCCAGGTATACAACTGAGATTAACGCTGATATAATATGTGAGATAACGCCGGCAGAGGAGAGTAAACTTTTTGTTGATATTATGTTAAATCTTAAATAAGGGGTACACGTATTCTAATAAATCCTATACGATATTATTATTTTCAATCAGGTGCAGAGTTAACATGTCCTTTTTATTTAAGCAATTCGCACTTTTTTAACACAATTTTTATAAAAATGATTTTTAACATGTAAAACAAACACTAAAAGAAACAATTTTACAAAAAAACATTGTTTTTCAGTAATTTTCAAAATACACATGCACACACACAAACAAACTTCATATCCAGTCCACACAACACGTTTGCATGTATTGGTTTATTTACAAACAAAAGTAAATTTTCTCGGAGGTGAAATGTGCATTTTTATCAAGAAAAAAACGCTATATAGAAATATTTAATTTATTTAAATTTATAAAAACATTAAAAACAAATTTCTTACAATTTATTCTTATTATTTTTCAATTTCAACAATCATTGTTTACAATTTGTACGTGCTTTTTTCTTTTGTTTGATGTTTGAAGTCTCATGTAAGATGAAAAAATGGCTGCTATTATTGCATTATTGTAGTTGTTGCCTTTATGCATACACCTTGTTAAATGGTTTCAACATGGTTCAAAACATAAACAAATCAAGGCAATTATAGCAAGAATTGCTAAAGTAAATTTTGTGTGTGAACGTAAATGCAAATTCGAAAGAAAATTTTCAAAAAAAAAAAATTGAAAATAAAATTATTTTCCCGTTATCCTGCCGACTTTATTTCTCATGTTATGAAATTAAAATATCTTCGTGTAGACGTAGAGTTAACATAGTGTCTACATTAGACAATGTTTTACCAAAACAAACGTCAAACTCAATGCGAATTTGTGGAAGGTGGCAACAGTTCCAAAAACAACAATATGGCGTATTCATTATTATCTTTTATATATGCAGTTTGGCAATTGTAACAACCAAAATAATAATCAGCTGTTTAACTAAGGTTACCTGGTTTATATTCGCATTGATTTTGACGTTTGTTTTGATAAAAATTTACCTAATGTAGACATTAGGTAAGGGGTGGAGAACACGTACAAGAGAAATGTAAATTTTAAATTACCTTTTTTACCGAAAATTTTATTTTTTCCGTTTCTATTTTTATTTGTCTTTTTACAACAATGTTAATTAATTTTGCATCTAGGTTTTTTTAAAGAGAGGAAAATATTAAAAAATTACATTAAATTTTACAGCTTATGTTAAGAATTATTGCTCAACTTTGTTTTTAAACATTTATTGCGAAATAAATATGCAATATATTTCTTATTTGTCCCCACGTAACATTTTAAAGAGATAGATAGAATTTTACAATTTCCAACATAAAAGTTTCTACATGTTGACTACGGATTATACTGAATATTTTTATCGAAAAAATGACATTCAATTTTTATACTTATTTTATAGCAAACAAACAATAATTTTATATAATAATTAATATATTAAAAATAAAAAAATATAAATTAAAATAAATGTTAACAAAAGTGATACAATAATAGACGAAATATTTATTGTTACGTTTTAAACTCACCGAAAACATAGTATTAACAATAAATGATTTTTTTTAACAGGGGTAAATTCTTTTAAAAATTTTTAAGACTTTTCGTTGATTAATCTTTTTAAACTAAAAATTTTACAATCAGAAAATTATTATATTTTCTCAAGATCATTTACATTCAGAAGACTTTACGGAATCAGAAAATTATTATTTTTTGTCAAGATCATTTACAACCGAAAATGTAAAAAAATTGTTTACATGCTTTGTTAAATTTTCATAAATCTTATTCTTTCTATTTCTATTACCAATTTCAATTCTTAGCTGTCAGGATTACTGACAAATATTAAAAAAAAAAAAAATTGTAATGATGAAAAGTATTATTTTTCTTGTGATTAAATGAACGTGAAATTTTTCCGCTGTTGATCGACAAATCCTTTAGGAGAAAGTTTTTTTTTTGTCCGGTCAAAGGACAGCAATATAAAATATAAATATTAACATTTAAATTAAAATATGATGGAAATCTTAATTTGAACCAAGTAATTTTAAAATAAATGATTTCAAACAAAGCTTCGTATATAAAATGCTACATTATTTTTTACAAACATTAAATGCCCTGTGGTAATATTTACATAGCTCCCAGATATCTGCAATAAAAATAAAAATATTTTTGCTTCATATTTTTTATTATCAGGTGATAAAATCTATATGTATATTGCTCTAATAGTGAAATATGTACAATATTTGGACAAAAGTTATTTCAATTAATATATTTTAAAATAACAATAAACCAATTTAAATAATACGTTTAAATGAATCTACTATGTTTTGTATCACACACAATACGCAATATTACAATAGAACAAAATACAATACAATCAATTTTCTGAGGAAAAAAAAAACGGCACAGCAACACTGAATCTTAACAATATCAATTTCAGTGGTGGTAACTTGTTGTTGTCGAAATCTGTTAAATGTATACTAAAATATATTCATCGTTGGAGAAAACATTAATACATTTTTTGTAAAAATGTTGGAGATAATTGGCCATTTATTTCCATTTAATAAACAAAATTTAATGTTACTTCTTAATTCGTTCCCAATAAGCAAAACCCAAAAGGGTTTAAAAGCATTTGATAAGTACAATTGTTATAGTACTTATTAAATGCTTTTAAAATTTAAAACTGATGTGGAAGTTTGTTTAACAAACAAAAGTTTTCCAAGTATTTTCAAAACGTTTTCTTTAAATATTAAAATATACTTGAATTAAACAAGAAAAATATAATCAAACTGTAATTATACAAGCATAAATGACAGAATTCATATATTTTTTTTACATTATCTAAAAGAAAATCGTGCAGTTATCATTTTAAACATATATTCATTTTAAATGTGAAAAACACTTGAATATTTTTTTAACAACAACCTAACAAACCAAATGATATCGTAAGGATGTCATAATGATGTCATTTTGACGATAAAGAAGCACGATGATATAATTTATAATTCTAAAATGATATAGGTTACTTTCTAAAAGGTACACTCGAAAATGTGTTCATAATATTTGAAAATAACGATACTAGTAATGATATCGTTAAATTTAATCAACGCTGTGTTTATCTTTACTATTCTAAATGATATTCCAAATAAAAATTTTACATCATTAGCGAAATTTGACGATAAAGAACGTGATATTTTGATTTTTCTCCTGTTCCAAATAAAGGGAGTTTCAGTTATCTACGGGACGTTCTTCTTTAAATGCATGATAATTATGCACATTCCTATATAAAGGATTAGATGCATCTTTTTTTTTTTAACACAATATTTATAGACAATATTTAAAAAATTGGAAAATTTAAAATGCATTTCTTTTTGGTTATTTATGTTCATATTAAAAAAAAATAATAATATTAAATTTTGAAACTCTTTGTTTATTAAATAATCGTTCAGCATTATTTTATATAATATAAAATTTGAAAAATAGGAATAATTTAGGATTACCGGCCCAGTTAAAATGAAAATATTTTCCCTTTAACGTTAATAAAGGTTTTTCCGTGTAACCGAAATTAAAATGAAAATTGCATAAATCCTCTCAAGGATTTAATGAATATTGTCATATTATATATCATTCAAAAGGTATTTGAACTTTTAAACAGTATTAATATAATTTAAATCCCATATGTATTAATAAAGATGTTCAGAAAAATATATCAAAACTAGAGATCCATAACTCGTAAACTAAAAGTGAGCGGCTAAAATTTTTTACATTTTTTTAATCACAATTAAAAATACTACTGCATCATTATAAAAATTGTTTAAAAATCAAATGTGCCGGTGATCCTAATTTACGGCAAAATAAACTCAGTTGAAAAAATTACGCAAAAAATCGTATGTATTGGTTTTATTTTCAATTAAATTTTTTACTACTTAACACATTCTTAAACTTACAACAGATCAAATCTATTTTACGTATACACATATATATATAAAATAACATTTTTCTTTTCACACAAAAATTTTGTTTCTCCAATACTTGTTAAATTGCAAACGAATTTCGAATTTCTTATAGTCCCTTTCTCTCTCTATCTACTACAATACAAAATCAGATTTAAACAAGAAAAATTAGCGTGTGTGAACATTTCGTAAAATCGTCATTTTTTGAACAAAAATCACCAAATCGCACTTTGGGATTTTTACAATAAAAAATCGTCAAAATACAGATAAATCGGCAAGTCTGGCAACAACGTTTATAGATAAATTTTAGTGCTACATATCAAAACATAATATTTTTGAAACAAATTTTATGTTTAAATAAATTATAAATACCTAACGTAATAAGAAATTTTTAAAATATCTTGTTACACATAATTCGTAACTCAAAATACAATTTGAGAAATACATATTCTACTTATTAAAGAAAATTTTTTGAAAATTTTTCTTAGGTTTGAATCGATATTTACATAGTGTCTACATTAGAGATTTTTTTTACCAAGACAAACGTCAAACTTAATGCGAATCTTTGGAATCCTAATTTACGGCAAAATAAACTCAGTTGAAAAAATTACGCAAAAAATCGTATGTATTGGTTTTATTTTCAATTAAATTTTTTACTACTTAACACATTCTTAAACTTACAACAGATCAAATCTATTTTACGTATACACATATATATATAAAATAACATTTTTCTTTTCACACAAAAATTTTGTTTCTCCAATACTTGTTAAATTGCAAACGAATTTCGAATTTCTTATAGTCCCTTTCTCTCTCTATCTACTACAATACAAAATCAGATTTAAACAAGAAAAATTAGCGTGTGTGAACATTTCGTAAAATCGTCATTTTTTGAACAAAAATCACCAAATCGCACTTTGGGATTTTTACAATAAAAAATCGTCAAAATGCAGATAAATCGGCAAGTCTGGCAACAACGTTTATAGATAAATTTTAGTGCTACATATCAAAACATAATATTTTTGAAACAAATTTTATGTTTAAATAAATTATAAATACCTAACGTAATAAGAAATTTTTAAAATATCTTGTTACACATAATTCGTAACTCAAAATACAATTTGAGAAATACATATTCTACTTATTAAAGAAAATTTTTTGAAAATTTTTCTTAGGTTTGAATCGATATTTACATAGTGTCTACATTAGAGATTTTTTTTACCAAGACAAACGTCAAACTTAATGCGAATTTTTGGAAGGAGGCAACAGTTGCACAAAAACAACAATATGGCGTATTTATTATTGTTTTTATATATGCAGTTTGACAACTGTAACAACCAAAATAATAATCAACTGTTTAACTAAGATTACCTTGTATATATTCGCACTGATTTTGTCGTTTGTTTTGATATAAATTTGCCTAATGTAGACACTAGGTTAATGGGTTGTAACAAAAAAAAAAAAAAAAAAAAAATAAAATAATAATAATAATAATAGTAATAATAATAATAATAATAATAATAATAATAATAATAATACATAAATAAGAATAATAACCCTATAAACATTTGAAAGATATCTTCCTATAAGAAATTTACGCAATGTCTTCTTTTTATTGTTTGGGCAAAAATCATCAAAGCAATATTTTTCTAATATACTTTTATTTTTCAGTTGTCGAAAAATATTAAAATTATTAAAGAAATTTATTTGTCTTTTAGAAACAAAATAGATATTTTGTGTGTGCGTTTTAGTTTTCGTGCCTTACGATGTTAACATTTATCCGCATGCATATTTTACAAGATGTAAAAGTTTTTTTATTATTATTATTATTGACTTTATTGAAACCTTTATAAAATAATTACATTGTTATGAGAATTTACTTAAAAGTATTACAACAATTAACATCTAAATAATTAAATAAGGAAACTACTAATATCACAGTGTTAAGGAAAAGCTGTAAAAAAACCTTGTACATACTTAAACGTTGTAAGAAATTTTAAAAACAACCATCAATTATAACTCTTTAAGTAAAAAAAAAAGAGTTAGTGATTGTTTAGCAAATTTCTTATTATTCCATATGTAGACGTTCTGCATTTTTCATTAAATGACAGAGTCAGTTCCCTTGCAAATGAATTAAACATTTTATGCTTAAAATTTCTATGCAGTAGATCATATTCTACTGATCTACTGGGGTGTAGGTTATGAATTATTTTCAGATTTTTATTTTGTATTATCTTTAATTTTCTTGTATAAGTTTTAGTAGCTTTATTAAACTTGGCATCCGTAGGTCATAATTGGTCGAATACACATTTTGTAAATAAGGATTTTGTTTTTTAAATTAAGTTTAGATCTTCTGTTAAGTAAGGGGTATAGTGCACGGCCGCATTTGATTACTTGTTACGTGTTCCTTATACCATCCCTAGATTGAGTATCGACCGACTAGGTTTCGCTTTGACTCTTCTCAGTTGAGGTCCCTCCCTTCAATCTAGCTTCAGAACAGTAGCAATAACAAAAATGTAAAAAAAAACCGGAAACTAAACTCTGTTCTACTTTTTTATTTCAAACATCGTAATAGCAGGAGATGGGTGATATCTTCTCCAGCCGCCCTCCCATCCATGATCACAGATTCCTCCTACTTCTCTTTTTGTGATCCCGTGCATTGCTCTAGCATCACTACTTACCGTCTCTCCAACCCCTAAATAAAACTTCTACTCTTTCATATTTGTCTTCTCCTATCTAAAACTAATACATTATTTTATTGATAATATGTAATTAAATCTAAACACTAAATTTAAAATACTTATATTACTCTTATCTAAATCAATAGTAAAAAAAAATTTAATAAATAAAAAAATGTTGAATTAACAATTTAACCGACTGGCCTTAAGACCTATTTCTACGAACCCTGATTTACAGGTAATACTTCAAAAATAAAACTTCCTTCCGTAATTTGTATTAAAAAAAAATAAAATAAACGTTACAAAAAAAAACTAAAACATTATAAATACGTTAACAAAACAAAGAAACAAGAAACAAATTACCAGCGCTGCACAATTCACAATCACTCTTTTCGAGCGTACATAAACGATAGAGGAGATAAAGATTTAGGCCTCTATCTATTTCCTTTTTCAATTGGTACTTCCTGTTTTTTTTTTTTTTTTTTAAGCCAATCACTCACAATATAATTACTTTGCTATATCTTCTAATAATATTTTTTTTTTTTTTTTATGTATAGAATTGAGGGAGCTCCCTAAAGTTTCCAATCGAGCCATTTTTAACTTCAAATTCCCACAAATTGAGATATATATACTTGCATATTCAATACTGTTTTCCTATTCTAAACTTTCAGATATTTTATTTATATATTTATCTCCTTTCATTATACTAAATTATTGACAAATGGTTCCGCCTACAATATAACAGTCTGTAGCCTAAAACAAATTCAAGAAATTCATTCATAACTTTCTTCGCGGTCTTCCTACACTAACAACAATTCACAATATGATTACTATCAACTTCTGACATAAAACCATTTTCCAACACTATGCCACATATGATTATAAACAAAACAGACGGTGAAACAGGTCGTAAGTATCGTTCTAAACATTTATAAATAATTTCTAATTAATATATTTTTCTTTTCAGGATCTTTTGGCGGGGCTTAACTGTGGCCGTATGTTCGGGCGGTCCCATGAGCAAGGTTTCCCCCGCTGCCGGTGGTCTATTGCGGATTGGCAATCCCCATTAAACACAAAGTAGACCACTCCGAACTTATAATAAAATTTCTCTTATAAAAAGAAATTTATTTAATATATTTTTATTTATTGGCACGGCCATATCGCAAGGCGGTAGAATCTGCTGGCCAATTCGTACAGTGCTTTACAAATAGAAATTCCTCGGTGCCGCCACGCAAAAATTTTCTTTGAACTCCCCTCTCCCTATTTTCCTATACTCGTAAGCCACCGCAACAAAACACCGGGTTTTACCTAAAATTGGGAAAGACGGTGTGCGTGGCTATAAACATTAACAACGTGGGGAACTCCCACACCCTGGAGTCTCACTAGCCGGGCTTAATAATGCTATAAAACGTGAGTACACATATAAATAATCCATTTTTTCCGGTAGTGTGTTTATGTACATATTAGTGCCAGGTTTCTCGCAATTTCCCAGTAAAAAAAAAAGTCATAGGATAGAAATATTGGTCTATCTTTAATAAGTTCTAAAAAAACAAAAGACACATCAATTGTAAATTTAAAAGCCGTTTCTATGCAGCGATTTAATGCCAATAAATTGCATTAATTATTCAGACATTATTTTTCACTTATTTTCTTCCCGTTAAGTAATTTACTGTAAATTTGCATATCATTTTTCATATAAAATAAATAAAAGAAATAAACATTGAATTTTCTGAGGCGTAGCAAAGTAATTAAAAGGGGACTTCCTGTTGTGTATCGATTCTAAAGAAAATATTTTCACGTTAAAGCGTACAAGTTCTAACGATTCTCTTCCTTGGGTTCAATTACAAATAACACGCCTAAGTTTCACTCGCTATTCTCGGATTCGGTGTCAGATATTACAAAAGAATTCTGAGTCTCTGGAAATATAAATACAATATTATAAACGGATACACAAAATAAAAAAATAGATATTTTATTTTGTATACTTATACTATTATTGCACTTACATATCACAGATGATTCTTTAATTATTCTTATTATCCTTATTTTCATATATTTTCAGTTAAAAATTGGATCTTCACCAGGCTTTAAATTTATCAAATTCTCAGATAAGTGACAATAACTTAAGTTTCTATGAGGATTTTGCTTTGTTTTTTAATTTAATCAGGTACTGGAAATTCCAATGACAACAGTATGTTTGGATTTTGTATATTGCACTTCGGGAATTCTAAATCTAAGGTATGTATAAATTAACTAAGTGTATAATCTTGGACATAACATATATAACATCAGGTACTAAGCAACTATATCACAGACTTTAAAAATACTAAAAAATATGCCATACAGAAACAACACAAGCACCTCTGAAATATTATTATAATTTTTTTGTTTTCTTTAATTAGTCATATAATTTGTATTTCTTATATCCTAATATTGCACGTAGTAAATTTTATTACTTACATATTGTATATAGTTTTTTTTTTTTTTTTTTTTTTTTTTTTTTATTATATTTTAATGTCCTTTGCATGATAAATACCAATCGACTTCCCCTGCATATTCTCTAGCTCATACATATTGTTACCTATTGGTTTCAGTATTCTACACTTTAAAAACTTTTTGCAAAATTTTGCATTTCTATTTCTTTCAAAATCGCTCAAAACATTATTGCGTCTGTAAACTTCTTGACCTGGTAAAAATCTAGCTTGTCGGGCACGTCTGTTGTATCTTTCTGAACATTTCTCATAGGCTTTGTGCATATTCTGTTTAATTTTCTCCCTTATAAGTTCAAGTTTCTCATTTCTACTTAAGTCATGTATCTCGTGATCTGATAAAGATTTTAGTTTTCTAGCCAGTTTATAATCTGACCCACAAGAAAACATATGAAAACCGAACAAAGCAAAGAATGGAGCTACACCTATTGACGAATGCACTGAGTTTCTTAAGGCACACTCGATTTCGGATAGGTACAAATCCCATTCCCTGTGATCCTCCTCAAGATATGCTCTAATAGAATTCAAAACTGATTGATTTACCCTTTCTGCTGCATTTGATTGTGGGCTGTAAAAAGCAGTTTTAATATGCTGGATTTTGTAAGCCTGTATCATTTCTTGAAATGTCTTCGACAAAAATTGTGCACCATTATCTGAATGTATTTTCTCTGGGACCCCAAATTTATGAAATATCTCATTAATCAAAAATTTTACGACACTGCCTGCCTTTGCTTCTTTCATAGCTTTGAGGAAAGTAAACTTTGTAAAATGGTCAACGACTACAAAAATATAACAGTTTCCATTTTTAGACCTTGGGTATTTTCCTAAAAAGTCAATATACAACTTTTGAAAAGGCCTATCTGTTATCACTTCCTGACCAATTCCTGGCATTAGATTCTGATTGGCAGATTTTATCTCTTTGCAGATTTGGCATGCATTAACATACTGTTTTATTTGAATTGTCATTTTAGGCCAGTAGAAGAACCTTTTAACTCTTTCGATTGTCTTAGCAATGCCCCCATGAGCAGCTGTGTTATCAACATGAGCCTTCTCAATAACTGTAGAAGTTAAATTAGATGGAATCCATAACTTCCACTCATATTGTTCCCCAAGACTTAAATCTACAAATGATTTCCTAAAAACTTTACCATCACTTACTTTCAAGTCTGGCAGTTTGTCTGCATTATCCATAATATTCTTGATTAAATCTAAATATTCCTCACTTTCGAATTCATTGGTTTCAAATTCTAACAAATCTTCATTATCTATTTCCTCTATCACAATTTCGTTATCCTGTGGTGACCTAGAAAGCATATCCGCCACCGTGTTATCCGCGCCTTTTCGATGTTGTATTTCAAAATCATATGCTTGTAACAGTAGTGACCACCGTGCTAGCCTTCCACTTAGGTCTTTTAGGGTCATAAGCCACTTTAAGCTGGCATGATCCGTAATTACGGTAAACGGCATCATCTCCACGTATGGTCTAAACTTTTTTATCGCCATTACCGCTGCCAAACATTCTTTTTCAGTTACACTGTATTTACGCTGACAAGAGTTTAATTTTTGTGAATAAAACGCGATCGGATTCTCTTTATCATTTTCATTCAGCTGGTACAAAACCGCTCCGATACCGTAGTCTGAAGCGTCACACTGTATATAAAAGCGTTTCGAAAAGTCAGGGTGTCTTAGAACCGGTGCAGTTGTTAAAGCTCTTTTCAGTTTGTTGAACGATTCTATGGCCTCGGGAGTTAATGTAAACTTCTTTGACTTTTTTAAGGTGTCAGTTAATGGAGCAGCGATAGTAGCAAAGTCCTTTATAAACCTACGGTACCAACCTGCTGTACCGAGGAAACTTCTAACTTCTCTTGTGGTTTTGGGTACTTTTATATTTCTTATCGCATCTACTTTCTCCGGATCTGTTTTGAGCATCCCTCCTCCAATGATGAAGCCTAAGTATTTCAGCTCTTGAAAACAAAATTTTGACTTTTTAAGACCTATGGTCAAATTGGCATTTTCAAGACAATTCGCCACTTCCTCTAATAATCGTAGGTGTTCTTCAAAACTACTGGAAATAACTAGAAGATCGTCGAGGTATATTAAAACGTTTTGCTTTATGCGCTGCGGAATTACCTTGTCCATAAGTCTGCAGAGGCGTTGGGCAGCATTGCATAATCCAAATGGCATGACTCTGAACTGGTAAAGCGGCCGACCGGGTACCGTAAAAGCAGTATATGGCTTACTTTCCTCATCCAGCTCGATTTGCCAAAACGCATACTTAAGGTCGACACTACTTATATAATGTGTCTCGTCGATGCGACTTAATATACCATCAATATTTTGCAAGGGGTAGGCATCTTTTATGGTTAGATTGTTTAATTTCCTGGCATCGAGACAAAAACGATTCTTTCCTGGTTTGCGTACTAAAGTTGTTCGGTTACTCCACGGGCTCTCACTTTCTTCTATTACGTTTAGGTTTAGCATTGTATCTATTTCCTTATATGTTATAGCTTGCACAGCTGGCGAAATGGGAAAATACCGATCCTTAACTGGCATAGCACCTTCTACTAATTTAATACTGTGCTTTTCTAGAGTGGTGATCCCTAATCCGTCCTTTTCAAAAGTTTTGAAATGACCAATTACTTTCCCTAATCTATCCTGTTTATCCTCTGTCAATATATGTGGTTTCATTCTATATTCTAAATCTTTATCTACAAATTCCTGTTGAACTTGCTCAATTTTAACCTCATCTACCTTCACTGAATCCGGTAAAAGTCCAAATTGCTCCCAAAAATCCATCCCCAAATATAATTCTTGTTCCAAATCAGGACAAAGATACAATAACAAACTGTGTTGTTGATCTTTATACTTAATGGATACTTTTATTTTTCCTAGCAATCGATGATGTTGACCACTGGCAGTTTTCACATTGGTCCAAATTGGATTTACTATGAGACCTAATCCCTCTACTACATCTCTACAATTTCTTCCCAAAATACTGACTGAAGCTCCCGAATCTAATAATCCCTTCATTTCCAAGCCAGCTACTTGCACGTTAACGAAAATTCTCGGATCATTAGAAAATTTATCTGATCTGTAAACTGCGCTTATTATTTTCTCCCTTATCTGGCGTCGTTTCTTATATTTTTGCCTAATTTTCAAAACCCTATTAGATATTTTACTACATCTCGATTTATCTCCAAAAATTCTAGCTCTAACCTTTTCGTAATATTCTATTCGTTCTTGTAGTGGTAAATAATGTCTAATATGATTCATATTTTCTATTTTATTCGCATTTTTAATATGTTCTAATAAACTTTTATTATTTGTTTCAGGTAACTTCAATCCATTGATACGGCAGGGCTCTCTCTCTGGCGTGAGTCCCCTGTTCTCCCCACGCCATTCATCGCGTTTTTCTGCTGGCACAATGGGCATTTTGGCGTAGTGACGTTTAGTTTGCCGCATTTGTAACAAAAAAGTGCTCTCTGTTCCACCGGGCATTCCATGAATACATGACCAGGAATTCTACAATTCCAACAGATTAGGGGTTGTTTTTGTTGAGTTTGTTGTTGTACCGCTCTCAAGGCTTCAACTTCTACTATTTCCGGACTTGGGAATTCTTCATTTAGGGTGCACTCATTTCCTTCAAAATATAACTCATTAACCTGTCTGTTCATTCGAGGAGGTGGTTGAAGATTTCGCAGATCTCGCCTAGGAAAATTACGCTCAGCTTCGTTGCATTCGATGCGCAATTGTTCAACAGAGGAAACAGATAATGGATATATAATCCTAGCTAAGTTTGGATTCACATTACGTTTCATTATCTTAATCATGTCATACTCTGGCATTGGTTGTGTAAGTCTAGATCTCAATTTATTCATTGCCAAAAAGAACATATCTATTGTCTCATTCTGTTGTTGCTTTCTCTCTACTAGGTCCCTCATCACCTCAAAATTAGAACATGGAGTCTGATACTGCGAAAGCAATGCAAGACGCAATACTGGCCATTCCGTCAAACCATGGGTTCCTACAAACGACCAATACCAGTCCTTCACCGAATCCGAGACTAATAAGTGAAAATCCCTAACAACTTCCCTGTCACTTATGTTGTAATGGGTTTTGAGATGTTCCAACCGAAATATGAAATCATCAATACTCATAGACTTGTTATCGAAGACTACTCCTAACTTATCTACTCGAATTTGACGAAAATCAAAAGGTTCATTACCGTTGGGAGTTACTCTGTTTTCCTTTTGAGTCGAATAATTCTGGTTTATTGACGGAACTTGTAAATTTGGAATACATTGGCTAGGAAACGTACGATACGGATTTGGTGTTGCATTTCTATTAGGTAAGTAATTATTGTTAAGATTATTAATTCGGTTGTCAGCCACAGGAATACTAACACCACTATCGTTTTCCTGGGAGTTTGAAATACTTGGCCCTGCAGCCTGAGTTGCGGATGTAATCCTAGTGAGGTCCTGAACAGCTTTTGCCAAACTACCTATCATCTTCCTAACATCCATCATTTCTTCCTGCACCATTTTCCTGACTTTATCTTCCAAAGAGCGTTGGACAACTAAGGCCTCGTCTACCACTAATTCCCTAACACCTGGACCTATATTATCAGTCACAACATTTGTTGCTACTGGTGCTTCCCTGAAACCTGACTCTGGAGGTGGGTTAGATGACGTATTAGCGCCTTGTGGCATACCTATTATTGTTCCTGATAGATCTATAAATTGGGATCCTAGATTGTCACTGCTCTTGGCCATATTTGAGTTTGAGAATTTATACACCCTTCTCTGTTTTGGTTCAGTGTGGATGGAAGATCGGTTCAAATCGAATTCTGGTAACCTGTTTCTCTTCCTATTTTTCTGAAATTCAAATGATTTTCTATTTATCTCACTATTCTTTTCTTTATTTTTAGCTTGGTTCCTAGTCTGAATATTCATTACAATCAAACGTATACCAAATGTTTAAATGAATCTCAATGCTCAGATATGCAGTTCAGTGTAGATTACTAAGTTAGCCAAGAAAAATTTGCTTAAGGCACATAAATGTAAAAAAAAAGACTGTACTAAACTAAAAAAGAAATACTAAAATAAGATATATGTGAAAATAATTTCAAATAATTAGTTCTATAAGATCTATCTAAAAGAAAATTTAATATTAAATTAGGATAAAGATAATACATAAAAATAATTACTATAAGAATAAAAATTAAGAGAACTATAAAACACACAAAAATATTTAATAATCTAATACTTTGCAATCAAATGTCAAAACTAACAAAAGATAAATGTATACTCTCTTTTTATTATTATTTTTTTTTCTTTCTGTTTATGGTATTGTATTATTTAAATTTTAATTATATATATATTTAAACTTAGATGTAGGGGCGGTACAGTGAGTAGTGATGCATGCGGCAATTTATCTTGATGGCTCTCTCTAATTAGAGAGTTACTATTTCGATGTTCTAAAGTCACAAAAAAAAAAACTTGACATTCGTTTACCTTTGACATATTCTTCGAACTATCAAAGTTCTGTATGAGAATTTCCTTGATACATCGGACCTCAAGCCCTAGTCTTGAGCGGCTATCAATTATTTTCCAACAGATCTTAAACTAACAAAAAAAAATATTGTTTTTATAACGATATAAAATAGTTAGACAGTATATACTAATAAGGTCCATTTTATATTACTCTTATGAATATACTATCTCCCCGGAATTATAATTATTCATTCTACTTAACTAAATTAATTTTTCCTCAAATATCTGTACAACGGACTTCCATAAATTTGATTCGGAACGGCTACAGATTATGTGATGAAATCTTGGTTCAGAAAAGCAGATGAATACTTTGGTCTATTGGATCTCAATTTAGTGGTCTATGGAGTTGTGTGAAGATCTTATACACAAACATAAATCAAACGCAGCTTTGAAAGCTACTACTTTAGCTTGGGCGCCATATTGTTACGTGTTCCTTATACCATCCCTAGATTGAGTATCGACCGACTAGGTTTCGCTTTGACTCTTCTCAGTTGAGGTCCCTCCCTTCAATCTAGCTTCAGAACAGTAGCAATAACAAAAATGTAAAAAAAAACCGGAAACTAAACTCTGTTCTACTTTTTTATTTCAAACATCGTAATAGCAGGAGATGGGTGATATCTTCTCCAGCCGCCCTCCCATCCATGATCACAGATTCCTCCTACTTCTCTTTTTGTGATCCCGTGCATTGCTCTAGCATCACTACTTACCGTCTCTCCAACCCCTAAATAAAACTTCTACTCTTTCATATTTGTCTTCTCCTATCTAAAACTAATACATTATTTTATTGATAATATGTAATTAAATCTAAACACTAAATTTAAAATACTTATATTACTCTTATCTAAATCAATAGTAAAAAAAAATTTAATAAATAAAAAAATGTTGAATTAACAATTTAACCGACTGGCCTTAAGACCTATTTCTACGAACCCTGATTTACAGGTAATACTTCAAAAATAAAACTTCCTTCCGTAATTTGTATTAAAAAAAAATAAAATAAACGTTACAAAAAAAAACTAAAACATTATAAATACGTTAACAAAACAAAGAAACAAGAAACAAATTACCAGCGCTGCACAATTCACAATCACTCTTTTCGAGCGTACATAAACGATAGAGGAGATAAAGATTTAGGCCACTATCTATTTCCTTTTTCAATTGGTACTTCCTGTTTTTTTTTTTTTTTTTTTAAGCCAATCACTCACAATATAATTACTTTGCTATATCTTCTAATAATATTTTTTTTTTTTTTTTATGTATAGAATTGAGGGAGCTCCCTAAAGTTTCCAATCGAGCCATTTTTAACTTCAAATTCCCACAAATTGAGATATATATACTTGCATATTCAATACTGTTTTCCTATTCTAAACTTTCAGATATTTTATTTATATATTTATCTCCTTTCATTATACTAAATTATTGACAAATGGTTCCGCCTACAATATAACAGTCTGTAGCCTAAAACAAATTCAAGAAATTCATTCATAACTTTCTTCGCGGTCTTCCTACACTAACAACAATTCACAATATGATTACTATCAACTTCTGACATAAAACCATTTTCCAACACTATGCCACATATGATTATAAACAAAACAGACGGTGAAACAGGTCGTAAGTATCGTTCTAAACATTTATAAATAATTTCTAATTAATATATTTTTCTTTTCAGGATCTTTTGGCGGGGCTTAACTGTGGCCGTATGTTCGGGCGGTCCCATGAGCAAGGTTTCCCCCGCTGCCGGTGGTCTATTGCGGATTGGCAATCCCCATTAAACACAAAGTAGACCACTCCGAACTTATAATAAAATTTCTCTTATAAAAAGAAATTTATTTAATATATTTTTATTTATTGGCACGGCCATATCGCAAGGCGGTAGAATCTGCTGGCCAATTCGTACAGTGCTTTACAAATAGAAATTCCTCGGTGCCGCCACGCAAAAATTTTCTTTGAACTCCCCTCTCCCTATTTTCCTATACTCGTAAGCCACCGCAACATACTTTATCACAAATATACTGTATGTGTTGTTTAAATGATTTTTTTTTATCTAAGATAATACCTAGATATTTGATACTATTCTGCAGAGGAATAAAAACTCCCCTAGAATATAAATGTTTTGTAGAAATACGTTTCTGTGATCTATTATATGGAAATATAATAGCTTGTGTTTTACTAACATTAACTTTTATCTTAAATTTATCAAAGTATTTATTGGTAAATTTTAAACTATCTTCCATTTTTTTTTTTTTTTGATTATTGCGTTTGACACCTTACCGCAGCAAATAAAAGCACTGTCGTCAGCGTAAAAAGCTACTTCTTGATTCTTGCGAATAGTAAAATCGGAAATATATATTGAATAAAGAGTAGGTGATAATACCGATCCTTGCGGCAGACCCGATGTAAAAGTTTTCTTTACACTATTTTAAGATTCATTTAGTAATAATAATAATAATATATATATATATATATATATATATATATATATATATATATGTATATATATATATAACACGTTGCCACAAAATGAGAATAAATGAATACTCTTGGAATGTAACATAGTGTAGTTTGTAGATATGGGTGCGTAGATTATTATTTTTTTTTTTAAATTTTTGATTTAAAATTGTTTATCTTGAATATCTGTTAACCAATTTAAGTTTTTTGAACTGCATTAAAAAGAAAAGACCTTACCCTTTTTAAAAGGTATATACACCATTGTATTTGTTGCAAAACTGTGTAAGATATTAAGATATATACTTTTTTTCTTTCTAAAGCAGTTAAAAAACAAATTGGTTAACATATATTGGAAATTAAATTTTTTAAAACCGGATTTTTGAATATAACTCGATTTTGGGGGTATATCGAAAATTCTAAAAATGGTAAAATGATCTACTCACCCATATCTACAAACTACACTAAATAACATTTCAAGTGTAGCACCCACCGTGTAACTTTTAATAAAAATCATTTTAGGTTTAATGCAAAAATCGCTTGTTTTCTCTTTTTTCCGTCTTTAAGTTGAGAATAAAATAGCTGAATTAACATCACTGGTTCTTATCAATTTTATTTGCAAAACGCAAAGTGCTTTATCGCAATAGTTACAGAACCGATGAGCAGACAACAAGTTGGGATAAAGTGGTTAGTGAATTTACAGATATAACTATAAAAGAAACTAGTATTGATTTGGACTCAACTATAGAAAAATGTTAAGATTACATCGAGTTACAGGACCATTATATAAACAAATAAGGTCTTATGCTGCCTTATCAACAATACGTTCATCGTCAGTCGGCAACGATAATCAAGGACAACATGAAAACCATCCCGTTAAAAGATCATTAAACATTTTAAAGAATGATATAAAAAAAGTAACAGATTTCTTTAAATCCAATGCTAGTGACAAAGTAAATGAGGGTAAAGAATCCGATGATAATGATGACTTAAGTGAAAAACTAAAACGATTCCAAGGAACTCAAGGACGTAGTGCATCAGATGATGTCTTTCAAACTCACTGTGATGTTGTGGTTATTGGTGGTGGAGGTGTTGGTTCTTCTGTAGCCTATTGGCTTAAGGAAAAAGCCAGGGAGGGCTTAAATGTCGTTGTTGTGGAACGTGATCCTACGGTACTGTTGATTTTATGATATGATTGTTGATAAATTATATTCAAGTGTTTGTTTTTTTTTTATCTATATTTGTAGTACGAACGTGCTTCCACTGTGTTATCTGTTGGCGGTTTACGCCAACAATTTTCGTTGCCAGAAAATATACAAATGTCATTGTACGGTGCCGAATTCATAAGAGAATCTAAAGAACGTTTGGGTGATTGTGAATTAAATTTTACGCCACATGGTAAGTGTTTTTTATTTGCAGATATGTTGAAAAACAGCCGTAAAATTAGTTCCATTTAATAAAAATTCGGTTTGAAGAGTTTTGTGCTATAGCTGTTTTTGCTCACTTAGTGGCGAAATCGTACGAAGTTTAAAAAAATTGTTTTTTATTTAAAAACTTAAGTAGTCTTTTTCTGTCCCTTAAATTTTTCCTAATTATGAGAATTGTCTGACGTCTTTAAAAATATTTATAAAAAATTAACAAAAAATAAATAAAATTATTCAAATTTCTTAAATTGTTAAAAAAAGAAAATGATTTAAATTTATTTTTTTCTTTATGGTTTTATATTTTGCACCAACACATTTTTAATTGCGCAGCTCATAAGCAGCACATTTTTTTATATCTTTTAAATTATTTCATATTTCTGAAAATGCTTGCCCTTTTATATATTTTTGATGCTTCATTATTGCCTTCTAAAAAATGTTTTGTCCAGAAACGTGTTTTTTTTTTGATTACGGCCTTTTCTATTTTCATAATTTATTTTTTTTTTTGCTTCTGCTGAAAAAAAGTGTGGTTACGTCCTTTTGCATTTTAGGTGATGATATGTATGCATATAAATTTCGCTTGCTAATTTGTTTTTATTAGGTTATCTTGTATTAGCATCTGAAGAAGGCGCTGAAACTTTAATGAGAAATTCAAAATTACAAAATGAGTTGGGAGCCCGTAATGAATTGTTAAATGCTAATCAACTCAAAAGTAAATTTCCTTGGATAAATACTGAAGGCGTTGCTTTAGGTAAGTTTACTTAATGTTCATTTTTACTTTGAAATTATTGATCATTATTAGCGGAGCGGTAAAGGAATTTTATCCTTAATTTTTTCAAGATAATTTATTCGTTTTATAATCAAGGCTGTATTGGTCAGTTAAAGAAAAAAAAACAATGTAATAAAATATATTAGTTCGATGATGTTGAAAAATACAGAAGGTTTGAACATTTATATATGTATATTTTATTGGAAAAACGTTTAAAATGTTATTACTTTAAATCGACTTTCGAATAATCGATTTTTTGTTAAAAATTTTGATTTGAAATTTGTCAAGAAATCGACTTTCTTGTCAAAAAAAAGTCTAAAAGTAAAAAAATTGGAAATGCCGAACGAATAGTTGAAAAAAAAAAGAAAATAAAAAATACTTTATTTAAAGGGAATATTTTTTATAGCAGTTTTTATTTCAATCGTCTAACTGTTAGAAATAGGATCGTAAAAATATATTTTTGTATGCAATCAGCACTTTCTTTGTATATATTATCTGTTGTTTTATCAATACATATATATTTCTTAAGTTTTAATAAGACAAATAATACAAAATAGTCGAAAGTCTATTATCTACATTTCAAAATTTAAAAAACTAAAAAATCTTAAAAAACTTAAATAAATAAATAAAAAAAGAAGTTGTTTCAACTATAGAACAAGATATCGGAATTTTCGTTTTATTTTGAAACAGTTTTTAATTTCATCGATCCATAAACTATTGTTTAAAACATAAATATATATTATTTTATCTTTTAGGTTGCCATGGCTTAGAACGTGAAGGTTGGTTTGATCCCTGGGCTTTATTGATGGGCTTCAAAAAGCAAGCTCAAAAATATGGTGCACATTATGTTAACGGCGAAGTTGTTGGCTTTGAATTCAAACAACAATCTGATATTATTGTACGTGGAGACAGGAATGTTGGAGACTATGAAGGTTTAGATAAAGTGGTGGTTAAAATGCCTAATGGTGAAATTCGTACTATTAAATTTGCCATTTGTGTATTAGCGGCTGGTGCATATTCAGGAGAAATAGCACGTTTGGCACGTGTAGGAATGGGTCGTGGAATGTTAAGTGTTCCTTTGCCGGTAGAGCCCAGAAAACGTTATGTGTATGTGATAAATTCCCAAGGTCGTAATTGTCCTGGCTTGGCTACACCTTTAACTGTGGATCCAGATGGTACATACTTCCGCCGTGATGGTTTGGGTGGTAATTATTTATGCGGTCGTAGTCCTACTCTGGAACAAGAGCCTCCGGTAGATAATTTAGATGTAGATCATGCATTTTTCGAAAATGAAATTTGGCCTAGTTTAGCAAACAGATGCAAAGCTTTTGAGTCAGCCAAGGTAGTGAATAGTTGGGCTGGTTTCTATGAATACAATGTATTTGATGAAAATGGCATTATTGGTGCCCATCCATACTATAATAATCTTTTGATTGCCACTGGTTTTAGTGGTCATGGCATTCAGCAAACTCCCGCTGTTGGTAGAGCTATATCGGAATTGATAATTGATGGTAAATTCCGTACCATTGATTTATCGCGTTTATGCTTTGATCGTATTATTGTGGATCGTCCTATGTTTGAATCGAATATTGTTTAACATCTGTCATTCGCCAAAGTGCAATTTAAGCTAAAAGGCTACTAAAATGTAAAATATTTTATAGAAAATATAAAAGTAGTTTGTACTTTTTATGTTGTGATTTTGTAAATAATGCCACATATTTATTCTTTTTATTAATAGTATTCAAATAATAAACATAAAATTTTATTTAAAATTAAATTTACAATATTTGTTTAGTTATTTATTTAAATTGTCCTGGTGGACCAAATAAGCCACCACCTTGTTTACTCGCTGCCCGGGAAGGGGCAAAACCTAACATTTTTTGTATATTTTGTCTAATAGACATGGTGCATAAAATGTACAAAAAGATAAAGGAGCAATCCGTAAAATCATCACCAGCTAAATTACGATGACTAAGACCTTGAATCCAGGATATGGGAGTGAAAGGCAATTGGGCTACGACGCGACCATCAAAACTAGAAAGAAAAGCAATAATTTATGTATTTTATTAAAAAGTTTAATGATAAATATTTTTATTTATATTAAATTTAAACTTACATGCTATTGAACATACTCAATAGAGCTGTGAATGCAAAACCAGTTGCAAACATAGATTTCATTTTTACTAACGATAAATCTCTGTTATTGTTCTTCAGTTTCTCCTCATCTCTTTCGATTTTCTTCTTTTGCGCTTTATCCAAAGATTCTCCATGTATTTCTTTCCTGCGTTCCACTATAAGAAAATACATATATTTAATAGATATTTTTATTACTTTTTAATTTCTATTTAAATTGATTTAATCTTATCATGCGATTTTCAAGTGAATTTATTTATTTTTACATTTTATAAAATAATAGCTTTTACCTAGTGCTCTTTGCTACCCTCCTAATTTTCCGCCTGGACCTACCCATTATATTTCTATTTCAATTGCAAAATTATAAATCCTTAGATATGTGTTAACTAAAATTTTCGGCTTATACTTACCCCTGGACCTATCCGTCCTATATTAATTTCAATTATGGAAATCGATGAGAAAGTCATTTCCACAAAATTTCAAGACTTGCTCTGGTAGTATACAGAACAGATATGATATAATCAACATTTTCTTTTTATGGGAGATATTTCTTCCTCTGGACCTAACCGTCCTATTTTCATCCCAATTATGGAGGAAGGTAAGAAATTTATTTCCACAAATTTTTTTACTTTTACTCTAATAGTTCTTTAGATATGCGATGTTTAATATTTTGTTTGTATGGGGGAACCCTTAGCCTGCTCCTTTCAAAAAACTAAGTAGCCTATTTTACTTTCGGGCTCACAGGACAATGCTGTGAAAATTTCATATATATATACATAGATATAGAAATTATAATTTCACAAGCACATGTTGATAACAATTTATTTGCTAATACTTCGTACTGTACCCAAAGTGTTTGTACTGCAAATTTCGGTACATATTTGGTTTGTAATTGTATTGTGTTATAAGAATTAAAATTTATTTTAATTGTAAATATGTGTTGTAAATATGTACGTTCATTTTAACGCTGATAATTGCATTAAATATATAAATATTTTAATCTGTTCCTACATTTATTTATTTATTTATATTTTGCATTACAAAAAATTGTTAATTAAGAAAAACAAATAGAATTGTAATAATCGGCTGGTCTATCTATATTGCATATATATATATATATATATATATATATATATATATATATATAAATTCATTAAAACTTTAATTACATCACATTATTGTTGAATTTACAAATATCGTGATTTTTTTAAATATTTATGAAAGAAAACTAAATAAAACATTTTTTCTAAATAAACATACGTAATTAAACAAATTTGAAAGATTATTATCCTTATCAAAATGTTTACTTTAATCTGGAAGAAAGTATACTTCATATTTGTAAATAGGCGCTAACCATGACTTGTAATATAAAGAGTCTTGGGTATATGACTTATGAAGATAGCTCACATTGTCTGTGTTGAAGAGCCGAATAGAGAAGAGATTAAATTGTAAATTCCTTTTTCAGTTTCCTACCAACAATTTGTTTGGAAACAGATACTTGGGAATTAGCTATTTTGAACTTGAATTAGCTTTTTAAAATTTTACGAATTTTTAACTTCGGGTTATCAGTACGAGACCTGAGAAAGGGCATTAAATAATTTTGTTTATGGATAAGAAAGTTTTTTAATTATAAAAAATATTTGATAGCTTGTTAAGTAATTCTATAATATATATTTTCTCTTTTTTCACGAACATACTATACCGTCTTATTATCTACATATTTTAAAAACCTAAAACACAATTAAATAAAGAATACAAAGAATGAAAGGCTGCAAAAAAACACCTAACTGTTAAAAAAATGACAAAGATTATGTTAGTCAAATTTCACTTATATGTATTAGTATTGAAACTACTTTCACCACACATCATAAGCACACATAGTTGCTGAAAATAGTATTAAAAACTGATTAAATATATTTCATCATAATTATATTATATTCGCAGATATTCATAAATTCTCATTTTTTATGCGGTCTTCATCCACAAATATAATTACATATTTTGGCTTTTGTTAATGAATATTTATAGTAAATGATAAACCTATGATGAATATGTAGTAATAAAAGTAGCAACATTGCTCGCTCAATTTAAATTTCAACATAGAAAAAAGGAATTTGAAAAATATAAAAAAAAACATATTTTTTCGTTTGTGGAAAATATTCCGTGTTACGGGAGTTAAAATGCAATAAATGTGTGTGAAAAAATAATAAAAATTTTGCGCTTTTTGATAAATTTAATGAAAAAATTTAATTCTAATACTTTACTATTTATATATTATTTTTCAAGATATAGTTATAGTTTAAAAATTAACTGAAACTTGACCCCTTCAGCAAAATTTCAGATGGTTATAGCTGAGATATTTTCCAACTGTTTTGGAGGAGCACAATATTCTAAATGGTCTCGGGGCTTTGAGTCAAAAATATGATAAGATATAAAATTTTTGAGGTGTAATTTCATAGTTTTCAAAGAATTTCCTTGCCGTGTTGCCATCATTTGTACTCCCATAGCAGACGAGTGGTTTCATCTGCTTTCATTTCCATAAGTTTCTTGTTGTTCCTAAAGTTAAGTTCACATTACACTAATATTTGACGATTTTTGCAAAAAAATTTATTTGTCTAATGTGAACACCAAATATTTTTACGAAACAAACAAAAAAACAGCTAATTTTGGTCAAATAACAATATTTGCTTTAAGTCAGAAATGCGATAAGATGTAAAATATTTGCCTTTATTTTGGGCAAATATTTGTTTGATCTTACAAAAGAAATGCTCAAGCAGGGACAAACAATAGCTGATGGGATGGACTGCTTGTGTTGAAAAATTTGTTGTTTTTATGTACTTAAACTTCAAATCGATAAATATATTTTATCTATTTTAATACAGTTTTTTTTAAAATAATTTAAATAAAACTAATAAATGAAATTATGTATATTTTTTAAAGTATAATGTTTTTTATACAGCTGAAAGTGGCGTCCAAAAAATAGAGAGCGAAGTGGAGATAAAATTGTCGGCGGCATGAAAACATACATTTTATTTTATATTTTTCATTATTTTTTTTTTTTTTCATTTTCAGTAAAATGAACAAAAAACAACATAAATTTAATTCCGTTTTTAACTTAAAAGTAAATAATTCAGTTATTAAAAGCTTTAATACAAATAAAATCAGCCTTCATTTTATTACCAGTTATTAAGTTTTTTATTTAAGAATAATAAATAATTTAAATTCCGTTTTTAACTTAAAATATAATAATTTAATCTTTTAGATTAAACTCAAATTTTTATTCAGGAATTTATTTTTATATTTAATATAGCCTCTATAGGCTAGGCTTTTTCGTTACTTGAATAAATTAATAAAATACAAATAAAATTAGTGTTCACTACTACAATAATTAAACAATTTTTTTTTTTTAAATAATTAATTTCCTACCTAGTGTCTACATTAGGCAAATTTTTATCAAAACAAACGTCAAAACCAGTGCGAGTATATACAAGGTAACCTTACTTAAACAGCAGATTATTATTTTGGTTGTTACAGTTGTCAAACTGCATATATAAAAAACACCTTCTATAAATTCGCGTTAAGTTTGACGTTTGTCTTGAGAAAAAATTTTTAAATGTAGACACTATGTTAAGCGTAGTGGAACCAGCGATACCATATAAACACTTTTGTAATCTGAACAACTTTCTCCTAATGATAGTGCTGACAATCCATCACATCCCCATTTGCATATTAAAGTCAGATTGGATTTATCAAGTTACAATGCCTCGTTTTTCGAAAATGTTGAGAAAAGCCTTGAAGCGGTATTTTGAAGTAATGTAATTATATATTCAGCTCTATTCCTTTCAGGCATTTCCCAAAAAACGCAGCATTGTTCGTCATTGTAGTAAAAATGTTAATAATGTAAAAAAAAACTAGTTTTTTATATACTGAAGGACGTTTTCTAGGTACGTTTTCTAGATACAACGCAATAACATGTTCTAAAAAAAATATATCTAATCAATTGACCTTCTTAATTTACCTGTTCTAAGCAATATCAAATGGCCAGATATACCTGATATTACATTACCGGTACTTGTAGGAATATTTTGACATGTGACAAGATATTCCTACTAGTTAACTATTAAATATTCTGGCTATTGGATATTCATCCGTATTCATCTAGATTCATCATATGTCAAGATTTAAATTTTCAAAAAATCTCTAAATAAAACAAAGAGTTGGTGATTTTTACTATTCTGTTATCATATAGACGTATCTGATGATGATCTCCAATATTTTACAATACATCTGTTAAATGCTTAACATAGCAATGTTAACCTAACAGGTTTGTGTCTTGACAAAAAAAAAAAAAAAAAAATTAAAATTTATCTTCACACACATATTTATTTTTGGTTATAAAGTCAAATAAGAAATAATTAAAATAGTTGAGCAATTTCGAGGGACCTCCCTGCCCCGAAACGATCTAAAATTTGTGCCCTTCCAAAACAGTTGAAAAATACCTCAGCAATAACTATGTGAATTTCATTGAAATATATTTAACGGTTCAAAAGTTACATAAACAGCTGTGCACTTATGTATATAGAATGCTGCAGCTAAGGTTGTCATTCGAACAGAAATTATTCGATTATTCGAGGAATACATTTTTTTTAATTATTATATTGTACATAAATTCCTTTTTGAAACTTTAAAAAGTTTTGCTTAGTTGGAAAACCTCGTCGAAAATTATTGGAAATATCGTTAGAATATATAAATATGAAAACCACGTGTTAATACATTTCAGGTTAAAGCCTTTTGGACCAGAAGTTCCGAAACTGCATTATTATTTCCATTTCTTTTTTCATGTGCTATTCTATAAATGATGACCCCTTTCATAATTCTAGGTACGTTTAAATGCTGCTGACAAAAAAGAATTTTGAACCTCCTTAAGCTTCAATCTGAAAACATTCGCTTTCATAGTCATAGGATTTATCAGACTCGCTTTTTCTTAATTTTTTATGTTTTGTCAAATTTCTATCAGACAAATTCTACATGTTGTTTATACTGCTGACAAACTTATAACGTATATGTAAAATGTCTCAAGATTCTTTTACTTGCTGCTTTAGTCATAGAGTTATCCCATATAAATCATCTGATGGATTGTTCATAAAAACTTGCTAATGAAATTGTCGTTAAGTTATAATTCCCAGATGGATTTTTAGCTTAATTTTTAGAGCATAAAAACTGTTCTTTTCACTCATATATCAACATTTTGCAATTTATTTATTAATAATAGACGTATAGACCTCACACATAAAAATAAATTTATTATGGCATTTTCGCGAAGTTATGGTAGATAGCCCTTTTTTCATTGTATTAGTACGAAAGTGTTTATACAAGTTTTTACTGCAGACTTTTTTGTGAAATATTTCCCTTGGAATTTTTCTATCTTTGAATCTTGTATAAATTGGTTTAAATAATTGATTAGCACCGGAACATCATGAACGGGGTTTATTCCCCGGATTACGCATATTTTGAGGGAAAATTATTAATATTGCTAAGGAAGAATTACTTGAATCTCTCAAAATTCAGAAATTTATAGACATTCGGCAAGTAAATTGTGGCAACTGGAGCAGCAATTGTATCATTCGACCTAATTTACAACAAAATTGGGTTGGGAGACAGTTTCCATGGAAGCCCAAACCCAATGAAATGTCAAAATTATCAGAAGCTATGACACACCAAAAAGCGTTGTCGTAATGTTGCAATCTGCAAAGAATATGGAATAACAACACCCGAAAATATTGCGTTGTAAATTGTCAACTTGAGTCGCATACCTCATATGAGTCAAATTACCCATAGTTTTGGAAGCATAAGTAAATTATTTAAGAATATCAAGAAAATGTACAAACAGGGCAGCCTGGGAAATCTACAATAAAAACCCAATAATTAACACCTTAAAACCTATTCTTAGAAAAAATATATGCACAAGTGCTAATTGAACATCAACCAAAAAACAGTTTGGTAACAACTACAACAAATACTTACTAAAAACAACAATCCCTCAGCAACAGAATATGTTACAAAAAATCACAACCAAAACAATAATACCACCAAAACCACTACCTGCTCTACAGACCCACCAATTCCTCTCTCTGAAAATAAAATTCCAACCATCACACTTAACAACAGCGACATCAAACCAGCTACAAAATTACGAACTACCAGTGTTGCCGTTTTGGTTATTTTTAACCAAAATTAGTTAATTTATTTTCAAATGTGGAGATGGCGACTTTTCCATTTTGGTTATTATTATTATTATTTTTTTGTTAAATCAAAATTTTATTTTTATTAGTTTTAAAAATGCTTTTACTCTGTTAATCTTGCCACGAATAAAAAGAGAGTGTGCTAAAAATTCATCATACATTTAAAAACTAAAGGTTCAAATAACTTCTTATTCCAATTTTAACTGACAATGAAGATAACAATTTTAATCAGTAAAAAATATAAAGATTTTCTAATATTTAACCAAAAAGTAATATGAAAAAGTGAAAGTTCTAACGATGTAACAAACAACCTAAAACTTTTAATTACAAAATAAATTACTATTACAAAAGAAATGTATATTCGGTGAAGACCGAATATGATATCTTATACTATGGTTAATCTTATTTGAGCCAAATTTTATTAACATACGAACAGTTATGTGGGATTTAAGTACTTTTAACATTTTTTCGGGAGAGGATCTACAATTAATTTTAAAGCGATCCTTATGAAATTAAATGCCATATTACATGTAGGTACATACAAATTTTTTAAAGAATGTTTATGATTAAAAATATTGTATTTGTGCAGAATTCAGTAGAAATACGCTTATATGTATAGTTATTAAAACTATGCAAGGCAACATAATTAAATAAGGGTACTCATTTAAACGCTTAAGTTTCCCATTTCTGCAATTGTGCAGAATTTGCGCGACATGTTTCATGAACCCCCTTTTCAAATGCTGTGCAATATTAAGTAAATAATTGAAAAATTTTGTTGAAAGCAATAATATATGCAATGATTTAAAGTATCTATAATTTTTTAAATCGCTTTTACTAATAACTTTTAAAAATAAACAAAAGTCAGATAATTTATAAATGCACAATTAAACAAGTTTGGGAGACTAAATAGTCGTGTAAACTTATAAGTCTTATGCAAATGATTTTCCATACAATTTTTGACAGTTCATTTGCGAATGTGCAAACTTACACATATTAGACAATTTGCGAAGATTTTGCGCGTTTTCATGAGGACCCTTAATAAAAATTTAAAAAGGGCACCACATTATTTTAGAAACAACTGCAATAAAAGTGTTTTATCAATTCCGATGTATTTTCAATTTGAAAAAAATTTTGTACAAAATTTTTAAATTAACTTATTAAAATTAAATATATATTTTGGAATTCATATTACCGAATGAGATTGACTAAGTCCCTATAAAAAATAACTCTTATTTGCATTTTTTTATTTGAATACATAGCTGTAAAAGTCAACCTTATTTTTTATTACTGCTCGACCTAGCTGTTTTGCAATTCTAAGTTTATTACAATCTGGTTTAGTACTTGGGCATTTACTTGGACAGTAAATCTTGGAGGAGAAATTCTCAGGAAAGGGCCAGGAAGGGGCTTAATGCCTACTACGCATGCTGGAACTCTATAACGAAGAACTGAGGTCTAAAACCGAAAATTTTATATTGGATATACACATCTGTCGTGAGACCTATATTCACTTATGGATGTTCGGTATGATGAGAGACATTGAGAAAAGGAACGTATGGGAACCTTCTTTCTAAAGTTCGGATATGTGCTTCAATTGACACTACGGCTGCCGTGAGAATTACACCTGAGGCAGCACTGGACACTATTCTCCACCTTCTTCCAATTTAGACTGAAGGAATTGGGATTAATAGGGAGCTTAACAGCGGGTCATGTTAGCATACTTAATGAGGTCAAATTTGATAGTCGAACATTATCCGTGACCGCAAAACGGATTATGTCGGAACTATAATTGACTTCGGAGCTACTCCCGTTATCGAAATCCCTAGTACAGATCTCTAGGTTGGAGCGGAGAACTTCCATGGAGGGTGTATTATCTCCACAGATGGCTCGAAGATGGAAATAGGCACAGGGGCGGATGTCTACTTTATGGCGGTCTTTTAGATTGTCTAATAGTTGCAGCGTTTTTCAAGCAGAAATTCTAGGCATTTAAAATGCCCTAGGATTACTGGAGGAGAATGTTAATAGGGTCACTGAGGTAACTATCTATGTGGATAGTTAGGTAGCTCTACTGGCAATGACAAGTCATTGTGTTAGGTCCAGATTAGTGCTTGAATGTAAAGATGAATTTAGAAGGCTAATGGGTTCCTGGTCACTGCAACATGCTCAGCAATGAACTCTAGGAAGAACGAATCATGCTTGGAGAAGTGGAATGGACTACAAGGTATGGCGTTATGGCCTAGTAGATTCGAAGCATCTTCTGAGCATGAGTCGTGGGAATCTAAGGGTCATTGTTGGCATGATTACTGGTACCTCGCTATAGGGAATATGACTAGTAAGTGGGACACTTGCACGTCGGACTTTTGTAGGACGTGTGATGATATGGAGGAGCTAGAGACAGTGGAGCACATACTCTGTCATTGTGGTAGATTGAAGTGGTTGGAAGTCATATTATACACGAACTAGATGAGGTTACGGAGAAAGGACTCAGTAACCTTATAGGGTTCGCAATGGGATAAAGTGGCTTAGAGATAATCAGGTTTGATTAATGGGTATTAGATTCCACACTTTTATTTCGTTATCTTTCTATTCTAGTGCCTTATTCAACTAAGGTCTTTCTTTTTCTTTTTCTATTAGTTTTCCTCTGGTATTTGCAAAGGGATTACAATGGAACGGATGGTCTCTGGGTGGAGGCGTTAAGACACCGTCCTTTTTAACCTAAGGACATGAGAATAATTAAATGTTTGTTATTAAACTTTAAACCCCCTAAAAAATTGGATTAATGACCACATTTTGATAAACATTGTTCTAAACATTTAAATTTTAAATACCTTTTTCTCCTAAAGACTAACTAAAGCATATGATTAATAAGCCTGAATACATACATTAAGATTATATTAATTTCTATATAATAACTTTGAATTTTTTAAATTTGATTATTTTTTTCAAAATTTTAGTTAGAAAAAATTTTTTGCCGTGACAACATTGCGAATTATATATATATTAATTTTTTGAACTCTAACAATTTAAATGACGTAGTTACTCGGATAACAAAATGCCAAGGTGTCAATTCCAAAGAAGCGTCCTTCGCAAAACTTCCACTCGATGTACACTTTCGCTAAGAAAGCTAGAGTTCCCGAATTCAGCTCCCTGAGTTTAATGATCTCCACCATATCAATCTCAGTTTTATGTGGTATTGCACTAAATACAATCTTATAAAAGTTAGGTTAACAAATTCGATTGCATGTGACAAATGTAAGCTTCGAAGAACCGTAACACGATACAGTTACGCGACATCAAACACTTAGTCAATGCGGGGGTGAGACCCAAAATTCTCGAAGGACAAACAACAAAAACCCGCCTGACTATAGACTTAAGAAATAATTACGGTGATGCGAGAGTTGTTCCCCAACCCAAAGTTACTTTGGGAAGTGAATTACAATAGCAGAAAAACAGAAACATTCATTCAAATACAAGATTCTCCCTCAAAAACAATAACATCTACAAAACAAGACAAAATCAACGTAACAACAAACACTCACGGTAATTATAAAGGTGATACGTTCTTTAGTGATGACAATTTTGTAAACGAAAACATGAGTATGAATATGAATATCGGCGAGAGTTTAAGAGAGGATATAAATGAAGGTTTACTTGGATTATTACATTAATCCAAGTAACGAAACAACACCTACATCACAATTATTTAACAATTTTCCTGATTTAAATGTTATTATTACACAAAATACATTTAAAAAGACAAAAATAAATAAATAAATAAAAATAATAATAATAACACCTGGATACGTATTGCGGATCACATTATATCAAACGGTGATCTACTGTTTCAGAAGATATTTCTTAAATATAATGTTGGCATTCATATAACAAACATTTATAAAGAATGCTATTTGATTCTGACATCTGCTAAGATCGAATATACTATGGCGTTTATAATTTTTTGTTAGGAGACCTAAATTCGCAAAATTCTTTATGGGGTTAAAATACCACCTCTCCAAATGGCAAAATGTGGGAACGACGGATCGCCGACGCTCCTAAATACACACAATACTTTAACATCAGTTGACGTTACAATGGCTAGCTAAGACCTTGAGTGTTTCTTGTCTTTACCTGATGCTAGAGATCACTTTCGTTTGAGAATTTCCAATAATGTAGATACAATTAATGATAAAAAGGCTGATTGGGTAAGCTGCAAGTAAAATATATTTCGATCAGATGAAATTTTTTCTATATCAAAAAACATTAACAAAAAAGCAGCTCAAATTAAACGACTTACAAGAAAATCAGCAAACGAAAGCATTCCTTTAAGCTGAAAACCAGATAATAAAAACAACGCCGTCTGGTTTAACTCTAATATGTCAAAATTAATAAGTCTAAGACAAATAGCATGGAGAAATTTTAAGAGATGTCGTAATGAATCTTAGAATATAGACGATCAAGCGCCAGAGTTAAAAACAAAATCAATTTTTCTGAATTTGAGGAAATAATGAAAACTTTAAAAGGCTCAACTTCATCTCGAGACAAAATATAATTAAAATAAAACATCGTCTTTGCGATCTATATAACGTATTGAAAACTGGAGTTTTTCCACATGATTGGAAAATGGCAATTTTATCACCCATTCCAAAGCTTGACAAGTATCCTGGCCGGTTAGAAGGGTACTGTCATATATCCTTGTTGCCTTTTCTTTCAAAAATGTTGGAAAAAATTTAGTCAAAAGATTTTAGAAATACGCAATTGATAAAAAGTTTCCAAAATTCAACATGTCTTCATACCAAGACACGGTGTACGCACTCTTTGTCATTTGATGGAAGACACACTAAAATCGAACATAAAAAAACGCTTCGTATTATCGAAAGACATCCAAAAAGCTTTCGATAGAGTGGAACTCACCTATGTAATTTTTGAAATGACTGAATAAATGAATGGGATGTTTCTAAATGCAATCTAGAATTATTAAGAACATTTCTTATGAATCGAAGAGTTACAGTAAAAATGAATGGTTATTTTGCGATTAACTATTCCATGGACAATAAAGTTCCAAAAGGCTCGCCACTGTCAGTGGTTCTATATACTATTTATGTTAACTCACTGGCAAGGGCAATTGAAAACATCCCCGGTATGGATTACGTTGGAATTTTTGCGATAGCCTCGGGCACCCATGACACCATTTATACCAACCTAATAACCTAGATCAAACGGTGCATAATTAGTCAGTAAACAGAAGTGCAGTAATACCAGTAGAAAAAATGGAAATCCTAATCCTATTGCATTAATACAATAAATCAATATCAGAAATGTTGAAGTAACTATTACCAAGCAAATTAGGTTCCTGGGCATTTTGTTTTCAAGAAATTTATTATGGAATGCTCACTTAAAGTAATTATCCTCTAAATTAAGCAAAATGAAAAATCTTCTAAAACTAATTTGCTCTCGCTCCAAAGACCCTCATATTAAAAAAAAACAAGACACAGGACACTGCCATTGACAATTGGTTTAGAACATCAGGACTTCTAACAGCAACTTCATTGGAGCTACTAAAATTTGAAGCACGATATCGAGGCTGGATTTATTTTGAAAAATGCTGCAATTAGCCTAACATCAAGATCAATTGTAATTTCGAATAATGGCCTTCATGACATATTTGGAGACATTTGGAACACCAGAGAAGCGGATCATCATCTGGCAACTTACGTTAACCCCTATGCTAAGACAGAACCCAGATTGAGCGTTTGCAATGAGAATAACATTAATCGCACCATTTTTAAGAAAAATATGCAGCAAAATTGCATCTTTTTCCCCAGAAATTATAGCATACACAGATGACTCATTTCAAGGAGGCATAACAAAATATGCAATAGTTGAACAACTAAGTGCTGCAATATGCAATATGAGACTGTTCTGGAGTCACGATTGAATAATGACGTTGGGTTTTTTCAGCGGAAATAGTTGCAATTAAGTCAGCGATTTCATATGCATTTAGCAGAAACACTAAGACTTTAATTTGTACTGATAGCCTCAGTGCAACTAATGCCTAGACTAGGAAAAAAAACGTTTTATATAGTCATATAATTGCCCTACCAAAAGAAAACCAAGACAAATTAATATTATTGGTGCCTTCACATATCGGAATAAATGGAAATGAATCCCATGTAATCCGAGTGTAATATTCAATCAGTATAGTGCATCACTAAGGCAACAGCATCCTCTACATTTAAGGCCTAAATATAACAAGAAGTGAATGTATAATGTTTGGTCGACTTCGAGTCGGGAAAACTATATTCAATATTCAACGTCATTATGGTAGCAACACTATTATGAAGGAAAAGTCTGCGGAAGCATAAAATTCAATATGTATAACTGGGTCCATTATCGAATGAGATGGCTTATTATTTTCTATTGTTTATAAACTATTAAATACTTTTTATTATATTATTTTGTATTATATATTTCCTTGTTATTGTTAAATAAAAACGTGTGATACTTGATATTATTAGCCCTTTTTTTATTAATAAAAATTATATGTTTTATAGTTAGCCCAAAAATAAAAATGCAAAAAAATCTTAGATTTATTTTTTTATTTTAAAATTGATACGACTGATAAAAATACAAAAACTGTTTTAAACTGCATTCGGATAAATTATTTCTATGAACTTATATTTTTAATTTTTCTTATATCGAATTGCTTATATCAAATTTTTTTCAACATTCACACCCATTATTGTCATTAATGCACATTTAATGAACCTCATATTCACATAAAAAGACTTTCACTTTGTATACTTAACATGCAAGGGTCTATTAACTAACCACATTTTTGATCAACCCTTAAGAAACTTGTTCTCTTTTAAACATTTTTTGTTTTACAAAATATGCTTATAAACGCATTTCACAGTGACCTAGTCCAATTGGAAAAATAAAAACCAGGATTTATATATAAAACATAATGCGATAAATGTGTTCATACATAAGTATGTACATATGTAACATTTGCTGTGGAAAAATAACGAATACCACAAAACTTAGACTGAAAAATAAATATTAAAAGGAAATATGTATAAAAAATGGCCACTAATAATATAAATGACGAAATAAGTAAACAAAATAGTTAGAGACTTCAAAATAACCTACAAAAAACAAATGTCAGGGTCAATAGTTTAAATATCACGGTTAATAAGTGCCAATAATTAATTTTTAAATTAGCTACGAAAAAAACTAACAATCAGCTACAAAAATTTAACAAACTCTTATGAAGCTAGTTAAATACATACTAATACATACTAGTATTGTTTATAAATTCAAAATAAAATTTAAAAATAGTTTTAATCTTAGGATAAAAGTCAAGTAGGGTGGATTTTCGACTAATATTAAAACTTCTTTTTAGATAAATACCCTTATACTTTGCCACCACCACCGACGACGACAATACATAATGTTGGTTGTCAAGACAACCAAAAATGTATAATGTATAAATATAACAAACTATTTGTACAAGTAATTCGAGAAAAGCCAATAGAAAAGTTTTGTCGCATTAGTAAAACATAATGTATTTGATAAAGTGTATTTCATTGAATTAAGTCCAAGGATAAAGTACAGCTACGAAAAGTACAAAAGCGAAAGTTTCAAAGCAAATACTTTATTTTTCAATTAGCACTTAAACTTTGTTAGATATTAAAGTAACTTTCTGGATGCCATACATATAACTGGTTGTTAAAAATTTTTTAAATTGAAAAAAATAACAATTTTAGGGAAATGTTTCCTCAATCAGAATTGGATAATTATAAATTACAAGTAGAGTTATTACAAGAAAAATTACAAAGAAGGTTTGTGTTTGCTATGTGTGATTAATACAAATAAATATATTTTGAATTAGTTTTTTCTACCTCCATACAGTGAAATATCACGTCAACAATTAGAGCACAAATTAGATAAAATATTACAAAAACGCGATGAACAGTAAGTATTTACAAATAAAATATAAATACAATTAATAGCAGAATTTTAATTAAATTATGAAAACACGTATACAGATAACAATTTACGTAATAAGTATTAAAGGTTATGGATAGAGATAATTGTGAAAATATCTGCAAAAATTTTTAAATAAATATAGTTTATATATGGTGAAATAACAAATTTAGAGAACATTTTACAATAATCAAAATATTAATACGTAGTTATAAAGCAAATTACAAAGACAAATGAAATATCAATAAATCTCCAGAAAGATTCTAATTATTATTTTTCATTATCGAATATCGGGTTTAAATATAATCAAATTTTGAGATTGAAACTATTGTTTACAATCTATATTAATGGAACTAATCAGGACATGCCTTAGGCGTGTTCTGTGCCGGAAATTTTGGCGTATGTTACGAAACACTTCTTGGGGAACTCGTTTTTGAACTGGGTATTGTTTTATGGTCATTATTAAGTTAATTTAATAGGGATCGGTCCATAAAGGTTTCTTAATTTTTATTATTTACTCATATTTAGTCCATTGGTTGTATATCTTGAAGATAAATAGATTTTGCATTTATTAAAAAAAGTAAAATGTACTATAAAGAATTGCTGGAAATGTAGTACTGAAACAACGAAAGAAAGGATTTTGACAATTTTGATTTTTATTCAGTGCTTTTGAATTTGTACCTTAATTAATATCTAAATATGAATTTAATTCCACTTTTGAAGTTAAAATGTAATTCCTTTAAAATAACTATTTTATTTTTAATGGAATGTTGAATAATTAAAGCCATTTCTGAAGGACATAAGGACGGTATACAATAAAGTATTAAATATATACCAAACTTTTGTTCGGATCTTTTACTAGAATATAAATGTAATTTGGGAAAATTGTATTTTTTCTATTTTTATGTTTATCTTATAAATGTTAATATTTTTTTAGCAACAAAATGGTACGCTCAAAAGCTAAACAAAAATATCAACAGTTTTTGGAAGAACAACAACGAAGAAACGAACGCAACAAACAATTGGTGCAAATGTTAGAACGTATTGAGCAACAAACGGAGGCAATGAATGCAAGAAGTGAAAGGCTAAAGATGATGAAAGTAAGATTTTAGAGATAAAATTTTAAAAAATTACTTACTAATAACAATTTTCTTATAACAGCTACAATATGAAATGTTCTTTGCTAAAATGGTACACTCACAAACAAGAAGATGTATAAAAAATTCGGTAACTCCAATGACACAAATGATGCATATGCCTACAACTTCCAACCATTATATAACACAGAATATAAAGCCTAATGCAGAGCCTACAATCATGGAGGGCTATAATTATATGACTAATGTGGAGGCATTATCCCAACCATTAATGGTTAATTCTTATCAAAAGCACGTAACAGTACCTAATATTGAAAATGAACAATTCCTGAGATCACAAGCAGAAAATATTCCATTGGAAATGCCAACATTAGAAAATTTTGGCAGATCTGATAGAACTGATTGTATAAATATTAGAAATGTAAATGTTGCAACATCAAAAAATATTACATTGGAAATGCCGACATTGGAAAAATTTAGCATATCAGATAGAACTGATTGTTCAAATTTTAGAAATATAAATGTTTCACCATCAATACCAACTCAACAGTCATACCAATATCAGACTAAATATGAAACAATCAATAACAATGAAGCCACTTCAACTAACAATAATTATAATAAGCAGGAAATGCCAGTGAATAGAATTTCATTTAATAATATGTCTTTTTCTTCTGAAGATAATTTATTGCCTAAAAATAAACAGTTTGCAGAATTCAAAGAGGCTTCCAATTTGGCGACTCCAATATCACGTACATTTGAAGAAATGCCAAATGTTAACATGATGCCACAAAATGCGTACCATTTGAAAGAAATTCCAAATAATACACCTATATTTACAAAAACTCATGCCACAATTAACAACGATGCTCGATTAGTTAATGGAAAACTTCGCCCTGTGGAAATTCAATCGCAAAATAATAATCAAATGCCTTTAACTTCCACAAATGAAACAGATAAACAATCATCTAATGCTCCACAAAATAATAACTCCAATGAAAATATTTTAAATTCTTTTTCACAAGAAGTAAGAAAAGATATTATAAATCCTGTTGTTAAGGTAATGAACGAAGTAAAACCTGATGTTATAATACCAAAACCATTAGATAAACCCATAATTTCCTTAGAAATGGAACCTGCAAAATCAGTAATTAAAACGTCTACTACTTTTTCGAACAACACAACCCATGTTAACAGTCTAATTAAACCACACGAACAGGCAAATCTTGCTAATGCATCCTTGGAACTTCCTAATATAGAAACAAACACTTCCACAACACCTGTTTCAATTGAAAATATTGAAAATGCTATTTATGGTGAATTATTATCACCTCTTGAAACTGAAGAGGTACCAAAACCAGAAAATTCCACTGTAGTTACCAAGTTATTGGAAAATCTAGTAACACAATCTGAAAATATTGAAACTAATAACATTCCCTTAGAAGAGTCTACTTTAAAACAAGACAATGTTCCGAATAATAACTTAGAGAATAATGCTATTATTGCAACTGTCCAAAATGTTGAACAAAATCAAGACTCACAAAATTATCAACAAACATTACCATTCGATGAATACAATAGTGCCCAGCAATCTGATAACACAATAAACAGTGTAGCTGGTTATAACTATGAAAATGTCGAAGGAACTACCATTGATGAGAGTCAACAGCAGCAACAATATGATTATAGCAATTATGATCCAACGCAGTATTCGTATCCGGGTTATATATATGACGAAACAACTGGTGAATATAAACCCGATCTAAATGCACCAGCTGAACAATATGCCACAGATCAACAATATTCAACTGATGGTTATGATCAGCAATATCAACAGCAAGACGTTTATGATTATAATCAATCATATGGGCAAGATCCCACAACTTCTACAACAAATATAGGAAATACAGATTATAATAATTATGATACATCCCAAGAAGACAACTCCTTGAATAATTTACAAGACAGTAATGTAGAACAACATGCAGTTGTAGCAGAACCGGAAACTATTCAACCTGAAATTACACCCGAAGAAGTTATCCAACCCTCTACTAAAGTTACCAAACCAACATCAATTTTATCTACAGCCGATAAGAATGATTCTCAAAAGAAAAAGAAACGTGTTAATTTTGTTGACAGTAGCGAAACAGATGAAAGTGCAGCAGCAGAAAAAGAAGCTACTTATACCACCAATCCTTCCGCTAAAGGAAATGTAACCGCTTCTAGTGAAAGTGATTTTGATTTCTCATCAAGTACTGAGGCCGAAGTCAAAGCCACTTAACAAAATGAGTTGTTAATTATGATTTTCATTATTGAGATTTATTGAGTTTTTAAATAAAAATGAACAATTATTTGCTTTGAAAAATGTATATGGTAGACTTTTGTTGTTGTAATAATTACAAAACAACTTTTTAGTGATCTTACTAAACAATGCCATATTAGACCCTAAATGTGAATATCACATCTTTTTTAAACTAAAACAGACGTTCAAACTTCAAATTGAAAAGTTTTTTTTTTAATAAAATACTATTCTGAAAAGAGGATATTTTTAATTAGAGGAAAAAGTTTAATATATATGAAAATAAAGTTTTGAAACAATTATGCCTTGCAGGTAAAATTATACACATATTCGATAAATTAAATTTATGTTTCATATTGATAAAATAAAGGTGAAGTTCAACTTTAAATACACGATTTTTTTAAGGAACAACAATAACGTGCATAAAACCTGTGCCGTATACAGAACTTAGTAATATTAATATTTTGAAGATTAAAACAGTAGCCTAAAAATATTATTTCCAAATTGTTTGTTAAAAATGAGCATATACAAATGAGAACTTCCCTATAATGAGGAGGTTCGTATAATTAATAAAAAATCAATACATCTTCACCGAGTTCATATCTTATTCGTAAGATACCTTTAAATTGGATTTAATTCTTTAAAGATATGTCAATGCTTTTGCCAATGTATCAATTCAATTTTAAATATTCGCATATTAACTTAAATTCATTATCTACAATTCAAACTATGTCTATAATTCCTGATCAAAAACATAATTTAAAGATTAAGAAATAAACATAAATTAAACTTATTAATCAATAGGTAGATAATATCAATACCAACCAACACAATATCCTTGTACAACCAGTAGGGAAAACATCCCAGAAAAAAAATTTTTTTAATAGTTCAAATTGATCAGATAATTTCATGATTTCTTTAGAACTTATTTATTTAAATGCATTATTAATTTCTTAATTTTTCTGCATTAAATTCTAGTTTTGCAATTGCAGTATTTGACTTTAACATGATTGTATGTACATTAGGGTTTCCAAAATTAATTTTTGCAAGCTACATTTAAACGTACCTAAAATTATGAAAGGGGATGTCACTTAGAAGAACATATTTTCCAAATTTCAACTTTCTACGATGATTGGAACAGGATGCTACACGACTATTTACATGATCCTAGAACAAGTCTTAAATTTTTTCTCTATTTATATTAATGATTTATACATCAAACGATATCAAAAGAAAAATAAATGAACCATTTTTAAAAAATAGTTTAAAGGAAGGACAAAATCATCTTTTTAATAAAAATAACTCATATTAAAAAATTATATAGAAATAAAAAGTAAAACTACAAACAAATTTTATATAAAATGTCCTTTTTTTTCATTTTAACTATTTGGAAAAATTACGAAATATGGGTATAATAATTTTTTATTAGCTATCATTTGATGTATAACTCATTAATATTGATGAGTTTGAAGTTGAAATTTGGCAAATACATATGTTCTAAATGGTACGTTTAAATGTGCGATACACTTTGATTTTCTTCATACAATGTTAGAACATCCTAATTTACATACTTGTATTTTTTTTAAATTATGGATTTTTCATACTTAAATTAAAAATAAACTTAAAAAATCAATGATATTAATTTGTATTTAAATTTTTTGATAAAATCTGCAGTTAAATTTATATATATATATAAATATATAAATTATATATATCGGCCGGGTTTAAAGACTTTCTCCTCTGAGTATGTCGAACACCAGCTTCACTGAATAAGCCTTTTTTCCTATTACTATCAGTTTTCTAACATAAATTTTTTCAAAAAAAAAAAAAAAAAAAAAAAAAAAAAAAAAAACCTTAGAATTAGATATTTTAAACTTGAATTAGCTATTTTAAAATTTCCAGAACTTTTAGGAATTTTTAACTTTAGGGTTCTTAGACACAATTCCACCAACATGATGCTATCTTATTATCTACATTTAAAAAACATGAAACACAATTCATTTTATTTTATATTTTAAGAAAACCATCTCAGTTGTCAAACTTATTTTTTCACAAAAAATATGTCCATATTAAGACAAAATTCATTTTACGAGGATGCGAATCATGGCACGAAGATTTGTAATCTAAAACACTTTCACTAGACTATCTATACCCACAGATATTTTGTATACAATTATATCGTCACCTAAAATGGTAAAGAAGCTAAAAACAATGAAAATGCAAAAGGCCGAACACAATTTTTAATTTTCTGTTTTAAAAATAAACCAATTAAGAAAAAAAATTTATTTGTCCACTTAAAGCAAGAATAGATAAAGCATAAAACACTCTTCAAACCAAAATTTTCTTAAATGAAACAAATATTACGAGTGCTTCGTTTATGAAGTTGATGTTACTTTTGTTAATATTGATGTCATTTTTGAAGATATGAATATGAAATTTTTTTGTGTAGATGTAGTTTAGGTCAGTGTATTATAATTCAGTAAAAAACCATTATCTGATTTTTCAGTGGTTACAGCCTTTTGCGTTTTAGGTGACGATATGTAATCCTCATGTACGTGAACAGTATAAAAATCAACTTACAACACTATGTTGAATATATTTAAAATTCAACAATGTTGGAAAATTATTTTTTTTTTTACACAAATTAAAGTGAAAATATTTTTTTGAATTCAGAATTTCAAAATGCCATGTAGCCTAGGGGTAAGAATTCAAAGCTAGGAGTAAAGGAGTTTTAAAGTGTTCGTATGGATTCGAATCCTGACGAATAGAAATGTAATTTTACAGTTCCTTATAATTTGATATTTAAAAATTTTAATTTTTGTTTGAAGATAAATTACAAAACAATTTTTCGAAGTCTTGTAAGAGAATCGAACTCAGGACCTAAAGACTTTCAGTAACAAACCCCAAGCGCTATACCACATCGATATGTTGAAATTTTTTTGATCTGGCAACCTTGCAATGAGCAACCAAAAAAAATATATGTGATCGTAATAAGAAAAAAAAACCTAGAATTAAATATAAATGTTTAATAGTAAAATTTAATAAATATTAAGTGCCTGATAAAAATATTATAGCTTGATTTTGCAAATATAAACAAAATACATATGTATATGTGCGCGACTGCGGGTGATATTGTGATACATAGTGTATATCATAAATTAAAAGCTTGTATACGAAACATACATGGAAAGAATTTAAATATCAAAGTAAATTCTAACCAACAAAACAGAACTTACATGCAATATTTCGCGTAACGTGTAAACAAAACATACCAAGACAAATATGTATAAAAAATAAATATAAAAAATGTCAATGTAACTAATTCCGCAAAAAAAATACATATATAGGTTTAATAAAATAAACAAGAAACCAAATTATAATCAATTTAAGAATAAATAACAAACATTATTTAGAACTTTAGATAACCCATTCATACTTAAATAAAAATACCAGAACTTTTTCTGTAATAATAATAAATAATAAAATGCATCAAAAAACTATTTTGCAATGTCCATCTTGTAAAACGAATGTGACAAAAACACAATATAGTATTGGATGTGGTGGTTGTGGAGCCTATTTTCATAACAAGTGTGTTGGATATCTGATGATATGTTGGAGTCCATTCGGAAAAATCTTACTCACTATAAATGTAAAAATGTAACAACAGTGAAGCTTCTTGTTCCTATAAAAAAAAAAATTGTGGAAACTCAAAAATCTATTGAAAGTAAACTCGATGACACCAGAGCTGATTTAGATCGTCGAATGTACAAAGGATTTCAAAACCTTGAAACTAAATTGATTGGTCTGGTTGATAGTTTCAAAACAGAAGCGAATAGTGAAATATCCAAAATAAAATCGGATGTTACATACTGTTGCTCTGTGGTTAAGGAGGTTGATAAAACAATTGCTATAAAATACGAGTATGAATCCCTTCAAAATAAGTACATTATGGTGGTTAGATGGCTCAACAGATCAGATATCATAATCGTGGATTAAATTGCAAAATGGAAGATATACGTGAAAACATTATAAAGATTGCTCCATATATTGGAGTTAATGTAACCAACTCCGACATATATCATTGCTGTTATATTACTCAGAAAAAAGCGTTTATTACTAAATTTAACTCTGTACAATTACGTGATGATATTATGAAAAAATATTTGAAATTGGCGGATCTATACACTCGAGGATTTATTTTAATGATAACCTTTCGTCTGCCTCCAGTAAACTACACTACCTTTGTCGTAAACTTTTATCTGGGAACCTAAAGCCAAAATAACTATGCTAGATGGTAAGGTAATGACCTTAGATGTTCAACAATGTGCCAACTTACTGGATGGATGTTTGGTGGATATTGGCGTTAACGTTTCCTAAATCTGTTTAATTTTTTTTTATTTTTTATTATTTTCTTTTTTATTTTGCAATTTATTTCTAATTAATTAATTTTCTTACTTTTTATATATATATTTTTTTCTCTAATGTTTATTGAATATATATATTTTATATTTTCTTTTATATATATATTTTTTTTATACATATTTAAGGTACTTTCAGATGGTATTTTCTGTGTTTAAACTTCATGTAATTAAGAACTTGTTGAAGAAGTAAGTAAGAAGTAAGATATATATATATATATATATATATATATGTGTGTGTGTATGTATATATATGTATGTATATGTGTATGTATATATGCGTATATATATATATGTATGTATGTATGTATATGTATGTATATGTAAATATATGTATATATATATATATATGCGTATGTGTATATGCGTATATATATATGTATGTATGTATGTATGTATGTACACTGCCTGCCACTTGAATAAGGAGTCACATTTTTTTAACTTTAATTAAGAAAAAAATAATTTTTTGCGCAACAAAATTTCAAAGTGGTGGCTTTAGTTTCCTGAAGAAATAAAAAATATACATATTTTGTTATACTAAAATTATGCATTTATTTAAAGACATGTATTTCTGCGGTACTTTTTCGTGTGTCACTTGAATAAGGAATATTTAAAACTAAGCAAACTGTAATTTTAGAATTATGAAACTGATGATTATAAACTTCTTGTATTTTATGCACACTTTTCATATGAAATTTGATTGGATTTAGATGAGAATTTAGGCGAAATAGCCGCTAATGGTAATATAATAAATTCGATATTAATAAAAGAAAACTTAAATATTTTACATTTTAATGCGCAAAGTCTTATACCAATTGAAAATAACTCTAAATTTGATGAAATTCGCTGTTTAATGCCGGAATGTTCTGTTGATGCAGTTGGGGTGTCAGAAACTTGGTATAAGGATTACTTGTTAGATTCGGCAGTTGAAATCTCCGGTTACAGGCTGTTTAGAATGGATCGATCGTGTGGAAGGAAGAGGTGGTGGAGTATGCCTTTATATCCGTAATAATTTGAAGATTGGTCAGGTTTTTAACACCCAGGATACTAGCAATGTTGAATCTCTTTTTGTGGAACTTGTATTAGGTAATAATTTAGTTGTTCTTTTGGGTGTTATATATTTTCCGAACGGCCAATTTTCTTACTGTGAGGAGGTACTTGGCGATTTCTGTACTAGATATGATAATGTTATCATTATGGGAGATTTTAATAGCAATATGTTTGTGAGGGGCGATTTTGTGAGGGAGATTTGTAGTAGACTATCAATGTTTGTTCTTCACAACTCTTTGTCTACCCACTGTTCTCCTCAGCAGGAGTTTTCTACTCTAATAGACTATTTCCTTGTTTCGAACATTAACTTGGTAGATCGGAAGTATCAATTTCAAATTCCAGCATTAAACTCCTATCATTCTGCAATTTTTATGTCTTATAAGGTACGTAAAGTTTGTTTATAATACTTTTGAATACAGAGATTATAGGCAATTTAACGTGGATAATTGTATTTCGCAGTTTGAGACTATGGACTTGTCTGGTTTATACAATACTATTGATGTGGAGGGTAGCATTGACTGTTTTAATTCTATTATATTCCGTTTATTTGACAACAACGTTCCAGTGCGCCGGTTTATTGAAAGACGGGATAATGATTGGATGGATAATATTTATATTCGAAGGTTTAAGGAATCCTGCTTACCGTGCGGATAGGGATAATAGATCGGAGGAGAATTTTAGAACTTACTGTGTTTTCAGAAATAGATTAAAGTCTGCAATACGAAAAACTCGTAGTTTTTGTATAATTTTTTTTCGGATTGTAATCAGAAACAATTATGGCGTAAAATTAAATCTGTTGGAGTACTTAAACCTGCTCTAACTAGTGTTTTTCCAATTGATGTTAATGAGTTCAATGATTTCTGTAATATGCCTGGTATTAGTACTGATAATTTTGATACTAGCTATATTGAGGCTGGGGTCTCTTTTAGTAATGTTCGTATAAATGATGTTGTTGAAACATTGTCTCAAATTAAATCTAATGCTGTTGGCGTTGATAATATTCATTTGCGATTTTTATTGATGATTTTTTTCCTTAATTTCGGAATATTTCACATTTATCATAAATAAAGTTTTAATTACAGGTATTGTTTTTAAGATCTGGAAGATTGGGAGAGTGGTTCCCATACCTAAGATCAAGAATCCTTCTGGTCCCTCTGATTTTCGTCCTATCAGCGTACTTTTAGTCTGCTCGAAGGTTCTGGAAATTATTATTAAACAGCAAATGATGATTCATCTTACGACTAGCGGTATGATTAATGATCACCAATCTGGGTTTAAGTCTGGTTATAGTACAACTGGCCTGTTGCTGGTCGTCACTGAGTCCATTAGGCAGAACTATGATAGAGGTGGAATTAGTATAAGGATATTTTTGGACTTTAGTAAGGCTTTTGACTCAATTGAGCATGGAGTTTTAGTTGAAAAATTAAATAGATTAATTGGAATTAGTAACAGCGGATGTAAACTCATATCTTCCTTCCTGACGGATCGTTTTCAGTATGTTCAGACTGATTGTTTGGTCTCTGATATGATCCAGATTCGTAGAGGTGTTCCTCAAGGGTCAATTTTGGAACCTTTATTATTTATGTTTTATTTAAATGATTTCTATACGGAATTATCTGTTTTGACTGCATATACATAGATGATGCCGATGATGTACAACTTTTAGCCACTTTTGACACTCTATCTATTCAAAGGTCTCAGGAAAGAATTAATGCTGAACTGAGCTGTATCGTAGGCTGGTCTATGGCGAACATTTTAAATTTGAATCCTGTAAAATGTAAGGCTATGATTTTCTCTAAAACCAATGTTGTGTTTGACATTGTACTGGACAATGTGGTTTTAGACATTGTCCCCCAGTATAAAACGTTAGGTATAATTTTGGATGATAGATTGTCATTTGATGATCGTGTTAATTTAGTAATTTCTAGCGTATCCTGTACACTTCGTAGACATTATAATACAGATTATTATCTACCGTATAATACAATGCGCCGTGTTGCGTTATCTTTGTGTCTGCCTCTTATTATATATGGAATTGAAGTTTATTCGTGTACCTCTGAAATTAATTTACATAGACTAAGATCTTGTTTTTACCGTGTTATACGTTACATTTTTAGGCTTCGAATTGGAGATCACGTTTCGATCAATACGTAAAATTAAGACTAATACTTTTTTTAAACTGTTAAATATAGAAATCCTAGCTATCTAGCAATCAGATTTAATTTCGGCTCGTCTAGTGGAACATTTTCACTGGTCTACCCTAGACATACATCGTTGTTGATGGCACGGTCTTACCTTGTGAGGGTTTGTAGATTGTGAGCGTCACTTTAATCATTCTTTGAATTCATTTGACAACATCTTCCCAGAACATTTATAAATTAATTGATTTTGTATAGTGTAATTCTATTTTTCTATAAAGTGGATTACCTAATATTGCATATTTGCACATAGCACATGGAATATATTAACACAATTAGTATAATAAGGATAATCTATTTGGAAGATATTTATGTTTGCAAATTTGTTTTGATTAGCTTTGACCTAATTTTTGATATTTTTATATTTTTCTTTCCCGTGAGAATACAATTGTTGAAATCTTAAAATATATTCTTATAAAATATATTCACTTTACACCAGTTTGGTTGTATTTTACTTAATGGGAAAAAAATATATAAATAAAAATAAAAAATAAGAATACAATAAAAATTTATCTCTTATCTCTTACAGTTACCAGTAATGCGTAGAATTTACATACCAACAATTGAGATTTTTATATATACATATTTCATATATAATTAATACGCAATGTTGTCACATTGAAATTATCTGCTATGATAATTGAACATTGTTATCATTATAACGTTGTTGAATGTTGGAGGTTTTTGCAAATACCCAGCAAAAAAATTTGCTTTCCTGGTAAGTTAGCAGGTATAATTGGAAACAAAAATATTATATATTATTTTTTGCCTGAATAACTAGTTATTTTTGTTCGACTTGTCCACAAATTCATGTAGTTATTTTTTGACTCTAGGGGTACTCAAAAATATGTACCTAAACGAAAACAAAAATAAAAAAATTTGCCGTCAGTGAGACTCGAACTTGGACACACACTAACCATTCGTTTTTACTGACTAACGTCTTACTCAGTACACCATCTCGCACATAGCATCGGAAGCGACAAAAACACTATTTAGTTTAAAATATCTTTTTAGACATTTTGTTATAAAAAACTAACAGCTTCAGAATGGGGTTGAACCAACAACCTTCTGATTGATTACAGCATTGCTGCGCTATTATACTATTGAGTACTTATTAATGTAATACAGAGTAGGCAAATAATAATGACGCCTCATTACCAAGAAACTACTTTAATAAGTAGTTGTTATTACCGAAAACCAAAAAGTTTTTGCTGGGTAGTGGCTAATTATTTTTCGTCTTCTCAGCTGGATTTATTTAGTCAAGTTTCTGTGTGCACAAAATTCAGGGTTTATTTAGTTTTAAGAAAATAATAATAATAATAAAAAAGAAATAATAATAATTTGAAAATTGTATAACTGTAGTAATAATTAATTTTTGTATGGTAGTCTAGCCAATTTAGGCTCTATGAGCTTGCGACAACACTTATTTGAAATAAATAAAATATAAAAATAAAATAAATTTATCATCTTTATTGCTTATATTACATAGAGGCGAAATATTAGGTTGACAGTTTTAAAAATATGATTTTTTTATTTTTCAGTAGCAAAATACTTTTAAGAGAAACGTCAAAATTGACGCGAATTTACGTCGAGTCTATACTAGAGAAATTTTTATCAAGACAAACGTCAAATTTTTATCAAAATAAAGATTTGTCTTACGTAGGGTCTACACGAGAGATTTTTCTATCATAACAAGAAACAAAACGTCGGCAGAGCTACTGCAATTTTTTGTTTTTATCAGCATATATGGGAACACGTAGATAAAATTTTGTTATAATAAATCACATTTTTTCGTTTTTAGCTTGAGCTATTACAATTATATCTAATTCTTATCATTTATTTATATTATTGCAGCGTTATGATATATATATATATATATATATATATATATATAAATATATATATATATTTATATAAATATATATATATATATTCCGTGTGGAGTAAAGATACTTGTTTACTCCCATCGGACGCGTTCCCAGGTGGCGGATAGGGGCGACTGAGCGAGAGGCACTGGATGTACTAATGTGAGGTGATGGAGCCCTCTCCCTTTGCCGATATTAATGCATCCTTTGTATCACACCCGGTCCTGAAAACGGATAGGCTTGCTGGACTGGATGCGGTGAACTGATTTATTCTAATTGGTGATTCTGCTAAAATGAATGCATCTCTGGCACTGGGTACGGTCTTGGTGCCATACGTTTTCCGTGGACCAAATAAACAGGTATCATGCACTTTTAAGATCAAGGTGGTAGGTAGCAGTGCCGAGGATCCGAATGATTAGTAAGTGCGAACAGAAACTAATCGAGAACAGCTCCCCTCTGATGCTGATGGCAAGGGTCAGTTGTATTACAGCCTAGTCCGCGTTCGCCGTCACTGCGCGAGATGGTCTATATTTTACGTGCTTACTCGTGGGACAAAATTGAACAAGGAAAATATATAGAAACAAATAGGTTAAGGGGGAAAAAAGAGGAAGGGATAATGGACAGAGGGGATTTGACTAGGGAAGAAGTAATTACGGACGCTGACATAGGAGCTTGGGATAGGGTCAGGGAAGACAAAAATAATGACGACGTTAGGAAAGGGGGGAAGCATGAGGATGAGGACGATGACATTGACTTGCTAAGACTACACAAGGACATCCTCATGCAACACGGACAATTCCTGACCCAACTGACGGAGGAGGACAGCCTGCTGGACTCCGCGAAGGATCTTGTAGGATCCAGTGCGATGGAGGACCTGTCTCTTGGGTACGATGAAGAACATGAGACAACAGTTGTCTCTGCTCTTGATCGGGGCAAGGAGAGTGGAACTGCAGTCACTGTGACATCACCGGGTATGAAGCAGGAGAGCTCGACGGGGGCATCAGGCATATCCAGGCCTATGGCCAAAACAATTGTTCGGGAGGAAGCGGTAGCAAATCCAATGGATGATCAGGCCGCAACCGACAGTCGAACGAGATTTGAAAAGGCGAAGAACGGCGTTAGGGCCGTTATTTAGCTGCACTAAGAAGGACCCATCGCTGTTAGACGGACGAAAGAGCATATACAGGTTTGAACGGACCTATGGCTCCATCGGTGATATCTTGGGAATGTCTTATCCCGATGGTTTTAAAGTGGAGGTAGAGGAAGGTCCTGAAATTGCTCGCTAGGGTAAAGAGTCCGTCTCTACTAGCACTTTGGAACCACAAGTCGGCGCTGGCAATCAAGGAGTTGTTCACAAGCCATCCAGCAGTCCTGTATGTTCTCGCAAGGGAAAGGACAGGTCAGCTAGGACTGGTAGTGGGACAAACCATACTACGAAGGGAGTAGAGAGGGTAAACCAAACTCTTGCGAGCCCCACTAAGGACTCTCAGATGAGGTCCATTAGGGGAGCTCTGCCTGGAGATGAGATACCCTCTACCTCCAAGAAAGCTGGTCATATTCCACACGACTCTTTTAAGGGTCCTCCTAAGGGGACCATAAAAAGAGTGAGGTCTGGGGATGACCAGCAGATTCCATCAGCGAAGAAGGTTGGTAAGGCACTAAGTGGCCCGCTCAAAAACTCTCATAAGGGAGTAGCTAAGCGGGTAGTATCTGGTGACGATCAACCTTCATCGTTCAAGTCGGAAATTCTTCAAGCAGCAGTCATTGACCGTGTTGATTCAGATGGGAGAATCAGTACGGAAATGTGGCGGCTGATTGAAGATAGACTTATGGACGAAATCTTCCAGGCAAGGCACAGGCCGGGTGAAATAGCCTTCATGGTTGCAGACTGGACAAGGAGCGTCAACCTTTGTCCAGATGCGCAACTAGAGGTTATACCAGCGTCGGAATTGCCTTTGCGGCCAATAGTCACGGTGTGGATTCCACCACCCATTAAGCCGGTGGAAGTCATACTGGGAATATTGGAAGGACAGAATAGGGGGATCAATACAAATCAATGGAAACTTGTCTCTTCATTGACTTGTAAAGGAAACAGCCAGTCTGGTGGTCAGAGGAATTGAGAGTTCAACGGACCACAGTTGGCAGACTGTATAACAGAGCCCATAGAACTAGTAAGGACGAAGATTGGAGCACCTATAGAGTGTGTTTTAATAAGTACAAAAAGGACATTAGAAGAGCTAAAAGAGCTTCGTGGATTAAGTACAGCGAGGCCATTGGCTCTGGAATTGAACTATCCAAATTCAGGAAGATACTGTCAAAGGACCCTAGTGTTCCTGGGAATATCCAGAGATCAGATGGTTCATGGACAGAGTCTAGCTCTGAGTCACTTAATGTGCTTTTGGAAACCCATTTTCCGGGTTGTAGGGATCCATTGGTGGAGGGATCAGGTGAGGAAGAGCACTTCTTCACAGAGTCCGCCAGTGGGATAATTGAATCAGTGGTGAGAGACCTGATTACGGTTGAGAAAGTTACATGGGCGGTGAATTCATTCGAGCCTTATAAGTCACCTGGCCCGAATGGTATTTTTCCGGCTAAGTTGCAGAATGCACCGTTGGTGGTTCATCTACTACTGGTTGAGATTTTTAAAGGGTGTCCGATACATAGACACATACCGAGGGGTTGGAGAGAGGTCATATACATACCTAAAGGTGGTAGGACTTGTCACTCGAAACCCAAGAATTATAGACCTATCAGTCTATCGTCTTTCCTTTTGAAGACATTAGAGAGACTGATAGACCTATATCTAAGATCTTCTATTGGCAACAACATCATGAGTAGTGCTCAGCATGCTTATTTGAAGAGTGCACTGAGTGATGTGGTGGGATATATAGAACAAGGACTTCGGTATAGGGAATTTACCATGGCCGCGTTCTTGGATATTGAGGGAGCGTTCAACAATATCAAGATTGACGCTATCAAGCAGGCGATGGTGGATCTTAAATTACATGACTTCTTGATCGTATGGATAATCCTCATGCTATGCAACATAATTGTCAATTCGAGCTTGGGTGGAGTATACTTAAGGAAACTAGTGACTAGGGGGACACCGCAAGGGGGAGTATTCTCACCCCTGCTGTGACTAGTGGTTGTCGACGTGATTTTGCATCAATTTGACAGCAGGGGACGGAAGATCGTGGCATATGCTGATGATGTGGTCATACTGGTAAAGGGAAAATTTCTTCCCACAATCAGTGAGATCATGCAGTCCTCGCTGGGTAGGCTGTCCTCTTGGGCCGCTGACAGGGGGCTGGGAGTGAATCCGGAAAAGGCAGAGTTGGTTCTGTTTACTAGAAGGTACAAAGTAGAGAATTTCAGATTACCGGTACTGTGTAGAACTGAACTGAGGCTCTACGACTCAACGAAATATCTGGGAGTCTTCCTTGATAGTAAGCTGACCTGGAAGAGGAATGTTCAGGAGAGACTCAAACGTGGCCTCAATGCCTACTACACCTGTAGGAACTCCATGGGTAGGAATTGGGGGCTCAAACCAAAAGTTGTAAATTGGATTTACAGCTCGGTGGTGAGACCAATTCTTAATTATGGTTGTTCTGTCTGGTGCCAGGTACTGGAACGTAAGAGTAATAGGAACCTTTTGTCGAAGGCACAGAGGTGTGCTTCAATTGGCATTACAGGTGCAATGAGAAGCACACTACAAGCGGCTCTGGATGTCATACTTCATCTCTTACCCACTGAAGAGTTTGTGAAGGGTATGGCAGCAAGGAGTCTGCTGAGACATAAGGAATTAGGACTATTAGGTTCATCAAGAGCAGATCACTCCAGGGTCATATACGAGATCAGTTATGGTGAGGTTAATCTGAACTCCATGGGGGCATCAGACTACATGGCCGCTGAATCAGACTTTGGGGTAAATCCTGTCATGGTGATACCTGATAGGGAGATCTGGTCCGGCACTGAGAGACTATATGAAGGTTGTGCAGTGTTCACGGACGGATCGAAGATGAACATAGGTACTGGAGCGGGAGTCTATATTATGGGCACGGATCTGAAAGGCTCTTTTAGACTCCCTGATGAGTGCAGCGTTTTTCAGGCTGAGATTCTCGGCAACCTGAAAGCCGCAGAAATAATCAAGCAGAACGTTGCGAGGGGTACTGAAGTTACTCTCTATGTGGACAGTCAGGCGGCTCTGAAGTCCCTGGGGACACATGTGGTGAAATCCAGGCTAGCTGCTGCCTGTAAGAAATCACTAAGAGAGCTGATGAAAGACTACATGGTGAGACTCTGCTGGGTGTCTGGCCAGTGCAATATATCAGGCAATGAACTGGCAAGGCGCAGCAAAGGATGTCTCGGAGAGGGAAACCTATGTGAAACCACCACTGAGTTTCTTGGTCAGAACAAATTCGGCTTGGGAGAGTAGAGGACTGTAAGGTGTCGAGGGCGATATGGCCAGCACTAGACAAAGCAGGCACTAGCACTCTTCTGGGCTTGAATAGGAGAAGCTTAAGAATCATGATAGGGGCCATAACGGGACACTGTTTGATAGGGAAGATGAGGTCTAGATGGGACGCTGGCAATTTTTTTTGTACAATGTGTGGAGACGTCGACGAGACCGAGCACATTATATGCCATTGTCCACGATTGCAGCATCGTAGGATGAAATGGCTGGGCAGCCAATTCCTCGGCGGGCTAAGTGACGTTCGGGACGTAGAACTTTTAGACGTCATAGGCTTCGTCATGAGAATCGACTGTTTAAGGAAGAATCAGGGGTACAACCCTAGGGGGATTGGTAACATTGGTAATCCTCCTATATGATTCGTTTTCATTCCTATCTTTTTCTTTTCCATCCCTATTCTCCTTTTTTCTGTCTTTTTCACAGCTTTACAATGAAGGGACTCACAATGGACCGAGATCGGTCTCTGGGTGGAGATGTGGTACTTTTTGGTATCACGTCAACCTTCTCTCTCTCTCTATATATATATATATATATATATATATATATATATATCTCACTGCAGTATTCCAAATAGAATATTAAACGATTTTTTATTTAATGCCCATACAAGAGAACGTATTAAGGGTTTCAAGTTTGGATGATCATAATTTGTAATCCAAAGGATATGATCTCACATATTGCTTTTTTTGTTACGATTGTATTGTTTAGAACAGCGCATAATGAACTGAGCCCATATTAAAATTGAAAAAAAGTAGAAGGAAACTACAACGATGAAATTTTGTATATGACCATCTATTTATAAAAAGTTCTTAAAATTTTAAAATTAAGAAAATTATAAAAATATTTGAAAAATTCCTCTAGTTTAGAGTAGTCCTAATTGCACAATAAAAAAACGAGACATCTTGTATGCTGAAAGTCTTAGCTATCATTTGATACGCATTTTTTATTAAATTTTAAAATAAATTTTTATACTTTTCCCACTAATAAAAAATTTCACTAGTGAAAAAAGCCCAAAAATTTATCTTAAAATTTAATAAATTTCTAGGTAACAAAAAACTGGTTTGGAAAAAAAATTCGCAAAAATTCAGTTTTGGATATTTAGGTGTTTTTATTAATTAAATGTATTAAATATCCCACAAGGAACAATATAACATATTTATTTATACACTATGAAAAAAATTTTGTAATTTTGGCCAGAATATTAAACATTTTCTAAAATATTGTTAACTTTAACGGAGCACAATGGAAAACAACCTAAGTCTGAATGGTGTTAAATATTTTAAAATTACTTCTATACAGCACAAGTTATTCTATACCAACTTTTGAACTATGTTAATTTTAAAAAGTGTCCACATTATGGATTTTGTTTAAAAGTTTCATGTTTTTCAATTCTTCTACTGAAAATATTAAATTTACATTATATTACAGATGAATAATTGTAAGAAATGCATTCTTACGATACTTTACGATGCAAAACAATCGTGATTTTATTAAAAAAAATTAGCGAAGAAAATAATAATGAAAATCAAAAATTCAAATTTTTAATTCCGCCCAATTCTGTAATAACAGTTCATCGAAGCATAACAAATCAAAGAAACAATATTAATAACTATTACTAAGCCAGTAATTTCATATTAACAAATTATTTCAAATAATGTCATTTAACGGTTTAATCATTCAGGAAACTAACACATTTGTAAATTTTTGTAATACATATCTACACTGATTTTTGAAGAAATAAATAATAACTATAATAATGATTCGTCCTTAAATAAAATAAATTGCATACAAATATGATTAGAGGACAATGGTTACACTGAATAATAGATAGACAGATAGAGAAGGTTGACGTGATACCCTTGTACCACATCTCCACCCAGAGACCGATCCCGGTCCATTGTGAGTCCCTTCATTTGAAAAACACCACAGAATAGGAGCTAAGAATAACAAGGATCAAAGAAGAGGATTAGTAATGTTAGTAAATTCCTTCGAGATGTACCCCTAACTCCCCTTAGACAGTCTATTCCCATAAAGAAGCCTATGATGTCTACAAGCTCCACATCCCGAACGTCACATAGGAGGTCGAGAAATTGACTGTCATCCTACGATGTAGCAATCGTGGACAGTAGCACATAATGTGCTCAATAGGCTCGGTCTCGTCGGCGTCCCCACACATTCTACAAAAGTCGGAATTGCTAACTTTTCCTACTTTTCCTACTCAAGCCCAGAAAAGTACCTGTGCCTGTCCTGTCGAGTGCCGGCCAGTCAACTCTACTCTCCCAAGCCGAATTGGTTCTAACCAAGATCCAATCATTGATCTTCCCCAAAAAAAAAACTCAGCGGCGGTTTAACGGTGGTCTCCATCTCCGAGACATCCTTTGCTGCGCCTTGCCTTGCCAGTTCATCGGCTAATTCATTACCAGATATATTACAGTGGCCAGGTACCCAACAGTCTCACTGGATAATAAAAAAGTAAATAATTTATGCATAAAATAATTAATTTCGTATGTTTAAACAGATGGTATGTACTCTTATAAAACTTAATATATAAAAGAGGGTATTTTGGGCAATTTATTAATCCAATACTGGCAAAATATTAAGAAATTTTTTATTTTTAAAAACTTTTTATAAATAGACAGTCAATTTCTACACATATAAAAAATTTCATAGTTGTACCTAATTACCTTCTACGTTTTTCCAATTTTAATATGGGCTAAGTTCACCGTGTGCGAGCCTAATTTTTGTTCAAGATTAATTTATTTTCTTTTATTCATTCATTCAAGTAATATAAAGCCTTTAAAGGCAAAAAATACATATTACTTAGTACTAATTAAAAATGCCTAAGCATACGATTAATATACAAACTTTAATTATTTCCATAATTACAATCGTATTATAGTTCTAATGATTATAATGGTTCCTCACCCGTAATGCAAAAAGAAAAAAGAGATATAAAAAAAGCAATTTTTTAAAAAATTTCCAAATTAATAGCAACAAACTCTGAACTTCCATTATCCTTTATAAATACAGAGCTATATGTGTTTGCTAACCTCCATTTTGAAATCAGTTAAATATATTCAAAATGAAGGAAAAAAAAAAATTAAATATTAGTGTTTTTTCTAATTTGTTTGTGATATTAAAACCAAGTTATTGTAATGAATCATCATTGGAAAGAAACTATAAAAGTTTTATATGAAAAACTTTGTTTAAGTGCGAAAAAATTAGCAATTCAATTGGTAAGTGGTTCCAGCGACGAACAACATGGATTAAAAAAGATTTTTCATAGAATGAATTAACAAACCTAGGAATAAAAATTTAAAGATTTTTTTGTTAACCGGACTGAGAAAAAGTTTTGAGCAAAGGTAATTAAACCAGCATCCATTGCCTTATAAAAATGAATTAAACTGCGTAACTTGAGAAAATTTACAAATGAACATCCTAAAAAAACTCTTTATGTATCGAGATATATGTTCCCTATACTTGACGTTATAGACAAAACGAACAATCGTGTTAACAATGCGATTAATTCGTGACAAGTTTGTAGCAATTGTGCCTGAAGTAACTTCAAGTCCATACAAAATCTGAGACATAAGCAGAGAATAAGCTAACGTATATCTAACTGGCGGAGGTAAAATACGTTAGAAGAATGAATCTTTCTTAACGTTTGTAGTACTGTACAAATAGGTTGATCAATATGTGAATCACAATTAATAAAAATATCCAAGCAAATATTAAAACGGTCGTATGGGTTAAAAACAATTGCTTTTGATTTCAACTCATTAATAGACATCGAATTGTGAAGTGAAGCCCAATCGGAAACAGTTTGTAAACAGTAATTGATATTATTTTTCAAAACATCCGGAATATCATGACTTCAGCTAAATAGCAAAGCAATATAGTGGAATTGATTAAAAATCATTTATATAAAGTATAAATAAAAATGGACCGAACACAGATCCCTGTGGTGCAGCTTAATGAAGAGGTAGTATATTAGATTTTACACAATTTACACAAGTAAACTGTAATCTGCCATAAAGGAAGACAATATTAGTTTACAAGCAGACATTGAAAAATCGAAATCAACCTCCTATAATCAATACAGGTAAAAGCCTTAAAGAGATCAAGAGTATCTAGAACATTAAATCTGGCCTCATTCACATTCTCCCTAATTGTGTCGGTCAGATTAAAAAGGAGCGAAGTGGTATTATAACCCTGACGAAAAGCGTATTGTGATTCTCAGATTCTCAGGGGTGTTAATAACCTTAGGCTTTGGTATTGGAATGATACGAGCTGTATTCCAAGCTACAGGAAATTTTGACTTCATTAATATAGAATAAAGCCCTGCGTAAGATGATTTAAAAATAAATCCATTTGCTTTTTAAGTGTGTTGTTCACAGTCAACATGTATAATAGCAACAATAAATACAGTTTGTGCTGTTCGTTGACCGAAGCAAAGCAAATGCGTCGTGTGTATGAGCGATTGCAAATACAGGCGTTCAAAGTATTTGTCGCAAAGAAATATGTGTGTTTGGTATGGCAAAAAAAAAAGCAAACCATACATGATATTGAGAAAATATTATATAAGATGCGCTAGTGTTTTTAATGCTTTGCTTGTTTTTTTTATAATACGTAGCTGCTATGTGTGGCAAAAAACCTTCACAATGATTGCAAAGGAGTTATTTATAAATGTTCTTGCATACACAAATACATATATATGTATGTCTACATTTTATTGTGGGTTTTTCTTTTTTGAATAAATGTAAAAGGGTTAATTGAAATAATAATTAAAAATTAAAAATAATATACACAGTTATGAACACACACACACACATATATATATATATATATATATATATATATATATATATATATATATATATATATGTTGTTCATATATATATATATGTTGTTCATATAAAAAATGCAAAGAAATTAGACAAATTCTTCTTTTTTCCCTCTATTGAAGCAAACAAGTGGTCAAATGTGTTATATTATGTGAGCGATCGCACTCTCATGTCTTATTGGGTAGCTATCACAATGCACACAGCATTTGCTCATAAAGTTGAACAGCACAAGCAGTATTTATATGGTTGTAAGTACCTGCAGAACAGTATTTATTTCTCCGCACACACATTGATTTAAAGCACTTGAAAAATAACATGTGGCTTGCAATATCTTATGACATAGTTTGCAGGCCTTTAATACAGAATTGAATAGATGATCTAAAAATTTAGAGATATATGAAAACATATTTTTTATAAATAGAATTGAAATGTCATCAGTTCCAATAATCATTTTCTCATTACGAATGATTCTCTCCACCATATATCGATATACAATTTCTAGAAGACTTATCTGCTTTGTATGCTAAGAAGCTAAATCCCTTGGAGATTTAGCTAGAGTTATTGCCCTTGATTTCATCCAATCATCATTATTAACGCTTCCCCGAACTGTAGGAACAAAGAGAAGCAAATCATGAAAAAGTGAACAAATATCAGTACATAAGTCAACATCGCTAGTACCAAAAATAACAGATTCATTAACATGAGACAAAAGCCGAAAAATATCATCATAATCTTTATTACTATAATTCTTATACTCAATACACTCTCTAAAGTAAGTTTTTTTAAGTTAGAAACATGCACGAATTATAGCATGACGAGACAAGGTAGGATATTGATACTGTTCAGAAAAACTTAAGGCAGAAAAATCACTAATTAACAAAGTCAATTAATGATGTAGAGTTTATGTACAATATTCATATTAAATCTCGTACACATAGAACGAAAAGAGGCAGATTTTGTTGCATCAAAAAGATTGTAATTAAAATCATCGACAATAATAACATGTGGATAGGAAGAAAGAAGCTGAAAATGCTGTTTCAAATGCAGCAATATCACCATGAGGCAGATAAACTACACCAAAAAGAAATCTGATAATACTGAAAAAATTTTTATAAACAAGGATTCACAAGTAGCAGCTTTTGATTATTTAAAAAGCACTTTAAACTTTCGAAAATTTTAAATAAAAACACCAAACCTCCTCAATTTGCACTAAGTCAATCATTCACACAAAAAGTATACCCCTGAGTTTGAGTGTTGAAAGATTCCTTTATAAAGAATTCATTAAAAAATACTTCGGAACTTGTGCAATTTATACATTGAAAAGTTTTGTTTCGAAGCGATATACACAGATATAAAAAGTAGTTTTCTAATAGTAGGGAGTTCAACCATGTATTATAAAAATAATGATTTGATGACTTTTATAGCAAAAATTATAATTTTTCATTGTGTGAAGGATGATTTTTTGACCAAAGTTTATTGCAACGAAAGTCATCAGCACTTAAAATTAAAAAGGCGGTCATTTCCATTATCATTAATAGTATACATTATATGTGAGTTTATCTCAAATCATAATGTTAGAGCATTATCAATATTGTCTATTTAAAAATTTAGGTCAAGTGCATTCGAAATTCTTTCTTACTTACATTTTTTACTTTGCTTTTCCACCTCACCCTTTAGTTTCTGATATTTTTCTGTGCGATACACCAACACCCATGTCAAACCTAGAAGTTTCACATGAATAAAACAATCACCCGAATTATCTTAAAGATCCTAAAGATCCTAAAAATGCATACCTTCTCCCAATAAAGCGGTACAAATTGAAATAAAAACAATTAAAATAGTATCGCCCCACATAATTAGTAAAGAAAACCACCAAAAAAAACCACCACGTCCAACGAATGAAAAAATAAACTTAAGGGCACCAGAGATCTGCGCCGAACAATTTCAACGACGGCGGCTTATGTAAAAAGTATTTGAGACTGTTCAAAATCGAATCTCTGCCGATGGAATGTAAACACCAGAAAACTTTCTTACCTAGTGTCTACATTAGGCAAATTTATATCAAAACAAACGTCAAAATCAGTGCGAATATATACAAGGTAACCTTAGTTAAACAGCTGATTATTATTTTGGTTATTACAGTTGTCAAACTGCATATATAAAAAACAATAATGAATACGCCATATTGTTGTTTTTGTGCAACTGTGGCCACCTTCAGCAAATTCGTGTTAAGTTTGACGTTCGTCTTGATAAAAAATTGTCTAATATCGACACTATGTTACTTAACAATGCTTCCAATTAGGCTGACTCAATGGTGTTCTCACGTCCAATTTATATACACTGCATTAACTTCTAGATGCTTCTCGAAAGCTCTATTTCTACAATGTTCTTAACAGACAAACTAGTATATTCGAATTCTACAGCCTTCGATGTTAATGTTAGCAGCTTAAACATTTAGTGTTGCCGTACTTACAAGCAATGGTGAAAGCTTTTCATTCAATGTTGTATGTTTACAGCTATGTTAATAATTTTTGCAGGTATGTTACCTAGTGTCTACATTAGGCAAATTTATATCAAAACAAACGTCAAAATCAGTGTGAATATATACAAGGTAACCCTAGTTAAACAGTTGATTATTATTTTGGTTTTTACAGTTGTCAAACTGCATATATAAAAAACAATAATGAATACGCCATATTGTTGTTTTTGTGCAACTGTTGCCACCTTCCACAAATTCGGGTTAAGTTTGACGTTTGTCTTGATAAAAAAATCTGTAATGTAGACACTATGTTAACTGCTGTTAACATAAACAGAAAGGTCGAGAAGCATTGAGAAAGGTTGAAAAGCGTTATTTAACTTTAAACCAGCCGCTAAAACCATTATATTTGAATTCAAGTACAATTTCATAACAATATGATGTACAATATGGTTAAGGTGGATGAAGTAAGATTTTTTAAAAACCGATCGAAGAATTTTTTGTTCGGAAACCTTTTTATAATCTGTATATATAACTTTTCGGTATATATTATCTCCAGATCATGAGATATATAATCAATGATAACTTTCGTTGCTATATTGGCACACGTTCGAATATGTGTGTTTAGATCTTCTGTTGAGTAAGGGGTAAAGTGCACAGTCGCATTTGATTGCTTTATCACAAATATACTGCATATGTTGTTTAAATGAACGTGCAATTAAAAGCACTGATAAAAAACGTTCATTTAATCAACATATACAGTATTTGATTTGTGCCACAGTTGCACAAAAACAACAATATGGAGTATTCATTATTGTTTTTTATATATGCAGTTTGACAACTGTAATAACCCAAATAATAATCAGCTGTTTAACTAAGGTTACCTTGTACATATTCGCACTGATTTTGACGTATGTTTTGATAAAAATTTGCTTAATGTGGACGATAGGTAAAGACAAATTAACTGCTTTGGCTGTATATTTTTGTACATTATTAAAGTGTGCTGTAAAAAGTGTGTAAGTTAAGTGTGTGTGTATTAGAACACATAGTGACTATTTAAACTGTTATTGTTGTACATTTTAAATAAAATAAAAAGTTGTTACAACTTTTAAACTACTAAACTGCTTTTATTTGCTATCAAAGTGCCGGTTTTTTTAAAAGAAAATAAACCACAGTTTTTAAAAGGTAAAAAAAGTAACAAATCTTGGGATACAGCCAGTGTCAAGAGATCAGATATATAGGAAATGGAAGTATACCACCTTTAGACTATAAAAAGTAAACTGTGCTAAAAATCGTTCGATTCATTTCCAAGGAATCTATGCTCTTCCATTTTGCCCAATACAAATTACAGATTCCACTGTAACTTGGAACACAGTTAGTGCCAAGAGATCAGACATATAGATAATGGAAATATACCACCTAGAGACTATAAAAAGTCAACCGCGCAAAAAATTGTTCGATCCATTTCCAAGAAATCCATACTATAACTAGGAACAGTCAGTGCCAAGAGAACAAACATATAAGAAATAGAATGGATCGAATATATATATATATATATATATATATATATATATATATATATATATATACATATACATTATAGCCAAAAAGTTTATTAACATATTCCAAACAACTTTCTGGTAAATGGGAAGGAGTATGTGGATTGTAGCTTTTGAAATTCGGTGGCTACTCAACTCAGCCGTCTGAGAAGCAAATTCATTCATTTTTTTATTCATGGAGTTTGACACTTCAGCTGGTAAGAAACATTTTTGCTGAAATGGAGTTTGACAGCTATAAGTTCTAGGGTATCAAAAAAATTACTAAAAAATAAACACTTTCTACATCCTAAATGTTCCAATTTTCAAAAAGTGTCTGCTCATTTTTTGAGTAGAGAAAGATCTTTTGATGTAGTTTCTTTAGCTCTGTTCCCCTATTTTCCAACTTACAAGTTTTAGTCATAATTTAGAGGAAGTCATTCCCGTAATAGGAATTTATGATTAAAACTTTTAAATTTGACAAGTACTGGAACAAAGCTTTTATTTCATACCAGAGAAGCTAGCCATAGCGGCGCGGCTGACGGATAGCCGCTAAACCGATTGTTTTTAACAAAGCTTGTCGCTGGAAAATTTTTCGGCTTAACGGTGGCTCACTTGTTAGCCTTTTAGTTCGGCTAACTCCAGGTCTACAACTGACTCTACGCCTACATAAAGGGATTTTTATTATAAATAAATTTTAAATTGCCTTTTTACAGAAAATTTTAATTTTTTCCGTTTTTATTTTTTATCTGTCTTTTTAAAACAATATTAATTAATTTTACACCTTTTTTGTTAAAAAGAGCAAAATATTAAAAAAAAAAAGAACAATAAATTTGACAGATTATGTTAAACATTATTGATCAACTTTGTGTTTAAGCATTTATTGCGAAATAATAGCGCAATAGATTTCTTATTGGTCCACACGTAACATTTTCAAAAGAGGGATAGAATTTTACAATTGCTAACATAAAAATGTCTACTAGGGGTACGGTACGAAAATAACCCCAGGTCTACAACTGAGATTAACGCTGATATAATATGTGAGATAACGTCGGCAGAGGAGAGTAACCATTTTGTTTATATTATGTTAAATCTTAAATAAGGGGTACACGTATTCTAATAAATCCTATAAAAAATCATTATTTTCAATCAGTCACAGAGTAAACATATCCTTTTTATTTAAGTATTTCGCACATTTTTAGCACAATTTTTATAAAAATGTTTTTTAACATCTAAAACAAATCCTAAAAGGAAACAATTTTACAAAAAACATTGTTTTTTTAGTAAAACAAACATTCGTATATGTATATTTTTTTGACAGTTCATCTTATAAGATGGTTGTGTACACAGAAATTTCATCACAACAGTCTGTGACCTATTATATTCCATTTATCAAAGTATTTATGGGTACATTTGAAACTATCTTTCATTTTTTTTTTTTATTATTGTGTTTGACATCTTACCGCAGCAATTAAAAGCACTGTCGTTAACGTATAATCGGATTCTGACTAACAGTATAATCGGAAATATATAATGAATAAAGAGTCGGTGATAATACAAATCCTTGCGGCACACCCGCAGGGATTTGTCTATCACTAGATAGCGTGTTATATATAGATACAATAAATGACCGATGATCTAAAAAACTCTTTATTTTCTTTTGCAGGTACGTTGAACAATTGAAGGAATTAATTTTAAAAACCAGGCCTTCATGCGATATTGAATCGAGGGCTTTTTCAATGTCAAGAAAAATAACTCCAGTACTCTTACGATTACTTCTGTTTGATTCAATAAAATTAACGACTCTTTTTAGTTGATGTACTGTAGAGTGATCCTTGCGAAATCCAAACTGTTGAGGATTAATAATATTACTTTGGTTAGAAAAGTCTAAAATTATCTTATTAATTATTTTTTCAAATACGTTATCCGATAGGTTGTTGCGGGTGGAAAGAAAAATAAACCCCTTTTCATTTGTAGGACCACGCCACTGGAGCGATAGGTAGGCATATAGACCCCTGGGCCACACCTCTGGCCGGAAAAATTTTTTCGTGGAGGGTCCTAGGGGAATGCTTGGGACGAGGTAAAATCGCGCTCCCTCATTGTCCCATGTAATTATTATTTTTAGGGGGGCTACTTGTCTCGGAGCCACCACTTCAGCCCGATCCCGGTGGTTTTCTAAAAAAATTTAGCAGGGAGGGGCCTATTATGGTGGAGCCACCACTCCTACCCATGTCCAGGTGGATTTAATTTACTTACCCTATTGTTTATACTTTTTCTCCTTTCCAGTTGTATTTTTTGTCCAGAAACCTGAAAATAAAAGAAAATTTATTAAATAAATACTTACCAACCACTCGTGCATTAATTATATAGTACACAGCTGTGCATTTATGTAGATGTACAAAAGCCATGTTTAGTGATCATAGTAGATAATACTAAAAAGGCACAGGGTTGTATTTTCATTGATAAAAGATATTGAAAATTTTATAATCGAATAAAAATAGCAACAATAAATGAAATAAAATTATGTTGCTGAAATTGCTGACGGGCTGGTAGAGTAGGGGGAGTTAGCATAGGGAAGATAGGCAATACAATATGGGAATAACTAATAATGAAGACAGAGGCTAATATAATAATGAAAGTTCGCCAAAATTTAAATTTTTTTATATATTATGAAATAATTATGTAAAAGTTATTTAAATTTGTCATTACCATATTTGGTAATAATTTGAGGAATACCCAACGACATGATGTCTGCAAAATTATATATATGTGTGAAAATCTAGCGGGAAAACAAATTTACATATGTATATGTTTTGATAAATGCAATCGTAGCGGGAAAATTAGTATATTACGTGAATGAGGAAACTTATAGGTAATGATATATAAGGGGACAAAAGTGAGATGAGGAACATAAGCATAGTTTATTTGGTGCTGTGACGTGTAAAAATTTAGCTGTGAAAATTTAAAAAAAGTTACAAAGGATGAAACTAAGTGCAAAAATCCGTTTTTTTAAATCTATTTTATTTTATTATTTTTTTTTTTTTTTTGTTAATTTCAACAATACAGTCAACAACAAAACGTAAGTTTTTTTAGAAATAGAAAAGAAATAGTATAAAACATAGTGCAAATATTTATAATCAGGATTAAAATTTATTAATGTTTTATAATTCAAAGTTCTTTTAAGAATTTTGTTTTTTTAACGTTAATAAGTGATAACTATTGATTAGAAAGGTTTAAAATTTATTAGTGCAATTATTATCGTTGTGGTTTTGTCGTTTTTTTGTGTTTGTGCCATAGCTGGCTATTGTCGTGTCCAATAAGAAGAAAATTCCCCATAAACAATATCTGTTAGTTGTAATAAATTCCGTGACCAAAAAGGATCAGTTTAATATTCGATCAAGAAAACCGATAATTAGGTGATTTGGCAAGAATATACAGCATATACAAACCAAAAGCGAGTATCTTATATAAAAGAAAAAAGGGCATTAAGTATTATAAATTTATTAAAGATTTAAAATATAAGAAAAATAACGCATAATTGGTTAAGGTTATTATATTGGATTTTTAAACAATATTAATAGTTCAATTATAAAAGAAACAAAACAAACTAAAGAAATAAAAAAGAGAAGTACATATATAATACATAAAATCGCTTTCAAAAAAGGAATATTTAAAGCTAAATCTTAAAAAAAAAATAATAGCAAATCAAGAATAACAATAATAAGAATAGTTAATTAAAGTTATAAGAGATATATTTACATATATAAGACAGATTTAAGAATAGTGTTGCGGATTTGTGAAAAAATTGTGTCCTACGTGATTTATTGTATCGATGTGTATGTTTAGTTTTTTTTTATAAGAAAAGAAAAAATAACCTGAAAAAAAGAAAAAAGAATTTAGTAATTTATATATATATAAGAAAAAAGATGATATTAATATACTTACAAATTTAGTGCTCAAATTAGGCGCGAAAAGTGTCGTTAGAAGAAGAAAAAACATTATAGGATAGTCAGCTTCAGGGAGTTCCTTTAATTTGAGCTCTGAAAGAAAAAAGAAAATATTTTAATAAAACCAGTCTGTATAGAAAAAAAATAGAAAAATAGAAAAAAATTATATATAATAAAAATAATAAAAAAAGTAACGACTGGAAAAAAAAATAATAAAAAACAATATAGAAAAAGAGAAAAGAACTGGGTCATTGAATTACTAGTTAAATAGAAAAAAAATTATTAGTTGTTAGTATTACTTTTAGTATTATTAATTTGTATTATTATACTTACCTTTTTATTTAGTTTTTCTAAATTTAAATAAATGATGTTTTATATTTGAATTGTTATATAAAAAAATGTTGGCTTAATTATTTAAGGTAAAGGTGATGATAGACCGGTAAGTGAAGGAGAGGTCTGGTGGGATTTGGTGTCGCTGAAGAAAATTTAATTGGACATTTTCGCGACTAGGTTGGGAGGGCAACTAATGAGACATTAGACACCAGTCTCATACCATCGGGTTGTGCTTTGTTAGGTGTTCTTGATATTTTAGTTTCCGTTTTTTTTTTGTTTTGTTTTTTTTTTTGTGTTCGGGCACGCGTCTGGCGAGAAGTGTTGGAACCACCTGAGAGTCAAGGAGAAGCTAGTCGGAAGCCTCGCTTGTTCAACCGGTCCGTAACAAGGTTTAGGATGCTGATTGGTCTATAGCTAGACGGTAATTTAGGATCCTTCCCTGGCTTAGGAATTGAGATAATTTTACCTTCTTAAAAATCGTTGGAAAATAGTCTTCTATTAAACAAGAGTTAAAAAGTTTACAAAGAGCTTCAAAAAAGAAATACGGCTCTTTTTAAAGATAATGATATTACTTTTCAAAAAAGTACAAATGATTTAACTTCATCTAAATTGGTAAGGTCTATGTTAGATCTGTTGAGAATTGTATCGTTAAGATCATGAATGAATCTTGAGACAGCTGTGTCCATAGGTGAATAATTATTAAAAGTAATGGTGTTTGAATTACCAAATACGTCTGCTATTGAATTAGCCTTTTTATTACCAGTTTTTAAAACTCCACCGTTTGCATGAAAATCAGTAAAATACATTTTGTTTCCTTTAAGGATTTTTTTATTTTCCGAAATTTTTTTTAGAGCCCGAAGGCAAATTTGAAATAAATTTTGACCAGGATTCATTTCGGTCTTTATTAAGTGTGCTATACTGTTACTGTGGCTGGTTTTGTTAAATATATTCAACAGCTGTTTGGTTTGGGCTACCAGACTGAGCGACGCTGGTATCTGGCGGAAGCCGGGCTAAAACTCGCCGGATGGGGGTGGAGTTCTTGCTCGCCTGATAGCCAGTAGCCTAGTACACAAAAAAATATACCAGCTAAAATAAAAAAAAAGATTGAAGAGGTACCCGAAGTGAACCTTACCTTACCTATAAATACAAAACCAAAGAAAAATAAAAACAATCCTCATGAGTGTAGCGCACCTTCCTGTTGGAGGCTGTTTTGCAAAATTTTGGGCCCTCCCTCTAGCAATACATAAGGATTCCACCTTGATGATTCTATGACTTAAATCATCCCAAACTCACCTTGGCTTAACCCCCTTACCCTCCTATCATTTTACCCGGAAATGAGTTATTTACTCATAATGAGAACGCAAATAATTTCCTTAAAACATTATAAATTTGGAATTTTATTGTAAAATTAAAAAAAGGTAAGCTAATTCATATTATATTTCAACAAGCTTATAAAATGAATATAAATTAACAAAAAAAAAAAAAAGAACAAAAGTATTTATTAAAAAATTAACAAAATTATTTAATTATTAATAAAACAAATCAAATTTCAAATTCAAAGGTAATATCTTATATATTTCTTTTACAGGTGATCTTCTGAGGAAGCTGCCGTCCGTCCGTTACATGTCCTAAGTCCTAAATTTGGTACTGTTCAGGTAAGTAATAAAATTATTTAAAAATATATATCTCCTTTTCCTTTTTTCTATTTTTCTCCGGTAAGGAAAACACTAAAACAATTGGGGCAAATTACCCTACCTCACGAATCCTAGGACTGAGCTTAACCCTTCAAACGCGCACCTTAGTCGTAATGTTGTAAGGGACTGGAAAAAAACTAATGTTTTCCCTACTTTTGAAAACAAAAATAAAAGAAATATATATATTAAAATATTCGTCCGTTTCGTCGTGTGTTTGTTGTCCGTGTCTAAGGCAGAATACCTGGCGCCTCTCGGGGTGGAGGCGCTAAAGCTGCTGGCCCAAGTGGAGTTATCCCTCGTTGGATGTGGCAGTGGTGGCTGATGTTTATGATCTTATTTTTTTTTTTACTTTAAGTTTTCTCTTTTTTTGTTTTAGGTTTTGTTTCAGTTTTTAAGATTTTTTTTTTAATTTTTTTAATTTCTTTTTAGGTTTCACGTTCTTATTTCATTTTCTTTTCAAGTTTATTTTTTTTATTTTCTTTTTTTTTAGATTCTTAACTTTTAACTTTTAAGTTTTAGTTTTTTTTTAATTTTATATATATTTTTTTTTAACTTTTAGTTTGTAAGTTTAGTTATTTCCGCCAAATTTTAGCTTCTTTTTAAGTTTTAACTTTTAAACTTTAGCTATTTTAAGTTTTAGATCTTAGTTGTTTTTTTTTCTTTTTTTAAGTTTTAGGTTTCAGTTTCTTTACTTTTTAAGATTTATTTTTTTTTATTTAATTTTTTTTTTTACTTATTTTTTTTTTAATTTTAGTATTTTAACTTTTAAGATTTTAGTCTTTCTTTATTTCGAATCTTAGTTTTTTTTTTTTTTTTTATTTAATAAAAGTTTTTTTTTACCAATAAAACAATTTTTGTTTTTCACTTTTATTTTTTTCACTCTTATTTAAATTTTATAATTTTTGCTGCTGCTGGTGTTATGCCACTTGCCACATCTTACCTCTAGGTCGAAAATATCAAAAAAGGTCGACATTTTACTTCCATCTTTTCATGTCACCTCGCCCACGCCTGCTTTTTTTCCAAAACTTTTCAGCCATAACATAGTGTCAACATTAGAGATTTTTTTTATCAAGACAAACTTAACGCGAAATTGTACAAGGTGGCAACAGTTGCAAAAAAAACAATGTGGCGTATTCATAATTGTTTTTTATTTATGCAGTTTGACAACTGTAACAACCAAAATAATAATCAGCTATTTAACTAAGGTTACCTTGTACATATTCGCATTGATTTTGACGTTTGTTTTGATAAAAATTTGCCTAATGTAGACACTAAGTTAGGTCGTGTGCATCCTGTGTACGGAAAGAAAAGAAACAGTTGGCATCATCTCAGTTTGACAATTGTCAATTTGTAAAAAAAAAAAATAAATAGCAGCACCTAATAGAAAAATTATCTAGCCGCTTACCTAGTACACAAATTCGCGTTAAATTTGACGTTTGTCATGATAAAATAATTTCTAATGTAGACACTATGTAAGGTAGAAATTAATAGTTTTATTTAATAGCTTCAAAATACTTTTCAATTGATTTTTATAATTAAAATCGCTACATCTTTGAAATTTACGTTTGTATTTATTTCTCTAACTAATTAAAATTTTTCTAATATCAAAGATTTCTCGTTGCCAAGAATTTTTATGACCGACAGGTATTTTATTAAACAATTCTTTAACAATAGATGTTAATTTATTAAAATGAAAACCTAGATTACCTGAATTAGTAACAGGTTGTTCAATGTTCTGATACCTAATTTAATTTTCAACCCAGTTTCTGATTGTTGACCAGTATTCGCGATAATACAAGGGAACTGAATATGTCATGTTTTGAACTTGTATAGAAATAACGCAAGATATAGATACATTGTCCGCCTGTAAAACATTTGGATGTGTCTCAAGGTTTGAAAAAATGGAGACGCGAGTTAGATAAAAGTATGTCTACCGTAAACGATTGACAGGGTTCATATTTTGTCCAAAGAGAGTATATTAATTTGAGTAATAAATTTAGCAGCTGGATTGAAGGCAGTAGCTGTAGAGCTATTTATCAGCCGAATTTTTTGACATACAATTCCAGTGTGTATGTTGGGCATTCAGATCACCGAAAATAAAATAGTCGTTTGAAAATGAAGTTAATTTATCCAAATCAGCTTTAAAATTGATAGTATGAACTGGATTATACACTGAAGTGAATATAACTGGCCTTCTATTATTAATTATTAGAACTCCTCTGCCATGAGTAGTTCGTTCCCCTCTATAAATTTTATAGCCAAAAAGGTGAAATTTGTGGTATGGTTTCAATTCTTATTTAAAAGGAGAGTATTGGAATTACATGCATTATTTTGTGGTTCTCGTCTTTTCAAATCAGGAAAATCAGGTTTAAACGAAGAATAAGATCTTCTGTTGGTCGCCTTAGATCTGGATGTCGAATTTCTAAGTATTCTTGACGACTTGGGCACTTTGGGTCATCAGCTTTAAATTCTTCTTTATGCAGTTGTAGCACTTATGAATTATGCTACCATCACTTTCACTTTTGTTTAGTGAACAAACTGTATAATCGTGATTTCCGGCGCAGGCTGAACACACTATGATACGGTTAAAATTTTGAGCCCCATGTCCATAAATAGCACACTTGGAGCAAAGTGTGACCCTTGTTGACCTTTAGGGGTTTTCTCCAATACACAAAAAAATTATCAAAATATTTTCGTAACCTCTCCCCTTGAAACATGTTGGCAACCAAACTCAATAAGATAGAGTGCGTTATCTACACTGGATTTTTTGTTGCTAGTTCCTTAATGTTTCTGGGTTTATATTCAGTGACAAATTCTTCGCCAATTATCTTTATGTTCAGTTTTGACAGACCAAATAAAATCAATTTAAAATTTTTGCATCCTTTAATGCATGTATATAATACTGGAATTTTTTGTCTTTGAGAACACTCAAAGCTTCATCATACAACGATAACGAGTTTGATACAATTTTCGTACCAATAAACATTCGTTTATAAGTATATTTATCACCAATTAATCCAATCACAGTTGAAAAACTATGGGTAGAGTCCACAATTATTGTTTTTTTTTAAGCAACTGCTTCTTCGTCTTCAGATAGAAGCTGAAACCTGTTGGCAGTCCTTGAATTTAGGACTATTGCCATTATGCTTTTTTGTTTTTTGAGCAAACATTGCCAAACAAAAGAACGTTAAAGCTTTACACTTTATAATTTAAAAATTCAATTAAATTTTTTAGCAACAATTAAAACGATGTTTTTATCTTCTGGCAGAGATGCCAGATGAGCTCTACCGACGTTTTGTTACTTGATATGTTAGAAAAATCTCTCGTGTAGACACTACGTAAGAATGTTTGCGGAGCATCTAGGAGTTTTAGTTTGAATCATACAAAAATGGTTCCCGTAAAATTTTTTTGGTTTGAAGTACAAAAATTATAAATATTAGTTCTAAAATTTGTTTGTTTACTTTATCGTCGCGACAATTGATGTTATTGATTTATTTTCTTTTTCTTATACATTTTCGATAAATTTTCTTTTTACAAAATTATGTGAAAATATAAATTTTATGGATAATTTTCTACTGAAAAAATTTGCTGTGGGGACATTAAGCATTAGATTGAGAAGAGGAAGCAAAAATTTTCTGGCAACCTTAGACACAAAATCGTCACTTGCGGTGTAAACAAACAATTTTAATAGAAAATTAAAAACGCTTTGAAAATAGGTAAATAAATATTTTGAAATGTTGAAATTATCAGAAGCATCTACTTCCAAAGCTAGATCTAATAACTTATCTACCAGTGTCGAAGACAATGACATCGAAATGGAGGACATGGAAGATAATGATGATAATTCTTCCTTATGGTGCATTGAAGATGACACAATGTTTTACGCACAAGGCCTGAAGCATCATAGTGCTGGCAAAGGCAAATCGGTGTATGTTACATGGAATGAAAATTATTTACTTAACTTTGTCTTCAAAACCTCTAGCAAAACTGGAGCAACAACTTTAACAAAAGTTCGAATATCAATGCCGGTTTACGATGAAAAGTTGGAAGAAATAGTTAATATGTTAATATTAGAAATGAATACTTTACTTTATGTGAAAAGTGGTAATGTTTATTACTTTAGTTCTGTAAAATCTATGCATAAAGTTGATTGGTTAACTGAAGTCCGTTGTATGGCCTCCTGTCCACTCACGCAGTTCAGCGTTATACGCTTAGTACGAACTGCCGAACATGAAGAGAATAAACAGAGAAAAATACTTAGTTTAGAAGTATATAGAGACGTGCCGCAATTGGGAAAGTGTATTAGTGATGATCATGTTTTACGTCACAGTTACGATATAAGCTTTGATTTAGAAAATCTTTTCAATTGTGATTGGCTTGATGATAGTTATACATTAACATCTTTGGTAACGGATGATAAAAATTTAACATTTCTAAAACAACTTGTTTCCATTGGAAATATTTTTCGTCCACAAGAAGAAATCGTAGACCTTGAAATGAATCAGGAATTGCATATTTTTACCATTTCAGGAAATATTTTCATTCTGGTGGGTGGTAAGTTGTCAGTTAGTTAACAAAATGAACGCATTCGATGGAATATATTATTTTTATAATTTTTTTTTTCTTTTAGCTATTGTTGGCGAAAGTGAATCCGAATCATCTAGTCCACAAGTAGATAATTATAATATTCGTCTGTTAAACACCTATGCTTGTCATATTGAATGTATACGTATTGATTGTGAAAACAATCTACTAATTGTATTGTTACAATCCGGTCATATGGATATATGGTACAAGAGCAATCGCATGTTTGGGGCCATTTTTCATCTAAAACATCAAATATCACATTTTTTACATTACGATTACTGGGCCAGTGAAAAAATATTTTTCTTTACGACTCCCGACGATATAGTACAATTGAAAATTGTCACATCCAATGACATTGGTGTAGAAAAAGAATGTTTAGTTACAGAAACTCGAAAATCTGTAGGAGGCATGGTTGCTTGTACATGGGTCGAAAACTTGCAACAATTAATTTGTTTAAGTTCTAATAACATCTTTTACAGAATAAATTTTACAACTCTACCTAAAGCTATAGAATATACAAATGAAAATGAAGCAAAATATGAACATTTAAGTAGTGTATATGCCTTAAACTCAAAACACGTTAAAGACCTAATGGATAAGGCGCAACTAGTTAAGGAACTAATGGAACAGCCCAAGCAAATACATTATGCAATAGAGAAAGAATTTCAAAAACAACAAGTTTTAGCACTTGCATCAAAAAGAGAAATTTTAAAGAAATTATTTCATTGTCATATAGAATACCATATAAATATACCCGGCTTAGAATATTTTGATAAAGAATGTGTACATATTAAAACAACAAACCATCAGAGTCAACGCTCTGGAACACAATCTATATTCTGTTTAATTTTTCTAACGTTAAAAAATAAAAGTAGTTTTCTTACTTCCGTTTTCACAGCTACAATGTGGTATTTGAATATTTCAAATGCAGAACAAAGCCTACAGTTACATATTCCTTACGAATTATTGAACAAACAGTTATGCTTCATAATCGACATACCGTTAAAACAACATGTTAACAATATTTTGCCAAAATATTCTCTAAATCTATTAAGTTTTCTTAATCATCATTCCCAGCACATATGTTTGAAATTTAAATTGTGTTTAGATGAAAACTGGAAAACCTATCTAAATATATTTAGCTGTAACAGAAAAGAATTACCAATTTTTCGTAATTTATTAAACGATGTTGAAAGTTTACTTAAAGAACAGTCGTCAAATCACACAAACAAATCTAATGACGCAATGGATTGTAACAAAAATGAGTATAAACTCAAGCAACGTTATAAAATATCAAAAAATGTTTTACATAATATAATAGAAAAACTTAATGCAAAACTGTGGTCATCTTTAGATGTGGATTTTGAAATATTCTATCTTCATCAATATTTAATTGTATCAAATTATGATGATTCTAACGAAATTTTACAAATATGTTCCAATTACCCGATAGCAATATTTTATTTTAAATTATTATTGTTACATGCATCGCTCCTTTTTAATGATGGTGAAATTGTCGATAGACCTCTGAATAATATAAAGCAAATGATTACGGTGAGTAATAACAATATTGCATACATGTACATATAATATGTTTTTAATCAGATCACTCAACAAATGTTTTAAATATTTAAAAGTATAAAATAATAAAATGAAAATAATATAAAATTTTTAATTAAATGCCCCAGTTCATAACTTTAATATTTTTTTCTTTTAGAATTACCAGAATGATGTGGAACATTTATATGCATCATTAAGTTCATTAGAATTGAATGATGTTATTAATTCTCATACAGTTTCTATGCATTTAGAAAATATGCAAAATGTATATTTAAAGTTACGTCATGAGTTCTATAATATATTTAGATAGTAAAAATTATTTATTAGTTTATACAAATAGTTACAAATTAGTTTAAAAAATCTATGATTTTATATGTGCATATACATAAGCTGTTATAAATTGATTAATAATATTGCGTTACAGTAAATTGAAATATATTTATGTGTGTTACCATTTTTTAAATAAATCGTGTTAAAAATCGATGGATGAATTTTAATTGTTAATATAAGTAAAATGGTTTAAAAACAAACAAGTAAAATAAAGCAAAATTAAAAAAAAATGTTGAAATTTTATACATCGAGGACTAAGCACCAATCTATAAACTGATTTTTTTAAGAAAATCTACAACTGCGAATAATTTACATAATCTGTCAAAATTTCATTTACGTATAAAATGCTGTTTCAGAGAGGTTCATCTGTAAAAGTCTTAATGCTCCGTTAGGTTAGGACTCGATATATTTAAATTCTTATTTTTTTCAAATCGTTCTATTATTAATATTTTTTTTTTCAAATAAAAGGGAACAGATATTCTATAGTTTTAACCAAAATCGAATACCCTATTTAAAATAAATATAAATGCAACCCTGTATTAACCGTATCATCTGTGCGTAACAATGCTACCAACGTGGAAACAAGAAACCTATGGTTTGCTGAATTAAGAATTTTATGTAGTGTTACAAATTATTAGTTCTTTTGACTACTCAATGGGTAATCGATAATACTCAATACTTTCCTTAATTTTCTTAAAAATGCAAAATTTAAATAAAATTAATAATTATTTTAAAATTTATTGCACACATTTTTTATGCTAGAAGACTAGAAAATTTTAATTATAAGTACAATTTAGCAATTGCACTTGTAAATGTTGTAAAAAGTTTTTAATAATTTCTCTGTTTATACTGTAAAATACAACTCAGAAAGTATAGAGTAATTGCTTATGATATTGAATACCCGAAAAATGGTTAGTATCGAGTACTATGCATCCAATTACTCAATACTTTAACAACTCTAAATTTCATGTACAAGAAAAAAATCGAAACAATTTGACATTCGCTTACAGCGGAAAAGAAATTTATTGAGAAAAAAACAAGCTTTAATAAATATTTTATAAAGAATTTATTAAAAACGTTAACAAAAACCATAAAACTTTATGAGCAATATAATAGTTTGACAGAAAAAGTGAGTTTTGACCAAAAATGTATCAAGAAAAAACTTAATGAAAATATAAAGAATTTGTGACAAGAAGAAGAAGCAAAACGAATGCAATAAAAAAAAGAAGAACAACGGAAAAGTAAAAAAGAAAAAGCAAAGAAAGTTTAGTGATTGATTTGTTAAATGCTTTTTTTGAGATTTTTTTCCATCTTCTGTGTGTTGAAATAAAACACAAATCAAATAATTTATTATTAAATAAAATAAATAATACCATATTTAAACAGTTTAAAATGCTATGAAATTATTAAAAAGGGACGATTATACATACATATGTATGTACATATTGAATTTGCAGCTATATAACATTTATTAATCGTTAAATAAACAAATCTAAATTCATATATAATAAAAATTATACGCATATGTAGTATATTTAATGCAGCTTTCCAAACTTTGTAAATCGTTTAACGTTGTGTTTTTTTTTTTTTTGGTTGTATGCTTTGGGCTTTAATAGTTTTTACATTCGTGACGTTTTTTTTTTCTTCTTTTTTTTTTTTTAGTAACAGAAACAATATACAACAAAAACAATACTGATTATCAGATTGTCTTAACTTGTTTATGTTAAATACGATAATTATTGTTAATATGAAGAAGATAGGCATTCATTGCCTTTTAATTCAATAGTGCACAAGATAAAGGTTTTGTTTATTTAATTTATTTTGTATTTTATATATTTTCAGCATCAAAATAGAGATTTACTTACCATACAGTGTCATCAACTTGTTTAAGGAAGAAGGAAGAGAGGGAGACATAACTCGCTGCCTGGCTGCCTGCGTATTTGTGTGCGTGTGTGTACTAGAGAGTTTCGTCAGAAATTTTTTTATTTGCTTTAGTTCCACTGGACTATGTCTAAGCATTTGTATCAACAGAATAAACTGCAATTAACATAGCCATGGCTGCGACGAGAAAGTTGCAAGGTTAGAAAGAAGGATCTTACACAATTGTAGTGATTTCCCAAATTAATCTTAAAATCCAAATAAAGCCTTATAGGCAAATTTTTCTTAAAGCAAGACTTTATTTCAATAGAGATATTTAATAAGATTATAGTTAAGATTTTAATAGATTTTTTTTGTAATTTAGAACAATTTAGCTTTATATTATCCTCAAAACAACTCGTCTATCTCTAATTGTATTTGAAAATTCAATGTATTATGCTCGAAAGCATTTGATTTACTAATAATACTATAATGTCTATTTAATATTGCAAAAGTTCATTGGTTATTTCCTGTAAGTTTTTTTTATCATATTCTTACAAATAGACGGTCACTTTCAAAGAGAACCAAACGTTTTAAAATTATGCAGTTCAACATTTGTTATTTTACATTCTGTCTAATACTGTAAAATTCACTTCTCCAAACACATTCTATTGTATATAGAATTTTTTGAGTTTTATTTTTCGCAATCTATTATATAGAATTTTTATAATGAAACAGTATTATAGTTTATTAGCAATTTCTTATTGCTTTTTTATGTTGAATGTTTCCAATTGAACCTTTTTGTGTGGGAAATCCCATATTAACACATATTTTCGAAAATTCACTATTATTTTATAAATACAAAATTTTGGAGGAATTGATAGCTTGAAAGTTTTTTCTATGACGCAGTTAAATATACATATTATTAATTTATTTATTTATTTTTTGAGACATTTAGCAGATTTGATTTAGTTTGAAGTAGATGATCAGTTTGTTTAATGCAAAATATTTTGCAATTATTTCATAGGAGAAATTGATCGATGTCTGAAAAAAGTAGCTGAGGGAGTGGAAACGTTTGAGGATATATGGAAAAAAGTACACAATGCCACAAATAGCAATCAGAAAGTAATTGTACTTAATTTTTAACATTAAATATTAGACAGTTTTAATAAATAAATTCCCTTGATAGGAAAAATATGAGGCCGATCTCAAGAAGGAAATCAAAAAATTGCAACGGCTTCGCGATCAGATTAAATCATGGATTGCTTCGGCTGAAATAAAAGATAAAAGTGCACTCTTGGAAAACAGAAGGCTAATAGAAACGGTATTTTTTATATATATATACAAATATATGTTTTATAGGGCCTTAGAAATATAATTATACAAATATTATTTTAATTTATTAGCAAATGGAGCGCTTTAAAATTGTTGAACGAGAAACAAAAACTAAAGCGTATTCGAAAGAAGGCTTGGGTGCTGCACAAAAAATGGATCCTGCTCAACGTATTAAAGACGAAGCCCGCAATTGGTTAACAAGTTCAATAAGTTCACTGCAAATTCAAATAGATCAGTATGAAAGTGAAATTGAATCGCTGCTGGCGGGAAAGAAAAAACGCTTAGATCGTGATAAACAGGATCGTATGGATGAATTAAGATCAAAGTTGGACCGACACAAATTCCATGTAACAAAATTAGAGACATTATTGCGTCTACTCGATAATGATAATGTGGAGGCCGAACAAGTAAGTCCGAAATGGGTATACAGTAATGCATGTAATTATCATAAAACATTCACTTCAAAGGTAAATAAAATCAAAGATGATGTTGAATATTATATTGATTCATCACAAGAGCCAGACTTTGAAGAAAATGAATTCATTTATGATGACATAATCGGCATCGACGTCGATGTCGAATATTCGGGTACAGGTAAATTTTCCGTTCATTTTATATACATTACAAATTTCTTTATTGTTTTTGCTTGTTAAATGTGTAGAATATGGCTTAAAATGGCTTTTTTAAATTCGAATATATTTTTTGTGTATCCCACATCTTATAAAACAAAGTAATTATTTTATTATTATTTCCATTAAACACACTTGAAAATCTTTTCAACATTTATATCTATATTCAACTCTGTTCAATCTTTGAAAACTAATCGTACACAAGTTTCCACAACATGTGTAGGCTCCCTTATTTACTATTTTCCAAAACCCTTACCTTACATAATGATATTTAAGTAAGAAAATTTATTTGAAATATTCAAAATAAAGTGTTAATTTTTTAGTAAATAAAATCAAATAAAATCAAATAAAAACTTACTTTCATAAACTCCTTGTCAAAAAAAAAAAAAAAACTATAATTACACAAATTCAAATCAGATTTAGCTCAATATTGAAATTGTCACTTTTCGTAATAATTTAAAAATTTTAAAATTCACAAGTTTGACATAAAAATGTTTTATATTTTGGCAAGATTAAACCCTTATTCAATGTTTGACGTTAAAAATAAGTTTTAAAAGAAATCAACACGTAACAATAAATTTTTAAACTTAAATATTATATTCTAAATTGCTCATTTTGTTCTTTTATAATTTATTTTCAATGCCTTGCACCTGTAAAACACACTTTATAAAGCCAACAGTAGACATTTCTTACATGAAGTAAAATTATCCAAAATTCCAATATCACCCCCCCCCCCCCCTTTATTTGTTAAAATTTTTTTATTATTCATTTGAACAATAATACATAGAAATTTTTTAAATATTGGTTTAGAGAAATACTCTATGTGTGTTCTTTTATTTTTTTTGTTTTTCTCTTTTCTCAAAATAATGTTCATAAATGTGCATATTATTTTTATAAAACAAATAAACAAAATATTGTTACATACATATCTGGTCCTGTTATAACGAAAACAAAATCCCTGTGTATTGAATAATCAAAACAAACAATATATGTATGTGTGTACTTCAATACATTACTTTATAAACATTTGAAATGATTTGAATTGAATTAAACTTTTTAAATGCTCAATTAAACTAACGTTTATTAAATCAAAACAATTGAAAATGAAATAAAATTACCAAAACAAAATAAAAAAAAAAACATTACCATTATTATACACGTACATGTAAAAAACAAAAATTTGTATACCATCAATGGTAAAGGTGTCTCACTTGGTATTCCATCATCAGCAACTACAGACAGTAATAATAGTAATGAAACCAGCGGCTCACCAAGTAGTATAACATCAGGAGGTAGTCCTGTACAATCCCCATTGCCAGCTCAACAACAATTACAGCATCAGACCTCAAATACAAGTGGCAGTGGTTCAGCAACACAACAGCAAATTAATTTGAATTATTCGAGCGATTCTACAGCAGCTGACGGTACAGCAAAGGATAAGCATAATAAAAATGAAAGTAATGCCAATAGTAAAACAAAGGTAAATATATAAGCATATACATTAAGGGTATAATTTTTGCGAATTATACGAATTAAAGTTTTAAACACGGAACTTCTTAGAAGTGGAGTTATGGGGTCATTTCTGATATGATAATGATAATCGGCTTTAAATTGGGAAATTGAAAAATGTTAATTTTAATATCTTTTTCCGAAAAAGTGTCTTTACTCATTTTATTATAAATAGAAAGTTTATAAAGAAACACAACAATTTTGTACTTTTATGAAAGAGAAAATCATTAAGTATAAAACCAGATCTTTCTACCGAGAGTGTTTTGTTTATTCCGTTTCAAATTTGACCCATTGACACCAACATTTTGAATTCATCGTAATTGTTCTAAAATTCGAAAGCTGCGGCCAACAAAAATAAGTCATTTTAGGAAACCCTAATGTGTTATAAACCTATTCTTATAGATTTTCGTTCAAGTCTAGGACAAATGTGGACTATATCTCAAATTTTGGGATTTTTGTTTCTTTATTTAGGAATTGTGAGATTCCCTTTGTCCTATTCTAAGTTTCTTGTACACTTCATTATTTCTAATAACTGAGAAAAATCATGAGACAACATAGATCCGCCCCTGAAGGGCCCATGAGATCCGCTTTCAAAAATCTACATCCATATACTTCTCCACTATACCTGCGCGAATTTTTATAATATATATTGTATCGACCGCATAGAAGTTACCTATTTATTATTAAAATATTTTATAACATTTTACACTCCCCAGCAAACAAATTCATGCAAAAGAGGTAGTAAATGCATGATTGCATTCGTTCACTTCAGAGAAACAATTCGTGATTAAAATGAGTGCTTAAAACCAATAAAAGTTCGATAATTGGACTTCTTCCAAAAGATTATTTCGAATATAATTTAAATTGTAGATTTTATAAAAAAATAAAATCAAATAAATAGCACTAATTTTGAAAATTTCTTTTTAATTTAAGTATAAAAATCCATAATCGTAAATAATTTACAAATACAATCGAGTTCAAATCCTGCAATTCCTGGAGTTGAATGCATGCATCAAATGTTGTTTTCATGAGTCCACAAAAGATAAATTTATTAGGTTTAAGCAAGAAATTAGAAATTTATATAAACAAGTTCCTTAGAAATACATGAATGACTACTATGACTAATGTACTATCGAATTAAGTTTACACTCCTGAGCATATGAAGGTTAAGAAGTTTTCAAATTACTAATTTTTGAATCGTTTTATAGATTTAAAGCTGATATTAATATTTTAAATCATTGAATTTTTTATCACAATCATAGAGAGCAAAAAAAGTGAGGAGATGTAATAAAACCACCAAAACTATTAACCTGCTCCACTTCAAATTCAAGCGAAAACTTATGAATTTAACATTAGCGTGTTATTAGTGAGATGTTAATTTTTGAGGACTTAGATGTTATTTGTAACTAGTATCATAACTTCTTTGTATTTTAAATGTGAGGAAAAACGACTCCTACAAAGTGAAGAAAATACAGACTCAAAAGATGATTTTCTTACGGTTGTTATTAAAGATACGAGTGAATAATTATAATTCAGTTTTTATTTAATAAAAAGCAAAAAGAAAAGAAATAATTAAAATCTTAGATAATTAAAAATTAATAATTTTTTTAATATTTATCTAAATGTCCTCGGTTTATTAGACTTTTTGTGTTTCTGAACAAATGTTTAAAATGATTGTAATTTTTATAACGATGTTAAAAATAACTACTACAAAAGTTGAAAATATTCATTGGATACTTTCGATGATATTTAGATGTCGATTGTAAAGAATGACTTTTATTATTTTTTGTTAATGCACAAACCATAGAATACTATGACACAAACATTCAGTATTTTTAAAAAATTTAAAATTAAAAAAAAGAAAAAAAATCATGAAAGGCTTTAGACAATTTGGAAGGTTTTTGTTCCAAAATGACTTAAAAATATATTTTTTATATAACCTATACCGTGGTACCTCGTAAATATTTTATCGAAAAGAAGTTATACCCCTATTATACATATAACAAACACATAAATTCTAAACATATGTATGTATTTAGAAGATTATTTCGAAAAAAATTGATCGAATTGTCTTTAATAAACTTTTTATGATTATTTTATGTTTTTTTTTAGCAACCCGTTAAACCTACAGCAGTTCGAGCGAACAATAAATCAAGTGGTTCAACAGAAGGTAATTTATATAATTTATATAATATTATTAAAACAAAAAAACTTAAAATTTTTTTAACGGTAAAAAAACTATTACAGCTCCCACGAGTAAAATAATTAGTTCAACACCTAGCAAAAATCACCATCAACCCCAAACGCAGCAGCAACATCATCCTACACAACAACAGACAGCAGCAGCTGTTGTGGCGGCTGCAACAGCGTCTTTAGCTTCTGGTAATCATACCTCGAACAATATAAACGCATCTGGAGCACCGACATTAGCAGCAGCTGTGGCAGCTTCGGCGGCATCTAATGTTACAGTTCACAACAATCCTGCCGTACAACAGCATGCTCCAGCGTCCACGTTACAAGGAAATCCAACAATAGCATCTGTTACTGCATCCTCAGCAAATTCCACCATTTCAACACAACAAATACAAGGCCAATCTGTGATTCAAGCTACACCGACAATTGCATTTTCAGCAGTTGCAAAACATAATACATGTAAGTTGTTTTATTATTATTTTTGTTTTAGTTTTTCATTTCGAATAGAGGATTTCATTAGGCATGTTAAAAATTTTATTTTCTTTTATTTTTTCATTTTGTGTAACCATCAATATTTGTTTTTGTTATCTTTTAAGCACATCTTGAAAATGGTCCTGTACATGGTGGAGCTTCTTATGCAATAGTTGGTGGTTCTCAGCAACAACAATTATCAAATCTTCAAGCGAATTCCTCTCATTTACAAAATGGTGTGTATATAGATAATATACTTACAGATGTATATGTACATTACAATAAAATATACTGTAACAAATATTCTATATTGATATATTTTTATAATTTATAGCCCATAATACTTCCAATAATTCTACAGTAGGTAGCATTGCAAATGTAGTACAACAAGGAGCAAATCCTGCTAATGTTAATAATTTGGCAGCATCTGCAGCTAATTGCATTTCACCAAATAGTATTGCCGGTTTGCAACAAGCTCTGAACGCACAGCAACAAGTACTGGGTATGGGAGCAAATAACAACAATGCGCGAGCATCACCGGGACTGCTTTCACCTAAACATATGAATGGTAAGAAAAAAATCAGTTATTTTGTGCCCCTTACCATGTACATTGTAAAGGGTATATAAGACTCGGCACAATTAAATTTTACTTTACATCCTGAATATTAAAACAACTTTATTTATTATATTAAATATTAGGATTGCCTGTTACAAGTGTAGCTAATAATAATAATACCTCATCTGTTGATGCTATCTCATTAAAAACAATGGCTCAAGAAGCCATCAATCGATCTGTGATCGATACGAATAACCTTTCACAACAACAAGCGTCTAGCATCGATAACAGACAGCAACAACAAGTACTCCAGCAGCATTTTTCATCAGATACAACTGCCAATCCACAGCAACAGCAGCAGCAAGCAAATACAACAGCAGGTCTTGTGGCCTCCGTGACGGCATCAACAAATGGACCTACATCAATTGGCAATACTTCTACTAACAGTGGTAGCAATGTTGGTTCCATTGGCAGTAGCATAAATGCATCCGCTTTAAACAATGCTGCCGGTCAGCAGCCAATAGGAGCAGGTGCATCATCTGCATCAAATAAGCAACAATTATCGCAACAGCAGCAACAACAGCCTACAAATGAAGCCCATATACCACCTCTGCTGGGTGTGGCACCACTGGGTCCATCGCCACTGCAAAAAGATCACCAATTACAATTCCAAATGATGGAAGCGGCTTATTATCATTTACCAACACCTAGTGATTCGGAAAAATTAACAACATATTTTCATCGAACTCCAGTGCAAACGCCAGCGCATTATCCACAGGTAATTTGAAAACTTTTTACAATAGAACGAAATATTTTGGGAGTTTTTGTTTAAAACATATTTTAACACAATGAAAAACAAACCCTTTTATTTATGAAAATTATGCTTCTACTAAAAATGTATTTCTTTGTTGTTAAAAGAACTTTTCTCATTAAAAGAAATGAAAATATAAATATAATATTTTTTCTCTGTTGTATTTCAGCAACAACTTCCAATATACGATACAGTTGAATTTTATCAACGTCTCTCAACCGAAACATTATTCTTTGTTTTCTATTATATGGAAGGTTCAAAAGCTCAATATTTAGCAGCAAAGGCGCTTAAAAAACAAAGCTGGCGCTTTCATACAAAGTACATGATGTGGTTCCAAAGACACGAAGAACCAAAAATTATTAACGATGATTACGAACAAGTACGATAACACACAATTTTATTTATTTATTTATTTTATTTTTAGTTTTTTTTTCTTTTTTTTTTTTGTATTTTAATTCCTTAATATTTTCTTCCAGGGTACGTACATCTATTTTGATTATGAAAAATGGAGTCAACGAAAAAAGGAGGGATTTACATTTGAATATAAGTACTTAGAAGATAAAGAATTGAATTAAAATTGAGTGTAATCAATATGAAATTGATTTTGAAACGGATCTTCAACAACTACAATTGCATAAAATAAAACCAACCCAACTCCTCCTCCCTATGTATAAAAAAAATGCTTAAACATACAATTTGCATACAATTGCTTTTTTCTTGTTTATTACTTCCACAATTTTTCTTTCTATTTTTATTAATTATATATTGCGACTTTAAATGAAAAGATATGAAAAAACTAAAAACCTTTTTTAATGAAAACCGCTGATCCTTGTTCATTAATAATTTTTTTTGTTTTGTATACTTTGTTGCATAGAGTCGAAGCGGTTGTAAACTAATACTGCTTCTTGATTTTTTCATTGTTCTCTTTAACTCTCTATTACTGAAGTAAGCAAAAACTTGAGAAAAGTTGAATTTTTATATAAAAAATAAAAATTAAAAAAAACTACTGAAATTTTTGCAAATTCATATAATGTTAGTTGTACTCATTTTTCTTATTATTTTTTTCATTTTTTATTTTCTTAAAATTAAAAAAAAATTATATTATAAATATGATAAATTCGAAAAAAAAAATTTAAAATGGTTTTATTTTTCTAAATATATGTGTATGTTGTAATAATGAAGGGTCTTACTGCTTTTACAATAAGAAAGATATATCATATTGTAACAAGTCTTTCGAAAAATGTGTTCTATGACACAAAGGAATACGTACGCATTCTTATATAATATTACGGTTAATATACATTTATTTTATGTAATTAAATTTACATAAAAATAGTATTTTGGTCGTAACACCCAATTACTTAATTGCAAATTCGAAAAAATAATTTATGGAGCAGTTCTGTAAGAACTGTTGTACGTATTTTACAGCAGTACAAGTAAGCATTAATCCTCCGTGCACAGATTGATATAAAATTCATAACACTAAGTGATCAGTTGAAAGTTATATTTATTTTGTATTTCTTCAATTCTCTTTTTTTTTTTTTGCAATAAAAAGAAATTTTTGTATATATTTTTCATGTAGAAGATATGTTAGATATTAAACGAAATATAATTTGTAATATTTACATTCTAATAGTTGAATTTTGAGGATTAGTGTGTGTGTAGAGTACTAATATTTCGAAATTGTAGTCATATATACCCGAATACGACCCTAATAATTGCAAAATCACTAATGTACTAATCAAATAGTTTTATCTATAATAAAAAAATAACTATAAATTATATATTATATATTACTAGATTAAAAAGGCCGTATATTAAAAGAATAATAAATACTAATGGGCTGCTAACGTTTAAATAAATTGCCTTAACATCAAATTTTCTATTCGTTAGTTACCTGCCATTTTTTTAGTAAAAGTGCGGCTCTTAATATATATTAATTAGACTTCATAAAACAAGTAGAACGAACAAAAAACTACAATTTCTTGAAATTAAAAGTTTTGTTAAATAATTAGTTCTTTTTGGTTTTTCATTTTTATTAATTTTTAATAATTTATTTTTAAATAAAAATGCATTATAAACACACATACCATTCACTAACCATTTATTAACATAATTGTAATTATATACGCAATACAAATTAAATTTATAAAAAAAAAAACTTACGCAAACATTTTTGAATAGTTTCTAAAAAACACTCGTTATTTATAACTTATAACTAGATACAATTTTCCAAAAACGAAAAAAAAAAATTTTTTTTGGTAAAAATTATTGATCACTTACATTTTTTTTAATTAAGCTCGTTAAAATATTGCTAAATATACACAGTTTTAATTTACTAATAGTTTATCGTTAATAAGAATAATACCTACTAAATACATTACAATATTAATGTGTAATTAAAGCGCTTTTAGCGTTTTTTGCTAAATCGTATCAATGAAATACATACATGAAAAATCATGGAAAGTTGTAGCATGAAATCCATAAATATTATTCAGTGAATTAATATTTAAAGAAATTTTTAAAAAATATACACCCAAAACAACAAATAAAGTTTTTAAAAAAATATATATCATAATAAAAAGATTTATAAAATATATATTTCAATTTATAATGGTACATACATATGTATATGTAAATATAGTTTTTAAAGATAATATTTTACTTATAAAATAGTGGTGGGGTATGTCATGTAAAAGGTAAGACCCAAAACGTATTTCTTGTATTTTTGTTTTCAATATTAATATACAATATATGTACATCAAACGATAACTATATAAAAATAACTAAACCCATATTTCGTAATTTTTCTAAAACTATGTATGTGAACGAAAAAATGACTCAAAGGGTCGATTGCAAAAATGTCGGTAATAATAAAATTTTAATTCAATCCTTCCAGTAGTTTAGGAGATATATACTTGGTTTATATAAACTTATTTACAAATAAAGTTATACGCAGATAGTATATTTTTAATAAATATATTTTTATATTTATATATGTATATTTTTAATAAATATATGTATATATATATATATATATATATATATATATATATATATATATATATATATATCTTTTATTAATAAATTAAAATTAATCCACATTTTACACCTTATTTGTAAATAGTTTCGTTAATGATGAATTGTTTTCGTGAGTTAATAAGTTACAATAAAAAAAATTATACGGCAACGCATTACACATTTATATGTAAATAATAACTGTGTATAAACGTAATAACAGACCAAAATTTTTGCGATCGGTCCCACTGTGTGACTTTTTTTTTTAAATTATTTAATAAAGATTTATTTTTTTATTTATACATAATTTTTCATCTGAGTTCTAATGACGTTTTTATCCTTCCTATCTTTCTTGTACCATGCTTTCTGTTAACTATTTTTTAAATATAAGCATATTTAAAATATTTAGCTTTCGTTTGATTTACAAATATACCATTAATATTGCTGGGAAAACATTTCTAAGATTTGTTCTGAAATCATCAAAATAAATAGCCGTGTAGCATCCTATTCCAATCATCGTAGGAAGTTGATGTTGTAAACGATGTCCCCTTTCATAATTTTAGGCACGTTTAACCTTCATGTGCTCGGGAATGTAAATTTAAGTAGACTACATTTGTAGTCATCCATATATTTCTGAAACAAAATATCAAAAATATTTAAAACGCTTGTCAATTTCTTGTTCTTCATTCAATTTTAATGAAATTTGGCTTTTTTATTAAAATTTTCAGTGCATATAGACTTGGTAATTTAAAATATTGAAAATTTAAGTCGAACTAAAAAAAAAACGCAATAATAAAATAAGTAAATGCAAATCGCGAAAATTGGACCATTACAATGTTTGTTATAAGATTGAAAAACGACTTTAAGTATAGGTTACCGAAAATAAATTTCTTTTGTCAATTGAACTTCTTGAATTTCGGTAGGATCATTCCGTTTTATATGGTGACTACATATGTAGTCATCCGATCAGGAGATAACCATTTCAAAAAGTATGGTATAGAGCCATCGTATGTAATTTTTTGTACAATATTAGTATTTAGAGGTACTTAGTATAATTTTTAGGAAACTACTGAAAACCTTGGGTCCTATTACTGCAATTTTTTTTTAATTCATGCGCAGAATCCTACAAATGTAGTCATCCGAGCACATAAAAAAGTTTCGAGTTTTCCAAAATGGGTGTCAAAAAATATATATTAATTTTTAGCTCTTTATGAAAAAAATATCTAAAAATTTATTTTCGATACAATTTTTTGCAAAAATACATATGAAGCATGGAGCGTATAAGGGTGTATAAACCAAATTTTTCAAAAGCGTTTTTTTTTTTTTTTTTTTGCATAATATAATTTAAGTAATCAACATACATCTATTTATATAAAAATAATTTAAAAAATCATTTCAGCGAACAAATTGCTTTAAAGACACGATTTTATTAATTTTTTTATTTTTTCATGCTCATTTTGAATAAATGGAGTACAATCCATTATTGGAATGACACATGAACTTCAGAATATGAAGACATTTCAAATTTATGTAATATTGCAAAAAAAATTTATTATCTTATGAGTTTTAAAGCATCAAATTAAAGACAAGTAAAAGGGTATATATCCATCATTTTAATAATATAAGATAATCTTTTAATATGATTTTATTAATAATGTGAACAAATTCATTCAGAAAAACAAGTAAGTTACATTCAATTGATTAAGTCATACATACATCATGCATTTTTAATATTTTTGGAGGGGGTTTTTCATGCATATTGTCGTTCGGTTATTATAAGATTTTGTAATGTAATTTATATTTCTGTAAAACATATAAATATGTATATCGGAATATAATATATAATATAAGGCGTTCATAAACATCAATTACAATTGTTCTATAAAAATATATGGATATTCCATTTTAAGCTATTTTCAGCCGTAAAATTTGCCATGTTTTGATCCAAATTTTTTAGCGATACTTTGCATACAGATAGTTGCTTAATAAATCTTACCAAGTAAAAAAGTTAAGAAAATTATTAAGTTTAATGATTTTATGAAGTTTTTATAGTCTCCTGCAAAATTTATATATTATACGCGTCCATGCTTCGTATGTATATGAAAATTTCATACTTTTGTTTATTTTGTTTTTTAAATATTTTTTCCATAATATAGTCAAAATTACGATTTTTTGAGATCTATATCAGATTCTCAAAATCAGTTTCTCCGGACACTTTAATGTATACATACATGTTAGGGGTTTAACTTTTTTGTTGGCCATATTACCATAGCAACACCTTAAGCAAATATTTTCTAGATAATGAATACCGATCTTTTTAATCCACTTGGACAAAAATACTTCATACACCAAACGCGATTTCTAAAAATGTTTTTGTACATTTTTTTAATATTTTTATTTGTATACAGTGTTACATGTGAATAAAACAATATTATCTATAAAAAATTCTCCCCGCGATCGCAAAAAATTAATATCATATTCCTTTATACCTTTCCATGCTCTAAAAGAAACAAGTCTTAACCCTTACGTAGATATTTTGTAGTTTAAAAATGGAAGCTTTTCGACTTCAATTTCTCATTTTTTTCATTATCGAATCAAATTACGCAACTGCCCTTTTTGAAAAAAAAAATTGTAAAAATTATGGACATTTTTGCTGAAAATTTTATTTTGTGAAAATAATTATTTACCAATAACTAAAAATATAAATTGTTAGTCTTTGTATAATTACATACATAATATGTATACATAATTTAAAATTATAATAAATGAAATATGAAATATTTTTATTTATTATACTGTTACTTTTTTATGTTTTTTTAACCCCAATAAAGAAAATATATATTAAGTATCATTAAGACTAATACATAATGCAGACATAAAATGAAAGACTTTAAGTCATATTATGATAATTATTATTAATAACATAAAGGGAATACTAACTATATTAACAAACAACTATTAAACAACAGCGGAAGTTGCAGATGATGAGTTTATCAAATCGTTTATGTTTGTCACATCGTCATCATCCACTTGCCAACCGTTGTCGTCATTTAAATTTGTGTCGCCATCAGTAAGCGTAGCAGCAGCGAATCTTGAGGTATTCACTATAATGTTGTCGGGTTCTAACCAATTAGTGGCACCTCGAGCAATTATATTATTTTCAAGTGTTTTCTTGTTGGTCTCTATAACAGGCTCCATATCTTTAAAGAAATCAAATTCGGACGATTCGGGATTTGTTAATGACGTTGTCGTTGTTTGTACTTGTATGTCAAGACATGACAAATCATCAGTTATTGACAATAAAGCTAAGGGCTTTAAAGAGGAATGTGATGAAGAATTTGTAGATTGTGCTGTACGATACGAATCTGTTAGGGATATTTGTGAGGGTAAGGTGTTATAGGAGGAAGAGTTAGTTATATTGGTGGTAAAAGATGTTGGATACGATAGTTTATCTCTTGAATCATCATTCAAAGTTGTTGTCGTTCTTGTGATGGTGGTTTTTACTAAGTAATCGTTTTCATTAAAATCACTCTTTTCGTCACTATCAATATCATTGTTCTCCCAGTCAGACCAAGCATCATCATCCACATCTAGTACATTATTATCTGTATCTGACATATTTCTGTTGTCTTCCTTTTTAAGATCTGTATTTGGTAAGTCAGTGTTTTCATTTATTTTATTATCGTCGTTTTCATCCTCTATTCCATTGTTTGAATCTTTTATAGCGCTACACTTAACGTCTTCACCACCATCAGGACTTAAACGCGGCGGCATGTTATGTTCGAATATTTCAGAATTAATGGCTTGAGATAACGATGAATAGCTGTTGGTCTTGCTTAAGAGATTTTCGGGTATAGGACTACCTGATACCATTGGACAATCATTACTTTCACCCAAGACAGGAGTAATGGACCTTGGTTCCACCCAGTGGGTATTAATATCCGAGACAGCGGCTTGAGGTCTGCCATCTGAAAACAATCTGGTTCTTTGTCCACCCAGTACAGTGGTGGCGCCCAAAGTGGGTATCAAATCAGCCATACATCTTAAAGTCTTGGCCACTAAAACATCATTCGTATCTTGCATACCAGTTACCAGATGTGGTAATATATACTCCTCTAACTCTTCCTTTGTCAAAAGTCTCACGAATTCCATGAAATATTCTAATAAAATTAAACGTATTTGGGCATCCCTTAAGCGAAACATTTTCAAAATGTGAGGCATCAAATATTTGCTGTAAGTGGGACTAGAAAAGAGTGCGGGCGAATAATCGGTTTTTGTTCTCAAGACATAAGGTGTGACACACAATTGAGCTGTGGGATCTAGCAAAACCATACGAGAGAGTAGATCGCCAGCAAACTGTGACCCCACAACCTCTTCTTCGAAATAACGTAGACGATCTATGAGAGCTGTGAAAAATTCTTGTTTTTCTTGATTACTTTTCAAAGGCAATTCGAAAAGAAAAGAGTGTATTAACACAAATTCGTGATTAAAGTAGGGATGTAATAGTACCGCAGAAAGTTTTGGCCTCATTTGCGGATTTTTATGTTTCAAGTGTGTGGCACAATATTCTCGAAATTCTTGTACATGAGGAATGGGAGCCGAAGATATTGATTGTTTTTTGTTATTGTTTGAACATTTTAACAAAATCTCTTCGCATAAGTTAGCAAAGGCATATTGTTCTATGGTTTCCATATTTTGTTCCTTTGATTCTTCCGGATCTACAGCGGGTTGATAGCGATAAGCATTAGCGAAATCAAGTAAGATTTTTGTTACTTCCTTTTGCTTCCACACATATTCAAAACCCGCCAAACGCCAACTGCCCGAGTCGGTAATATAAACTGATTGTGTACATATATTTAAATGTCGGGCCATAGCCTAAAAATTGTGACGTTAATAAATGTAAATATATCACATTTGTAATATTAAGTAAAGGTATTCAACTTTTTACCTTTTCTATTAAAAATATTAAACTGCACAATATTGTACGTAGACCTAAACACACTTGAATATCTGATTGCTGATTTAAAACAGTCTGTAAAGGACGTACTCTTTCGGTAGCTAAATGTTTTTGACCACCTTGTTCCCAAGTGCAAACATATTTTAAAATGTATGGATGTCTATAAATCATCAGATTCTGCAAAGAAAATACATTTGATAAATTATTATGCACATATGTGCATATTTAACATAAATCAAATTACCCTTATAGCCCTTTCCATTGGTCCTTGGGCAACCCACAGTTGTCCTGTGACCACTGGTTCGCCTTGGAATACTGATAAATACTGTTTTCCCTCCTCATTTGTAGTGGTAGCAGCAACAGAATTGAATAAAGCCCAGAAATCATTGGCCTCTACAGCGTTTTTATCGATTTCCAAACCTTTTAATTTACTATTTTCGTTTCCCATCTTGTATATTTATATATTAAAACAAATTATTATAAATTTTTAATTGTTATTCAACTTTTTTTGTATAATTAATTCATATCTTTTAGATTAAGATCCTTTTAAAATAATTTCTTTTAGTTTTTTTTAATTTGTCATAATTTTTTATTTTATTATTTGACAATTGATAAAAATATATAGAAGGCAAAAGTTGTCAAAAATGTTGACGTTTGTTTTGAAATATATATTTTTTTTACTGTGTATACAACTCCGAATTATTTAAAATACTTTTTTGTTTAATTCTTGATTTCATTAACCATAGTTATAAAAACAAATAAATTAAATTTTATTAAAAAAGTAAAATTAATCGATTTAACTGTATTTTTTGTTATTGTTTAACAAAGACCTGCGCCGAACAATTTTGACGGCAGCGGCGGTTTAAAATCCGCTATTAGCCGACTGAAAGGTAATCATAAGAAGTTTTTATTTCCTTATTTTCGCATCGTCTTATCATAGTGTCTACATTAGGCAAATTTATATCAAAACAAACGTCAAAATCAGTGCGAATATATACAAGGTAACCTTAGTTGAACGGTTGATTATTATTTTGGTTGTTACAGTTGTCAAACTGCATATATAAAAAACAATAATGAATACGCCATATTGTTGTTTTTGTGCAACTGTTGCCACCTTCCACAAATTCGCGTTAAGTTTGACGTTTGTCTTGATAAAAAAATCTCTAATGTAGACACTATGTAAAGAGCAACGGTTCCCAAACGTTAGTCCACGTCTCTATAGGTGTTTGAAACGTCAGAATTTTTTCTTTACAATTCTGCACGATGTATTAAAAAACTTAAAAAATAATTTATACTAATCAGTCAATCAAACTAAACAATAACAAAAAAAAAAAACTATTTTTTGTATTCATTATAAACAAATTTATGCAAAGATTAAAAAGAAGCATTTTTTGTTAAATTGTGCCCAAAACGCACAGTTATGGCAGATCCTTTTTTATAGAAATCTTGTTCTCATAAAATCTTAAAAATCATTTTTAAAGTTAATTAAACAACTTTATTTTAATATAAATAGTTTTTTTTATCTACCCAACAAACGAAATGATGTTGTAATGATATCAATGATATTATTTAGGTGATAAAGAAGCGCAAGAACATCATTTATTATTCGAAAATATCATAATTTCTGAAAATAACGTTATTAATAATGATATCGTTGAATTTAAGCAGCGCGATAATTTGGCAATATATTCCAGAATATATACATACAAACCAAGATTGGTTGAATATACATATAATATTCCAACTATTTTATCAAAAAATAAAAATAAAACGAGATAATAATAAACTAAAGTACATCCTGATCCAAATAATTTTATATGAAATCCGAAAACAGTAATCCGAAAACAGTTTCTCTTAAAATTCAAGCTGATATTGATTACTTTATCTTATCCTCTTTTATTTTTTGTAATTCCACTAAATTATGCTGTAAAAGTATAATTTTCATATAATATTTTTTCTACAAAAATCTTTAATTTATTTATACATATTTATTTTGCTGAAATTTTTGAAGTTTTTTACTTAGAAAAAGAAAAAATAATTTCTATATTTTATCATATAATTTTAAAATTATGATATCATTAATGATACTGTATCGTTTGTTGGTTTGTTGGGTTACAACGTTCTTATAGCTTGAGCCTAAAAGAGCTAAAATAAATTTAAACACATTTAACATTAACCTAAATAATTTATTTTACCTATGCACACATTTAACCTAAATAATTTATTTTCAATTTACACGATGGATAAGCTGCTAGCAAGGTTTTAAAATCAAAATCTAGCATTTGCCATTGCACTAACAGTTCCAGCAATTGTTCATTGGAGCGGCAGATTTGAAGACATTAGATATACTGGTAGATCTATATCTGAGATCATCTAATGGCACCAACAGCATGAGTAGTGCTTAACATGCTTACCTGAAGGGTAAATCTGTTGAGAATGCGCTGAATGATGTGGTGGGCTATATAGAACAAGGACTTTACCATGGCCGCGTTCTTGGATATTGAGGGAGCGTTCAATAATATAAAGATTGACGCTATTAAGCAGGCGCTGGTGGATCTTAAAATACATGGCTTCTTGATCGAATAGAGAATCCTCATGCTGAGCAACAGGATTATCAACTCGAGCTTGGGTGGAGTATGTTTAAGGAAACTGGTGACTAGTGGGACACCGCAAGAGGGAGTGCTCTCACCCCTGTTGTGGCTATTGGCTGTCGACGTGATTCTGCGTCAATTTGACAGCAGGAGACGGAAGATCGGCATATGCTGATGATGTGGTCATACTGGTAAAAGGAAAATTTCTTCCCACAATCAGTGAAATCATGCAGTCCGCACTGGTTGAGCTGTCCTCTTTGGCCGCTGATAAATAGCTGGTAGTGAATCCAGAGTTGGTTCTGTTTACTAGAAGGTACAAGATAGAGAATTTCAGATTACCGGTACTATGTGGAACGGAACTGAGACTTTCCAACTCGGCGAAATATCTTCGGGTATTCCTCGATAGTAAGCTGACCTGGAAGAGGAATGTTCAGGAGAGACTCAAACGTGGCCTTAATGCCTACTACACCTGTAGAAACTCCATAGGTAAGAATTGGGGATTCAAACCAAAGGTTGTAAATTGGATCTACACCTCGGTGGTGAGACCAATTTCTACTTATGGTTGTTCTGTTTGGTGGCAGTCACTGGAACGAAAGAGTAAAAGGAACCTTTTGTCGAAGGCACAGAGGTGTGCTTCAATTGACATTACAGGTGCAATAAGAAGTACACTACAAGCGGCTCTGGACGTCATACTTCATCTCTTACCCATTGAGGAGTTTGTGAAGGGTATGGCAGCAAGGAGTCTGCTGGGACTTAATGAATTAGGACTATTAGGTTCATCAAGAACAGGTCACTCCCGGGTCATATACGAGATCAGTTATGGTGAGGTTAATTTGAACTCCACGAGGGCATCAGATTACACGGCCGATGAATCGGACTTTGGGGTAAATCCTGTAGTGGTGATACTTGATAGGGAGGTCTGGTCCGGCACTGAGAGACTGTACGAAGGTTGTGCAGTATTCACAGACGGATCAAAGATGGATATAGGTACTGGTGCTATATTATGGGCACCGATCTAAAAGGCTCTTTTAGTCTACCTGATGAGTGCAGCGTTTTTCAGGCTGAGATTCTCGGCATCTTGAAGGCCGCAGAATTACTCAGGCGGAACGTTGTGAGAGGTACTGAAGTTACTCTCTATGTGGACAGTCAGGTGGCTCTGAAGGCTTTGGGGGCACATCTGGTGAAATCCAGGCCAGTTGCTGACTGTAAGAAGTCACTGAGAAAGCTGATGGAACACTACATGGTGAGACTCTGCTGGGTACCTGGCCACTCTAATGTATCTGGTAATGAACTGGCAAGGCAAGGAAACCCTCGCTGAGTTTCTTCTTTGGGAAGATCAATGATCAATGTTAGTTTTGCACTTGTTTTTTGAAAGACAGAATAACATCATTATTCAAATATCATTTTATCGTGATTTTCCTTTTAGCCTGTTTTTCGTATACCAAAATATTTTCACAAATTTTTGATTTAAATAAAGACAATACACACAAACACTTTAAAATTAAAAAAATAATATTAAAAAAAAAAGAGTGAACAAATATAATTTTCAATCATAATTTTTAATTTTTTGTATTTAAACTTTGAAATTTTTACAAATTCTTTTTTCAACAAATTTCTATGTATTAAAAATACTAAAATTTTGTATATTTTTTGTTTGTTATATAATTAAACTCGATTCGAGTTGCTTTTTTAGCTTTGAAATATATGAAAAAACAAATTAATTTGTTTGTGTTTTTGAGAAAACGACTCGTTTTTCAAAAAACCTCTGTATGTGAACATAGCATAAATCGCATAATTTCCTGAAATGTTCAAGTTTTTGTTTGTTTTCTAACAGAATTGTATTTTCTGCTTTTACTTATTCCGCTCGCTGTCGCAGCAGTGACATTATTAGTATTTGTGATACTTTTCTCCATACACGCTCCATATCTGCTTTAATATGTAAATCAAATATGTATGGAAGGCTGCCGTTTTATTTGCTATATGAGCAAATAAATAAAAACATACCCCAGTTCTACAATTAAGATAAAATGTGAGATAACGCAAGCGGAAGAGAGTAACCATTTTGTTTTTATATTAAATCTTAAATAATGGGTACACGCATTCTAATAAATCCTATATCATTATTTTCAATCAGTCACAGACTAAACATGTCCTTTTTTAGCACAATTTTTGTAAAAATATTTTATTAAATGTAAAACAATAATTAAAAGAAAACAATTTTACAAAAAACATTGTTTTTTCCAATTTCCAAAATATGAACACACATACAAACTTTCCTGTGTGCGTGTATTTTTTGACAGTTCATCTTATAAGATGGTTGTGTAGAGAAATCTCATCACAACAGTCTCATAATATATCTTATAATACTAATATTTAAATCTACACGTGAAATAATTTTCTCAGAGATCGAATTTGACACTCTCTGACAGAAAAATCTTACATATTAGACAATTTTTTATCAAGACAAACGTCAAACTTAACGCGAATTTGTGGAGGGTGGCAACAGTTGCACAAAAACAACAATATGGCGTATTCCTTATTGTTTTTTATATATGCAGTTTGGCAACTGTAACAACCAAAATAATAATCAGCTGCTTAATTAAGGTTACCTAGTATATATATACGCTCTGATTTTGACGTTTGTTTTGATAAAAAATTGCCTAATGTAGATACTAGGTAAGTCTAGATGATGGCGATTTTTCGCCAAACGTGGCGATTTTTAATTGCTTTTGGCGTCTGAATTTTCCGTTTGGCGACATGGCGATTTTTTTTTTTTTGGTGATTTATAAGATGATGGCGAGATCGACTATTTTTAATATTTGCCTATCTAGTAAAATTAAGAACCTTAATTTGTAAATAGCTTCAACTTAGTTTACGAAATTTTATCCCCAAAAAATATATTTTACAATATTTTTGTATTAAATGTTTTTTTGTTTGGTTTTTGTTTTCCATCATCTTTCAAATATATTAAGGATATTAATGATTTCGGTTACAATGAAATAAACGTTAGTAAAAAAATTAATTCTTTGAATATGACCAATATTGTTATAAAATGTTAGAAAAATTTCATTTTGATAGGCTAAAAAATTAAATTTTTAGTTTAAATTTAATAATTTACCCCAGTATTAACAAATTTTTAAATTAAAAATATATTTTAAATCAACATTTCATAAAACTTTGTATCTAAAATTGGTTTGTGAATACGAGGGTAAATTTTTGAATTTCAACAATATAAATAATTAATTTTTAATTATTATCAAATATTTTTTAAATGGTAATAAAAAAATAATAATTCTGTAAGCAGGCTAACTCTTGTTACCAATGAGCAACTTTCTAATTAAAAAAATAGAAACATTTAAAATTTAATTTAATTTGAAAAAACGGCTGTCACCATTGAATTAAGCGTTCTCGAATTAGCTTTGTCAGTAGTCAGCCCAGTTTGTTAAAATTTGCAACTAGCACAGTGTTATTATCAGCTATTGCATTTATCATTGGATTTGTTAAAGCTGAATTTACATTTACAAATTAAAAAACTTATAAAATTTTAATTTGGCGATTTCTAGTTAACAATTTGGCGACAGAGGCTCAAAAAATCTGACAACCCTGGTTCTAGCTGGTATGATCATACGTCGCTCTATACGTCGCTCCATACGTCAGCGCACCAACATCTGTCAGTTGTAGTACGTGAAGAGCAAATTCTTGCCACGGAAATTTATGAAATGGCAGGTCTACTAAAAATGTCGCTGACATCATAAGAAAATTATGAAGAATTTCTAAAAAAAATAATGTTAATGTTTTAAATTTAAGGAATTTTATGAATTTACTAAATGTTTTACATTTTAATTTACTAAAAGAAGCTTTGCCATTATTTAGGTTTAAAATACAACACTGTTAAACCTAAGTAATGACATGAGCTTAAGCATTGTCTAGTCACTGCACTCGGACCAAAACTGTCACCATTTGTAAAATTAAGGTGGTTGGTAGCTGTGCCGGGAACTTGAATGGCTAGTTAGTGATTAAAGAAGACTAGTCCTAACAATTCCCCTCCGACGCCAGGGCACGGGTCGGTTGTAAATGTTGAGTAGCCTATTACATATACGCCGTTAATGCTTGGGTGGTCCAACATTATAGGAGCGTAATCGTGGGAACAAAATATACGGAATCGAATAAATAAAAAACAAACTAATAAAGAACAAGATGGAACAACAAATAGCAGGAGGTGGCAAGTCCACCAAATGTGAAAAACCAGCTTCCAATTCTGCAACCAAAAGTAGCGAAGTGCCTCTAAACTTCAAACTAAGCACCTCAAAAGCTGCTTAAGACGGCGTTCCACGATCGTTTTTTTTTTTTTTTTTTTTTTGCTAGACTAGACGTTTTCTCTATTGACGAGGTTTTACGTCAGCCTAGAGTCATGGCAAGCATACCGGATGAACCGTCCAGAGGAGATTCTGGAAGTCATTCGGTTCGGCAAACCTGAGATCCCCACAAGTCATTTTAAGATGACCAAAGTATCAGAATCCAGTGGAGCATCCATGAGGATCGTCTTCGTTATGAATAAGGAGTCCCTGCGTTTCTTCGAGAGAAAAGCGAAAAAATATACTACGACTTAGAGTCTACTTTTCTACAGGTCTTTCGGGGAGACGACAGAGACAGATTGATTCAGGACGGTAACGATCCGACTCCGGAAGCAATGTTATATGAGGAGACTACTAGTTCTCTCGCTCAAGTTGATCTTCACCACTCTAAAGCAGCTTCGGCTGCGTTGATGCTCAGGATAGCTGAAAGAGGCGAGGATCTCGCACTTGCCCAAGAACCCTGGATCGCAAGTGAAAGAGTTTACGGACTTCGTGCTATATGCTGCAGGGTTAGGTAGGATACGATCGTGCATAGAGCAAGTAGAAAACTTAGTATTTTCATTCTCTCTGACATTTATATTGTCTCCAGCTATATGGCTCATGATAGCATCGAATCACCACCAAATGCCAAAGTTCGCGCAATAACCAAGGCGGCAAATGATAGGAACACACCGCTCGTGATTGGAGCTGACGCCAACGTCCACCATATCATTTGGGAAGCTCGGATACCAATGCAAGGGGTGAGTCCCTTTTCGATTTTAGATATTTTCAACAACGGTAAGGAAGCAAACTTTGTAGTTTCTAATAAAAGGGAGGTTTTGATATTACGCTAGTAAGTACTAGGCATTCGATCACTTATATATCGACTTCACTATAGAAATCCCTTTACCTGAGGAAAACCCGATTCAGAACAGGAGGAAAACAAACTGGACGAAACAATATGATCTTCTGTTCCAACTCCTCCCGAGCCCCCCGGCTATTTAAAATCGGCGTAACATTGAGTCCTCTGTTGAATTGCTAACAAATGCATTTGATAGAGCGACTTCTGTAGCATTTAGATCTAAGGTCTGCAGAGGAAGGAGTAAACTACACTGGTAAAACTAAGAAATAGGTGACACTCGTAAAGAGTGCTGTCGTTTATTTATTGTTAAATGAGGCTAAGAGATTGGGAAAAATAGATGATTGACCTACACCTTCGCAAAACAATCAACCCTAACTTATTGTCAGCGTCCCAACATGCCTATGTGGAAAGCAAAGTTGAGACGGCGTTGCATTCGCTTGTAAGGTATATAAAAAATGCTCTCGAGCACAAGGAATATGCATTAGCGGCCTTTCTTTATATAGAAGGAGCCTTTAATAATGTGATCTCGGATTCTATTAAAATGGCTATGGAAAGACTGAACTTACATCAGTCGATTATTGGCATCACATAATCTAACCATATATTTTAACCAACAGGGTTATAATCTCCACTATGGGTGCAGCTACCATATATGGATTAGAAAATAGAGGCACTCCTCAGGTGAGATTTCTCCAATATTTTAACAAACAGGGTTATAATCTCCACTATGGGTGCGGCTAAAATATATGGATTAGCAAATAGATGTACTCCTCAGGTGAGATTTCTATCTCCACTTCTTTGGAATATTGCTGTTAACACAATGCTAAGGGACTTGACTCCCAGAGATTCAAAACCGTCGCGTATACGAGTGATGTTGCGGTGGCTGTATCTGGAACATATTTAGATACCATATCCCACCGCCCTCAAAATTCGCTAGGCCTACTCAGTAATTGGAGTACAAATAGTGGCCTTAGCGTGAATCCAGAAAAAATGGAACTAGTTCTCTTTTCAAGGAGTTACAAAATTCCATCTTTCCCACTTCCTTTCCTAAATGGAGTTGAATTAATTGTGTCGGATAGTGCGAAGTACCTAGGTATAATACTGAACTCCAAGCTACTCAGAACTAGTTCCCTTCTTCAAAATGAAGAAACGTACCAACCAGTTGGTTGTTATCTTGCATATCTTTGATACTGCAGTACTTGTCGAAATTAGCTCAACAAAGATGGACAAACGGGTCCACATGTTCTATCTCGAGATAAATATGGCCCCAGTACGATCAAAAATGGTCGAGCTACATTCTGGGATTGCCATTATTACCTGGCACTGGTTTGCTGGTTCGCACGCTAGGAGACTATGACTCCCTTATAACGACTATTGTAGAAGAATAAATATTAGAACATTTTCTTTGTCAATGCCCTGCTCTTGCGAATATTATAACTACAGAATTCTGGAATCCACATATGTCTACTTTATATATTCTCAGCTGCCCATCTAACCTAACCTAGATTTAAATCATGTTAAGCCGAAATTTTCACGGCGGCAGACTGGCGCAGGTCTCTGCCTTACAGCCCATCTACACGTAACAAAATATGTAAGATTTTTCTGTCAGAAAGTATCAAATTCACCCTCTGAGAGAATTATCCACGTGTAGATTCAAATTTTAGTATTATAAGAAGTGTAAAGAGACTGTTGTGATGAGATTTCTGTACACAACTATCTTATAAGATGAATTGTCAAAAAACACATATACGAAAATTTGTTTGTGTGTATGAATGTGAATTTTGAAAAGTACTAAAAGACCATCGTTTTTTGTAATTTTATTTTTTATTGAATGTTTTACATTAACAAAAAAAAAAAAAAAATGTATAAAAATTGTGATAAAAAAGTGCGATTTTCTTAAATAAAATGACATGGTTACTCTGTGACAGATTGTAAACAATATCTTATAGGATTTATTAGAATACGTGTACCCGTTATTTAAGATTTAACATAATATAAACAAAATGGCTACTCTCTTCTGCCAGCGTTATTTCACATATTATATCAGCGTTAATCTCAGTTGTAGGGGACACAACATTTTAGCGAGAGAGATAGAACTTGATAACAGTCAACTTAAAAATGTCTACGTGTAGACTAGGGGTAATCCTAGTTTAAAATGTAACGTGTGGACCAATAAGAAATCTATTACGCAATCTATTTCGCAATAAATAATAAAACAGAAAGCTTAGCAATAATATTTAACATAAGAGCTTTTAATAATATTTAACATAAGCTTTTTAACAAAAAAGAAAAGTGCAAAATAATTAATTTTGTTTTAAAAGACAAATAAATAATAAAAATGCGAAATAAATTAAAATTTTCGATAAAAAAAAACAGACAATTTAATATATAAATTCCTCATGTACGTTTTCTCCACCCCTTAACGCAAAATTGGAAATAATATTCTGCCGATGTTATTTCGAATGTTAAGAAATAAAATTATCTTCGTGTAGACGTAGAGTTATAGTTAGTGTTGTACTTCTATACTGAAGTTGGCTGCAGTTCGAGTTTCGAGTCTCGAAATATTTCCTTTAAACTGTCAAAAGTAAACTACATCTTTCTTTTATTTTTTCACCTACGTGTGAAGAACATCGCGTTTTTTTTTAACGTCGGTGTTTTATAACTGAAATAGTGAAAAATGGTAATATTGAATGGGAAATTTAAAGGAAAACATGTTTATAGTCAATCTTCCGTTAAAAATTATTGATTTATCACAAGAATTAATAAAAGATGTTGAAGAATTTTTAAGATTATTTGTTCACAATAATATTTTGATGTCATAAACAAATGCGAAATGAGTGAATATTTTTTCGAATATAAACATTCTTGTTTCTTTAACATTCTAGGGTTTCGTTAAAGTAGTCAAGAACAAGCAGTACTTCAAGCGTTATCAAGTTAAATTCCGCAGGCGTCGTGAAGGTAAAACAGATTACTATGCCCGCAAACGCTTGATCTTCCAAGATAAGAACAAGTACAATACACCCAAGTATCGTTTGATTGTACGTTTGTCTAACAAGGATATTACCGTGCAAATTGCCTTCTCTCGTATTGAAGGTGATCGTATTGTATGCGCTGCCTACTCCCATGAACTTCCCAAATACGGTGTTAAGGTATGTATTCTAAACTATTGTTTTGTTTCATTTGAAGCTTATATCAGTTATTATTTTTTAGGTTGGTTTGACCAATTATGCAGCTGCTTACTGTACCGGTTTGTTGGTAGCTCGCCGTATCTTAAACAAGTTGGGATTGGACTCATTGTATGGTGGTTGCACTGAAGTTACTGGTGAAGAATACAATGTTGAGCCAGTGAATGATGGTCCCGGTGCTTTCCGCTGTTACTTGGATGTCGGTTTAGCTCGTACCACCACTGGTGCCCGTGTTTTCGGTGCCATGAAGGGTGCTGTTGATGGTGGTTTGAACATCCCTCACTCCGTCAAGCGTTTCCCCGGTTACTCTGCCGAAACAAAGAGCTTCAATGCTGATGTACACCGTGCTCATATCTTCGGTCAACATGTTGCCGATTACATGCGCACTTTGGAAGAAGAAGATGAAGAAAGCTTTAAACGCCAATTCAGCCGTTACATTAAATTGGGAATCCGTGCTGATGATGTAAGTACTAAAAATTTGTTTCCATTTCGTAAATTACTGCTGTGACTTGCACCCATGACACCGGCTGTGTCAAAAGTGGACCACATTAAATTGTGAACCTATGTTCGAAATTTAAGGCTTTTTCAACCGTTAAAACCAGTTGATGGTTTTACAATAATTTTTAAAATTATGCACCCCGATTTGTTTGTAGTCTTTTGCATACATATACATATATACAAGTATATATATAAATAGTTGTTATTAGATGACGTCCATTTCTAAAATTACTGCTGTATCTTGACCAATGATACTGTTGTGCCAAAAGTGGACCACATAAACAAATCACCTATGTTCGGAATTTAACACCATTTGCAATGTGTTACTTTTCCTGTTTAAGGTGGTACAACAGAGTATGATAGCGGGAACATATTTTTTATATTTTAAAACAATATACCGAAAACTTTCATTAATTTTCGTAGTGTTGTCAAATTGTTTCATATTACTGCCTCCAAAGATAAATTTACTTGTTTTGTATTTATTAAGTTAAGTTTATTCCTTGTTTTTAATTTTATTTTATCTTTTTAATTTCAGCTTGAAGAAATCTACAAAAAAGCCCACCAAAACATTCGTGCCGATCCTACCCACAAAAAGGTAGCTAAGAGCGGCATCTCCAAGAAGAGGTGGAATGCTAAGAAACTCACAAATGAGCAACGCAAAACTAAGGTTGCCGAACATAAGGCCGCATATGTGGCTAAGCTTCAAGCAGAAACTGATGCCTAAATTATTTGAAGTTTATTGCGTTTTAACAACAATTATTACAACCATTTATTGCTGCTAAGATTTGGTGGTAAAAAGAAGAAAACATTTTATTATAAAATAATAATAATTAATATAATATAAAAAAAGATGTTTTTATCTAATGAAAAATTGCATTTGATTTTGTTTTTATTATTATTTTTTATTTTTCAATTAAAAGTACAAAATACTTAGAATGAGAGATGTTAAAATAATGAATATTTATCATAGATTGCTTCTGATATTTCTGGTGTATTTCGAACAAAGCAGATGTAATTGTTGTTCTTTTTCCCACAGCTCTAACTTTAATTTATAGTTCCGCATTTCGATATACTCCAGTTGCATCAATTTTTCTTTTTTATACGCCCATTGATCAAAACGATCATCTTTGCTTAAAGATGCAGATTCATCTAAGGGATCTAAAATTTAAAAGTTACAATACACATGAGATCTGATAATACCGTTTTTTTACCATCGATTAGTAATGTCTTCCTTTTTTTCTTATATTGCGGTTTTAAATCGTCTCTATTAATATGGTTGGGCTCAATTAATGGATCTGTAATAAGTTCGAAGTTGTCTTTATGATGAATGAAAATAAACAAAATACTTTCTTAACATACCATTTAAGTTATATTTGTTTTTCTTTGTCTTAGTATGAAGTGCCACGAAACTATCAGGTTTGGTAGCATGTTCTAATAGTTGATCTAAAATTAGTGGATTACATCTTTAAATTTATAAAACGTAATTATTCTTTCTTGCTTACCTGATGGATAAAGTTCTCTTGATTGGATATTGTTATCAAAGTTTGCATCCTGTAAATTTTTTACTATCCCAAAAGTTTCAGTCTCATCTACATCGATATTATGAATTTTCTGTATACCGTCTTGTTTTATATCTATAATGGAGGAAAACATGTTTTTATTTCTTGGTTCACATACTATTTTACTTAACTAATTAAAAATATACAACTGATTATGAATTTTTAAGTGCTAATGTGTTTTAAAATGGTTCAACATGAAACGAAAAAACTGAACAGCATCATCACTCTAACATTGCGAAAATTATGGAAAGGCTGCAATATTAAAATTAATGAGCAAATTTGTTTGGTATACTTCTGGGATCATCTACATAAATGGTCATACAGCATTGAAACAGTCCAATCGTTGTAGAAAGTGGAAATTTTACCATTATATTAAAAATATCGCCTTCCATAATTTTATGTACATTTAAAAATGTGGCGCGCAACAAATAATGTCTCCCACCTAATATAAATATTACATACACACACATACTTGTTGGAACTACTAAATCTCTGTCAAACGAATCATTTAACTCCAATGATGCTTGGTTATTTATTTCATATAAATTATCTCTGCTATCCACAGACAAAGTTGATGGAATTTTTAAAAATGCTGATTGTTTCTCCTTTTTAGGTTTCTTTTTTGGTGATGGTTTCTCCTTTCTAGGTTTCTTTTCTGAATGAACCTAAAAAAAGTTAAATACAATACTATAAATATAACAAGGATGTATACGTTGCGACCCTCAAGAATATTAAGTGTATTTAGCAGTAACTACAATTCAGGTAAGCCGAAACCGTAACTTAAATTTAAATTACCAATATTTTATGTGATTGAAGTAAATGCTGTTTTAAATTAAAATTTCGATTAGCCATCAAAGATTTTCTGCAAAGTTTACAACTAACTCGGTCATCATCGTCGGTTTTCAGAAAATAAATGCACAAACTATTACTTAATGTGGCCATAATTCAAGATACAATACAAACTTTAATATAAAATAAATATATTTTCTATCACCCAACAAAATATAGCCAAGCAAAATAAATGTGACTAAATATAGTAATATTAATAAAATTGTTGATATTGTGTTATAAACCCACAAAACGTAGTGCAGTTACTCCGACTACGTTTTTAAATCACAGCCTGTCTACTTGCGATAAATAAAAAAAGTACGTATTACATTTTTTATTTTGTTTATATCAGAACATATGGTACACAATTTTTTGATAAATAAACATATTTTGTTACTTATTGTCAAGATATTTTGCCAAAAGAAATTGTCATTTTTATTATTTTATATTTTTTTTGTTTAATCTTATTGTCGTTTTGTTTTATTTATTATTATTTATTATATATATATATATATATATATATATATATATAGATTCGCATTGATTTTGATGTAGACACGCCGTTAACATAACAAATTCGGGCTAAATATAGCATAGAATTGTCAAAAGTAAAAGTTTATTTTAAGAATAAATACCTGTTAATTAAATTAATGATTTTATTTGACTATTCCCATGTATATGTTCACATATAGACGTTAAAAAAACGAGGCGTTTTCGTAAAAACCACAAACAAACTGATTTGTTTTTTCATATATTTCAAAGCCAAATAACATCTCGATTCGAGTTGTTTAATTATTTAGCACACAAAAAACATACTAAATTTCCATACAGAGAAGAAATGTTCAGTATTTTTAGTACATAGAAATTTGTTCAAAAAAGAATTTGTGAAAATTGTTAAAAATTTTATATTTTGAATTAAAAATGTTTGTGTGTGTAATTTTTATCTAAGCAAGAAATTTATGAAAATATTTTGGCAAACGAAAAACAGGCCAAAAGGAAAAACATAATAAAATGATACGTGAACAGCATTGTGTTTTTCAAAAAACAAGTCAAAAACTAATGTGTGTGAATATAATATTATTTTTTGGCAGTTGACTCTTTTGAGGGTAAATTTCACTAGCATCTATCCACTTAGCTCACTCGCAGAAGTTACCAATGACCATGATACCAATCGCCACTTTATTGACCTATAGTAAGCGGGTAGAAGGAGTAAATGAATGTGCCCAAAAGTGCTAATCGTTCCCGTGTAGTTGATTGTGTATGCAAAAAAAGTGCCACCACGTAGTTGTGGAGGTGGCAATAGACTTTCTCTAGGACGTAACTAGTCAAGAGTCAATAGAATAAATTAGTGCCCTAATGTGGACGGTAAAGTAACTAGTTCGGAACCGACACAAAAAACTGCTGCGTTTTTTTTAATGTACGTTTGTGTAGATGAAGATAGAATGGCAATATACCCAATTTATCATCCAGATAATAATGTAACACTTTGTTATTACATCCATTTATTACATTCGGTAAATTAACGCAATATATAAAAAAGTTTTTTCAATAATTGTTATTTTTTTGTTCCGAAAATATTGGCAATTTATCATCTAGAGTAATCGCTTTCGTATTGTGTATTGCCATCTAGACAAGTTTTTTCCCGGAGAAAATTGTGTTATTGCCGTAATCATATTTTTCATCTAGGCAATACATTTGGCGAATCACTACCGTATTGTTGTATTGCTGGGATATGTATGCTTGTATGGATGTGTATGTGTATGTGTGTACATTAAAGCCAGTGATGTCAGACTGGGGGAATTTTCTCCTTTTGAGAGAATTAAAAAAAAATTTAGCCGAAGGGAAAAAGGGAAAAAACTTTTGTCAAAATATAGGGAATTTTTAATATGTTTACATTTTTCTCAAAAAAGACACAAAATTGAAATAAATAAGTAAAAAATTATATAATATCATACACACTTATTTAAGAATGGAAATCATAATTTGCTGAATGGATATTTTCAGTGTTAAAGAAAAATTAACAAAAAAATGTTTAGTGTTTAGTGTGATTCGTATAATTTATAAATGTAAATTCAGCTTCAACGAAGCCAATGATAATAGCAATCCCGATGGGAAAAATTACTTTTATTTGCATTATTTTATTTTATTCAACTAATAAAAAATTATTTTTGTGAATAATAAATTAAAATAAAAACGACTACTTATTATCATCAAAAATAAAACAAATAGGAAAATTTAACCACTTTAATAGTATTTATTATAATTAAACAAAACAATTGTTTTTGCAAAAGAAATAAATATATTTAATATATGCATAAGAAAAACGTCAATTCTTATAAAAATTAAAATATAAATTAAAAATATTTAAATAATTAGTATAAAATACTATAAAAAGAAATATTTTAATTAAACTTAGTTAAAATTACGTAGCAAAGATTTTGTTTGTAAGTAATTACGTATATGATGAAGGCACGGACTAGTACATTGTTAAATGAACCAAATAAATGGCCATCTGAAGTATTTAAGAAGAATGGATATTAAAAAATAGTTATTTAATAATTAGTAATATATTACCTTCAGATATATTTCTCATTTGTTTTATATTTTGATTTAAAAGTTTGCTTGCTGGATCCTTGATATAATCATCAAATACGGAGATGATTTTTTAAAAAAATGTTTCATAGTTTGAATGGTGTTTCCACTTAGGCACAAGTGCTTAAAGTAGATACCGGTGTAAGAAAATGAAAAATATAAGTTTATTAAAAATCCTATTCAACTAAATAAACTACATATTTCCGTACCAATTTAAATCCTAACGGATTTTTTACTGTAACCAAATATATAGTATATCAGATGTGCAGTAAACGATTTTTTGTTGCCGAACAATGGTTTTTAATTTCTACCCATGAAGAGCTCTCACTCAATATTACCTCAATACTATTTTTAACGTTTATTTTTGAATGATTTATAGCAATGTATAAAAAAATGTGGAAAGAATAATAAAATATATATATTTAGTAAATATATATATTTTAATATTACATAAAATAATATTTACCTATATTTAAAAATTATTTGTGGTCACTCCTAGTTTGTTTGTTCATTTATTTATTAGTAGAACACCGTTTTTTAAGAACGTTAAAATTTTCGTCGTACAGTTTTCCATAATACAAAACAACTCCTTGAGGTGATGGTCGTCAAGTAGCTGATTTTTTAAATTATGTATATTTGAATGGAAATAATTTATAAAATAAGTAAAGATAATTCTAAACATATCTACATTTTTAACATTACCGAGAAAAATATGAAAAAAAGGCTTCTAAATTTCCACAGGTGTAACAGTTGCTTTAGTTCTTTGCAGTTTGTACCATCCAGGAGTTTGCACATAAATTAACATTTTCTGCATGACTATCAGTTATTGGTGGATACTTATTAGTTCTTAAATATGTATATCTGATACACTTATTTTTCACTAGAATTTATTTATTCGAATATGTGTATACTAATTTTTTAAGCAAAAATATGTACATAGACCCAAAAACATACTCAAATGAACACGCTTTGTTACTAGTCGTTCAACTGATCTTCCTCTTGTCTAGATTAAAGAAATTTCTTCAATTCTACATATGATTCTTCAATTTTATTAAAATAAATTAGTTAATTTCAACGAAATTTCTTCAATTCTTCATGACATTAGTTAATTTTAAGATATTTAGTCAAATTGAATAATTTTATTCAATTTGACTAAAATAAATTAGTTAATTTTACCGAAATTTCTTCAATTCTACATAACCTTTAGTCTAATTGAAGAAATAAAATAAATTAGTTAATTTTAACAACATTTCTTCAATTCTATATGCGTTTAGTAAATTTAAAGAATTTTATTCAATTTGACTAAAATGAAATTACCTTTCTTCAATTTTACTTACCTTTAATCAAATTTGTTAAATTTTTTATTCGTATTGAAGAATATTTATTAAATTTAACTACTCTATTTTATTTAATTCTACTAAATTATAGTAAATTTCTTTATGTATTTTATTTTATCAAATTTTTGTAAATATTTTTTATTTTTTTTATTATTATTGACTATTGAAACCTGTATAAAATAATTAATTAATTGCATTGTATGAAGACTTACCTAAAAGTATTACAATATTTAAGATCTAAATAATTAAATAAGGACATTACTAATATCACAGTATTAAGTAATTGTTGTCAAAAAGGTCAGATTTGGCATCCGTAGGTTAAAATTGGCGGAATACACAGGTAAAGTGCACGGCCGCATTTGATTGCTTTATCCCAAATATACTGTATATGTTTTTTTTAAAGATAATTCCTAATTCCTGATGCTATCCTGTAGAGGTATAAAAACTTCCCTATGGAAATATAATAGCTTGTGTTTTACAAACATCAACTTTTGTCTTCCATTTATCAAAGTATTTGTGGGTAGATTTTAAACTATCTTCCTTTTTTTGATTATTGCGTTTGACAACATAAAAAGCTACTTGTTGATTCTGGCGAATATATAATCTTAAATATATATTGAATAAAGAGTAGGTGATAATGCCGATCCTTACGGCAGACATGCAGGGATTTGTCTATCACTAGACAGCGTGTTATCTCTTTATTATTTTTTGCAGGTACGTTGGATAATTGAACGAATTTAGTTTAAAAACCAGGCTTTCATGCCATATTGAATCGAAGGCTTTTTCAATGTCAAGAAAAATAACTCGTGCTCTTATGATTTCTTAAGATTTTTGATTCAATAAGATTAACGACTCTTTTTAGTTAATGTTCTGTAGAGTGCTCCTTGCGGAATCCAAACTGTTGAGGGTTAATAATATTGTTTTGGTTGGAAAAGTCTAAAATTCTCTTGTTAATTATTTTTTACTTTATCCAATAGGCTTAGGATGATAATTGGTCTATAGCTAGACGGTAATTTAGAATCCTTTCCTGGCTTAGGAATTGGAATAACTTTTGCCTTCTTAAAAATCGTTTGAAAATAGCTCTCAATTAGACAAGAGTTGAAAAGTTTACATAGAGTGGCAATCGGGCATCTTTTTAGGGATAACGCTATTAATGCCACTTAAACCGGGAGCTTTATTAAAAGTACAAACGATTTAACTTCATCTAAATTGGTTAGTTCTACGTTAGATTTGTCAAGAATTGTATCGTTAAGATCATGAATGAATCTTGAGAAAGCTGAGTCCATAGGTGAATAATTATTTAAAGTAATGGTGAGAGCATTGCTAAATACGTCTGCTATTGAATTAACCTTTTCATTGCCAGTTTTTAAAACTTCACCGTTTACATGAAGACCAGTAAAAAGCATTTTGTTTTCTTTAAGGGCTTTTTTTGATTTCCAAAATTTTTAGAGCCCGAGGGCAAATTTCAAATAAATTTTGACCAGAATTCACTTCGGTCTTTATTAAGGTGGAACTCAATAAGTTTATTTAATAGTTTCAGAATACTTTTCAATTGACTTTTATAATTAAAATCCTTACACCTTTGAAATTTACGTTTGTATTTATTTTTCTAACTAATTAGCATTTTACTAATATCAGATATTTCTCGTTGCCAAGAATGTTTATGACCGAAAGGTATTTTATTCAACACTTCTTTAACTATAGATATTAATTTATTAAAACAAAAATATATGAATTAGTAACAGGTTGGTCAATGTTCATACACCTAATTTTATTTTCCATCCAGTTTCTGATTGCTGACCAGTCTGCGCGATAATACAAGGTAACTGAATATGTCATGTTTTGCACTTGTCCAGAAATAACGCAAGATATAGGTACATGGACCGACTGTAAAATATTTGGATGTGTCTCAAGGTTTGAAAAATGGAAACAAGAGTTAGATAAAAGAATGTGTACTGTAGAAGGTTGAACGGGGTTAATATTTAGTCCAAAGCGAGTGTATTGATTTGGGTATTATATGTAGTAACTGGATTGAAGGTAGTGACTGTAGAGCTCTTTCCCGGCCGAATTACTTGACACACATTTCCAATGTGTTTGTTGGGCATTCAGATCACCGAAGATAAAAAATCGTCCACAAATGAAGTTAGTTTATGCAAATCAGTCTTGAAATTGGAAGTGTGAACTGGATTATAAGCTGAAGCATATATAAATGGTCTTCTATTAATAACTTGTATTGAAATACTCTCTGCAGTACTCGTTTTGATTTTCAGTAACAACAAATTCTTAATATTACCCTTTATTGTAATAAACGGTTTCAAAAAAGTCTCATTTAAAAGGAGTATATCGATTTTCCTTTTCTGCAAAACATATTCCAGCTGGGCAGCTGCTGACTCAGTTGTCATGCCTTGGGCATTCCAATGCATAACATGAACATTGTGAATACAAGTTATATGTCATGTTGAAGCATCAAACCCAAAGCTCGTAGCTTGTCGTACTTGTTCTGACATCTCTGCAAAGCATCGACAGCATCAAAAAATATTTGCATAAGTTTTTCGTTTGAAATGTCATCGTTATTATCCCTTTCGTAGCTTTTATTTTTAGCTACCTCAGAATACAAATTACCATGAGGGCGGGAATTAAGTGCATCATTTTGGGTTGTCTTAGCAGTTCAGAAAAATCATGATCGTCTTTGTTAAAATACGAAACAATTCTTCTCCTAGTCGCCCTAACTCTAGATGTTACCCGATGTCGGATATCTAAATATTCTTGACGACTTGGGCACTTTGGGTCATCAGCTCTATGGTTTACATTCTTTAGGTTCTTTTTTATGCAGTTGTAACACTTATAAATCACACTACCATCACAATTAATTTTGTTAAGTGTGCAAACTGGATAATCGTGATTCCCGGCGCAGACTGAACACACTACGATACGGTTACAATTTTTAGCACCATGTTCATACATAGCACACTTTTAGCATTGAGTGGAACCTTTGGTGCCTTTTAAAGGTTTTCTCCAATACACAGAAATACTACAAAAATATCTTATTTTCATAAACTCACTTTTTGAAACATGTTGACGATCAAACTCGATAAGATAGATTGTGTCATCTACATTGGATGTCTTTGTTACTAGTTTCCAATTAACTTTGTATCCAGGTTTATCAGGCCAATTAAAACCAATTTAAAGGATTTTGCATCCTTTAACTCATGAGTAATACTGGATTTTTTGTCTTTGAGAACACTCAAAGCTTCATTATACACCTATAACGAGTTTGATACAATTTTCGTACCAATAGACATTCGTTTATAAGTATATTTATCGCCAATTAATCCGATCACATTTGAAAAACTGTGGAGAGAGTCCACAATTATCGTCTTCAGATAGAAGTTGAAACTAGTTGTTGACACTAGTGCTAAGACCGTCTAAAGTTTTTGGCACCTTGAATTTAGGGCTATTGCCCCAATGGTTTCTTCTTTTTTGAGCAAACGTTGCTAAATAAAAGAAATTTAAAGTAAATTAAGTATTTTTTTTTACAATTTTTAATTGAAAAATTCAATAAATTTTTCTAGCAAAAATTAACACGATGTTTTTATCTTGAGGCAGAGATGCCAGATCAAATCCAATATGTTTATATTGTTACGAAATTGTACTTGAATTCAAATATAACGGTTTTAACGGCTGGTTTAAATCTTTCTCAATGCTTCTAGGCATTTCCGTTTATGTTAACAGCTGTTAACATAGCTGTAAAAATTATTAACATAGTTCTAAACGTACAACATTGAATAAAAAGTTTCACCATTGTTTCTATGTATGGCAACACTAAATGCTTAAGCTGCTAACATTAACATCAAAAGCTCTAGTTTGTCCGTTAAGAACATTGTAGAAAGAAATAGAGCTTTCAAGAAACATCTAGTAGGTAATACAGTGTATATAAATTGGCCTTGAGAACACCATTGAGTCAGTCTAATTGGAAGCGTCGTTAAGTAAAGACAAATTAACTGCCTTGGCTGTATAATCTTGTACATTATTAAAGTGTGTTGTATAAAGTGTGTAATTTAAGTGTGTGTTTATATTAGAACGCAAGTGACTATTTAAACTGTTATTGTTGTACATTTTTAAATAAAACAAAGAGTCGTTACAATTTTTAAACTACTAAACTGCTGTTATTTGCAATCAAAGTACAGGTTTATTTAAAAGAAATGAACAACCGTTTTTAAAAGGTAAAAACGTAACAATTGGTGTCAGAAGTGGGATTGCAAAATAATAAGCAGTCATGAAGTTTGAAGAGCTGAAAGTGGAGCAACTCAAGAGAGAATTGAATAAGTTGGAGTTACAGAATTACAAAAGAGGCTGATAGATGAATTCAAGCGGCGTAATATTGACATCGGAACTTACGAATTCGAGTATAAAGAAGAAATGGAAGTTTCTACCCGTGCAACAACAAGCATAGATTTATCCACAATGTTTGCTGCTTTGATGGAGCAATTTAAAGAAGTTCAAGAAACTTCTAAAACAAATAACGAGAAACTTCTTGCTGAAGTTAAAGAAGAAAATAAAATAATGGAACTGAAATTTCAAGAAACTTCTGAAGCTAATAACGAGAAACTTCTTGCTGAAGTTCAAGAAACTTCTAAAGCAAATAACGAGAAACTTCTTGCTGAAGTTAAAGAAGAAAATAAAATAATGGAAATGAAATTTCAAGAAACTTCTAGAGCGACAAACGAAAAACTTCAGCAAATTTCAGAAGTTATAAACAGCAGAGTAGATTGCATTGAGACAAAGGTGTCCGACTTAGAGAGCTGTCTAGATTTACAAGCCAAAGTCGTTGATAAAAAACTGTCCGATTTAGAGAATGAAATAGCCAAAGGTGTTGATAAAAAACTACAAGATCTAGAAATAAAGATTAATAATCTTCAATGCCAAGATGGACAGGTGCGAATTATTCCAGAATCCTCTAGTAGAATAAAGGCCCCTAGTTTTGATGGCACCACACCATTTAATGTGTTTAAGTTCCAGTTTGATACAATTGCCATTAGAAACATGTGGAACGACGAAGAAAAAGCTATAGAGTTGATATTGGCCTTAAAAGGAAATGCAGCAGTAGTTCTTGAAAGCGTGCCAGCATGCAACAGAAACCGTTATGATGATATAATGGAGGTGCTACAACGTAAGTACGCTGGTGAACATAAAAAGGAACTATACCGAACGGAATTGCGTGGTAGAGTGCAGAAGCCCAATGAGACGCTACAAGGCTTTGCGTTGGAAATCGAACGTTTGCTGCAGCTTACTTATCCAGGGGAAAACAGCCCGTTTTTGGACCATTTCAAGATAGAGGCATTTGTTAATGGCATTCGCGATCCTGAAATAAAACACGCGGTTTGCGCCACACCTAAACCATCATTTACTGAAACCGTCTCATTCGCACTGGCACAAGAAACAGCGAAAATAATTTCAAAGCCCCAAATATGTAATGTGCGAAATGTCGAAGTTGTGGCTGACAATCAGAGGAATATAATCGACGAATTAAAAAAGGTTTTGAAGACGTTTATTGAGAAACAAAGTAAAGTCAGAGTAAAATGTTATAACTGCGGTAAATCTGGTCATATTCAGCGAAACTGCAAAGCATCAAGAAAACGAACCAGATCTGCCTCGCCTCCGAGAAGTAACCAGCAGTCGAATCATCAGTCATCACAAGAATCTCCTTTAAAACTAAAACGAGCTAGCACTATGGGGCAAGAGCTAGATCCCACAATCTTTATATCCGTAATGCAACAGGAAAATAGCAATCTTACTGCTTCGGGGTACATCAACGGTCAGAAGCACGTTTTTACTGTAGACACCGGGGCATCACAGTCTATCGTCAGGACAGATTTAGTCAAGAAAACAATTGAACCTGCGCACAGCTACTGGGGAGCCGGCCACGGTCTATGGTAAAGTAAATGTGAAATTAACCATTGCCAACGTTACCGTCAATCATGTATTCATTGTTGCCGATATTGTGGACGAAGTTATCATTGGTGCTGATTTTATGATTAGCCATGGCATTACTTTGGATATGGGACGAAAAGTTATGATTTGGCGAAATGTGGAGATACCCCTTGACGTCGATATGAAAATAGAACTCAAGTAAGAAAGCTAGTTACCGTCGAGCATCAGAAGCTACCACCTCAATCAGAAACTTTAGTATGGGCTCGTATGGAGGGAGATTGTGAGGACAACAGTTTGTGGGTGGTGGAACCAGCAGAAATAACAAGTGATCTTGTAACAGCAAAAACCTTCGTTAGGCCCTCCTCAACAAATAAGGAGCAAGATGTCCTGAACGAACTACATGAATTCGTACGCAGATGAATAAAAATGACCAGCGATAAAATGAAAGCCAGATACGATCGAGCAGCGAATTCTGAAGGATTTAACGAAGGCCAGCTTGTACTGTCGTATAACCCACAACGTAAGAAAGAACTGTTCCCCAAACTACAAACCCATTGGGATGTACCATACAAGGTGATCAATAAATTAAACTACGTGGTGTACAGAATATGGAAAGAAAAAAGGCCGAGATTTAAAATGAAGGACTAGCTACCTATGAGAGAAGTGATTCTGTGCCTATTCGGGACGAACAGGCTTAAGCTTAGGCAGTGTTGCGAAATTGTACTTGAATTCAAATATAACGGTTTTAACGGCTGGTTTAAATCTTTCTCAATGCTTCTAGGCATTTCCGTTTATGTTAACAGCAGTTAACATAGCTGTAAAAGTTATTAATATAGTTCTAAACGTACAACATTGAATAAAAAGCTTTCACGATTGTTTCTATGTATGGCAACACTAAATGCTTAAGCTGCTAACATTAACATCAAAAGCTCTAGTTTGTCCGTTAAGAACATTGTAGGAAGAAATAGAGCTTTGAAGAAACATCTAATAGGTAATACAGTGTATATAAATTGGCCGTGAGAACACCATTGAGTCAGTCTAATTGGAAGCGTCGTTAAGTAAAGACAAATTAACTGCCTTGACTGTATAATCTTGTACATTATTAAAGTGTGTTGTATAAAGTGTGTAATTTAAGTGTGTTTATATTAGAACGCAAGTGACTATTTAAACTGTTATTGTTGTACATTTTTAAATAAAACAAAGAGTCGTTACAACTTTTAAACTACTAAACTGCTGTTATTTGCAATCAAAGTACAGGTTTATTTAAAAGAAATAACCAACCGTTTTTAAAAGGTAAAAACGTAACAATATTAACATTCAATAATACATTATTCTACGTCTACACGAAGACATCTTTATTTCTTAACATTAGAAATAACGTCGGCAGAATAACGGGAAAACAATTTTATTTCCAACTTTGTGTTAAGGGGTGGAGAAAACGTACATGAGAAATTTATATGTCAATGTTGAATTGTCTTTTTTTTTTTATCGAAAATTTTAATTTATTTCGCATTTTTATTCTTTATTTGTGTTTTCAAAACAAAATGATTATTTTGCACTTTTCTTTTTGTTAAAAAGGGCAAAATGTTAAAACAAAAAACATTAAATTTGACAGCTTATATTAAACATTGTTGCTCAGCTTAGTTTCTTATTGATCCACACGTAACGTGTAGGGTTAAGCATTTGCAATAAATGCTTAAATCAATTTGTGTAATATATGCATTGTGTTTGAAATCTTAAAACTAAATGTAAATTTTCAAAACATTTTTTTTTATAAATTTTTAATTAACCTTATACCAATCAAAAATTTATTAGCATACATACTTTTTTATCGTTTCACATAGGCACGTAATCATAGCAAATAAACTGAAAGAAAAACAAAATTAAAAAAAGAAATTTGGACATATTTTGCTTTTCAAATAATTTCAAAAAACCCAAAGGAATACCTTAAAATGAACTGAATAAAATTTTCTTAGGTTTGAGTTGATGTTTATTGGGTTAAGTATAAGAGTTATGTTAAATGATGAATATTTATCATAGATTGCTCCTGATATTTCTGGTGTATTTCGAACAAAGCAGGCGTAATTGTTGTTCCTTTTCCCACAGCTCTAACTTTAATTTATAGTTTCGCATCTCTATATACTCCAGTTCCATCAATTTTTCTTTTTTTCGAGCCCATTGATCAAAACGATCATCTTTGCTTAAAGATGCAGATTCATCTAAGGGATCTAAAATTAAAAAAGTTAGAATACACTTATGAGTCTTGACTGTTTTGTTACCATTGATTAATGAAGCCTTTTTTTTCTTATATTGCGATTTTAAATCGTCTCTACTAATGTGGTCAAGCTCAATTAATAGATCTGTAATAACTTCGAAGTTTTAATCGTGTTAAATGCAAATAAACAAAAAGCTTCCTTAACGTACCATTTAAGTTACCTTTGTTTTTTTTCGACTCTGCAGAAAGTTCAACGAAACTATCAGGTTTGGTAGCAGGTTCTAATAGTTGATTTAAATTAGTGTATTACATATTTTAAATTTAAAAAACGTGACTATTGTTTATCGCTTACCTGAAGAATCGATATTGTTATCAAAGTTTGGATCCTCTAAATTTTTTACTAATTCAAAAGTTGTTTCATTTTCATCTATTAAATCGATAGTATGAACCTTCGGTATAACATCTTGTTGTATGCCTATAAAGAAGGAAAACATTTATGTTTTTATTTTATAAGATCACAAACTATTTTACTTAACTAATTAAAAATACACAGCTGATTATGGATTTTTAAATGCTAATATGCTTTAGAATGGTTCAACATGATAAGAAAAAATACAGAGCAATTACGAAAATTATGGAAGGGGTAATATTTTAGCTGCAATATTTAAAATTAGTATTTGATCACTAAAAGTAAAAAGATTAAAACTATGTTCTGTATTAATACAGGGCACATGAATATGACTTGGTTTTAATACATGTAATGTTCAGTGGAAATTTTACCATTATATTACAAATCTTACCACCTTCCATAATTTTATGTACATTGTATTGTAGCGCGCAACAAATAATTTTGCTCACCCTAATACAAATATTACATACACACATACTTGTTGGAACTATTAAATCTCTGGCAAACGAATCATTTGACTCCAATGATGCTTGGTTATTTATTTCATATAAATTATCTTTGCTGTCCACAGACAAAAATAATGGAATTTTTGAAAATGCTGATTGTTTCTCCTTTTTAGGTTTAATTTTTGGTGGTGGTTTCTCCTTTTTAGGTTTCTTTTCTGAATGAACCTAAAAAAATTAAATACTATAAATACATCAAGGATGTATACGTTTCGACTTTAAATAATATATTTAGTGAATTATGCGTTAACTACAGTTCAGGTTTTTACGGTTTAGACTTAAATTTAAATTACCAGTATTTTATGTTTACAGAGCAAATGCTGTTTTAAATTAAAATTTCGATTAGCCATCAAAGACTTCTTGCAAAGCTTACAAGTAACTCGGTCGACTTGGTCGGTTTTCAGAAAATAAATGCACAAACTGTTACTTAATGTGGCCATAATTCAAGATACAATACAAACTATAATACAAAATAAATATTTTGTATATATCTTTTCATCAATAAAATATAGTCAAGCAAAACAAATGTGACTAAAAATAGTAATATTAATAAAATTGTTGATATTGTGTTACAAATTCACAAAACGTAGTGCATAGATGCTCCGACTACGTTTTTAAATTACGACGTGTCTACACGTGATATGTAAAGAAAGTATTTACAGCATTTTTTTATATCACAACATGGGGAAAGAGGTACATAGATATATTATGTTATAACTAAAAATAAACAATTATTGTTTGTCGTCTTGTGTTGTCAAAAATAAATTTTCTTTTTTATTATTTTATATATATATATTTTTTTTCAATTTTATTGCCATTTTGTTTTATTTATTTATTTATTTTGTAAAGAGCAATTAATAATTAATAATTATTTTTTTAAGTCAGATTTCTAAAATTAAATATTTTCTGTTAAATAATTCTTTAAAATTATTTTACATATGTAAGTTATGTATATTTAAAACTCTGAATGATTACTATGTAACACATATTTTCCATTTATATTATCTTTACACACATTAGTTTTTTACTTGTTTTTGTGTTTTTCCTTTTGGCCTGTTTTTCGTTTGCAAAAATATTTTTACAAATTTTTGATTTAAATAAAAATTTCACACACAAACACTTTTTAATTCAAAAAATTTTTTTAAACATATAAAATTTATGAGTAAAAGTAAATTTCATTTATAATTTTTAAATTTTTTGTTTTTAAACTGTGACAATTTTTACAAATTCTTTTTCTATGTACTAAAAATTTCTTCCTTGTATGGAAATTAAGTTTTTTTGATTGTTAAATAATTAAACAACTCGAATCGAGATGTTTTTGGCTTTAAAATATATAAAAAATCAACACAAAAAATCATGTTGATTTTGGGATTTGTCTGGAAAAAAATTTTGTTTAGTATAGATACGATGTAAAGCTTGTATTTTTGTGACATTTGCTTTGTTTTACGTAGTGTCTATATCAGACAAATTTTTATCAATACAAATGTCAAAATTAGTACTAATGTATACAAGGTAACCTCAGATAAACAACTAATTATTATTTTTGGCTGACAAACTGTATATATAAAAAACATTAATGAATTCGCCTTACTGCAGTTTTTGTGCAACTATTGCCATCTTCCATAAACTCGCGTTAATTTTAAAGTTTATCTTGATAAAAAATTGTCTAATATAGACACTACGTTATTTTTCCTATTACGCAAAAATATTTTTTCGGTTACTTTTACATTTGGTTACTTGTCAAACATAAAGCTATAAAAAAGTATAAAGCTACGGCAACACTGGTTCTCCACAAATTTTTGACATATTGGTCATTCGCGTAAAAATAGTGCTGCAAGCATCATCGTTCATGATTTTTTCGTGTATGTGTGAATTTAATTTCACAACTCATCGTAAAAATTCTCAACTTTTAATAAACCAGTAGTGAATATAAAGAGTGAGACAACAAATTAACGACAAATTGTTAAGCGAGTGTTTACTTAATGAAATAATAAATAAAAAAGCTTTTGGTTAACCTTGTGAAATAGGTTCTTTTTTGGACAAAGAACATAAATTGAACATTTTGATTTACGTTTTTCTTTGAGTTTTGGATGCAATCGATTTTTTGCCAACCAACAACCAATGAGTAATCTTTATTAATTTTTCGAGTACTTTTATGTTCTATATATCTTTGTGCAGAGTACGAATTTAGTAAGGAAAGTTGGGAAAAATCCCAACAAACAATAACGCAATAAGATTAAATTGTAAAAAAACAAACTAAAAAGAAAAAAAGTTTATAACAACTAATAACCTGCAATTAATCATGAAATTTGTTCCAACAACAAAATTCAACGTCAATAATTATCTTGTTCAAAGTGAAATAACTTCGGTGTGTGTGCGAGAATTTAATATAAATATTAATACAACGGCCACTAAACAATCAAATAACAAATTATATTTGTCAAGAAAACCAATCCATAGAGGATCTCAAGTGATTTTTAAAAGAAACAGACAAAATCAAGTACAAAATTTAATTAAAAAAAATACCATTTTTAAAAATTGGAAAAATCAAAACTTTTGCATAGCTACTTCCTGATTAACTGCAAAATATAATTTAAATAAAATTATTTAAAAACTTTTTAAAATAATATATTGTGCTAAACCAAAGTAAACATTTATTTAAAATTGGACAAAATTCAAAATTTCATTAAGCAAAAGCTTACAAAATATAAATTAATTGCTACTTAAAAAACGAAAAAACAACTAAGTTAATAAATTTACCTCGTGTTTTATTGTCATTATATATTTTTTCATATTCTTTTTTGTAATAAATTCTTAAATTGCGCGCGCGCTCTACCCCGTATTTTGCTTCGATAACTGCCCGGCGTGTAGAAAGGAGAATTTTACTTCCCTAAAAAATACAGGGTGTTTTCTACTAAATCTAGGGATTTTCATACGCTAAAGAAAAAAAAGTTAAAATTTCCACCTCAACTGCATCTCTATATTCTGTTAATATTTCTAAATCTTTGAAAAAAAATAAAAACAACAAAAAACCCAATATGCCGCGCCGTAATAAGAAAGGTGGAAAAGGTACGTATTACAAGCATTTGTACAAAAAAAAAAAAAAAAAAAAACGGAATAACGATTAATCGAAAATTATTTGTTAACATTTGACTATAAAAACACGAGTAAACTTTTACTTGTTTACTTTTAATTTGTTTTGAAATAATGAAAGCTATTTTAAGCTTTTGCACCTATCCAGAAGTATGTATGTCATTCTACCACTATCATTATCTTATTATTTTGTTTTAACTACAACGTATTTTGACTTATGATTTATAAATGATCTTCAAATAAATTAAATAAATATATATGTTGCATTCCATACGTAATTTACAAACATGTTTTCAGATTAAATTGTATAAAATTGTGTTTGTAAAATTTCTTATTAAATTGAAACTATTTCGTTTTTAAGTTTAATATTTTTAATAATTTTAATAATCATTTTTTGATTTTGCATTATACGTACACATGCTCAATTAGATAATACACGTATGCAAAATTAAAAATTTTTTAAAAGTGCTTTCGAAATATTTCGTATACAACTTATTTATGTATTTATTTTAATATATGTGTAGACTATAAACACTTAGATTTTATAAACACATGTGGTCATTAAAATAGGTACTCAAAAAAATTTTTTATAAAAATCCTAATTTTTTTTTTAAATAATGATTTTGGAAACAAATCGATTTGAAATCGAAAAAAATTGTGATGTATTTATTTCGTCGTTTTCGTAATTAATGAAAATTATATTTAAATCGCTTTCTATTCGATTTTATTAAATAATTTTTTTATTTCTATCAAATTATTTGCTTATTTTTTACATGAGCTGTATATTCAAAAATATAATAAAGCATTGTTGCAAGAATGATTCTAAAAATCGATCGAAATTTATCACAACTTTTCATACCGATTCGATTTAAAAAAAAATAATCGGTTTTAATCACATACCTGAATATTTATTAAAATCAATTTGTTTTGATTATTTGGAGTATATTAAGAACAATTTAAAATAATATTTAATTGGACAAAAGCTAAACCATAAGTATCTACTAATATCGACCAAAATTTAAAATCCATCTGGCCATTAAAATAGGTACGGAATAATTACAATGTGGTGGTATACCATTAAGAAAAATTAATATGTAGGTCGATTATGTACGACAACCGAACTTTAGTTGTATTGCCTACAGGCTACACAACTTACAAATAAATTTACTCCATTTCCTTTACCAAAAAATTATCGAAAACTCTCTTTAAATGGATCAATTGTATTTGTTACAGACTTTCCGAGATAATTTCACCAGTTTTAAACAGCTTATAATATAATAGATGTTACTTCAGAACTTACCAAATAAACAGCTTTGGTATGAATTTTCCTGGGTGGAGGAGATTATCATAATGGATCCTCTCACAGAAACAACAGCTCTTTTGATATTGATTCTGCATTTTAGACATGCAAAATCGCTTTTAAATGCCTCTTGGATAAACGTTCGTGTTGCATCCAATATTCTGGCTTTTGAATGAATCTAAGTGCTTTAAAATATATGGAATTGGTACTTGATCTACTTAAATTTTAACACTTAAAAAATATAGTTTTTAATTTTCTGTTTCAAAAAATGTTCATCAACCAGAAATTTCTAGTTGCCTGAGTGGAAACTGAAGTTGGTCAGTTGCCATCTGTAATATAATTTTGGCAACTGGCAACACAATTTCAGTTCGGTTGCCATACAAAATTGACCTACATATGCTTTGGTTATTATAATTATGTGCATATTTTTCTATGTATTCCACCGTTTTTGAAATATCTTTTCTATTTTATGAGCCATAAAGGTCGTAAATCTTTTCCATATGCTTTATATCAGGATTTTTTTTAGATCTTCCCGAAAGGTTCCATATTTCAATCCGGTGGTCAAATTAGCCAACGAAAAAATGCAATTTGATTACTTTGAAATTAATCATTCAACGGTTTTGGGGATAAATTTTGATAATTATTTTACTGAACCCCACCGATAAGATAACTTAACGTTCAATGAAGATTGTTTTAAACTTTTCTCCCGAATTTTTAACATTAATAGGTATTACGAGACCAATTTCCGTCACAGGAGTTGGACTACTAATCTATACCATATGCTTTACCATTTTTTTTTTTTTTTTTTTTTTGTAAATAATTTTGTTAAATATTGACCTATTAATAACCTAACATTTTTTTTGAATAGTATATCCTGTTTTGTCCTTTCACTTCCAAGTTTACACACCATTTTCAGCACATCAAGAATGAGGGTTTTTAATTTGTGTATGTATTATTAAATTCTGTCTTAGTATCGTATAAAATCTACAAAAAATGATTCAAAAAGTTAAATTTTCTTATGGTGATAATATCAGTGCTTGATGGGGTTTTCAATATGATAGGGACCTCAACGCATCGTTCAAAACAAAAAATAACTTGTTCCTAAAAAATTGTAATTAAAGTTTTGAACCAACCAAGTCAATAACTGGATCGAATACCTATTGAAATCCTTCGCTTAGATCTAGAAAATCATGTCATAAAAAGATTTAGCAAAAGAAATCAGAATTTCAGAAGAAATTACAAGATTATTGATAGAAATACTCTTGGGAAGACAATTGACAAAATGAATCAATTCTTTGTCCTATAGAGTAGAAAATTATTATTTGTTTCTATCAACACATAAGGCAAAACGTAAGGTAGCTGTTATAATAATCACGACTTTCTTATTTATTCTTACTTTTAATCTTTTGTGTAATACAAAGTTGGTTTCAGTGCCTATTTTAATAACCACTCTAATTTTTGTAATTTGTCCATATCATTAGATCCTTAATATTTTAATTTAGTTAACCTAGCCTTTGATATAATAAATAATCAAAGGAAAATCATTTTTAAAAATATTAGCTAAAAAAAAGAACTTATAAAAATTTCATTCCGTACCTATTTTAATGACCATATGTGTATGTATATATATATATATATATATATATATATATATTTTTTTTTTTTTTTTGTTTTTGTCAAGGTTTTCGCATATGTATATATGTCCCGAAAATAGATTTGAAGGCAATATCCCTCAAAAGAAACATATTTATGAACACTCTATAAGCGCAATACATTGCCCACTAATGAAAATAGTTTATTACGTTTTCTTTTTATTTAATACATTTTGAAATACATATAAAACTTGTCAAATGTTTTCTTTCTATCAACATTTTTCGAATCGATTTTAAGCAGATAGTTATAATCTTGAGTATATCTTAATAAAATTAGGCCAAGTTAAAAAACAAGTAAGAAATATATAGTCGGTCAAGCCCAACCACTTGTATTAAGTGTGATTTTATACATATTTCTACAAACAACATATGTATGGTTGATATTATATTGATATTTATGGGTGATTCCCGAATGTTAACCTTATATGGGAACTATGGGCAATTATGGGCCGATCCTGATAAAATGTTGCACTGTAGTTTATACTTATATAAAGCTTATTTGTGTCAAATATTAATTTTGTACTAAAATTTGTATAGAATTTATGCACGTTAAAATGATTTTCAAAAGAGGGGTTTATATGGGAGCTATAGAAAATTATTGTGGAATAATCTTCGTGAAATTCTGAATACTTATATAAAAATTACTAATATTTATGGTAGTTAATTACTATTTCAAAAAAAATTAAAATTCAAAAAAGTAAACATTTTTCAAAAATATTAAAAAATATATCAAATTAAAAAGAAAATTTACAAATTTTTACTATAAGTTCCAATTTTAAAAAAAGTTTAGTTAAAAAATAACTGCCTGTCCCACAATGTCGAACAAAAAATTATTTCGACTAATTGTGTAGGAAATAACAATAAAAAATTTTGTTGCTTTCCATATAAATTGTCGAAAAGAATTTTTCATACGACATCGTGGGACAGGCAGAAAATATTAAAAAAATTGCATTTATATAAGAAAACTACAATAAAAATACGATATTTAAAAATAATAATAAATAAACTAAGAAAAATGGCATATAAGATTCACCACAACTGAATTTTGCGCAGTAACTTCAATTTCATATCAACTTCTTTTCTTTACTGTAACTTTATTAAACGTTTTCTATTTAACCAACCTGTTTTCCATTTGAAACTTTGCTTTCAATCATGTTTCTCTTTTGAAAGGCCGCTGCTTTAAAGCACTTGTAATATAAATTAAAGTAATATACACAAATGAAGTAAAATAAATATAAATTACATATAGCTCATTTATTGAAACAACGTTATAACTCAAAAAAAAAAAAAAAAAAAAAATATATATATATATATATATATATTTTCAGGAGCCGCATTTTTAGTTTTTGAGTAAATATATATATTTTCTGAAAAATTTTAATCAAAACAATATAATGTAAAATTTTATCACTTCCCTAGACAACTTTACGATATTGACTACTGTTTTATGCTGTTGTAATACACAACTGGTTATGTAATTAGGACAAAACACTTTTATCACTATCCTGTGTGAAATATAAAAGATTCGTTCACAAGACTTTGACAGTTAATAAAATACATTATTTACTATGCATTAGTGGTGTTATCTCGAATTTTTCGTTTTTTGCGTTATGACCTTGCCTGCAGAATATGAACGATATATAGTTTGCTTATAAAATGTCAATTTGTTTTATGTTTTCATTGTGTGGATTACCTACATTACATAATTTACGACTATGAACAATATTAAAAATATGTGCTAAATGGTGTAGAAAGCTCTGTCTTTTTTTTTTAAAGGACAAATTAAACAAATGAAAGTTTTACTGAAACATAATACATACCATTTTGGCGAAAATTAACAATATACATATTATTTCTCTTTTTTAATTTTAGGACGTGTTGGTGATTCTAATTCAGAAGATGAATCATACAACGATAATGTATCGGTGTATTCATTTGTTTCCGAAAACGCTCCCTCGTCTGTTAATGATACTGACGAATTGTCTTTAAACGAACGTTATGAAGAGAAATTTGTACAAGCTTTGGAAAATGCTACAGAAAAATCTACGCAAACAAGAGTTTCAGCATTAGAGAATCTGTGTGAAATTTTAATGCATCGTTATATGCCCGACTGTGTTGACGATCGCAAGGAGACATTGATTGATTGCATAGAAAAGAGTATACGTCGAGGAAAAGGTTCCGAACAAGTATGGGGAGCTAGATTAGCACCTTTGCTGGTGTTGCAGCTTGGAGGAGATGAGGGAATTTCAAAGGCGTTAAATCAATTTCTGCTAACCACCGTACAAGATAAATCGGTATCATTTGATGCCCGTGCCAAATGTTGTACTGCCTTGGGTTTATTGAACTTTTTTGGAAACGTAGATATTGGTGATCTATTGACTTTGATGCAATTTTTTGAAGGCATTTTTAGTGGAAGTTATTTAAAGGGTGATGATAAGACTCCCATATCCGTTAATGCCGATGCTGGTACATTACATGCAGAAGCTATGTCATCATGGGGTTTATTACTAACTATGATACCACCAGGAGATTTTGTTTCCTGGATGACTAGTGGTCAACCTATGTTGCCGTAAGTTTCAGGTTGAGTTATAATATTTTTGCCAATTTAATATTTTCTTATATATATTCTAGACCTTTTAAAAAGCTTATGGGTCTTTTACAATCACCTCATTTGGATGTACGTATGGCTGCTGGTGAAACTTTAGCTTTAATTCTGGAATGCGGTCGTGCTCACGATGAGGATTTCTTGGAAGAGTACTTAAATGATTTAATTGATGCTGTCAAACAATTGGCTACAGATTCACACAAATATAGAGCGAAGCGTGACCGTAAAGCTCAAAGAGCTACATTTAGAGATGTTTTGCGTTACTTAGAGGTAAGTGGAAATACATAAATCTTTTCTAAACAAATTAAAATAATAGTTATGTATTTCAAAGTACACTTTATTATTTCTGTTTTAATTGATAAAATTAACAAAAAAAATATATATATGCTACAGATTGAAAAAGAGAACACCAAAAAATGCATGATCTGCTGTACAAAATGTTATGTATTCATTTTAAATTTGTGCAGACATGAGTTAATTGATGCCTACAATGCTTTCCTGTACATTTCTGATGATCGTGAATATTATTTTTCATAATAACACAACCTGTCTTATTAATGGTATCCATGTATTCCGAAAACTTGGTCTTCTTGGTGAAAACATTACTCCTCCAGTGGGAATTATTTCCAGAGTTGATAAAGCGAGTTGAGTCAGCAAATGATATTTTAAAAGGTTTATAAGCTTTCTCACAAGGATCGTGGCTTGTTGGTCTGTCACTGGTACCATTTTTAGCCAACTCTCCCATAACGTTAGCTCTTAGTTCATCACAAGGTCCTTGTGTTTGTAATAGTTTGCTTGCATTAAGCTTACTAGTTTCATCCTCAACCTTAAGGGACTCATATATGCCCTCGGGATATTCATTTATATTGCAAAAATCTACTTGATATGTTGTATACATACGATCACTTTCTAAACGTCTATTTAGTTCATCCTTTGACATTTGTTTAAGACGCTCATAAAGATCTGGATAGGCAGTACGCAGTATTTTAAGAAAACGGTTTGGTTGTTTCTTGAAACAATCGGTTTGGAATTCGTCAATCATGCCATTCAGTTGTTTACTGGAAAATTTTGTGGGAATAATACGGGGATCTATTAAACGACCCATTGGTGCTACACCCGTCCATTCTACAGAGTCACACTGCTTTTGCATTATTTCGGGAATATCTATTTTATTTTCTTCTATACATTGACATTCGATTTTTTTCTTTTCGCCAATTGACCCTTGACCTTTAATGAAATCATATCGCTTTGTATATGGGGGAACATAATCATGTTGATAAGTAGTCACCAGCATATTAAATTTTTTAAACACAGTTTAATTTTAAAGAAATAATATTTTTTATTTATTTTTTTTCTTTAATTTTTAAATTAAATTTTCACAACAAAAAATTGCTTTGACTGACAACTTATTCAAAGCATAATCTATAATTTTTGTCTATTTGTTTTATTTGTTGTAGGAGGATATATCACCGGAAATAAGTATACGCTTTGGTACGGAATGTTTGGTTTTAGATTCCTGGGCTATACATCATCAATATTCAGCGTTATGTGTTGTGATGGGTCCTGGTATGACATCACAGTTGCAAGAAAATGATTTCATTAGAGAAATTTTTGGATTAGGCGCTAAACTTAATCAAAATAATGGCGCATCTAAAGTTAAAACATCCAAGTTGGAAAGAGTAAGTATTTTTAATGCAGCTTTGGGATTAAGTAATAATAAAAATTCATCTTATTTTATTTAAAGCACTTGATGAACGCAGCCGCCTTTAAAGCTCGTACTATATCAAGAGCCAAAAATCGTGATAAACGTTCTGCCGTTTTCAACTAAAATTAAATAAATTAAAATAGTTTGTAGCATAGATAAGTAGATATTTATGTGAGAGAAAAAAATCTGATTCAATTGTCAAAAACCTAATTCATACAACAACAAAATACATGTAGTCCACATATATTTCGTTTTGTGTTTTGAAAAAAATTAGTATTTTTTTTAAATTTAGTTCGAAGTGCCTCTCACATAAACTTCTAGTTCTATTCTATGGCTTGTAGTGTTTAATTCTCAAAAAAAAAAAAAAAAAAAACAAATTGTAGTAGATTTCCATTATGAAACAAGTTAAACACTTGTTAATTTTTTTATCTTTCAAAACATTGTTTTAAAAACTCGCTCCTTTTTATTATTTTAATATACTAATTTTATCGAATTAATTTGATTTGTTTAATTATTGTTAAGTTTTTAGTTTATTTTTAAAATCTTTAAAAAATATTTTAGAAAAAATATTATAATAAAATATAAAGAAACAAATGCTTTAGGCATATTTAAATAAATATATAAATAAGTAAAGTATATATATATATATATATATATATATATATATATATATATATATATATATATATATATATATATATATATATATATATACATAATACATTTAGTCAATGGATGAAAAATAGTATTGCATTAAATTATGATAAATGATTATGCAAATTCTATTGCTCACATTCTTAAAGTTAATTTATTAGTTGATAAGTTTTGTAATAATTAAATAATCGAAACTTATTTAAACACCTTTAATATTTTCGAATATGTCCTCACAATACATAAATATGTACATATCTATATGTGTATATATTTTCGATTTATCTCCCTGCTAAATTGAATTGAAATAAGATAACCAACCATTCAAAGCAATAACAAAAATTAAATAATGTAATTTAAAAATACCGATCATTTTATAACATGCATACATGCATATAAAATGTCTACTATACTCACAATGTAAACTGTAAACATTAATTTTTAATTAAATGCAAATGAAAGTTAGTCACATAATTACAGATACAAGCCGAAAACATTGTCATTTTATTATAAATGTTTGTATGATGAAACAACAAGGAAAAGGTGGATTGGTAAGCTCCTCAGAATGAGTCGATTTATTGTCATCTTAACTTTGTGTTGAAAGAAAAAAATTGCAATTTAAAAGATACACATTTTATGAAATTTGACAAGTGAGTTTTTTTTTTTTTTTTCTTAATATGGCCAAATATTGAACAAATAACTTCAGAAAGGTTTGTCTAATTTAGATAAATAAAAATGTTGATTAAAGTTACTTTTAAGTTATCTTAACATTATTTTTTTAAAAATGTAATAGTTTCGGAGTGACGAAAATTAAATTTTTCATGCAGAATTGGAAAAAATGTTTTTTTTTTTTAAATGATTAAAGAATGAAAAAAAGTTATCACTATTAACTGAAAACACCTATAATAATTTCATGCAAATAAAATATGCTTTCTAATAAATTGTGGATCAAAAATGTCAGAAAATTAAAAAAAATTGATATTTTACACAGTATATACTTTTTGAAACGGGTAAGATCTTTTCTTTCTAATGCCGTTTAAAAACTTAAATTGGATAACAGGTATTCAAGATAAAAAAATTTTAAAACTTCGTTAGTCACAAATCGTTTGTTTTTAATAACTCCCGATTTTGGGGGTATATAGAAAATTCTAAAAATGGTGTAACAATCTACTCACCCAGACCTACAAACTGCACTATATTAAATTCCAAGGGCATAAATCAAGATTACCAGCACACTTGATTTTTAAATAATTTTAATCATGATTCAATAGCATTTCTGTTTGTGATTAAAGTAATGTAAAAAATTTTGAGCGCTATAACTCGGTACTTGAGTACCTATAACTCGCTCGAGTTATAGGTACTTTAAGTTATGATGTAAGAATGCAATTTTCTCCTTCCTCCTTTAATGAAAATGAGCAATATGGGTATCATTGAAAAGGTCTTAGAAGGCCTTCCGATTGATATATATTTTGGAAATTACTAAAAAAAAAAACAATTTTTTGTAGAATTGTTTCCTTTTAATGATTGTTTTACATTTTAAAATAACATTTTTATAAAAATCCTGCTAAAAAAATGAGAATTTCTTAAATTAAAAGGACCCTGTGATTAATTGAAAATAATAATATATTAAAGGGTTTTTTAGAATACATGTACCCCTTATTTAAGATTTAACGTATTATAAACAAAATGGTTACTCTCTTCTGCCGACGTTATCTCAGATATTATATCAGCGTTAATATCACAGTTGTAAACTTTCGTATATGTCTATTTTTGACAGTTCATCTTATAAGATAGTTGTGTAAAAAATCTCATAATATTTCTTATAATACTAATATTTGGGTCTACACGTGAGATAATTCTCTCAGAGAACGAATTTTAAACTCTGATAGAAAAATCTTTCATATTCTGTTACGTGTAGATGGGATATATAGCTTACATATTGTCTACATTAGAGATCTTTTTATCAAGACAATCATCAAACTTAACACGAATTTGTGCAAGGTGGCAACAGTTGCGCAAAAACAACAATATGGCGTATTCATTATTGTTTTTTATATATGCAGTTTGACAACTGTAACAACCAAAATAATATTCAACTGTTTAACTAAGGTTACCTTGTATATATTCGCACTAATTTCGACGTTTGTTTTGATATAAATTTACCTAATGTAGACACTAGGTTATGAGCGATCAAGCTATACTTTGTTTATTTTTGCCTCCGAGAGTTTTACGTCTCACTATCGCACTGACTCATGTTGTATGCGTCGCATAACTGTACCCAGGGTTGTCAGATTTTTGAGCCTCTGCTAATAAGAAATCGCCAAATTAAAATTTTATTTATTTTTTTAAAGAACAAAGCCAATGATAATTGCAGTAGGTAATAGTAAATGAATAGAAATTTAAATTATAATTTAAAATGCATTTTCCAACATGCATACATACATATATCTCCATTTTAGGGTAACAACTTTAAAAATTTATTGATATTTATTTAAAAAAAATAATTTTAACATTATATAACAACACTTATTCTATTATATATGATTCCATTGAGTTGAAAACAATCAGTTTTGAGCAAAACACCTAAAAGCGTTTTTTGACTTCTTTTTGCATTGTCCAATTTTCCAGTGAAGGTGTGGATCGAAGGCAGTGTTTAGGATGAGACTTCTCAGGCGTTCTATTGCCGTAATTGGTGATGACGTTATAGATTATTTCCAAATAATACAATTAACATCTATTGCTTGCTTATACAAAAAACAACAACACTAAAATTCATTGCAATGGTTTTTATATATGTTGTGTGTATATTTTTAATAATTAAATTTAATAATATTCACAACAGATTTGTACAAAAACGAATTCTGAAGCTTATGTAGAAGCTTCACAAAATTCAAAAATGCATTTTTACAGATTTTTCAGCTACTAATGGGACAATTTTTTTCATTTCTTCCGCAAAAACATTCCAAAAAAAAAAAATCTGAAGCAAAAACGAAGTCGCTAGCTTAAAGGGGCTTGGAAAAGTCGAAAATAAATACGTTTTTAGAGGCCTCTTCGGCCTTTTTTTGCAATATATCGGCCATTAATTGACCGATTTTGTTGATTTTTACTGGTATCATTCTAAGTATTATTCCCTATAATATGATGTATAAAACATATATATACATCAACAGGTAGACGTTATATCGACTTCCCTGTCAATAAGGATCCAGAAAATATATACATTTTGGGGTGTTATGAATGAATATTGTAAAAATTACAAACGGAATGATAAACTTACTTATACCCTTTACACCTGTGGTAAGGGTATAAAAATGTCATAACGGAAAAAATGATAAAAATGATACCCTTTACACCTGTGGTAAGGGTATAAAAATGTCATAACGGAAAAAATGATAAAACAAAATAAACTCCAAAATAAAAAACCGCCAAAACAGCAAAAAGTGTGAAAATAAAAAAAACAGCCAAAATGGTGAAAAAATCGCCAAAACGACAAATCTGAAAAAATTAACAATTATCTAAATCGGACAAGATAATGCCCATAAAAAATCAGTACGTGACAGAAAAAAACTGAAACTATTTCTTGTTTAGCTCGTTAATTTTTTTTAATTCACCTATTTTTTTGCATAACCAGTGTAATTTAATTTAGACCAGGGTGTCGGAAAAGTATTAAAATTAAATTTGTTGACATTAACTCTATTCTAGTACTTTTCTAATTTATAGGTCTTAGTAAGAATTTACAGGGGAGTGTTCCCGTACTCTGCATTTCTACATATTTTTTTCAGACAATTTTTGACTAACTAAAAGATTCGTTGATTTGATGACTTTTTATGGTTTTAAGGAAATATTTTTCTTTCAGCTTTCGCGTTTTTAGCTGTGTTTTGTTGCTAGGCAATTTCACACAAAATTTAAATTTATATCCGTTAGGAGTTAAGAGCCCGTCTAGACGTAACATAATATATAAGATTTTTGTGTCAGAGAGTGTCAAATGCGCTCTCTGAGAGAATTATGTCACGTGTAGATTCAAATATTAGTATTATAAGATGTATTATGAGACTGTTGTGATGAGATTTCTCTACACAACCATCTTATAAGATGAATTGTCAAAAAAATACACATACACGAAAGTTCGCTTGTGTGTGTGCATGTGTATTTTGGAAATTATTGAAAAACAATGTTATTTTGTAAAATTGTTTCCTTTTAGTGTTTGTTTTACATGTTAAAAAGTCATTTTTATAAAAATTGTGTTAAAAAAGTGCGAACTGCTTAAATAAAAAGGCCATGTTTACTCTGTAACTGATTGAAAATAATGATATCTTATAGGATTTATTAGAATACGTGTACCCCTTATTTAAGACTTAACATAATATAAAAAAATGTTTACTCTCCTCTGCTGGCGTTATCTCACATATTATATCAGCGTTAATCTCAGTTGTAGACCTGGGGTAAAGTGTAGAATAATATATGTTAACTTTAACGTCGATAAATGTGCTGCCAATTTATTAGCAATAATACATTCATAGATATTTGAATGTCAATGAATAGAAAAAATTAATGAAATATATATATATATATATATATATATATATATATATATATATATATATATATATATATATATATATATATATATAAATACAAATAAATAGAATGAAAACAAATTTTTATTAACAATTTTTTAAATAAAATATAAACGAGTTATTTGCGCAACTTTTGTTTAAATACAAATGATGCCAAGCCGGTGAATATCGTTTTTTTTTGCTAACTATCAACGTTAATACTCAACGGTAGCAACAAAACACATCTTTTAGTCTTTCTTCCATACCTTGTAGTTCAAATGATTAAAGAAAAAAAAAAAAAATAACACATTTTTATGTCATCGAGCTTTATTGATAATAAAAAATTTTAAATATACATACAATATTTTTTAGAATTACTTAAACCATAGATTATTGTAGATCTGAAACTCAACAAAAACGCAATAAAAAATACTTAAAAAAGCACACGTACTAGAAATGTATTTGTTTTCAATAAAATTTTTAACTAACACACTCTTAGACTTAAGTTTTTTTGACAACCGAATTAGGTTTTTGACAACTGAGCTTCATATGTCTATGTTAATCTATGACAAACTGTTGCGATTGAATAAAAAATCTTGTTTGAAAATTTAGTATATAGTATATATAAAATTTAGTATATATAAATATAGATATATATAGAATTAGGTTTTTGACAACTGAGCTTCATATGTCTATGTTAATCTATGACAAACTGTTGCGATTGAATAAAAAATCTTGTTTGAAAATTTAGTATAACCCAATGGACATTTATTATATTTTTTAACCCATTTATTGTTAGTATCGTAGTGTATGTATTTTTGTATGGGAATTGTGTTAATTATGTAAAGGTGTGGTATAATTAAATGTAATTAGTAATTTATTTCTGTAAATTGAAAAATGATGAATTAAATTGTTTGGGTAAAATATTTATTTTCTTTTTTAATGCAAAATATTAAAATGTCGAATTTCCGATAAACACATAGTTTAGTTTCAAATCTCTGGACTGATAAAAACATTAGTTATATATAATTCCCTTAAAAAAAAAACACTTATTTTTATGATATAAAACGAGAATATTATGTAAACAAACTAAAATACATACAAAATGTTATTCCATCCACAGATTTAAAAATGTCATGTTCTTTTTAGAGATATGTAGAAGAAGAAATTGTGATTAATAGTCCAGACAATAGAGTTACACCAGAATTCATAAATAATTAAGTTTACTGAACCGTTTTTGAATACTGGTGTAATATATTTTGATTTTAAATCTGATGTGTTTGAAATTAAATTTGAAAGAAATGTACGACATCTGAAATACTTTAGTTTAAATTTACGATATTATTTAGATGTGTATTTAACTGATACGATTAATTACAATGAGCAGTTTTTATTTTCAAAAGTTAAATTATTGAAATTTTACCATTGTAATTATTATAATAAAACTTTTCACTATAAAATCTGCTCGAAGGGATGAATATTAAAACTGTTGTTACTGTAACGTAAATTAAAGTTATAATAGGTTAAAGTTATGATAAAAAAAAGTATTTACGTTTATTTTTTGAAATCTATATCAAAATATAAAAGAAAAATAAGATTAAAAGAATTCGAAAGAAGCTAAAATGTCGAAACGATGAAATGTTGCACAAAGAAGTAAACTTTTATGATATAAAAGTTAAATTAGTTGGCACTTTCTTTCTATACTTCTATTGTACAACATTATCATAATGTTGTCTTTTCTGGACATTATCCTCTTGTTTTGAAGTTTAGAAATCCTACAGTTAACTAAATGAACAAACAAATAGTTTTTTAGAGATAATTAAGATATTAAAACAATGAATCTATACCATTAACATGCCATTAATTTCAGCAATTGATAACTTGAATTTTGAAATGAATCCAAACACTATTAAGAAATACAAATTATGGTGAATACACATATTTTTCTCAATTACATAATTAAGTCTTCAAATTTTCGAAGGAAAAAAAAAAACATATGTTAAGAATTTTATCGGTAATTTAAACCTAAAATCCATTTAAAATTTATACAAAACAGGCTTTACTGACTAGTAATTTTGAAAAATTTGTTTTGGTAAAAATACCATTTTTAACTAAGAGTTTTGTAAAGCCTATTTTAAATGTTTTTTAATATTTTATGGGGTTTTAAGTTGTTCAAGTTTTTTTTTTTTTTCTTTAACAAAAATTAAATTTTGTTTTGTTACCAATTTTATGAAGATGGTTAAATTGATTTCGTTTAAAACTTCCCAATTTGTTGTTTTTTAATTATTAATTTTTTGTAGTTAAAAGTTGTTTTGATTGGCAACATTTTTGCACGAACGCTAAAATCAACTTTTTTGTTGGTCATTTGGTAATCTGTTGGTTTACGCGAAATTCCATAAAAATCATGATTTTTAAGATATGCGTTTTAGATTTACTATTAAATCAGTAATGGAAGGCTGTTTGTAACAATTACTGATCATTTTAGTATTTTTTTTTTCTTTTTTTGTAGATATTGATTTAATTTGATTTTTAATTTTTTTGTGTAGGTTGCAATGTTGGTTGATTTCATTTTTTGTAACGATGTTTTATTGTTATTCTCATTTTAACGTTCTTGGCATTTTGTTGTATAGTAAATACGACACAATACGGTAGCTAGGACGACGACGGCGCTTACTTCCCTGCAGGTGTTTATCCCGCGTCGTTAATGTATTCATTTTTTATTAGCCTTAAATTTTGCATAGAAATTTGCAATTTGATCATGTCTAACTGGTATAGAATCTAAAATACCAGTAAAGCTGAAATTGTTTTGATTACGTTGTTTCTCATGTAAATAGTCGCCCGACAAATAAGTAACCACATTTGATTGGAATTCAGTTGCATTTGGATCTGAGTGATTGGCAACCAAGTGGTTGCAAAATTGTGCAATTTGCAAGAAAACAGAAGCGTCACGATCTAAAAAAGAAATATAATTATATAATTTCTTTAGATGTATATCTAAATAATTACCTAATTTCCTTGGTATTTTAATTAAAGACAATGCCAAATTTTCGTTATCCCTTTGGGCTCGCATATGACGGTTGCCATGTTTGAATTCTTGTTCCAACCAACGGATAACATTGCGAGCATTTTCGCTTCGTTTCTTCAAGTCATCCAATTCATTAAAAACTACACAAAAATACAAAAATATTTACATTAAAAAAAAAAACTAAATATTAATTACGTATATAAAATAACATACCAGCATTGGGTATAAGAACGATGAATTTTTTGCTTTTAACCAAATTCTTAACAATGCCGTTATATTCTGTCAGAGCTTTAGCATCCACAACAACAAAAGGAGTCATGATCATGTTCAAAGGATTTTTACGCAACTATTCATGAAAGAAAACATAAAGTTAAAACAATTAGCTTTTGTTTAATAGGTTGATTTTTATTAATACATTTACCTCTTCTTCCAAAGTTTCCACTTCGTTTTTCAGCCACAATTTGCCCATTATTTCGCATTTCTTAGACATGGCTTCAGAACGTTCTTCATCAGCTCCACTACTCGATTGTATTTTTTCACAAATCGCACTGTTTGTAGTGGTAGATGCTGAAGTACCACCAGCATTAGCACCATTGCTATTAAATTTTTCGTTATTACGATTACGTAAGTAGCCTTTACGAGGCATACGTTTACATTCTTCCACTGTATCCTTTTCCTCATTACTGGTATAACTTTTGCGTACAATACCATTCTTACGATCGGAATAACGACGAGTTCTGCCTTCGGCACGTTTTCTAGCAGCATTTTTAGCAGTTCGTCTTTCACGACGTCTAGAAGATGACTTTTTCTCTTCGCGTTTCTTTTTAGTATTTTCGGTAAAACGTCTAGCTTTGACGCAAAAACGGTAATTAAATTTCTTTTGTTTGCATATAAAAAAACCGAAATCGACCATTTTGAAAATACGTAAAATACACTCTTCCTGAGGAGTTACCTTCTCGCGTATTGTTGTTTCCCAGTCTAGAGTAATTTGAGTGCTTTGAAAGATATCGAAACTTTTAAATACGAAATCTTCAGACAATGGAACATTGACACGTACATCAAAGAGATCTCCTAGTGTTTGGCGAACATTGGGTGTTACAAGAAATTCACGTTCAAAATAAACTTTACGCGTAAAAATATCAATGTTACAATAATTCAACAATTTCATAATTTTATGGATAAATTCCGGATTGGAGTGATAACAACCAAAGAGAATTTCATGATTTATACGTAGCCAATCGAATAGAATTTTCAAAGCTCTGATGGTAGGTTCGTTTTGTGCAAAGTCTACTATGATATTCGGATTGATCTTCGTATATTTATTGCGATAAACCATTTTCTTCGGCGGTTCTCCGTTAGCTGTTTTGTTATCATCATGTGGCTTTTGCATATTTGACTGTTGTGTCTTCTGTGAAACTTCTTTGTCACAATTGGTAAAATTTAACACGGTATTATTTGTGTGTAGTTGAAGAATTTCAAAACTTTTTAAAAGTTCTTCGCTATCATTTTCTTGTGAATTGCATCGTGGAACTTGTTGTTGTAGTTGTTTATCTTGATCTTCTGGATATATAATGTTCTCCTCTTCGATAACAATATCCTCGTTGTCGGAGAAATTCGGTCCTACACTGCCGACATTAGAATCAACACTTTCCTTCGAACCATGGCGAGATGAGTTGCGCAAATTATTATGTTTGTGTTTATTTTCAACTTGAAGTTCGGGTTCTTGGTCTAGTAGATGTTCTTCTCCTGGTTCAGCTGCTTCGATATCACTAAAATCAGTATCGAAATTGGAACTTAGATCAGTGTAATCCTCATCATCTGTGGAAAAGTCAGTGTCCATATCCGATTCTGTGTCATAACAAGAACTGTCATCAGACTGAGCAATTTTACGACGACGTCGACGAAGTTTCATCCCCTTTTTCTTACTCTTACAAGATAAAGGTGTTTTCAAATCGCTTTCTTTTGCTTCATCTGAGGATCTTGTGGAAATCGGTTCACCATCATTTTTATTATCATCTTTATTGGCTTTGCTACTATCTTGGGTTTTGCAAATATAATCTTCATGGGACCTTTGGGATTCGCGTGAATCGGAAGAGAAATCTTTTTGTGACAACTGTGTTAGTTTCTTTTCCTTCCTTTCTGCTTCACCAATAGATGCCAACCAATTCTTATACTCGTTGCGAGATTTCCTTACTACCATGTCAAATTCTTCAAACTTTTTAGCATACATTGCATGAAACTCTTCATTTTCTGTTGACTTGGCTAGAATTGTCTGTTCGAGATTAACAATGCATGCGTCCATCAAGTCAGAACATACGGCTACCAAGAAAGCATTTAATGAATAAACTTTCTGAGAGTTAATCATTTTCAATTTCGATAGACAGAAAAATAGAATCGAAACAATTTTAAAAACACAGGAATCGTTGATTTTAAATGTTTTGGAGCAAAGAATTTTTCGCAAATCCACCAACACACAGTGGCACAGAGAGTTAAAGTCTGGCACTTCCTTGTCAAAGAAAAATATGTCGACAATTAAATAAAAGCGAGCATAAAAATCCTGTAGACTAAATTCAATCTTATCTGAGTCCAATTTTGTCAAGTAATCAGCATGTGAGGCGAAAAGCTTACAAACGTTGTTTTCACTTAATTCAAATGGTATTAGACTCACCAGCGAATAAAGATAGTGATATATAGAATCTAAATCATAATTTTGGCCATAATACAAAGTGCCCAATTGATTTTGAGCCATACCAATTGCGGGATTTAGCTTGAAAGCCTCAAAGTAATATTTGGCAGCTAATTGTTTGGTTATTTTTAATTTCGTATCGATACGAAAATCCAAGAAATAACGATGTAAATCTCCCAAACTCAAAAGAGACGAATGTATAGTATCCAAAGCAAATGACACAGCTTCTAAACTTTTATCTACTGCATAGTTATTTATATCATTAACATCCAAATGGTCACCTTTAGCCTGACGATCTTTTTCCTTTAATTCTTTTATATAGCCTTCATTTATGATGGTGAAATCTATTAAATATTTCAAATCTAAATCATAAATCTCTTCCATTTTTGCTGCTATTCTTTTGTAGTTCAATATACCGGCGCATAAAAATTTCTCCAATTTTTGTATATTTTCTTGGGCTCCCGGTTGGGCTGTATCCTTCAATTCTTTTGCCCAATTTTTCTTAATGTATGCAATAAATTCGTAGTAACCTTTGCGCCACATAATTTCTCGGGCCTTTTTGCCAACGGATTGAAAATCTTTAAATATTATTTGTATGCACAGTTGAACAAGTTGGGCACGTTTTTGCTCCAATTCATTTTGAAATAACTGGGTAATGCCAGTAATTTGCTTTTTCTCATCATCCAGCTGTTTCACCACAATATATAGTTGCCTATAAAAATACATAATTTTAATTTTATTTAGAGTTTTAGACTAAATAATATAAGACGTTTGTTAAATATCAATTTTGTCAATGACCTTATCTAATTTATTTTATTAATTACACCTAAACCACTTAACCGATTTTTTTGAAATTTGAATGAAATTTTTTGATCCAAATAAATAGGTCTTCAATTTTTTTTATAAGAAAGTATATTTTGCACACATTATGCATCATGATTGCATGTTACGACATTTTCGGGAAATCCGTCAACTTTGGGTAAAAGCATATATTATAGTGTAACATACATAATAACAACCAAAAATATGCTCTAAAAATTGTTTTATGTGTATAAAAATGATCTTAAAATCGGAAATAATGCCCTTTGAATTAAAAAAAAATTATTTATTATTCATGCTAAAAATAACTTGATTTTTATTAGCAATTGCTAAAAAAAAATATTTTTTTCCATTTAAAAACATTTGGAGCTAATACAAAAATTTCTATCAATTTATAAGATACAAATTATTAGGAAATTGAATTTGTAAAACGTATGTAGCAGTAAAAAGAAATTTTCACTGATGGCAAAAATTTATAGTGTGCAAAATATGAAAAATTATTACCTTAAGTGTAAAATATTGTCTAAAATGAGGATTTTTCTATGAAAAATAACAGAATATGTTCTAAGCTCAAAATATGCTCTTACTGCCAAAATCAACTAAAATATGCTGTAACAAATCGATGCTAAAATTTATAAAATTGTCTGAAACGGATAACAGTTTGGTTCATTGGAAGCCCAAGAAAAAATATGATTTTGCTTATTTTTAGGTGCCCTGATAATAACTGTTATACTTACTGATATATTTTCTTGACTTCAGCATTTACTCCATTATTTTGTGTAGAATCGCTTAAACGTTGAGATTTGCAATTACCGTTTCCGCCATTGCTGCAGCTACTAACACCACCAATACTATCGCCAGAGGCATTAGAACCTCCGGAACTCAATATTGTGTCCATTTTAATGACTCTTTAAAAAATCTAGAAATTGGAACTCTGAACATAGAAAATTAAATTACATATCGTCACCTAAAATGCAAAAGGCCGTAACCATACTTTAATTTTCTTTGTAGAAGCAAAAAACATTATGAAAATGCAAAAGGCCGTAACAATTTTTAATTTTTTGCTTTAAAAAAAAGTAAAAAACTAAAATTTTTTAATTATTCACTTAAAGCAAAAATAGATAAACCAAATTTTTCTTAACTGGAACAAATTTTATGACTCGTTTATGAAGTTGATGTTACGACTTTTAGACTTTTGTTAATATAATTGTTATTTTTGAAGATATGAATATGATTTTTTTTCTGTTAATGTAGTTTGGGTCAGTATATTATAATTCAGTAAAAAACCAATATTTGATTTTTCAATGGTTACGGCCTTTTGCATTATAGGTGATGATATGTATTTTTAAATAAATTTTGTATAAAAAATTATTTAAAATTTTAGAATGATTTGAAATCAAACTTTTTTTTCAAATAAAAACATAATTTAAAAATAGTATGTTCACAATTTGAAAATGTGTAATAGCATTATCAACAATAAATAAAATCAAGAATCAAAGAAAAAAAGATATAATTTCTCAACGTTGAAAATATTATGGCTACCTTTACTGGGAATAAGAATATGCACATCATTATACACATGCAATATTTCTTTCAGATGATAAAAAATATGTATTTTTATTTGCTTTGGAATGGAAAAATAAGTAAAACGATATTGACAATTCTCTTTTTTTGCTTTTTATTTACAAAATAATATTAAAAAAAATAAAATAAAAAAATAAATAAAAATACTGCTCTACAGAAAGAGATAACAATAATGTGACAACATGAGCTGTCGCTTATTATTAAAGACTGCAATGGAATATTACACCAAAAAGAAAAAAATAGGCGAAGATACAAACAAAAATTGAGACTTGTATCATAATGCAAAATTTGACACACATCTTGAAATGAACAAACTAACCTCACTTAGAAAATATTTGGAAAAATCAATTAATTGAAGAAATTTGTATAAGTGCAAAACATATACATAAATCTATAAATAGATTAAATTATTCATATTTTTTTAAATATATTTAAATATTTTATGAATCTCACAATGTCCTTCAGGTAGATTGTGTTATAGTACACGGAAGAAATCAAAGAGTTAAAACAAAATTAAACAGAAAACACAGAAATGTTTAACAAAACTTTTAATTTGTATTATACTTTAAACATGAATTTTAAAAATTCTTTTACAAAAATTACTCGAATTTCTGCACTTGCATCGAAACGAACTTTATTTTCACCATTTTCTTTGTTTTATTTATATGTTTGTTGAATAATCAATAATTGAAATATGTACATGTACACAAAATTTTTTAGCTTTGTATTACTCATACATGTACATACATATGTATTTGAGTTGTGTGCACATTTTAACACGTAAATTTATTTTAAAATCGTCGATTAATGCACTAATTTAATATTAAGACGCACCTTTTCCCTTTTAAAATATTTCGAAGCGTCCTTTTATATTATTTGTTGAGTTATTATTAAATGAAAATCACAAAGAGGTATACTTTATGATGAAAATGCTTGATAATTTTTCATAAAAAATCAGCTGCCTGTTTTAATTGCGTCTGTTTTTTTCTTTTGCTTTGACATTTCGTTTAGAGTTGTTGAAGTATTGAGTATTTGAGTACTTACAAGGTAGATCAGGTAACCAAGGTAGATTAATCAGGTAGCTACTTTTAAACAGCTGAGAATTTTGTTCTTTTTGGCAGCAATATGGCGGCTTGTGTTCTAAAATCTGTAGTGTCAAATTGCTGTTTATGTATACAATCTTTGTTTATATTTTTTATTTACTTATGTGTTAATGTGTCTTATTTCTTTTTTATTACGTGAAATGTCAAATGTGTTTATGTTTTTTATAAACAAACATATGAAATGCAGCCAAGACAAGACAAGAAAACGTACATGAAAAATTATATGTTAAATTATCTATTTATCGAAAAATACAACTTATTTCGCATTTTTAATCTTTATTTATCTTTTCCAAACAAAATTAATTATTTTGCACTTTTATTTTTGTTAAAAAGGGCAAAGTTTTAAAAGAGAATAAATTGACAGCTTATGTTGAACATTATTGCTCAGCTTTGTGTTTAAACATTTATTATGGTCGACACGTAATATTTTAAAGAGTTAGAATTTAATAATTGCTAACATAAAAATATACACGTAGACTAGGGGAAGACAAAAAAATGAGAAAGCAAGAAATTAACATAAATGCAATAGGGTGATAAGAAAGCTCAGCTGATTTCAAATTTTTTCATGTACATACCGTGCGAAGCTGTCAAATTGTTGGCATGTTATATTTTTTTGCCGAGTTTATTTACTTAGTGTCTACATTAGGCAAATTTATATCAAAACAAACGTCAAAATCAGTGCGAATATATACAAGGTAGTCTTAGTTAAACAGTTGATTATTATTTTGGTTGTTACAGTTGTCAAACTGCATATATAAAAAACAATAATGAATACGCCATATTGTTGTTTTTGTGCAACTATTGCCACCTTCCACAAATTCGCGTTAAGTTTGACGTTTGTCTTGATAAAAAAAATCTCTAATGTAGACACTATGCTACCCTTCTCCATTTTCTCATTTTTTTACACTAACAAAATGCAAGCAATTATGGTTTTTGTAGATTTCAATGAAATTTGGCACATATACTTTTTAATAACATTATGTTCACACACATTAGTTTTTGACTTGTTTTTTACAAAACACAATGAGTTTAAACATCATTGTTCACATATCATTTTATTGTGTTTTTCTTTTTGGTCAGTTTTTCGTTTGCCAAAATATTTTCACAAATTTTTCATTTAAATAAAAATTTCACACAAAAACACTTTGTAATTAAAAAAAAAAAATAATAATTTTAACTAAATGAGATTCGTCCCCGAATTTTAATACACATACACAAAGAGTATCATATTATCGGGTTTAAACGTCTATATATTTTTAATGTTCAAACGTGGATTCCCGAATGTTTCTTTTTTCCTTACAAAACACCTATAATTTTAAAACTAAAAGATAAAAATTTGGTAGCATGTAACCTTTATCTACTATGTTAAGCTTAAATTAAATTCAATGCTGTATTAAGAAATAGATGCGGATACCTTAATAATTTTATGTAAATGAATAAACACAACCAGCACAGTTCGGTAAGTTCCACACAAATTTGTATGAAAAATGCGCAATCCAGCTCGTTTTAAAAATAAATTTTATTTTAAATTCTCTCCGGAAAATCCGAACTTGTTGTGTTTATACATTAATTCTGAAAACTGTTAATTCCGTAAGAGATTAAACTTCCGTTTTCAAGCAAAGTGACAAATGGTTGAAAATCGTTAAATTTAAAATAAAATTTATTGTAAATGAAAACTAATTTGTTCTTCAAATTTTAATAACATTCACGTATAAGAACTTCAACGAGTCCGGACGCTTCATATTAAATTGTGATAAAAGTTTACTCTAAAGATAAATAATAAAATTAGTGACAGAAAAATCTATCAACCGATAGAAGAAGAAAGAAAGTATCCAAGACTAAACAATTAGAGGGTCATGGAATGGAGACACGAACAGTAAATTTTTATCGGACAGAAATACAGACAATTGCATGCCCGAAATCAACGCGGGCGGCAGCAACCCCAGTGCCTACTGTAACGAATGGAGCTGCGAACAAGTCTTCGTTACTTCCCCGCCAGTGAAATAATGCGAACCAGCTTTCGGTTTCTGGAACTGAGCCTCCTGCCCGAAAGGACAATAATTAGTCCCAAAGGCACAGAAGGGCCTTTTTAGCGCGCCGTCGAAAGATTTACGGACCGGTTGGGTAAAAAGCCTGCCGAGTTGTATCATAACCATCCCCCTACGTCGAAGGATGGGCCTAAACGGCAACGTTCAGAGGAGGCTCATCCACAAAACCAACAGCCCGGGACCAAGTGTCCAAAGCCCTACAATCCGATGAACAGGTCGTATAGTGAAGTTGCCAAAGGCCATCTCATACGAGCTATCATCGATAGGAGCGATCCAGATTGCGCTATATCCCACAAAAACTGGGAAATAGTGTGAAAGTAGCTGATAGGAGTCTTTTGGAAGCTTCTGAAAGAGAACCCCGGACCCTCCCCCCAGTGTGATGATGCGGAATGGATGGATGCGGATCGGCACTGCTCCTGAAGCAGGCGATCACTCTTTTGGATGGCCTATGGGAAGGTGCTAGACTGGACGTGGTTTCCATTGAAGAGATCCCACATCGGCCAAGGGCCATGGCCGGTACCGGACGTACCATCCAAACAGGAGGAGATATTGGAACTCATTTGGGTCGGAAACCCTGAGATCCCTACAGGCGACTGGAAGGTGACCAGAATTTCCAAATTCGACGTAGCATCCAGGAAGGTTGTGATCGTTATGAACAAGGAGTCACTGCCATCATTTCGTGACAAAAGTGGGAAGATCTACTATGACTTTGAGTCGATATTCCTACAGGTCTACCGAGGGATTTCAGAGACAGACCGGTTCAAATCGATGATGATCAAACTCTGGAAGCAATATCTTGTGAGGATACTGAACTAGTAGTCTTGCTCAAGAGGAGACTCACTCGAACTCTGAGTTTGTGGGTGAATTTTTTGAGCGAGTGGACGAAGTAGTTAACGAGGACGCCCTCTTGGACTCCGACCAAGATAACGTCAACGTCACAATCATCCCAAAGGACACACATGGTGGAGATAACGCAAGTTAATCTTCACCATTGTAAAGCAGCCTCTGCTGCGTTGTTCCTCCGAATGGTAGAAAGAGGAGAGAAGCTAGCACTAGTCCAGGAACCACGGATCGTTGGCGATAAGGTTTGTGGACTACGCGAGGACAACTTTAAGCTGCTACACGCTACGGGATCAGGTAGAATACGATCTTGTTTAGTAGCAAGCAAAAAACTCAGTATCTTCATTCTCTCTGATTTCAGTGATGATAACATTGTCTCAAGTTACATGGCCCATAAGCAATGCGAACCCCCACCAACTAAGTTTTGCGAGATAACAGAGGCAGCTAAAGCAAACAATATACCGCTCATAATTGGAGCTGACGCCAATGCCCATCATTCCGGCTGGTGAATGGAACGTGGAATATAACTCACTGAGAATAACGAAGGGTATGGATTATGGCAGGCTTTTCCCGAGTACTAACAAAAGACTATGGTTTGACACACTAAGGCTTTCAACTTAAGACTCGCAAATAGAATACCATCTGGGCACAAGTTTTGTAAAAATACACTATAAAATGAATATCGTTACCTCTGATTTGTGCGATTTTTGTGGAATGATGGAAGACACTTCCCATATTCTGTATATTTGCAATCGTTTCTCAAACCAACGACCTAAATTTCCTGAAATACTTAAATACACCTCACTTTATGACTACATAAAAAAATGAAGGTGTCGAGAAAATTTTCAACCAAACTGATTTTCATCTCATTTCATTTATACTTACGACCTACCCCACGATGTCAAACGAAAAATTAGTTTGGCAAAATTTTAAATTTATTTGTTGTTTCCAATTTAAATTGTCGAAATATACGATTATTGCAAATAAAAATAACTTGCAAATAAATAACTTACCGTTTACCTAGTGTCTACATGAGGCAAATTTTTATAAAAACATACGTCAAAATCAGTGCGAATATATACAATGTAAGCTTAATTAAATAGCTGATTACTATTTTGGTTGTTACAGTTGCCATATATAAAAAACAATAATGAATACGCCATTTGCTGTTTTTGCGCAGCTGTAGCCACCTTTCACAAATTCGCGTTAAGTTTAACGTATGTCTTGATAAAAAATTCTCTAATGTAGACACTATGTTATACACAAATTACATAAAGAAATATATATCCTTATTTGTAGTGCCGGATGGAAAAAATACAGCTATTATCATCGAAAATTCTATGAACGTAAAAGGAAGTGGCAACGCCGTACGCTTTATTTGCAATTAGTTTCACTAACTACGATCAGTTTTCGTGAGTTATATAGTGTCTACATTAGAGAATTTTTTATCAAGACAAACTTTAAACTTAACGCGAATTTGTGGAAGGTGCAACAGTTGCACAAAAACAACAATATGGCGTATTCATTATTGTATTTTATATATGCAGTTTGACAACTGTAATAACCAAAATAATAATCAGCTGTTTAACTAAGGTTACCTTGTATATATTCGCACTGATTATGACGTTTGTTTTGATATAAATTTGCCTAATGTAGACACTAGGTTACTAACTTGCAAATATTAAGTCACCGTTTATACGGAAAAATTTTCACTTCGCAATATTTTTAATTGCGAATAAGAGGTGTGTATAAACGTAGAAAATGATTCCTTTAAATTTATTTACATTTTTTTTTAAATTTCGTACATAGAGATGACATCTAAATGTATAAATCAGAGTTGTATGCGGCAAAAATAAAAAAACAGTTAAATTCAAATATTTGTGTAAAAAACTGGTTAAAACCCAGAGAAAATAAATAGTTAAATGAAAAGTAACCAGTATAACATGTAATTATAAGCTCAGATAATTACTTTTTGCTTCATTTTTTTTGTGTAAGATTCAAATGTCAAATATTTTCTACGTTGCATGTATTGGCTTGTTTACAAACAAAAGTATTTTTTTCGGTGGTGAAATTTGTATTTTTAATAAGAAAAAAGTGCTGTATTGAAATATTTAATTTATATCATTTTATAAAAAAAAAAATTAAACACAAATTTCTTACAATTTATTCTTATTAGTTTTCAATTTCAAATATCAATTTTAACGTGTTTTTTTTTTTTTTTTTTTTTTTTTTTTTGTTTGACGTTTCAGTCTTATTTAAGACGAAAAAATGTCTGCTATTGTTGCCTTTATGGATGTACCTTGTTAAATTATTACGCCATGGTAAATACTATTTCTTTTCTATTGTTTTGAATTTTTTTTACAGATTTTTGTTTGATGTGCATTGTGAAATACAACTCTGCAAACAAATGACATTTTTTTGACATTTTGAAATACAACACTGTATTTGAATAAAAATTTGACAATCGTTTGACACGAGCTATCGCGTGTCTTTTTTGCTTCCTTTCTTCTCCGTTTTTACTCAAGATGGGTGAGTTTTGTGTTTTTCTAAAAGTGAAAAATTTTCAGGAAAATCTTAAAACATCTATGAGTTTAATTAAATAAAATAATAATTTGAACTACTTAAGCTATGGAAATAAAATGGTAAATTAAAATTTAATAAACTTGATAAACCATTTGTAGAAAAAGCTGGGGAAACTTATACCGGTTGGAATGTAATTGAAGTAAAATAAAAAAGTGATATACATAAAGATTTTCTTGAGATATTTTTTAAATATCATTGTTAAATTGGAATGTTTCTGACTTGATTTAACTATTCTAGGTATTAGCCGCGATAGTGCTCACAAGCGCCGCGCCACTGGTGGCAAACGTAAGCCTTTACGCAAGAAACGCAAGTTTGAGTTAGGCCGCCCTGCTGCCAATACCAAGGTGAGTTCAAACAATCAAAACATAAAATCCTGTTTCTTTTCGTTAGGGTATAAATCAAAATGATGATAACGCGTGTCAACTGTAATCAAGAAGTTCTTCGGAACTTTTAGCAATTGATGAATAGCGTTATTATGTTCGGACTGCTGATTGATTTTTACCTACATATATTATTGGATACGGATTAGAATGATAATTTGTATTATCTTTTAAAAGAGAAAACTACTGATGATTTTAATACATATTTTAGTTGGGTGCTCCCCGTATTCATAGTGTTCGTACTCGTGGTGGTAACACTAAATTCCGTGCCCTCCGTCTTGAAACCGGTAACTTTGCCTGGGCGTCCGAAGGTGTTGCACGTAAAACTCGTATTGCTGATGTAGTATACAATGCCTCCAACAATGAATTGGTCCGTACCAAGACTTTGGTAAAGAACTCCATCGTTGTTATAGATGCTACACCCTTCCGTCAATGGTATGAATCCCATTATGTTTTGCCTTTGGGTCGCAAGCGTAACCCTAAACAACAGCAAAAAGAGGATGACAATGATGTTCTCACCAAAAAGCGAAGTGAAAAGACCATGAAGAAGTACTTGGAACGTCAAAAGTATGCTAAGGTTGAACAAGCTTTGGAAGATCAATTCGTTTCTGGTCGTCTTTTAGGTAAGTTTTCTAACTAAAAATCATACCAAACAAAGTTCATAATATATTCATTTAATAACAAATTCATTTAATAACAAAATGATGTTAATATCTCAAAGCGATCCTATTAACTTTTATTGTTATATACTTGTTTTAAGTTTTGTAACAAGCCGATAGGGCGTGATTTTGCTTGTCATAGTTACTCTGATTGGTATAATTCAAAAATCTTTGATAAAATGAAAATGTAAATGTGTGGCAGGTAATTTAACAAATTTTTTTTTATCTTTCAGCCTGCGTTTCATCCCGCCCTGGTCAATGCGGCCGTGCTGATGGCTACATTTTGGAAGGCAAAGAATTGGAATTCTATCTTAAGAAAATCAAATCCAAGAAATAAATTATTTCTTTATTATTAACACAAAAACAAAATCAAATTACAATAACATATTTTTTTTATTGTAAAAACATGCTGGAAGTTGGTGTTTGAAAGAGAATAAGAGCTTTTGCAGATAAAGGTCGGAGAAAATAAATAATTTGAGCTCTGTTGAGTTTTTTTGTAACAAAAAGTGTTTAAATACTGTTTTAAATCCAATAGATAATTTGGAATCGACTTGAAAGTAAAACAAATCGATTTGAAAGCAAACTGGGTAAACATTCAAATTGTAGTAGATTTGTTGCATAAAATTGTTCGTTCGGATATTGATATCCGGTAATGATTTAATAAGATTTCAGCTTAGAAAAATGCAAAAAATCTTAATGTCCCAATAATTTAAGTATTTTAGTCGGAAGTTTTTAGAAATACAACAACACGCAAAAGCAGTTTGAGTATGGAAACGTTTTCCTAGTAGATTTTTTTTTTGTTAAAAATCCTTTTTAGATTTATTAAGTGTAATAAAATATTTAAGAAAAATCTGAAGTTTTAAAATTTTCACATTTTCCTGCAAGGTTAGAAAATTAAACGAGAAAGAAACAGTCGGTCAAGACCGGCTATATGATACTCTACACCATTGTTTACGTGCATAAAAATTCGGGAAGAGGACATATTACACCTGTGGCCAATTTTACTTAATGTAAAATATACGAATAAAAAACAACGAGCTGATACTAACATCTAGATGATTTTATGCACTTTAGGGCGATTCGTGGAAATGGGTTTATATGGGAGCTGAATTAAATTTGGCAATCTTGTTTCTACTTATATGAAACTTATTTGTGTCGAATATTAACTTGATACTAACATTCGTATGGGATTTATTCACGTTAAAGTGATTTTCGGAAGAGGGGTTTATATGGGATCTATGGTCAATTGAGGACCGATCTTCATAAAACGTGGTGCAGATTGATTGACCACTAAAATATTCTTATTTTTAAGGCATTTTTGAGTGTTTAAGATGAAATAATGGAGCGATCACAAACAAGTTCAATAGGCTTCGTCCTGTAGTATATAATTTCACTGAATTATTTTTAAAATTCCGACCCGTAATTTGTGCACAAAGTTTACATGGACAGCCAACCGTCCAGCCAGTCAGACGGACGAGAAAGTGATTCTGAATCAATTGGTATAATTTAAGGTGGGTGTTGGATAAATGTACAAGCTTTTTTCTGTGTATAGAACTATAAAAGTTAAATTTGGTAGCAAAACTTTCGTAATGATCAACTATTTAGTTGTTCGTTCCTATTCTATAGATCTTTTTCGATACAAATAGATCTCGGAATTAAAGATCATCAATAATTCTTATTTATTTCAGTTTTTAGTTGTTAATATCGTTAATGGCATTTAAAAAAACTAAAGTTTCAAAAAAATTTACAAAAATTAAAAAATACAAATTACTGCTGGCCCTATTTTTTTTATCCGCACATAAAATGGACTATTTGCGCTTGAGACGATATAACGCTATTAGGATAATATTAAAGTATATTTTTTATATAGGTTTCTAATTCAATGTATTCGAAATAATTTGACACTAAAAGTTTTATGGTTTTGCATAAAATATTTCGAAAACTTCAAAAATTATTATAAGTATGCTTGACCATATATTTTTGTTCGTAAATGTATGTACTTATGTTTATGACAGAAAAAAGTCGCTAATCACCAAAATGATTATATCAATTACTAATAACTATAAAAAATGAAAAACCGAAACAATTTTTCCAATAAAAAAATTTATTAAATCAATCAAGTGGTGATTGAATGAATTAAAAATTTAAATGAGAAAAAATACTTATTTGAATTACTTGAATATATTAATTAAACTTTGATTGATGTAAAATGAAATAACTGTGTTAATTGAAAGATATAAGGTAATAATTTTTTCTGTGAAAAAATTTCTATCTAATGTCCTTTAGAAATATAAATCACATAACAAGTGAAGAAAAAATTAAATGCAAGAAGTCCAAAAAATATTTTTTTAGAATAACTACCGATTTTGGGGCTTTATTGCAAATTCGAAACTCATGCATACTATATAATAATTTAACAATTTTTGTTTTTATTTTGTAGCACGTGTCATTATTGGTTTTAAAAATTTTCATTAGAAAATTTTCATGTAAACGATATTCTTACAATGGAGGAATAAATTTTTGTTAGTGTTGAACATTTTTTTATATAGACGATTTGAGAAATACATACACGCATTTGTATATGTATTAAATATCTGCGGTTTATAATGCGTTTTTCTGAAATTCAAGCAAAATACTAATTACAAAATTTAAATTTAGTTAGAATAAAATATATATTAGAAATATTCGAATACAATAACTACCCAGCAAATTCATGTGGCTGTCGCGAACTAATTACTTGACTGACTATATTAGGCCGCCAATAGTTATTTTATTAACTACGTGACTAGTCACTTTAACATGGGCATATCCTAGGAGGAAGCATAGGACCTCCTGGCACTTTTGTGCACAAAAAAAAAAAAAAAAAAAAAAATGTTTTGTTTTCTTCTTTTCGATCTCTTCCCGCTTACCATAGGGTCGGTTAGTCATATCGTCACATCCACGTTTACAAAGAATTGGTAAAGTTTTAGTTTGCTTAACGATTTTTCATAAAATTGACATCGAAAAAACTTAAAATCGAAAAATTTTAAATAATAAATAAGTATTAAACGATTATATTCAAAATATTACGTACCTAATAATACGGATTTCTTTCAATAGCATTATAAATATCTTCGTTATAAGAAAATTAACTTTAGAATATTATAGAGACGTATTAACATTTGGCATATGCATTTAAGTAATTCCTACACTACTTTTCATTCACGATATATCAAGAATTTATTAACATTTTTTGTCATATTTTCATTATGTTTAGGCTTCAACGAAACCAAAATGGATAAGACACCACAAATGTTGATGACGAGTACAGCGGCACAAGAAATACGTATTTCATTCTGCTGGTGTCTAATTATAGTCCACAAACTCTGTTTTGGTACTGCCAAACTGAGACAACAACGCAATTTACGATTGCAAACTTGTTTATGGTCCTTCGAGCCGAATGTCGGATTAAGACACTACTGTAACCACATCTATAACAGCGTTAACGACGCTAGGTTCAATCTCGCTTCTACTTGCTCCAAATGCCTGGCGCTGCTGAGTCCCTCAAAAATGCAGGGCGGGCGCCATACTTAGGTTTCAACGAAATCGAAATGGATAAGATACTACAAATGCTGAGGAAGTATATATCGGCACAGAAAATACGTATTCCATTCTGCTGGTATCTAATTAATGCTCACAATCTCTGCTTTGTTACTGCTTGACGGACATAACAAGGCAATTTACAATGACATTTTTCAACATATATTAGATTTAAGGTACAATTGGAAAGGTCTATTCTGATACTATTGAAAATTTTAGATATTTAATCTTTTAAAAGCAAAATTGTCAATTTTTTTATTTTGTTCCCAAAAGGTTAAATCTGAAATTTTTGTAAATAAGTTGTATGAAAGTATTTATTATAGTTAGAATCAATAAATTTATGAAAAATATAATAAATTCTTTTAAATCGCGGTAATAATCGAATAAAAGAAAGTTTTTGAAGTTTAGTTGCTATTTTACACGAATTTTAAGTTTTTTGACAAATTTATGCTTCTTGTGACATTTATTTTCTTAAATAATTATCTATCTACCATAAAAATTAATAACCTATTATGGAACGGTGAGCCCAAAATATTCCTTGTGTTACTGAAGTGTTAAATGAATACATACATATAACAATAATACCAGTACTGAATAATACCATTCCAATAATGCTATAAAATCTAAATTACAGTGGAAAATATCCGAAATATTCCAACTTTAATGAAATACTATTTAAAAAAAAAAATTATAGAAAATTTTACTAAAATCTTCATTTCACGGGAATAAGAAATAAATTTAAAAAATGTTTGCTGATTATATATAAATCGGCATGTGTATTACATATTGTAATTTTTGACAAAAAATTGAAAATTGTGTACGCAGTTTATTGAAAACCACATTTTTGGAGGTATTTCAAAAATGGCGCAGCACACGTGAACGAGATAATTGGACAGATTTTTTTTGGGATTAGTTTATAACATGTCAATATTTAATTTTAGGAAGGTACATTTGCAATATTTTTTGTCTTCATACAAATCGATAGACTTTAATGTATATAAACATACTTAACTCCGCGAACATTGAAATTAATTTTTACTTTGTATACATATAAGCATATGTATATTGTATTTAGTATGTAAATGTAATGTAAATATTATTTATCATACTTATCATATTTAGAACTGTACCATAAAAGGTCCATGTGCTTATAATTTGATAAGAGGCATTTAAATTTTAATTTGAAATTACTTTTAATATGTAATTGCATTCATGGTACTTCTTTTGACTTAAAAAATACATATTCTAAAAAATTCAAAGCGACACAATGCTAGCTTAAAATTTTGTAATATTAAGGTCTACATTTATCATGATAATTAATATTTTATTAATACTTTATTATTCTATATAATCTTTCTGACATACATACATACACACGAATCAATTAATGAAATAATTTTGTACTCGTAATTATGTATATTTCAATTTCCTTTTATTAACACAATTAAAACTATAAATGCGATAATAATACATAAAATTCCTAATATTAGATAAGACGTATCACTATCTATTTGTAAGACTTTATCTCTTATTGGTAAAGTTGATGTTTCTATTTCTTCTATAAATTCCATATCATCGTCTGTTGTAGTTTCCTCAACACAAAATGGTAGTTTTGGAAAGTTGGGATCTCTTTTATTTTCATCCATTTGACTATCCGGTAATAAATGATCAATGCAAGAACATTTATTATCTCCCACACACACTGTATTTGGAGGACATGTCACTTCACACTCAAATGTCTGTAGCGGTACACAATATATTAATGTAATATTTAAAATTAAAATAATTTTATATAGAATGAGTTTGAAACACATATTTAATTTTTGTTTTTTTAATATTAAATACTATTTTATATTTGAGTTGTTTAATGTGTGGTGGTCACGAAAAGACTGTGGAATAAGTTTAAAAAATGGAAAATATACAATATATTATGTGCAGTTATAATTAAAACATATGCTTGAATATTAAGTCAAGTTCAAATGTTTGATATGCTATAACTTTAAAAAACATATAGGAACTAGCGTCAAAAGTGGACTGATAAAATAATTTATATGAATGCAAACAAAATTGTAATTTATAAGTTACGTATGTATGTATATTAGCGTGTCCAAATTTCCGTTTTGTGAGGTACATTTAAACGTACCTAAAATTATAAAATATAAAAGGGGATCCAAAAAAAATTTACTCAACACAAAAATCACTAAAAGAATGCTTTTTTTGCCGAAATCCGTCAAATTCAAATTTAAGGTACGGCGAATTTATAAGAAATATCGACCTAATTTTTTTATTATTTTTTTTTTAACAAAATTTTTAAAAAAGTTTAAATTGGTGATTTAAAACACCCATAATAGAAATCAACGTGTTTTAATAAAGCATGAAAAGGGGATTATGGTTTAAAATAGCATTTTATTTCAATATTTCCAAAAAAATTACAAATTTTCTGTACGTTTTTTACATTACTGTTCGAAAACATGGTAATGTTTTGGGGAATTTCTAATAACTATAATATTTTCTAACAGATTTTAACTTTTTCATCTTGTTTGATAGATAATTATGTATAGATTACGGTTCTTCTATATTAAATTGTAAAAAAAAGAATTAATATTAGCCAATTATTTCAAAAAACTGTGAAAAAGTAAAAAATTTCCCATATAAATGCACCCTACAAAACTCAGGGTCGATCTGCACGTGTTAGTGACATCCGATCACTCTAATATTTTGCACAATATATTTTCACATAACAAAGAATAATCCTAGGGGGAGTTACGGTCGAAATTCGAAAGTCTTCTTTTTGTGGAGCAGTCTAATGTACACTTGTGTATAGTTGTTGTGCAAAATAATATTTTTATCAAAGCTTTGCGGTTTTGATTGAGTCATAATAATTGTGCAACTTTATTTTAAAGGTGTAAAGTTGTAACTCAAAATTTAAATGTAAACACAATGAAATTGTTTGAATCAATTTCATTTTTGTTTGATTTTTTATAATGAAATACTTAGTTTAATTTTTTAATAATGTTTTTAAAATTTTAAGAATTTTTTATTTTAAACACTTTTCACCACAATTTTGCTCAATTCAATTTTAGTACTTTAAAGATTGATTATAATAAAATTAGTAACAAAATGACATATTTTTAAAATAGAACAAATATATGTATATCTTTTCAAGCTAATCGGTAATAAGAGTAAAAAGTACTTTCCATATTAAATAGTTGCAACAAATATACATACATGCATATTAAGACGGTACAAAATTTTATTTAATTTTTCCACAATAAAAAACATTATTAAAATAAATAAAATAAAAACTAAGTAGGACTTTTAGTGATAAATTTGATTTTTAGTGTTGTTTTCCAGATATAGTGAAAAATCGGTCCATTTAAAAATTAAAAAAAAATATTTTTTTTTTTTTGTGAAAAAAAATAATATTTTGTGTAAAACCGAATTTTTAGTAAAACATATATATATAAATTTTTTTTTTGAAAAAAAATATTTTTTAGTGAATAAAAACTTTTTAGTGAAAAAATTAATTTTTCGATAAAAATTTTATTTCAGTGAAAAATTAAATTTTTACTCAAAAATCGATTTTTCTATGGAAAATTAAATTTTTTAGTTACAAATTTAATATTTACTGAAATTATAGTGGAACAATTGAATTTTTAGTAAAAAATCTATTTTTTAAAGAAAAGTCAAATTATTTATGAAAAGTGAAAAATTAAATTATTTATGAAAAAATTGAATTTTTAGACAAAAATTAAATCTTAAGTGAAAAATTTAATTTTGAGTGAAAAAAAAAAAATATGAATTTTGAGTGAAATATCGCATTGATATTGAAAAATCTAATAATGGTGAAAAAAGCAATTTTAGTGAAAATTCAATTTTTAGTGAAAAAATTAAATTAAAAAACTTATAAATCAAAGTGGGACAACTGAATTTTTAGTTAAAAATAACATTTTTAGCAAAAAAATTAAGTTTTTAGAGAAAAATCTTTAATGAATTTTACATTAATTAAATTTTTTGCGAATTTTTAGAAAAAAATTGAATTTTTAGTGAAAAAATTAAATTTTTAGATATTTTTTTTACTAAAACTTCGTTAAAAGATCGATTCAATCGATCTAATTTTTGTATAAATCCTATTTTTTTTTTGCAAAATATTAAAAAGATAAAATAAACTAATGTTATTTTTTGAGCAAAAAGTTATTATTTTTTTAGTTCATAATCGATTTGAATCAATCTAATGTATTTTGCGTAATAAATTGTACATATGCACCTATCTAACTATATAGTTACTTAAATCGAAAAAGAATACAAACAACAACAAAACATATTAAAAACTGTAAAAAGTCCTTAGTGAAACTTGTTTTAATTAGTATAAATCAAACTATAAACTACTCTGGTTCAATTATACCTACTCCTACATACAAAGATATAACTACTTTTATTTCAAACTCTCTTAATGCGAGTATCAATTACATATACATAAACACATATACACAATATGTATTTCAAACGTAAAACATACAACCACCCACAAATTATGAACACATAAATGAGTACTTTTAACAGAAGTAGTCTCATTCTATAAAGTGGTACTTATAAAACAACAACAACAAAATCTAAAAAAGGTACTCTTTACTTGCATTAACGGTAGTTGTATATTATTGTTGTTGCTATTTTAAGTAGCTGAACAGAACATAGAATATCAAACAATTTCAATGAGTTTTATAGTTGTTCACTTTAGCATACAAATAAATATACATATATATATATATATATATATATATATATATATATATATATATATATATATATATACAAATTTATGTTGGTACATACGCATACAACAAACAATTTGTTAAGCCTATAAAATTTCACTACTTACTAAGTATTAAATAAAGTTTCATAATTGCAGCTAAAATAGTCTAAATTTATTAAATTAATAAATGTAGTATGACTAAATATAAATATGAATATGAAAATATATTGAGTAACTTTTTACAAACTGTTAGCCTTTTTTGGTGCTTTTGTAATAGCCAATGAATATTTAACACAATTTAAAAAATTTGCAAAATGAAGAAAATATTATTTATTTCTATTATAAAAGATTTTATATCTTTAAGAAATTTATAAATTTTTATTAAAGACGTTAGAAAAACTATATAGTTCAGTTAATGTTGTTGAAATTCTGACATTATTTAAATTAACATATTGTGGTGTTAAATTTACGCATTCGTTGTTATAATTTTTTACTAGAGTATTTTTGCTGTAACTTCTCTTGCTTCTTATTTTAATTAAAAAAAAATCACCATTTCATAATTATACTCACTAATTTTTACTAAAATTCAGCTATGCGTATACAACAACAATTTAATAAACACTGCGTCAGCAGGAAAGAAATACAAATTTTTGAAATATACAGAGGTTTAAATATAACGTAAAATTACATATATATATTATACAAATACAAGTTAAAAACGAAAAATTACATATATATTGTATAAATACAAATTGAAAATTGGAGGAGGGGGAAAATATCATTACAATGTTAAATAAACTGTAAATTCTCTGTCAATTTATATAAAGGTGAACATGAAGTTCTAAGCCTATAAATTATATTTTTGGAATTGTACCACATATTGTAACATAAATTGAGAATTATTTGTCTAATTTGATATAATAAAACACCAAAATATTAAAATTCTAATTAACTACAAGTTACGTCAAAATATTCTTTTAATCTGCATATAACATATTAAAAAGAATAAAAATAAATATACAGGAATTTTTAGTTATCGATAAAATTTGTATAAAAATGTGAGCATATATTTTCTACAAAAATTTATTGTGATCGATAAATTTCCCATAGAAATATATAGTGATCGATAATTTTTCTACAGAAAATAATTGTAATCGATAAATTTTCTAAAGAAATTAATTGTGATTGATAAATTTTCAACAGAAAATTATTGTGACCGATAAATTTTTTACAGAAATTTATGGTTACCGTTTTCTATAGAAATTTATAATTTTTTGTACAGAAATTTATAATGATCGATAAATTTTCTATATAAATTAATTTTGATCGATAAATATTCTAAAGAAATTTATAATGATCAATAAATATTTTTCTACAGAAATTAGTTGTGATAGATAAATTTTTTCCAGAAATTATTGTGATCGTTTTTATAGAAGTTTATAGTGGTCAATAAATTTTCTACAGAAATTAATTGTAATCGATAAATTTTCTACAGAAATTTATTGTGATCGAAAGATTTTTCTACAGATATTTATTATGATCGATTAATTTTCTGCAGAAATTTATTATGATTGATAAATTTTCTATAGAAATTAATTGAGATCGATAAATCTTCTGCAGGAATCTATTGTGATCGATAAATTTTCTACAGAAATTTTTTGTGATCGTTTTCTATAGAAATTTAAGGTTATCATTTTTCATAGAAGTTTACAGTGATCGATCATTTTTTAATAGAAATTTATTATAATCAATTAATTTCCTATAGACATTAATTGTAAAAATAAAAATTGTAAAACTACAAAAATTTATAATGATCGATTAATTTTCTATAGAAGTTTATAGAGTTTGTTTTATAAAAATTTATTGTTATAGATAAAATTTCCATAGAAATTTATTATAATGAATAAATTTTCTATAGAAATTTATAGTGATCGTTTTCTATGAAAATTTATATTGGTCGATCAAATTTCTATAGAAATTTATTATAATATATAAATTTTCTAAAGAAATTTATGGTGATCGATCAAATTTCTATAGACATTAATTGTGAAGACAATTTGAATTATGTTGATATTTAAATAAACCAAATAAGACAAATTGTTCTTGTGATTATGAGCTTGTAATATGTGGTGTAAGCTTATTAATTTTGCATATAACGTTTTATTTCGATAGCTAGAGTCAATTTAAAAAATCTGAATTATAGTAAATTGACTGAAAAATCCTCCGTCGTACTTTTTTGTCGCCCTGTACTGTCTATTTTTTCTTATGTATTTCAGTTGACGATATGTAAATATACGTTATGCAGTTTTATTTTAGTTTTAATTTTACTTAAGCAAAAAAATTTTTACACACGACTAATTCTAAAAACAAACACAAACAAAAAAGCAGGATACACAAAGAAAGGCGCTGCTTTAAAAGTTACACAAAATCTATGTACTCGTATGTAAGTATACAACAGTTACAATGTTTTCGAGTTAACAAATATGTGTGTATGTATGATCAAGTGAGTGTGGCTGGATGGTTTTTGTCTTTTGGATTTTGTTGAGGAAAAAAGCCCTTAAAAGCGATTTTTAATGTAGCATTTAAAAATAGAAAAGTGCATAATAAGCAACACCAACCACCAGCACAGAATGGAAATGATGATGCTACTTACTTCTGCTGTCAAAGTTATGGCAACTAACAATGTTACTACCACGGTTAATGATGATTATGACATCAACAATAACAAAGTGGGCCACAAATTTAACTAATTAGAGGCTTGTATTCGAACTCATATTCACATGTACACCACAAAAGCTGCAGTAGTAACATGAACAATGTTAAAAGTTGTAGGATTTTTTCTTTGTTATAATAATTAAAATTGACAATGTATTTTGTGTTTTAGAATAACACAAAAAGAGAAATTGAAAAACAAAGTAAAGCTGTTTAAAAGGAGTTTTTCATGTCATCTAATGATACATTGAAGAATATTGTTAATGTGTTATTCTTTAGGAATTTTTAACAAAAAGGATATTTGGTTTTCAGTAAAAGAAAAAAAAAAATATATTCTGGGGCTTAATAATGAACGTATACTTAATTTAAAATATATATATAATTAAAACAAAGTATACGTTACTAAATAAAAAATATGTATTTAATAATTTAAATCTCTTATAAAGTCGGCATTTATGTATCGATTTTAATAAAATATGGCTTGTCTTATTTTCAACATGTTCAGTTTTATGATGAAAAAGAAAATAGAGTATATTTGTTTGTTTTCGACTTTTTACGATTTCTTGCAAAAAAAAAAATTATAATAATAATAATAAATAAATAAACTTGCTTAGATTTTTTTCGACACAATTTTTATAAAAACTACAAAACTAATTAAAAAATGATGTATATCTCGAAGGTAGTTTCAATCATAATTTGTTGGTATTTTATTAAACCAAATCAGACAAATCATTCCCGAGACATGGTGCAATATATGTTGCAACATCAATAATTTTCTATAACTAAATGAAACTAGAGTCAATTAAAACAAAGTTATTTATAGGTTAAGAGCACAATGCTTTCACAATTAATTGAGAAATAGCATATCGTACAAAAAAATTCTTTCTCATATTTGAAGAAAATTCTAAATATAGCTTTTTGTCAAAAGATTTGAAATATATTTCTAAAAAGTAAATTACGTTTAATTATTTTCATATTTCCTTTTACTATTATAATCGAATTCCTTTGCGTAATATTTGTTATTAAGCAGACATTCAGAGTCAAACTGTTTACTTACATATTTATATTCTACTACTCTTTGTTCGCTATGGTTACTTAAATAATAACATAGCCATCCATATTGAAGCTAAAAATAAAAAAAAAAGAATAAATAAATAAATAATGGGAAAGAACATATTCATCAATATACTTAAGCTTTTCAAAAGATGGACGTTTTCTCTTTGCTATAATTTTATTATAAGAGTATGTATGTTTAGCCAGTTTGTAAAATATCCTTTATTTAATATTTACAATGATTTGTTGAAAAATCTCTAAGGTATAAAAAAAATATTTTTTAAATTGACAACAGGTATTAAAAACAAATGCAGGACAAAAAAAAAAAAAAAAAATACAACTAAAATTAAATTTTAGTTGTATTATTAAAGAAATTAAATTTCCTTTTGCCATTCTTTAAAATTTGTGCTTTTTTTTCAGAAAAATTTAAATGTTTGTATAAATAAGAGCACATTGACGTTGTTTTTCTTTTTTTTTTTTTGCAAATGTGTATGAGTTTTAGTTAGTTTTTCAGTTCTACATTCATATTTTTCGTTTTCTCAATATTTGTTTATGTTATTTAAACAAACAACTTTTAACTTTTTGGCTAGTGTTGCCATCAGGTGAGGAAAAATGTGGCTAAATTAAACTTTAAAGAAAAGGTCGGAAATGAATAAATTCCCCAAAAATAAAGCCAGAAAAAAGCTAATATAAAAACGTTTCTATATTGTATTTGTATTTGATATTTATATATTGTAATAAATTTATAAATAAAACATAGAATGGCTAAAAAAAAAAAAAAAAAAAAAAAAAAGATCCAATGAAAAATCGACCATAAAATTCCCACACAAATTTGGATTATATTTCATATAAAAAATGACTTAATGTTTAGAATTGATTTTTCGTCCTTTTTGAATTATAATTCCTTTTTGATTAATCATTTCCAAATTTTTGGGTGATTTTTCGCTTTTATAAGAATTTTTTTATATTATATTTAGAAAGTGTTTCTATGGTTAATGAAGTTTATTACAAAATTTCATAATAATTGGTTAAATAAGTCCATAAAATAAGTTAAGTTATATTTGATTTGTAGAATCAGGCCAGAAGCGAAAATTTTTGTTATATAAATAATCTCGATTTTTTGTGCGAATTAATACACAAAAACGCTTAAGTTGATGATTCTGTAAAAATTAAATTAGTAAAATCAATTGAACAATTATTTTCTTCTTTGTTGATATATTAAAATGTTAGCCTTTTTATGGTAATTCTAAGAACAAAAAAAGGCTGCAAAAAAAGCTAGAAGCTTAAATAAAAATGTTGAGGTTAAAAGCAATATATAAAGGCTGAATTTAGTCTTAAAACAGCTAAATTGGCAACACAATTTGCGACTTATAAATGTCGCTATGCTGCTGTGCCTCTCTTTCTTTTAAGTTCTCTGTGTTTGGTATTTTATAACGAAATAGTTTTCAATTCAACTAATGCAAAGCACAAACAAATACTTGAAATTTATTCCCCAGAATAGTAGCCACTCTTATCGGTGCAGAAAAGACTTCTGCAAAAAAAAAAAAAATATTTATTTTCAATATTATTTACTTTTTCTAGCAAGTGTTTTTACACTTTAAAAAATAATACACATATGTAAGTTTTACAAATACATCAAAAACGATTTTTAAAATTTACGCTTTTTTTTATGGAGTTCTAAGATTATAAATCACTTTTTTTCGAATTGAGAGTAGTTTTCGAGATAAACGGTTATACAGTAAATTATAAGGTTGTATAACATATTACAATATATCTCAAGTCATGCCTATATAATTTTACAATCTGTTCAATAGATTGGGAGATATTAAAAAAAGTTTTGTGAAAAAATCGTCGACTGAAGAAATCACCATTCTATGATTTAATAGAACCATCTTTGGTAAAAAATCTAATAAATGTGACTATAGTATCTCTAACTACTTTATTTATTTGTGTCAAACAAGGCGATTTTCCAAAAGCATGGAAAACTTTACAGCTCATTATGATACTAAAGCCAGGTCTACTACTATGTTTATTTAAGCTATTTGAAAAAGTAGTCTACAAGGAAATAATACCAATATTGGATGAGCAAAATCTTATCCTCCTTCATCAGTTCGGTTTCCGTGAAAAACATAAAAATATCTAGCAGGTAAACCGTTTAACTGGAGAGATAAGAAAATCTTTTCAACATAAAAAGTATTGCTCTGCAATTTTTCTAGATATTGCCCAAGCTTTCTGTTATCTAAAAATACTTATATATTACTAGAGTCCTACTTAACAAATATAGTGTTTCAAGTAAAACAGTGTGACTATATTACGGGAGATTATGCTATTAAAGGTGAAGTTCCACAAGGCAGTGCCTTTGGGTCATTGCTGTATCTAATTTACACCTCGGATTTGCCTATGAGTAACAACTTGACTATATCTACATATGATACTGCTAGAGAATTAGATAAATACCTTAAAAATATGGAGACATGGTCGAAAAATTGAAGAATATTAAACACGTTATGTTTGCATTAATGAGAGGCAACTGTTCACCAGTCTCGCTTAACAATGTAAATATCTCACAATGTGATCATGTAAATTACCTTGGTATTTATTTATACAGAAGTCTTACATGACGTCGGCATATAGAAGCCAAAAGAATTCATATGAAAATTAAAGCTTCCGATCAATACTGGTTGACTAGCAATAAATCTAAATTAAGCCATCTTGTATAAGACTATCTTAAAACCAATTTAGACATATGGTGTTCAATTATGAGGAACGGAAAGTAACATCAGTATTGATGTTATGCAGAGGATACAATCGAAAATCCTTATGACTATGACAGGTGGCACATGGTACATAAGGAACGAAAACATCCACGGAGACTTAGAAGTACCATTAGTAAAATAAAAATTTGAAAAAAAAAATTCGCTGAAGATATGCTACTAAACTACAATAGCATCCTAACTTACTAGCAAGATTGTTAGTAAGAACTCAATCTTGTTTCAGAAGCGATATACCTATCTGCTAAGGACCACTTGCCAATCAAGGATCGGTCATCATAATTGACTCAGAAATTTCGAGTCGCAGAAAAGAATTCCCTTTGTTCCAAAAAATACTATATTCAAAATTTTACCATTGCTTACATGAATTTCTTTTAGTGTTTTAGTTTGCCTTACCGCTACTACTATCAGAATGTGTATATGCATTTGTGTTATTGTGTATGTGTGTTTAGTGGTTTGCGGAAGCAAAATAAAAAAGAAATAGAAAAAATAGAAACTTTAGTCTCAAGAGTTTAAGTAAATTGATGCTTGTTTGTAAATTGTTTGATTTACAATTGATAATAATATGGGCAATAGTAGTCAACTATATGTACATACATATATATGTATATGTTTATAAGCATGGGAATATATTTTCTTTAAGCATATTTTTGTGACAGTTTTTTTTTCATTCTTTTAGTCGCTGGTCTTAATGTATAAATACAACAAATCCGGATTCCTTTACATAGCCCACATTGTTAAATTAAACAAAAACTTGTACGGCAACGGAAAATAAACTACAATTTTATTTATTTTCTTTTCATTTATTTTTTTTTACTTCAAACTCATTTCAATTTTGTTTACGAAATTTATATAAATTTAAAAAAAAAAAAAAATATGGTAATATATTAAAAGTCGGAGAGAATTTAAAATAAAATTTAACCGAGCCGCATTGCGCATTTTTCATAAAAATTTGTATGAAAATTTTCGGACCGGTCTTGTTGTGTTTATACAGTTAGTGCCCTGTTATTTTTTTATGTATCCTTTGGTTTTGCATTTTCCTTCAGTAGGGAATGAGTTAGTAGAGGAAATAGTAAATGATGATACTGTTATTATGACATTACCATTGATGCCATCGTTGATATTGATGCTTATGTGTCTGTGTGAAAAAAATAAATAAATAAATGTAACTGTTGTTGTTTGTTTTGAGTTGACCACAAAGGTTTTACTTTGAGTGTGTGTATGCTAAGGATTTTCTTGATTCATTTCTTTTCAGTTTATATTTTTACTAGTTGTTCTTGTGTAAGAGAATGCGAGAAATGAAATGAATATTATGTATGCTGTATGTGTTTGTCACATGCAATATTTATTTATGCGCAATTTGTTAGCAAGCAGTCTATCTTCTTATTGATGGCTAATGGATAAAGGATAAATGTAAAAAAAAGTTAAACATGTATTTAAAAGTCTTTATGTTGAATGATTTAAAATTTTTAATTTAAAAGTTACCGGTTGTTTTTCCTTAACACAAAAAAAAAAAAATTACATACATAAGGAAGAAGTAGTAATCACGATGTTTCTTAGATTAACTAATAAATAAAAAGTCAAAAAAATATTAAATATATATATATATTTTTTTTTAACATTTTTTCAAACTCGCTTAATTTTGGGGTTAAAAAAATTTTTGAAAATTTTTAATGGCACATCACCGCTATATAGTACCAATATTATCTGGCTTTAACGAAATATAAATTTGTTCCCGTGAATAACTTTTAGCAAATGGCGTCAGCGTTATGAAGGTTTAAGATAAAAAGCTTTAAAAAATTGACAAAATTCTACTTTCAACAATATTTAAAAAATTATCATATCCACATCAAAATGGCTAAAATACAAGTTGAAAGTGATACGATATAGCTGATTACATCAAAGATAATTAACATATCATTAAAAAAATGTTTATCAACAAAGTTTCCATAGATTTTCACGTTTTTTATTTTATAAAATTTTTTGGTATATTTTTAATATTTGACCACCGAAACAATTTTTAAATTTATGTTAATGGACAAGTAATTACCGTTTGTGTTATGGTAGTTAAAAATCAGAAACTCTAAAAAAGAAAATTGTAAAAATTCCATTTTAAGTCCGATCGCAAAAATAAATATACATTTCTAACCTTCACAAAGGTATGTAAAATAAAAATTAAATAAGGATCGATACGTTTTATAATAGTAATCGTAATTGTTACCATAATTCTGGTTTACCCTACCTTTAGAATATCGAGTATAAAATGAAGTGTATATAGATGTTTTATATTTCTTTAATTGCATTTAATTCGGTGATGCATTTTTCACATGTAAATTAAAAGTTGTATATATTAATTATACATATATTAAAAATATACACCCAAAAATGTTAAAAGCTGCATTAAATTCAAAGACAAAATTATTTTCGAGTGCCATTTCATTCTGATATATAAGATATAATAAAAGCTACAGATTGGTATATATTTTCACCGATTTCAATTAGCGCCTTAGGGTTTATGAAATATTAAAGACATCAAGTCATAAATACTTTTTATGAATTTTTTTGTTGAAACCTATTTTTAGCTTAAATAAAACATAAAATGTAAAAAGTGCTAATATAAGGTAAAGGTTATAAAATGTATGTAAATTAATATTTTTTTAAAAAGTTTCCGAATTACATCGCGATTAATCACGCGATATTTTAGCTTCATTGAAATTACGCTGTGAGTGTGCCTGGCGAAAAAGTCACCTCTTGGATCCATTTACGATTTTTCCCCTCAAGTTTGGGCTCCTCCTATAGCGTTTCTATTGAGGACACATTAATGGGATGTATCTCAAACAGTTCCTAATTACGAGAGCAATAAACCTCAATTCCTTATTTTGCAATAATCGAAACGGGGACAATATTCTAATAAAAAAACTGAACAAATTTTAAATTTCGAAAATTTTGGTTTAACCACCTGTCTACAATATAATTTAACATTGGTCGACAAAACACTGATTGAACACTAGTTGTACTATTTCTACAAGTGTGTTGAGTTTACATTAGAGGAATTGGACACATATGCTAAAATTCGCGATTACAGAAATCAAAAGAAAGAAAAAAATTTGTTGTTTTCACTTTTTTTTGGATTTTAATCACATGGAATCTTCCTGGTATTGAATTTTTATTGTTTTACTCCACAAAGTTTTGTTAATAATAATAATAATTTTGTTAATAATTGCATCAAAAGTTGATTTAAAAAAATCAGAATTATATAAAATATTTGAGTTTTAAGCTCGGTTTCTTAAAGGTAAAACGTAAAATATAAAAATATGAACCAATTTTTAATAATTTCATATTTATTTTAGAAAATAAAGAAGACAGCCGAATTTCCACAGGTATAAAAAGTTTAAATAAAAGATAATATTGATCGCAATTATGGATTTGTTGTACAAATTGGAGAATAATTGGAAAATAAAATAATTTGGTATTCACAAACAAAAAATAGTAAAATCTGTTTGACATTTTGTAATAAATTATGTATAAATATTAAGAACAAAAAAATAAATTTTATACTAAAATTATAAAAAACAGCTTTCCAAAAATTAATTATCTGGAGAAAATACATCATTAAAATAAAGTTATTTTAATCAGTGAGATCTAGTGAGGCATTAAGGGTAAGAAGCTTAAAAAGATATCTTATTGTCGTACATTTCTGCAACATCATTTACTACCCTTACAGATATTACTGAGTGTAACCATGAAATTTATACCTGAGATTAGATGACTCTTACTTCTCCTACCTACAAATTTTTCATATGCTGTTTGACGACAGCAAAACTCCGAAAGGTTAAGAAAGAAGGAATCCGGGTATATATATATATATATATATATATATATATATATATATATATATATATATATATATACATAGTATTGTGAATACCGATTAATTTCAATATACAGTTATGTATACCGAATAAAGTCAATTTATACAACTGAATTGCTGATAGTTGTTGGAACCGTCAGAATTCAATTCAAGGAATCTGTTTTCTCTGTGTACATAACTTCCTAAGCATGTTTTCTCTTTCCAGAGCATTCTGAAGCTCTAAGACGACGTAGAAAATTCAAATTTTGTTTACTTATAAAACTATTCGTCCTACAAATCCTAATGTTACCAGATTTTGAAATTTCTGTCAGGGAGTGGAGATTCCCAGATTTAGATATGATTTTCTAAGCATATTTTCTCGTTCTAAAGCTTTCTGAAGCTCTAAGACGACGTAGGAAATTAAAATTCGGCTTACTTATAAAATTACTCATCCTACAAATCCTAGTTGAGTCATATTTTGAAATTTTCATCAGGGAGCGGAGATATGCGGATTTAGATATGATTTTCTAGGCATGTTTTCTCTATCCAAAGCTTACAGAGCTTATAAAAGTATTCCTCCTACAATCAGGGAGCGGAGATACGTTCCCTTATTATATATATATATATATATATATATATATATATATATATATATATATATATATATATACATTTATATTTATTTTTCCTGGCATTGGCATTGAATGAAATGAATTAATTAATTTCTATAAGTGTTTTTATTATTTATTTTTTAAAATATATCCAAATTCCTTAATGATACGTATGATTAATATTAATTACTAAAAATCAATCATGCGCCCTCTGGTAATTTTACTTAAATAAGTTTTACTACTTTTAAATCAAAATCGAAAAAAAAAAACTAAAAATGAAAACGAATAAAATTGTCACAAAAATACTATTCATTATTCAATATTTGAACACATTGAATGTAACTTTTACTAAATAGCAGTAGCATCTTTTTGAAATTTTGTTTGTGTTTTTGAAATTGTGTCTGTGATTAATTGCCACATGGTTCATTAGTTTACCAGTAAATATCATTCATATACAAATGTATGTACAAAAGCTTGATAATTTTTTTATACAGCTACTGCTGCTGTTGTTTTTGTATGTGTATCTATAGGAATGTAAACGAAATCAAGGCAATTGATAATGAAGGTTTGGCTCCATCAATAGAACTATTAAGAAATACAAATATGTACGTCTAAAAAAAAAAAATAAATAAAACATACCATACTATATTAGCACACACATTTGTAGAGCAAAAACATTTTACTTCCAGTTGATAGCAAAGTAAACAAGAAAAAAAGAAGAAATATGAGAAAAACAAGCTATTTCTATTTATGATCATTTATAATGATGTTAATGTAGACAAATGATGGGAAAAATTTGTTTTTCATTTGGCAAACAATTATTAGATAATGATTTCTTTAAACTTATTCCTTAAATTGTTCACAGTAATATGAAAAGAGAATGAATTGTTTTGAATTTTAATTTCACATTTTCTATATTTAAAAATTATTTGTAATTCATTAAAATTTTGTAAATGTGTTTTTTTTGTTGCTTTTTATAATGCTTAAATTCCTTTATTGCGTTACATAATGTTAGCGTTTTGCAATTGTGCAAGTAAATATGCATGTGCGAGATCTGCTTTTTTATTTTTCAATTCTATTGTCATTGATAAACGTTTGGCAACTGTCAAATGGCAAATTTATGCCATAAATTAAAAACATAAGTAGAATATTTTGAATAACACTAGCCCACTCTTTGCAGATATATTTAAAGCCCCATAACAATACATACATACAAATTTTGTTGGAAACGGATGTATGTATGTAGTGCATATGACAAAACATAAAAATATTTCAAAAGCTTTTTTGAAAACGTAAAACAGCCAATGCTGCTGTTTTAATATTCAAATTATTAAAGTATACTTTAAGGGGGAAAATTGAGGAACATATCCAAACATTGTTTATTTTTAGGGCTGATATAGATAATAATTATTATGATAACGGGTGTGATTTCTTACTGTTATTTGAAAAAAAAAAAAAATTAAAGGGGTAAATGTACAATAAGATGGAGCACAGTGAGGCCGGTTGCAAAAATTTTGGTAATAAAACTGTATTTCCTAAACTACTGCATGCATCGAATTGAAATGTATGAATGAGTTGTAGAGGAGGACCTAAGCTTTCAGAAAAATCATCCTATATATACCATGTTTGTAAACAATACGTATAATAGTGGATAGGTTTTTATATTTAGAGCGTGTGCCAAATGGTAGCAAAGTTCAAAGGAAATTTTAGATTTTCCTACGGTGAACAAAATTTTATACTTTTGCTGTACCGAATGAAAACTTTTTCCCATGTTAAATTTTGAAATATTTCTTTTTAATAAAACTTCACAAAGTTTTAGAAAATTTAATATATTTAATATATTTAAAAAATTGCAAATTGTAGAATTTATAATTTTGAAAACAAATTTTTTAGATTTGAAAATTTATAAAAAATTACCTGCTAAAGATATCAAAATCATTTATGGTATATGAAAATATCGTTATCTTTCCAATAATTCAAAATAAAATAAAAAAAAATAATAATTATGTGCACTTAATAAATATGATTTTAAAAATTTTACTATTTTCTTAAAACATGTATATATATATATATATATATATATATATATATTTATTACTATTATTATTGTTATTATTATTATTATTATTATTATTATTATTAATATTATTATTATTAAAAAAATTTTTTAGAATTGAAAAATCTCGCGTAACTTCTTTCTTTTTTGAACAACGCTGGACGTAGAGTGCAACTCAAATAAATAAAAAAATTGTTTATCCATTCTTGAAGCCTTGTCTTTTGAAATATGAGAATAATATATTTTTTTATTAAATAAATTTTAAAAAAGAGGTGAAGAAATCAGATCATTTTTTTTTGAAAAGAAAAAAAAGACATTAACTTTTTGTACTCAATTTTAAAGTCTTTGATAATTTAAAGTCTTTGAAAATTCAAAAATTTTTATGACATTATTTTGGAATGTATTGGGAATCTTAGGATATTTTTCCACATTTATACTTCAATGTTACCAAAATTATTTGAGTAAAACCAAAAAAGGCAAAGCAAAAAATCTAAATTTTCAAATTTAGGCTCAAAAATAATTTTAACCATAAAAGATATCATAGGTGAGTAAGCATATTTCATCAAGTTCTTTAAATCTTTAAACCTTTGAAATTGGACTTGACTTGTAGAAGCTGCAATTTTTTAAACTTTTTCATACTCGAGGTGGTATACTTTGACTCCCCTGTATTTTATATCATATTATGCTTGGTGACTGCAAGGTGATTTTTGTGAAAGTTTAGTTTATTACCAAACTTATTGCGACTGGCCCCAGTATGTGGTGGCTATTTTAAATTGATTCTAAAAATAAGGTATATGATTTTTTAAAGTTAAACTCCCTTAATTAAATTTTGAAAGTTAAATTATTACAATATTTATGCTAATAAAAAGGAGGTCGCAAAAGTCATTTGAACATTGCGTTTCATATTAAATATTTATAATGAAATTGCAACTGTGACGTATGTTATATAGAAGGATTCAACTAAAGTCTTTCTTATTTTATAACAAATTAAACAAAAATTATCACAAGGATTTTTATTTATATATAAGTATGTATATACAGGTATTATAAAATTATTTTTCTATTCAGCTGTGGTATGTGCATACTATAGTATGTTAGTTGAAATGTGTTTGTGTAAGGTGTGATATGTTCAAATGCTACCTTCCTTATAAATTCCTTTAATTAAAATGTCACAAAAAGAATTTCTAAACGTGGTATTAATTATGAAAAAAAAAAAAATAAATAAATAAAAAGAAAATAATTTTAAAATCTCTGAACACATAAACAAGTGGCATTCGAAAGAAAATGAAAATAAAAAAATAAGTAAAAGAGACCATATAAATACAAACAAACATGCTCATTTAAACTTTTTTAATAGCATACATACAGTTACGGACAAAAAATAGGGTCAAGCATATTTATTTTAAATATTGTGAGCTTTCGGCAAAATTTTATTCAAAACAATAAAACTTTTAGTGCAAAATCATTGCGATTACATTGAATTACAAACATCTACAAAAATAATATCGTCTCAAGTGCAAAAAGTCCTTTTTATGTGCAGGCAAAAATTAGAGTCAGCAGGTCTGAATAAATGGTAATTACTGAAATCGAACATTATAGTTAAATAATTTTATTACCAATTAAAAGACAACAGTACAAAAAGTTCTTCTGAAACAGAAAACCACAAAAAAATTTTATTATGCCGGGAACTTTTAATTCCATTAAGTCGGTTAAAAATCAAGTTTTACTTTTATATTCATCTACAAAATAAATAGTTTTTTTTTACTTGATATTATGTAATTTTTATACTTTTGGGTATTGAGTTTTTTGGTATTATAAGACCGGGGCTTTCCGAAATGATATTTTGAATAAATTATGCTTCCATCAATAGTCTTCTAATATTCTTAGAAGAAAAATATTTCTAGCGAATTTTGAATTTAAAACATTTTAAGGTGATTTGAAAAAAGTAAACTTTCGAAAAAAATGTATTCGAAATGATTTGGTAAAATAGATAAAAATGTAAAATAGATATAGTTGACCCTATTTTTTTGTACGTAACTGTATACTCAAGAAAAATTTGTAAATATGAATGTATATTATAGGGATGCTACTGCGGATGTTCATGAATGAATGGATTGAAAAGTCCCTTAGCAAAGAAATACGTATATAAAATAAAAGTACATATAACACGACAGTTGATTACTACTCATACACTGTTGCTGTTAAGATGCATACTTATACATACTGTTACACCAATAGACTTTTCAATTTATACACATACGCATATATACGCATTATTGTATGGGTTTTAATTGGAAAGTTTAATTGGAAGGACAATGACAAATATATCAGCTTTTTTTATGGTGCTGTAGCTTAAGTTGTTTGATGATTTCAATATTAAGCATAATTAATCTGGATTTGATTCTCAGTTGATACAATAAAGATTATCTTTTATAATTTTTATGTTATATGTGCAGCAGAGCTGAGATGTCTTCGAGTTGATTTGGAGGAGCACATCCAAAGGTGGTCACCTCGAGTATGTTTTTTGAATTCGGCAAAAATTTATTTATGATTTGAGTGCAAAAAAAAAAAAAAAAAAAAAAATTACACATTAGTAGTCCTTATAAACCTCTACAAAAACATACTTACATGTGTAGGCTATCTCTTTTAATTTAAGAGATATTTAGGTCGAAGCAAATTTTACACTAATTTTTTACCTTGTTTTTTAAGCTTTTTTAACTTGGGGGCCTTAATTTGGACCCTAAAGATTTTTTGAAAATATTCACTAGATTTCTAATAAGATTCTAAATAATATCGCTGCACGAATCATATAAATATATCTATCTCATAAAAAGTTATGTTAATTTGAACTTGAAACTTTGAAAAAATTTAATATTTTTGGGGTTATTTTCCAAAAATGGTAATATTTGTTTACTTAAATTTTTTTTTATTTCGGACTGTAGAATTTTTTTTAATTACTTAGAAGGAACGTAAATGCGAGTAAAGCAATATCAGAGGCGCTGTAGGTAACGGTTTCCCCCAAGCCCTATCTAACTTTTGTTTGTTTTCCACAATAAAAATTTTTTTGTAAAATTTTCGAATGTCAAAGCAGAGATCAACAAAAAAATATATATTTGATACATATCCCCATATGTAAGTTAGACATACAAAAAGTAGTTTCTGAGCTACGCGTTCAAGTCATAAATGAGTTACATAGCCGAGGTGACCAGCTTTGGAGGTTTACCCTTTACCCCCGTGGCCCGCTAGGGACAAATTATAGAATTATTAAAAAAATTGTTTTGGGACCACTGTGGTTCGCTCTCAATTATAAAAGCAAAGAGTTGTTAAGATTTGAGTCATTCTCTTCTACTCTCTTTTCTCTCTCTCTCTCTCTGTCTGTGAAATAAAATCAACAAACTATATCAATTTTTATTTCCTTTTAGAAAAAAATGTATGACATTTTAAAACTCTTTTGATACAACCCTCGATTTTGTCAGGACATAGAGAATAATCGTAATCTAGTGTGAGTATGTTTGCTATTAAGAACTTTAAATTTAATTAAATTTATATCTTTTGCATAACAAATGTAACATATTTGTTAAGTAAAAATATAAAAAATTTAACAAATTAAATTGCCCAAAATAATGATTTGCAAAGAAAATATAGAATATTTAATTGAAATTGAACGTCTAGGATTCAAATATTTATAAGTAAATTATAGTTTGTAAAATAATTCTAGGCAAAAGTTGTTATTTTTTTATTAAAGAACTTTATTATAACCTTAACCAAATTATACTTTGAAATAAATATGTAAAAGAGATAGCCTGAATCATTGTATATATGATTTATAAAATTTTATCTGCGGTGTGTTCAGGGGATAAGAAAATATTGACATAATTTACGAACGGACGTAATTATATCATCATAGGGATTCTTAATGATATAAAGAAAAGCTAACTGTGATACGCATTATGAAAGTCATATTTGACTTAATTTTCATCGGAACTATTCAATCGATTTCGGAGATATTAATAAAAGTTATACAAGATATTTAAATAAATTTTTTATTTGAAAAAAAAAAAAAAATAGAATATGTATCTCAACAAACACTCGAACAATTGTAAAATAATTATGAGAGACATTGAAGCATAAATTACTAAACAATATATGATTAATTATTGGTTATTACAAATCTACATATGTGATATCATCATCAGGGCAACAAAAAAAAAAAAAAAAAAAATCGGAAAATATGCCCTTAAAATTAAAAAATATGCTCCTAAAATATTTTTTCCTGGCTAAATTTCAAATTACCTACTACTCGCTGTAAAAATAGCTTGAATTTTATTATCATCTGCTAACAAATATTATCTTTTTGCATTTAAAAACATTCAAAGCTAATACATTGCATTAGGAAATTATAAAAATTCTATTAATTTATATGATGAAAATTATAAGGAATCGGATTTGAAAAACGTATGTGACAGTAAAAAGAAATGTTCATTAATGGAAAATTATGTAAATGATCCTATTGGGTGTAAAGTATGCAAAATATGTTCTCTTAAATGCAAAATATGCTCAATTATGCTCTTAAGTATAAAATATGCAAAAACATGCCATTTAAATTGCTAAACTATGCTATAAAATAAGGATTTTATATGAAAATATGACAAAATATGACGTTAAGACCACAATATGCTGGAATATGCTATAACAAATTGATGTCAAAATTTTTGAAATTGTTTGAAACGGATAAATAAGTAACGGTTAGATTCAATTGAAGCCAAAGAAAAAAATATGATTTCGCATATTTTTGGTTGCCCTGGTGATGATATTATTGTGTCCGTTCTGTCCGTCTTCAAGTTTAACTAAATTATCGGTACTGATTCTTCACCTCAAAAGCTAAAATTTCCCAATCCGCATTCCTTTAAAATTTAATAAATATTTTAAATATTAAAATTTTCTTAATATTTTTTTCTTATTTATGTTCCCAGCAAAAAAAAAAGAACATCCAAAGAAGTCAATAAATTCTGAACTTGTGATCGAGTGTGGCGAAGCTACTACTGAATAGAGCCTACTATAAGCCGAAATAACTGAACCGGGCCTACTATAAGCCGAATAACCGAGCCGAGCTTATTACAAGCCGAATAACCGAGCTGAGCCTATTATTAGCTGAATAACCAAACCGAGTCTATTATAAAATGAATAACCGAAACAAACCTAATATAATCCGAAGAAAGGAATCGATCCTAATATAAACCGAAGAACCAAAGTAAGCCTTGTTGAAAAAGGAAGAACCATAATAAGCCTAGTTGAAGAAGAAACGATTGAAGACAATATTTATTAAGCCGATGGTATCCGAATTGAAGTTATCGAAATTATTCTCTCGTAATATATATTTTGTATTTGAAATATTTTTAAAGTATTCAGTAAAGAAAATATTATTCTAATCCCCAGAAAAGGTAAATCAAACGTCTTATTACTTAAGGTTTGTGGATCCGGTAACTTAGTCGCCTCCAGTAGACACCTAAGCCGACGACAAAACCACGTTATAAGTTATTGAGAAGGAAGTCATGCTCTCGATGTCATGCAAAATTGATTCTTATTTTTTATCAGTGCATGGAAATTAGTTTGAATTGTTACATAAGCAATATATATATTTTTAAATAAAAAATTAGTTAAAAAAGTTTTTTTCATTTGCTTAAAACATTAAATATCAGTAACAGGTATTTGCAAAATCCAGAACCGATCCTCAAAGTCTTTTAGCAGAAAAAATCATTTGAATCAATTTTTAATAACATCTATGAATGCTGTTTATTTTACTTTTTAAGCACAACAAAATATACATTTATTGATACTTTGGAAGTATTGAGAAAAATACTTAATCAAAAATGACTTCTATTTTCTTTTGCTGGGTTATAATATAAATTATATTCTAACCTAATTAACATAAGCAATTAGCTCGTCTCTAAGTCTGAGTCTCTGGTGGGAATCGAACTTGCCACCCCCAGATTGATAGACTCACTATCAACTGGCTTACCAGGTCACTCAATTTTCATAATATAATAACATAAAATATCAAGTTGAATAAATAATATTGAATAAATTATAATATTGAACATCATTAAATCTACTAAAAAGCGATTCTAAGACAATCATGTAATATAAGCATTAAAACATCAGCACAGGATATAAAAACAAATATACAGCAAAAAATGGAATTGTTATAAAAAATCAACAATAAAAAACCGAAGATTCACAAAACATTTATTAATAAAATGCTGTATAAAACTGACATTTTATGAAAAATTCTAAATTTCTCCATAACAATCTATTTTGTAATAAAAAAAAAATGAATTTTCCCAAAAAACAAAATAAAATATCAAATTTGTAATAAATTTTCTCAAAAAAATTGATTTTTCAACAAAACTTTAAAAAAAAAAAAATAATTTTGACCAAAAACCCAAACTTGCACCAAATACCGAATGTCTATTAAAAAAAAATCTATTTGAAAAATTAACAACATAATTAACCTAACTTTACCAAAGAACATTTTTTTCATCAAAAGAGAATGGATTTTAAATGATTTAAAATGAAATATAAAAATTGTGTGTAATCGTAAACTAATTCATTTTAAACTCAAAACTAAAAAGTAATTGATTGAATTTGCTTTTTATTAGTATTATTGATATCTACTGAATAATTAATTAATCAAAATTATGTACAAGACTATATCCATTATGGAAATATATTTGCAAATCTACCTCCAAAATTAAATACATATTTGCAAATGTTCTATATTAAAAGAATTGTCTAATGAAATACGCTGTTATCAATCTATTTGATATAATTTTCTTAGTAAAACTACTGCAATAACTAAAATGCAAGTTGAATTTACAGTTGAAAGATTAATCGGTTATATAAATAAATTTTTATTTTTTTTTTCTACAAATTAATATATTATCATAAAAAATGTTTTTTTTTATAGGTTCAATTAATGTTTAGTTATACATAAAAAAAAATCATTAATATTATATATAATATATAACAAATAAGTTTTGTTATATTAAATATTATGTTGTACATAATGAACTTATTAGGTAAAACAAATACTTACAAATTAAACAATAACATTTCACTTTATTATGACTTAAAGATAAACACGAAACTTTCTCATCACCTGATTTTACTTAAATCAAATACAATAATTTTCATCAGATTTATTTACAAGTACGTATTAACTAAAATTATCTAAAGCATACACATTTTTTGTACATGTACCAATTTAAATATACACGATTGCATGTGTAAATGTTTAACAAAACAAACCCCAAATAGGAAGGATTTCTAAAACTTAATAGGCTTCATTAAACACATAGAAGTAGTCAAATACGGTAAATATTTGGCATAAAACTTAAGTAATGTGTAGTTATATACATACATTAATATATACATACATACATACATACATACATACATATATACATACATAATATTTTAGGCACGTAAAAACTGTTATAATATTTTACGCACAAAAAGATTAATTCAACATAAAATAGTACAACCTATAAAATTTTTAAATACTCTTGAACAAAACAAAGAAATTAAGATAAAAAATTCATGATTTTAGTTGTTGTTTTGTTTACTTTATTTATATGCTCAAGCCTTAAGCATTTATTAGTTAGTAAAAGGCAACGAAAAAAAAAAGTTTAGATTAAAACTAACAGGATAGACAAAGAAAAAAAAAAACGGAAGAGAAATTATGTATAAATCCATATAACTACTACTATTTACTTTCATCTTTGTGTATATACAAAGTTGAGGCCTACAATTCTAAACATGAAGTCAGACAAACCGTTGGCAGGCTGTCTGGCGTTTGTGGAAAACAATAGCGTAAATAATACAACAAAAAAAAAAAAAAAAAAAAAATAGATTGAAAACCTACTACAAAATTTACTTGTTATAAGGTATATTTAGCTGTTTTTCTTCTAAAATATAAAGCGTTGTTGCATAAATTTTATTTTATTCATTACATAAATACAATTCAAAAATCAAAAAGCTTATTTGTTATAATTTTGTTTCATATAAATTCTGCTTCATTGGAATTCCAAAGGGATTAAAATAACTTTGTCTAAGAATATTTATAATTTTTATTTAAAAGATTTCCTCAAAATAAATTCAAAACAGCCAAAATTATTAATATGCATTTTCGCACAATTTAAGACGTTTTTGTTTTCTCTTCCTTATATATTGACACCACTGTTGTCTAGTCATCAACATCAACATCACCACCATCACAGGTTCAGTTATTTTATACATTCATACACAAAAATATAAAAGAACAAAATAGAAATTTACAGTCTTTTATGCATAAACAAAGAGAGCGGGAAAACAAAAAAACCATTCAAGCATTTTGGTAAAACAAAGCTTATTGAGACACAGGAAGGAAGGATTTAACGCCAAAGGCTATTGGCGGAAATTATTGTGTTTTACGCTGAAATGGCGAAAGCTAAACAATTTAACAAAAAATGTAACCTCTCTGAATACAAAGATATTTTTACTTGTAAACGATTATTTCTGCTTTTTTCCATTGTATATAGATTCTTTTATGAATAACGAAAAAAAGATGATTTTTTTAATTTTAGCTATATTAACTGAACTCTATTTTGTTACATTTTGTACGAGGGTTTATTAAAAATAAAATTAATTGCTTTGAAAAAAAAAAAAAAAAATATATGAACAGAAATTTTAGCACACACTGAAAAAAATGCTTTGTAATTTAGAGTATATAAGAGTAAATTTATTAAGAAAATATTCAATTAAATTGTTAAACAGAAGTTTAAAAACGAAAGTTATTAAATTCTATAAAAAATCTAAAATTATATTTCAATTACTGTAAATTCATATTAATTTTTTTTTATTAACTGAAATTCAACCTATTAAAAAATTTATATATTCAATTATTCAAATCATCACAAACAATTGAAAGCCTATTAATTATTTTATTTCTAGAAAATTTTAATTTCGAGCATTTGAATAATTGATACAATTAAAAAAATAATTTTAATAATTTTTATCTTTAGTTAATCGTTTAACTGATTATGTTTTTCTGAATATTGTCGTAATTAAGAAATTTCTTGAAAAAATATTAAAAGTAATATTACACAGAAAAAATATTTCGAAAAAAATCCAATTAAATTATTAATCAGATTGCTAAAAAGTGAAGTTTTATAATATATTAATTACGATAAATTTGTATTCAATTATTTTATTAATTGAAATTTAAGCCATTAAAAAACTGAAGATTCAATTATTAAAACTGTCATTTAATTGTTATTTATATTTGATTACTTTGTTAATTAAATTAAAGTATATTCTTAACTCTTTAAAGTCATCACATTTTAAGAAGCTAGTAATCATTTAAAGGTAAAAATTTTTTTCTTTTAATCCTATTTAAAAAAGCTACTAATTTTAAAGATTTTTTCAATAAAAAAGGCTTTTGTTTTTTGATTTTCCATAAAAAACATTTCTAATTACATTATCAGCATTAGAGTGTTTCAAAGCCGGCACAAAGGTAAGGGTAATTCCAAGCTTTTCTTTTTTTTGTAAATATTCAGTTAGTAGTAATAGTGTTGTAATCTCATTATCTTCATTATCATTATTTTTATGCCTGCATGCTCAGCAAAACACATTCCTTTTAAAACAAACCTATACTTACGCAGACAAACACCTACATAAACAGCAACAAACAAAAAGGAAAAAATTATACCTTTGCCAGCAACAATAACAACAACACATAGAACAAAAAAAAAACATCACAGTGGAGTAAATGACGCTTTAGGCTAATTACACAAAAATTTTCAAGAGCAACACTAACAAAATTTTGAACCAAACAAAAGGAATGCTGTTAAAGGATAATAAGGCTAAATGAAAATAACACATACAGACATACATAAAAGTAACCAAATATTCCAAAATATTAGAAAAAATGTAACAAAAAAAAAAAGAAACATTTTTTGTAATTACCTAGGTTAATGTGTACTTAGGTTATGACAGGATATTAATTTACCAGCCCGTTTTGTTTTTATTTCTTGTTAGAATATGTATGTATGTGTTTAGTTAGCTAACTAGAAAGGATACAAAAGGATGTATGTTTAAGTGTTAGGGCTTTTGATATTCTATGCCAAACAATTAAGTGATTGTGGTAATAAAAAAAACAAAAATAAATCGAACAGAAACAAGTTAGAGTGCTATATTCCGCTGTAACGAATCTTATATACCCTTCACCCGTGTTAAAAACCTTTAAATAAATTGCATTTTCATATAAAATTTAAATAGAATCAAGATTTTATAAATCCTTATATCCTTATATATTATAAGAATGAGGTGTAAGTTTGCTTGTTTATTTTTTTTGTGTATCAAAAAAAAAGTACCCTCTGCTCCGCAAATATTATTTATTGCATATCTAAGGAAGTATTATAGTGAAAACCCTCAAATTTCGTGGGAACCTTTACTCTATCATATAACATTGATGAAATGAAAATAGGACTATTACAGCGAAAATCTTAAAAAAGTTTAAAAGAAATTTTCATATCAAATTTCGAATAGGGTAAATAGCTCCAGGGGGAGTAGTAGCTCCCACATAAAGTAAATATTAGTTATCGCATCAAATAGGGTAGAAAAGCGCATCGGTAAAAGCTAGTAAATAAAAAATTTAATACTTAGGAATTTTAAAAAAATTTGCACATATTTAAGGAAGATATAATCATTTCAGTGCCGAATAAATATTTTGTAAATGTAAGACAATATTAAGTTAAAAAAAGGGTATGGAGGAAAATTTATGGATCGATTTGACTGATTTGAAAACCCGAAATTTAAAAAAAAATACTTGTGACAGATTTAAGCCATAATGAGGCCCATACCTCATATATGAACTTCAAAAAATCTACTTAGTTAATTTTTTCAACACAAAAATTCTCAAAAAATTTTCGATTTTTTTTTTTTGTGAAAGAACGAAGTCTCTAACTTACATAGGTGCTAGCTAAATGGGGCTTCTGAAAATCGGTTTTAAAGCCCGATTTTTTAAATATTCTCGCTATTTTTGAACCGGTTTTTTCGAGTTTCAATAGAAAAGAATTTCTTTTCTCTCTCTCTCTCTCGCTTTCTATATATATATATATATATATATATATATATATATATATATATATATATATATATATATATTTATATAAACCTCAAAAAACCGGTACACATATCTCAGTTATTTATGAACCGATCCGAATTTCAATACCAAAATTCTCGAAAGGTTTTTCGATCGTTTGATTTATATATTATATATGGCAGTTATCGATAAGCTTCATAAACGCCATCTCAACCAACGGACGGACGGACAGACGGGCATCGTGCTATCGACATCTTTTCTATAAGGATCTAGAAAATATAAACTTGTTTGCTCTCCGACGTAAATTGTCGAAATTACAAATGGAATGACAAACTTATATATACCTCTTATACCTGTGGTGTAGGGTATAAAAAGATTGTAGTAATTTGTTTTGGTGGCAAGAGGCAGTCAAAAAAGAAATCAACAATATTTAAATCATTTGAGATAAAACATAAAAGTAAATTAAGAAAGTAAAACTTCATGAAAAATAATAAGAAAAAGATAAAGGATTAATAAAAAGCCGAAATTTCTTAGCGATAAGAAGTTAAGAGAAGTTTTTATTTGTAAGCATTTATTAACGCTTGAACATTTTTCAAATTTATTATTTCTTTCCAATATTAAGACAATATTATTGTTGTATTTAAGTCATACATATTAAAAAAAAAAATATCCATCGTTGGTTTGACATTGGTAAAATATGATGTTTTTGTTTTAACTCGAAGACCTAATTTTTAAAAATTTGAAAACAATATCTTAATCTTCATATATACCGAACAAAAAAATACTTCGCACGTAGCTCTTCACTACAATTTAAATCAATTTAAAATTCTCAAATTGATAAAAAAGCAGAATATGGTAGCTTTTTAACTATTTAAAATTTGTATATTTATTCCAAAAAAAGTATTTAATTATTAGACATTTCTAAATTTGTTCTTCTTTTTTTTACAAAATTTGGATTTGAATTTTTTTAAATTAAAACTATTGTATAAAGAATTATATTTTATTTATAATAAAATGGGGATATACCTCTTTAAAATTTCTTAGAAACTCAAAAGGTTAAAGTTTATCAATAAATTGTTCATGTTCATTTAGTCGGAGTTCACCCACAGCAATTTTTCTTGTTGCAATTCTGACGTTGGCGAGAGACGGAAAGACGCCAACGAACTCAGAATTGTAGCAAGAAAAATTGCTGTGTGTGAACCCCGACTTAAGACATTATGGTTATAGTTTTATTTCTAGCATACGTTCGGAGGCATAAATGAAAAATGTTTAGAGAGCTTAAATAAGTGGTTAGAGATAAAATCGAATAAGTTTTATAATTTTTGTCCAATTTGTTACATTTACAATAAGTTATAGTTAAATTAAAAAATTGTTAAAAAATTTATTTATTTTTTATATATTATTTAAAAATTTACTTTTAATATTTAATCCAGATATAATTAAATTTACACGATTGAGAATCATAGTTCTTATATTCTCAAAAAACAAAAATTTTGGGAAAGTTTTAATACTGCTTTATAAAGTCTTCAAGAAGGCTTATTCATTCACTATGAATGTGTTGTAATTTTTCCACTGTAACACATTGTTTTATTTCTTTTTAAATGATTTAATGAAATATTCCAATATACTAGAATATAATTTTAACTATTTTCTTTGAATTTTTATTTTTTTATTTTCATCTATGTGCAAAAAATAAGTTATTTAATCACTTGCAAATATATGATAAATTTATAAATAAATATCAGAAATTAATTATACATTTTTTTGCACAAACACCAATAACCAAAATAAAATCATAAACTCTTACATATGGCATTTACGTGAGTATTATATTGTATTTAGGCGTATCATAAATTTAAAGTCAGGTAAATAGTTTAATAGTTTAATGTAAAATTAATTTTGTAGAAAATTTACATATTTATTTGAAAATATTTATTCAACTGTATTAAATTTACAATGATTATAATATGGTCATATACTTATTCATATCAAATAAAAATAATAAAATAATAATTTCATATAAATATTTTGGTATTAATAATACAACAGCAAAGAAATGTAGAAAAATAAAAAAAATAAAAAAATACAATACAAAAAATGCCCCCTAATGGCAAGAACCACAAATATTGATTGTCAGTATTAAATTTATTATGCAATATAAATATTACACTCGGTGTTTTTTGATTTTTCACTGTCTCACCAACTCTCTAAAATATTAATAGTAAATAATTTAGGATAATAACATTTGATAACGATTATAGAAAATATGGCTACTAAATATATAATTAAAACGGAAATCCATTATAAAACTCAAACACACATACATACACCAACACTATAAACATTTTAATATGTTACACACAATAATAAATACCAACAAATTTTATAATAAATACTTATAATTTTTGGCAACAATTTGCATTTAGTTGCATAAATATGAATTATACAATTATTTTATTTTATACATTTTAAATTGTATTTCAATAATTTTACGCCAATGGTTAAATACAAAGCAAAAAAAAAAAAAAAAAAAAAATAGAAAAATAAGCAAAATATGAATGTTTGTTTATAGATATTTTAAAATTAATTTTTGAAAATTTATAATAAAATAACTACATAATAACAGTGTCAATAGCAAAAATACCCCAAATAAAAGAATATGTGTTTAATACAATGGTCAATTAAATCTTTTATTAAAATACTCTACACAATTAAAGAAGAAAATATAATAAATATTAAAATTAAAAAGTAATATTTGTTAAATTTTTATTTAAAATCATAATAAAGAACATATCGAAAATAATTATTAATTTGTTCGGGCTGGAGTTTGGGTATAGAATTGTTGTAGATATAGTAAATTTAATTCGATTTTGTAATATGAATTTCTGAATAACCTTAATTTTTGTCTGGCATTAGGGTCAATATAAATAAATTTAAAAATTTCTATTATTTAAATTATTAAAAAATTTGTTACTACTTACACATAGTACTCTATTGCATTATAAAAATTGTGGTTCAATATTAAACCAAAATCTATACTAACTTTTAAAATGGCTTATAGCATATGGGAGCAATTATAATGTTTATAAAAACAACAAACTTAAATTGTATACTGAATTTGTTAGTTATATACCTACAAATATATGTATGTAAAAATAAAATATAAAATGTGACCAACTTATTGTGCAAAGAAAAATTAAAACTAAACATCAAATCAATTAAAATTTTGTTTAATTTTAAGCAAGTAAGTTCTAATTAGTTCCTATATTAAATTTTTGCTCAATTTTAGATTTTTAAATATATTTATGAAGCTAAAGAAAAGGAAATTATAAAATTTGTATCAATTCATAAGATGAAAATTATTAGAGAATCCAATTTAAAAATGCAAAAAATTGCGAATTATGCAAAAAATTCTATTGTGCTAAAATATACTCTATAATAAGGGCTTTCTATGAAAATATGATAAAATATGGCATTAAGACAAAATTTGCTGTTAGAATCAAAATATTCAAAAATACGCAGTAACAAATAGACGTCAAAATTTTTATAATAATAATTGAAATGGATAAATAACTAACAGTTTGGTTCATTTGAAGCTGAGGAAAAAATATGATTTTGCGTTTCTTTGGTTGCCCTGGTAATGACATATTTAATATAATTGTGTATAATTTTTAATTTTAATTTTATTTAAACTTTTTAATTACGAATTTTCATTTAATTTATTCGGGCTGGAGTTCATATTAATATAATAATTAGTGCAAAAATATATAAGACAATAGAAGAATGGAATGCATTTTCTAGCTCACTACGAACCGTCTTCAGCATTTTTCGTACATTTTAATGGCCAGAGCAGTAATAAGAAAAATACATACAAACATATAGAAAGGTTGTAAATTTCGTTCCACTTAATATAGTTATGAATTAAGAATATTTTAACTGCAATAATAATTAAATTTACGTATTCTAATTCTGAAAACTTGTAAGTTGAAAGGATGATATTTTCAATTGACATTAAAAGGCACGAAGAATGCTGAAGACGGTTCGTAGCGGGCCAGAAAATGCATTCTATTCTGCTGGTGTCTAATATATCTTTTTCACTCTATTTTTCATTAAATATTATATTAATATGAACTCAGACCTGAATAAATTAAATAAAAAATCATATTCAATATTTTTTAAATTTATTTCCCTTTTCTTTTTCAAAATTTGGAATTTGATATACATTTTTTTTTATTTTTTTCTTCAAGACTTAAATTTTTAAATGCTACTTTGTTTAGAATAAAACTAGTTATGCATTTTTAAAAACTCATAAACTCATAAAATTATCAAAAAATTCTTCTTATACATATAATATTAAGACAAAGTATTTATACCCTACACCATAATAAACGGTTGAGGTGTTATGCGCTTGTGCAGATGTTTATAACACACAGAAAAAATTATAGAACACTCACACAATGAACTGTCTAGTGTCAAAAAGTCCAAAAATTTATTTTAAAATTTAATAATAAAATTTGCATTAAATTATAGCTGAGAAAGTATTCAAGATAAGTCTCGTTTTTTATTGTGCAATTAATCTGCATAAAATAATACATTTGGTTTGGAAAAAAGTCGCAAAATTCTGTTTTAGATTAGTTAATATTATTAGTTAGATGTATTACAAATTCCACAAATAGCAATATAAAACTTAACATATGGAATATTTACTTATACACTGTGAAAAACATTGTGTAACTTTGGCCACACAATGGTCCTTATATGGAAGCTCATTTATGGATCGATCCTCATGAAAATTGTTTATAGTCAAATATGGATCGATATTTCACGCAGATTTATACTTGTACACAATTTCCTTGGGCTGTTCCATTAGTCAATTTGTATGAGGGCTAGGTGGACCAATCATAACCAATTTCTATATGCTTAGTCCTTGAACTAAAATAACTATTTATACCAAATTTTATTAAGAGATTATGTAAATTTCCATCTGTACTTTGCGCACAAATTTACATGGACAAAGATATATAAGACAATAGAAGAATGGAATGCATTTTCTAGCTCACTACGAACCGTCTTCAGCATTTTTAGTGCATTTTAATGACCAGAGCAGTAATAAGAAAAATACATACAAACATATAGAAAAGTTGTAAATTTCGTTCCACTTAATATAGTTATGAATTAAGAATCTGTATGTAGTTACTATTCCATTTTATATGTTTGCTTGAAATTCCCAACATCATAAAAGTTGTTCCTGTTAATTTATTTCGCATACAGTTTGGCACAGAACACATGTGTGTATAAATGAAATTTTGTTAAATGTTCAACATGTTTGCGTTTGTAGTGCAATAAAATTACAAAACTTTATTTATAAATTGAAAACTGAACTTAAATTAATTTACGCTTAAAAACAATATTCAAAAACATATACAAACAAATATACTACATTCATATACAACTATATAAATAAATATAATATAATTTATGTACTGGCAGTATATTTTCAAATAAATGTTGACTGTATTAATAATAAATTTTATATTTAAATATGAACGTGTTGTGAAACTTATTTAAATACTCGAAAATAAGAATCAGGTAGCTTATGGTTTTTTTTTCTTGTAGTTTTTAATTTGTTATTATAATATGTTGATATATAATTATTATTATTATTTTTAAATGATCTTCTTAAACTGTATTTAACATTAATAGGTATTGAAAAAAAAAGCATAATTAAAGGGAAAGATTATGGTTCATTTATTTAATATTTATGCTTATTAAAAATATTTAAGGGATAATATTAAATAATAAAAAAATAATACTCTTAAATATTTAATAAAAATAGGAATTATATTTTAAAAATATTGCAATTTAAATGTATAGAGGAGTTTATGGATAATATTATTATTTTATTTTAAAAACATAAAAAATTTTATGATAACTATGATGTGTTAGTTGGCGTTTAATCAAAATAATGTTTTTTGGTATTTATATTTCCTTAGTAATTGAACTCTGTAAGATTGAAAATGATTCATTGTATTAATATAACAGTAATTGATGGACACCTATGTCAATTATCTTAAGACTAAGCCGAAGTAAAAATATAGTATTTATGTGTCTAGAAATTAAAAATTACTAAGGATACCGAAAGAACAGTACTGAAAAAAGAAATCCAAAATGTTTAATAAGGATTTTATGGAAATAAAAAGACTTACTACTTACTATCTCGCTAGATATGAACTATTTTTAAACTGCTAGTATCTTTGAATCACATGCATACATTATAAAACCATAACTCAACATAAAGCATTAAAAATTAAATATTAAAATTGAAATCTTTACTTCATCACAAAGCACAAAGAGCTTTGTTCGCAGAAAATCAAAGATATTGGGTCCAAAATTGGGGGAAGTCATTATTGGTGAAAAGAAAGTATTTAATTTGTATGACTAAATGGTTATTTCTTATATTGATAAAAAATAAGCGGTGGGTTATAATAGTGTACGAATGTTTCCTTTTCTTATAAAAAGGATTATTAGAACGGGTGTAACGTAATGTCCAGGCTCGACTTACGGGATTCACGAACCTTAAGTGAGAACACAATTGGTTTACCCTTTCTGGGGTTCAAATATACATTGTATCATTATTTAATAATTCAGTGTTGTAGTTATCGATAATAATAAATATTTTGTGTTAGATAAATTACTAGCAGCACGATGATACGTGGAGATTCAGTAGGGTATTTCTCAGGTAATTCGGATTCTATTACTGGTAAATGCTGGGTTGAAGATTCAGTTCCCTCGGATACAATGCAGCAGGCCAGATCATTTATAATACTTAGAGATATCTTACCAATACTGATTTAATTAACACCATTTCTCAAAACTAGGTTACAAAATTCAGATTTAATCTAAAGAGAAAGAGTCAACCGAAGTTGCTGTGTCAAAATAGTCAACCAAAATCAGAACAAAGCCGCTGTGGCCGAAACAGTTAACCGAAGTCGCTGTATCCCCCTGACGCTCGGACTTGATCCGAGTACCAGAGGAATAGTGGCTAATTTCACAATATCAGATGTCTTGATAATAAGGCAGATTATATTGTAAAATAAGTTGTCTTGGTTTTTGGCAAAATTTGCTATTGCTCGAATCGCTACTACTTCATTCAACCTTAGAATACGTATGTGAAAAATACCATAAACTGAATGAGAATTATTAATACGGTGGTTGGTAGCTAAGGTAAATGCGCTCATGTTTTAGTATAAACGAATGTAGATACGGGCGAATAAAGGATTGGAATGTTAATAGAATACAAACGTGTAAAAGAATGTAATGAATATAAATATTGTACTTATATACAAGTTTAACTAGCTATTAAACTTTGTTACACGAGATCCATACATTTTAACGAGATATCGCTCCATCAAAAGTTAAAAGATATTTTTTTTTGGCGGAAAAAAACTGTCCTGATAGGACATAGCTAGTTTTATCATAGGTCTGAATTTTTCCGGTCCTTGTGCTGAAAGGAACCGCTTTAAAACAATAAAGGTTTTAAAAAGGCATATGGACAAAAAGATATATGAATGATGCAATATTAACGTATATTTTATCCACAGATTTCTTTAACATCGCCTCTGTGATTTTAATATGTAATAAGCCATAAACACTACTAAAACCGCTAAAATATTGTATATATAAAGAAAAAACATTTTTTGGAAAATGGTTGCAAAAATGGAAATTTAAAAATTTATAAATCTAACGGATTTCCAATATTTATAATATTTATAACTTAATTGGAATGGAATTAGAATTCACAGAATAGTTAAATTAGTTTGTCAAACCAATTATAATTGTTTTCAAATTTATTTTAATATATAAACAAGACAACCGAATTCAAGTTATTATAAAAAGTTATAGTAGTAGAAATTATTAGTTGCAACCATTTTTTTTTTATAAAATTAGGTAGTTACAAAAAATTCAAATAAATTTCGGTATTACAATCGAATACTTTGAAAAATACTTTGATATTTTAACATAAATTATTTATATAAAAGAAAAATGTGTGTGCTGAAATTATTTCAAAAGAAAAATTTGTGCTTTCATAGGAAAAAAATGGGAAAAATGTTTTCTTATTTGATAGTCTGATAGTTATTATGCCGAAAATCATATCCACAAAGCATAAGTCACATATTTTAAAGTTTATCTTGTTCGCAATAATGGCAAGTGTTAACTTATTTTTAAATATTTCTTTAAAATCATTGACTTATAAATTTCTTGCAGATAATCATTAATGCAATCTATCAATCAACGCAAAAAATATCTGTGGAAGTCCTGCTGGTATCGTACGCTGTCAAGCTGTCTGTTTATATAGTCAACTGCTAAGTTTAGATGTTGTATATCTATTATTACGTTTATACTGACCGCTTAATCGCAATTAAAAATATAGTGATATGAAAATTTTGCTGTATAAACGGTGAGTTAATATTATTTTTATTAGTAATATTTTATTTGCAATTTAGTAACGTTTTTTTTTAACGTTTGTGTAATTTTCTATGACAATAGTTGAATTTTTCCCATTTGCACAACAAAAAGGAATTTGCATATAAACAGTTAGTTACTTATTTGCAAATTATCTTTATTTGCAATAATCGTGCGTATAAACGTAATATATGTCAAGATGCTGACAAGAATATAGGGGAAGACTCATTTGCACTAGAATACCAATTTTAACCTTAAAAGTAGCGTAGTGCCTTAGATATATCGATGGTCAATGATTGAAGCGCCCATAATTGTAATTTTTATAAAAAAAAAACATTCGCTAAATCCAAAAATTTATCGGTCCAATGGTATAAATTTTATAACTGGTATCTGTGGAAATAAAAAGCGTTATTTACGAGATGTCAATCTTTAATCTCGATAAATCTCGGAGTACATCATATCTTAAATATTTATGTATATTAAGTTCTTAAAAATAAAAAAAAAAATACAATATATATATATATATATATATATATATATATATATATATATAAATAATAATTCACAATAATAACATTAATAATTTCCATCCATTATATAGTTTTTATTTTAAATACTATTGAGTGTACCGCATTTATTTAGTAGTCACAACTAAATTATGAGATAGTTAATGCAACCGGAAGAATTCGATTGGCAACAAATTCGGTTGTCACAATGAATCTATTTTCTCTGTGTATAATTTTAAATAAAGTATAAATGAAATATATAATAAATAAAAAATAGAATAAATAAATAAAAATATAATTTGTATGTTTAGGCTATTTCGTTTTAATTTTCACAATTACATCTTATTTCTTAACAATGATCTTAAGTTTTGCAATTTAAATAGCAAAATAGATAACTATATCTAGTTTAAAATCGAATATGGAACATACTTTTTGGTTATAAAATATATATGGTGGTTTTTCTATTATTTTTATTGTATATGCTTAGATTGTTTCAGGCACTGTACTACCTTCTTTTCGCAATCAGCCACAAAAAATGATTATATACAAACCATGACAAAAACATAAAACATAAAGTCATGTTACAATTAAATACAACATTAAAATAGCTAAAATTAATAAAATTTAATTTGTCTCATGCCACACAATCATTTAAAATTACAATAAAATAAAACAATTATTTTTATTTTATTGGTTTAAATGTGAAAAAGGGGGGCAACGAACATAAAAACAAAAGCAAAAACAATTTCAAAAATATAAAACAAATTGATAAAATTCATAATTCGACACCAAGAAAATGTTTCATGATAAAATGTTTTTTTTTTTTTTTTTTTTTTTTTTTTTGTAATAAAAATGTTTTACAAATTTACAAATACACCAACAAATATGTATATATATACATACATACATACACATTTTGTTATGCGTGTGTTTAATGAATTATGTAAGATACTTACATATAGTGTGACGATATGTGATAAAATTATTCAGTTAAATGAAGTTTAAAATAAAGCTGAAAAATGCTAAAAGTTATTTAAAAATGCTAAACTTATAAAATATTTGTTCCAGTGGTATATGCTAATTTTTCATACAGTTGACTTTATGTAATTATAAATAGAAGAAGAAAAATAAGAAGAACGTAAGCAGAATAAAAAGAGGTCATGCAATTCACGTAATAAAGTCCACAATATTCTTCAGTTTGCACCTAGTTACATTACCCAGTTCGTCCTGACATTACGTACCATTTGATTGTTGTAACCGTGAACTTAACTTCGATCGAACAGTGTCTCGTAATAATACAATTTATAATTTTTAAACTTCTGTTCTGTTCAAGATCCACTACTTTAATACCTTCAAGTTCATGTTAAAATAACTTTTTTTTTTTTTTTTGCAAATAACAATATATGCTTAAAAACTAAATACTTCATCAAATAAATATACCTCTATTTCAAAATTTTGGAAAATGTATTTAAACATTTTTAAGCAGAATCTTATATTAAAGATTAAATTAACGACTTCTTACCGTTGCTGTCTATATTTTGTAGATAATAGTAAATAAGAACATTATTCATTCGAATAATGTTCGTTTGAATTATTCGAACAATTCTTAAGAATGATTATTCGAAGAATTTAAAAATGTTCTTTTTTGAATAACGAATAATTAGGATATTTTTATATCGAATATTCGAATAAAATGAATAATTTATTTTTTTTGTAATTGAAGTGATTTTATTTGAAAATTTATAAAAAAATTTTTATACAGATTTTTCCTCGTGCTAAATTTAAATGAATTTTCATTTGCAAATTTTGTTAACGAAAATTTGAGGTTTTTCAAAATCAAATTTTATAAAAACAATAAACAAAATCGACTTAAATCTATTCACTTAAATTTTATTGTTTTTTAAGTTAATTTCTGAGGACTTTTGACAAGCTGCAGGTTTTTTTAATCATAAAAGGAACCTTTTGAAGAAGGATTGTTTATGTCCATCGATGTTATTCTAAAATTGTTTACTTTTGCGATATAGTTGAAAGAAAATTAACTTTTTGATCGTATTTGTTGATTGTTTCAATAGTTATTAAATAAAATTAAATTTAAAATTGATTTTTTAATTTTCCAGGAATATTTATAGGCAAGAGATGTAGAAAAGCAAGCGGGTTAAGAAAATTTGTTCGTCGCAGATAGAAATTTCAGAGGATTTTAATATAATTTTTTTAATTAATTGTTTCTTGTCAAACATTTTTTTAAAGTTTGACAATACAAATTTAAATGTGTTATAGTAGAAGGATTTTCGAAGCAACTTCAAAATAAAATATCATAAAAAACGCTGCGAAATACCCAATTTAAATAGGGTCTTACATATTTTGATGATTTTTTGATTTTTAGAAAAAATTAAGAATGAAAAATGAATAAAATTTATATATTAAATGAAAAAGGCTTAATGCAGTTTATGAAATATGAAGATAGTCTGATAACATCCTGTCAAGAAATAGTTTTTTTTAATATTTATTTAGAATGCTTTTTTAAAGACATTTTACCGTTATTTTTTATAATCAGTAAAAAAAAACTTACAAAATCATAAATATTTTACTTTATTAATTTTCTTAATTATTCGAATAATTCAAATAACTTTAAATACGAGATCGAATAATTCGAATAAATTAAAATGCCTTATTCGAATTATTAATTTTGTTTCAACAACTGAAAACCGAACAATTTGAATACCCTAGTAAATATATTTAATTTTAATATTTGAATTTTATCCTTATTTTGAAAAATGCTACAAAATTTTAAATATATCATTAAAAACTGCTAAGTAATATTACAAATGTTAAATGAAAATTTTGCATCTAAATGGAAGTAAAAAATGCTAAATTATAAAATACGATTTGTATTCGTATGGGAACTGACTTTGAATATGAGAGAATGTTATGGTTATATAATATCTATCACAATACTATAGTTGTTGTATACAAAGATATGCACATTGGTACTAGATCTATTCATTATTTTGCAATTTTACGGTAATATTTATCTACGTACCTGCAAACATTTGAATATTTCCAAAAAGTACTCAAGTTTGATTTATGATTGAAAATATTTTGAAAGTTTTAAATGGTTAGATAATAAAATAAAATAAAATAAAATAAAATAAAATAAAATAAATGAATAATGATTTGCTAACGATTTTTTCTGTTTTGTATAAAAAATTGCGAAACTGAGCGACCTGGATTACACAGATGATCTATATCCATCTACTTGCTCTCAAATGAATTTTACTAAACACTAGTATAAAATAAATCTCCTAGATCAGTCTCCGTGTTACTAAGATATCGAGTAAATTACTACAGCCAAAACTGGCACATAAACCACAATGTGAAAATCAAAGTGACGTCACAAAACTACCTGACGTACATCAACTTGAACACAACTTATATTGATAGATGTAGTTCGGACAGCGTGAAAGGCATTCGGATGAAAATCTCTAGTTAAGACCGTTTGGTCATTAAAATTTAATATATAGTAGTGTTTACATGTCTGTTGCTCTATGTATTTAATTTTAACAATTTTTTCTCTAACGTTTCTCTCTTTATGTTTGCTGGGATACTGCAATAAGAATGTGTGCGTAAATTAGAGAGTGTGTAAAATGAAGGTCAAATAATGTTGGAAGATTTACAACCTTATTGGTGTCGAGAGCAATAAATAATGTTGAATTTGCCATATAGACAATTGTATGTGAATGTGTTAAAGTATACGGAAAAAAATTTCCATTTATTAAAACTTATTTACCATCAAAGTATTAATTCAAGTAATTTTCAATAAAAAAAAAAATCTGCCACAAAAAACGTAGAAATGTCATCGAGTTTTTTTTATAATATTTAATAAAATGGAATTTTTGGAGGAAAATTAGCTTAGAATAATAGTTATTAACATTTTTGTGTTAGCTATTGTAATCAATTTTGATCAGCTAGATTTCCAGTTACTGTAATTAAAATAATACGGTTATTATAACAAAAATGAAATAATTTGGTTTCATCAAAAGAAAACAAACAAAAAAAAAAAAAAAAATTAGAGTGATCATATAATTTATAATTTTATATTTTGACATGATAACAAAAAGAATTGAAAAATAATAAATAATGAAATACACAAACTATAATTTAATTAAATGAAAAAACAAGTATTTATTAATTTGTTCTTGGTATCGGTGAGTTCATTTTTTGCTTTGATAAATGTGCATTAATCTACATAATTTATATATAACCTACATACATCTTAGATGAAAAACTTTCTGAGGTAAGTAAAATGCTCTTAAACATCCCTCTTTCTACTTATTACATACATTTTCATTACCTTCAATATCATTATGTGATATGTAACGATTTTTTTTTCTCCGACAAGTTGCTAGATGTTTAGTGCCCCAAATCACTTTTCTTCGCCAAATTAGTCACAATTATCATATAGACACTCCTTCGTTTGAGTGTTTTGTCGCTGTCCATGATTTTCCAATAGATAAGAGTCTTGCGTAAGATTATTTGAAAACAAATCTATTTGCTTTTTAAGTATGTTGTTTATAGCCAACATGTACAATAACAAAAATAAATATTGTTTGTACTGTTCGATTGTAAATAAAAGCGTTCAAGGCATTTGTCACAAACAAGTGGTGCAAGTGGTGTGGCTTGTATTTTTATTTCTTGCTTGATTTTTTGTAATACGTAGGTGCTGTGTGTGGCAAAAGACCTTCACAAAGGAGTTGTTCATAATTTATTTATTTTAAGTAATAATATAAAAAACTCATGTTTTTAATAAGTCTCAAAAACTTTTAAATTTTTATATTGAATAAAATCTGTTTACTACTATTCTATACTATTCTGTTACATCTATTTTTCTATTTTTCTTCAATATATACTTAATTAGTGACTTAATTAATACTTATTAATTATATTGATCATAAATCAAAATAATATTATAAATTATTCTTTTAAGCGACTGTTTTGCTTACGAAAATACTATCATTTACACAGTTATAAACACACACACATATATACATATGTTGTTCATATAAAAACATGCAAAGAAAACAAACAAATTCTTTTTAACCTATTGAAGTAAAGAAGTGGTCAAATGTCTTATGTTATGTGAGCGACCATACTCTCATGTATTATTTTGTCACTATCATAATACACAGCATTTTGTGATTTTAAGTACCTGCAGAACAGTATTTATTTCTCCGCTCACGCACTGATTTAAAGCACTTGAAAAATAACAAGTGGCTTGCAATGTCTTATAAGACGTAGTTTTCAGGGCTTCAGTAAGAAATATATATTTTGCAATATTTGGAAACTATTTACAGACTACAACTCCTACGCCTTTGTAATGTATAAAAAAGTGCTAGTATAATTTGTCGGTATTTTAGACGAAGCCCATTGAAAGAGCCTTAATGCAAGTGTTTCCTGATATAGGATTCGATGCTCAATAATGTGTAAAATATATCAATATTTTAGTAAAAACCCATATAAATGCTTAGAATCATATTAATTATTATTGAGAGTCGGTATACATTTGACCAAAGCTATCGTATTAAGCCCACTTCAAAAAATCACTTTGTGTACTTCAAACAAATTCTGCATAAATGTTATTATTTATATCTTGCTACGTATATTCTCTTTCAAAATTTCATATTCAGTTAGTTTACAATTGACCACATGTACCTATAGGATCATTTGCACTAGAGTACCAATTTTAACCTTAAAAGTAGCGTAGTGACTTAGATATATCGATGGTCAATGATTGAAGCGCCCATAATTGTAATTTTTATAAAAAAACATTCGCTAAATCCAAAAGTTTACCGGTCCAATGGTCTAAATTTTATAACTGGTATCTGTGGAAATAAAAAGCATTATTTACGAGATGTCAATCTTTAATCTCGATAAATCTCGGAGTACATCATATCTTAAATATTTATGTATATCAAGTTCTTATTGTATATTTATTTCACTTATTTTTATTTTAAATAAAAAAAAATACAAAATATATAAAAAAAATAATAATTCACAATAATGACATTAATAATTTCCATCTATTATATAGTTTTTATTTTAAATACTATTGAGTGACCCTGAAGTACACAAATTTCATATAAATGTTATTAATTTTTAATTTCATATTCAATTAGTTTACAATTGGCCACATGTACCTATAGGATCCTAACGAAAATCTCAAGAATCACATACACGAGCAAAAACAATGGTCAGGCTTGACCGACTATAACTTTCTTACTTAATTTAAAATGCATTTATTATTTACTGGATAAACAATAAAATCCCATCGTTGATTTCACCGATGCTCCTGCATCAGTTGTGAAAAAAGGACCTCAATCAGTGTTGTGTCGATAAACAACTTTACTTTGGTTAGTTTCACTGAAAATGCTGATTAAGTACTTATTTAAAAGATAATTATTTTTGCTATACGTTTAATCTATGTATGTATTAATAAGAGTTTTGTAAAATTTTAATTTCTAAAAGGGCTTCTATAAAAATGTATATAATTTTAAATAATTTTTTTTCTTTGAACTAGCCTAATGTACAAATATACTTCATGAAGTTATAACAACCGAATTATTTTTTTTGCAAACAGTTACAAATGCAGATTTATATTATTATTTTTTTTTAATAAAGTTTTTATCAAAATTTAGCTTTTAAACCTCTTGATAACAAATACAAGGAACATAATTGCGTTGTATGAACGTGGAAACGTACTACGTAGGTATCCTGTCAAATTAGAACTTTAACAAGTTCTTTGAAAAGCACACAAGAACCGGCGTATACATTGAACCGAATGCACATCGTACGTTCAAATAGATCTAATTCTATGTTTTTATGAAAACTACGACCGTATTTGATGACTATTTTTTACATAAAATGTTAAAAATAAAAAATTAATCGAATATGGCGTTAATCTGAAAATATCTTTTTTTGTTTTTTGATTAAATTAAAAACATTTTTAAATTGTAGAAAATTTTTCACACGTGTGAATAAAAATCTACTTAATTAAAAAGATTTTAAATTACACTTATTGACCGCCATATTCAATCTGCTAGTATTGCTTCCGCCTTTCCTAATTCGGAAAATCAGAAAATAAATTCGTATTCAGTGAACACAAATCTGTCAAATGCGATTATTTAAATTTTAATTGAATTGTAAAATAAACCTGTTGGCCGCCATATTGTATTCTCCATTTTGAATTTCTTATCTGTTATTGCAGAATAGTAATCAGAGAGCCCAAAAAGTTTATATTTGATGTATATCCTTATGTACATCAAGTATTTTAATATTAGTCAAAATTCAGGGATAGTGGGCTTTTTTGATCCGCCATATTCCTTTCACCTTTTCAAATTCGGAACATAAAAAAACAAATTTGTGTTCAGGGACCACAAATCTGTCAAATGTGATTATTTAAAATTTTGTCAAATTACAAAAAAAAAAAAAAATTTTTTTTTGGCCGCCTTTTTTTCTTATATAATCGTAATCAACGTCCCCAAAAACCTTAAATATGATATTTATTTTTTACGTAAACCATAGATAAAAATCCAAGTAAAAACGTTTTAAACTGTTTCAGGAAAAAATTGACGAAAATAAATTTTTTTGAAATTTTGTTTTCCCAATACTTCAGTATATATACTCGGAATTTGCAACTACCCATTATGGCGATGGCTCAGTTATCGCGACGGCTTAATTTTTAAAGTTGTACGTTTTACAATCGTAACATTTTACGAAAAACGGGTTTTATTTTTGTGACATTTATCTGTTTTTTTAAATTCGATTACAATGTCTATAACCAAAAAAGGAAGATCCCCGTCTTTTGGTATATTAATCTTTTTGGATGATTTTGATCTTCAATTTTGTCTGTTTATTCATGTTATTTGTTGTGTAAATACATCTCTTAATATGGGAAAAATTCAAAATATTTTAAAGCCAACGATTTCTCAAAAATTAGACATTTAAAAAAAAAATTAAAAGTGGAGATTCCATAAATTCAATTTGCGTGAATTAAAAGTTGTATAAGTCTTCGGTTTACCGCTTTATAAAGCAAGAAAACGTTGCACCTTAAAGAAATCTGAGTACCCAAGAATGGAAAAATGATTTATAAGTGGTTTGTAAAACAAAAGGAAAAATATTACAATATCAGGAGTGATTTTACGATCAAAAGCCAGTCATTTGTATTCCAAAATTTATCAAACCAATTCAGGTTTCAATGCCAGTGAAGGATGGTTCAAGATATTTAAGCGTAGACATTTTTAAAAATTACGGGCCAGAAATTGTCTTCTGTCTTATTGATACATTTGTGAAAAAATTTAAGGATTACGTTGATGAGTATGGGTTGACTCTTCACCAAATCTACAATGCCGACGAATCCATTTTATATTATAGGATGCTTCCAAATCACACTCTTGTCACATGTAATGAAAAAAAGGAGTCCCGAAAGAAAAACATGTAAAAAGCGAATAACTTTTTTACCCTGTTTAAATGCGAATGGCATAGATAAACTGAAATTGTTGGTTATTGAAAGATTTTTCAATAATCCTGTAATATACAACTCTGGATGACACCATTTATATTCAAGGACTGGTTCCATCACGAATTTGCTGCCTGCGTAAGTTATTAGTAAAAGTAAGTTGTTCATAAGTAGAAATTTTTTAGATCCGAGAATTTTTGGCTTCAGAATGTCTGCCGCAAAAAGCAGTTTTGTTTTTAGATAACTCGACGTGTCACCCAATTGAGAAACTGAAACGTGATGATGATTTAATTATATAAATCCACCACCTAATTGCACTGCACTTATTCAACAGTTAGATCAAAACGTTATCAACTTGGTCAAATTAAATTATAAAAAACAACTGCTCACCCACTTGCTTGGCGAGAAGGGAACAAATTTGGAGCTCAGACTAAAAAAACTGCAGTTCAGATTATAGCTACGCCCTGGAATAAAATATCAGCGTCCAATATCCGAAAATCCTGCAACGCCTTGCTCGAATTCGGTAGTGAATGGAGTGAAGAGGATAATATGCCCTTAAAAATTTGACAAAATATAATTCAGGAAGAAAACTAAGATCTTTCAAATATTGGTATACATGTAGCTCTAATTGATACGGAACATCTTTTTATGAATGCTGACATAAACAACTGAATTCAAAAAGAATTTCATGTGGAAAGTAAGTACGGAATCGGAGGAGTGGTTATGAAGAAAACAAAATTAAAGTGTTTTGGAAAATGATAAGCCGACAACAGCACTATATGAACTACGTGAATCAGCTGTTATTTAAAAAAAAAAAAATAATAATAATTTGCTAAAAAAGCAACTCAAAATGTTTAAATGTAAATATATCAATAAAAACAATTATAATTTTAAAAATTACATATATATACATATATATATATATATATATATATATATATATATATATATATATATATATATATATATATATATAATGAATTTTCGCGAATTTTATTGAAAAATTTTATGTAATTTTTAAATTTATCCAATTTAATGAATAAAAACATTTATAAAATATTTTTTTACTTTTTATATAATTCTTTACATCTATTTAACGGACTACAAAATAATAGATGCCTATTTTTGCCACAACTTTAAAAAAATTAAACTGAAAAAATGTCTGTTTTCCTATTTTTACTTCAATTTAAACGAGTTCTTAATGTTAACGTAATTTATTTTGTTAAATTGAAATAAAAAAATAATTGAAATTATTTCAAAATTTTAAAAAGAACTTAGAAAGTGAAAAATAAAATTTTTTAACCCAATATAGTACACTACAAATTCCAAGATGGCGCTAGTTATAGCGTATTTTTTATTTTTCCTATTTTTTGCCACAACTAAAAAAAAAAATAATTTAAAAATATCTTATTTTTCTCCTACACAAAAGTCTAAGAATTCTTTATATTAAAATATTCACATTAAGATGTTACTGAAGAGAAAATGTAGGTGCGGAAGTTAATATGATAATATCAGAAGATGACAGGGTATGGGGGTGGTGGATATGTTCTTTCTCCTATTAAACAAGATATATTCTAAAACATAAAAAACCTATTTCCAATGGTTTTTGCAAAATACTGACACTGTTTTGAGGGGTATTTTAGAAAAAAATGCATTTTTCTCATTTTAGGGTGTATGGGTGATAGGCGTGTCCTTGCTCCGATTTGGGTCCAAAGTAGTATATGTACCGATTTTCTACGACACCTTCTTCTATTAAAAAAAACCCAAACCATTTTTTTAGCTGAAAATGAATTTTTCAATTTCAGGATATATGGGTGGTAGGGGTATTCTTGTTCCGATTAAAATAAAAATTTGCAAACTCATAAATAATATATATATAACAGCAATTACAAATTGAGGTTTTACAATTTTAGGATATACGGGAGGTGGACGTGTCCGTGATTCGATTAAGAAATAAATTAGCAGACTCATAAACATTATATTTTTTTTTGAAGGCTACTTCAAATTTTATTAAAGTTCTGACCAGTATTTTAGAAGAATTTTAATTTTTTTAATTTTAAAATGGAAAATAAGTTGAAATATTAACATTTCAGACTGTTTGAACAAATTTTTAAGATTTTGGTTTCATAAAAAATCAATATATTAATTTTAATTTAATTTTTTTATTGCTATTACGTATTCATTACATAATATGTAATTTGTAAAGATTTCCCTAAGTGTATTGAGATTTTTGCCATAATGGTGTGCAGTAATGTTTCAATTACAATTCTCATTTTTACACAGATACAAATGAACATTCCCATAAATACATATGTATACATACATACATACGTACATACATACATATTTACATAAATATGTATGTATGTGCGACTAACATATCTTTTGTGTTTGGTTTTTGTAATTTTACATTAGAAGGGTAGAGCAGAATGAAGTGGTTTGGTTTTGTTGCAATATAATTATGATAAAGTATTGTGTGTTTGTAATTGTAAGAATGTATTACAATTTTGAAAATTTTGGTGTTTGTTATACAATTTTGGTCATAAATTTAAACATTAATTCAATAGTATTGTTATTATAGTTTAATGATAATACGAATGTATTCATATTTGGTTGCTTTTATCTCTATTCCTTTCTTTCTCTCTTTCTGTTATAAATTTGTTGTATTTGTATGTATGTACGAGTATGTATGACTTTCTTAATTCATTTATAATATTGTATATGTGTAAATTAGATAATCAGGAAGTTATATGTAATGTTATACTAATGTTTATAGTAAATATTTATATATACGTACAAATACATAAACATGGATACACACTTACGCACTTGTACATATTATTGTATAATATTTTATCTATCTATAAATGTGTTTGTTTCCTGTTATACACATTTACATTCGTTCATATTTGTGGCATATAATTATGTTCAAATTACCTTTAAATGTCTCCGTTTTGTAGTGAAATTGTTTACTATTTCTGTTATTATTGTAGTAGTTGTTGTTATTTCTGTTACTGATGTATTTAATGTTTTTGACCATTTTCTTTTTTTCAATTTGCCTTTACCAGCGGTCTGTGCTTGTGTGCGTATTTTATTGGTGTAATATTGTTATAGTGTTTTGTTATAGATATTTGTAATTTAGTTTATGGATTTATTTAAAATTTATTACATTAATTAAAATTTAGTTGAAATTAATTTCCTTTAAGATTTATTTGTAAATGCTAAGCAAATAAATAAATGTCAAAATTTCAATTAATGTTTAGTTGATGTCAATAGTTAGCAATTATATATTAACATATGTATGTATGTATAACGACCTAAGAGTATGGATTTTCTATAATTTTAGTAAGACATGGAAAAAATGATTAATGATGAGAATATTTAGGCATAAAGCTAGAAGTGACACTTAAAGTTAATTAAAAGTGATTTACCTAGAAGTAAGATTGCACTTGTGACTGCAATAAAAATAGTAAAATCTTTTATATATTCTTAAAATGACTTTGTTATTTCTCTTAAAACCGATTTATTAGACAAGAAAATTTCGTTTTTTGTATTGAAAAATAGCATATAATTAATTTTAAAAATTAACCTTTAAATTTCAAAATGTTTTAAATTAACTTTTCTTATTTATTTTTAAATAAATCTGTAAATTTGTTTATAAATTTTCAAATAAAATTTGCTTTCATTTAATTTTAAATATTTTTACAACATAACAGAAACTAATTTTATGAAATTTTTTTTAGCATAAACAAATTGCATAAGTAAACTAATATTTTATATTGAAAAAATTAAAAATTTAACGGCATTTTGTGTAACATTTTTACTTGAAATATGAAGACATTTATGATAAAACTGCATTTAGAGAATCGTTTTTTTCATTCGTTGAAAAAAATAAAAATAAAAGTATTATAAATAAATATAAAGAAACTTGTTTTAAGTGAAATATATACTAAAAAGCTGGTAGAAAAAAAAAATGCAGGGAGGGAAGTTAGTAAATACGATAAGGAACATATACGAAATTGGAACATAACATTACATTTCACTCACACATGTACATAGTAAATGATGCTTTACTTTATATAACATACTTATAAGCACTTGAGACTTAACGTTGCACAGTGTTTCCAAAACAATTTTTTTTAGAAATAATTCTGTAATTTGTGATCCGTTAAAGATATTTGAATTAAATTTGACAAGGTTAGAGCTGAGGTTTTTTTGAGTTTATTTGGAGAAGCATAGATGCCTAGCGGGTCAGGGGGTAGTGGGTGGATCTTAAAAGTTGGTTGGATTTTTTAAATTCTTTTAAACTTGACGGGCTTAATTCGGGCTCTACAAATTTTTTAAGATATCCACTAGATTCCTAAAAGATATTAAAATTCTAAATAAAGATGGATGCGATAGTTTAATTAACCTGAAATTGAAACCTAAAAAAATGTACATTTTTATTTTTTCTCTAATAGGTGGTAATATTTTTACACTTCTAAAATATATTTTTTTCTTTCGTATAGTATTTGTTTTAATATTTTCAGTAGAAATTTTAGCGAAAATGCGTATGAAATAAATTCGGAGTATATTTGGGCAATGGTCTCCCTATAAGCCCTATCCAAACTTTGTAAATGTTCAAAAGTTTTTTAAACGCAAAGTTGATATCAACAAAAAATATATTGGTTATATACCGCTACATGCTGGTTAAACACACTAAAAGTATTTTTTAACGGTCGACTTTTACAACGATATTGTGACGATTTTAGTGAAAGAAAACAATTTTTGTAACACGTTTCTCAATATTTCAATTAAAATTCTTTTTCGATTTAAATATTAACATTATTTTTCAAAAAAATCTTTAAATCTTAATTTTAAGTTTTTCGAGTCTGAAGAAATTTGACCGAATTTAATTTATTTTTATTTATCATAATTCTCTTATTTGACGGGTTCGGAGATATCAAATACTTATTAATAAGCATAAAAATTACAAAAAACATTTGTCTTTTGCCAATTTTTAATGTTTTTGTATATTACAACTAGCTGTGTAATGTAAAGGTAACAGAAGAAGTTAACATTGCATTTCTGCTCTAGATATTTTACATTTTTCATAAAATGCATGAAAAAAGTGACAAAAATTACATAAGGCTTTTGTTAGTTTTCAAGCAAAAATAGAAAAATTTCATGGAAGTGTTTGGTATCATGAGAATCGTTAGAATATGGAGAATTACAATTAATACAAATACTTTAAATTCGGTAAAATTTATTCAGAGTATGACTCAAAAAACCTTGAATTAAAATTTTAAATATTTTTTTTTTAGAAATTAAAATTTGAATTGAATTAAATAAATAATAAACGAATAAAGGTATACTTATGAAATTTTGTCTTAATATAGATAAACTTGTTTTTAAATCCGAAAATTAAAGAAATTCACTTTTTTTTACCAAAATAACCAAATTAACCAACATGTAAAGGTATATAACCAATATATTTTGTTTGTTGATCTTGGCTTTTGCGTTTTGAGAATTTTACAAATAAATTTAAAAAAATTTTTGAAAATTGACAAAGTTTGGATAGGGTCCCCCAGATTTACTTTAGATGCATTTCTGTTAAGATTTCTATTGAAAATATTAAAATATTTCTCTAGAAAAAAGTAAATAAATACTTTAGAAGTGAAAAAATATTTGAAATAAATCAAAAATGTGATTTTTTTAAAGTTTCAGGCTAAATTAACTTCTTATGATTCTTGAAACAATAATATTTAGAATTTTAAATATTAAGGAATCTAGTGGATATTTAAAAAAATTAGGATTCAAATTAAGACCGCCAAATTAAAAAGAATATAAAAAACCAGGAGGGAAAAAATATGAGGGAAAATTTAGTTTCGACTTAATTTATTTCCAACAAAATCATAACTGAATTTTTAACCATTTCTTTAAAAAATGACATACCCGAGGTGATCAACTTTGGAGGTCCACCCAATGCCCGCCTGAGCCACTAGGGCTCTGTGAAAATCAACTATAAAACACCTCAGCTCTGGCTATCTCAGATATCTTTAATGGATCATAAGCTACAGAATCATTTCCAAAAAAGCGTTTTGTAGCCACTGTGCGTTGTTGGTTGTTTTAGCTGTTGTTGGTATTTTTAGTTGTTGTTATTCTGTTGCTATCGCCATATTTACTTGCATTATAAAACGAAGGTATGTTTATGTATGTGACACAACTAATTCAAAATAATGACCGTAATTCAAAGGATTTTATGTAGATACAGCTACAAAAATGACAACTGAAAAAATAAGAAAAAAGTGGAAAATTGTTGAAAAAAGCAAATAAAGTTAACGAATGAATACCTTATAAAATATGTCAACTTTGTGTGTGAGTGTGTAAGAGAGTGTTTTGCTAGTATGTGAAAACGAGTACAACGAAAAAAAAAAACGCACTCTAAACTCTGCAGGCAGTCTTTAGTTAAAGCTTCTAATGCGTAGCTGGAAGGGAATGTGCTCTTTTTTATTTTTACTCATATACATTTAGTTGTAGTACTCGCTTATATAAAAAAAGTTAAGTAAAGTAAATAAAAATTCATAAGTTTCTAAAAAATAAGAAAAAAAAAATATTTATTTTTTTGAGTACCGGAGTTTGGCTTTTAGTTTATAGAAAAAAAAAAGGAAAAAGAAATATGTTACAGCACTCGGCATGATGTCTCTTATACGTTTCAGATCATGTTAAGTGGTAATGGAAAAAATATAAGACTTTACGAATAAAAAAATCAACATAATAAGTATAAAATTAAAAAAATACGAAATCGTCATAAATTATGCTAGAAAAAATCCTAACTTGGCTCAATTTTATATTTGAAATGAAATGCGTTTCTATTTAACATTTTAATAAACTTAGTTTATGAAGTCGTTACTTTGCACTTTATTAAGTTAAAATAAAATTTGAAAATTATGCAAAAAAATTTTAGCATTATATTAATAAATGTAGGTGAAATAGCAAAAAGTATGCTTAACAATTGCACACAAATTTGCAACTAAAAGTATGCTTGATATAAAGGTTTATTAAAATTTTAGATGAGAATCTTTTTAATAAAACCTTTCACTAACTAAAAAAATAATAAAAGCAAAAAGTAAAATTAATAAATTTATATATCTAAATATATAAACTTTATTAAATAATAAAAATACTAACAATTAAATTCTTGCATATTTTATTACTAATCTCTTAAAGAGATTATAAGTTATTTACATAAATTTATCAACAACCAAATAATAATTTCAAATTTCTTTCTTTGTAGTTTATCTTAAATTTAATTTTGAAATAAAATTTCTGGTTTACAATCTACTTTTTGACTTATTTATTATTTAATAAAAATAAAATACAACATTTTAAGTAGTTTCTTTTGTTATTTCCTTATTTTACTTTAGGTGTTTTTTTCTTTCTCTTTTTTTAATTTTACTATGATATAATATGATTATAATTCTGTTCAATTTGATTTTTTTCTGTTTTTTTTTTGTAATATTATTGTTGTAGTATTTCATTTATTACGTTTTTTTTTCTTTTAAAGTTGAGTAGCATTTGCTCAACCTACCATTTATTTTTAAGTATATTATTTTCTTACGCTATATTGCTTTTTTCCAACACCACCACCAATACACTTTTAAATATACCCAGCTGGCCACAAACTTCGATAATGATATCACCTTCGAACAATTCACGAACATTTTCTCTGACAAAACCTACAGGAACGTCTATCGTTTGCGATCCGAATATGAACTCCTTGAGCTCATGCATCGCTCACTTTGTGGCAGCAAATTTTTCGTTCTCGAAGGTTCGGTTATCGTATTAATAGTGAATCTTAGAGATAATAACAGCAAAACGTAATAATATTTACTAGTGATTCCTTTTCGATATCAAAAAATGTTGAAAATTATTCGAAATTGATATTGCTAACGACTTGTGATTATTATCATTGCAGTAGTTCGAAAACGATAGCTTGGTTTTATTCCCATTTTGTTTTAAATTTGAAATTAAAACTTGATTTAATTTTTAAAGTTATATTTTATTTCAAACTTAACACGATATACAAAATAACAAATTACATTTCAAAGATAATAATTCAGGACTGGTAAATAATTGAACCATTTTGTCAAAATTTTAATTTCGCTCAGAGTAGTCATCAATGATTTTTCTTTCAATAATAGATATTATTTTTCTACATACTTTAGGATAAAATTTCCTGAATTAATGCCAGAATATAAATTAGATATTTAGATAAATATGCTATTTTGCAAATATATTTACATAAGAGCCAACATTACTTACCACTTTTTTCTAAAACTTTATTATATTATTTTTTTTTTTATTAAAAATTGCACAAAGAAAAAATTACACAAGAAAATACATTGCCATTTTATTTAAATAAGAAAACATCGAGAAATTGAAAATAATATATAATTTCTCGAAGAATTTATTTTCGAGATTTTATTCAGAAAAATTGAATATTGCATTATAGTTATTTTCCAAATTCTCGAATATTACGCGAATGTTTACTATCGAGAAATTATCTAGAAAAGTTCAACGCTAATTCATATTTAATATAATTGTTTTTTGTTTTTAGCGAACATTCGTTAATATCGCAACTCCGGTCAGCCGAGTAACTACAAATGCTGACAATAGCATCAACTTCACCAACAAGTGTTTCCGTCGGATCGTAGATCTTTTCTGTGAATAAAAAGATTTTCTTTCAAATAAGGACATCTTTTAATTTTTTTCTATTTTACTTTTCATAAGAACATTTGTAGAAAAGTCATAAGCGAATAATACTTGGGGAAATGGAATACAAAAGCAATACTATATTTTATTATAAAATCATATTTATTTATTTACTTTCTTTCTATTAAAGACAGAATTCTTTCCTCATCTATTTATAATTTTTTCATTTGAATTCATATTAGTGCTGTGGTGTGTTTGTATTAAGTCAAGTAACTATTAGGGGATTTTGTGTGGTTAGCAAATGTTTGATAAAATAAAAAAACACTAATTTTCTAGTGTAAAATAGTTTTTAATAACAAATTTAATAACAAGTAATTAGTGTAAATAAATTGATTTAAGAATTTATGGCAATTGAATGAAGAGTTTATGTCGCAGAGTTTATTATTTTCAATAAATTAATTAAACAATTTAAAATGAAAGAGGTTTTTTTAATTACGAATATCATAAATCAAAGTAAACATGTTGGAAATAAGTTTACCCCTATTGTCTTTATTTAATGGTACCAAAGTTAAGTTTGTAAGGTATAATTAATTAAACATTTGCAGTATAAAATATGGGTTTTTTCCTTTTGGGTTTCATTCAAAACTATTCATAGAGTCTGCCTTGCGCTGGTGTAATTTTGAATAAGACTATGTATCGGTTAGAGAATATAGTGATGGTAACGATATTATTGCATCTAACATAATTCGGTTCCATGGATCATAAACAATATGCAGTGGTTAATTGACTTTGTTGCTTAAAGTTGCAGGAAGAAGACACGCTTTACAGGTATTTAAGATATCTCTTTTCTAAATACAAAAGTTTTGGAAAAAACGTAATGACCATTTGTCATCGCTTGTAATTTCTTTAATATATCGATTTTTTTTTAAATTGCTAACCAGAGTAGGGAAAAAGGGAGACTATTTGCCATAGATTGATAATTATATTCAAAACAGAGTAATTATGTTTTTTTCAATAATTCGTTTTCTTTTATAGAAGATTTCTTATCTCTTCAGCATTCACGATGTTTTATTTCTTAAACACAAAGGGTTTAGAATAAACGTAATAGAAAGGGTATCATCTCTATAATACATATATATAAAAATCCTGGCAAAAATTATTTGTAGGACTAATAGATTTTATTTTATCGATGGTTTCTCATCCAACAAACTTTGGCATTTTCAATTTACTTATTTCAATTTACTTATGAGAGAAAGACGTTATTAATGGTTTTTGAAACCAGCGAATATATTTTCGAGAATAACTTAGATTCTATGATTAGAAAAATATATTGTTCACTGTTATAAATTTCTTGACTTCTTGTGGAAAGTACTGCCATTATGGTTATCAGAAGAAAGTACTTTAAAAACTGACGATCCCCATTTAACCCTGCTTAGGAGCAAAAGTTAGGAATAATGCTTTCACTTATAGTATGTTCCATTAAAAAATGAAGAAAAAAAAAAGTCGAGATAATGATGTCCGGCCTTCCATTTGGCTGGCAGTCTGTCTATGTAAACTTTGTAAAAGTTGAATTTTTTCATAAATAAGTTTTTTTACAAGCGTTGAAAGAGGAATAAGTTATTTAAAATTTATTAAAAAGTCCTATGATTCGATTTCGCTAATTATTAGAAAGTTTTAATAATCGCGAACTAAAATACTACTTTTTCATTTAAAATGTACGTAACTTTAATATAAAAAATAATTTTTTCAGAAAAATAACATGCTATGACATTTTTTTTAACTTAAAAAATGAAGATGTTATATATATATATATATATATATATATATATATATGTATATATAAATCCTAACTTCGATACCTCTAATATGAATCAAAAAAACATAAATTTAAAAATTAATTATGCAGTTATATGAAAAAAGTCCCCAATTTCCTTGCATTTTCAATCGTTTACAAAAATCGAATTTTTCAATATTGACTTTCTGCAAAGTTTTATTAAAGCTCCCCCTCTGTGCAATGTTAAGATTTAACTTTAATTGATATGCAATAAATTAAATTAAATTTATTCCCACAAATTCTTAAGGTTTCGATTTTAATGGATTTTAGATATGCGCTCCATCCCTTACCCAATATTTACCACCTAATTTATAAAATTTCCAAAAATGTAGGAGATAAGAAATTTACAGAACTAAGTTAATATTTCCAGTAACGTTAGACTTTTTACATTTATTTTAAAGAGTACCGAAAAGCCGTAGTTAATATTTTTTTGTAAAGAAAGCTTTGCGGCGTGTATGTTTATTTATGTAGGATTTACATACCAAAATACAGCTTTTATTCGTTTTTGCTCTCTAAATGACCAAACACCTGTTTACTTTTTTTTTGATTAAATAAAAATTTTATTGTAGTTGGGAAGATATAATGCTAAAAATGTTACCCCTTTAATGTCCGACTTTCGAAAAATCCGATCTTGGTAGGTGACCATGGGAGAAGTACCTAAATTCCAAGGTTAATACCTCTACCTTCTGTCTTTTGGACTGGGCGATGTTGAATCAGTTAGTCACTCAGTAATGTTACTCTTTTATGAGTATAGTATAGTAAGTATAGATTTATTATATATAATTCCCTTTATACATACGTATATTGACCTTTCATATAAAGAAACATCGAAATCTGTTAAAATTGAATTTTTCGGTATCATTGACCTCCTTTTTTTTCAAAAAAGGTCAATAAAACTTGATCATTATTTTATTTACAACAAATATTAAATATTAAAGAAAAATATTTGTATTTTCATTTTTTTTTGTAAAATAATAAAAATGCAATCTTTATTTTATATATATTGTTCTATATGTAATTTGTGCACCCTTTTTGCTGGTTGTTGTTGCATTTATTTTTCAATTTTGCCAGTTCATTTCTAAACACATACCACATTTTCAATTACCCAGATTTACCACTAAAACCTATGAACGTTCAGAGAAAAAGCACGCATACTTACACATGCAACCAAACACTAATATTAAAATACATACTAGTGCATGTTTGTATGTATGTATATTAGACTACCCGTGAATATAAAAGTTTCTGGTAGATGGCGAAAAAAATTGGGTCGATCGGTGGTAAATCGGCCAGTCGACTTTGAATTTTGTCCTAAAAAAGGTCTTAAAAGTAACTAAAATCTTTATTGCAATATAAATCTATAATTTAATATTTTGCGAAAAAAAACTATATAAGCTATTTTATTCAGAATAAAATAAAAAAATAATAGAAATTTTTGACATATAATATTTTAGCCTACTATGACTGGTTGTGATGTTATAAGCAATCAAAGTAAAAAATTATAAATGGAGTTTTTTAAAAAGGATCTCCTTTTAATATGGACTTAGCTTGTTAGCAACGGTTTTTATTATTTTATAAAATAAGATTTTTAGTATTTACAAATCAAAAAATCCGACTTTGAAGTATCGATTTTGTACTTGTTATACAAATGTTGGCATTAAATGAAAGATCTAATAAGACTTTTTGGATCATTATAGCGAGTATTTTTAAAGTATTGTTGAATCAAATAGTCACTCAAAATTTAAGTGTTGCCGATTAATTGAAAATTATAAAAGTTGATATGTTAACAATTTTACTTATTTTATTTTAAAAATTGATGTGATATATTGAAAACAGATAACATATTTCACAATAGTTGGAAAATATTTAAATAAAAATATATTTTTAAAATAACTAGCAAATTCATTTATATGAGTAAAATTCATAGAGTAGCGAATATTTGTTTTGTTTCGATTTCATCCTAAATTTTTTTCTCTGTTATTTTAGTGGTCATTCAATAAGGAACATACTTACAATTTAATCAATAATTTACCTCTAAGGCTAGTTTATGACATTGTAAAGGTTAACTAAAAGTAAAATTTCTTATTTCCCTAATGGTGTGCTTCAGCATCTTTATCAAGAAAATTACTATATTTATTTATTTAAATACCAAAATTCTCAAATAACTTACTCCTGTTCCATATCTAGTACGCCTACATCTTACATTACACTGGTGTTTTAGTTTTAATTTCTTTTTACGAATCTTAAATAAAAAAGTTATTAATATTGCATATATTTATTAATTTGCTAGATATTGTTAAAAAAAATTGTCTGTCGCCGATTTTTAAAGTAAAACAGGAGTTTATATGTAACAATATTAACATGTAAACTTTTATAATTTTTGGTTAATCGGTAACACTCAAATTTCGATCCATAATATCACGCTACACCTTGCATTTATTGGTAATATTTGTAAAATAAGTAAAAAATCGTTACCCAAAATACAGATTTTGGTCCATCATGCTAAAATAGTAAGCATATTTGGCAAAATTTATTGATTTAAAAAAAAAAACTACAAATATTACTCTACGAAATAATAACAACCGTTTTTAACAGGTTGGGTTCATATTAAAACGAGGCCTTTGTAAAAAAAAGTTCATGTATACATTTTTACTTTGATTGCTTATAACATCGCAACAAGTCATAATAGTAGGATAAAATGTTATATGTCAAAAATTTCTAATTTTTATTCTGAATAAAAAAGCTTATATATTGTTTTTTCGCAAAATATTAAATTAAAGAGTTATAGAGCAATAAAGATTTAAGTTACTTTTAAGACATTCTTTTAGGATAAAATTCAAAGTCGACTGGCCGATTTACGACCGATCACCCAATTTTTGCACATATAATTTTTTAGATCCATTTAGCAGAAACTGCCGATGGAGCAAACAAAATCAATACTTTTGTAAATCCAATATATTTTATGAGTGGTCTAATGTATATTGCACATGTCGGTAGTACTCGTATTCAGAAATTGTATATTTTAAGTACTTGATTACATAGATTTCATCGTAGATTCTATGCCAATATAATTAAAGGAATTTCTATATATTTTAGTTGAGTAAGTGTGTGTATGTGAAAGTATGTAATTGCTGTTGTTGCTTTATATAAGTAAAGAGATAAACTTAAATATTAGCTGCTATGTTGTTGTTGTCGCTGTAACAGTTAGCAGATCGAAAAAAAAAACTAAATAAACAACTTTAGTTCGCTGGTTTTAAGTTTTAAAGAATGTTTTCGTTTGAATTAATTTGTATTCACATGTATACCGCAAATAGTTTATAAATATTTTAATATTATTGGTGGTTATAGGGATATTACAATGTTTAAAGGATGTGTTTTATTTATTTTTAAATAAAAATATCTTAAGTTATTTTTAATAAATTTTACTTTAATTTTTTTTGTTTTTATTTCGTAACTAATATAGCGATTTGTATATGTATGTAATGTATATGTATGCATAGTGAAGTTTCTTAGCTTCATCTAATTGTGGTTATATTTATTACCACACTGTTAAATTAATTAGCTTCTATGACTTTTTTTATGTTACAAAATGTCTATCTTTTCATTATTAATAGAGCTATAAAAATCAAATCTCTTAACTTTCATGGTCATTACCACATATATAAAAATCTCCCATATACACTTTATTTACGCTTTTGCAGGTCTAAGCATTTTAACGTATTACAAGTGCAATATATATATTTTTACAATATTATTGTTTTTTGTTATTTGTTGCTTTCAACCCAAGTTCATAGTTTATTATTTTTATTTTTTATTTTTTTTGTCAAAAATTAAATTACTCCCAAGTGGCTACTAAATAAATTAGCGCTTAATTAATGACTATTAATGGCATACGTACACCCTCTAGTAGGAATATATATAAAAAAATAAAAATAAATATACCAGCAGATGGTTAAAATTGTGAAACAACTAAGTAAAAAAACCACAGAGCAAGATGTTGGCATGTAATTGCCGGCTGGTGTAAGAGTTAAGAAGAGCCATAACAGCAGGAACCGGAACTTAAATTTTTTTCCATCACAAATAGTAGCAGTATGGGTTAAACAGTTTATATTAAGTATAAAATAGTATTCTTTTTTTCGCTTGCAATTTTCATTTCTATTTTAAAAGTTGAAATGAAAGTTGAAATAAAAAGTTGAAATAAAAGTATAAGCTAACCTTTTGCTACTCACTCGTACAACTCCCTTAAAATATAAAGCTGAGAAAAAAGAGGAAAAAGAATATGAAAGCAAATAGTACTTTGACTCCAAAAACTAATCCCTTTTTAGTGGTTGGTTATTACTAAATGGAAAAGTGAAAAAAAAGAAAGTAATGTCAAGAGTTTTATTGAAAAAAGGGGGAAGAAAAAGAAATTGAAACATCATAGTAAGTGTTATTTCATAGTAGTCAATGAACATAACTGCGTTTTTTTCATTTCTCTTTGCCAGCAAGTTTACTAAAATATTTTAAATTGGACGTGCCAGAAAAAAGGGAAGCAGCAGTTTGATGTATTTACTTTATGGGGAAACATTTTATAAGTGGCCATAAACTTTTTGTATGTTTTTTTTAGCATTAACTAGTTAAAAAAGGGAGCAAGTATTATCTAATCAAGCAACAGTTTTTAACATTAAAAACTCCCAGAGATATGCTATTCAATAAGCGCAAAAAAATGAACACCTAAAATTATGCAAAATCAAGTAGAGAATTAAAGTTTAGTTATTTTTTTAATGATTGTAAAAATTTAACTATAAGATAATTCCTTTGAAATTTTACTTTGGATTAGTTGTTAATAAGAAATTTTGTCTTTTAATTAAAATCATTTGAAATCTGTCCCTAATTGTAAAATATATAGTTTTCTTGTATTTTCTATTCCACAAGGCTTAATTACCCATCTGCTTACAAAAAAAAAAAAAAAAATAGTTTGACATTTAAAGAAGCTTAGTAACATCTAAAATGTTGTAAAAAATATTTTGTGCCACAATTAACAAAAAAAAAAAAAAGAAAAAAAACAAGCTTTGGCAAAACTTTTTAAAATATGCCACACCAAATGTGTTTAACACTGTGTAAAAATATGCGCTGCTATTTTTTGTAGCGTTATTTTTACGCATGAGACAGTTTTGTTGCTAAAATATTATATAAATATATACATTATATATATACGTACGTGTAAATATGTTGAGAGTGTGTATGTAAGTAATCGCGAAATAGTTTTAAGTTACCAAACTTCAAAAAGTTTATTGCAATGAAACTTTTTCAATTTGTTTAGAAGTTTGTAATATTTGTTGAATAAATTGTTGCAAAATATTTTTAACAATGTTTTGCTCAAAACTTGGAATTGACTTTGGGCCACAGAAAAACAAAATATTTAGTAAATTTAACAATTTAAAGTGATATTTATATATATATATATATATATATATATATATATATATATATATATATCTTATAATGTTAACATTTTTGTTTTAAAGTATTTGTGCTTTAAATATATTATATTTTAAATATTGCCCAAAAGTTTGCTTTAATTTCTTAATTTTAAAATTTTTTAAATTACGCCTTTAATTTTTTTCATTTTAATTGTGGTAGTTAAAATTTTTTTTTTAATTTTTAAATGTTACCTAAACGTACGCTTCAATTTCTGAGTTCCTTAAATTATGCTCTCCAAATTAATTTTTAAACCACTAATTTGTTTTTTAATAATTAGGCCTACATTTAGGCTCCTCACACCTACCCAGAAAAACTAAAGTGCTTTATTTCATTTCTTTTGATATGCTTAATTACATTTAATTTTCATCATTTGTGTTTTGTTTTTTTGTTCGTTTGTCTTGCTTCATTTACAGACAATAAAAATAAATATTAAATAATTTTTTCTTATTACCAACGAAATTATAAAGAATTCTACAATATGTTTATTGTTCTAGAGCTCGAATTCTGCTTTCTTTCTCACTATCTAAATTTGTTACATCTTTTTTTATACTAGCGTCACTGTATATCATTAAAATGATTTATTTGCCATTTAGATGAGAGAAAAAAAGGAAAAAATTAACGCAAAAGAGAAAATGAAAAGAAGAAAAAATAAGCAATATGAAAATGAGAACAAAACTAATAGCAAGGAGAATTATTATTTATGTTTGTGTTACTAATGATTTGTAAACCCTAGCATTATATTAAATGACAATATATTAAATATGTTTTATACTATATATTCTTGGTTACATTTCTCTATTTTACCATACTAGCAATCGCTCGCCCCAAAGTATGCTTTATTTTTGCATTTATTATTTTATTTACTGTTACACCCATAATTCTACAAAAAGCTCATTAAATTGTTTATGATGGCGTGAATGTAGTAGTGGTATGCAAATTTGTTATAAATCTAATTAAATACCATGGCGGGATTTACATAGACACTATAAATAATTTTTGCTAAAAAAAGTGGCAAAAAGGTGACAACATAATTTATTAACTGCATGTGATATTGTCAACAAATTAGTTGGCAAGGTGAAAAAGATATTTTTTTTTATTTTTTTTATAGAAATTGGAAGATTAGTTATTTTTGTTTAATATAATTTTTACAGATATATATCATACATTCCATGAAAGAATGTGCAAAAATTTTCCTTAGGCCTTCGGATTTTGTTTATATTCTCCATTTTTATTTTTTGAACTTTGAAAAACTCGCGAATTTATTCATGATTTTAATTTTTTGAAAAATAAAAAAATCAAGAAAGTGCGTAACTTTAAACACCAATATCTATATAAGTTATAAACGGATTTTAATGATTTAAATTACATATAGAAAATGAATATGTGCTCTTTAAACACAGTTATTTCAAAATATTAGATATTATCACTTAAATTGCATTCATAATGATAATGACAAATTTTTACCTTAACAATTTTTGCTTACCTCTGATATTTTAAAAATTATATTTTTTAAAAATCGCGTCCATTATTAAAAAAAATAATAAAAAAATAAGAATATTATGAAAAAAAAGTAAAATAAAATAAAATTTTGTATGAAAAACTTGTGGTAAAAATATAATAAAAATAGTATCATCTTATCTCAGAACAATTATTATTGCATTTTGTAGCAAAGATATTGCTTTTAAACACATCTAAAGTAAAAAAATGGAAGGGGTTGATATTTTTCAAGAATGCATTGTAAATCTGCAATTGCATTACGAGTGCATTTTTAAATAAACAGTTTACTCTTGCATTCTTGCTTTAAAGAGGTCTCAGTTGGCCTTCATTAGAGTCTAAAATAATTAAAATCCGTGTACGTCGTAAAAAGATATTAACAAAAGATATTAACTTTTATAAAAACGCTAATCGTGTATAAATTTCCTTTTTTTTGAAATTTGAAAAAATAATAAGTAAGATTAAATAGCTCCATAGGTTATACGATTACCAAATAAGAAGAAAATCTGATGATCTTCCTTTAAAAAATTTATATTTTTTATAAATCGCTCCTGGAATGAACGATATTTCTTTTATAGGTTTTTTTCTTTAAATAAGCAAAACAATTTGCCGTTTTTAAGGAAACATATGACTTTAAATATGTTTTTTTTAAAAATAATAAATACTTATGTGTATTCCTTTGGAAAATAGTATTTCTTCTAACTGCTTATGGAAAAAAACTCAATAAAATCCCAACTTATTTAGAGGAGCAGCAGAGAAAACTGCTGCTGCCTTTTTGTTGTCTTTTGGTTTGAACTAAAGATTGCCGTTCATAGAAATAAAGTTTACTGTTTAACCACTTGTGCAAGTGGCCAACCATTGAAGTGGCAGCCAAGCAAGAAAACCTTCAGACAAATATTCAAACAACCGACAGACATTAAGACAGATGTACAATAATACTATCCGACATAGAGACAACCAGACACACATCCAGACAGACAAATCAACAGTCAGATAAATAGAGTTAGTCCGGAAAGCATGCAGCCGAGCAACATTATTTAATGTTTATGTTATATGCTCCATTAGATATTTACAGTTGTTGTTCTTTGCAGTTTCTTATTTTGTTGTTTTATTTATTTATTTATTTTTTTGTTTCTTGTTGCATGCAACAACATTATAAAATAAGTAAATGCATTTAGGAGGAACAACTTTTAAAAATACTACAAAATGTAAGACAAAATAAGTTTCTTTTCTTTTTTTTGCTTATTGTTGGTAAATTGTTGCTGTGTTTTGTGTTAAGACAACGTTATTATGTTGTTGACAGTTAAATATACAGTTTTGCTGCTGCTGTTGTTAGAATAACGCCAGCCAGTAAATAGGATTTCCAACAATTGTTTTGTTAAGGCTTTATAACAACTAAAAAAGAACATCATTGTAAAAGATAAAAAAATATCTGTATTTGATAAGGCCATTTTTTTTTTTACAAAATATTATATAAGCTATAGTATATGGCAATAAAACTTTTACTTTTATTTAGCTGGATATTAAAAATTACAAAAAAAGGAAAGGAAAGGAAAGAAAAGAACTCAGGATAAATTTTAAGTTTTCTTAAATGTAAATATAATCTATTTACATATATTAAATAAATTCCATTATAATTTTTTAAGTTCTTCAATAATAAAATGGGAGGGAAATAAAAATAATATTATTATAAGTTAAAGTAATTTGATAGAGATTTTAATTAAAATTTAAAATTATTATTTTTATATTTGATTTTAATGTAGACTGTAGTTCTTAAACTGTTATTCATATAATACATTATATTTTATTTAAAAACATACTCGTAACATTAGAATGATATTTTTCTCATAGTTATGTAAACTTTTATGTAAAATGTATTATTTTACTTGCTCAATCATTTTTCTTTTACTTTGAATAAGACTTTGCCAAATTAACTGGCCAAAATTATAACTTTAATTCCATTGAGTTAGAAACTGTTCTAAAATACATTTCATACATATATAGTAAGCAATATATTGAATAGAAATAAGAGTGGTTCATATTTTATTCTTATTACCTTTATAAATCATTATTATCCTTAACGTTTTTCTTATATGCTTAAATAAAATAAAGTACCTAAATAAAAGGCCTAATAAATTAAAAAATAATTGCGGAAAAATTAGGTTTCAATAAAATTTTATGACATTTCAAAGATAAATAATTTATAACAATCTTTTTGAGCTCTTTAATATCTAATTTTGAGGTGTCGTTATACAGTTATTGTATGTAAAATGTTAGATTATTTTTGCTCTTGTTGGATATACATAGTTATTCAAAATATACAAGCCGTCTTTTCATTAAATTAAATGGTCAAAAAATTGATTTTTAGCCGGCTAAATCATCAAAATCCCCGAACTGCTTTTTATCATTTTCAAAATGCAATAGCTCAGAAACTAAAAAATATATTTTCATAGTTCTTTCATAAAATAAATGATATAAGTCCAAATAATATGTATGTAAAATATTATACTGGCTATTAAAAAGATAGGAAGAAAGAGAGTTAAAATTAAGGATATTTTGGGTAAAAATTATGGATTAATTTTACGTGTACATTTGTGAGAAATCATCTGGCATCTCTGCCTCAAGATCAAAACATCCTGTTAATTTTTGCTAGAAAATATTAATTGAATTTTTAAATTAAAAAGTGTAAAAAACTACTTAAATTTGCTATAACTTTTTTTTGTTTAGTAATATTTGCTCAAAAAAGAAGAAAGCATTGGGGCAATAGCCCTAAATTCAAGGTACCAAAAACATTAGACGATCCTAGCCCTAGTGCCAATAAGTTTCAGCTTCTGTCTGAAGACGAAGAAAAAGAAGAAGCAGTTGCTTTCAAAGAAAAGATTCCATCAATAATTGTGAACTCTATCCACAGTTTTTTAACTGTATTCGAATTAATTGGGGATAAATATACTTATAAACGAATGTCTGTTGGTATGAAAATTGTATCAAGCTCGTTATCGCTGTATAATGAAGCTTTGAGTGTTCTCAAAGACAAAAAATTCCAGTATTATACGCATGAGTTAAAGGATGAAAAAACGTTTAAATTTGTTTTATTTGGCCTACACCACTGGACACAAGGATAATTAGCGAAGAATTTGTTAGCTCGCTCAATATAAACCCGGTAAGCATTAAGGAACTAGCAACAAAGACATCCAGTGTAGATGACGCACGCATCGTTAATATATTTCAAAAAGAGAGATTATGAAAATTAGGAATTTTTGTAATATTTCTGTGTATTGGAGAAAAACTTTAAAGGGCACCAAAGGTCCCACTCAATGCTCCAAGTGAACTATGTACGAACATGTATGAACTAGTGTGTTCAGCCTGCGCTGGAAATCTTAATTATGCAGTTTGTTCACTCAACAAAGATAATAGTGATGGTATGGATGATGATTTATAAGTGCTACAACTGCATAAAGAAAAACTTAAAAAACATTAACCATAAAGCTGATGACTCAAAGTGCCCAAGTCGTCAAGAATATTTAGAAATCCGTCGTCGAGTAACACCTAAATCTAGGGCGACCAGCAGAAGAACTAATGTATCATATTTTAAAGAAGACGATCATGATTTTCCTCAATTGCCAAAGCAAGAACCCCATAATAATATACCCAATTCCCGGGATTTTCGTAATTTGTATTCTGAGGTAGCTAAAGGCAAGAGCTACAAAAAAAAAAAAAAAAACAATAATGATGACATTTCCAATAAAAGACTTCTGGAAATATTTTTTGATGCTGTCGATGCTTTGCAAAGATATCAAAATAAGTACGACAAGCTACGAGTTTTGGGTATAATGCTTCAACATGTCATATAATTCAACCTATAGACAAAATGTTCATGCATTGGAATGCCCAAGGCATAAAAAGTGAGTCAGCAGTTACCGAGCTGGAATACGTTTTACACAAAAATAAAATTGATATTTTCCTTTTAAATGAGACTCTTTGAAACCGTATCACTTTCAACTTGGTGGTTATAAAATTTATAGAAAGGATAGATCTACTTATGGCGGAGGAGGTCTAATTGCAATTAAAGATAATATTAAGCATACGTTGTTACCAAAAATAAAAACAACTACTGCTAAAAGTATTTCAGTACAAGTTATGGTTAATAGAAGGCCAGTTATATTCACTTCATACTACCAATTTTAAAGCTAAATTGGATAAATTAACTTTATCTACAAACGAATATTTTATTTTCGGTATCTGAATACCCAACATACACATTGGAATTGTATGTCAGATAATTCGGCTGGTAAAGAGCTCTACAGCCGCTGCCTTCAATCCAGCTATTACATTTATTAGCCAAATGAATAAACTCGCTTTGGTCAAAATATCAATCCTGTTTAACCGTCCACAGTAGACATTCTTTTATCTAACTTTGTCTCCATTTTTCAAACCTTGAGACACATTGAAATGCTTTACAGTCGGACCATGTACCTATATCTTGCGTTATTTCTGGACAAGTTCAAAACACGACATATTCAGTTTCCTTGTATTATCGCGCAGGCTGGTCAGCAAACAGAATCTGAGTGGAAAATGAAATTAGGTGTCAGAACATTGACCATCCTGTTACTAATCCAGATAATCTAAATTTTTATTTTAACAAATTAATATCTATAGTTAAAGAAGCGTTTAATAAAATACCTTTCGGTCATAAAAATTCTAGGCAACAATAAATCTCTAATATTAGTAAAATGTTAATTAGTCAGAGAAATAAATACAAACGTAAATTTCAAAGTTGTACGGATTTTGATTACAAAAATGAAATGAAATTTATTTTTAAGCTATTAAATAAACTTATTGATTTCCACCTTAATAAAGACCGCAATGAATCCTGGTCAAAATTTATTTCAAATTTGACCTTGTGCTATAAAAAATTTTGGAAAGTAAAAAAAGTACCTAAAGGAAACATGTCTTTTACTGATCTTCATGTAAACGGTGAAGTTTTAAAAACTGGCAATGGAAAAGCAGAAATGGAATAGCAGACGTATTTGGTAATGCTCACACCATTACTTTAAATAGTTTTTCACCTATGGACGCAGCTGTCTCAAGATTCATTCGTGATCTTAGCGATACGATTCTTGACAAATCTAACGTAGAGCTTACCAATTTAGATGAAGTTAAATCATTTGTACTTTTATTGAAATATAATAAAGCATTAATAGCATTATAATAGATGGCATTAATAGCATTATCCTTATAAATATGCCCGATTGCTTTTTGAAACTCTAGTAAACCTATCAACTCTTCTTTAATAGAAGGCTATTTTCCAACGATTATTAAGAAGACAAAAGTTAACCCAATTCCTAAGCCAGGAAAGGATCCTAAATTACCGTCTAGCTATAGACCAGTCAACGTCCTAAGTCTATTGGATAAAGTATTTGAAAAAATAATTAATAAGAGAATTTTAGACTTTTCCAACTAAAATCAAATATTATTAATCCACAACAGTTTCGATTCCGCTAGTAGCACTCAACAGCACATCAACTAAAAGAGTCGTTAATTTTATTGAATCAAACAAAAGAAATCGTAAGAGTACTGGAGTTATTTTCTTGACATTGAAAGAGCCTTCGATTCAATATGGCATAAGAGCCTGGTTTTTAAACTAAATTCCTTCAACTATCCAACGTACCTGCAAAAGATAATAAAATTTTTTTTAGATGAGCGCTCATTTGCTGTATCTATAGATAACATGCTATAGACAAATCATTGTGGATTTGTCGCAAGGATCGTTATTATCACCTACGCTTTATTCAATCTATATTTCCGATTTTACTATTCGCAAGAATCAAGTAGTAGGATGTAGCTTTACGCTGACGACAGTGCTGTTATTTGCTGGGGTAAGGTGTTAAACGCAATAATCAAAAAATTCAAGATAGTTTAAAATATATCCTATAAATAATTTGATAAATGGAAGATAAAAGTTAATGTTAGTAAAACACAAGCTGTTATATTTCCATATAATATATCACAAAAATGTATTCCTATAAAACATTTTAAATCGATGAAAATGTATACCAATCTTCAGATTTTATTATAGCTTTTATCGGAATCAAGTGGCACTCAAAAATAATTACGCGTTTGAATTTAGAGCAGTTGTATAATTAATATATGCAACTATTTGTTTATTAGCATCATTTAACGATTTTTTTTAGTTAGAATGTATAGGAGATTTAAATACAATTAAAAAAAATATTAAAAATCCATGTAAATTTTGTTTTTTGCTCTATGTTCTAAACGGATGTTTAAACAGATTTTTGATCATGATTGTATTCAATAATAATATAAAACTTACGGAACCTCCTTTGATTTGTATTTTATATACAACTTAAAGTGGAATTTTTACAATATTTTTAAATTTTAACTACCATAACATAATATTTCATAAAAATTTCTTTTCCATTAATATCATTATAACAAAACTTTTTGTTTGTTTGATTTTTGATTGATATCAAAAAATTGTATAAAATTAAAAAACGACAAAATCTATGCATACTTTATTGATTAAAATTTGTTTAATGAAATATTAAAAAATCACTATGATCGCGATTATCTTCGGTATCATAAACAATATTTTATCACTTTTAATTTGTATTTAACACATAAAAATAAAAATTTGGCAATTTTCCAGCAAAATCTTGTTGGTTCTCGGTAATGACAAATACTTATTAAAGTAGTTTCTTCGTAATGAAGTGTCATTATTATTTGCTTATTCTATATTACATAATCAAGTACTCAATAGAATAATAGCACAGTAATATTGCAATTACGTGGATAGTTAATTTGTGTCCAAGTTCAAATTTCACTGACTGCAAAATTTTTTTGCTTTTTTTATTTTCATTTAGGTACATATTTTTGAGCATCCCTAGAGTCTAGAGTCATATAGTTATTCATGAATTTGTGTACACCTCGAACAAAAATAACTAGTTATTCAGACAAAAAATAAGTAGTTTACTTTTGTTTCCAATTATACCTGCTAGCTTACCAGGAAAGTAAAGTTTTTGCTGGGTTTTTATAACTTTTTATGTTAAACCTCTATAACACTAATGTCATTCGCTAAAAGTCATTCACGCAAACAGATTTTCGTTTCATTAAAGCCAGCTAGTATTGATATTAAATAGCATTGATGTACCATTAAAAAAATTAAAAAATTTTTTTGAATCCCAAAAGTAAACGAGTTCGAAGAAATGTATATATGTCAAAATCAATTGCTGTTTGGCTTTCGACTGACTGGATTTTTTTTTAATGAAATAGAGAAACCCAAAATGATTCGAATTCGTTGTGACCAAAAATAATAAAATTACACGGTGTTACAAAATGGAAAATAAATTTATATAAACTTTTAAAGTGACCTAGTGTTAGTTATAGAACATGATAAGTAGATTACACTTCAATTTTCAAAAATTTTAATACACTCCGAAAATCTGAAATTAACGATAAAAATATTTTTTTAACTGCACGAACTCAAAAAATTTCTAATAATTTATTTTTAAACGATTTTAAATTTGAAAACCGAATTGGATAGCAATTAAATATATTTTCTAATAAAGTTAAGAAATTTATGTAGTTTCTAAGAAAATAACACAAAAAGGTTTTGCCAAATATAAATAAAATTAGAAAAAAAATTTAATTTTCAGATATGGATTATGTAATAACATGTACACATTTTTTGCAACCTTAAATATTAATCTTTCCAACCGTGTTTTCAAATTTAAAATCCATTAAGAAATAACTCAGAATTTTTTTATAGTTCGTAATGTTTTAATACATGTTTTTTTTTTTGATAACTTCAGATTTTGAGGATGTAAAGCAAATTTAAAAAATAATAATATGATATACTCAATTAGGCCCATGACCTACATTAGGTCATTTAAAAAGTACACTTTCACTGTCGCAATGTGTTATTTACAAAAAAACGTGAAAAAAAATCATTTCAATACTTGTAAACATAGTCTGTTATATTACTTTCTCCAAAGACCTTAAAATTTAATATAACTTTCTGCTTAATTTTTTTTTTTAAATTTCAAATATATTAAGCATTTTTTTATTTGTTTATAACAACAGTTGGACAATGATCAGAAATGAAATAATAATAAATTTTCCATTTATCTCATTTTGTTATGTCTCACATGCAACGACACAGAGCAGAGCGGGTCTTTAACAATAGTCATAAAAAAGCATAACAAGACTTTGTTTGACACATTACTTCCGTTTCCGTTTTGTATGGTCCTTTTTGGTGAAATTTCATCATGCAAACTTCAACACAGCAACAACAAGAGCAGCATGTGTGTTAAATTTCATTTTAAAATTGTCCCACATTAAATTTCTTCACATTGAGAATCTCCCACACATGTGCATTCCTTAAGTTACTTAAATTACACATACATAAACATAGCAGATACAGAGACATGACGGAAGAGAAAATTCTGTTTATATGTCTTGCATTTTTAAACATTTTTCCAAAAGTCATGAATTTTCTCACGAATATGTCTTTGATATATTTTTTCTCAACACAAAAGAAATCAACAACAAGAAGATGAGAAAAAAAAATCAGCAAAAACAACAAGCAACTAAAAAGTTCAGAGTAGAACAACAGCGCGGAAGTAGAGCAAAGAAAACAACAATAAAAATATGTTCCATGCATTGCAAATTTCATGATGACATGCACGTGCTTGAATTAAACAACAAGTCAGAAGAATATTTTTTTGTGTTTTTCTTGTGCAAAATAAAACTGAAAGATTAAAAATGAAAGACAAATGAAATGTACGGGTAAATACCCAACACAAGACAACATGCAATTCCAAACCAACTAGTTAGAGTGAAAATATTGTGGAAAAGTAATCTTTGGCCTCTAAAGTTTAAATTAAACATCAAGCGAAATCGTGTTAATAATTTAAAGATTTTTATAATTATAGATTAAAAAAAACTGCTAAGAGTTAAGAATTAAGCTTTAACTAATTCTTGGAAAATACGAAGTTTATGTTAGATAAAAGTTTAAAGCCATAATGTAAACACAACAAGTAAAAATGATATATTTAGATGCGTCGAATTTGAAATACCCTTCATCGATCATCATTTTTGTTTGTTTCTACTGATGCGTTTCAGATTTTTTTTCAGTAATTTGCAGTGGCCACAGTCCCGTTTAAAGTTAATTTAGTTCCTCAAAATATAAAAATATCGATTTCTTTTGATGTTGGCCTAGATCATATTCTTATTTTTTTCTGCAGAAGTTATTTAGTTGCTCTTGGGAAAATAACAACAAATCTGGGTGAGTTTCATTTAATTCGGATTTGTAGCTTGAAACTGAAAATGTTTCTCACAGATAGAAAAGCAAATGTAGATTAATGAATTTTTCTTAATGTTACATACGGAATAATAAATTTTTGTATACCTCTTTTGGCCACTAGTGGTGTTGGAGAATATAACAAATAAGTATAATTCTTTGATATGTGCAACTTAGGAACAGCACTTTGGGGCCAGTTGGCAAAAAAAAAAGAAAATAGTTATAAATATGTATATACTTAACTATTGGTTGAATAAAAATAAACTTCTGAAGAATGATCTTGTAAGCACCTTGTTGTAGTACGGAATGATATACAAGGTGTTAAAGTTGATAACCAGAAGCATGAAAAAGTTTTAAGAGCTTGTAATTTCTATAAATTTTAAACGGTGATTTTAAACATTCTTACATACCTAGGTTATTAACTCTTACTTTTGAAAAGATATTAACGCATTGTTTGTTTGCTTGTGTCTGACACAAAGATAGTACCAGTGCCGAAGGAGTTTATCTGCTATATTAGATCTCGATTGAATGCTATGACTATATTTTACGCCTCCTTTTTTGAAAGGTAATTTTCTCAAACTTTCACTTTCGACTAAAGCGATTTACATTAGATTTGGAATATACAGTGCCGTGTAAAATAATAGCAGTGGAAATTTATGACTTACATTTTCTGAAATATCGAAAGAAGGTATTAATATTTTTGAAAAATTCTTTTGCATATTTGTAAACTAATATCGAATCACACAAATTTTAAATTTTGTCAACAATAAAAGTAAAAAAATAAAAAAACGATAAAAACACATGATAAAATGAATATGCAAAAATAGCAGTTTTTTCCTAAATGTGAAAAAATTTCAATTTCATTTATTGTAAAAAAAATTATTTATAAATTTACTCGGTTATTTCTTTTTATAAAATAAACGTAATTTCTTTTTAAACTGCATAACATAGATTTCTAAAAAACCCTTTAAGGTACAATTATCCCTTAATTAGGTTTATTCGTCCAGAAAGTTCTACAAAGTTCAAAAATATAGATTTTGAGTTTGGGCTTTCTTCCTTAATCTCTATTTATCAGTTTTTAATAAGATAATGGTATTGGAATTTGATATATGATACTATAAGTCACACACACCATTCTTTGTCAAGTACAATTTTCTTCAAATTCTGACTTTTTTAGAAGAAATCCAATTTTTAATGCATTTTTCAGTCTGAGCATCTAACATCTCACATGTTCATATATTCAAAATACATATAGGAAAATATATAGATAACAGCTATAGCATTCTATCCAGACCAAAATATACTATCAGCAAGGATTTATTAAAAAAAAAAACGGCCAGAATTTGACGAAAATTGTACTTGACAAAGCATGGAGTTTGACTTATGTCCAATTTCAATCTCATTATCTTATTAGAAACTTTTGAAAAGATACTATACAAGAATTTCTCATGAAAACTCGAAGTCCAATCCTATATCTTGAGACTTTGTGGAACTTTTTCGACGAATAAATCTAATTAAGGGATACTTCAAACTTATAGAGACTTTTGACTGACAATCTATGTTACGCAGTATTAAAAAATAATGGTTAATTTATTAATTTTTTTACAATAAATTTACATTTTTACATTTAAGTAAAAACTGATATTTTTTTGTATGTTTATTTTATCATGTATTTATGGCTTTTTAATTTGTTTACGTTTATTTTTGAGAAAAAGTTAAACTATTTTTGATGCCATATATTTTATTTAACAAATTTGGAAAATATATTAATACCTTTTTTTGATATTCTAGAAAATGTAAGACAAATTCCCAGTGCTATTAATTTGCATGGCACTGTATATAGAACTTCGTTAACTCTATGCAAAAACTTACACGCATTGTTAGACATGCCCACTTTTCGACAACAATATTAGATTATCTTTGTGATGCCATTACAGCCAAATGATCAAGTCTATGAAAAACAATATAGAGCGCTATATTCGGCTTTGCCGAATATTATATACCCTTTACCGATGTTGAGATATATTATATGAAAATGAAATATATTTTAATGTTTTTAGAATTTAGATATTGAATTTAGAATACAAAAATAAATCAAAGATACATAAATTGGTTTCAATTACAAATATATTTAGCTATATTATTACTTGAAATGGAATCAAGATTTCTTTAAAGAAGATATAATCACTTCGGCGCAGAACAGATATTTTCTTTATATATGTAAGATAATATTAAATTAAATAATGGTATGGTGAAAAATTTACGGACCGATTTGATTGATTTAAAAAATATAAACTTTTTTGCTCTCCAATGAACACTGCGGAAATTACAAATTGAATGACAAACTTACATATACCGTTTACACTTGTGGTGAAGGGTATAAAACTTGGTACGTATACACTATGCTTGAACCAAAGTATAGACACTTTAATAGAGGTGCCTAACTCTAAGAGTGTGTTTGTAAACAAAATAATACCAAAATTATTCAAATTCGCATTGCTTAGAAGAAAAATTGTATTGATTTTCTTCCAAATAAAAGAAGAAATTGCGCAAATATCTTCTTTGGAAGATATCTTTCAAATGTTTGTAGAGAAAGCTTTATAAAAATGGATTAATTAAAATTTGTTTGAATTTTCAATACTAAATTAATTCTACAAAATAATTTCTAAAATGAACAAAATAAAAGGTCAAAAATAAACAAAATAATTTTTTTTTCGTTTGCGCAAAATCGACCCGGATTAAACATAAAAGTGTTTAAATAGTTTTTCAAAAATTGTAAAATTATATGAATAAGTGTAATAACGCGAAAAAATGCTTAATAATTCGAAAATTTGCATGTAAAAGTTTTGCGTTTTTCTTCTGTTTCTCAACTTACAAGGCACCCATATATGTGATTGATTAATTTCAATAGTATATACTTAGACCTCAACCATAGTATATGGAACTAGTAAGGAAACTCTTTCATTTGGTACCTAGCGCAGCAATCAAGGGTAAGTAACGCACGTTCACCACTTTTCATATCCAAAAACTTGTATTTAAGATTTTTTTTAAATTTACTTTAGATTTACATTCGGATATTTTAACAAATATTGATTATTTTAATATGTGTTGCATTTATAGTGATTTAATTATTATATTTTTGTTACTAAATATCAACAAAAATATTAATTATTTTAAAATCTGCTACATTTCTAATACAAAAAATTGCATCTATTTTCGTTTAGTTTAAAATTTGACAGTGAAAAATGAAATGTCAAAAATATAATATTAAAAATATATTTTTTGGGTTTGTAAAAAATAAATACGTTTCGGAAATTAAAATGTGATGTATGTGTGTGTGAAAAATTGTTTTACGAATGTTGTTTACAACAAAAGGAAAAATGTAGTTGCTATTCACTAGTGCATATATTTTGGTAAAAACTCTTATGATTATTGTCGTTGTTTTATGTTTATATGTTTGCAACTAACTGTGGTGGTTATTTTACCAGATTTTACAAAATTTCCATTTGAGTACTTTACTAGTCCTCTTTTGGCTTAGCTGATGTTCATGAATCTTATTAGTTTAAATATGATATTTTATTTTTCGATCGGAGAAGGGGGGGTGAAAGTGGTACCTCCATAAAAAGAAATTATTAATTATCACTTATCTAAAGACCTGTTACAGTGAACGATCTAAAAATTTGTGGGAAAAAGTCTTCCACTAAATTGTTTAGTTGAGATAAGAAAATAGCGGGTAGGTCGAGGAGATGAGTTATCCCTCATATAAAGTGAAAATTAATTATAGCATATCTAATGAGCTATTAAGTGAGAACTATCAAACTTTATGGAAGCCACTTACTTATTAAATTACATTCCTTAAATGAAAATTGAATGGATAGATCAAGGGGGTGTAGCAGCTTCCATACAAAGCAAATATTAATTTTCATATATCTAAGGTGTATTACGGGAAAAGTCTTACAATTTTTTGGAAATAATTTTCATATCATATTTTTTACGTATTTCTAAATATAAAACTTCATAAATGGTTAAAAAAATATTTCAATTTAATTGATTGAGATCGAAAAGGAATAATTTTATAACGAAATATTTAGTACATCGGTAAAGAAAAGAGATATCTTCAGCAATTGCAAAAAAGTCAGTGTTTTTTTTTTCGTATATGTAGATTTTAATTCGAGTTCAGGATATAAATATTTACTAACGTTTTTTGCAATCTACCTCACTATGCGCAGTTTGAAAGTTGTGTTTGGAAATTAAATGACATGTTGGAAATACATGAAGGATATTATCTGTTTTTTAACATTTAGTACTTAGCAAATGATCTTTTGAGCTAGTTGTAGTCTGGTTTACGTTAAACATGAAATTTACTCCCCTATTCTGTTAATGGGTTCACACGCTCTATTATCATTTGTTGAAAATACCTTTGGCTATTATTTCTTCAATTACCACCAAAATTTTTTGTTTTTCAACTTTTTCTGCCAAACGTTTACCTTCAAGCATATTTTTATTGAAGATATTTTGCCTTTTCGTGTGTATAATTTCCTTTTGTGGCAATCTGTTAATGAGTTTTCAATCTAAAATTTCGCTGATTTTAATTTCGCTAATTGTATTTTTGAAAATTTCACGCCTTTCATTAGCAATACTAACAATTAACTAATAATTAATTAATTTGGCCTTAAGCTACTATTTGGAAATAAGTAACAGTTATGTTTGCTTTTTATGTTAAATGTTTAACACCAATTTGTTTGTTTGTACATGACGATGATGATGAAGATGATAATGATGAAGCTGATGATAATGACGATTTAACCTTAAGACTTTTAAAATTGTATACGTATGTTGGTGTATGTTTTTAATGATGTTGCCACTTTTTGTTTAGTTTGTGCTGCTAATGTTTTCAAAAGTGTAAGAGAATAATAAAAATAAAAGAAGAATAAATTAGCAAGAGCAGCAGTTGTAAAAAGCACAAAAAGATCAAAGTGTGAAAACTTAAAATAAAACAATAATTTAAAATACAGTTTTATACCATTTAGTCAGCTCTTTTGTTGATGCTATTGCTCCAACAAACAATTCATATTTATGTTTCATCATTACGTGAAATGATAAAATCAGAAAAGTATGAAAGAGGAATAAAATTGTAGAGAATAGAATAGAAAAATAACAAATGATTGTATAGAAAAAAAAACTCAATTACTTTCCATTACCCGAAGGCATTAATCACAACAAAAGCAACAACAAGAGAAGCAGCAGCACCAACAATAAAAACTACAATAATAATATCAACAATGCAAAATATAACAATACAATGGAGTTATAAGATTTTATTTTTACTAGTGTAGTTTGTTGTTTTTGTTGTAGGTTTTATTCGCTTGATGTGAAATAAATGGACGTGCTTGTAAAACTTTTCTGCTGTTTTTAATATTTGTTTTTGTAATTGTTCTTTTTTTTTGCAGATTATTATACCCTACACCACCACAGATGGTTAAAGTAAAAAGAAAAAATCTTCGTACTCCTACGTTAAACTATACCGTTCGGCTCAGAAATACTTTCTGAGTCGATCTAACGATGTCCGGCTTACTGTCTGTCCATTCAAACTTTGTGAACAAAGTACAGATTTTAAAGATATTTTGCTGAAATTTGGCACAAATAAGTCCCTTGACACAATGACGAAGCCTAATGAAATTGGTTATAATCGTTAATTATTTCACCTAGCCCCCATAAAAATGTCCTAACGAAATAGGTTTAACGTTTAAAAATGCCTTAAGTATAGCAATATTTTAATAAAATTGGGTGCAAAAAAGTTTTGTATAAGTATTAGTTTCTGTGCCAAATTTCATGAAGATCGATCTATAATTGACCATAGCTCTTCTGAAAATCACTTTAAACTTCATAAATACCACACAAATGTCAGTATCAAACTAATATTCGACACAAATAAGTTTTATATAGGTAGATATAACAGAAATAATTTTATCAGGGTCGGTCCATAATTTACCATAGCTCCCTATACAAGCCTACTTTCGGGAGTCACTTAAATTGCATAAATTAATAAATGTTAGTATTAACGTAATATTCTGTCTTCGTATATTTTATTTTATACTTAATAAAAGCATCGTTACACAACTGGCTACAGGTCTAATATAAGACCTATATGTTTCTTATTTGTTTTATCTTCAATTCAAGCTCAATTCTGTATATATATACAACTGTAACTGTAACTATAACGGCAGCTTTTCATAACTATATTTTGTTCGCTACAATCGGTAGTGTGGTTAACATTATAAAAAGATAAAGAAATATAATTTTTATATTGTTGGTATACTAATTAAATCTGAAAAGAAAATTAATATTTTTACTTCATTAAAGTATTCTAAAATATTTCATCCAGTGAGATGCTTATCAATTAAGTCTTAAAATTTTCTATAAGTGGCCTTAATTAATATATTGCAATTTCACTGTAGTAAATATATTCTTGCGTGATCATATTGAGCCATCGTTTTTTATCACAACTTTGTTAAAATATCTATTATTTCTTAGTATAGTAATCTTAGTATATTCCCTAATGTCTACTCATATTTATTTTGCCGTTACATAGTTTCATTTTACAGTTATAAATTTGTTCTTTTCACGGTTGTGAGTTTGTATATGGGTACGATTGAGAGTGTATAGTTTTTGCAATTGTTATATCATTCAATCCGTATAACAGACATTCATTATTATGATTTCATTTGTTTTGTGTTGTCTATGATGCCCTAAAGATAATTTTCTTTCCATCTATGTATATACATATATAAATTGTTATTGTTTTATAGTTTTTCATTTAACCAAATACACACATATTTATATAAATATATCTACACAGATACACTTTTACACACACACACACACACACACACACACACACACACACACACACATATATATATATATATATATATATATATATATATATATATATAACGAGAAATCCATAGACAGTTGTATTCTTTTAGTTAACAATTATTATGAGATTTTGTAATTGTAAAGGATTTTTCTTTTTCTAATATACTATTATATATGTGTGTGTTATTGTTTTTAGATACAACTTAAAATAAAAAAAAAAAAAAATCCAAGTACCCTAATATGAGAAAGTTTGAATTTGAAAATCTGTCTTTTATAAATTATAAATTAGAAAATTTTTAAATTGTAAGTAGTGTTAGATTAAAAATTATATAATTTGAATTATTATATAGAAAAGAATATATTTGAATCTTAATTTGTTTTATGGAATTAAGTATTTTTAATTCTGATGATTATCATACTATCAATATAAACTTAATATATAGCTTTTATTTTAAATTCTTAATGTCATATATTAGAAAGTTGTAGGTATATATTTTATTTTATATAAAAATCTTAATTTCTTATTATGAGTGATTCGTTTTTGGTATTACTTTTCACTAAAGGTGGTGTGGTACATTAAATATTACACGTTTCCTGTCATGTTATGCATGCAAGCTTTTTAGGTTTGTCATTAAGTGTTTTTTTATAAGTTTCATAATTCCATGTTGTAAGTACTAAATAATTTACTTTTTTAAAAGATTTTTTCTTTGTATAAAATTTCAATTTATGTTAATGCTAACAAGATTGTTGTATGATTAATATATAATTATTTATATTACTCATACGTAGGGTGGGTGATAGAATAATTTATTTTGTAAATCATTTTAAATATCCATAAAATTTAAAGAACTTTGTTATTTTTTAAAAAGTACCTGTTGGCAAATAGTAACAATTCTTTGGGCTGATATATCAATAAATATTTGACAGTAACGTCACTGACATCAGTAAAAGTATTTTCTTACAATATATGTGTAAAATAATTTTGACAGATAAGAGATTTCTTTGATATTTTCCTGATATATTTCAAATGGCTTATATTAAGCATCCTTTATACAACAAACTATTATTGTCATATTAGTAAAATTATTTTAAACTGTTCTAATTTTATAACAATTTTCATAAAAACTGTTATATGGGTGCCAAACATTTTAATCAATGTTTCTCTAATCAAAATTGTTAAATGCTGTTATATTTTTATAATAGTTTTGAAATTAATTCTTAAAATTTTGCATTAATTAGCACAAAAACTGTTATACATTATCAAAAACTTTTCTTTCTTTCTTTTTCTAATTAAAGTAGTTAAAAGTTTTCATAGTAGTAAAAGTATTTTAAAATAAACGGTTAAAATTTTATATTAGTTTTATAAAAACTGTTCTATGGGTACCAAATATTTTATTCAATATTTCTCTGATCAAAATAGTTAAAAGTTGTTATTTTTTAAAACAGTTTTGAAAGAAACTTTTATAATTTTGTATAAGTTTTCACAAAAGCTGTAATACTGTTAACAACAAATTTTCTTTGATATTTTTCGAATAAAAGTCATTTGGAAAGTTCTTATTTTTATAAAAGTTTCAAAATGGATTTTATAACCTCTTACATAAAAACTGCTGTACTGATATATTTTTTTTAACTTTTTCTAAACAAAATAGCTAAATATTTTCATATTCTTAATGCAGTTTCAGAAATAAACTGCTATAATTTTATAACAGTTTGCACAAAAACTAATGTAACACTACCAAAATATTTCATTAAAATTTTCCTAATAAAATCTACTCAAAAAAAGTTATATTTTCATTAAGGTTTATTATAATTTTATAAAAACTTGCATAAAAACTATAATACTGGCACCAAATATTTTTTAGACTTTTTTCTGAACAAAATGGTTAATAATTGTTATATTTTTATAACTTCACTAAAAAAACGCAACAATTTTGAATCTAGTTCCTGCACAAAATTTTTGTAGCTCCCTTAATAGATAGTTAATTTTAAAATTTCAAATTTAAAAAGCACAAAAAAAGGCAAATTTTAAGTAACTTATATCTTTTATATACATATATTCCAAATAAATAATGTTTTTTTATTTTTAAGGAAAAAAAAAATTGGTCAAAAACTCGAAAAGTTATTAACAGGTCAACCTAAAATATGCTAAATAATTTTGTTTCTGGGCTTCAAACTAAAAGTCTATTTTTGCATGTTTTGGGCTACTTTTGCATGTTTTTACATGTCTACTTTTGCATGTTTTGGGCTTATCAGCACATTTTTTCATAAAAAATAGTTATCTTAGAGCATATTTTAGCAGCTTAAAGAGCATAATTTTGTATATTTTACACTTAAGAGAAAAATTTGCGTATTTTGAATCCAATACAATCTTTTACATAATTTTCTGTTAGTGACATTTTTTACAGCCACATACATTTTTCAAATCCGATTCCTTAATAATTTTCATCTTATAACTGATAGAAATTTTGTAATTTCCAGACACAATATTAGCTTTGATTATTTTTAAGTAGTAAAAGAATATATTTTTAGCAATCGTTTAAATTTTGCGTTAACAAAATCTTTTAAGAACATAGTTTTTAATTTTAAGTTTATTTCTTCCGATTTAAAGTGCATTTTTTATGCACATAAAAACATTTCTTAAAAAATATTTTTGATTCCTCTGGTTATTAAACATTTTCCAAAGTATTAATTGTTCATGTATAGTATTTTATACTATGATATGTAGTGCATACTTTTTGGGGCAAAAAAAAAAAAAAAAAAGAAAATGATGGATAGTTTAAGTAAGCTCTCCAGATATATTCGAATAAGTTTTTATTTAATCTGGATATGTTTACAACAAAATTGTTACTGCATTGTTGTATAAGTTTCTAAAGACAAATTTAAAATAAATGGCATTTAAAGTCGTTGTTTATTATTTCTTTTATGTCTAATATTTTTTAAATTAAAAATCAACATAAGAAGATATATTTATATATTTTGAGGCTGAGTTAATAATTTTTAAAATTGATTTATGATATCCTCAAGAAGGCCTATAACGTACGCTATGTCATTTCTGGAGTAATTGTTCACTGTTGCAGAGTGTTACTGTTTTACTAAAAATACCTAATATCTAATTTAAAGGTTAGGAAAATTAAGTTAGAATTTTCTCTCTTTCGTTTTTTAAATAGCACAAAGGAAGTGAACTATTAAAGAATTAACACAATTATTTAAGTACATATTTGCAGATGGTATATTTTTCTGGTACCCTTAATAAGTTTTTTTCGCTTTGTTTCTTCTTAAGATTTTTGTTCAAACTTTTGTACTTTTCTGACACTTGCATGTTATGGGATTGTGTTGGCGCCTTGATGTTGTGGTTGTATTGTGTAAGTGTTTGGTTGAATTTGTAGTTGTACTTGTTGTAAAACTCGACAAATCTAAGTGTAAAAGTATTTCCTTGCATCATTGTTTACAGCATTAGCCAATTATATGGTTAGTGTTGCGGCAGCTAACATCACGTTTTCTACGGTATTGCAATTGAATAAACTAACAACAAAAACAAAAATAGCAACAACAACTATGACTATTTCCCGGCCAACAAAGAAAGGAAGTTGGAAAATACTAACAAAAATATCTAAATAAGTAAGGAATGTTTGTATGTTTAGTTTTTATTTAAAGTTATTTTATTTTACAGGTTTCATGATTTGCTGTTGTTGTTGGTTGCATATTTACTTTGGCTCTAGCAACACGTAGTTAGAAGAAGCTAAAAGAGTACAAGAAATACATACATAGTTATGATTTGTAGGACGTTATATAGTTTTCAATTAAAAAATAACGTTAAGTAAACTATTTGTTTTTGTTTTTTTTTAAGTTATTTTATTATATTTCCTTTTTGTTTTAGTTTGAGAAAGAATTTGTTTTTTTGCTTTTTTGCACTGTTGGTTCTTTATTTCTTCTAAAAATATTTGCTTAATGGAAAGTTTTTTATTTTTCCCCTTTTTTAATTAAATATGTACGTGTGTTCTAGTGAAAGTTTATGGAATTTATTTGAAAGAGGAAAACAATGTTGTTATACAATATTGAAATGAAATATTGAATAACCTATAAAATAATATGATCTTTTTTTTTGAAAAATAAATGAAATAAAAATATAAATTTAAAAACTGGAACTGAGAACAACTGTTTTAATATATTTTTGTATAATGTGGAAGGTCTGCATAGAAAATTTATCAAGTATTTGTATCTAGATTTAACAATCTCAAAAAAGAATTTAAATGTTATGAATGAGAAATAAAGTTTTAATGCTACCCACTTTTCTGTACATCTTTGCGTATGACTAATTTTTTACTGAGCAAAACTAATATTGCTCATACATTTTATATTACAAATTGAAAAGTATTTTTATTATCTATTAACAAAGCTAAAATCACACTCTAAACCAGACTGGATACCAATGGCAGATATTAAAAAAGTATTTTCGAATCGTATGGTTAGTTTTTTTCAGTATTGACTATTAAAAAGTATGTGTAATATACTATACCATGATATACATATAAGATAACAAATTATTAGATATTGCTGTTTAAAGGATTAATAAATGGTTTTCTTCCGAATATAATTTAATAGATATTTGAAAGTATTCTCAAATGATATACATCTTATTTCGATCGTTTTATAGATAACAGATATATAAAAGTTTATATAACGGAACTTTAAATCTTTCTCTTAAACTAGAAATTGTTTAGTTAAAATGTATATATCACTAATCTTAGAAAAAAACTCTACTAAAAGTAAGAAGATTTGTTAAGGTCGGATATATATATATATATATATATATATATATGTATATAAGACCCCGCCACGAATTTTGATGAACATTCACAATGGTGTGGGGTATCATATGGTCGGGCTTGACCGACTATATCTTTCTTATTTGTTTTTAGTTGCCTTTTTGCTGGATATATAAGGATTAAGTGAAAATTCTCATATATACTCGTATCTACAGAGAAAAAAATAATGTTAATTATTTAATTACTTACATTAATTAAAATTTTAGTTGACTTTACTTTAATCATCAAAATGATATTATTAATTAGGTAAAATTAATTTAATTTTGTCTAAAATTTCAATTAAAATTTTAATTAGTTTCTTCGTCTGAAATCCATTAAAATATTTATTGGCTCAATTCAAATATAAATTGAATCTGCGCTGCTGTAAAATGGCCCCTTCATATTGTTACAATTTTTTACGTTTTCTTTAAATTGAACAATTTTGTTTTGTTCCTTTCTTATCGTCACTATTTGTCGCTCAATTCTGAATATCCCTGTTTTCACTTTCCACTTGATAATTGATACCCAATTGGAAGAAATAATAACAAAAATAAAGAAAGATAAAAACCGGGTTTCTCTAGTGGACTATGTGACTTTTGCCATAATGATAAAATAAATAATAACGAAAATAGTGAGCGGACAAAAAATAATATTTAAATAACTCGAAGATAATTTCAGTCGGCAGCTACTGAAGTTAGTTATCTAAATCGGACAAAACATTTTCGAGTTATATTAATGTGATGGCCTATTAAGGTGATCATATTAGTCAAGCCCATAAAAGAGAAAAAAAAAAAATATGTGATAGGATAAAAGTGAAACAGGTTCTTGTTTAGAATATCAAATTCAATCTAGACCACTTATTTGTTTTTTGTCTACCAGTGTATTCACTTAATTACAGATATGCATGGGCATTTTCACTTAATTGTAACTATAATCAGGATGTGTGCATTACTTTTGTTGCTTATTTTATTTGCTAAATAACCAACTTTACGATAAAGGGGAAGAATGAACATTTTTGTAACTTTCGTTTCTTAAAGGAACTTTTAAAGGAAAAAATTCTTCGATTTTTCATGAAAAAATATATCAGACGCTAATTCCTAAATAACTCCGAAACTATTGGGCTGAAAAAATAATGTAAAGATAATTTGATGACAATTTTCGTCCCCATCTTTTGGTGTTGCATTTATCTAAATTGCACAAACGGTTTTTGAGTTATGGTGAAATATATTCGGGAAATATTTAACATGCCTATAAAAAAAATCAGGACCTGATAGGAAAAAATGGAAAGCAGTTCACTTATTCCTTTTTAAGGGTATAACAATTTTTTTATTCATTTCTTTTAATTTAACATTCTCTTGGTTATTTTATTTAAGTAACCTAAATGAAATTATTTAAAAATCCATAAATATGTTTCTTAAAAAAATAAATAAATAAATAATAAAAGATTTTTTCTTTTAATTTTATTTTCCAATTTATACATAATTCTTAACAACAGCCTTTACTAAATATGAATAAATGAATAAAAAAACTATAAACAAAAAGACCTTGTTATCTTCTTTTTTTCATTTCATGTATTTTTCTTTAAGCAATTCATTCATCTTTATAAAATAAAAGAAATAGCAATCTATATTATATATAAATAAGAAAACTAAAAAAATTTATCCTTAAAAAAAAAACAATATTTTATGAACGATTAGTTCGATCAAAGTCAAAGTGTATGTGTGTTTATTGTGGTGCTTTTGAATTTTTCTAACAAATGTGTAATAAATTCTATTTTGAATTACAAATTTGATTTTTTAAGTTAAAACCAAAGATAAATTGGCCATTTCCAATGAACAAAGAAACCAGCTCAAACCAGGCAACAAGGCTGATATATACCAACCACTGAAATAGCTTAAGTGACCATTAGGATCATAACATTTATGTAAGAAAATATTATAGCTTTAATTTTATTGGGTTTTTCTTGGCCTTATTGTTTCTTAGAAATGTCTATAACTACATCATAGTAAATAATAATATTGGCGCCATAAGACTTTCTTAGTTAAAGACAATATTCTTTTGAAATACTCAAACCTCTGCATAAAGATAACATTCTTTTTGTTAACTTGTATTATGTATTATGTTAGGATTATGTTTTTTTCTATTTGCTTTTTATTTTTCTTTAATTCATTGCTTTTTAGCATAGATTTTTCTTTTTGAAATCAATAAACATTTTTATGCCAAAAAATATATTCCTTTTTTTTTTTACTTCCTACATTTATGCTTCATAAGTAAAAATGTTTAGACTTTAAGGAGTCTTGTAGTTATGAATTAAAATTTTTTTCATGTGTTGGCATTTGATCAAAAATTTACTTTAAAGTAGGTTTTGAAGTTGGTGATGTTGATTAATTTTCAATAATGTATAAAGAAATATTTAGAATTGAAAGGCTTATTTTCAAAATTAAATTAAAAGTTGTGAATCAAAAATACTTTCTAAATAATATATGTATGTATAATTTAATATTTCATAATACTTATTTGCATTTACAAACATGTAAAATAATCTAATTTTTTTTAACAATTCTTTATATTCATATTAATAAAGTTTTATTTTTGTTATTGAAAAAGTAAAGTATTACAGAGCTAAGACTTAACTTCTTTTAACTAAATTATATATAAAAAAGATTATATCGTTTTTTGTTTAACTTTAGTCAAACAGTGTAACATGACACAAAGTGACACAAAGGAATAAAAAATAAATTTTTATAAAAGTTCTAAATTTGAAGAATTAATAGGATTAATACTTATATAAATTATAGATAAATTATTATTGCCAAATTTTTTGTAAAAAAGCTCTAAAATATATTTTAAGACACTCTAAGCACATTAGAATTTAGATTGATTTAAAATTTCTTCCATTGTCTATTTTTTGAAAATTTCATATTCCTATTTTACACGTGTTCGAGAAACAAATCATATGTATACAGAATATATATTTGTATTACACATGAATTGTTTTAAAAAAATATATAAATAAAAAAGAAATCTACACTCACACACACAAATACAGTAGATATTTAAACAAAAAGAAAGAAATAAAAAAAGAGAAACATCTATCAGAAAAAAAAAAGAAATCTTACCAATCATTTAGAAAGCAAAGTTTATTCATCAGCATAAAAATTCTAATGAATATTTATTTTGTGAAAATTTTCTAACATTGTTATTTTAAGTAAAATAATATTAAATTGAGATAGAACCAAAAAAAAAAAAAAAAAACAAGAATTATGTTCAATTGTAATGTAATATATATGATATTTAGTTATACGTTAAAATGTGTACATATCTATATACATATGTACGTACATACGTACATGCATACATAAACAATGTTCATTTCATTTTCAATACTAGTGCATACAAATATTATAAAAAAATATTTATATATTTTGTATTAAATCATCATAAAAGACGATTAAATAAATACTATAAATTGATATCATTCATTATTGATATCATTCCTTATTGATATCATTCATTATTGTATATATATTATATGTAAAGACTTACACAATACTATAACTTATATATTAGGTTATTCATTCGAATAAATTTCATTCGAATTATTGCAAATATTTTATTTAACTTATTCAAAGAATTATATATATATATATGTGCTCTAGTATTAAATTTAAGTAATTGCGTTTTTTTTCTTATGTTTTAAATTTTATAAAAACAAAAGAAAAAAATCAACTTAAATCTACACAGAAAAAGGTCAACAATTACCAACATAATTCATTCAATTAAAAATTGTTTAAATTTGCACCTCTCACCAAAATAATTATATAAATTACTAGTAATTAAAAAAAAATGATAAACAGAAACAAAATTTTTTTAAATCAATCAAGTAGATGATAGAATGAATTAAAGGAGAAAAAATTTAAATGAGAAAAAATCTTACTTGAATTTTATTTTTGCTTGAATATAAATTTTGATGTAAAATAAAATAACTGTGTTAATTGAAAAATATAAGATAATAATTTTTTTCTGTGTTTTTTTTTTTAATTTTATTGTCTTAAATTAATTTCTGTAGGTTTTTTAAATATAAAAAGAATGTTTTGAAGATGTATTGTTTATATCAATCGGCGTCGTTCTACAATTGTTCGCTTTGCGGATATGGTTCAAAGAAAATTATCTTTGTTGATTTTTCAAACAGTTTTTTAGCTAAAATTAATTTAAATTTCAAATTTATTTTAACATTTTCCAGGAAAATTACGAATTTTTTACATTGATTTTCTGTGCAATAAATTCCTGCAACTTTAATGTTTGTAGGCAAGTGTTGTAAAAAAGCAAGTTAAGAGACGTTGTTCGTCTCTTCGCAAAGCTTGAAATTTCTGGGAATTTTCTTATTTTTAGTTTTTTTCAAACATTTTTTTTTTAATTTTCACAATACAAATTTAAATGTTTTAATGTTGAAGGATTTTTTCCATTCCAAATATAAATGGGCTCTTATATATTTTGTAAATTTTTTGTCTTAGAAAAATTAAAATCTTTAATGAAAAAGAATACAAATATATGAAGAAATTTTAGTGTTTCTCTGTAAAAAATAGCACTTTTTAAAAATCTCTTCTAGAATGAACGATATATTATATTAAAATTTATATTGAAAATACTTTTTTAGTCTGGGTTCACACGAGGCAATTTTCCTTGCTGATGTTCTGATTTCGTGTGAGAGGGAGAGAGAAGGAATATGAAAGGGTACAAATTTGCCTGTGCTTCGAAATTCGTTTTATTTTTCATTTTCGTACTTCAAAAAAAAAAAGTCAGGGCAATTAAAGCAAGAATTGCTGAGCTAAATTTTAAATTTTAAGTATGAATAAAACTGCTAGTTCAGAAGAAAAAAAAAAAAAAAATCAGGAAGGAAAATTGCTGCGTGTGAACTTATGCTTAAAGTTATTTCCAATGAATTTGATAACTCTTTATATATATATCTTATTATAAGTAAATTTCTAAAGAAACTTACAAAATCATAAATATTATACTTTATTATTATTATTGTTAATTATTGGAATAATTCGGATCATTTTAAATACTCTATAAAATAAAGCAAACAAACTAAAATGCCATATTCGAATTATTCGTTTCATGTGGACAATAGTAAATCCGAACAATTTGAATATCCTACGAGTATTATGTATACATTCATGTACGTACACTTATTTCCATGTAGGGTCGAGTATGTTCGGACATATTTATATTGATATATGAAATTCAATAATCTGCAAAAATACCAACTTGTTTATCCTTTAAATATTAGGGGTCCTCACGAAAACGCGCAAAACAGTCGCAAACTGTGCAATGTCTGCAAGTTTTGTATAGAAAATCATTCGCGCAACACTTATAAGTTTGCACGATTATTTAGTGTCGCAAACTTGCGCTGTTTAATTTTGCATTTATAAATCAGCTGCCTTTTTTATATTTAAACATTATTAACAACTGCGGTTATAATTTATTAATTATAGTAAAATCATTTCATTATATTTTTGATTTTAACAAAATTTTCATTTCTTTGCAATGATTTCTTATTTTCTTATCATTAATATTGCATTACATTTGAAAAGGGGGTTCAGGAAACATGTCGCTTAAATTTGCACAATTGCACAAAAGGGGAAACTTAGACGTATGATTTTTATGTTAAATTGAATAATAATAAAATTTCATAAAATAAAATTTGCTCTGTCATGCTGTTGAGTTAGTATTTTTGAAAGATACTATTAATATTGAATTTATTATAATAAAAAAGAATGTTATTTTAATTTTGGTATGCACTGTTAATTATTTTAAAGGTGTCATTCTCTGACAGCTTGCTGTCATTTTAGCTTCAACATTTTAATTTTTTATTCGGACCAGCAAAGTGTCAATAAGAGTTAAGGTATGAGTTTTATTTCGGAAACTACAAATGCGTTATTATTAATATCCTCTCTCTTAATGCAATAGTCATAATAGTAGTATAAGGTTTCTATTCTGGAAACGTGTTCTTCCGAATTCCGAGAAATTTTCTTGATAATATTTTTTTCTTTTTGGGTTCAAATTTTTGTTTCTTTATTCATTTCTTATTTTAAAATAAAACTCTGTAACTCAGTTTATTTTTAAAGAAAATATGTAATAATCAGAATAATGCAAATATGCAAAATCATATTTTTTCTGAGCTTAAAATGAACCAGACTATTAGTTTCAGGTAATTTAAATTTGTGGTTTAAATAGCATATTTGTACATATTTTATACATAAAAGCATAGTTTTGCACATTTACACCTATTTTACTCTTAAGTGAAGAATTTTGTAAAAAATGAAAAAACAGAAAAATATTTCCAATTAAAAATCAGATAAATGATTGAATGACATAAATATTTAAATGAGCAAAAATCTATTTCTTTTATTTTTTTTTTGCTTGAGTATATTAATTAAATTTTGATATAAATTGAAAAAATATAAGTTAATAATTTTTTTCTATGTAACTACTAGGAAATTTTAAATTTAGCTAGAAAAAATAATATTTTAAAGAATTATTTTTTACTTTTAATAGCACATATTGCGATTTTAGAAGCATATTTTTGGTTGCCCTGCTAGTAATAATTAAATTTTTTAAAATACCTGAGTATTTTTATTTCTTGGGAACATAAAAAGTCTAGAAAAATAGCAACATTACATTAGCATCAAAATATCTGTAATAAGGACATTGAAAATATCATTTTAAATTTATTTTGAAGAGATCAGATAAGATTTTTTTATTCGGTATCTAACGAGTTGTTTTTCCTTTAGAATTAGGTTATATAGCATTTGTAGTACATTGAAATAATTTATCCACGAATGCTGATGAGGTATGTAGCGGCACAGAAAATACATATTTCATTCTGCCGATGTCTAATTATAGTCCACAAACTCTGCTTTGGTACTGCCCAATAGAGACAAAAAGCAATTTACGATTGTAAAATCATATTTTTTTCCTGCATTTTAAATGAACCAAACTGTTAGTTATTTATCCGTTTCATACAATTTTAAGAATTTTGGAATCGATTTATTGCATATTTTTGTATAATTTGGACCTAACCATATTATTATCATATTTTTGTGGAAAATCCTTATTTAAGAGCATATTTTAGCAATTTAAATGGTACATTTTTACACATTTTATACTTACATAAATACAAATGAACACTAGAGAGCATAATTTTGTACATTTTTCGATTAAAAAATTTTTTTCATATTTTTCAATCAACAGATTTTTTATATAATTTGCCATTAGTGAAATTTCCATTTTACTGGCATATTTCGTTGTATAGTTTTAATCTTTTAAAATTCTATTTATTATATATTTTATACTATTCTGATTTCCCGGGAAAAGAAAAAGTATAGAAAATTAGAAACCCTAAAGTAGCATCAAAACATCTTCAAAAGATCGTTTTAAAATTAGTTTTGAAGAGATCAGAGAAGCTTGTTTTTATCAAGAAAATTATCTAACGAGCTATAGTTTCTTTCGGCTCATTTTTGCATATTTTACAAGTAAAAGCATAATTTTACATATATTACATTAAAGATCATAATTTTGAATATTTTACACTTAAGTGAAACATTTTGCAGCTTACAGAGTTTTTTTATATAGTTTGTCATTAGTAAAATTTTATTTTTATATCTGATTCCTCCATAGTTTTCATTTTATAAATTAATAGAAATTTTGTAATTTCCTGATACAATGTATTAGTTTTGTTAGTTTTGACTATTTTGAAGTACAAAAAGGACATATTTTTAGCAATTGCTAATAAAAATCAAATTAATTTTTCCATAAATAGTAGATAATTTAAATTTTAGTTGGAAAAGATAATATTTTAAGAGCAGTTTTTTTAGAGCCCTGATTATCAATTTTAGTGAGAAATTTAGATTTTGCTAAAAATACTGTAGGGTAATATATTCGCTTTATTATTAAAAATTAGATTTTTCTCTAAAGGCTTGATCCCCACTAAAAACTTTACATAATTTTTATTACATTTTTAGTCAAAATTCTAACTTTTTGTAAAAAACGGAACTTCAGTGAATAATTGAATTTTTAGTGAAAATTTATACTTTTGGTGAATAATTAAAATTATAGTGAACATGAAATTTAAAATATCGCATTTATTAAAAATTCGATCTTTTTCAAATATTGAATTTGTACTGAAAAACTTGAAATCTAATTTTTACTGAAAAATGAACAAATTGAAAGTTTTAATCTTAGAAAAAAACTCGCACGAATTGTCATTATTTTTGAAAAAAGGAAATGTAAAATAATTATTAAAATTATTTTTCTTTAATAAAAATTACAAAATAATTTGCCGAATTTTGATAAGACCTGCTCTGGGAATTATATATCTGTATTGTTCTTTGTATTTGATTTTTTTGTTAAAAATTTCAAGAATAATCATTATTTTCTAAACCTGTTAGTAATTCCAAAAATACTGAAAACCGACTTTAGTATTTCAATATTTCATTGACACTTATGTGTGTGTATGTCATTTTTTTCTTGTAACCACGGCACGTCATGTTTCTACTCAGGTAAACTCAAACTTCACATAGTTTCACTCATTTGAATTATAAAACTGTACCATTTATCACTTTTCTCAAAACTGTAAACGATATTTGTTAACTTTCTTTTCTCTTAAAAACTAAAATATTTTGGCCTTAAGTTTTTTCGATCTTGAATATCTTTTTTTGTCAGTTTTTTTTTAAATTTCCGATATGATCAAGCACGACTTTGCTACCCCCAAGAAGTAAATTCATAGCTGGTTGAGATAGCCTGATCCGAGCCTACCAAGAGTCTGGCGAATGATAACCATGATAATTTTTTTCACACATTAAATATTTTTTTAAACAACTGTAGTCAATTATTTAATAAAACTATGGAAGTTATTTCAGAAAATTCTTGCAGCTGAAATTGATTGGATAAGAGTAAATCGATTAGTGCTACAATATAATTGACAATTGCAGATGTGGGCCTATGACAAATGGTCCTCCTTCTACCCTACTGAAGTAACTGACCTCGAATTTTTAAAATGATAATTAGGTAAAAGTGGATATATCTTAGATAATGCACTGCACAACTAAGGGTTAACTGAGTCCTTTCATTCATTTTATATTGTAGCAGTTTATATAAATTTATTTACATTCAATAAAAAAATATTCATATAAAAGTAATATAAGATTGATTGATTTTTACCACATTGACTTATCGTTCTTGATAGACCAATAAATATTCACATTAGACTTTAATTTTATATATGAATGTATGCATAAAGACTGATGGATATATATTACTTTCCATATACGATGTATATATATATATATATATATATATATATATATATATATATATATATATATATATATATAATATATAAAATGATTATTTGTAAAAATAACAAATGACTTTTGCAAATTAATTTTAATATTTATTTTCACCATATATATGTATGTATATATGAAAATACATATATATGATTTTTTTGTTTTTGCTAAAAAAAAGTGGGATTCTTATTTATAAACTTTCATTTAATATACAAATGTTCAGATACAAAACATTTAACGAAGATATACACACTTATATATGAAAGATATTATGTATGTATGAATATATGTATATTTGTATGTTCTTATACTTAATTTGTTCAGTGTCAAAAGTTTACATTTGTGGTCATAAATTTTAACTGTTTTGTTTGCAGTTATTTTATGAGTATTGTGATTGTTTTTATTTATATAAGTATACACACATATACATAAATATGTATATATAAGAGTAAATTGTATATGAATATCCATTTATGCATGTTTGTATGAGTTAATATTATTAATACATTTATTTTAAAAACACACAATTAAAATACTTTCATAGCAAAATTTTAACATTTATTTTTAACACATAATAAAGTTATCCTATTTTAATTTTTTTTATTGTTTATATTTATTTTCTTGTTTACGGGAAAATATCATCAAGATGAAAATATTCGTATATTATATATTTGAGTTTTTTTATGTATGTATTTTTAATAAAATAATTGGAAAAACAGATGCTTTTGTCAATTATTTGAATGAAAACCAATAAAATTGTATTTTTTCTTTAATAAAAAAAAAACTGTATTTCAGTAGAGTTTTTATCAACTCAGTTGACATGCAATTTGGTTATTATATTCAATTAATTTGTTTTTATAACAATTAATTTTCGATAATACGTAAATGCAGAAAAATGTATATCGATAATTCCATGAAAGAACGTCCATAATTTTACCGAGTGTCTTTAGATTTTCATAAAATTTCGCACGCAAGTGGTCTGTGGATACTTAAATCGACTTCTGTTTTCAGTTTCCTGGAATTTCGAAAAGTTGCGAATTTATTTCGCTTTTTCACTTTCTAAAAAGCCTTAAATATCTCAAAAATATATAACTTTATACAACAGTATTTCTGGAAAGGCTTTGTGGAATTCAGCTGTATAAACGGCATTTGAATTGTTCTTACATCAGCTTCAATGCGAATATTTCATAAATAAGAAAAAATGCACTTTAATGCAAACGCATTTTTAAATAGATTTTTCGTTGAATAAGCTATTTCAGATTTTTGATGTTTTAGAATATTTGGGGACACTCAAGCACTCCGGGCAATTTTATTGCGGATGCACTAGCCAGAGATGGATCCCTCCTTTGAGGTGAAGATTCGGAACAACTGGTTGGAGTACCACTTTCGGCCTGCAGATAAATAATTCTGCGGAACTTATCGAAGATTGCACAGGATAGATGGACAAATGAATCCACATGTTTAACCTCGAGGCAAATATGACGATCTAACTTCATCATGGGATTACCGAGGCATCGGCTAAGAATTCTGGTAGCCGCGATCACAGGGCACAGGATTGTTGGTTAGCATTCTAGGAGATTTTTAACCATTTTTGTAGAAGTTACCGGGATGAGAAAGAGGAGGAAATGGTGGAACATCTGTGCCACTCTTGCCGAGATCAGGACTGCTAATTTTGAAAATCCGTTTGTGCATGTATTATCAGATCTCTCTGATATCGATATCAGATGGATCAATTCTTTCATACATGCGTCGGGTTGGTTCGTTTCGGATGATCCCTCAAGGATATAAAGTGAGCTGTTTCTTATTGACTAGACAGCTGCCCTAGGAACCTATCCTAACCTGGCATATTACATTAAAACAAAAATATCAAATTTTTGGGGCGCAAAATCCACTATACACAATTTTTTCTAAAACCTATTCACTTCTGTTTCATATAAAAATTATATATTTATGGTATTATTTTTAGAATATGGGTAGGTTTACATATTTTATTTAGTTTTTAAAAATTTATATAAAATAGTAAACTTTTATGTACTAGACTAATTTGTATTCAAATTTATAGTAAGCAAAAAAATTTCATATACATCTAAAGAAAAAAATTAAATTGCATGAATTTGTCAAAATATATCTGTAAATTGCATTTGTATTTTAAAAATATTTTTGAACGAAAAGGATATTTTGGAGATGCTGACTAAATTACCTAAAAAGAAGAAAATATATTTTAAATGATTACACCCCACACCAACATAGGTGGTTGGAGTATTATGCGCTTGTGCTGATGTTTGTAATGCAAAGATAAAATCATGGCTGGCTGTCCATGTTAACTTTGTGCACAAAGTATAGATCGCTATTTTTATGATAATTCAATGAAATTTGGACTTTCATAACACAAGGACGAAGCCTATTGAAATTGGTTATGATCGGTTCATTATTTCACATAGCCCCCATACAAATGTCCTCCCGGAATAGGGGTGTAACGATCATAAATGCCTTAAATATAGCAATATTTTAATGAAACTTGGTGTAAGGAACTTTCATGAAGATCGGTATACAATTGACCATAGCTCCAATATAAAATCCTCTTTCGATAATTACTTTATCGTCCATAAATTACATACACATGTTAGTATCAAGTTAATATTCGACATAAATAAGTTTTATATAAGTAGAAATCACAGTGATAAATTTTATTAGGTTCGTTCCCTAATTTACCATAGCTCCCATACAAGCCTACTTTCGGGAGTCACCCTAAATTGCATAAATTCCTATAAATGTTAGTATTAACGTAATATTCCGTATTCGTATATTTTATTTTACACATAGTAAAAGTATCGGTCCATAACTGTTCAAATGTCTAATACAAGACTCCTGCATGAATTTTGATGGACATGCACAATGGTGTGGGGCATATATGGCCGGACTTGATCGAATATGTCTTTCTTACTTGTTTTTAATTTAATTTAATTTAATTTAAATCCGTCAATAACTTCAAGAGATATGAATATTTAAAGTTGCATACTTTCCATATTTTGCTAACTTTTATACAAATTTAAATCATTTTTTAAAAACTAAGACAAAATATTATTTTTATGTGAAAAATTTGGAAAATGTTTTATTTTTTGTAAATTTCATTATGCGCAGTAGATGTGCGTGCCCCAATTTATTTTAATGCAAAGATTCCATATTTTCCAAATATTTAAAAAAATGAGAAATTTATTTAACGAAAAATGCATTAAAAAAAGCAATTGCATTAAAATGCATTTTTAATAAAATTCATTCTTATCTTTGAAATGTTCGTATTAAACCCGACATAAGCAAAATTAAAACGCCATTTAAATCGTTAAAATTCACAATGCTTCTTTATCATTATCTCGCTATTTAAAGTTATGATTTTTTTTTGGTTTTTGAGAAAGTGTAAAAGTGAAAATTGAAATCAATTAATGGTTTAGTGGAGTTTTTATTAAAATTTCGGGTCATCTTTCATGGAATTTTCTTTATATTTTTTTACTTAGATATTTTGTTTACATACATATATTAAAAATAATTTAAATTGTATAAATATTTCATTTGTTTACACAAAATATTAGTGATTTGTTATAAAGTTAAGTTCTTAGTAAATAAAATATTATGGATATTTATAGATAACTAGATCCATAATTTCTTACTTTTGAAAGTGAATATTATTTCTCTCAATATATCTCAAAGTCTTAAAAGTTATTTTCTTTTGTTTTAAATTTATTAACCCTACATATAATTAATGTTTATTAAAATATTACTCATACTCCCTGCAATATATTTTATATTACTACATATATTTAAATCCCAAAATTGAATACTCATACTCTTATTTGATTTCATTTTTCTTATTTGATATATATTTAGAACTAAAATTCTTTATATTTTTTCTTCTCACAGAAAAAAAGGAAATTTAATTTCCTTTCGAAAGCTTTTATAACTTTAGTAAGAGCATTGTTTTTTTTTTCTGTAAAAAATACATAAATAAATTTGATTAGACAATATCACAAAATATTTTCAAACATTAAATTAAGTGACATTTTATTGACCTTTTTAATAAATAAACAAAAAAGCCTATATTTAAAAGTTATAGTCTTTTATACACATATACAAACATAAATATGTAGAAAAACACAGCAGTTATATGCATAAACAACTAACACTCAAGCATACACATACAACCTTGGGTTAAATAAAATTATTGAAGAGAGAGAGAGAGAGAGAGAGAGAGAGAAAAAAAAATAAATAATAGTAAATAAATATAAATTACATTTAATCAATATAGAAAAAGTCTATGTATGTTTTTATTATAGACATGTGAATTTAAAAGAAAATGATTCGAATTCTTATTGCTTAGAAGAAAAATTTTATTGCCGCAGTAATAATATTCGTATTGCGGAAGTTTCCCCCATAGAGAGATATTGTGCATCACAGGCGATACATATTAACAATAAGGAATCAATACGCCTGAAAGCAAAATAGGCAATATTGCTATCATAATCATTTAGGTGAAAAAAGAAGATACCGCCAGAATATCTTCTAGTCATTATATAGCAAAATTATCACTAAATCAATCTAGAAATAATATAATAAAAAAAATTTTTTAATCCTGTAATGCATTCAAATAAATTTTAACATCATAAAGCACGTAAAACTAAAACGCTCACATAAAATATCCATTTTTTGCTAAGACAAAAAAATTTCTTTAATATTTTTTTAATTTTTTAATAATTATTCGACAACTGAAAAAATTGTCACTGAAAAATAAAAGTTTTGCATTAATTTTTTCTAGATGATTAATATAGGATATCATCAATTTATTGCGAAGGTGATAATCACCTTACTGAAAAAATGGCGATATTTTGAAGATAAAATATACTATGCAAATGACAAAAAATAAAAATTTTATAAATTGTTTGTTATTTATTGTCTAATTTTCTTAAATTGATAAAAAATACAATATTAGAAAAATATTACTTTGCCGATTTTCGTCCAAATAATAAAAAGAAGATATCGTGTAAATATCTTCTATGGAAGATATCTTTCAAATGTTTATAGGTTACTTTATATTAGGAAAAGGGAGAATTTCATATTTGAAAGGATTTGTTTTGGAAAATTTTTTGATTATTTGAGTTTGAATTAGAAATATTTACAATAATTTAGTTCACTAATAAAATAAAATTTCTCTTTTTGTTTTTGCTACATAAAGTTTTAATACCAATATAAAATAACATAAAAACACAAATGAAATAAATGTATATACTTATATGTATATTCATACACATCTATGTATGTTTATTGGGTTATGTATATTGAAATTCCTAAGTATTTAATATAAAAACAAACTAGAACATAAAAATTTAAGGACATTAATCAGATTGTGCGGTATGAAAAGTATATTTATTACCCTAAGAGTGTTAGTTGAATGTTTGCATTAAACACACACAAACATGTATGAAAGAATATGTTAGGAATGTTGTAGTATATGTACAAGTGGTAATATATTTATATTGATATATGTAACATGTGTATGTGTTAAGAGATTTGTCATAATTTACGTTTCATTAAATATTTATATGAAAACCTACTCATAATGTCAATTGCCATAAATCAAAGTAAATTAAATCTATAAAGTATACTCGTATATATCTATATATTCCTATATAGTGAATAGATGTATGTTGTAAATGTTTTGTGGCATGAAAACCACAATACAAAGACAGACATAAAACAAATACTTTTATACATAAGTAAGTATTATATACTTCAAGCTAAATATTTACACCCCAACATACTATTAAAACACTTTACAAATATACATATACACGTACATATGTATGTATTTGTATGCAATAGAAAATTATCCAAAAATCTCTCTACACAATAAAAGAAGTTGTAGACTTAGACATTTGTTTTTGTGTAATTTCAATGGACATATTTTGTTTTGTATTACATATATATGTAATTGTATTGTGGTATTGTTGGATTGTATATCATTGACACATTGCCGGCTGGAATGTTAAAAAGCCTTAAACAATTTGTATGTCATTGTCGTTTAGTTGGCTTAAGGATATAAATTGGATATAAATTTCACTAATATCATTTTGATCAGAAAATTTTTTGCGAAAAAAGCTTATATTAAAAAAAAAGAAAAAAATTACTTAAATTTAAGAATTTGCTAAATTTTAAAATATTTAAATTCTAAATAAATTTTGCTATTTACAAAAATGTTTTAAAAGAAAGTGCATCTTATAGAAAGTTCTTTTTAATATTTCTTATTTTTTTATAAAATGTTATTTAAGTGTTTGAATTTCTCCACACTTAAGCTAAACTTTTTATTTAAAATATTTGTTTTTATATTCTGTTTTTGCAATATGTATTTTACATATGAAATTTTTATACTCTAAGCTTTGTTGAACATAATTTGACTTACATAAACACAGCTTCTTATGCAAAAAGTTTTCTTTACAATATATTTTTTGTAAAAAAGTAAAGAAAAACAACAATATCTAATATATGATCTTTACGAAAAAAATGCTATTAAAATGAAAATAAAAACGAATTTATGCAATACACAAAGTAGAAAAATAAAATGCAATAATAATAAAAATTAAAAAGATTAAATAAATATACTTTTACATACATTTTAACTATGAAGAATAATATGAAAAAACTTTCGAAAATATTTCATAGGTTTTTATAGCTAAGAATCCTTTTTAACAAGTCTAGACTAAAGTATGTTTTATAAAAATGAAAAAATCCTTATAAAAATACAAACACATATGTGGCAAATAAGTACAAGAATATGTTAGCCAACAAAAAAAAAAAAACAAGAGTTATATATATTTTTGGTTGTAAGTACATCTAACAACAGCAATTATTTTTGGTTTGAGTAGGGGCGGCTTTGTGTTTTTTTCTCTTTCTTTACTGCTTCGAGCATTCTAATAAAAGGATATTTCAAGTTGAATATCAACACAACATCTATATGAAAAGTTCATAATTGAAGCATTTTTTTAGTTTATTAATATGTTTTTTGCATTTTTTTCCTTAGCAAAGTCTGTATTTTGAAGGACATAAGCTTTTGGCTAATTTTTTTGTGAACAAAATAAATGTCAATCAACTTGTAAACAAAGTATTGGCTTCTCATCATTGAATAGTTTAAAGGAAAATTTATTGAGTCTATATTAAGTTATACAGATGCTACTTAAAGATTATAAATAATTTAAGTTTTTATAACAAATACATTTTAAATTTGATATTATATTTTCTTACAAAATAATATGCTTATAACTGTAAATAATTCTATATTAGGGAAAGGATTTTCATGAATTTTTTTTTGAGAATATGAGCCTAAAAAGAAGAATATCAAAAATTTTAAATATGCCCAAGAGAATTAAAAAAAAAAAAATATATGCACTTAATTTAAATTAAAAAGAAAAACGTTTTAACTAAAAAAAAATATATTTTTTAACCATAAGGTAGCAAAAGTCATTCTAGCAATACAATTCCTTATTCCCACGAAATATATAAAACAAAACATTTTTAACAATTTAAATATTTGTGGAATAAAATAGCACACTGAAAATTTCATATGGTATATGTGCATATATTTTTATAGGAAAACTTAAATGTATTCTAAAATAACATAAATTTTAAAATAAGTTAACCAGCCAGACGTAAGGACCAACATCGGAAAATAGATACAGAAATTGACAATGTGTCGAATTATTTACGTTTAGATGATGATCTGAAGATATATTTTGACTGTTATAATTATCATTTAATTATTATAATTATCCAACCTACGGTGGTGTTTTTTTGAAAAAGATTGCTCAAGTTAAATGTCTATAGGTTAAGATTTTTATTTAACTCAATCTGCAGGAAAATTATCTATGAAATGTTATTAATCATTAGGTAGGCAAATGCGAACATTGTTTTTGGCAGCCTATAAAAAATTAAAATAATCAAAAATAAAAACTCAAAAAGTGTGAATATTATATTAAGGTTTTGTAAACCAAAGTACAATTATTTTAGAGAGGAAATATGCCAGAGTAACAGCTGGTGACAAACTAAATTTAAATAGTATAACTTAACTTAAAGGTAAAATTTTTATATAAAAATATATTCCTAATGAAATTGCACTTTTATAATGTATTTTTGACAAACTTATACCCTTTTGATTTAAATTTTCTTCTATTATATTAAAATCTAATATCGTTACTATAAATTTCAATATTAGTTATTTTGGGACAAGGTGATCTACTATTTTTTAATATTAAAAAAAATACCAATTTTTTTCAAAAAGATTTACATTTTTTCATAATATTTTCGTTTTTTTTATTTTTTGGTTATTCTCATTTAGTAATATGTAATTTTAAGTATTAATAAGTCTTATTAGTTTAAATATCAGTGTATGATTTATTGTAATAAATATTGTAAATTGTAATGTATAATTCAAAAATAATATTTTTGTTAAAGATGCACTTTCAACAAGAATGCAATTTTCTGAAGCATTTTAATAATTTTTTTTCCTATTTGATTTTTAATAATTTTGCGTAATATTGAAGATAGTTAAAAGTATTTGGTCCACAAATTTTATCATATAATGTATTATTTTTGTAGCTGAAAGTGTCATAATGGACATTGGATTAGAGTGATTTTTCATAAATATTTTTACACTTTTTTGCAATTTTTCATTTGTTTTGGGTAATTTATCGTTTGGGTGATTTTTCTATATTTGCTTTGAGCGAATTTGCATTGAGTTGGCGGTTGCCAAATTTTCCCAAAAGAATGAAAATGAATGAATGGATTAAAATGGTTTCCTCGACAGCCGCTTGTAGGGGTTTTTCAACTCTGGCGTATTCAAATACCGGCTTCGCTAAATCAAATTTTTCCTGAAAATGATCACAAAATACATATTTTACCATGTTTTACCATAAATAATTTTTGATGTATATAAAATCCAAACTTAAAATCTTTTTTTTTTTGTATTTTCTTCAAAGACATTTTTAAATTTGGAATCTATTAAAAATCGTTGGTATTTGTAAATATAATATTAGAATGAAATATTTTGGTTCTGTTTTCAACAAAAGGTATAAAGTGCATATTTGATTTATTTATATTATTTATATAATTAACTTTCTGTCCCACAAGAAACGAAAGTCAACAATAAATCTTATGAATCTTATACTTTTACAATATTTGACTTTGAAATTAACTACTTATGACTTTCAGAACAAAATATCGTAAAAGTCATTTTGTACAATAGAAATTTCTTAATTTAAAATAAATTTAAAATCGATTTTTTAATATGGAAATATAGCACTGCCCCCGATTCATACCCGGGTATTGTGAATAAAAAAGAAAACCTATTGAAAAATATAAATATATTAAATACTTTTCAAAATTAATCTTCAGTTCCCTACCACTGATCGAAAATCATAAGTCAGGTACATTTTGGTGAAGACGTTATGGAAGAATTAATTTAAAAATTTCCTCTAGAAATTTCATGCCCAATATTGCGCATACGTTGTCTTCAAAATTTAGCTTAAAAAATCTTTAATTTGGAATTAGTTTCGAAAATATGAAAATAATAATAAAAAATAAATAAAAAACTGAAAAGCTAAAATTTTGCAACAATATGTATTTAAGATTTTGAAAAACATTTCAGGAAACCAAATATATTAAAATTAGTTGCAAAATTGGTTCTTCTAAAGAATAAACCAAATCGCTTAGGACTCTGATATTGATATTAGTTATTATTTGGACATATATCTATGACCACATGATTATAAGAAAGTGCAAACTCCGATAAAGATATGTAATTTGACCGGCGATTTCGGTGTACAAAGTAATTTTTTAGGGAGTCCTGACGAGAAAAATACTTTATGATCGATTAAAGTTTCAGTAAAATTATTTTTCAGGAAAAAGTATAAAGCTTTGTTATTATTTTATACAAAAAAGGACTAACATTACGTATTTTTTTATAACCAGCTCAAAATTAAGAAATTAATATTGAGAATAAAATGTGAAAAATTTTTGGCCAATGCACAAGAATCATGAATCTCAATCGTTGGTAAGACCTTTAGTATTTTTTACTTATTTTTCCAAAAATAGGCAGCATTTAAATTGTTTTTCAATGACACAATCTAAATAAAATGTATTGATATATACATATATATATATATATATATATATATATATATATATATATATATATATATATATATATAAACTACGTATCCACTAAAATAACATGTTATTTCGAGACTTCTTGTTCTAATAGCTTTAATAAAATAAGAATAAAAAGCTGATACCGACTTTAGGATTCATGGTAAAAATAAAATTTTCCTATAGCAAATTATTATTAGTAGTACAATCCTATTTCACTATATTGTCTACATTCAAAACATTGTTTGAATGTATCCTCAGGATGATTTATTATTAAAATATAACATAAATTATTATTGTTAATTCCTGTTCTAAAATTGATCTGTATATAAAATATTTATTTAAAGGAAAACATATCCAAAGCGTGTTGCGACAAAATGAGGAAAATTTCTAAAAAAGTATTCATCTTAGCGTAATTTAATAATAATAACTAGAAAGTAGAATATATTTTCAATGCAAAATTTATCTTATGTTAATGTTAGATAGTAGCTTTTTTTTTATTTATTTATGTTTAAATATAATAAATATAAAATTACCGCCCATTGGTACATGCCGAACTTAGGTACACATACCTTGTGAAAAAATCTGTTGGAATATTTTTTAAATAATTATTAAAAATAGTGCTCCAGTTTGTTCCAAAACAATTTATATTGCAATTTTTTAGTAAACATTTTAATTTTTATAATATAAGTAGAAGACAAAAATTAAAAGGGTAGAAAATTTTCAAAAATGCATGCTAAAATTGCATTTGCATTATGAATGCATTTTCAAGTGGTAATATTCTTATACCTAACTTCAAAAACGTATAATACTCCAAGCATCTATGGTGGTGTAGGGTGTAAATATTTTAAGTTGCCTGATGGTTTTTGAAAAAAATCCTGAAATAACAGTTCTAGTGGATTAAGATTTTCATTGCGGATAAATGTGATAATTACTTTTGGTAGCATAATAAAAATAAAAAAAAATCTTTAAACAAATGTCAATATTAAATTAATGTACAATTATTTTAATGTGGAAATACATTCACGAGAAAAAGTGATTTTCGATTTTGCGGTTATAAATATATATTTTCATTAAACAAAAAAAAATTTTTTTTTGAAATGTGCATGTTTCTTAAGCAATCGAGTAGGGGGCAGAGCTACGGTAAAAATTTTTCTTATCATTCGGGTACCACAAAGTTGTTAGTTAATGGGTTTGGTGCTTTTTTAATTTCTGTAGAATTTTGGTTTTTTAAATAAGTTTGTCAATGTCAGGAAAAATATTATAATAATAAAAAAGTATTCAAAAAAATTTAACAACCTTCTGACGCTTTTCCTTTCCTTAATTGGATCTATAAGCCGATAGAATTTGATGAGATAATAATGCTTAAAGTATTAATTTTGAAAAATTTTTATAAATGTGCTGCCTGATAGAAATACAGAATCAATTTCTGATAGGATTTGGAGATTCAAATGTTTTTAAATGATAGAGAACCAACATTCATTTGCATGAAAATCCGCCGCCTATTTATTAGCACAAAGCAAATAATAAATAAAGAATTATAAAGTAGTAGTTTTAATACAAAATATCTTTCATTTAATTATAATCTGTGCTGATACTCTTTCATAAAAATGCATGTTTTTAGCGGGCAACTAAAAATCAATATTGACCAATTCTTTTTGTAAATTAAAGGATTTGCAACAAAATGGCATCGATTTGTTATTGCATATTTTGAGTAAAATTCATAGTATTTTTTTTAAATGTATGAGTTTTGCATATTTTGCGATTTTCATTTAACTTTTTATATCTTTTACTTTAAACTAATAGCCCAGGAAAGTAGTGGCTTGAAAATTGATGGAAGGAATTTTGGTATATTTTGGTATAGCTTCGTCTTGAAGTCTTATACATGCTGTTAAAAGTCACCTATAACCACGTGTATGCTATGCGTGTTATTCGCGGTTAAAAGTCTCAAATAATTTTTTTGATTATATCTCGTTTACTATGTATGTTACGTATTTTGATGCCACTATGGCATTTATAGAATACAACATTTCGTAAAATTTTGTTCTTATATAACATAAGTTTTAAAGTTATAATGCATATTATGTTGGATTTAATATCTTTCGTCCAGCTATATTCTAGAATAATATTGAAAAATTATGTAAAGTCCACTAGGTTTAGATATTTTCTCATCTTTTTTTGTAAAAATTTTCGAGAAATCACTTCTTGGTTCATGTTGGAGTATCCACTGGTTAATGTTTTAATGAAGTTGCAGGATAAAGATAAAATCGGAAATTGAAAGTACTTCCAGCACATAATCTAGCAGGTAAGTAGACTGTTGTTACAAATTTTTATTGCCATTTGAAATATTGTTAATGTCCTAGATAAAAATGAGGAAAAAAGATTTTAATATTGTGAAATTGGAAAAAAAATAAATCAATTTTGTATTAGATACAGCTCCTTTTATGATTAAGACACTAGATTCTCTGAAGGTATTTTACCCAAAACGTATTCATATTACATGTTTGACACATGATTTATATCGTGTTACTGAGGAAATGTACCTATATCATTTTCACGATATGGATACATAGAAATTTAATATAAATGTTTGTTTGAAAACTTTTGGTTTTTTTTATAAGTAAAGCAAATGTAAAATACGTAACCACATTTTTAAGTTTTTGATTTTAAATTAAGTAATTTAAAGAAACTTTTTATTGAGGTTCTTAAAACAAAAGTAGATAGAGCTGATACACATTTTTGTTTAAAAGCAAATAATTTTCGAATACTTCGTTTCTGAAACTGAGTTAAGGTTCTCTTGGTGAATACGAAATTTTTTGTATAAATGTATTTTGAATCCATTCATCGTTATTTAATAAAAATCCACATTAGACCCACACATTGGAGTGTTTATGGCCTTTTGTATTTTATGGGGCGACATGATTTATGTTTACCTTTTTCATTTCAATAACTTATATGTGAATTGCAACATCAGCCTGAACTATATTATAAGACATTATTTTTCTTCTTTCTTTAATGAATATTATTATAAAGTATATATTTTTGTTGGTCTATATTTTTAATTTTACGAGTAAATGCAAATCTTTTTATTTTAAGTGCATATTTTTTGTTTTATGGTATACGTTATAAGTGCATATTTTCGATTTGTTAGTGCATAAAAGTATCAGCCCTGATTATAATACTGGGCAAATGCCCATAATATAAGTCAAACACAAAAAACATATTTAAAACAAATAATCTTATCGCAAATTAAATTAAAACACATTTAAAAATTCCAAAAAATATTTATGGTATTTTATTTTTAATAAATATGGCTATGATTAATCGCATTTTTCGCCGTTTTGAATATTAGATGGCTAAAAGTAAACAGTCTAAGAGGCCATTGGTGGTGGCTATAAAAAAAGCGTGAAAATAATATTGACCATATAAACACAATCTCACACTCATAAATACAAACATACAAATATATAAAGCGTTCTTTTATTACTTAACGCCATTGTAACAATTGCCTGTTAAAAAGTTTATGAGGGTAGTTAAAAAACATAAAAAAATCAGGAACAACAATAACAACAGCCGCAAATAAAAAATATAAAATAACAACAACACAACTCAAATAAAAGAGGAAATCAACTTTAACATAAATATACAATTTTTTACAATGTTTTTTGTTTTTATTTGCTGCTGATGCTACTGTTGTTGTAGTTGTTATTGCTCAGTACTGAAAAAATTGTATTGTATTTTTGTTGTTGTTATTGGGCAAGTATATTTTGAACGATATGCAAACATGTATAATAAAAAGAAAAATAATATAATATTCATATACACTCACACTTACACATAGATACTCATATATGAAATTTATAAACACACACAAATACATAGATTTAAAATAAAACTTTGTAAGCTGAAAAATTTACATAGTGAAAAAATAAAATGGGGAAAAAATAAAGAAAATTATAGAATACATTCATCCGTTCATATATGGATGTTGTATATGTGTGGTATGGATGTATTGGTTGGCATAAAAGATTTTGATTATTGTTTTTGTTTTAACAGAAAAATAGCTTATAAAATGCGTAAATACTTTATTGTTTTTTCTTTTTTAACTCTCACTGGGTGTAAGTTTGTCTGTATGAGTATTTGTAGTAAAAAAATATAAAAATATAAATAAAAATATATATATGCATAGTCACTGTTAAAATAATATAATGAGAAAAAAAAAAAAAAAATAACACAAAAATAAAGATGAATAAATATGTTAAAAAATATGTGAGTTAAAACAATACTTTTACATGGGTTGATAGAAAATTGCTTTATAAAATAAGGCAGATTTTTATCTTGTTACCTAAATTAAATTTTTGAGCTATTTTTTGAAACATGTTGCCTTGATAACCGAAATTTTTTTATGTGTTTAACATGATAGCTTTTTTGTTAGAAAAATAAGAATTAATGTTAAATTTGCATAAAATTATGTTTGGTTAGTAAAGTCTTGGGCTTTCGAATTATGCATTTCTGTATATCCGTTGGATTTAACAGTGTCTTTGATTTCTCTCCATATGCTCCACAAATCTTCAGAAATTTCCAGACTGGCGAGTCGCAAGTATCAACATAGAAGATTGGACAGTATTCCGAAATGAAGATCACGGTTACAACAATATGTGTATAATCTCTGCCATCTCAAATATTAGGTAAGAAGAGAAGACAGGAAGACAGGTTCAGGAAGACGAGGCGAAGCAAATGCAAAAGCAAAACTGATAAATAAAGTGTTACAAATTAATATGCAGCATACAAAATGTGCTACAGAAAATTTGTAGCATCACCAAGTAGAGAAGGGGTTCGATATTGCCATAGTCCAGAAACACTGACTTGCTGGCAAACTTAAAGCATTTCCGATTTCAATGATGTAAAGCGCTTTGCATAAAATATAAAGTTAACCCAACATATTTTCTTACTTTGTACACAGTATAATCATGAAAGGGTTGAGCGAGTGCCTACATGATTTCATTAATACAAATAGTCTAACTATATACAACTCAGGCAATGCTTACTATATTTGTTTTTCCGAGCTCAAAGAAGTGATAAAAAATTGTAAAATAGGTCTAATTTATCAATTGATAGATGAAGAATATCTTATGATCTTTCATAAGATATTCTTCATCATTTTCAGTTCATAATTATAAACTCTTCGATATTGGCCTTATTCACAATGAGACAATATATAGTTTTGGTCATTGCACTCCAACATATTTGATGATTTATTGTCGGAGTCTTCCGCAGAAGCTCTGGACATTCTACTCAATACCCACTTCTTCACAATATTTCTTCTCACTAGGTTGATGATGAGATATTATCCCTGGATAGGATTAAAAGTGCGATTGATAACTTCTTCCCTTATAAATCACCAGTACCTGTTGGCATCTTACCGCAGATGCTGCAAAGCGCAAAGGTATAGTTAATTCTCTTGCTGCATCGATTAGGAGTGAATCCCAGCAGAACAGAACTGATACTTTTCATCACCAACCAAAAAACTCAGCTTCAGACTACCATGGTTAGGGAACTGTAAACTTACATTGCCTGGCAATGAAAAATACCTCAGCATTATTCTCACATATAAAGAATTCAAAGCTACACATAATAGCAGCATCAATAAACGGTGCGGTAAGATTATCTGCACGTGGATGCTGAAAGTCAAGAAATATTCAGGGAAATATTGTTTTTTTTTGGTAGCGGTTCAACAACATATAAATAAAGTACACAACAACATATAAATAAAGTGTAAAGAGGAACTTTTCAAACCAAGTTGCCTGCATGATATTACTATAGTTTGAAACCATGCGTATAGAGACTACTATGGCATTGATAAGAAAGATTAATTAGTCAGTGCAGGGTCTTCTCTAAATGATTATTCAGCGGTTTCCGTTGTAACTCCGTTAGGGTTCATTAAAGGTAGAAATCTCAAACATTATCTGACATAGCTAGAAATAGATGGCGAAGTTTAGACAAATGTAAAGGTGTCAAGGAAACGTATAACTAAAAATATTCTACACAACTCTTATGTTATAAACAAAACAATATCTCAAGAGTGATGGCAATGTTTGCAGATTATCTGACGACCGGAAAGCATTCAACTTTATTTATAACTAACATTATCATACCTATGGAAATCACGATAAGATGGAAACGTTACAACACCTTCTACGTGAATGCTTGGCCTTTAACACAATCAGATATAAATTCCTTGGAAAACTCTTACTATACAACCTCTGCGAGATAGTGGATGTCAGGCTTAGTGACCTTATCCTAATGCCACAGGCAGCATCTAATCACTTTTTATCCTTCTCCATGCAATTAAATTTCAACTTAACTTACTTTCCTGATGAGTATGTGGTCCTAAGATTTGCGAGCTACCAAGTTAAACAACCAACCTCCTTATTCCTTAGAATTACCTGACTCTCCGTGAATACCTAAACACTCCATTATACTGCAACCAGAACTTAAATTTCTAAAATAAAGCTCCATAAAACTTTTTTTGGTATCCTGCGATCCTGGTTAGTTTTTAGATATTTTAATTAAAAAAGATATATTATATAGTTTTGTGACTGAATTCTTACTTCTTAAAATATTAGATATTGTCCTAAAATTTAATCAATATTCCTCATTCATACACATTTATTAAATATAAATTTTACCTTAAATATTTAAATATCCACTTCAGATTGCCCTCGCAAAAAAAAAAAAAAACATAAGCACATACATAAATTTGCAAATATTGGCATGCGTTCCCTTCCTCAAACCTGCTATTGTGTGTGCATGTGTGAGAGTGTATATAAAGACAATTACATTGTTTGTATGTGTATTTAACGGCAGGAAGTTTATTTTGTATATGAATGTGTGTGTTTATATATTTACAGAGAGTTCATTGAATAGTTTCTTATTTTTATTTTATTTTTGTATTTTGTTGCTGTTATTTATCTGTATGTAAGACTGAAATTATTTTATTTTTTTAATTCAATACTCCTAGAAAAAGTAAATTGTAAAAGGATTTCATGTCAGTGCAAGGATATAAAATTGTTTTTAAAATAAGCTGAACCAAATTTACGACAAATTTTATTTACATAAATGTATGTACATGATAGATGTACTCAAACACCCTCAGGTTTTTCCACATTGATGTAGTAGAATTAAAGAAAATGTCCACAATGAGTCATAATTTTTTCCTAAATAAAGTGTATTTTCTTATATGTTATTAATTCAAGGAATTCTTTTATAAAGCAACTTTTAAAAATCAGTATAAAATATTAGAGAAATTTCGGAAAATGAACTCAATACAATGGTAATTAAGTCTTTCTCTTAATTTTTAAAATTGCTATGATTTAGAACTTATCAAGTAATACTTTAATATAAATATTTTATATAATAACATCTTAGTAATAATATAAACCAACAAGATGTTAGAAAAATATTGTATCCCAAATAATTTTAAGTGATTCATGTTCCTTGTCCGTCATGATTATGAATAAAGTAGTAACATCATTTGCAATCTGTCCCTCAGTACCATTTATTTGCCACTCTTTTTGTCATTGTTGTGTGCGGGTTAAAAGATAAATTTTTAGTCTTTCAATTTTAAAATCTCCTAAGTTCTAAATGGGGTAATGTAGCAATAGGACAGGAACAAAACATAATTGTCATATTTACTACTAAATTCTGCTAAGACAACGAAACTTCCTGGGGAAGCATATTTTCTTTGGTCGTCAGTGCATTAAATTTGATACGTGATGGAATAAAACTAAAATTTTTCTGAACATAGGAATAAGTATTGCTACCGAATCATAATTATATTTTTTTAGTGTTGATCTATTTTACTACATTAATTAAGTCACTAATACATTAGTTACCTAACTACTTCTTAGGCGTTAATATCAACTTCCAAAAATTTATCATTTAAAGCATTTAGGCTTCTTTCTATTCGGTTACAAAAATCTTTAACAACTTCTATTTCCTGTTACCACTATTACCCGTTTAAACTTAATTCAACTCTATATTTTTGCACTTAAAAACCATTGAAAATATCAACTCTTTCTCTATCTTTGTAATCTGTATACTTGATGACACTTTTGTTTGGGCTAGACAACAACGTTGTTGATGCTGAAGTTGATGTTGTCGACGACAGTGTCCGCCAATAAGGCGCCGAAAGTTTATACAAGTTAATTCGATAGATCTATGTAAAACCACGTCATCAAGTTAATGCAACCCTATGTTTGTGAGAAACATCCTCTTTATTTTTACTACAACTATTTTACTTTTGTATTTCCTTTTTTCTCTCCCTTTCCTACTAAAGTTCTCTACCAACACAGTGACAACAACTTTATTATGTTCGTTTGTCTGTTTATATATCTATTTTTTTTCTTTTACAGTTTATATTTGAACACTGTTTGTTTGTATGGGTACGGATGTGTGTGGGTGTGTGTATTTTAAGAGTGGAAGTATAGTTGCATTAAAAGAAATAAAATAATTTTGTGGGTGTTTATTTTTACGAGTGTATGCAGTCATTGGAACAACATCTCTTGCTTGTTGGATACTCATACACACTTTTAATCGTCCTCTTTTCGTTGTTGTCTTGTCGACAATATAGATATTGCTGGGTATTGAATAAATTTTCAATATAGTTTTTATTTTGTTGAACATTGGTTGTTATGGAAGTTATAGCCATAGAAAGTTGTTAAAAGAAAAATTGAAAGAATCAATAAAACTTATTGAGAAAAATAAAATTAAAATTATTTACTAGCAATTGAGTTTAAGCCTTTAAATAAATAATTTTATTATTTAATGTTGTGTTTGGTTATAAAGAAAATTAAATTTTGATTTTAAAAGTTTAAATTTTATAATTAACACACACATAAATATAAGTACTCATGTATATTAAATCTATATATTAAAATATAAAATATAAAAGTCTAGTCTTATTTGTTTCGTTTAAACCATCTGACAAGTGAACATAAATTTTCATTTCCGTTGTAATAAATTTTACCTCCTTTTATTCAAAGCTGTAAAAAAATTCTCCGGAATATGTCTATTTATTTTAAAAATAATTACACGAAAATAAATAAGCATACAAAGAACATCCTTTTAAGTTTCGAGAACAAAAAAAAAAGAACATTATCCTAGATACAAAGTGTAGACAAATAATATATGTGTAGTATATACTAATATATATATACGACTTAAATAAACGAATAAATGAGTGAATGAATGAATAGAAAAGTGGTAAAATGGCAAAAAAGTAAGACAACAAAATGACGCCACAAATACGCAACACTTAAATCAAAATCAATGACGGTTTTATATATAAAACTTGGCAAGAGATTAACTGTACATACACGCATGCACACACATACATAAAACTGTAAACATATTAACAAATACTTGTACAAAATACTTAACGAAATAAATGCTAAAAACCGTATATAAGTATGTTTATAGAAATATGAGTCATTATCAACAATTTTTGATTTTTCGACCTTAAAATAAATTTTTATTTTTGATGGCACATTGAAATCCTTTTGCATTATTTTATAATTTTGCGTTAATCATTTTGTCGAAGGGGCGTAAAAGTTATAATGGTTTTAAATTGAACGTATATATGTGTATTTACAAACTAGAAGTTTATGTTTGATTCTGGTAAAATATATTGACAATATAAAAACCTACTAAGTCATTCAAATAAAATTTATGATATTTTAAATGTTTGATGATATTAGTGAGGTATATTTTAGGATTTCCTAGTAAAATTACAAACATTTTCTTTTTTTTTTAAATCGCGATTTTTAAAAATTTTGCGAAAAAGAGAGATCAAATTATTTCCCCATATATTATACGAAATATATTTTGTTAGAGTTTATTTCTCAAGTAGTTTTTTTGTTTCATAAAATTTTTATTTTCGAATTACCACCAATTACCAATTATGGTCAATTTCCATGTGATGTGCTTTAGCAAAATGTGTATTTGACAAAAGTATCCCGTTTTCAACTATCAACGACATTTGACTTAATTTGATTCCGACCAATTAAATTTATCGTTCTTTTATCTATATATTCAAGATTTGTGCAAGTTACAATTTGCTATATAAAAATATAAAAACAAAAGGTGCAGTTTTTGCGTAATTTTCGAAAAGTCCATAAAATATTTTTATTAATTTCGCTTTTAAAGCCCGTTCCATTTTATGGTGTAAAACAAAAAAAAAAAAAAAAAAACTAAGTTCACGCAGTAATCCAAGCTATTCCATTAGAAACTGTGAATATAACTCGCGAAAAACAGATTTTTTTATTTTAGTTCATGTTTTCCAAACTTTGAGGCTATCTACTGCGTTGACTATTTAGGGCACATCAACCGGATATTGAAAAAAAAACGCATAATTTATATTCCATTGAGGGTCAAAGTTAAGTAATTTTAAGCCAATTTTCTAAGTTTTTGAAATTTTAACAACAATTATGAAACCTATAGTGCTAATATTTTGCTTTCTATTAGTTTCAGGTCTCGTAATTTCAAACCTATAATCAGTTTAAAATAATAGCTCTGATCTATTTAAAATAGTATTACTATAAAACTTATTAAGGATTAGTGTCATTTATAGACAGCTTAAAAAAATTTTTGATATTAGCCCATATTTATGTCTGCAGAAAGTAGTTTTCATAAAAAGACTTATTCTTTATATTCTTTTACTTCAAATGTTTAAGCCAAAAATTGTTGTTATTTACTCGTTTACGAAAAAAATCTTTTCTAATAATTTATGGTATGTTATGGTTTATTTAAATCTAGTATGTACTCAACAATAGAATATATAGAATATACATATACATATATATATATATATATATATATATATATATATAGATATATATATATATATATATATATATATATATATATATTTAATTTGTTAGACTATTGTATAAATCTTTTACTAGAACTAATGAACATGAAATTCTGAAGATACTGGGTGTGATATTTGTACTTTGGCAATTGATAAAAGAGAAAATGCAGACAAGTAGAGTTCAATACACTACTCAGCAGACAAACATATTGTTATGAATATGAATATTTATGATTTTGAATAGTTAATTAATAAAACAATAATAAAAATTAATTTACATTTTTTAATTGGTGGTCCAATTTACAAAGTTTTATTTAAAGTTTACATAAACATGATGCCGATTCCTTTCAGGTGACAAATAGAATGTGAAATATAATTGAAATAAAGTAAGAAGTGCGAACAAAAAAATTGGTGCACTCTTTCAAATTTATAACTTTTAATGTACGTCAAAATAAATAGTACCGTGAGGGTATATTGTGTTTGTCATTCTGTATGTAGCATGTCGAAAAAATCATTTAAGATCCCATAAAGTATATATATTCTGGGTTCTGGTAAGATTTTGAGTAGATCTAGCTATGTCCATCTGTTGACAGCAGGATAAGGCTGGGAAAATCACCTAGAGAATGAAATTTTACTAGAGATTTGTTTGATATTGAAAATGGGTAAAACCGGTTAATAAACAAAAAAAGTTATAGACCAAAACCTAGAAACATAGGGTGTCAGTTCATTATTTTCTGCTGATATCTCTTAAACAAAAGCATATACGACAACAACGTCTTGTAAAGATAGTTCGTGGATCGATATAACTCCGACGCCCATTTTTGATTTCGACTTTATATTGATCCACTTTACCGCTTACCTCCCATATAAGGTGAAACGTCAGCAACATTTTTTTTTACAAATAGTTCAAGGACCAATGTAAACTCGGAAACAAAAAATGGGTGTGCTCCACCCTTTACCCCTTCACCTCTCATATCAGGTTAAATTTTAAAAAAGTTACAAATGTTGGGTGTATATATATTCGGCCAAGCCGAGTATAATATTCTCACTTTTTTTCTTAAAATGGAAATTGAGCAAAACCTACGCAAATGCATAATTCAAATTTGTAATAAAAATTCCTGTTGTCCAAATACAACAGTTGCTTATGCCACGCTGTGTCACACGTTACACTTTGTGTAACTTCGTTCGACCGCTGTTCTCTCTCTCAATTTCGTCAGAGCAAATCTAGATGTCGTTTCGCAACTTAAAATAAATATACTGAGCAAAATTTGGTCATACAATTGTGTTTTTTGTTGCTCTACATACGAGTACAAGCGCAAATATAACGTAGTGCGTGTTGTCCAACACTGCTAGGAAATGCAAATAGATCATGAACAACAAAAGGAAACCTGTTAGCCGAAGATTTTCAGACTGTAAGACCGCAAATAAGTTCGAAGTAGAAATCAAAAGGGAAAATTAAAAAAGATGTTGACTTTGGTCTTTTTTTTTAATTGAGTCCATAGTTTTTATGAGTTTGAAATTAAAGCAAAATTTTGGTAAAACTTTTTTTTTTTTTTTGGAGGAAGTATAAATATTTGATCTTTAATAAAATCCTGGTTTGTTAAGATATTATATCGAAAATTTTGGCGATTGTTGAGTTTATCATTTGAAATGGTAAAGTGTTTGTGAAGGGATTCCTATAAAGAACCGATGAAAATCAGTTTGGAAAAAGCAATTGGCAAACTCCTTGGAGCACATCAATGTTTTTGAAACTGCATTCTATTTGTAGATTCATATTTTGGAATTTTGTAATATATAGGATAAAATCAAAATTTTGATATAAAATAGTCCTATTAGGTTTTTGGTGTAGACTTTTTTTTCGGTAAAAAATCACTAAATCATAATTTTTGAAATCTTTATTTTCAAAGACGTTTTGAATTCGAAAGAGATATCGAGATATCAAGTTTTTTTATTCGATAGATAAATTTGTTTTTTAACAAAACGTTTAAATATTTCACAAAATCGAAACAAATTATTGGGATACATATTGAAAAAACTTAATCAGGATATTGAAAAATTGAGATAATGGAAATAACTTGAAAGCTATAAGATAAATGTAGCACTTGTACGAATATTTTTTTTTGAGCGTAAAATTTTAGGTTTGGAAATTTTATGTAAATCCAAACAGCCGATTAGAAGTTACAGATTTATTTCCAACAAATTTCGAATTTGTCCCATTGTGCAATGTTTGCAACATTCACAATATATTTTCAGATCACTCTACATATTATCCATTTTTGTGTTGGTTTAACTATATCCGTCCGTACGTCTGCCTGGTTGGTTTAATTAAAAATTTTCTATAAAAATATGAATTTTCCGTATCCGCTTTTATTTCGAAAACATTTGAATTGGAACGAGGTCTCCCTATGAAATATCTAAAGTTTTTGTTTAAATAAATATATACGAAAATGAATAACTTATTTAAATCAATATTTAATATATATTGACCAATATCTCTAGAATTGTGAAACCAATGACTTTGAAAACTTAAGAAATTCTCTATAAATATTTTTTCCTTCTATATTACGATTATGAACCTCTGTGGATCGCAAATAAAATAATAAGAATTTTAAGAGAAAACTCAATAATGTTTGAAAGGAAAGCGAATCAAAAAGTAAGTTTCTCTGAATCTCTTGTCTGGAAGTTAAAAAATTCTGGTCTGAATACCGTCAAAGAAAAGGGAGATACATTTAGAGTTTTTCTTTCAATTTAAAATAAAACACTTAAAATAGAATTGGATGTTGGATCCGAAAGAACAATCGTTTACTATATAAACATAATTCCATTCAAACGTTAGCAGCCAGTACACCGTAGGTCTATTCGAAGGGTCTAATTTTCGATAACACTTTCTAGCATTGAAAACGGTATTTAGTGAATTACGCGAGTAATATTTGCTTCGTGAGTCAAAGCTGGTTTATCGGCAATGAATTATTAAATAAAACTTAATAAAAATAAGATGACACTATGACAGCATAACAACAGTCACCGAGTGAACCTTGAAAAAAGCAAATAAAAAAATCTTTTTAATAAATCATAGGATACAAAAAGTTCCTGACTGGAACGTTAAACAGTTTGGAGAAAAAAATTTTGAAATTTATTTCTTTTAAAATTATAGTGGACGATTAAACTTTCGTACTAGAGGACTTTTTACAACATTCTGCTCAGGAATTTTATATCGCAGATGGTATGTAAAATACAGCAGATAAATATCCAAGTCCATACACTTTTTGTTCTAACAAACCATTTGTACGTGCGAGGGAAGAAAACATTTCATTCATAACTAATGGCTCCACGAACATCATCATTTGGATAGATAGTATCCTAATTTTTCTTGTCTGATCTCAACTCTTGTAATTGAGTGGTATTAAACTAATTTTATATTTAGTAAAAGACATGTAAAAAAAGGTGAACTCCGTCCACTTGAAAGGTATTGGGGCTAAATAAAAGAATTTTAAAATTTAAAATAAAATAAATTTAAAAAAAGGTGGACTCATTTTTTTTATATCATACACCACCACAGATATTTAAGGTACTATGTGTTTTTGCTGATTTTTGTAAAGTAAAGAAACAGTCATTAGGCCATCACCTTGAAATATACATTTCGATTCTGAATCACTTTCTGAGTCGATATATTTACTAGTAGCAATTTTAAAGATAAATAAATTAAATTTGATGTATGACTCTATCGGGACAAAGACAAATCCTACTGAAATTAGTTATGATCGGTCCATTATTTCACAAAGCCCCATAAAAATATCCTCCCAGAATAGAGGTATATCGCTCATAAATTTATTTAATATGGCAATATTTAATATTTGAAAGAACCAAGTTTTATTTCAGTTGAAATTAAAGTGTCAGATTTCATGAGAATCAACCCATAATTGACATAGGCCCACTTTCGAGAAACACTTCAAATTTATGTTAGTATTAACATAATATTATGCATAAGTATATTGTTTGGAAATTGTTTGGAAATAAATAAAATTTATTACAAGGATTGGTCCACAACTGGCCTATATATTTCCCATATAAGACCCTTTCCGAAAATCACTTAAATACACAAACGCTATGGTATAGGGTATTAAAAATTCGAACTTGGCCGGCAACAACGTTCATACTTGTTATGAGCCGAATTATATATACTAGTTTTTTTGTGCGCACTCCTTAGTTGAACTATTAATAGTAAATATCTAAATATTTTTATAATTATTTCCAATTGCTGAAATTTAAAAGCTTCATTAATATCAAATGTCATTACAAATACCTTCAGTTTATTAAAAATCAATCAACAAATACAGTACATATATAAGACATTATTACAATAAAGAAAAAATTTTATTACTATTGCAGTCTAAAAATAAAATATTAAAAAGTATTTAATTTCAATTTGAAATTGCTTCATAAGAAAACCATAAAGATGACCCATAATTTTTAGTATTAAAATTTTTTCGAAATGTTTACAGTCATCCCAAAAATAAAACAGAAAATTAAAGCTAAAATTTTGAAAATGCCATAGACATAAAAGCCTCTCTAAATTATTATGGACAATTTAGCATCTGATAGATAATATTTACTTTAAAAGAAAATTTATCATGTCTATAAATATGATATTTTGTAGCAAAAACTTCAACTACAAAAGTATTTTTAACAAGAACTATAAAATTGTCAAATATGCATAGATTTTTAGGAGAATTTATATGTACATTAGATCCCTTATATATACATACATCAGAATATACATATCCCAGCAAATACGGCAATACAAGAAATTATTCCCCAAACGTATATTATTGCACCAATAATCGAATTGGTATTGCGAAAAAAACTACTTCGGTAGCAGTACTCCCAAGCAATATGAAGGCGATTGTTTTAGATGATAATTTGGAATTATTACCAGATAACCGTTTAGAAGTTAATTGGAAGATATCGCTAAAATGTTGTTCGGAAAACAAAAAGATGATTTTGCGAAAAATCCACCCCCTATAAATGCTAAATTATATATTTAACCCGGGCTTTTGATACATTTTTTGAGATTTATATTGTAAGTATTATCTGGAGATTTGTATGTAAATACAAAAAATTCATAACTAAATTTAGGATTTCGTGTATACTTTTGTAAGCCAAGAAAATTAAAAATTCAAAATTGATTATTATAATTACAAAATATTTTAAACAAATTAAAAAAATAATAAAATAATAATAAATAAATAAAAAGTGACAAAAAATTAAAATTTTTGTTATTTTTTATTTAATTTTGAGGGGATTTCACGAATGAAAATACAAAATATTACTTTGATTACTTTCTCTTAGATAAAAAACTAGGATTATTGTCATGTTATCATCCAAGAAGATATATTCTAATTGCTTGCAGGGATGTATGTAGTACTAATGTACGTATATGTACTTTTGGCCAAATGCATGTGTGTAACTTAAACGAATAATGACAAGGGAGAGTTTTATAACTATAACTCCTTTTTTTCATTTTCTACAATACAAAGGATAAACTAAAAATTCTTAAATAAATATTGGCCAGTGTTTTTTGGGGTATTAAGTTTCACATCCTGTTTTCAGTTTTCTCTTCACTCTGGTTGGTAAAAATAATTAACAAAAAAGAAAATTTTAACAAAATTGCATTTAATGCATTTATTTTCATTACGACTATGACTACTTGAAATTTTATGACTTGTTTTATGATATAAAGATGATGACAAAGACAATAATGATGATGTTGATGAATCTGATGGAGAAATGGTAATGGTCTGGTTATAAAAAAAAAAACAATATACGAATAACAAATATAACTATTTCAACTTAATTACTTGTCTAGTTTTTAATGGGAGTTTTCTGCAAGCATACAAAATTGTATACCGGAAACGGAAAAACATTTTATCATGACTATGTCAATAAAAAGCCAATGATAATGATGATGACGATGTTGAGATGATGTCATACTCAAAACTCAACTTTGTATGTGAATCTTTTTTATTGCAAATAATTTCCATTCCATACCCTCCAACTATTTAGTGCTACTTAACAAATGACTGAATTTTTGTTTGGCTTACTTTTTTTCTTGCCTTTTATTTCTTAACATTGGACATTTAGGTAATGGGGGTGGTTTTACATTCTTAGTCAGGGTGTTAGAATGTTGTGAATTTCCTATTTAAAAGATGTTTACAATTTGTATAAAATATTTTATTTTTTATAAATACCAAGCGAACAGGGATCACTCTAACGTTATAGGGAGGTTGCAAAAATTGTAAATTATTTAATAATTTTTTATTTAAACAAAGTTTTTTTTTCTTATAGTTACGTAATGCATAACTATTATAAAAGTTGTCTTTTTGTGGTCTTACTTGATAGGGTAAGTGAAAAAATTAACATTTTTTATTTATTACTTTAAAATATATATTGATATTGAAATATGGTTTTATAAAATGATTATGAAAAAAGTTGCAGAGGGGAGGGAGATTTTTGATGTAAGGAAAACGATATCATTTATGATAGTATATATAATAAATGGGCTGTAAATATGCGACTGGTGGTGAAAATGAGTGAGTTCCTTCAGACTTTCTAGAAGAGCAAAATAAATCTTCAACTAAATATTAAAGACTTTGACTATAGCCTTTGAATTTAATTTGAAGCCGCTATTTACTTTTCTTAAATCACCTAAACTTAAAGCACCTAAATGTTTACATCCTAAAGTATTTTTACCTTAAATATTTTTCGTCTTCTCGCTTAATAACCACTTTACTCTTAGAGTAAAATTTTATTAAAACGAGCATAATATTATAAATAAAAAAAGCTTTCAATTTAAATAGAACTTTACATAAAACTATAAGGTACCGAAAATAAAGGAAAACAAAAAATATTAGTTGGTGCTTTTTTAAATCCTATAATTTGTCAAATTGCATGCTTGTGTACGTTGTCTTACCGACAGGATAAATAGCATTATATACGTTTTAGTACCCTACTCTAAGTAAATTAAATTTATAAAAACAAATGTAGGATTTTTGGAAATTATAATGTTTAGGGGGTAAAAAAAGATAAAATTGGAAACATTACGTTATATAAAAGAATTTAATAACTATCATTATTCATTAAAAAAAATAATAAGCAAACAACTGTCTGGTAGGTTTTTCAAAATCGGAAGAAAACGAGTAAAATCTGTATTTTTGTACTTTTTTGTTGCCATACGTATCTTCTAAATCAGTAAACGTACAAATAAAATTTACTTAACTTATCCAAAAATTACAAATAACAATTTGTTACTTTTTGCAAATTCTATCGTTTAAAAGTTAAAAGTCGTGATCAATTTTCTATAATATTAAAGCTAGAAACATGAACTTATGTAAGTAAGAGTGAGTAAGAATTCATAAGGGGTGGACTTTATGGTATGTACTTTTTTATTCTTCTAATGGTACTTTGTAAATTTTCTATAATATTGAACGTAGAAGCATGAAATTAAACATTAACGGTACTGCGTGAAAAAGATCCTATATGAATTGACTTTTTATACTTTTTCGTTCTCCAAATGACACTTTTTTAATTTTCTACAATATTGAACCTAGAAACAAGAAATCAAAAATATATGGTCCCAAGTGAATGAGAAGCCATAAAAGGGGATTTCATGGTACCTTTTCTCAACTGTACTTTTTGAAGTTTTTGTAAACATTTACATAGAAATATGAAATTAAAGATTGGAACTTAAATATGACATTAAAGATTTATAGTAATAAGTGAGTGAAAATCCATAATAGGGAAGCTTTTTTTGTTCTTTTTGAATTTGCCTAGAAACATAATATAAAGATATATGAATATAAATATATGTGGTTCTATGTGGATGAGAATTAAAAACCCTGTATATCTTTTATGTTCTCAAACACGGGAAAAAATGGTTTCTTTTTGAAACTTCAAACGTTTAGGAGGTAAAAAACTCTATTTTGGTATTTTAATCATTCCTACGTACTTTCTTAATCAAAAAACATAGAAATAAATTTTAAAATGTATTTTTATCAAAAATATGTTTAAACATTTCGTTGGTACTTTTTGAAAATCCTATTATGGGGTAAAAATTTCACTCTTTTGAACTTTTTTAAAAGTTTTTTGATTAAAGCTAACGCAACTTACGGAAATTATTCTGTAGATATCTCTCCTCTAACACTTTTAGAAAGTTGAAGTCTTGAAAAGGTACTTTTATAGAGTGAGACGTAAGATAAAAATTTAAATAATTTGCATCAAGAAAAAAAAAACAATAGCTGTAATTTTTATGAAATTAGATTTTTTGGATGATAGCTATACTCTGGAAGTATTTGGATACCCTATGATATTTAATGACGAACTCATAAAGGCTTACGATATGGTAAGTTATTCCACTCCTAGGATATTTCTTAATTAAATAAAGTGCGATGTAGGTTATAAGGGGGAGCATTCACCACAGGGGCACATATGTCACTGCCAATTATCTTCAAAATTAAGTTTTAATTTTTGTGGTACTGAATAATTTTCTTTTCCTTAATCGCAGAGATATCATCCATCAAATTTTGATATTTTCATTTTACATTTGATTGGAGGTAGACATGATAAATTGTTTTTTCAATAATTTCAAACATATTTCGCTGTTGGCATTTTCTGTGAAATTTGGAATTTAGTACTTTTTTCCTTGTAATAAACTTAATAGTATTAAACAAGAATTAAGAGGAGGTGTTTAATAAGTGGATTTAAAGTGTAAAAAAAGATTATCTTTGATGCATACGACTGCTCCTGGAGAACATTCGCCAGACTACTGGGAGACCAACCCAACTTATTCTCCAGGAACGTGGTAATCAGCTACGATGTACTTAACTAACTGGTGTTTACACAATTTAAACTAAAAATTATTTAGCGATGAACTGGGTGTGGATCCGCATTATTAACTGAATTTTTATTTATATTAATTTTTGTTTGTTTTTACAATTGCTGTATAAAAATAACATAAAAACATCATACATAGGCAAGCGATTCTGCCCCCATCAATTCGCGAACTTACCCCATGGGTTAGGGTAGTTTGGACACTGCAGAAATTTATAAAAAAAACAAGTAAGAAAGATTAGTCATTCAGGTTCGAACATATTATATCCTATATCATTGTATATGTAATAAAAAAATTCAGAGAGGGGCCTTATGTTAGACCTGTGGCCAATTGTGGGCGGCTACTCTTTAAAGTGTAAAATAAAACATTTGAATACACAATATTACTTTGATACTAACATTTATATGAATTTGTGCACTTTAGAGTAATTCCCGAAAGTGGGCTTTATATGGGAGCTAAAGTAAATTATGGGCTGATCCTCATAAAATTTGGATTTATGATTTTATACTAACATTTCTGTGGGATTAATGCACGTTAAAGTGATTTTCGGAAGAGGCGTTTATATGGGAGCTATGGTCAATTATGAACCGATCTTAATAAAATTTGCACCCAATTAAAATATTGCTATATTTATATATATAAGGCATTTATGATCGTTAAACCCCTATACCTGGAGAACATTTTTATGGATGAAAGGTGAAATAATGGACCAATTTCAATAGGCTTGGTTCGTCGGCCAATTATTTATTAGTATCAAAATTTTGTCAAGATATCTTTAAAATCACGATCTATACTTTGTTCGAAAGGTTTACATGGACAGCCAGCCGGCCAGACGAACGGACTGACATCGTTAAATCGACTTGCAAATTGATTCTGAGTCGAACGGTATACTTTAAAGTAGTTGAATGATTTTCTCTGTGCGTTACAAACATCAGCACAAACACTTATACCCCAACCACCTGTGGTGGAGAAATAATCAGGATCAAAAGGACTTAAATTAAAGCCAACATATATAAGTTTCAGAAAATCTTTATTTAAATTTTGACAATATTTGATAGAAACTGGACATAATTTTGTTTAAAATTTATTTCCATTATATACTTATAAATCTCAGTAAAGTGACCAGTTTTTCACTTATTTTGTGTAAAACTTTAAGCACCTAAATGTCTTATAGAATTTTTCTTAAAATATATATTGATAATAAGAGTAAAATTTTATTTTATTAAAACGGGTATAATATTATAAATAAAAAAGTCTTTCAATTTCAGTAGAATTTTACATAAAACTATAAGGTACCGAAAACAAAGGAAAACAAAAAATATTAGTTAGTGCTTTTTTAAATCCTATAATTTGTCAAATTGCATGCTTGTGTCTGTTGTGTTACTAACAGGATAAACAGCATGTTTTAGTACCCTATTCTAAGTAAATTAAGTTTATAAAAATAAATGTTATACAATTTATATATTTCTACAAAAGAGTAACGCTACTGACTGATTTATCATTCCATTAACATAAGCGCATAAATTTTAGTTGGAAGGGATTTTTGAAAATTATAATGTCTAGGGGGTAAAAAGGGTAATATCAGAAATTTTATATTTCCTAAATTAATATAGATAAAAAGAATAGTAAATATCGTTACTCATTTAAAAAAATTAGCGGGCAGGTATCTGATACTTTTTGAAAATAGACATTTTTAGGGAGAAAACAGTTAAAAACTGTATTTTGTTATTTTTTTTTGGCGCCATGCGTATTTGCTAAACCAGTAAAAGTACAAATAAAATTTACATCGTATTCGTAATGTATCAAAAATTATCAAATAAAAATATGGTACTTTTATATATTGAAATATATGTACGATCACACTACTATTCAAACTCAATGAGGAATATCCTAGAAATATGAATTCATAAGTGGGGGGTGGGGAGGTGTGATGTACTTTTTTATTCTTCTAATGGTAGTTTGTGAATTTTCTATAATATGTTCAATATTATAGAACATAAACATAAGGAATATGAATTTAAACATTAACGGTTCTGTGTGAAAAAGATCCTATATGAATTGACTTTTTCGTTCGTCTAATGGCACTTTTCTTTTTTTTTTTGTAATAATTAAGGATATATGATCCCATGTGGGTGAAAATCCACAGGCGGGCGATTTGTGATATATTTTTGTTCGCCTAGTAGTGTTTCTTGAATTTTCTATATTATTGAACATAGAAATATGAAATTAAAAATTAGAATTCATAAGCTTGTGGGTACATTTTTATTCTTTTAATTGTCGCTTTTGAATTTTTGAATAAACTACCTAGATGTACGAAATTAAAAATATGTGAGTGAGCCTGTCAGATTTAAATAAAAATATTATTGTATTGCAGGGATTCGTGGCTTTCATTTGGCATCTATAGCGGGTTAAAATAACCTTCGTAAATATTTCATAATATTCTTAAAAATTCCACATCTTTCGAAGTCCTTTTGAGAAGAAATTTGATATCCTGGAAAAAAACTCAGCATAGAGTTTTACCTTAGATAGCCTCCAATTTTATTCGTATAACGATTTTTTAACGTATGAGAATGACCGTTGCAGGCTGATATAGAGTATATATATTTGAAAATAAATGGTAAAATGTAACATTTTAAAAAGATATTTTCTCAACTTTTTGTACATCCATATTTGAATATACTTGTACATCCATATTGAATATACTGCTTACATTTCGAAACTTTGAAATCCCTTTATGAGGAATTTTTTTGTCCTGCAGAAAAACTGAGTATATAGTTTTACTACGTGTAGTATCTAGTTTCATGCATATATTGATTTTTTCATGTGCGAAAGTGACTGTCACACGATATATTTAATGTCGAATTCATAAAGTGTTATGATGTGGAAAGTTATCCCACTTCTGGAATATTTGTTATTTGAAAACAAACCTGGAAGCATAAGATTAGAATAATTAGGAAGTGCGATTGGGATTTATGTAATTAATTTTCTGAAGTCACCAATATTATAACTATTTCCATGGGAGTTAGAAGTCTTGGTTTAATTCTTTGCAAATAAATAAAGCCAAGTTTATATCAGGTCTATGTATTAGGAGTCCATCCCGCAGTATCGGGTTAAATGTTAGTATTGTTTTAATTTTAAACCAATTATTCTTTTATACGAATTCCTCATTTAAATTTTTTTTCAAAATTATTATTTTTTTTTTAATAAACGGCTCAAAAGATTCGTTTTAAACATGCATATCATATCTCTAGCTTGTTTATATTTTCTCTTAACACATTCTCAACCGTTCATACGAATATGCATATAATAAAGAAGGTTTTGTTTAAGGATAATGCAGCCTTATTTTTATTTTGGTGAAAATTTTATACCCCTGTTAAAATATGCATAATTTGAAGTATAAACTCGTACTAACATGTACACACATGAATGTTGCAAAAGCTTTTGTACATTCATGCAACAACGCATACGAGTACTTGTATAACAGGCAACATACATAAAGCCGTATGAGAAAAAAAAATAACATAAATAAAAAAAGGGAAACGGAAATTGGTAAATATATATATACAACAAGTGAATATAAGTGAATATTTTTTATGTGTGTTGATGATGTTTTGTTTTATTATTCAGTATATGATGAAAATTATGTATGCAGCTGTAAATAAAATTCCAAAAAATACAAATTCCTCTCAATACCTCAAATACTTTGGCTTTAAACGAGCAACACTTCCTTTTTAAACATTTCATTGAAATAAAAGTAGCTTGAAGATTTCTTCAAAAAATATTTATTTTTGAGTATTTGTTTGTATAAGTATATATAAAATTCTTACTAATATAAACCACTTGCTTTATGTTTTTAATGGCATATTGAAGGCTCATTTAGTTTTATTAAAAAGAAGTCTCTGCCTGCCATATTATGACGTCAAATATCTAATGTTTGCTATACAAAATGTATTAGAACCCAAGAGGATTTCTTGCTAAAATTTTTAGTTTATACATTATTATGTACTTACTACTTATTTGTTAAAGGGATGACCCTTAAATAAAGATTTTCTATATTATTTTTCTCAATTTTTGAGTATGTTTAATTTTAACTTAGGGAACATCCTTACTTTTTTTTGTCACAGACATTAATGTTAAAGTTATGCTTCATTTGATTTAACTTAGTTTGGCATTATTTCATCAACTCTACTGCTGGTTGCTAGTCTATTTTATTTATTCCACTGTATACAATTCGGAACATGCAGTAGCTTAAAATTTTGACTCATTTGGGTCCACAACTATGACAAACTCTATATATATTTGAAATATAAACTTCATATACATATGCATATAAAATGTATGAGTATGCTTTTGCGCTCTGTGATTTTTGCTTCATTGCTGTAGTCATAATAAGGTTTCCAACTACACTTTTGTGTTTTTAATGTTGTGGCATGATTTGTTGCTGTTATTTCATTACTTGTTGTTGGTTGTTTGAGATCTGTATTTGACATTAGCTGCTATGATGCATTTAGTCGATATGTGTATTTAGTTACTTTAGGAGTCTACTTTGTAAAGTATGTTTATTAGAAGGGTTTTAGATTTATAACTAAATGTGAACAATTTTAGTATATTTTAAAAGGTATTAAAAAATATCAAAGAGCTTAAATCAGCCATAAGGCTTAGGTATATATTTAGATTTTCTTAAATAGAAAACTAAACAAAATTTTTGTCATAAATGAAGCATGGACGAGTATAAACCATAAAGAAAATCATTTTCTTACCTTTTTTCAATATTTGGTAAGATTTATTAAACATCTGAATGCAAAATGTTGCTAAAGAATTCGGATTAGAACATACAAAATTTTATGGTTGAAAATAGCTTAAAATTACTTTAAAGTGCATAAGTTTAATATAATTTTTAGCATATCAATAATATTTGTTTCGAATATGGATAGAAAAGCTAGTGAAAAGTTTTATCATAGTCAGTCCATAATTGACCTACCCACATATGGCTATTATTACATATACATATGTTTTATAGAAATATAATTTACACCACCAAATCTTATAATAACCGATCAACAAGTGACCATATGTCCAACGAAAGACTCCCCCCACAAATAATAAAAACGCATGGTGTAGGGTGTCAAATTATTGGATCGGAAATCCAAGAAAAAGATTAATATGAAAAAATAAAAAATCAATAAAATAGTATCTTTAAAGTAATTTTTTCGGTGGAGTTGACAGATTTTTAAAATTATTTTTGTATCAATAGATGTGCGCTTGTATGTGTTCGTACTTCAAATAGAAAATTTAAAAATAATTTTCCATAAATAGAAAATTCAATGAAAATTGTCAATACGAGTAAATAGAACATTATTCATTTAGAATTTTCTATGAAAGGAAAAATCATCGAGAATTTTCTATAAAAAGAAAATGCGTTGAAAATTTTTTATGAAAAAAAAGTCATCAAAATTTTTGTACGAAAAAAATTCATCAAAAATTTTCTTTAAAATTTTCTACGAAAAGAAAATCCTTCGACAATTTTCTTTGAAAACAAAATCCTTCGAAAATTTTCTCCCAAAATTTAATTGAGCATTTTCTATAAAAAGAAAATTTATCGAAAATCTCCTATAAAAGGAAAATTTATCGAAAATTTATCAAAAATTTCCTATAAAAACAAAATTGATGCAAAATTCATTGAAAATTTTCTATAAAAAGAAAATTCATGGAAATTCTCTATTAAAACAAAATTCATCGAAAATTTTCTATAAAAATAAACGAAAATTTTTCTTCAAAAAGAAAATTCATTGAAATTTTTCTATAAACACAAAATTCAGTAAGAATTTTCCATAAAAAGAAATTTCATTGAGCATTTTCTAAAAAAAAGAAAACATCGAAAATTTCCTATAAAGAAAAATTTATCAAAAAATTTCCTATAAAAACAAAATTCATGAAAAAATGTTCTATAAAAAGAAAATTCATTGAAAATTTTCTATAAAGAGAAAATTCGTCGAAAATTTTAAATTTCATTGAAAATTTTCTATAAATATAAAATTCTACATTTACTAATACAATTCATATTCGTATTTCCTTGCAGAGATAATTATTTTTAAGGCATATTTTCTTTTAAATAAATTGGTTATTTATTTAAAAATTACGCCTGTGCGGCTACATAACATACAAAGTATAGTTAACAGCAAATACAAATGTAAATATGCAAATAATAAATACTAGATATCTTTGCATATTCATAGGGGCAGACTTATATATGTTGTACTTCCTACATATATAAATAAGATGAACTCTATGTTTGCATATAAAATAATGCAAAATAACACATGTTTAATGTCCATAGACATGATGATTCTTTCCGGGAAAGAAGTAACAATAAAGCTCAGCTCAACAACTTCAATAACTCCTATTAAGTCATCTACACACTCATATCTACATAAGTCATGTATAATTTTGCTGCTCTATACTTAAATAGATTTAAGAAAAATATTACCTTTTGGGCTTTTTTGTATTTTGGAAAACAAACTACATACAAAAAATTTAAGATCGTACATTTTTTGGCAACAAAACTGAGAGAGTTTAAGAAAAACCCAAATAGTTTTTATATTGAAAATAAATTTATACTAAAGAAAAAAAAAAAAAAAAAAATAAATTAAAGAAAAACAATTTTTAAAAATTTTTTGTAAACAATTCTATTTTATTTTGTTGGTCTGTTGTTTGGTTTGTTTTTAGTTTTTATCTAAACAATATTAAATATTGTTGCCATTGTATTTCTTTAGAGAATCATACTTATGCATAAGCCAATTTTGTTTTTGTAGGAGTGCTTTTGTGAGTTATTGTGTGTTTGTGTGTGTTTGTCATATGAATGTGTAATTTTCAGTATGTTGAAAATTTTTATGCAAATTACCACCTCAACATCATATGAGTATACAACAAAAACTACAGACAAACAAATAAACAATTGAAATGCACATACACATATAAGGATATAGTCACAAACATAAAACTCAATTCAACTAAGATACAATTTCCTTTTGCATACACTTGTAACTGACTAACTAACTAACAAACTAATGTACGCCCCTAAAAATAAACACTTACAAACGTACTATTATTATATTTACCTTTACATATGCAGATAAATTTAGACTAGTTTAAAATACGTAAACATGCATGAGTTTGTTTAATATGACAGTTTGTCAGTCATAGTCTCTTCACTAAGTTGTGTCTGAATATTAGCTTGTCTCTTTGTCCGTCTGCTTTTTTTTTTATAAATTCTATATATTCTTATATATCCAAGTGTATATGTATGTGTAAAAATGTAAAATATATTCTTGATTATACAAAGGCGGGTTAAGAAGTTGCTTCAAAACATTAGAAAACTATTATTTTAATTAAATTCTTGTTATTAAGTCAACTATATTTTTATCAGTTTCTAATCCTTGAACATTTATTTAGAATGTATGAATTTATGAATGTCTGTAGAAAACAAAAGAAAAATTATTGAAAGTAAATCTAGACTATTTGGAACCAATTTCTTTAAAAAAATTTTTATACTTATGCTCGTATATTCATATTAATATATGTTATGTGGTTTTTTATATACATATATTGTTTGTATACCGTTAGTGCAGTTGTTTTTGTTATTCTTGTTGTTTCAGTTTGTTGTAGGAAGTCATTTGTATTCATGTTTTGTTTGCATTTAAATTAAGTCGTTATGTTATTTTATTATTTAAGTGGCACTTTTCCTTTTACGAATGAGTGAAAAAAAAAACATTTCGTTTTTCTCCAGTGTTTTTGTTTTCTTTTAAATTTAATATAGTTTAATTTTGTTTTGAACATTTTTTTAGTTAAATCTCATTAAGGTTTAATGTTTATTCGTTGATGGGTCTTATTTTATATAATTGTAATATGGACTGTATATAAAAATATAAATCAGATAAGTAAAAATACAATAGTTACAATGGTAGTGATAAATAATAATTATTAAGAAAAATATTTTGCTCACAAATAATGTACAGAAATTTTAATATTTTAGCTATGGATACTTAAGATTAGTAAATTAAAATTGTTGGTAACCTTAGAAATATTCATTTTGTATAAACTAAAACGATGGAATATAAAGTATATTTTTCAACTTATAATAAAAGATTTTTGAAAGTTGAAAGAAAATAAACTAATTCAAAGTAATCATATAATTCATTTTATTTGTTGTGTTTAAAGAAACGATATACATATAATATATACATGCATATATATATATATATATATATATATATATAATATAACCTAGCATATAATGGCTATTAAATGTAAAAAAAAAGCAAATTAATATTGTTCATGATGTATGGTATAAAACTACTGGTAGCGTATGATTAATATAAATGTAAAATAATATACAATTCCATTTTAATATTTTTTTCTTTCTTTATTTTAATTGCAATATTTAAATCTAGTAAATAAAAACAATTTACATTTCCATTTGTTGCAAATGCAAACGTTATTATTAATCGTTTATATTTTGCCAATTGTTTTCACATTTTTATAATAAATATTTGTATAAATACCTTTAAAATTATTTCACACTGAAAATGCATTTGAGACAAAACTATTTAATTGGTGGTAAAAAATATAAAAATTGTTGAGTATTTTTTCATTTTAAATTATGTACACTAAATAAATTCCAAAACTCTATTGTATATAAATTGTAATTTTGTTATGTGTTTTGAGGAGTTACATTTTAAAAATGTAAATGTTATTTCATAAAACTGACAACTAAATGATATTTAAAGAGTGTAAGAATATATTTAATAAAAATGAAATTTCACAACTAATTAAAAAAAAAATATTTAACTTAAAAAAGCAAATACATGTAGTTTAATTCGTTTTTATATATAGCTTTGGCATTTTATGCAGAAGTCTTGAAAAATAACTCCAGGATTCTAAAAGGTAAAATATTCGGGATTGTTATGATTAAAAATAACTTTTAAGGAATATCTTTCTGTCCGTCTGTTCATTTTTATGTTGAAATAGATTTTTTTAAACCCATATTCGTTTATATAGAATTATTATATATGTTTGCTTTTTTTGTACAGAAGTCTTAAAAAATACCTCCAGAATATAAAAAAACATATTTGTGATTTTTATGATTAAAATAACTTTTAAGAAATATCTATCTGGTGTCGAAATGGACTTTTCAAGCCCATAGTGCAATAAATAAATTTATTTTTAAATAAATTTTAATGGTGTGACATGTTTTTCTGGGTATATAACACGTTTGTAGTAATTAGTTTTTTTTTGCCAAGCTTTTGCTTATATAGATACATGATTGACTTCACTTTCTAACATTTGTTTTTATTATTTTTTGGTTGATGGGGCTTTGTTGTGTTGACTTGTGCAATTTAACTGTTTTTATTAATTAGCAATAACTTCTTAAATGTATTTTTTACCTTTTATTTTATGTTATTATATATTTAAATTTTTATTTATGAATTGTATTTTAAATTTATTTGTTAGTAGAAATTTGTAACCGATTATGGCCAAAAGGCTAGGTTATGAAATATTATTGAAAATAAAATAAAAATAAAAATAAAATAAAATAAAATATAGCTTCGAGAATCTTGATATTATAACTTAACGAAATCCGTTATAAAAAATTTTCTAGAGCAGTCTCAAAAGTTGTTTTCCATTTTCCTCGCACAAATTGTTATTGTTTTTATTTCACATATAAATAAAGTTGTAAGCATACAGAGTCTAGAGGAAATATTCTACACTGCAAATCGTTAAGTCTAAGTTTGTATCCTCAGTACTCCTTAGAAAAATAATATCTAGTTTTGTATTGCGTTTCTGGTTTTGAAGTATAAGCAATAAATTAAAAAATGGTGTACTGGTAGTGTCTGTCACTTGAATGTGTGTTTGTCCATTGTTTGGTTCTTGGTGATTTATATACCGTTCTCATATTTTTCAATTAAATTTTTGTAAGAATATGTAGTCTAGTAGAAGTGTTCTAGTCTACAAATTGCAAAACCATAGTTCGTATCCATGATACTGTGATTTTTTTATTTTAGTGTTTTTATAAATTTTTAAAATGCTTTTTAAAGTGTATAATCGGATGAGCCGAATATAATTTTTTATTTATTTTACTTCAAACTTACTTTGAGTGTTGTACACTCTTACTCTTTATGTTCATTTCACCTTTAATATAAAGAAATTATTTAGACCTTATTAAAATAGAAAATAAAGTTGCATAACCTAAATTAAAAAAATGCATGTTTTCTAAAAAGAAAGTGTACAATGACTTGATTTAATTTAATAAAGAATTTTTTCACCTTTACTAAAACTCTTATCAACAATTTGGACATACAAAAACTTTTACTTGTAAGGATGCTGTTATGATGAAACAAATTTTTAGTATTACTTTAAGAAACTACTCGTACTAAGATGACATAATAATAAATAATAAAATGTTTTTGCCCAAACCACGACATCAACGAAAATTACTTGTGCGAGATGTAACGATTACTACAGTATGTGTATATCTTAGGGTGCATCCATTTGTATATTAGAAGATTATGATTTTAATGTTCCCAACTTAAACGGAAGGTTACTATATTTGAAGAAACCATTTCTCAACAATTTTATCCTGGTGTTTTGGAAAAATTTTAATTTGGATATTTTACGAATTTTTTAGATTTCCAAAGATTTTTCTAAGATCTTAAAAATCTCTCAAAGACCTAGATTTTATATGGAAGAAAAATTATAAAAAAATAATTGATTCTGTATATTTCTAGGATAAAAGGATTAAGACTCTTGAAACGAATTATATTTGTGTTTTGTGTGTTGAAAACATTGAAAACTTTTTCTCGCTGCCTCCTTAATGTATTTAAAGTACATACTTAAAACATTGCACATACCATCCATCCATAGTCTATCCAAAGGACTAAACGTACTAACCAAACATTAACGTCGTTAGCCATAAAAAAATTGCCAAGAAAAACAATTTTGAGCAGTTAGTGGAAAATGTTTTAAAGATGTTTTACGTTCAGCTTGCTCATGCACGTTGTTTTATGACACGATGTACGAAAAGTATTCTCTTGCTGCACAAGAATTATTTGTGTGTTTTTTTTACTCAACTTTCGTGGCCTCTATGGAGGCACCAGCTGTAATCGTTTTTTGTCCAACACTAACATGTACAGTATTTTTTTAATTTTAGTTCCTTTTCTGTGGATTTGTAAAACAATGAAACTAACACCTAGAAGGGAATAATACCTTATGCAATTTCTAACTAAAATAAGCTTATGTTGGTTTCTAAAAGTTTTCAGTTTTAAGTACATGAATTTGGCAAAGTTCTTAACTCGCTGGTATTTAAAAAATCATCCTCTCAACTATTCTTCATTTTCTTAGTTAGTTCCATTTAAAATAGAAATATCTATATGTGTTCCCTTTTAATAATACATTTGTATGGAAAACAATAGCTGTTTTGGCTATTGTAGCTATTGAAATCTGTACTTTATTAATTTAATCTCTTAAATACAATTAATTACAAATTTTATAATTTTAATAAAAATATAAACATATTTATTTCAAGGTCATCTATGTCTATGAGATTACATCTCTTTTTCTACTTACTTTTACTTGGTGTATAGACTAACATATGTATGTCTAGTTAAATATATTATATGTAGTTATTTAACGATGTAAAACCTCATACTAACAAAGTTACTTTTTACTCTTTATCTTAGTAACTTTTACCTTGTAAAAAGCTTAAAAAACTAACGCTTTTCACTTTTCAGATTCATAAGAAATGTTGTACATGTAATAATAAAAAAAAAAAAAAAAAAAATGAAAACATAAAGAAGACTTTTCTCTCTCCTCCCAATGTTAAAGGTAAAAAGTGATCACTTGGAAATAAGTTTTGTAGTCATACTCGTCTTATACTTGTTTAATGGCAGCTGTTTTTCTTTACTTTTGCGTACTTTTTCAACTTCAAACACTCGTGTATGAGTTTTAAAGTAGTGCTGCCACTTTGAGAAATAAAGAGAAAAAAGAAAATAAATAATAAATAAAAAAAAACCCCCAGCTTCTTCTAACAGTTGTAAAGAAGTTTTAAAGGTGATTGAAAAAAATTATATAAAAGAAGTCAGTAGCGTATCTTAAAAGTAATATTAAGAAAAAAATTCAATTAAACTACATACTATTTAAGTATTTATTTGCTATATTTCTATATTAAGAATCTTAAGCAGTTAGACAATATTTATGGTATCCTGGTACGTGCGTCACTGTACATACTTTTTTAATATTCTTTCAAAGATACATGTCGAGAGTAGGACTATGTTTTTATATTATTCTTATTGTTTTTGCTGTTTTTATATAAGCTTAATCATAATGTTACATTAAAAAGTTTACAAGTATTATGTACGTTATTCAAACTATATGCGAGTAAACGTCAGTAAAGTGAAGCTTTACAAGCACACCTTAGAAATAAGTAGATACTAAAAAAATAACAAACTAACAACCAAACAAACAAACAGAAAAAACAAAGTCAACTTTTGTTTTTCTATCATTCAAGAACAAGATGAAATGTTTAAAGTTTTAACTCAGAGTATAATAACAAATAATAATTAGGAAAAGTAAGTTTGTATGTATTTAATTATTTTGTGCTTTCATAATAATTTCTAGGAAATAATTTATAATTATTTTCTAATTCAATAACATATTTCTGTATAAGAATTTTGGAAGTTTTTAGTTGAAATTAATAGAATTTTATTTACTATATTCAAGAATCTGACTTAATATTTGATGCACAAATGTTTTATTGAGAATTAATTAAAAATGTCTTTGTTTCTTTTTTTTATATAAAAAAGTTAAAAATGATTTCATTTGAAATAAGTACATAAGGAGTGTACATGAAAAAATTAGTACATACAATTGTGCTTATAAAAATGAAACTAATGATTTCGTCATTTAGAAATTTAGTTTTTGCTAAAGACTGTTATATTTAAATTTAAAATTTAAAAAGAAAATATTTTGTCGTATTTTCCTGTTATTCGGCTAGAAGTCCTAAAAAATAAAAATAAAAAACTTTTCTTATGTTTTCTAATTTTATTTTTTCACTATTTAGTTGTAGAATACTTCGATCAGCATTGTTGGTCATCTTTAGTTTAGTTAAAAATGTCCATTAAAAAAAAGAACAATTTCATATGCAAATATTCCCAAAGCATAATAAAATAAAAATCAAAGTGACTATCATTATATTCAATTACATTTTTGTAGTCGTTGGCCTGAGCCCTTGTTACTCACTATTTATGTCCTTTCTTCTCTTTTATCCTTTTGTCTGTTTACTGTTTGATAATACATTTGAGCGCAATTGTCTGCATCTGTTTTATAGCTCATCTTCCCATCTTTTAGTATATTCATAAAATATACTGCGAGTAGTGTACCCGATCTGTGCGATAATAAGTCTTTCTTCAACCCCACTTCCATCATAACAACATATACTTCTTTATCATCAATTTATTTGTCATGTGGTCACTTACTCAATTTCCCTTATCATAAATATATGAGAGTCCAATCGTTCCTGCAAGTAAATCCCCGATGATTCATTGGTATCCTCTGGATTCATTGATTTTTCCGCATTTAATGAATTTTTTTATCGTCCTGAATAATGATACTGATATCTAGAACCCTCGTAAAAACGTTATTTGCTGCATCCACTATCACCCATGTGGTATGTTTGGAATCAAATACAAGTCTACTTTCACAATGTTATCTTCGGCAATAAATTTGGAGTTCAAATATAGTAATTTCGCATCAACTGCCCTTCCCAAGGCAAATTGTACTTGTCTATCAATACGTTGAGGGTCTTTAATGTCTCCTTCATTACACCGTTCCCAAATATTCTGTCCTCTTTCTTAGTTCCCTTTCCAACTGTTCCAATGTCGTATCCAGTAATTCCACATTACTATCAGCGATTACGGGGATTTCATTGGAATTTCCTTGTCTAGTAGGTAAAACATGTCTTTAAATCTAAAATACTTACAGTCCTTCATGAAAAACATTATTAATTCCATAAATAGTCCCTTGTGTATCATTATATGTTCTCATCGCAAAATTCACTAGAATACCAGGAAATAATGAGACCACGTCAAACGATACTAAGATATGATCATTCCCCATACCCGTGTTGTCCATTAATGAATCCCTTAAAAATGTCCAAAAATATTCTCACAACGCTTAACGTTAATGGATAAAAGATCGGTGTTATCGGCACGTGTCACTTACGAACCATAAATTTCCACAGTCATAGCGATTTTCGTCATAAAAAATCATTTATTTTTAATTTTTTAATATTTTTTTTAATACTAAATATTTTTCTCTTAGACAGTTTGGTGGATTCGTCTTATTTGGTACATGTCAACAAATTAGTTAACCCCTTCGCAATTATGACAAGAGGCGATTTCAAGTCAGATAAATTAGGATATCTTCTGTTTTCTACTGATAGGAAGAAATCTGCATAAATTTCTTGGACGTTGTAAAAAGTTCATCAGTATATACCGTTCTTTATATAGCATCAGTATTTTTGAAAAAAATTCATCTCAATTATTTTCCGAATTTTTTTCTAGGGTTCTAATCAGCTGAAGTTCCTAATAGGAACCCTACAATTTAACTTTACTGTTTAATTCTTTTACTTGTAGTAAATGTTATAAATCCTAAAGTGTGCACAAATTCTTTTATGCGCACTACTTAATTTTCTTTTCTCTTTTAATTTCTAAAAATTTTTAGTTCACCTTATATTAAAATTTGTCATTAAATCTCAAGGAATTTTGTAAAATTATTTATTACAATGAATATTGCTAGTAATGTTGACAATTAAATTCATTGTAAAAATCTAAAATATTTATTGACTCTTTTTTACTATTAAAAATCTGTTATTTTTTAACTTGAATAAAATTTTAAGCATTTAATTAAAATTTTAAATCTTAGAGATAAGTTTATTTAATAAAACAAAAAATTTAAAAAAATTTAATGCTTAAATTATATGTTATCTTACGAAAAACTTTTGAAAAAGCGTTTTATTTCTCATATAAAAAGAAAAAGAAAAATCTTAATACTTTCAAACATTCTCCTATTATTAGCTCGTTATAATGAATTATAATCTTTTTGGTATTTTGTTTAATTTAAGTTATTAATTTCACGTCTTAATCCTAATTAAAAATTGCTACACTATATTAAACATACACACAAACACTTTCATCTATAAATCCCTAAACTATACAAACACCCACAAACGAAAGAACTACTTTAGCAAATGTTTTATATTGTAGATAGTAGTTCATAAATGAGAAACTTATGAGCATATCTTTGGAACACCTGTTTAACTACTGGGTTTAGTATATTGAAAAAAATTGTGAGTGTAAAGATGAATGCTAAATGTCGTTATATCAGTTCATTATTAACACCCAGAACCACCCTAAAATAGAAAATAAACTCGCAAGCATATACACAAAGACTCATTCACACATTGAAAGTAAAAAGAAAGCAGGGAATATATAAAATAGAAAATATTTCTTTTTTTGCTTTTTGTTTTTAGTTTTTTTTTTGTTCATTTTTCCCATTCAATATCATTATATCACACAATAAGCCACAATAACCCAAACATATACTCACATACATATATATTTGTATAGATATAGACAAATGCACAGATACATTTTAACAATAATCACTTGAACAACACCCACACATACCAATACACATAGATATGAAGGCAAGAACAATGTATTACATTTAAACTACTAAAAGTACTACTGTAGTACTTTTATATGTAAGAGAATGTGTGTTTAAAATGTTTGTTGAAATGTAAGTTCATAAGAATGGATGAGCAGGAACAGGAACAGAATTATATGTAGGTGTAAGTAAGTAAATGAGTAAGTCAGTGTGTATTTAGCTATAGATGGATGGATGGATGGATGGATGGATGGTTGCTTGGGTTATTTTGTTTGGTTGTTTAGTATGAAGAGTAACATTCTAAAGGTATACATGACATGTGAGAGTAATTGGATTACTTAAGAGCTTTTAAGTGTCTAAAAGTGTCTAAACTAAATATGGTGCTACAGCAAAAAAGCTACAACAACAACATCAACAACAATAACAATAACTGACAGCAAAAATAACAACAACAGTTCCTCTTATTCTTTAATCTCTTGTTTCTTAAACTTTTTTGCTCTTTTTGTAGCTGCTGCTATTATTGTTGTTGCGTTAAAAAAAAATAATAATAAAAACTTGAAACAAAAACATAAAATTGACAACAAAAAGAAAAATAACAATACTCTTCGTATAAAAACTTTCAATTGTTTTGATTTTTTCGTTTTGGTTTGGTAGTTGTGAGCAAAGTAAGTAAATTAATTATATTGTGCCAGATATATACAAACACATAAGTTAAAAAAAAAGCTAAAGCATGATTTGAGTATTGTGAGTCCTTGGCAAACAAACCATATTAGTTATTTAACACTCTCTCAGAAACAATGAACTAATGCTTGAGAAACAATTTAAACGTTCATTGACGACCATAATGTTGCATTACATAAGAAGAGCAAAATAATTGATTTCAAATAGATATTTAAGGAAAGCTGAAATTCTTTAAAATTTTACTAGTTAATTTTGCTAGAGATTGTTATATTCAAGTTTTAAATTTAAAAGAAATATTAATCTTGTTTCGAATTTATTTTGGACATATATATATATATATATATATATATATATATATACAACTTAGTCAATAGCGTTCTAAGTAAAACCATCACACTAAATATGAAGAAAGTGTTCTTGCACCTCGGAAGAGGTGTTTATATGGCCAATTATGGACCGATCTTTATGGAATTGTATTTATATTAAACTCATTAAAATATTTATTTAAGGTACATAGTTAATACCTATTCCGGGAATATATTCTCATGGGGGATGGATGAAATAATGGGACAAATTGGCCCAATTTCAATAGGCTTCGTCCTTCGACAAAAATATCATATAACAAACCTCATCAAATTATCTTCAAAATTGCTAGAATGGGTTTGCTTCTTTATAAATTATATTTTATTTTTACTCAGCTTTAGGAGTTCTTTAAATATTTTTTTTACTATGACCAAATACATTTCAACTGAACTGAGTTGTAAAATTTAGTGGATTGACCTCCTTTGGTTCATAGCAACAGCATTTGTTTGATAACATTCATTTAGTTTTTGATTGTAATAATGAGAAGAGAGATGAGGTCAAACAAAGTAAAATTCATAGGAAGAAACCTTTTCTGACGGCACTCATTCGCATAAATTTCTCTGTTAAAAGCTTTTATTTCTACACATACAAATTTCCTACCGTATCAAACATTTTTTCGACAATTTTGATTTTTGCCGTATCAAACATTTTTTCGACAATTTTGATTTTTGTATACAATGTTTAACTGCTACATTTCCTATAATATCTGTGATATGGAATTTATGACCAGAATGTTGTAAAAAGTTCGTCAAATTTTTGAAAAAAATTTGTCTCCCTCTTGCGTTCTCAGTAGGAACTTTTTTACCTCGCGGATCTTCAGGCCAGCTTTTTTAAGTTTTCTAATAAAACATATAGAGGAGTTTAAACAATGACTCATATTCCAGCTAGAGATATAGAAGTTTTTTTTTTAAATTTCGTATAATTTTGTCTACGGTTCAATAGTCTGTAAATAAACTATTTCTCGGGTTATCAGGATTCCTTTCGGTGAGCATGTACTCCGAATATTGTATTGTTTATAATGCAAAGAAATACATTTTCAAACTTCACTTCACTCCTAGCAATTGTTTTATACAATTGACATGTGTTCAATTATAAATATTGCACATATTTCTGCATGAAGTTTGTTAAATTTTTATGCTAAGAAAATCAAGTATTTCTTACAATTACAATTACAATTGCTATTATAAAAAAAAAATCAGCATATAGTTACTGAGAATAATAACAAAAATAAAGAAGTTGACGTTACTAATATTGTTCACGTATAATAAAAGTGTGGAGTTTTTCGTGTGCAGTCCTTTTATAATATAACCCAATATTTTGGTAATGTCATTGCAAAAATTTTTGAAAACCTGATCAATCTTAATTTAAACACATGCGCAGGTCCGCTGTCGGAGAAGGAGAATGTGCATTCAGAATCTAGCGGAATAACCAAGATATTTATTTGTCAAGGTGATAAGATTTGGAAAAAGCTCTATATGAGCAGCATTTTTGTACAAATCTTAATATCTTGGGGTAATAAGAGCTTCTGGAGGATAACACTAGTTCTTCAATGCTTACTCTTTTAATGGATGATTAATTATTTACTTTCTTAATTATTGGGGAAGCTACCCTATTGGCTTAATTTTTTCCAAGTGATTTATACTTGCTGGAAAGTAATCAACCGAAAAAATAGCTTTTAGTAGCGTTAATGTATCCTTTCGATTCATACCGTGCTTTCTCATTCTTTCTCTCCATTCTTTCTCTTACCCCATTTCTTATCACTCTTAATGAACTTCTATGTCAAATTTTTAATCCTATCTAACCCTTTGGAGATAAGAAGTAACATTTGACATTCATATTCATATTCATATTCATTAAATTATAGACAAAATCTGTTACATATTGAGGCAATGTCATTTAGCTTCAGTACATACTCGTATGTTGCAAACTTAATGATAAACTTTCTATATTAAGTTTTCGAAAAAGGTGAATATAAATAATAGCAGTTTGCTTATTATCATGCATTTTACTTTTTGAATGTATCATCCACTTTTATGTCATTTCAAATCTCTTCATTGTTAATATTTTCTACATGTACGATTGAGTTAAAATTTGTTTTGTGTGTGATATCTTTCTATAAAAACTTACTGTTTTATATCTTCTTGGCCACATGCACATGTAAATTTGTACACTGTTATGTGTGACTCTCTCATTATTTATTTATGAGTTTTACTAATTAGACTTTAAGTGTTTATATGTATAAATAAGTGTATTTGTATATGTTTATTACAAACAGACACACATGCTGTTGGCAAAAAAAAAAAATATTTTAGTTTTTCAGTTGGCATCTCTCTTTATTAGAAAATTTCTGAAATTCTTACGAAATGTTATTGTTTAATATCGCCATATATAGTGATTATCTATACATAAATGTATGTGTAAAAAGGGACGATGTGTTGTATGTATATAAGTATGTCTGTATATATATATATATATATATATATATATATATATATATATATATTTAATAGTATTATTGTATGAGTATTATATATAATAAATATATGTGTAAGTATGTGGGCTTGTGTTAAGCAGTTATATTAGCCAAAACAATAAACATGATGATAACAACAATACATTATTGTTGTGGTTATTTACATTAATGGATCTTTCTATTTTAACTTGCTGTTCTGTTCTGTTTGTATTGTTTTGTTCTCTTTTTTTTGCTTTTGTCTTATTATTATTGTATCTTAAGCTCAATAAAAATAAAAAATAAAATACACAGTAAATGAGAAGGTAAAATTGCATTAACTTGTAATTTGTGATTATATTGTAAGGTATTTAGCAGAGTACGTTGGTAGTGGTTAAAATATTACGAAGTAATTATTAAAGGTACTTTGGCAACCATTTGGTTAAAGAATATAATACAGGAAAACAATTCGTAAAAAGCTCTTCATAAAAACAGGATATTAAGGAAGAAGTATTATTTTGTTTAATGTTTTAAGTTTGGAAAACAGACTGATTGTAAGTAAAGGTAAATATTTTAATTCAGGTATATAAAGACTTTAACTTAAGTATATAAATCTATTGTAAATTAGTTCATGAGCTGACTTCTTTTTTAGTTTTAAAAACCATAAAAAAATTTCTTACATATATTTAAAACATTTATATTTATTATATTGTATATTGGGTGATATGAAAAGAATCCGCGTTTTTTTTTATTTTGTCACTAGGTGGGATTGATGCCCACATATCATAGAAAACTGATTTAATTTTACCAAGCGGACACTCATCTGAAAATTGACATTTCGGGTTAAGTTTTTGGTAAACACAATTCTGTAATTCTTTGCTCGTGAAGAAAGTTATGCTGATTTGAAAATGAGTGAAAAGTCTGAAGAAATGTGTGATGCTTTTTTACTACAGAAAACAAAAAAAAAAAAAAAGGAAAAACGTTGTAAAGTGTGGGGTGAGAATGGTGTGAGTGAATGTCGGATACAGGAGTGGTTTGCTTGATTCTGTCCGAGAAATTTCAAAAGATGCTCTGGTCGGCCAGTCACTCAAAAAAGGATTGAGCAAGACCGGAACGCAAGATGTCAGGATATAGGGAATGTACTGAACATCAACCACAAAAGGGTGTGGAATTATTTGTAATATATATATTGCAAATAATATATATATTACAAATAATATATATATTACAAATAATTATATATTTGTCTAACTACTCAAAGATGCTCGATGTTTGGGTGCCACATGAATTATCGGAAAAAATTTTATTAACCGAATTAAAATTAGTGAAACGCTGCTGAAATTCAATGAAATCATTTTTGAAGGGAATAATTAGGGTGATGAAAAATGAATTTGTTACGACAAAATGAAAAAAAAAATCATGGTCAAAGGCCTTCTACAAAAGAATTGAAAGCCAGGTTTGATTGAAAAAGAGGTTATAGTGAGTGTTTGGTGGGATTGAAAGGGAATTATGTATTATAAATTGTTACAATCTGCCGATACGATCAATTCAGAATTCTACTATTCATAATTCGAAGTAGTCAAAAACTTGCTGCACTTGTCTGGGAAGTTTTGCTGTACCCAACATCACTATCGGACTTTGTACCGTCTGACTACCAATTGTTTCAGGCGATTATGTAATTCAATAAAATTGATTATCGATATAGAAAATTTTAGTTGAAAAAATTTTCAAAAAGCCTTGAACACTTTGTATATATATATATATATATATATATATATATATGTATACATATATATATGTATACTTTATACTTGTTTGAAGGTACTGATTTATTAGATTATAGAATCGAAAATATATTAAATAAATAGTTGTGTTAACTCTATTACATTTTCTAAACTCTTTGTTTAATATTGAAAGAAAGACAACTTTTGACAGATTATAATTCAATGCAATTAGTAAAAATACAATAAGTTTAAAATTCTAAATACGATTGTATGTCAAAAGTGCCAAAATAATACAAAATGACTAAAGAAATGCGGTGCGTATGAGTAACATTTATATATATATTATTATGTGATATATTACATATACGTTATCATGTACTATATTAAAATTTAAACTAAATTTAAATTAAAATTACTTTTATTCTATACTATATAAAAATTTTCTAAATTTTATGAAAACATAAAATGATTTATAACAAATTTTGTATGCAAATTTAAAACTAATTATGTTGCTAATAACTCTAGGATACTTATTGGAAATTCCATTACATTTTGTACTTATATTTTACAACAATAAACATAATTTTTCAATTTCCTAAGAAGCTTAATAAAATTCTTTCTTTTTATTATTTTGTTTTTTTTTTTTGATTTAAAATAAAAATCTCTTTTAATCCTCAACTTTACAAAAAAGAAAAACCTAAATAAAAATAAAATTAACTTTCATTGTATTTATTATCTATTGAAAGAAAATAAAATACAAATACCTTTTTTGTTTGTTTAAATGACTTGACCATTAAGAAGCATTTTATCACTTAATAATCAATAATTTGAAAAGTAACAACAACAAAACAACAGCTGTTAAAAATATTTCATTGTTCCCTTGAAACATATTTATTTGCCTTATTTTTTGTCTGTATTGTTTTGTTATTTAACTTGTTGCAAGAAATAAAAAATATGTATATATATATAGATATACCAAAATATAAAATGAAGCCTGATAAAACAAACTGTAACCAAATAAATAGAAAGAAAAGCAAACAATGAGCCTGAAAAATCTAAACCTGTAAAGATATGAAATAAAGTTTAAATGTACTTCCTTTAAATTGAAGTTGTTTTCTCGTTCTTTATATTTATTCGAACAATAGAAAAGATATTTGTTAGATATTTGTTAGAAAAAAAAAACGAACCTAAAAATTTACACATAAGAAAACAATTTTTAGTATTATTTTATATTTTTTTACCGCAAACAATATTATTTAGCCAGAAGAGAGGATGATGAAAGGCAAGTGATGAAAATTGGAACAACAACACCAACAAAAACTTAACTTATTAACAACTAAACAAGAAAACGATAAAAGTTTTTAAAGTACCCTACTGTATACATTACAGAATTCAATCATTTAGAGTATTATTAAAAATTATTTTGATGCTTGTAAAATTTTGATATAGTGGTTTTGCGGTTTAACAATGATATATTGTCAAGCCAGTTCGTAAAATCGATAAATTTGTTGAACTGCTAATATTTTTATAATAATCAAAAATCCTTTAAAAGATTTCTCTTATATTTTTACTTTTTAATATTAAAACACGATTTAGTTTAAAAAAAAAAAACAAAAGAAAAGAATAATTCACAATATTAGAATTCTTAAGACTTTTTCACAACTATCAGTAAGGTTTACTTACTTATTTATGATAATAGGTTTTTGAAACACATTTTGATGCTTGAATTATAAAGAATATAAGAAATCAATCTTTATACCTGAAGTATCCAAATTTGCTCCCCCTCCCGGTAGGTCTATATGGTACAAACTCAAAACTTAAACTCGCCTAGACCTCTACTATCACTATGTGAAATTTCATTGAAATAGACTTGCCGTTCTAAAATGACATTATTATTTCCGTTTCATTTTTTGGATCGCATACTGAAACTAGACAGCGGGTCTTTAATTGAAGAAATTCTGAATCGAATGGATACTTTAAGCGAATGTCCGACCATTTTTCAGCACAAATGCATCAGATAGAAAAGAAAGCGTTAGAAAAAAGAATAAAATAACAGTTTTGCAACGTATCTTGAATTTCCTTTCATTTTTTATTTAAAAATAAATGTCTCTTATTTTCTTCCTTTTGCATTACATTGAAGGAGTATTACTCCACTTATAATACTTTTTCTATATAATCAGAAATATGTTTTAATTTATTTTCTCTTATTTCGATGGATTTTAAATTACAATTTCTCATAGATGTGCAGACACTGCTGCCAGATTTGACGGTTTTTGGTTCTAAAAATATCTTGTTGACTATTTGACGATTTTTGTCCCAAATTTGATGATTTTTTTAAAAGGAAATTCAGATATATTTTCAGAATTTTTTATATATTTTGTTTAAGAGTAAATAAGCTGGTGCATAAGTATTAGTGATTAAAAAAAAAAAATCTTTTTAAATTTTTTAATGCATATTGTTCATTTATAGCCAATTTTTATGGAAACCAATCTATGTTATATTCGATTCAATTAGGAACGCCTTTATTATAAGATGACAAATAAACACTTTTCAAAATATCCGAATCGTTTTGAAATGTTTATAAAGACTTTTAGTTTCATAATTTGTTTTTTTTTTATTTTATTTATTTTATTATTTTTTTTTGAGCAAAAATAACAGACTTGTTTTTTGGAGTTTTATTTTTTTCGTGTTGAAATAAAAGTTATTTTGTATTTTTTTATTTGTTTAAATTAATATGGAAGTTATTTTCTGCTTTTTCACATTTTTTACATTTAAAATAGTATAAAAAATTTAAATAAAAAAAAAAAAAAAAATGGAAAAATCGCCAAAATAAAAAAATCGCCAACGGAAAAACTACCAATGTGAAAAAATAGCCGAAAAAAGGCCAAAATGAAAAGAAATAAAATCAAAATATCCCCAAACGAAAAAAAATTGTTAAACGTAGCCAAAGTTGGAAAAAAACGAAAAAAAATATGGAAAAAACAACAAAAAAAAAATTTCCAAAATATAAAAAAATTAACGAAATAAAAGAAAAAAAAAATCGCCAAAGTGAACAAAACGAAAAAATGAAAAAAATCACCAGAAAAGCAAAAATAAATAAAATAAAAAATGAAACAAAATAAAGAAATATCCAAATGCAAAAATCGCTAAAACGAAAAAAATTCCAAAATGGAAAAAATCGTAAAAAAGTAAGTGGATTGACATTTACTATAAATGTATAAAATTTGGTATGGAATCTATTTTATTAACTGTGATAATATAATCGACAGATTTGAGTACCTAGCTATTTTGGTTTCCGAGATACCGGGTGTTGCGAAAATGGTCATATAAGAAGTAGACCTTGAAAGAAATTCTATAGAAAAAATTTGATCTATTTCTTACATAAATTATATTATATATTATTATACTTCATTTGATATATTAAATATATCTAGTGTGAAATAGCAAAATTGGAGGTAGACCATTCAAACGGAAATTTAGAGCATTTAAATAGTGAAGTAAAAGCTTCAATGAATTTTAAGACGTAATATTAAATTATCTTTTATAATGTATAGCAAATAATTTTTCCTTCCGCAATATGTTACACATCGAAGCATTTGAAATATTAAGAAACATTGTATTTGATTAACTGTTTCTGCAACACCTAAATTAGCATTAAGGTATGGTGATGAGTAACCTTGACATTTTTTGCTCCTTCGTTCAGACGCCCTAATCTGATTTCAAGTTTTTCTTTAGCTAATTTGTTTTTGATTTCTATCTGGCTCATGGAATATATATTTTTATAAAACGATTTTTGCCGAATTCGCCATGGAATTGACAAAATTATACCACAACGACCACTCTTACATTCTGCTCCAAATAAAAATGCTAGGTAAATCAATCCTGTTGTACTTGGCTGTATAAGAAGAATTTTCAAAATGCAGTGATACATAGTCAGATACATTCCAATTGAAACAAAAGATTAAAAGTTGCTCTTTTTCGTTTATTGAGGGCGCATTCCTTGTCAGATGATTCTTCCATTATACTTTGAATATTCTTCCAGGTGTTGCCTTCTTGATACTTTGAACGACTTATTGACTGTATAATATTTTGAACAATTTTGAACACTCCTCTAAGCACTCGTTGTCCACTTAATTCTACTTGATTGAAGGATAAAATTGAACTGGTATTTTAAGTTCAGAGCAAGTGCTTTTATAGGAGAAATTCTTAAAAAAAATAAACTTGTGTACCAAATAGCATTAGTTCTTAGAGTTTTTATTTTTAAAATAAATAATTTTAGTCAAAAAATGTACAGTATTTACGTTTCATCATAAACATTTAAAATTTTATAATCTTTGTGGGAAATTTATTATCCCATTTTGAACAAATTTAAAATATTGGGTTATAAAATATAAGCGGTTTTATATATTCATATTTATTATATTTCAGGTAACTCTACGAATATTGGCGATCATATTCAGTAAGTTACTATTACTCTATAAAACTTACTATATATTTAGGTAGCGTCGATCCTTTAATAGAAATCCATACTTACATTTTTTGTCAGCAATTGTAAAAAACAAACACTTGGCAGTATTTTTACAGCAGAAGTTATAAAAAAATCTAAAATAGTACAATTTTGTAAGGCTATAGCAATATTTTTTTTAAATATTTTCTATGTTAATTTGCTTAAATTCAATATTATACCTTAACAATTTCCATGTTTGCGGTGCGCCACCTTGCGTAATATAATTAAAACATACTACACCTAACTGACCATTGATGCGTTTTCCTAACACATTTTCAAGAGCTTGCTGATCCTATGTCACTAAACTATTTGTCATAATGTGAATGTATACTGATTTTCGGATATCTTGGCTATTGTTTGAAAAGTTATTTTATATTTTTTTGTACAATTTTCCAATTATTTTTTTTTAATTTTAAAAAAGTTTACTTCATAGAACCTTTTTTGGCCCGCAATACAGGAGTAAAAGTTCCATGGAATTAAAATGTTTTTTACACTTTATTTATTTAACATTCTAAACTAAATATATATTTATAAAACCTTATACTAAATTAGTTAAGGTATAGGTAAAACTATTGATGCGAAAACGCAACAGTAGTCGAAAATAGGTAAATGAATTTGAATTATTTAAACTCGCTTTATTGCAAGTATTTTTTTATTTCCACGTTGTTTCTACGTGGGTTTTTTTATTTTTCACTTTTGATATACATATATACCTTTGCAGTTTTTTGAAGAAAATCATTATGATTAAAATATTTTTTAATTGTTAAAGATAGTTTTTTTTTTTATGTATTTATTTACTAATATATTATAATTGTGACCGTTAAGTGCTTCTACTTAAATTACAAAAATGTATTTGACTTTCAATAATCTTCTTTATTTTAAGACGAGTTTTAATAAAATTATAAGTAAAAAATCCTTTAATTATTTGAAATTTCACCAATTTTGGAAAACTTTATTTATTATAATATTTTCGAAAAGTGGTAGTTTTTCTTAAAATTTTCTCAAAAATACCAGATATAGAATTTACCAGAATTTCTCATATTTTTTTTTTATCAAATTTTACTTGAATTGAATTGTCCCTAAAAAATTAAGATATATAGAATTCTAAACGATCTACTCCAACCTGCCTACATATGTCATTACTTGAATTTACTTGGTCGTTTTCTTTGTTTTTTTGGTGAGTTTTATTATATTTTTGTTTTTTCTTATGGCAATAATTTATTTATACTCTTTACGGGCTAAGCGAGACTATATTGACAGCATACAACAATAACAGCCACATCAAAAGCAACAATGCCAACAAAAATAACGTAAAATAATGTTAAAATTTGTTAAGGCAAGAGGAGTCCTTTCCGTGTAGGATGTCCTTTGGTATTTTGTCATTATGGGGACACTATAAAATATTTATAAGAATGTGAGTACGTGTGTGTGTATATCTGAATGGATGTGCATGATAATATAATAAACAACCAAGACAAAATATAGCCACACATATACAAACAAGCATACAAACATCATTAATAATAAATTGAATGAAAGGTGTTTGTAACTGTATTTACTTCATCATTTTCTTTTTATTTTATATTGGTATTGTAGTGGTAGTTGAAGTAGTATGTGTTATACGGATATGGTATTTTGTCAAGGTCGTATTTTATAACTAAATTATCAAAAAAAAAAAAAAGTAATAATAAGGAGGCAAAAGTATATACAAGACAGGAGCAAAGTGTTTTTGTTATATGAACCTATTGAATAAAAGATGGTCATAATAAAGTAGTGTAATAGATTTAACTTACTTATGCATATGTAAGTAATATAGAAATATATGTGCACATATGTGTATAGGTGGTGCACATGTGTAACCTTTATGTGTTTCTTTTTTTTTGGTATATTGATATTGTCCAACAATTTTGAACGCACTTGTAACAGTATATATTAGTTAATTTTTTTTGCCGTTGTAGGTCTTGTGGTGGTATTGGTATTCAACATTACTTTGGGAGGACTGGTTTTTTAACTTCATTTTTCATATTTTCTCTACTTTTACTTTTTCTACTTTGGGTTTGGTAAATTCTTGTTTAATATAAGTAGGCCTTCGTTATTACTTTATAGTATTTGCTGTTGATTCCTTGTGTTTGTGTTACTAGGTTATTGTCTTGACTTACTGCCTTAAGTGCTTGTTTTTATATTGTTGGTATTGTTGCTGCTGTTAGTTATGTTGTTCTTTATACTACAGTAAGTATTATATATGTTGTACTTCCTTTTATAAAACGTATGTCAAAATTTTGTTATGAATTTTTATGATTTTTCTCCTTCTTTATTTTCTTTATAGCAGCTTTCCTTTACTAACAGATTTTTTTGTTTTTGTTCTTGTATTACTCGTAGTTTTGGTGAATAGAGCATATGTGTAAACATCCTCAAGAAAAAAAAAATCACAAAAATAGATTGTTGAGCAACACAATAAACAATGGTAGTAATAGAAATAAACTCACATATGAATTGTTATAGTAGTGTTTGTGTATAGAAAATATAGCAGCATATAGTATGATTACTAGTATATTGTGAATATTAACTAGAACAAATATTATGCATGATTTAATCAAGGCTGAATATAAACAATAATAATAACAATACCTATAATACACCCATAGCAATCTATAAGAACACAAGTTTATTCAAAGGTTATGGGATGAAAAAATAATAAATACAAATTTTCGATTAATATAGATCTACGTGATAGTATTTCCGAAGAAGAATTATTAATTTGCTTGAGTTTAATATATAAATAATGTATATAAATAAAAATCATACAAATTATAACTAATAACTTTCTTTTCAGATTTTAAAACAATTTATGGAATGATTTTGTAAAACGAAGAGAAAATTAGTTTCGAAATTTTATGTTCAAAATAAAAAAATACAAAAAAAAAAAAAAAAATAATTTTTGATTTCGTTTAAAAAATTAGGGCCTTATTTAAGGGTTAATTGATAAAGAGATTATATTTACAAAATTTTTGACGAAAATTAAAAAAAAATTATATTTCGCTTCCCTTCATTAATATGGACATATTTAAAATTAAGTTCTTCGATGTTCAAATACACAGAAAAAAAAACAATTTTTTTTAAATTTTTGAAATTTTATAAAATTATTAATTTACCTTAAAGCTATTATATATTATATATCATGACTCATTGTGTGAAAATATTTAAAAATTCCAAACAATATAATTATCCTAAAATATTTTTAAAATTTAGTATATTTGAGATAAAAAAAAATTGAAAACAAAAATCTAGCACATTTTAAAGAGTATAACTTTCACATTATATATTCACAACCAATAGAACACTGGTTAAAATGCATAAACAGATTACATTCAAAATATTTTTCGCGAAAAATAATTTATAATTTAATGCGTATTTATTGCTTCATCCGCGCTTAAATCAATACAAAACGAAAGATTGATATCTTTTTTTATATTGATTTAAAATTTTATTTGCGGATATTTGCAGTTGTAACAACTGGATAGCTAGACGTTATTTCTGAGCTATTTCTGAAACTATATCTTGTTTTTAAACTAAATTAATATTATTACTCTCATATTAATAGAATGTTACAAATAATTGTAATACGTATGCTTTTTGCAAATATGGTTGAAAAACACATAACTTGTTTGCTTTTGAATATATTTCGTTTTTAATATCTGTTTTCAACTTCATTATAACTGTCATTTAGTTTATACATAAATAAATATAAGTAGACATGGTTTTGTTATATTTGGTGTGATAAGCATTATAAGATATGGATTAGTTACTGTTAGTTAATGAAAAGTATCCTGTATTATCTTGCACAAAATATGTAAATAAAATAAATAAAATTAAATAATGAACAAATAATTATAATCATAATAAGTTTAATATGAAATATGTTGTAAGTAATTTTGAACATATTATACAAAATCCATATTTATTATTACTTATCACTTCAATCACAATATGTTTGCTCTTCGATTCCAACCATATTATCATAAAAATTATATTTACCCTAATTAATTAAGCCCTTGGGGCTTTGACGTTCCTACTCACATCAGATTTTTATTTGATGCTACAAAATATGTAATAAAATAAATAAGCAAATTTAAAAAATTTCCTATAAAATTATAGTGTTAGGTTTTTATAAAATTTTCAAGTGATTATAAAATATAAAGTTAAATTTTTTAATATTCAGTTTATTTGTTATTTTTTTTCATTATTATTAAAATTTTTCAAATTTGGAATAGCTTTCATTTTTCTATACAAAAACGTTAATAAAATATTATACATACATTATATTTAAGAACAAATATGTACGCAATTGTGCCGCAATCAAAAGGACAATAACAGCAATTATGGTCGATGAAATATGATTAACAATATGCTTTAAATGATGAACGCAAAAGTTACTTTTCAGCTAATGTTAAAAATATATCAATCTATCATTTATGCACAAACAATTTCAACTTAAAATATTTTTAAAATAAAAAATACAATTGTTATATTAGAACCTTTTTGCTGTAAAAAGGCATAGTTTTAAATTTGCAAATAATGTAAATTTAAGCCTATTCTCATAGCTTGTACTTGGAATTTGAAATAAATTTCAAATGAATATATAATCAATTTCAAATATGTTTGCTTATTGGAGCAGAAAATATTTTTTTAAACAAAAACAAAAGTATGAATGAAAAAACAATCATTTGAATGTTTGTTCATACTGATATTTATTTTAAAAGATATTTATTTTTTCATCACGATGGATATTTATATTTGAAAATAAAATCCTTCAGATATTTTTTTGATATATTTCTGACGATACCTCTTTAAGAATGGTATGTTTAGTAGGGTGAACCAACATTGTATGAAGAAAATCAAACTGCATCGTACATTTAAACGTACCTCAAATTATGAAGGGGGACATCATTAAAAACATTTCTGCCCAATTTCAACTTTCAACGATGATTAGAACAGGATGCTACGTAGCCATTTAAATTGATGGCTCCAGAAAAAATCGTCAAATATTTGTTCTCACCAAAATGAATGATATGTATTAAACAATAGCTAATAAAAAAATTATTGTACTCATATCTCATAATTAAAAAAAAAAAAAAAAGAATATGAACGAAAAATGAACATTTTATATAAAATTTGTTAGTAAAATTTTACTTCTTATTTCTACATATTTATACCCTACACCACCATAGCTGGTTGGGGTATTATGCTCTTCAGCTGATGTTTGTAATGCACAGAAAAAAAATCATGCAATACCCCATCGACTCAGAATCAATTTTTGAGTCGATCTAACAATGTCCGCCCGTCTGGCTGGTTGGGCTGCTGGCTGGGCTACTGGATTAGCGGCTTGCTGGACGGCTGGCTAGAAGACTGGCTGGATGGTTGGACAGCTGGCTGGCTGGATGGTTGTGCACCTTGTGCACAAAGTACAGGTAGCAATTTTAAAGATAACTAAATGAAATTTGGCACGCAGGACTTTATGACACAAGAGCGAAGCCTATTAAAATTGGTGATGATCGGTCCATTATTTCACCAAGCCCCATACATGTCCTCCCGGAAGAGGGGTTTAAAGATAATAAATGCCTTAAATTTAGAAATATTTTAGCGAAGTATCAATCTTTGTGCCAAATTTCATTAAGATCTTTCCATAATTGACCATAGCTTCCATATAAAACTATCTTCCGAAAATCACTTTAACGTGCATATATCACATACGCATGTTAGTATCAGATTTATATTCGACACAAATAAGTTTCATATAAGTAGAAGTTATAGTGATAAATTTTATGAGGTTCGGTCCCTAATTTAACAGAGCTTCCATATAAGTCCACTTTCGGGAATCACCCTAAGTGCATAAATTCATATAAATGTTAGTATTAACGTAATATTCTGTATTCGTATATTTTATGTTACACTTAGTAAAAGTATCGGTCCACAATTGTCTACATGTCTAATATATAGGACACCTCCACGAATTTTGATGGACATGCACAATATTATGGGGTATAATATGGTCGGGCTTTGCCGACTATATCTTTCTTACTTGTTTTTGTATAAGTTACTTTTATAAAAATGATGATTTTATACTTCAAATTAGCTATTTTTGAAAAATAAAAAAGGTATGGTCGCTTTTCATTAGCTATCGTTTGACGTATAGCTCATTAATATTGGTAAGAAAAAATAGGAAGTTGAAATTTGGTCAAGTTGTTCTAAATTACGTCCCCTTTCAAATTTGATGTACTTTTAAATGTAGTTTGCAAAACAGTATTATGGACAACACTAATGTACAGCAATGAAAAATTTATACAAAAAGTTCAAGGATCGATATAAATTCAGAAACAAAAAAGGCGTCATCTGCCACTTTACCAGGCACCTCCCAAATAAAATGAAATTTTAAATTAGGGAAACACAAAAAAATTTGCAGATGTTAAGTATAAAGATTTAGCAAAGCCGAATATAAGCTTCCTACTTTTTCGTTTTTTTTTTTTTTAATTTTTTGATATACAAAATTTTTTTAAATATTTAGTGTCTGCGGAACTGTTAGGGAAATTGAAAAATGATTCAGAATTAACTTCGTGATAATTTTAGAAGTTATCATTGACGTTAAACCACAAATTGTATATAATATATATATATATATATATATCTATATATATTGATATATTGAACGATTTTTATCAAAAACAAGAGTCAATTGAAAGAAGCATATTATTACACATGTATCTTAATTGACTGAAATAATACTTACCGCAGAATAAGTGTTGTTGAGTTATGACCACCAACAAAAAACAAAAAAAATTAAAAACCGAGAGGTTAAATTAATGAAATTACAACCTTAATTTAGTTTTATTGTTTGAAAACATAATTTCGTATAATATTTTCCTTTCATATGTAATTTTGTCTAAAAACTATCAAGTATTAAATATAACTTTTTAATAATCCCATAAACGTGGTTTTCAGTACAATATTTATTACATTTATGTTGATATCATAATAATTTCATATAGTTCTTTTTAAACGAGTTTTAAATGAACACAAAAAGAAGAATAATGTTAATAATTTCTAAGGAATAAAATACATCTTACCTCTCTTGTCTGCTCAATAAAGAACTACTAAAAGTAAATCTTTGCTAAATTCAATTGTTACTTCTTTATGCATTCTTCTTTACTTTTGTTGTTGTTGTTTTTTTGCTCATTTTCTATAAAATACTACATTTTAAGTAGCCATATTATAGTTGTGTATATAATTCTATGCAGCAACCATTTTCTATTTCTTCATTACTAAAAAGAGTAAACTAAGAAATTCATTATTTAACCTTTGTGAACTTATGAAAGAATTTCAAAGGAATACACACACACATGCATACACATTGCTGCTAACGCCACTAATACTTTTGCAACAATATCTACTAATAAATAGAGACTCTTGTATGTGGCTATGTTTATAGTCTTATTTGTATATGTATTAAAGTTGCCTTATATTACAAAAGTTTCTTTTTTCTTTGCATACTTGAACAATAAGAAACTCTTTTTCAATTCTTTCCTTTTTTTAATTTTTCTATTTTTTTGTATTCAAACATTTACAAACCAAACACTCACTCTTAGTAAAGTGGAGTTTGGACATGGTTTCTTAAAATTATTTCTATTGTTGCTGTTTGCTGCTCCTCTTAACAACGCTAGCTTCTTGTTTTTGTGTGTCTTGTGGCACCTAGTAAGTTTAAGAATGTCTATGCTGCAAAGAAATTGGAGATGGATATAAACCGTCTACCAGTTGGGGTTTTTTTTTAACTTTTCATTCTTTTTTTTGTGTGTTTATTTTATGTAGTTTATCATTGTTACAACTCAATAGGCCAAAGAATATTTGCCAACAAGATTACAAGCATGTAATAAAGTCAAAAGTTGAATGATGTACAAGTATAATGAAATAATATGAGTAAAAAAGGAGCAAAAGAAAATAACTGAAGAAATTACAGTGTATTTAAAATGTTTTTTCGTTCTTCTGTTTGATTTGTTAAGGATTGAGAGGGTGAGTGACAAGTTAAGAAGGATAAAGTATAAAAGTTTAACAAAAAGAAAAAAGGAAATATATGTATTCAATGAAGCTACTGAAATAAAAACAGACAATTGTTGACAACACTTGTTATTATAAAATTATTGATAGTTTGACTTAAATTAGTGCTTTGTGCTGGTTAGAAAGTTTTAATATTGTATTAAATTTATATTGATCTACATAAAATTATTTAAAACATTTTAAAATTTAAAAAAAATTTTTAGGAAATTTTATTTTTATAGGAAATTTTTAGATAAACTTTTTTTTTTGAAGAAAATTTGTGAGAAATTTTTCTTTTCGTAGGGAATTATTGATAAATTTTGTGTTAAAAGGAAATTTTTGGTGAAAATTTTTAATTAATTTTTATTTTTATAGGAATTCTTCAACAAATTTTCTTTTTACAGAAAATTTGTTCTTTTTATAGGAAATTTCGATCAATTTTTTCTTTATGGGAATTTTTCGAAACTCTTCTTTTTATAAGAAATTTTTGATAAATTTTATTTTCATATAAAATTTTATATAAAATTTTCAATAAATTTATAGAAAATCTTCAATAAATTTTAAATTTAAGGGATATTTTTGATAAACATTTTAATAGGAAATTTTCGAAATCTTCTTCTTATAGGAAATTTTCGATAAATTTCTAATTTTTCTTTTTTTGATTTAAGAAAATGTTCGATAAATTTTCTCCTTATAGGAAATATTTTATAATTTTTTTATAGGAAATTTTCAGTAAATTTTCTTTTTATAGAAAATTTTGTAATACTTTTTTATAGGAAACTTTAAATATATATTTGTTTGCTAAGAAATTTTCGATAAATTTTCTTTTTATATGAAACTTTTTATAAATTTACTTTTTATACGAAACTATTGATAAATTTTCTTTTTGTAGGAAATTTACGATAAAATTTATTTTTATAGGTAATTTTTTATAGGAAAATTAAGACAATTTTTTTCATAACATTTTTTGATAAATTTTCTATGAGCTTTCCTGTTGTATGAAATTTTCAATAAATTTCCTTTTTATATGAAATTCTTGATAAATTTTCGATAAATTTTTTATAAGAAATTTTCGATACATAGAGTTTTATAGAAAATTTTTGATGATTTTTTTTAGGAAATTTTCAATAATTTTTCTTTCTATAGGAAATTTTCGAAATTTTGTTTTTTTTTCTATAGAAAAATTGAGAAAAAATTTTTTATAGAAAATTATCGATAAATTTTCGATAAATTTTTCGTTTATGCTTTTCTTATAGATGATATCAGAGACGCGGGGATGTAATTAATGCAAGGGTCAATCTATTAAAAAGACTTAAGACCTTATTTTATAAAATAAAATGTTTCTAAGAGTTAAAATTTTGTATGAAGAAACTTGGAAATTTGCTGAAATTTGAATTTTTTCCATACAAACTTCTTTTGTCTGAAAACGTTTCGTTTTGCAAAATGTGACCTTTAATTATAATTTTTCATATAGGAGTAATTATAATTGTAGGAATGATTAAAAACAATAACAAGATTATTGTTGGAATTCGTAGAGTAGCTAGTTGTTGCTGCATAGAAAACTCGCCTTTCTTTGAGTTACTTTTAGGAGAAAAGGTGTAAGTATTTTGTTGGTTTCAATTCAACTACAGGTTTTTTTGTATTTAAAAAATTTAAAAAAGAATATATGTCTTATATTAATTGAATTAATAATTAATATAAAAAGTATAATTGATAATTATAATTTAAGTGCCCAACTAGTTTGGACAATAGTGAATTTTTAATATTGTTTTTCCTATAAATTGTCCTTTAATAGGAAATTGATGATAAATTATCATTTAGTAAGAAATTTTCGATGAACTTTCTTTTTATAGGAAAGTTATGTTCGTAGGAAATTGGCAATATAAATTATTTTTACGGAAAATTTTCAACTTATATAATATGCTTTTTATAGCAAGTTTTGGAAACATTTTATTTTTTCCCTTTATTATTTCTTTTTTTTTGTAGAGCATTTTTGATCCATTTTAATTTTATACAAAAGTTTCATTTTATAGAATATATAATTTTCATAGGAATATTTCTGAAGAATTATTCTCCTTTAAGTTTTTTTAAGTTTCTTTTATATATATGTTAGCTTTTCATAGGAAATTTATTAATTTTTTATAGAATATCTTTAATTATTTTTTTGTTTATATATAATATTTATATACAATTATTGATATATTTTTTATATATTTTGATTAAAATATTTTAGACATAAAATTCACGATTTAAATTTAAAAGTGGGGATTTTAGGAGGGACATCGAAGTTTAGAAATTAAGGTTTTTGTCATAAAATATTAGAAAAGATCATCATACATACATACATTTTTCTAACTTCTGGCAGGTTTTTTTCTTTGGATATAAATTAATTTCAAAAGAAATATGAAATATTGTTACAAAGGTTTTAATTATACTTTTATAATTTTCTGACGGGGTTCTTTTTTAAAAAAGAATTATTAATGACAGCAAATTTTGACTTCAAATATTTTTTCTTGCGACAGTATATCTCCTGTTATAGATTTTTTAAAAATTCTTACTTTATTTTAAATTTATTATATACAAATATATACGTAAAAGTTACTACATATACTACCTTGAAAATATTTGCAATTTCATTTAAATATTTAATTAAATTGTTATTTTTTTTTAATTATTTAAATAACTGTTAAAGTTATATGTTTGTATCTAGGTATTTTTCAATAGCATTTCTTAAGTATTTTGCAACCAAATTTAAGTTTGTATATTTTTCACTTCTCACAATGCAATTTTAAGAGACATTTTTTAATTAAAACGGACATTTTGAAGGTTAAAGAAGTCCATATTTGATTTTTGTTTGAACTTTACTTTTTTGTAGTTGTTGTAAATTGTCTATTACTCATTTTCCCTCTGGTATTATTTATGCATTTCGAATTGATTTATTGCATAAATTATATAAAGATTTTTTTTGATTATGGCATTTTAATTATTATTTCAAAGTAAGAAAAAAGAGAAAAACAACCACAAACTATAAAAGGAAAAGCATATAAATAAGAAAACTCTAGATTTTATTTTTTTGTTGATGTGTATGTATATGTATAATGTGTGTATATTTTATTAAATTCAAGCAATATCATGGTGACTTGGTAAAAGATGTGAAAATGCAAATTTTGCTTATATTAAAACTGAAAACTATAAAAAAAATGAACATAATATATATATATATATAGGAAATATATTTCTACAAAAAATTTTCTCACACGTACATACATACTCACATTTATGCATATCCTTTTTTTTGTATATCAATATATATATATATATATATATATATATATATATATATATATATATATATAAATGAATCTGCGTTTGGTTGTTTGTTTGGGTTTTATAGAAAGCTAAACCGCTGGACCTATTTTTTTGAAATTTTCTGTAAACACCATAATTAGAATAGGCTGTTTTATTTTTCGATAAAAAAAATATTAATTACCGCATAACTTAAGAACTATTTCCGCAAAAGTCTTTCAATTTTGAGGAAATATCTTCCAGGGGGATAGTATCCCCATATAAAGAATATACTAATTATCTGATAATTTAAATACTGTTACGTAAAGTTCTAAAATTTTACGGGAATGAAAATATGACGCATAGAACCAGAGGAAAGTGTATCCCCTATGCAACATAAATATTAAATATCGTACATCTCAAAAACAATTACAGCGTAGGTTATAACATTTTGTTGGAATAACTTTCTGATTAGCCTCCATAATTTGATATGAAAATGGGATGGGTAGGATCAGGGGAAATAAATATTTTTAATAACATATCTAAAGAACTATTATAGTGATAGTTCTCAAACATTGTGTGGGAACTATTTTCTTATCATATTGCATAGATGAAATGATGATAGGACGGTTAGGGCTAGAGGGAGGGTGTCGCCTCATATGAAGCAAATATTAATTTTTGTATATCTAAAGGGAGTGATTTTGTGGAAGTCTCAAAAATTTGTAGAAATAATTTTCATAAAATTATGAATAAGGCGAATATAAGTTAATATTAATTATCGTATCAAATGGGGTAGCGAAGCTCACCGGGATAAGCTAGTTTCAAATATATTTAGGAATAAACTTGAGTTTGTATAGTGTTTTTGACTTATTTCAATAACAGCAAGTTAAATTAAATACAAAGTTTTTATAAATTTTCAATATTCTTATAGATTTTTGGTCATTTCAAATAATCCATAGAGATCACATTTTCAATGCTTTCCTTTTCGTAAAGCATGCAATTGTTTTCTTGCTTATATTGATTACTAAAAATTTATTTATTTTTTTAAGTTTAAATATTTCGTTGATTTCTTTGTTTTTATGAAAATTCATTTTTAATTTAATTTTTATCTTGTCTCGTAAGGTTTTTATGATTTTTTCATTGAGAACAATAAGCAAACAAGTATTTGATATAGATTTTCCAATTGTCATTTAATTTTATAGTTTTAAACATTCAAATAACAATATTGAATGTATTTGTTTGCTTGTTTGCGTGCTGAGAATGTGATTGCGAATGCAGTCTAAAATACAACCACAATGACAATGATGACATTGATGCCAACCAATACAAAATACCACAATATGACTGGTAATGAAAACGCCATAATATCACTATATTTGTACATACAAATAAAGGGGGTTTCCATAACACGTTGTGGTTTTTATGGGTGGTAAATTAGAATAAAATAATTTCGTAAAAAGAAAAAATAAATAAAAAAATTCATAATTTAATTTAATATTGTTTATATAGATAATTTACGTAGGAATAAAAAATTCGAAAATATTGTAAATTTTTTTAGCAATTTCACCTGGGATGTTTGACTTGTATAGTATATAGTATATAGTATATAGTATATAGCATATAGTATATAGTATATAGTATATAGTATATAGTATATAGTATATAGTATATAGTATATAGTATATAGTATATAGTATATAGTATATAGTATATAGTATATAGTATATAGTATATAGTATATAGTATATAGTATATAGTATATAGTATATAGTATATAGTATATAGTATATAGTATATAGTATATAGTATATAGTATATAGTATATAGTATATAGTATATAGTATATAGTATATAGTATATAGTATATAGTATATAGTATATAGTATATAGTATATAGTATATAGTATATAGTATATAGTATATAGTATATAGTATATAGTATATAGTATATAGTATATAGTATATAGTATATAGTATATAGTATATAGTATATAGTATATAGTATATAGTATATAGTATATATAGTTTAATATGTCTATTTTTATATTAAAATCATATCTTTTAAAAATGGGAGGGGTATAACTGAAAAAATTAAGATTTTAGTGTTTAAAATTTTTAAGAAAAATTTGTTTTTAATTTTGAAAATTTATGAAAAATTAACCGCTTAAGCAATAAAAATAATTTTTGGAATTTTTGGAAAATAGTATGGTTCTTGTGCATATAAAAAATGATTCTTATAATTTTCATATAATATACTCTTCAGTCCACATTTTTAGCAAGTAAGAACCAGTTTTGTATATTTGGTATTTTTTAGATTTGAAAAATTGCATGTGGTTTTTTTAAGCCCGATGAACTTAAAATTTTGTTAAAAGTATCAACATTAGGGTTATCATTTAAACAGAAATTATTCGATTATTCGAGGAACAAATTTTTTTTCAAACGAGTAAAAATTTTCAATTTTGAATAAAAAGTTATTTGATCGATATTTAACAATTAATCGAATAATATCGACAAAAAATTAATCGAATAATACACAAATACCTTTTCGAAATTATTTTATTTTGTTTAACTAACAAAACAGTTTTTTTTTGCCAACCACTGTATCTTCACTTGATTGTAGATATACATGGGTGTTTTCACTTAACTGTGAATAAAATCAAGATTTGTGCATAAATTTTTATAACACGTAGCTTATTTTATTCTTAGCTATACCAACTTTATGATAAAGATAAAAAACTGATACTTCTTGGCGTTTTTGTTTTTTAAAATAACTTTAAAGAAAAAGAATGAAAAAATCCTCAATTTTGCAAAAAAAAAAAAAAATATTGAAAATATTGAGCATATAAAAAGATTATATTAGGGTGGCTTAAAGACGTTTTTAGTCGGCATCTTTTGGTGTATTATTTATATCTAAACTTTCTTGAGTTCTGGAAAATACTCGAGTAATGGCCCTATTATGGGCGAAATATTAGACACGCCTATAAAAATATCTAGACCTGATAGAAAAAAAAAACTAAAAGCAGATTCGTGTTTACTACGTCAAAATTCATAAGTTCAATTATTCGTCATGATTTTTTTGCCGACTGGTGCAATTTGTCTTAAATTTGAATATAGCCTCAATTTTTGTATATTTTTTTGTTCTATGTTAATGAATTGTTATCTTTATGTTAATAAAACCAAAAGTTGATTTAAAAGATTTATTTTTTAGATTTTTTAAACTTGTAATTAATTATTCGAATAATAAAAAAATAACCGAATTTTATTCTTTATTCCTTTGATTGATCAAAGAAAATTAAAATTTTATTCGATCACATAAATAAATAAAAAAAGTGTGAATTGACAAGACTAATCATCATATTCGACCAATGCTGGACATAAGGTGCAACTCTTAACCATATTTGAATCTTTGGCTTTGGAAAAAAATATTCTATTGTAAAAAAAAAATATTGTCTTATTAATTCATTTTGAAAATAAATTAAAATAGTTTAAATAATTTTGGATAAAATAAGCATTTTTCATACTCATTTTAAAGTGTTGAGTTTCTCTCAGCTACAGTATAGCGTGATATTTTTAAAAAAGTTTTCACTTTCTTAATTTCGAAAAAAGAAAAAACTTAACCAAAAAAATCGACAATTAAAAATTTCAAGCATAAATATCTCTTTAACTAAGGACTGCACACGAAAAAATCCATGCATACTTGTTATTCTCTATTATTCTCAGTAACTATGTGTAAAATTTTATTGTAATATCATAATTGGTTTTGCTTAATATGAAAGTTTAACAAAATTCATCCAAACGCATAATTAAAATTTATAATGAAAACACATGTCTATTATATAAAAATTGCTAGTTGGTAAATATTTTGAGCCAAAAAATAAAAAAAAAAAATACAAAGAGTTTATGATCACCGAAAGGAGCCCTATAAACCGAAGAAAAAGCTTGTTTGTAGGCTGTAGGATCACAGACAAAATAATACAAATTTTAGGAGCAAACCTTTACATTTCTAGGTTGAATGTAAAAAAGATGGTTGAACTAAAAGAATTTTCTAATAGGAATGCTAGAAAAAACGTGAACGCAAAAGGGAGGACGATAATTACTGAGATTTGTTTTAAATTTTATGAATGTTGCCTAAACTTTTTACAACATTCTGGCAATGAGTTCCGTTTCACAGATATTGCGAAAAATATATCAGATAAATATCGTGTAAAAAAAATTGAAATTGTCTAACAAACTCTTGGTCTTTTAACATATTTGTACATGTAAAAAACACTTAATTCATAAAAGAATGACAAATCTAACAGGGAAATGTAACCAAATAAGTGCAGTCAGAAAAGATCCCTTCTATCATTAGAAAATACAATGAATTCCAATTTGTTTGGCTTCACATGTTTTTTAATTATTACAACAAAATGGTAACTGAGTTATATTAAACAAATGGTGCTGCTATATATCAAAGTAGGTCAATCCACTAAACTGTCCAGAGCTCTGTCCATTTTAAATGATTTGGATCATAGTAAAACAATATTTAAAGAATACTTAAAGCTGACTAAAAAATAAAATATAGTTTAAAAAGAAGTGGATCTATTTTAACAAAAATTAACCGAAAACACAATAAATCTCTTATGAAAGGTGTTCCAGAAAATATTAAATATTTTGTTAAAAACAAATAAAATTAATAATTTTTCTTATAAATTTAAAACTTGAATATTCAAAGATATTGACAGTCTTTATAATATTTCATTTTTACCAAACAAAAACTGATAGTTTTCGCCTGCAATCGGTTTTTGATTATTCCATACAATTAAAAAAAAAATCACTATTTTTGAAATAGTAATTTCACAAAATTATATTTTTGATTATCTTTAATAATATTATTTGTCATATAAATTTCGTTCATAAATTACTTTTAAAATATTGTTTAAAAGATTTTAAATACGAAAATGTTTTCAAATAAAAATATTTTATAAAATTATTGTGTCAACAAAAACAAGGTACGGTTTTTGAAATTTAGTTTTTTGAAAAACCAACTAGTTTTTGTTTTGATATAAATGGCATATGAGAGATAATTTAGTTGTACAAGTACAGTTTTTATCTACCTTGCAAATTCTTTCTAAAAATTGGCCATAGTTTTTAGAAGTTATATGCTCTTAAGGCTTTTTCATGATCCAAGTAAGCTTTGACCCCTGTAGCACATCCCGTATTACAACAGGGTGATTACAATATAATTCTTCTTAAAGCCCAGATCCTCCTCTACAATCTTCTGATATATCTTAATACAATACAAGTAGTAGTTTAAGAGATTCAGATTTATTACATATCTTTTTTTGGATAGACTATATTGTGCACTGTAACTTATGGAATCACCCACAAACATACAGTTACTTAGTATATGTATTTTATATTAAAGGAATAGACTGACAAACCTAAGTATTTTTAGTTACCGTGTTGTTGCTGTTTCATATACTTCCGCCATCATCAACATTATTATGATCATCATCACCATCTTCTGGGAGTTCAATAATAATATTAAAGACTCTTTTATGTGTATAACATCAACAGCAACTACTGCAAAAACAAAAAGAAAAAAAATGAATAAATAAAAAACAATAACAACAGTAACAGTTAAAGAAACAAAAACAACAAACAATATTGCATGGCAAATGTGAGGTTTAGACATGATTTTGAATGTGTTGTGAAGGTACAATACTTTAAATATACATCCATATGTAGGTACATGTGTAAGTGTGTAACTAAAATATATATAGACACACACACACCTTTTAAACTCTAGAAAAAAGGTATGTTTGTTGGAGTATATGAATGAATGAATATTGGTTGCCAGTAGGTGGTTTTCTCGTGTTTTAGGTATTTGTTGTTATTAAAACTGCTGTCGTTTTTGTTGTTGTATTTGTTTTAATTTTACCTCCTCGTTTTGCCAGCTATCATGTTCAACGATTTGTAAAATATGCAAATTGTTAACAGACGGAATCACCCACTTTGGTGTATAAAGTCTGAGCGAGAAAAAAAAATATTAATAATAAAAAATAGTTGGAGTAAGGGATAGTACAAAAGATATCCCCTTTCCTTTTTATGCTTTTTTTTCTATTTTGGTTAAAAAATCTAAAAATCTTAAAATCTAGAATTTTATTCCAAAAAGTTTGAGGTTTCATAAAGCATATAGACGGGGGATAAAAAAGATTCATGCAGAGATGTTTGTTTAATGGTTTGAAAAATATTTGTATTTGGTTGGTTTGGACAACATGGTAGGTTTTCTATTTAAGCTTTTAATAAATTTCGTTGATACACTCATGTGTTATGTACATTTATGTCCTTCTTTATATTTCAGAATTTTTTTGTTGTTGTTGTTGTTGTTTTTGTTGACTGCATATATCCTAACAAAGTTGACCTGGGTTTGCTAATGTTACCTCTAACCAACTATTTGGTTGTACTGGGTTTGGTTTGGTTATTGGCAGTCTCTCCTTTGTTTTGTTTTTTCGCCTTTATTATACTCTAGTTGTTGTTATTTTTGTTGCTGTATTTTGTTTTTGTACTAAATTTGGTGGCTATAGTTGCTGATTGCTTTGGCTTTACATTCAATCAATGTTTATTCGATTTGTTTTCAATAAAGTTCACATTTTCGCGTCGTGGTTTCTACTTCACTCTCATGTGTCTCTTAGTGCTGCTATGACGGGCTTTTGTTACCATTTTACAACTTATATTAGAGGGATGGAGGCAATGTTGTTGTTGACGATTATTACAACGATGTTGATGATGTTTTTGTCACCACTTTATCCTCCTACTCTCTCCCCATCTCCTGCTCCTTATTTAAAAGCTTCAACTTAATAAAAGTGTTCTTTTTTTTTTATTGTATATGTGTCTTTTATTCTTTCCTTTTCCGTGAATAGGTAGATAGATAGGTACTTTTTTTAGATGTTGTTTTTCTTGTATTTTTTTTGTGTTGGTTTTTACTATTAGTGCTCGTAATGGATTTTGCCTGTTTATAGTTTGATACTGTGTGTGAGTGTGGGTTTATGTGATTGTTTGACAGAGTTACAGTGTGGGTTTATATTTGATTGAGCATTTTGGTATGTCTAGTGACTTAGTAAATTCTTTGGTTTGTTGATTATATCCATACGTATATTTTCTGTTATCTGTATAGATTTCTATTTTAAAATATTTTAATATTGTTTTTAAGCGAAGTACTATTTTTGTATTTTGGATGACATTTTCTGTTTTATTATAGTATTTTGATATTTTTCATACACACCAATGAACCAGCAAAAATTAAATATTACTCATACGTCTGCTGTAAATTAATTGTAGATGACTTCGAAAGAAATTTGTAAAAACATAAAAAAAGTTTTAGAATAAAAAATAAAGAGAATTAAAACTTTACGTATCTTTTAAAGATTAAAACTTATATTCCATGTTAAATTGTATATGCAGTTTTAACGTTAAAATCATCTTTTATATTTAATTCATTTTTAAATTGTAATCATTATCAATCAAATTATGTTCATCAGAATGAAGTTAATTAGAATAAATAATATATAAAAAACAACCAGATTCTTTAAATAAATTATTATATCAATCAAAATATTTCATTTTACCAATAACCAAATTATAATGTTTAAAAATCTTTAGGAGCCAAATGTCAAATATTTCGTTTTTAGCTGTTTCAAATTGACTGATTTTGTGGTATTTTGTGTTATAAAATGTAATATTAAAGCTTAGGTAGTTGAAAAGTATTGTTATTTTATTATTTTAAATGATGTGTTGTTTCTCATAAAAACAATTGCCATACAAAACGATTTGAAAGTATTGAAGCCAATAACCATTAATATATTAAACAATCAAACATCCAAATAGGAATAGTCGTAAATAAACAGATTGCCATACCATTGAGTCAATAAATGAATATAAAATAGATAAAATTCCATCAGTCAACTGACAATCGTATGAAGTTTTAGACCTTACAACCAATCCACAGCGTACAGAACGAACATGAAAAAATCTGAACAAAGTGCGAATTCGTAAATGATATTTAAATTTACAAATAATAATAAAAAAAAAAAAAAATATGATTCTCTTTGTTTTGTTGTTGATTTAGATGTTGCTTTACTTATTTTCTATATTGTATAACAAATATACATCAATACTCTGCTTCATTGATTTTATTGATTGCTATTTGAATATTTGGATTTTTATTATTCCATATAAAAAAGGTAGATGAAAGGACGAGTGCATATTTATTTATTAATATATTTATATTGTTTACTAAACAGAGTTTTTAAACCATAATTTCTTCAAAGAAATTTAAAGTAGAACCGACATTATAAAATTTTAGACGTTTTCTACTTATTGAAATATAAAGTATATTCTTATTTTCCATACTTTTAGTTTTAATTCAATTTTACTGATGTGAATGCTTCCAACTATTATATATATATGTTTTTTCTGATTTTATAACTAACTGTCTACAGTTTTAAATATTTAGGTATTTTTATTAATAACATATATTAATAATTCCATAAAGAACAATATAACAAATAAAGTATGAACTATTTACTTTTACACCACGAAAATTGAGTAACTTTGGCCAGAATATCAAATATTTCCTAAAATATTATCAAATTTAATGTTTAATGTTTGGAAATGTTTTCTTTGTACCCCATATTAAATTATATAATTTTTCTATGCTAACTTTTTACTATGTTAGTTTTAAGAATTATGGTTTTTTTTATTAAATGTTTCAAGTTTTTTAATTTAGCTATTGAAAATATTAAAGTTACTGTGTACTACAAATAAATAATTGTAATAGTACAAATAAATACTATTATACAAATCATTCCGATGATAAGACTCATGGCTGGACTGGTAATCTGATTAGAAATAGATCTAAACATAATTATGTTCTAGAATATTAATGTGCATGCAACAACTATTCGCCTCGAATATTTGTTCCCCATGTTTCCCGATAACTAAGTAATGATTTTAACATTTTTTTAGCACACTGGGAGATTGTTTTCTGTTATGCGGTGACTATAATGCAAAGCATACTTTTTGGGGTTCGAGAATGAATGAATCCTACGTGAAGACAGCAGGACAAAGACAGTTATACAAAGTTCTAATTGATAGTAAAACTGACTTGAATTTTATATCCTCTGGCCAAATAATATATTGGCCTACTGATCCTAAAAAAATCCTGATATAATAGATTTTGGCATAATAAGAAAATTGAATTTTAATCATTATAATCTCTTACTATGGCAAAAATAACACATACTCTTTAAGGAATATTCGTTTTAAAACTGATTGATTAAAATATGAAAAATATATCAGTAGTCATATCCGTACAAATCCTTATCTACAGTGTCAGGAAGATATAGATGAATGTATCAAAGACTTTATACGTTTTTTTACATTTAATTGTTTTACCTTTGGACCATTCTAGGTGTCAAATCCAATTAGTAGCCAACAGACATATTTCTAATAAGAGAATGGCAACAAATAAATATCCGGCAGCAAAGCAGAGGCTGTCTACTGTAAGCAAAAAAGTGAAAAGGTTATATTGAAAGTTTAATATATATTAGATGTACAAAGTTTTTTTTCTTGGGAATACAACTAGAAACATAAAACCAAGATGGCCAAAGTCTACTACGAAATGCAAAGGGTACATGGGCACAAAGTGCAAAGGACAAAGCGCAATTATTTGCTAAAGACATAAGTAATGTCTTTCAAGCTAATTCCCCAACAAATGAATTTATTTTAGATGAGTATCATTCCCGTACTGCATCAGATGCAAACTTAATGATGAATCCTAAAGATGTTCATAAATTTATACGGGAGCACACAAAATTAAAAAAATCTCCACGATATGATTTAATTACACCACTAATGATTAAAATCCTATTGCGTGTCACCATATTTTTTTTAACTTTATTATTTAATACTATGTTAACTCTGGGAGTTTTTCAGAAAAATTAGAAAATCTTCCAATTTATAATGATACCTAAGCCAGGAAAGGATCTAACAGTTCCATCTTCATAGTAGACTTATAGCTTGCCACCTTGCTGTTAAAAATGTTCCAAAAAGTATTTCAAGGAAAAATCATACCATTTTTAAATAATAACATTATCCCAGTTCACCAGTTCGGTTTCCATGGACATCATGGCACTATCGATCAAGTTTTTAGTTTCTTTGTTGGATAATATACCTCGATGTTTTTTATGAAATATGTGCATTGTAAAACTTAATATATTAATCAAATAATGCAGTAAAATCAGAAATCTTAAATTTTAAAAATTCGCCACATATTGACTTTGATCCACATAAATTTTTTCTTAGAAAAACGTTTGGCGTTAATTTATACACTTTGCCTCTCAATGAATTTATGTAAATCTATAAAAAAATAAAAAATAATAAATTTCTTTGACACTCATCTCAGTTTTAACATATAAATCATTTTATGTGTGGTAATTATAAAGATAATCGAATAAAATTAAATATTTTTTGTTCAAGGTATTTCCTTTTTTTATTAACATTTTAAAGAAACTAGAACACCGATTTTCATGAAAATTTTCACATTATAATTTCCACATAAACTAATGATAAAATGTTCCAAAATAGAAAAAAAATATTCGCCTGAAATTAACTTTGACAAATACTTATTTTTTCTACGAAAAACTGTTGGCCGTAATTTTTCTATTTTTTTTTATCAACGGGTCTAAATAATTTTTGTTTGACTCTCGTTGCCTGAATTAAAATATAAATCATTTTGTGGTGGAGTGTGTATAGAAATAATCGAAAATATTACAAATATTTTTCCAAGGTCATCTTTTATTAATATTTTGAAGAAACTAGAAGTCCGATCTTAATAAAATTTTCCCAATAATGTGACACGTGGTCATCTAAAATTGATGATAAAAAGTCTTTGACATTAGTAAGTACATTGTTTTAAACCAGCGCCGAAAAGTTTGTTGTAATTTTCTTTTTTTGGTATATTTAAAATTTAAACATTTTTAAAGAAATTAGAGATTTTGAGTTTCTCTTTTGGCTAATTATTTTTGTTAAATAACAGCTGATTCACGTAGTTTATATAGTAGTGTTGTCAGCTTATCATTTTCTAAAGCCCATTTTATGCATATGTTCATCAATGCTATACAATCGTCCACTTTAATTTTGTTTTCTTTCTAACCACTGTCGTATAAATCCTACAATTTTGTATCTGATAATTCCATTTACTCCTTATTATTTTCTACATGAAATTCTTCTTGAATCCCGTTGTTTATGTCAGCATTCGTGAAAAGATATTCCGTACTAATTTGATCTACAAGTGTGCCAATAGTTGAAAGATTTTCATTTTCTTTCTGAATTATATTTTATAAAGTATTCGAGCAAGGCGTTCCAGGGTTTTCGAATATTAGATACTGATATTTTATCCCAGAACATAGCTAGAATCTGAACTGCATTTTTGAGATTGAAATTTTTTAGTTTGAGCTCCAAATTTGTTCCCTTCTCGCCTAGCAAGTTGGTAAGCAGTTGTTTTTTATAATTTAATTTGACCAAGTTGACAACATTTTGATCTAACGGTTAAATAAGCGCAGTGCAATTCATTGCTATAATTAAACCGTCATAATTTTTTAGTTCCTTAACTGCGTGACACGTCGTGGTATTTAAAAGCAAACCTGCTTTTTGCGGAAGACCTTTTGAAGCCAAAAATTCTCGTAATTAAAAAATGTTTACTTATGAACAACTTACTTTTACCAATTGGTGAAAATTAACTTATGTGGGGAACAAATTCTTGATGGAACCAGCCCTTGAATATAAATAATGTCATCCAGGCGTTATTATTGGAGTTGTATATTACAGGATTATTGAAAAAGCATTTAAACGCACGTAGGTTTACCAACAACAAACAAATTTAGTGAGTCTGTGCTATTCGCATTTGAATAGGGCAAAAAAGTTATTCGCTCTTTACATATTTTTCTTCCGGGAGCCGTTTTTGGAAGCATTCTTAAAACATATTTACACAACAAATGATACGAATAAACTGATAAAATTGAAGATCAAAATCATCCAAGAAGGTTAATATACGGGGATTTGCCTTTTTCGGTTATAGACATTGTGATAAAATTTTAAAAAACAGATAAAAGTCGCGAAAATAGAATCCGTGTTTTGCACACTGTCGTGATTGTAGAACGTGCAATTTTAAAAATTAAGCCGCCGCGATAATGGGTAGTTGCGATTACCGAGTTTACATTGCAGTTATTTTTGGACACCAGAAGTTGGCAAAAATATGTACCTACCTATGTATGAAAATAAAAAAAAAAAACAAAAAAATTTGCCGTTAGTGAGATTTGGGCACAAATTAGCCATTCGTTTTTAATGGCTAATGTCTTTCTAAGTGACAAAAACTTTTATTTAGTATAAAATATCTTTTCAGAAATTTTATTACAAAAAAAAAAAAAAAAAAAATAACAGTAAACCAACAACCCTCTGGTTGTTACTCCAGCGCTCTTGCCAACCACGTGATTGCAACATTATACTATTGAGAACTTGTATATGTAATATAGAGTAGGCAAATAATAATGACCTCTCATTACCAAGAAACTACTTATTGAAGATATTTGCCACTACTAAAACCCAAAATATTTTTGCTGGATACCATAACTAATATTTGCTTATGTGTTGCAATATATATACATATGTACCCTAAAAAGACCTTATATCCAAAATAGGGTAATTTATTGATTCAAAATAATCAAAATATTAAAAAAATTAAAATTTTTTTATAAATATATGATCAATATATAATAAATGTCATCATTATATATAGTTTCCTTCTATATTTTTCCAATTTTAATTTGGATTCCTAAAATTTTGCTTTTTATTTATTTCATGTTCTTTTTTAAAGAATTAATCATTTACAATTTCTGTTTTGTTCTAGTAATTGTTTATATTTTTGTCTGATTTATTTGTTAGATGAGATGATAATTTAGAGCTTTTTTGTTTATAACAAAATGCTAGTCATTGTAATTGTAAATACCAATAATGCATGTATACACATGTATATACAATACTATTTAAAATTCATAAAGTTTTAATAAAAATATCTTTACAAAGTATATATGTATAACATTTAAAATAATTTACCATTAATTATACAGATTTTTATTCGTGTAACACAGTTATTAATTTGACATATGTATGTTAACAGTTTAGTTAAATATATTTATTTTTAAGTACATAATTCTTTATTATCTTGTGTACATATTATTCCCGGAATTTATAATTTGTTTAAACATACTTTGGAAAACCAAAAACTATTGACTAACTAGTGTCAGTATCAATGTTTTATGTTACCATCATTAAGTGTACTTTAGACGTTGATAAGTTTTCTATACTTTTACCAACAGATTGAAAGTTTTATTTTTACTATTTTTTTAAATTTTAGTTTTTATGCCTTTGGGACTGAATAAAGAATGAAAGACTTTGATATTTCTATCGGCTTTTAATGTTTTTTTCCTACTTGTCTTGATATTGATGTGTAATTCTTAACTTTTTCTTTAACAAGCTTATTTAAACTTTGATATATAGAGTTGTTTTATATTTAACATTTTGTTGACATAACATTTGTTCTGTAGAAAAGTTTTCTTCTTCTACACTCTCTAGTTTGTATATTGATGTGTACGGGTGAAGGTATATTTATTAGGGAGATGTTGTGTTCTATAATACATTTTTTTAAATATAAAATAAATAGCAAAGATAGGTTTTGAAAAAAAAAACAAAGAAAAAATACAGTTTTTGAATAAAAAAAAAAAAAAAAACATACCCAGAGAAATATCGATCACATTCGTGTACAAAATGACACCATTTAATGTCAGTAGTGTATCCAGTCCGCATATTTTCAAATTCTACTCTGTGTGCTCAAATAAGCAACGAGGAATTGATATTGTATTGGTATCAATCTGACGACATCATTGTCGAATCATTAAAAAAACTTTATTTATTCAGTTCTGTTAGATTAAAAATTATAAACGAATGTTGTCAAAAAGCCAATACTGTAAATTGTCAATATGATCATAACCGTTGTGGACTTTGCATAGAAATTGTTCCACGAGTAAATGGATTCTTTTTATGTTGTTATATGTTATATCAATATATGATGTAGGTTTCTTGGTTAATTTTGCTAATGTGGTTTGAATTTGCTGGAATCAAGACTTAATTGAATAGTGACAGAGAAAAACTGCCTCAGATTTTAGTAAAAAAGACTTGCTAGGCAATTATAAGTATACAACTATTAAGGTTACTCAATAAGCATTCTTGCAAAAGTTGAAATCAAATGGATTTCTAGCTTTGAAACTGGTTCAAGTTTCGAAGTTTTATTTTATTTCAATAGGGTTCTCCTATAAAGAAAAACAACTTTTCAGTTGAATTTAAATTAATGTTATATGAAAATTGTAAATTCAAGTATTTTTGTATCTTTTAGTTTCAATCTAAAGTGTAAAAAAAATTTATAAAAAGTACGGTTAACCAGTAAAATCGATACCAAAGTCAAATATCTATGGCGCTAGCGCAATGATCTCTACTTTGTGGGTTTAAAGAGGGAGTCATATATAAACTGTTAAAAGCGGATGAAATGATCACATGGCGGCCTCATGCTTATGGTATAATTAAGTACTCATTACTTTGCAACGTATGAAATAACTAGATAAATAAAAAAAAATTGTTGTGTTATATTATAAATCACCCTAATGTATACATAAATGTAACTATCAATATGTTTGTATATATATTTTTTTATTTCTAAAATAAACAATAATTTGCATATTGATTGTGAAATATGTAAATATTTATAGTAGAATAAAATAAAAAATTAATGTAAACAAGCTAAAATAAAAATGCTGAATATTTTACTCTATTCCTATACATACATATATACATACATATATACATAAGAAATAAATCTTGATGATTAAACTTGAAATAGAAAAATATTCTTTAAATTTTAAAATAAAATATTGTGGTAATTGTGACAAAGTCAATAATTTTTAAAACCAATAAACCAAACGATATTATAACGACATCGAAACGATATCATCTAGGTTATAATAATAATTTTTATATCACAAAAGATAATCGTTTTCGAATCTAAAATATAGTTTTTAGGGTCTAAAGCAGTCGTTCTCATAAGCATTAGCTACACGATCCCTTGAAGCATTACAACTCGAAAACGATTCACAACAATTTTTTTCGTATTAATTAAATACGAAGTCAGAGGTTTGAAATATGATTTTAAACAGTGTTGCCTGCAGGTGGGAAAAAGTGGCTAAATTAGACTTTAAAAAGGGTGAGAAAATGCTGCTAAATGGGCCCAAAAGTAAACCCAGAAAAAAGCTAATATTTTTTTAATTGAAAACTTATTTTTATTAATTTATTTATTTATTTTCTGTTCTCATTTGTTTTGATATTCCTTTTAAAGATATTGTTATAAATTTATAAGTAAAACTTAGAACGGCTGCCAACAAAATGATTTAATGAATAATTGTCCACAAAATTCCTATACAAATTTGGGTTATATTTCATATGAAAAATTACCTAATATTTTGAAATAATTTTTCATCATTTATGTATCTATAATTCGTTTTCAATATCTTGGTGATTTTTCGCTTTTATAAGATTCTTTTTAATTATATTCACAAATAGTTTCAGTGGTTATTAAAGTTTATTAAAAAAATAAAACGCTGCCATATTTTCACTAGGAAAACGAGTAAATTTCGAAATTTTTAGGGTAGTTCCTGCATTATTAGTCAGTTTAAGATTTTTAAATTCATTTAGAAAGCAGAAAAAACGTATTATAATGATTTATATATATATATATATATATATATATATATATATATATATATATATTCATATTCATATTCATACAAAGTAATGATTTATTCAACATTTTTAAATTTATTTCCCTTTTGTTTTTCGAAATTTTGACTTTGATGTCAATTGTTTTAATTTTCTTTATTCAAGACTTTAATATTTTTTTACAAAGTTCGAACTGCTTTAAAACTCAAGAAGTTATTACGCATTTTCTAAACTTTATTAAAAAAATCTTTGTATATTTTAAGACAAAGTTTTTTTCTATATTCTTTACTTTTTGAAGAAAAAATCTAAAATGTATGAAAAGTTTTAATAAATTATTACAGATAAAATCGATTTAGAATTTATATAGATGATGTTTACAGAGAAAACCACAGAGGGGCGCTGAAGAGTGTTGATAATGGTCGTGGATGACTAGAAAATGCTGTGTCATTTTTCGAGTGATTTATCACTGTATCGGCGTGTAATTACGAGGACGGATCAATAAGTCCATGACTTTTCGAACTTCTCTCGTAGTTATATGAAATGCAACACTATTCCCATCAAGTACAACCTATTAATAGACTATTATTAATTTTGTCGTCATTTAATTTGCGTTTAAGATCTGTTCAAAACATACAACCTCGTGTATTTTTCTAAAAATGGAAAAAAGTGAATTTCGAATGCTCATTAAACATTATTTTTTGCGAAAAAAAACCGTAATCAAACCAAGGAAAAGCTCTATAAATACTATGGGGAGTCTGCACCATCGATTTCAATGGTAAAAAAGTGGTTTACTTACTTTCGTTGTGGTCGCACAAATACGAATGACGCTGAGCATTCTGGACGGCCAATTGAGGTCAGTAAACCCAAAAATGTCGAAAAAATCCACGATATGGTGTTGGCCGACCGAAGAGTAAAAGTGCGTGAGATTGTTGATACCATAGGCATTTCATATGGATGTGCGGTTTCGATTTTAAATGATCAGCTTGATTTAAGAAAGTTGTATGCAAGATCGGTGCCGCGTTTGCTCTCAATTGACCATAAACGTAAACGTGTGATATCTTCAAAGGATTGTTTGGAGTTGTTTAACCGCAATCCGAATGAATTTTTGCGGCGTTTTGTAACTGTGGATAAAAAATAGATCCAATACTGTACTCCGAAGACCAAGCCACAGTTTAAACATGGGTTTCTACGGGTAAACCCGCTCCGAAGAATGCCAAGATAAGTTTGTCGGCCAATAAGGTGTTGGCAACAGTTTTTTGGGATGAGCGAGGGATAATCCACATCGATTACCTTCAAAAGGGAAAAACAATAAATGTCGAATATTATGCCAACTTATTAAACCGATTTAATGAGGATTTAAAAAGAAAGCGACCCCATAGAAAAAAAGTTATTTTTCATCAAGATAATGCACGGGTGCACACGTGTGCAGTCTCATTGGCAAAACTGTATGAAGTGGGCTACGAATTGGTACCTCATCCGCCATATTCTTCGGATTTAGTCCCTAGTAACTACTTCCTATTTCCAAACCTAAAGAAATGGCTCGGTGGAAAGAGATTCAGCTCCAACGATGAAATTATTGACCAAACAAATGCATATTTTAAGGACTTCGAAAAATCTTATTTTTTACGCAAAGTAAATGACGACACTTGCTCAAAATTGATGGTAATAGTGTTGCATTTCAAATAACTACGAGGGAAGTTCGAAAAGTCACGGACTTATTAATCCGCCCTCGTATTTCGAAATTTCGATTTTATAATAATATCGTTTTCTGCAATACAATATTAAATTTCAAACGATACCTAAGATGATATCATTGTCACTATCATATCACTTTATTGTTTATTGGGAATATAGAAATCCATTCCAATTAAGCTTAAGCCTAAAAATAGTTTTCATAATTTTGAAAAAATTTTGTCTTAATAAATATTTCAATTTTAATACAAAAAATCTCTGTATTTTATTTTTATTCAAATGTTTTCATTACCATCATAACAATTGTTTTGTGCTTTCACATGACTGAATCATTATTATTAAGGTAGTGTTTATTTAGAAAAATTACAACCCGTATTATTATACTGACTTTGAGGTAGAAACTGAAAAAAATACACAACACGAAACACATTTTTGTAAAAAGGATAATAACAATGTTCAAAAGGTGATAATCTATAAAGGTAAGAAGCAGAAATAAAACAATGGAAGAAAAATTTTGAATCTTGAACTACTTACATACTACAATGAAAAACAGAAAGGGGCGTTTTTGTGTGAAAAGCGAAAAAACTCATTGAAGAAGAAACGAAAGTGCTAACTAAATATTCTATTTTAAGACTTAAATGATTTTCCATTTCATTCAGGGAAATTTCGAAGAGGAGTTAATGAAGAAAAGGTATTGTCTAACCCACAAAAACCACAATTTATTTATAAATTTTTTAATGTATTAAATATTTTTTTTTTGTTTGAGCAAAACATTGCTTTAGAATTTTCATTTCCATTACAAAAACCTAGTGGATCCACATTGTTTGTTTTTGTGTTTTTTTTATATTTTGTTTATTGTTGTTTTTTTCCAGAATAGCTTGTATGTTCATTTAAATGCGAATGGTTGGTTGAATGAATTGTAGCATATAGTATAAAGGAAGTGTTATAAATGCGTCATTTTGCTTTAATATGCAATCAACTTGTTTAGTGATGTATGCAATAATGCATTGTTTTTCTTTACTCGTATGTATAATGTATGTATATACATAGTTAGTCAGTCATTCATCAATTTGAATTTTGTATTTCGTATTTTTTATTTTTTTTTTTGTTCGTATATACACCTTCATAAGTATGTGTACAAATATACAAATTCAAAGTAATTCACATGTACTTGCTTGAATTAAAACATTTTCATTATGCGAAGATATGTATTATGCACTCTATTGTCTAACATATTGTTATTAAAATAAACAAAGCATAGGAAATTGTTTCAAAATAATTATTTTAAATATGTAAATCTGGAAAGTTCTGTTAAGGTTTTCAGATATATTTAAACGTATAAGAAAGAATATTCCCTGCAACCTCTTGTATACTCACAGTGTACGTAAGATTTTAAAAAAATATACACCATTGGAAAAGTATATTTTCATATATATGCATTATTACTAAGTTTTTTCCAATTAAAGTTGAGAGAGTTGTAAAAGAGGGGTGATAAAAAAGTAGAAAAGGGTTCAATATTTTGAATTTCTTTACTTATTTTTTGTTTGAGTTTTATACATAACTACTACAATTTACTTTATTTGCTAAATTAATTTTCATTCATATTTTTACTATAAACCAAAAATATAAATTTTAAATAAACGTTCTGTTTTGAATTAAAATTAGAATTAATCGTTATTTTTGAATAAAAGAATAGAAAAATAAATCGTAGTTTTATGACAACCATTATAATTTTACGATCCCTGTTTATTACTTTTGAAATTCTACACTGGTTATGGGTATATCAATTTACATGTCTTGAATTTGAAACTTTCAAAAAAAAAAAAAAAAAAAATAAAAAAATAAAAAAAAATTAATATAAAGTTAATTTTTGGTGAATAATTTTGGAGTGGAAGAGTTAAACAAAATATATACAAACATAATAGTGAACGTATGAATATGGCTATCGCTGTATTACAGTTACTCAAAGTTTTATTCGCCCTCTCTGCTTTAAAAAAATTTAGGAGGAAAAAAAGGATTTTTGTTGGTTATTTTATTTTTCACGAATTTTGACGAATTTTCGTACTCTTTTCGTATATTTAATAAAAAAAATCTTTGAAAAAATATTTTGAAAGGTAAGGACTACACACGAAAAATTTAGTGTATATAATTCAAGCTATAAAATTGAAACCAATGGGTCCAACTTATTGAAATTTTGATTTTTTAAAATTCAAATTTTAAATTTTAAAGAAAATTAATATTTTATTCGTTTATAATGAAATGTTTCATATTTGCTGGAATACTATTGTGATTTCGATTTCTTTTTTTTTTTTTGTTGGAGTGTGTACACATTTTTAAACCTTATTTTTTTAGTCAGTTTTAAGTATTCTTTAAATATTTTTTCTATGACTTAATACATTTAAAACGGACAAGTTCTACACAGAAAAGTGGATTGGGCTCCTTTGGTATATAGCATCACTGTTTGTATGATATAACTCAGTTACTTTTTTGTTGTTATAATAATGAGAAGAAAGATGTGGTCAGACAAATTAGAATTCCTTGTGTTTTCTAATGATAGAAAGGAATAATTTCATAATTTTGAAAAAAAAGTCTTCTCTTTTGCTTTCACATTATTTCTAGCGTTCCTATTAGGGTATTCAATAGACTAACCGTTATTCCATCATCCGATTAATTTTCGTCGATTAACTATTCGAATTATTTAAAATTGTTAGTTTTCCAATAACGAATAAACCAAATAATTTGGGTTGAATAACCGTTTAAACGAAATTTATTTTTTTTGAGTTTATTTAGAAAATATTTATTTTAAAGGCAAAATTATGTTAACTATACCTTTCTTAAAATTTCTATTATGCAAAAGTGTTATATGAAAAATAATATTGTAACTTTATAAATATTTAAATATATGACAATAGAAATCATTGTTCCTATCATTACCATTATTCAAATTGGAGCAAAGTAACTTTAAATTTATACATTTTAATATATTTTAATGTAAATAGCTTTCATCAGATTTGGAAAAATAAAATCAACATAATGTATACATTAACCCAGCATGAATTTTGACGTTTATGACAAAATTTATGTAATTCGTTCTCACATAGAAAATAGAGTTACATTAAACAGGCTGATTTATTAAGTAAAGATAAGTCATGAGAATATTTTGTAGTACTGCGTGAAAAAGTAAAATTTTTTCCATAGAAATGAGGGAAAGAATTTATAACATCAACATTTTGTGAACAAATTTAATCTACATTATGTATATAAACAATTATTTTAACAGAATAAATACTATAATTGGTGTTATTTGTGTGCTTTGTTTGTTTTAGTGAGACAATTTGGTTAATCGAATAATTTGCCATTAAGCGATTATTAACTAGTCAGCTTTTAAACTCAAATAATTATTTGTCGAATTAACCGATTAGGAGACGAATAATTGAGTACTCTAGTTCCTGTTTTGAACTTTTTTTACTTTGTAAATCTCCAGGTCAGCTTCTTTAACTTTTCTGATTAAAGATACAGACAAATTTAAAGAATGGGCCACATTCCATCCAGAGATGTAGAGATTTTTTCTAAAAATTTTTATTTGCTATTCTATACACAGAAAAAGTCACCAATCACCAAAATAATTTAAATAAAAATTGTTTAAATTTGCACCTTTCGCCAAAATGATTATATCAATTACTAGTAACTGTAAAAAAAATTGTCCAAGTAAACAATTTATTAAATCAAGTAGATTAATGAATTATTAGATCAAGTAGAACTTGAATTGCTTGAATATATTAAATAAATTTTGATGTAAAATGAAACAAAAAATATAAGGTAACATTTTTTTAAATTGTTGGATTTTTTGGATAATAAACTTTTTTTTTTCAATATAATAGTTCTAGTTCTTTTTAATTCATTTCTACCTAAATATTAATAGTTTAAAATTGAAAAACCTCTAAAATTTAGAATAATTTTTCCTTCGTACTTTATTTGAAAGATGAGTTTTTCTTGAAATCTTTTTAAAGTTGGGCTTGAAAATATAATTCTTAAAAAGTGAGTTGTCGTAAAAAGATACTTTTAATAAGCATGTAAAAAACATTTTCCGAATAAAAACATTTTATAGCTTTTATAAAAGTCGTATTATCTGAGTATTATTTTCGTACTTATTACACTTCTTAAAATTTTTTTGCTACTTTTTTTTTGTTCAGGAATTATTTATGCCCTTCCATCACTATGTAAATACGTATTCACTCATTGTAATTGAAATATGAGTTGTTTTCTATAAAATCATTTACTGACTGTAGATTTCATTGCTGTTGTTAATTTTTTTTTTGCTGCACGTAATAAATAACACCATAAAAGCTTTTTATTCAAACAAACATAGAACATTGAAAAGTAAAAAAAGTGAACCTTTATTAAGACACAACAAAAATATGAATGCAAAAAATAACAAACCGACAAAAAATGAACCTGAGTATATATTTATTTGCTCACTTGTGGTTTTTATTGTTTTCAACCATTTTTTTTTTCTTTCGTAGTAGATTTAAAACAATGTGTGTGGGGATGTGTTAGTAACAAAGCATTTAAAACAAACCTCTTTGACAATGGATTTGTTTTTTTTTTAATGCTTTTGTATTTAGATACTGCTCATGTATGTAAAAAATATACACACGTACACACATACCAGCATACATAGAACTCACTTATAATCACTCTCTTTTACTAACTCACACATTTACCATTGAAATCTTTATGAATGCAAACAAATATTCATTTATTCATATATACAAACACATATATGTACATGAATATTGAAAAGCCTCTTTTATTATATGTGTATATACCCACATACGTACAAACACATAAATACATATGTTTGGCGTTGTTTTATTGTGGCGGAAATTGTGTGTTTTTTAACTCATCAGGAAATTGCCAACAATTTTTGTTATTGTTGTTTTGTAGAGTTTTAGTATATGTTTTATATGATATTGTTGTTGGTGTGCATATATATTTTTTTTTAATATTCCTCACTTCACACTTTAAGTATTCTTTTTCTCTAGGCTCCCCATAATATTTTAATTTAAATATTGTGTTGCGTTAATGTGTCTTTATATTTGAGTTTCTGGTTGGGAATATTATTGTTAGCTGCCATATTTTTATTCGCAAAAATTATTGCGTGTCTGTCTGTCTGACAATAGGTGTGTGTTTACATTATGTGGATTTATATTCTTGTTTAGAGTTGTTATTTTAAAACACATATTAATTTTTTCAACGTTATTATTTTATGTGTGTTATATTTTTCACTTATTTATATGTATGTGTGTTTATGTGTATTTATAAGCTTAATGTTTCGTTTATTGAAATTGAAAGTTGTCAAGTGGTTAAAAAACATTTTAGAAAAAAAAGGAAAAAGTAAACAATAGTATTAAAAAAATGTCATTTATAACATGCTTACCGCTTAAAAAGGCACGCATGGATTTTAATGGATATTTTGTTAAAATGATTTAAAATTTGCGAGCAATATAAAAAATAAAATAATTGTTTTCTATAAACTGCGGATAATTGACATTTCAATGATAAGTATTTTAATTGGATTTTTTATTTGAATTTCATAAAAAATAGCGAAAATTAAAATTGTAGTTATTTTAATAATCTAGTTTTAAATGCAAAATACAGTAGAAGGGTTAATAAGGTATCTCACACGCCACCAAGTTTTGTTACAAACTATGTACAAAAATGATATTATTGTTAATGGTGTCTAGTATCATAGGGGCCATTGCCAATTATCATGAAAACGTAGTAATAATTTTTAGGGCACTTGTTGATATTTTTTTACTGCAGGAGTGCTGGTGACGGTCGTGCTTGACTAGAAAATGCATTCCATTCTGCCGAGTGTCCAATAAAATTTTTACAATGTATTCTTTTACAATTATTCAATAAACTCAAGCCGAAATACAAAAGTTCTAAAAAAACTATAAAAAAAGTTCAACAAAAACATATAAACTAATTGAATTTCAGCAACAGACACGGTGTAAAATGTTACTTGACTCTCATGTTAAGTATTTTTAAAAATAGAAACTAAACATAAGGGACGAATCAAATAACAAAAAAATTGTTTACTGCTACTTGATAAGTAATAACAATTATAAATTGCTTGATTTAACCTAACTGGTGGCTTTAAGCTTAAGAAAAATTTCAATGTTCAAATTGAAATGCCTATAGCTTTTGATTCGGAAAATATTTTTTCAAAATTCTTTCTTTACACAACTGTGCTACTTGTTGTTAATGAAATAAAAAAAATTCCAAAAAATCGAATGAAACTTTATCCCACTGTAGGGAACAAACTTCACCAAGGCATGTTAAAATGTAAAAATTTTAATATTTGAAGCCTAATATCTCTTAAATTAAAAGAGATACGAAATACGTAAGACATATCTTACCGACCAGTAGAATCCTTCTATATAAAGATCTTTCAAATAGTTTCAGATATAAGGAATTAGGATTGTTTTAAAAAAATTTTGTACCCTAGGTATCCAATATTGGGACCCTGTTGACTCGCCTCCTATAGGTCTGTATGGTCTAAGCTCAAAACTTAAACACTCCTATACCTCTAATATTACTGTGTGAAATTTCATTAAAATCAGAGTAGTCGTTCCGAAATTAAATAATTATATGCATTTCATTTTTTAATCGCATACTGTGCGTCCGTGGTATTTAGTGAAGAAAAAAATTTTTGTACTATCGGTATCTAGTTTTAAAGGAACATTTTTATGCACTACCTCAAACTCTGATTTTGGTGAATGTTTATCGGTGTCATGTTTTAGATGAAGCAGGCGGAAAATGGGGATTACATTGTATATGATGGGGACCTTCCTGGCCGGCCAAAATAGTTCGAATATGAAGAATTGGAGGTTTTGCACGACCATGACTCATTGAAAACTCAAGAGTAGAATTATAGAATAGAATTATTGGGAATAGATTTAGTAACAATTTCTAGATATCTAAAAGCCACATGAACTAAGGCCAAGAAACTTCAAAAGGCGATTTTCATTTAATGCATCAAAATGTGGATCTATTATTGTGAATCAAAAAACGCAAAAATCATATATGAAGCCCGGGAAAGTAAAAAAAGTCAACAAATAAGTCAAATATCTATGGCCCTAATATAATGTATGAAACAATTAAAAACAAGTGTTCTATTTGAGGAGTGCATTGAATTAAAAAATGCCAGAATATGTGGTCAGACAGTAGTTCATAATTTTCAAATTATAAAAATACCCGTCCTTATATTGAGTGTAATCTGTAAATTCCCGGAAAGCCAGCAAATAGCCGTGGGTTCACATGGATCAGAGCTATAAATGAATCATTCTTTTTTAATTTTAATTCGTTACAAATTAGTTAAATTTTGAATTAATTCATTTCACAATAAAAAAGAATTGAATGAAAGTTGAATCAATTCAAACGAATTAGGCAGAAATGAATTTCAATTCGTTTCCAATACAAATAAATTTGTAGAATGAGTGAATTAATTCAAAATGAATTTAATTCAAATGAATTGAAAATGATTTGCAATTTACTTTGACAAATTCATTTGAATTAGAAACGAATTGCAATTCATTCTACAAATTCATTTGAATTAGAAACGAATTGCAATTCATTTGACAAATTCATTTGAATTGGAAATTAAATGCAAATTTTAAATTTCATTCAATTCATTTTTGTGTGTGAAAAGAATTAATTCGAAATTTGTTAATTTGGTGAATGAATGATTCGCGAATTAATTCAAAAATGAATGATACATTTACAGCTCTGATATGGACAATACTTTGAACAATATCTCAATATATCTTAAAAAAAAAATAAATAAAATAAAAATAAATTTTCATTAAAAATCGGTGGGAATTAATACATATACATTAATTTTACATAAACATTTAATTTGCCTTTATAATAATCGAAATATATCATAGACTTTTAATTAGTTATTAAAATATATTTACCAGAAGTTATCTAACTTTTTTCTTTATATTTTAAGCTTCTTAAGAACTTCATTTGATTTCCTATAAATTAATAAATTTTAATAAGAATAATGGTCATTTGTATATATGTATGTATATGATGAAATACTCTTTGCCACTCATATGCAAGTTAAACAATAAATTAAATTATATAATTTTTCATTAGTAGCATTAATTGTGAAATTATCATTAAAATTCAACTAAATGCAATTCCAATCGTTAAACTTTAATATTATTAAAATATTATAAATACTTCCGAATGTATATTTAATTATACCTACGTATGAATTTGAATTAATTTTCTAAGGAAATAACATATAGTAAAACAAATATTCTTACTTAAATACATACAAACATTTGTTTTGCTGTAAGTTTGATTGTACGTATGTATTTAACTAATGTTTAAGTAGGGAACGTTCTGCAGACTTATATAAAGTAGATTAAAATATCATGCATATAATACAACTATTAACATTACAACTACATGGTAATATGTAGTAGTAGTAGTGGTAGTAGTAGTAGTAACGCTACCATTTTAACTTCTATGCGTACATTAGACTGCACCAAAATTAACCTTCTTTTGAATACTGAACGTAACTCACCCCAGAATCGTTCATTGAATTTTAAAAATATATTGTGTGAAATATTAGAGATATCGGATATCGTTAACCCATGCCGCATCGGACTTGAAGTTTGTATGATACGTTTATATGAGGAAAATATGGCTTTTTTACAGTTTTTAGAAAATTTTCGCTACTAAGTGCTTTGCTTTGTCAAATGTCAAAAAGTCATAACCTACATACAATTATCTATCCAACCAGATATAAAAAGAGAAAATCGTTTAAACAATTTTTAAGTTATTATGAATTTCCAATACCATTAATGTGTTTTAGGAGTGTACAAAAATTTTTAATTTTTTTTTTAAAAATTGTTTAAATAAAATGCTATTTTTAAATAAATTACTGAATAATTACTGAAAAATAGGTTTTTTTTTATCTAGGATAATTCGAACCCCTTTCCATGCTTGGTTAAAAAATTTTGATATTTTTTAAAACTACTTCAAAATTCTAATTTCAAACTTTTAAAAAATTTTGTTAAACAAATTTTGAAAAGGTTAGAATAAAGATATGCTGGTTTATAGGCAATACTACAGGAAATAAAATAAAAAAGAATTAGGTTAATACCTTGTATGATTAAGCCGTAACTGTGTAAAAGCATATTTAGCGGTTCTTAGTTATAAAGTTAATTTTTTTTTAGAAAGTGAATTATTACAGAATAATATTAAACATATCTCAAAAAATATATTCTGAAGCTTGTAGAAAATTGGACAGGGATAATATTTCAAAATCAAAAGTCAAAATTTGGAATATTTGAAAGTTTTAAGGAATACATAACGAAAACTTAGTTGTTTTTATCTCGACCTCGATAAAATTTATTCCTTAAGTATTTGTAAAGTAAATTTTATTAATTAATATCGTAAGCAAATAAAAGGATAATTTTCTCATTCTGACAAGTAGAGTCACAGTAGACCATTGAAATTCCTCATGGAAATCATTGCATCCAAATCCAGAATAAAACAATATTTTATTTAAAAATTTGAAATATTAAAATTTTTAATTTTTGACCTTCTTATTTTATTTAGTCGGAATATTAGTTCTAAAAAAAAGAAAAAAACTTTATAACTATAAAACTGCAATAAATGCCATTTTACCGAAATCCGTAAAATTCAAATCGCAGTTACGGATTAGTCATATAAGTTTTGACCTAACTACTTATTAATTTTCTTTATTTTAAATTTATTGTAGTTATATCTATAAACCTCCATAGTTCTATTCCAATTTTTTTGAAATTTGTGTAACAAAATTTTTAGAAGTTTGAAATTGGAATCTTGAAACAGTCTTAAAAAATCAAAATTCCCTAGGATGGGAAGGGGTTTGCATTATTCTGGAGGAACAAAAACCTATTTTTCAGTAAATATTGTTCAAATTTAATTAAAAATATCATTCTATTTAAACATTTCTTAAAAAATTAAAAAGTTTTTTGTACCTCATATAAACTCACCATACAAAAATTTAGGTTCGATGAGACACGGGTTAACGATATCCGATTTCTCTAATAATTCACACAATATATTTTTACAACCCAATGAACAATTATGGGTTAAGTTACGGCCAAAATTTAAAAGTCGGTAAATTTTTGCTGCAGTCTAATATACATGCATGTAACTATAGATATGCTAACAACAATATTACATAATAATTACAATTATTATGCTGATTTTCATTTTCGAAATTTTGCTTAAAGTTATAAAATGAAAATTTGTTAATTTAAACAATAATTATAAAATTTGTGATAATTTATAAAATACTATACTTACCATTCCAAATTCAAATAACTTAAGCAAATACATTTTGCTCTATATATATATATATATCTCACATACACTCAAATATATTTAAATGCTTTTAATATACAAATACATATACATATAAATGTATGTGTAAATGAATGAGTAAGTAAATCTAAGAGAGTGAACATCTAAAACAATTATTATAATAGAAAATTGTAATTTCCATTGGTATGAAAAGCAGTAAAAGAATTGTAAAAGTAAAGATTAGCCTAAATATAGGCAATGATTTGTTAAAAGCAGACAAAGATGTACGAGTAAATACTATATAGGTGCCAGTATTGCCGTTTGGTTATATTTGTTACGTTTTTCGTAACTTTTTAAAGCACGTTTATTTTTTGTTTTTAACCTTAACTTTTGATTCCTTTAATAAAATTTAGTACTACATATGTGTAAAAATTATATTTAGAAATTAATTTTTAGGTTCTAGAATAACTCTATTTTGAAGAAGACTCAATTTTGAAATTTCCTAACAATCTTCTGATCTCCATGGCGGATGAAACTATTCTGTTTTTTGTTAATACATTTTCAGTCTTAAAAATGTAATATTAGCGGTGTTTTCATTACAAACTAATATTACAATAAAAACAAAATAGAACACACGTATTGTTCATCTCTTTGTGGCGGACTATAGAAAAGTGGAATACTTAAGTAATGTGCTTTTGAATATGTTAAAAACTAAATCGTGTGGTTTTCGTCATAAAAAAATATCCACATTGATTGTCACACTTTAAAAAATATCGTCGGAGTTATATAAAAATAATTGCTTTTTATATTTAATGATTATATTTTTAACGATAATATTTTTATATCATAAAATTATTTAACACTGAAGAGGCTCAATATTTTATTCAGAAGATCATAACTGATTAATAAAATAATTTTATATTTTTACTCATGCAGCATTCACTCCTTGATAAAAAGATAAAATACTAAATTCTAATTTAAGTCCCGGCGATTATTACAAAAATATTTTCGATATGAAGAACGCTAAAGAAGCTTCATTATTCAACAACATAAAAATGCAATATGTATTTTCAAATGCATATGTTGAGGGAACATTTAGGCTATTAGTCTTATAAAATTAGATTTAAATACGAATTGATGATGACCAGGGAAACCAAAAAATGTTATAAAAAGTGTTTTATATGCATTAAAAATGTTTCTAAAATCGGAAAATATATTCCTAAAATTAAAAATATAATTTTTTTCTTTCAAAATTCTAAATTATCTAATATTCATGTTAAAAAATGATATGATTTTAATTATCATTTCAAAGCTAAATTTCTATAAATTTATAAAATAAAAACCATTAGGGAATCGGGTTTGAAAATATAAAATATATCACGGTAGAAAGAAAATTTCACTAATGGCAGATTATGTAAAATTTCTTTAAAAAGTTGTCTCTTAAGTATAAAATACGGAAAATCTTTAGTGTAATATACGCAAAATTATGCTTTCAATTATAAAACATACAAAAATATTTCATTTAATAAACTAGAATATGCTCTAAAATAAGGATTTTGTATGAAAATATGACAAAATTTGATGCAAAATCTCAAATATGCAAAATTATGCTATTAGGACTAAAATATGATGTAACAAAATGATGTCAAAGCTCATAAAATTGTCTGAAGCCAAAAAATAATCAACAGTTTTTTTTTTCATATGAAGCCCAGGAAAAAGTATGATTTTTCATATTTTTGGTTGCCCTTATGAAAACTAAAGAAAAATATTGTCCAAAACTATGGATCAACTAAAGCATATTTTTGAATTAATTTATTCTTTGAAAAAAATTGTAACATTTTCGACAATAAACTGTAACTTTTTGCAAACTATCCCTGGCAATACTGATAAGTACATACATAGTACAATATGTGTATTAAACAAAACCTTGAAGCTAAAAATTAGAATTTGTAAATTAAATTTAATTGTTATTCAAATTTATTTATGATATAGGATTAGATTTTGGTAAGATCCTTTAAAGAATAAAACGAAATCAAAGAAAATCTTTATAAGCTTAAGAATATTATCCTTAAATTAGGCAACAATTGTTTGAAATTAAATCCTAAAAATTAAGGAAAATTATATAGTTTTTAATTTAAAGAAAAATATATTTCTTTAAGATGTAAATAATTTAGGTAAGGGGTTTTTCTTTATAGATAAAATTTTATTTATTTATTTTTTTTTGCCATACGAATAATTTGACTTTGGTTAGGTTTAGGTTTTATTTGGAGTTTGCTTATTGTTTTTGGCTACGATTACAGTCAGTCATCATTCACATATTGATAAGTTGTTTTTCTGGCCAATTTTTTATTATTTTCCTTATTTTTTCTTTTTTGTTGTTGTTGTATAAGGACTTTGTCCATTATAACCGCTCCTCTTTATGCACTTGTATGTACTTGTATTGCTGCTGTGAAGTGTATTAATGGATTTTTGTCGTGATTGAAGAGCATTAAAAATTGCTATATAAGAATAAATACATACATACATTTTCTTGCATACTGTATACGCAGTAAATATTTTTGTTGCTTTCTTTGCTGCTACTACAGCTACTGCTGTACTGGTGTTGTTTTTATCAACCAAACATTCAGTACATCCACAATAAAAGTTACTACTAAAAACGACAACAAAAAAGTTTAAAAACAAAAAAGAGCTTAAAAGTCAATCTAGTTGTTTTATATTTCATTTTATAGAACCACCCTGGCAAAAAAAGTAGGAAATAAAAAATCAAAATACAGTTACTTATTTGGCCGAAACGAATGTTAAAAACCCTTTTCTCATTTTTAATCTTTAAACCAGGTAGATACTTCCTTTATAAACCAGACAAACAATTATACTTTGAAATCATAGTATTTTCGTATCTACATAGCCAGTGTATATGGATTAGTGAATATTAAGTCATTTTCCTGGCTTAAGTTTAGGTCATTCATCTTAAAAAATACATCAAGTATTACAAATAATTTTAAAGGTTCATTTGCATATTTTAAGTGTGTTTAGTAGAATATAGTTTTAATTTAAATAAATGATTAAAACATTCTCCATTAAAACTGGCTTTAAATACATACTTTCATATATGAGGAATTTAAAAAATGTTGAAAATTTTGAGTAAAAATTGTTTAATTTTTTTTTGTTCTGACACTAACATCAGACGTGGTTTTGTTAAAAAATATTTATGCATATAAATCTTGATTCGCTCTAATAATTTTTATAAATGCTCACAAAAGTTGTAGCGGTTTAAAATTGAAACCTAAAGAAAATCTTAAAAATAGAGGTTGCGCTTTATCAAAATCAAAACAATTTTATGGAACTTCTAAGGTACTATCAGCACTTGTCAAAGCTACTACAGAATCTTCCATATTTGTCGAAATATACTGAAGAGGAAAATTTTTAATTTTATTTTTTACACGATTTTGTAAATAGCAAAATAACAATATTAGTTTAAAATTTCTAAAAACTATGAGTAATAGAAGACATATTTTGGGATAGTTTACTCAAAAAACTAATTGAATATCGGTATTAGTTTGGAGAATGTAGTAGTTTGAATATTACTATTCATGATAATATTCCTTACAAGAAGCACGATTTAAATTTTTTTAAAAATGAATTTTTGCAAAATTGTAAACATATGTCTTATTTAGTAATAAGTTTTTCATCGAAAATAGTTTTTATTATTTCAAAATTTTAATTATATTGCGAAATATTTTGACCTGATTTTTTGAACTTAGTAACATTTTTTTGGTGCATATAATTATAAAATATTTTAATGTACCCTGAATTTTAGTTTAAGGAAATAAAACGCTTTCGTTTGGCATCGATATTAAGGTAATTTATACCTCGTGGTAGTTGTCACCAAGTGAAATGTGTTGGCATAAGAATTTTAAAAATTTCATAAAATTTTTGCATTTAAACATTTTTTTACGCCCTATTTACTCGGAAGTTCTATTTATTAAAAACAACTGTTTACACGATATTTTTGACATTTTCAATAAAAGCGGTATTTGTATTATAGCGAAAAACACAAATTTTACAAACATTTACGCCAATTATATGTAAGTTAGTGATGAGGTTATCCCATTCCTGGTTTCCTGACATTAACGAGATATACCTCAAGTTGTAGAGAAACATTTCGTCTCTAAAATTCTGTTCTCTAATTTTAATTTCACATATGCGCGCAAATTTTCTATAAATAAAAAAAAATACTGACAAATTTAAAAAATTGTAAATTTTTGGTTTCATTTTTTATATATTTGATCAGAGAACCTTTTTCAGGCCTAATTCAGTACAAAAATTAAATTGTGTGAAAATTCAATTACTTAATTTTGCAGATGTTCTTAACACTTTATTATAGATTGACAACTTTATTTTCATATTTACATACATTATGTTCTGATAAAATTTAAGGTTGTTTTTTTTTCTTTTTTAATTCTTAATTTGTGATTTGAGTAACATCACACATACTGAAAACAGAGATTTATATATATATATATATATATATATATATATATATATATATATATTTTTTTTTTTTTTAATTGATTTTTATTAGCAAAATCTAAGTAAAAAAGTGACTTAAAGCTTAGACGTTTATACCTCCAAAGAAAATTAATTAATAAGTCAGAAGAAATTTTATTAGAACTCATTTAAAAAAATAAAAATTCTGAAATTACTTATATATTTCTGGCATTGTACTCTTTTAGTGGTTATTGCACAAAAAAATTATGGCTAGCATTTTTTTTAACAAATCATTATTTGGTTTCAAATAAAATTTTATAAAAAAAATTTATTTGATTTTAAAATTTAGTTTTATGGGTTTTAAATTATGGAAAAATCAATAAAGAAACAAAAATTATTTTTAATATTTTGTCATTTTCAATAAAAATTAAAATGAAATTATAAAGCTTCTGAAGTTAGAAAATATAAAAACGTATTCCTAATGTAAGTTATATTAATTATCGTCCTGATTTTACAAATAATTTGATATTTATATTTTTCTAGATTATTTAAAAACTTATGAAATGGGTTTGGCAAGATTTAACAGGGAAATGGGTAAGTAATATGGAACGATTTAAGAATGATTGTAAATAAACACAAAGGAATCCTCCTTTGAAGAAAAATGTGACATATATTTATAAGAAGTTGTACGTGGTTAATAAGAATCTGTTTATCATGAACAGATTTTTTTATGGGCACGATTTAGACAAATACATATAAAACACCAAAAGATATATACATATAAAATACCAATAGTTAAATATCTTTATAATTTGATAAAGTGTGAAGTAAAGTATATATACATACGTATGTTCTGTTTGAAGATCGGGTCATAGCTTACATAACTAGCGTAGCAAATAAGTATTCGAGTTTTACAAACCCACCTCTGAAGCAAAATTATAGTGTCTCAAAATAGGTCACCACAGGCACAGATCTATTCAGATAGTGTGAACTTTTATGCAAACCAGGTCAGCCGGTAACAAATTGCAAAATTATTTCGAACTGATTATACACATTTTCATTATTACTTGTTTAATTGCATCCTAATCTTGTCTATTCTCATTGGCATATGTATTGGGTAGTTTTAAAATCTTCAGCTAAAGGAAACATATGGAAAGACTTAACTATGACTAAAAAAAAAAAATGGAAGGTAATATTTAATTAGAACTTTCTTCCATTTTAATAATGATTTTTCTTTCTTTAAGGTCGATTTTGTCATTCAGAGGATATGGAAAAATACTACAAGTAATATGTAAAGGGGTAAAATCACTTACTTCTTTTTTAGATTATTTTACACAGTTATAATTAAATATAAAATATATAATAATTGAAAAAAATAATAATAATAAAATTTTGTTAGATAATTTTTATGAAATATTTTATTAATTTAAAAACAAATATTGTTTCAAAATTCATAAAAACTAAATATTATTCTTACAATTTCATTTTAAAAGATTTTTGAATTATATCAGTATTCAAATTTGTAAATAGTAAAAATATTTCAGTAAGCAAAAACCTATATATATATATATATATATATATATATATATATTACGAATATGGATATTTTATTTTACAAATTCAGTGGTAGATCCGATTTGAGTAAAAATAATATTTGATTTTATAAATTTAGTAATACAATACGAAATTTAATTTTTTCTGTGGGTACCTATTATTACATTTTATATTTTATAATTTATTAATATAAATATTTAAAGTCAAGTTGACCCTATTATAGGGTATTACTATAGTCGCTCGGGTTATTTTTTATTAGTGTATATACATGTATATATTTGTTAGTTTATGCTTATAAAAACTTCATCTGTTCAATGTAAAAACTGGTGATTTAAAGTATAATAGCCAAAGTTCATTTAACATTCAGATTGATTTTCTCTTATTTTATTTAACCTCTTTTCCTCTCTCTTTATCATTCTGTTTTTTTTTCTTCTGCTGTTTCATGTATTTATGTGGGAGTGCATTTTGGTAGGATTTTTTTTTGTTTGAAACAAAAAATTTCAACATTTTTGCTGTATTTCTGTAGGCTTTAGGTTAAGTATGGCCATTTGTTTTTTGTTGCCTTATATTGTCTAAAGCGTTAAAAGAATGATAAAGTTTAAATATAACAGAAATAATTGAAAGCAATTTTGCCAATGAAGTTTTTAATAGTGTTTTTTATGTTTTGTACAATTGTTTTAAATATTTAGTAATCAATACAAATAAATATATTATTTTTTTTGTTTTTGGTGTTTGATACTTTAAATTTTATAAACTTTTATTAAAAATAAGTAGAAGAGAGGTAGAACGCAAGTAATTAATTGAAGTAAATTTTCCATAAATTTTTGTTATGTTCATTAAATTTTGGGACTGAATGTTATTATGAATTTTTAATTAAAAAAAAGTTAATTAAATGATTAAATTTAAAGCATAAAGGTACTCTAAGAAGAAATTTTTAGAAATTTGTTTTTTAAGAGGTGTAAATTATTAAGACCTGTCTTAAATATAAATATTTTATATACATTAGAAAGGTCAGTCCATGTTATTGTACTATTTTGGAATTTTAATATCCTAGATGCTAAAAATTGTGTCTTTTGAAGCATTTAGTACCCTTTTTATTACCAGCTAAACAAAAGGATAAATAGTACATTAATATGAATTTTTCCATTGTATATCGTAACTCATTTTTAAGACTATAAACGTATATTAACCTAAAAGTTAAAATTGAGATTTCTATGAATAATTTCTGAACGGCAAATTAGTTACAAAGAAAAATCGCACATAAATACAGTGGGCGTTCAGCAGCGTAAATGTTCCTTACTGGGAAATTCCTTATTTTTCGAACTTGGTTGTTATAGTTTATAAAGTCTATTTTCGACAGAATTATGAATTACAACTAAGAAATTATCATTTAAAATAAGCTATGTGTTTATTAAATGCGATTTAAGCATATCTAAATTACTTGCATAAATAAAATGAAATTCATACAGATTGTTTCATATTCTGCTTAGCAGTTTGGTATTTGAGAGCAGCTAAATCGATATAGTAGAAAAAAGTTATAGAATACTTATGAAATAGAAAATATCTATAAACGATACATACATTGTTGTTGTACGTGTATAGCGTCTGATTTTATTCGTTAAATTATTAGCTATTGACAGAATTGTAGTAGTGTGTAAAATGTTAGAATAAGGTATGATCATAAATATCTTTAAAAAGTTTTGAATTTGATAAAATTTTTAGTCAGTAGTTAGGCCTGGACATCGTGGAATATTGTGAAATTCCAACCTGTATAACTATTATAAAATGTTGATCAAATTTAGAAAATTTAAAATCATTTTTAAGGATATTATTTTAGCACATACAATATGCGAAAAATAATTTATACTAAATCTCTTTAAATATTCCTATATTTTAAGGGATTTATGATAGTTAAATAATTAGTGAAACCAAGCGATAAAAAAAATTGTGTACCAAATTTCGTTAAATTATTTTAATAATTGCGACCTTTTGTTTCATTACAAGATTTACATAGACGGACAGATATCGTTAAGTCGATCCAGAAAGCGACACTAAGCCGATTGGTTTAAATTAAGGTTCGTCTTAAACCAATATCAGCACAAAAACATAATACTCTTAACATGTAAAATATAAAAATAAATTTATTTTGTATTTATTAAATTGATATCATTAGTTTTTTTTTGTACTGGACGTGCATACGGAGTTAATTATATTATTATAGAAGTACATAATGACATAGTAAATAGTAAAAACTTATATATGATTCCGTCAGGATATCTTCTTGCAAAATTAATTTTTGATCCCTCTGAGTTCTTTATCAATATTAACCAATTACATTAAATTACCTCTAAATTACATCTACTCTCTAAAATTTTTTTTTGATAAAATACCATAAAATTACAAATTAAATAAAAGATTACGAAACAATCTGCAAATGGTTAATGGTTTTAGCTCTGAACAACAAGTCATTATAAAATTATATGACCATCTCAAATCTTTGACACCGATGAGTACTTTATAACCATTGTTCAAATTATTGATACTCTATTGATACCTTAAGCAAAGGGCTATAATATTTCAATCCTCATTTCTGTAAAATTTAATAATTTTTAGAAATATTATAATTTTCTAAATAAAATAACATAAAATATAAAATTAAATAAATGATTATGGAACAATCTGCAAATAGATTCGTCTCATACTGAACAATATTATGGAAAATATTTTCAAAATAGTTGCTGTAAAATTGTGCACATTTATAAATAAAGGTTTAATAAATTTTAGGCTTATGATCAGAAAATAACAAAAATTTCCCACTGTATTGGTATTCATAGCATTCTCACTTGTTTCAAATTCCTGTTTTAAATTCGTGTTGTTATATTCTATACTAACTTAGAATTAAATTGAGTAAGACACAAATAATAATCAACCTTTTTAAGTTTATAATAATTTTTATTTTCTTTTTATCTATACACTTGTTAAACATTTGTTGCTTATTTTACACATTAAATTCATATTTTAATATTTATTTATTTTTCTGTTTATATGTAATATATATAACTTAATGCTAATGGCATATTAATGTATTAATTATGTATTAAAAATTCACCAACAAAAAGATTTAGTAATAATTATATAACTTTGCTGCCGTTCTTGTAATAACGTTTCTTAAAAATAATATTTACATTTGGTCAATTCACAACTAATGCGGTAGTGCTGTAATATTGTAATTGTGGTTTACATTTCATTTACACACATACAAATATATACCACATTATTTATGAAATGCTTAAATGTTTAGAGGTTATAGTGAATGTCGACGTTTAATGACTATTAACCATTTGATTTATTTTTCATCTAATCTTTTTATTTATATATATTTGAATATATTTTATTATATGTTAGCAAAACTCAAAATAAAAATATCATTCTAAAATATATTCATATTAGTTAAATATATTTATTAATAACTAATTATACAATTATTTCATTGCCGTGTAAATAACTTAGATAAGTAGGTATTTATATGTAAATATGGAAATGTATATTATTTAATTATTTATATATATGTATGTGTATATGAATGTATGTATGTATGTAGGCATGCATGTATATAAGCATGCATGTGCTAAAGTGTGTTGTTAGTGTTTTTGTTGTTTTGTACACTAATATCAATTTATTTATTAAATAACTATAAACACTTTTAAATTTATTTATTTATTAATATTAATTTTGTTTCTTTTTTGTCCATATTTTTAATAATTACATTTATTTATGTGATTATTTTATCTATTTATTTTTTGTATATATAATTACTTGTGTATTTGTTGGGCTTTTTTGGTTTATTTAATAATGAACATATAATGAACTTGTAAATAATTATAAGTTGAATTTATGTATTTTTTTAAGAATATTCAATATAAGTATATATATTGTTTTTTTTTTTTTTAATTTAAGCATAAAAACTAAAAAATATTTTACATTCTGTTTTGTTTTTACTGCATATGATTTATGTTAAACATAGTATTTAAGTGTTATTTTAGTTTATTTTTATTTTTAAAGTTCAAGTATTATTTGAATATAGTTTTTTTTTAAACAATATTTTTTTTATTTTTTTGATAATCAATTATTAGTTTCTACTTTATAGTATTTTAATGGATGTTTTGAAGGGCTTTTGTATTTTGAGGAGAAATATTTATAAATTTTTTTACGCTACTAGATTAAATACAAAAATAATACTTTTTTTTTATTAAAAAAATGCTTATATGTTTTTTAAAGTGCCTATAAAAATTTTAACAAATATTTTATACATGTATTTATTTACAATATAATAAAATACTTAGAATAATTAAAGTGCATTTTTTCATAATTTATTTTAATATAATTTGTTATTAAAAAATCATAATTTTAATTATGTTATTAAAAAATCATAATTAAACAATTATTTATCTACTCGTACAGGTTTTTTTATGGAAAATTTTCTTAAGTTTTATATAATACATAGCTTTTTGATTTTTCTATTTAAAGTTATTTTATGTTTTTTTATTAAACGCACAATATTTCTTGAGAGCCTATTTATACATATGCATTTATTTTACAGATTTCGGTGTGCGTTAATTTTTTTGAAGCACTGTTTGTGTAATTTGTTTATAAATCTTATTTATAAGAAACCATTTATAGGTTATAGCTTGTAATTTATATGAAATGTTTAAATAAGAAATTTGAGAATTGAATATAATCAAAGTAAATAATACTCTGTTATAAAAATGAAAAAAGTTTATATAAAAGTGGTTAAAATTAAAATTAAAGTAGTTGATACATTTATTGGAACTGAACAGTTACTACATCCATTTGAAACAATTTTTTTAATAATTAAAAGGTATATTTTTACTGCTTAATACTTATAAAGTGAATAACTGATCAGCGAAAAAATATAACAATACTTTTCTGTTGCGGCCTTTGAAAAGCATTAATTTCACTTAAATTTCACATAAATTATTTCGAACTGTATTCCATCCTGCCGACTATGAACAATGCTTTTGAAAAAGTCCTTTTCTAAAGTATTATTGTTCTTGCTTGCGATTCATTGGAAGCTTAATAAAAGATGCATAATAGATTACTTATTAAGTGTTATATTTCTCATAAAGGATGGAACATGTACCGTAGGAGTTAATCTGCTATTACCAATTATCTTAAAAATGATGTTATGATTTTTGTGGCACTAATTGCTATTCCCTTCCTTTTATCGCAGATCTTTCTTCTGTCAGACTTTGATATTATGTGATAGACGTGAATACTTGTTTTCTCAATAGTTTCGAAATTATTTCGCTGTGGGTCTTAGTTTTGGAATTTAATAACGATTTTGTTCAGTATTATAAAATTAATAATAATGAACAAGAATTGATAACATTTGTTTTAATAAATTCGTTTAAGGTTTGAAAAAAATCATTGGTGAATAAGACTTCTCCTGGAAAAGGTAGCTGATTGCGACCTACTCCAGGAGGTATTTACTAGCTGTAGATTTTCTAATGTACATTTGAATGTTTTGAGAAAATAATTCCTTTGAAATTCTAATATAGGAACACCTTTCAGACGATGCGCTTTGATGAGCAAAAATTGGTCTTCTGTTCCTTATGAGCAATCATTGATTCCATACATTTAAGCCAAGAAAACTTTAGATTCTTTTCTCGAAAAGGGTCTCTAAGAATTCGAATTTTTGACCTTGTTTTGGAAAAAAATATTTTTAGTTTTTTTGCCATGTGATTTTCGTTCTCCAAAAGACTTTTTACTGAACAAATTTTTTTAAAACTTCTTTCAGATGGACCATAATTACTATAAAATAACTTTTCGATATTTTATTTAGGTATAAGGGTATGCAATTTTCGTGCATTTTGTAGAAAAAGATACATATGGAGATTTTTGATAAACCAACATTTTTGATAAAAACTATGTAATTATTTTTTCATAATGAGTTCAAAATAATAATTTTTGACACGTATTTTGGAATATAACTCGATGTTTTTTTGCAAAATGTACTAGGCCTGTGATTTCAGCATTTTATTTTTTTTGTACTATTTTTTTTTATATTTAACTCATCAATATGGATCATTTGAGTGGTCTCCCACAATTTTTTTTGCAGAATTTATACAAAAAAATCATTTACTGACTTTCATATTGCACTGATTTTGGATGAGCATTATATATTTGAATTACTATTTATTTTGCATGAACTTTAAATATGTGAATATTTATTTTTTTATTTGTTTTGTCAATAGAAGTATTAAAATAAAATAAAACAAAATAAAATGTAATAAAACAAAACAAAATGAAACAAATAACACCATATTTAGATAAACGATACTACCTCAATAACTAGATGAATTTACCCCATATTCACTGTTCTTGGTCAGTCAGATATTCAGAATAAAAAGGACTTAAATCAAGGCCAACATGTTTAGGTTTTTAGTTCAATTAAAAGTTTATAAATATCATTTACGGTTAGGAAAAGAAAGCACTTTATACAAAAAAGTGATTAATACTCCCCTTCTTTCCTACAGTGATCGTTCTCTTTAGAGGCTATTTTTAAATAGCATTACACATAAGTCAGTCAATTTATCTTATTTAAGGGCAAGCCCTTACAATTGTATATTATACTAGCTACTAAGTTTAGTACCTCTTTTTTCCGTTAGGTATACAAAAAAATTTATTCTGTTCTCCTTAAAGTTTTTTAAAAAATTAAAAAATAATTTATTTTTTTATGTTTTGAAATAATTAAAAATAAATAGTTGAAGTAATTTCTTTACTCTTCTTAATAAAATTTATTTAAACAATTTATCATTTCATACAAATGCAGATATGCTTTGTCCTATACTTACACATATAAACATATAAGAATTTGTATTCTTGGTATAAAAACTAAAAAAAGAAAATAAAATGAAAATTAACGCTTAAAGGATGTTTCATATACAAAATATTAAAAAAAAAAAAATAACAAGACGAATACAGAATACAAAAAAGTGAATTTTTTATACTGTTAAAGTTGCAACATTTTGCTTTTATAACAAAAATAAAAAGATAATAAACAAAACTAAAATTCGTTTTCCATTTCTTCCATATGATGCTGTAAAACAAACATATTTCAACATACACTTTCACAAAAAACTACATACAGAAATTTAGAAAAGCACAACTATATATGCATAAATAAACTTTATACGTGAATTTTTAAAATTGTAAGGGAGGTTTCATATTACCAGGGAGTTTTATGAAGAAAAGTATTTTAAATATTTTATAACAAATTTTCTGTTTAGCAATTAAAAATTTCATGATCAGCATCTTTAGCAAAAGATTTAAACTTTGAAAATGATGTAAATGAAGTGGAAATATTGGAAACTAAATTCTTTTAATAATATAATTTTGCAGTTTCAAATAAATTTTAATTACCCTGAACGATTTGAACTCCCCCTAAAAGGATTTAAAACTTTAAATATATATGCAAGTATGTGTGTTAGCAATAAATAAAAAGAACTATTTATATATGTAAGTATGTACTTGTTATGCAAACAAAAAACTATTTTATTTTGTTTTTGTAGCTGCTACTGTTGTTGTTATGTAAAATATTTATATATAAATTTCATGCAATTTTAAGCCACTTTACAATGCATATAATCAAGTCATGTTGTTATTGTTAATGTTGTTGTTACAAAAAAATCTTTTGATGTTGAGTTGTTGTTGCCAGTCATTGTTGTTGTTGTTGTTGCTGTTGTAGTTGTTGCTATTGCTGTATTAAGACAAGTGGCGGTATTCAAATTATTAGAGTAGTTATTTGGGTGTGTTGTACAAAATTGTGCGTATAAATTATTATGGTATATGGAACATGTTTTATATCAAATATATTGTAGAATATTAAAGACAAGTGCTAAAGTTACAATGTTAGCTGAAAAAATATTTGCCACTTGAGTTGTTGTTATTGTTAAATAATACTCATTCTCATATAGAATTTTATCACACTTTAGTTGCAATTGTGATTGCAATTGCAATTGTCTTTGTTGCAGTTGCTTATTATTTGTTGAAGTGTGTATATATTTGTGTATATATTTTTTGGGTTGCAATTGCCATTCTTTTCCTTCATGTAGTGGTTGTAGTGATTGTTGTAGATGTTTTTGCTTGATTAACTTTATTTGAAAATATTTTTCTTTGGGCCAATATTCTTGTGTTGCTTTGTTGTCTTTGGTATTTTGTTGTTTTATGTTTTGATAACAAATTGTTGACACTTCTGTTGCTAAAGATCTTCTTATATGCTGCTCTTGTTTTACTGACGCTATTGAAGTTGTGTTTGTTTTTAATAAATTTTTGTCTTTTTTCTTGTTTGCACTCGTAGTATATGTTCTCATTGTTTGGCAATTGTTAATGCTTTGTTTTGTTTTTATTGCTTTATTTCTTGTTGTTTGTCTTAACAATTGTTGCAATAATTGGAGCATTTGTTGCACAGTATATAGTGCTAGCGAAAGTGTTGTTAAAAGTGGCCAAAAGCATGAACATTTATGTAAAGCTGAACAGCCACTGGCATTTAGCGAAGATACATCACCTAAAAATGCAAAAGAGAAGAAGAAATAATAAAAAAAAAATTAAAAAATATTTCTTTGTGCTCTGTTTTCTTAATTAAAAATTTATGTATGATTTTTATTTTTGTTGTGCAGATATGATGTCTGTATGAATTGTCATAAAAGGTGTATGGATATAAAAAATGTAGAGCAAATATAAATATTGTATTAAAAAATATATAAAAGTAGATATATATTAAAAAATAAATGTTCTTTTTTGAATATAACACAAATAGGAGGCAAAAGTCTTATCTTAAAACAAAAATTAAAAATTCTAATTCTGACTACATAAACTGTTTTGGTTTAAATATAACTAGTTTTTCTCGAAATAATTTTTTTTACCTCAAAATTTTAAGTTGTTTAAAATTGTCAAATTTATTGTAAGTTTTCAAAATCAACTTTTTTCAGGTATTGTTTAAGAGCACATTAAATTCTTATATATTTGGACCTATTTGTCTGATTTGGCTCAAACTGATGCTTGATATACTTTCTAATTATTTTTTCAAAAATGCTATTTTTGAAAAGAAAAGGAGAATTAAATTAATATTCAATGTTATGACAAGGATATTTAAAAAAGATCATATCTTCCATTTTTATAATTTTTCTTTAAAATGTCCTATATAGTGTTGGCATCAACATAAATAAATTTAGAGTGGAACCATGATAAGATGCTGAAAAAATAAATATTAATAGCATTTTCTTTTCTAAAGAAAGGTATTACCTTGTTACTGTGTAACATTATTTAAAGATTACCCCCCCTTTAGTATTATTTTATGATTACAACAGAACAAATTTATTTTTAATTTGAAATATCCAATTTTTTGTAATATTTTAAGAAATTTCAGATTATTGGCGAAAATTCTAATTTTTGGTGAAATATAAATTTCACCAAGAATTTATTTTCCATAAAAAGTCATAAGAAACTTAAATTGGCTGTAGTTCCTTAAATAACGCTCCAATTACAAAAAAGATGGAAATCTTTGATTACTTATAATTTTAATTAAATATTTGTTTTTGTTAAAAAATCATAATATAACTGAAATTGGCTGTAGTTTCTTAAATAATCCTCCAATTACAAAGAGAATGGCAATCTGTGATCACATATAAATTTTATTAAAAATCGTATTTTATACCCACCATCTAAAAGGATGGGGAGTTTATTGAGTTTGTCATTCGGTATATAACATCGAAATATTTAGTTGAGACTCCATAATGCTGTTATATTTGGGTCCTCATAAAATTCTGAGCTGTTCTAACTATGTTTGTCCATCTGTCTTTCTGTCGAAAGGAGGATAGTTCCCGAGGCGGATCACCTAGGAGGATTAAATTTGGCTCAAATATTTTTCTCATATAAGGCTTATATTGGTAATGAACAAAATAGTTATGGACCAAATACCAAAAAAACCTAGTATCTGCCGTAACTCGAGTTCATACTTTCCCGCTTTTATCTCTTAAATTATTTGTAAAATTGTTCAAGGGTCGATGTAAGCTCTGAATAAAAAAATGGGCGTGGTCCCATCTCCCATATAAAGTAAACTTTTTAATTGGGGTGGCACAAAAAGTTGCAGATAGTGGATCCAATAGATTCGACCAAGCCGAATATAACTTTCTTACTTTTTTTATAAAATAATAAGAAAATTCAATGACGCACCAATTACATCTGTGATTACTTGTAAATTTCATCCAGAATCTATTTTTTTATATTTTGTTTTGGAGGTACCCTAATGTTTTTCCTTTTAAAGATACCTTCCGAACAACCAGTGAATATAATTCATATTGTAAAGTATTAACTGTTTTCATTATTTGTCTTTCCTCTTTTTAATTCATTTCATTCGTACTGTATGCCCACAAAACTTGTTGCTCTTTCCGTTTACTACATTTTTTTGTACTAAATACTTCGCATGGATTTATATCTGACTTACACACATGCTTATATATACATGCAGGACTGTATATTTACACATGCCTTTTGTTATTTTTAACAAATTATTTTTTATATATTTCCGTCATATTTCCTCTAGTAGAATATAAAAAATACACTGATCTGACAGAAATGAAATATTTCTATAAATATGTGTTTCCGTGCAAAAAGCATAAAGTTGATGGATGGAAAAAAATTAAATACTTTTTACATTTTGTAAAATAATACAGAAGACAAATGGAACTGCTGGAGGAAAAATATTAAATTCAGTTTTTATCAGTTGTATTCAGGTATACATTAGAAAATTCTTTAGGTTTTTTTGTTTTAAGTTATAGATAATATTACAATTTTATGTATTTAAATACTACTCACCTTTTATATGCGTCATATAGGTATCGGAACGATCTATTACATTATCTTCTTCTAAATCGAAATAGTCTTCGGAAAATTTGTGCACGATATTCGAAGAACCCGCCTTATTTAAACGATTTTCTTCTATAGACTTTTCCGTGGACTTCCAATAGACATCATGTATAAAAGCAGTACAACGTATCTAGAATGAGCATGAAATAAAAAAGATCTTTAAGTAAATAAATATAATAATTTAATATATTTATACACTACATGCAGTATGCCAGCATGCAACTGTACAAATTAAAATTCTGTTGCTTAAAATGAAAATTATAATTTGACCACTTAAAGAATTTTAATGATTTAACAGACATTTCAACCAAATTTAATGTGCACACAAATATGCACTCATTCATATACATAATCGCATATAAATGAAAATAAACTCATTAAAAAAATCAACTCATTGATATTGTATGTACGTATATGTTGCCAAATACTGTGGCAGTTGTGTGATGCAGGCAGTTCACATTTAATATGGTAAACATTTCACTTTTTTATGTCACTTCAAATATTGTCTTCAATGTATGTGTGTGGTTAAACGCAGAGTAAAACAGAAAAAAAGGATATCAGATGTCCTTCTATGGTTTAAAAGACTGTATACAAATTTGTGGATATAGTATGTATATGCAATTGTTTGTTACTTATAATTGAGAGCAACAAGATGCTTGTGATACTCATAAACTATGTGAGTATGAAAATAATATTTTTTCTCTGTGTGTATAAGTAAGTTTATTATGAAAATACATAAGTATGTTTGTATTTGAATGCTAAACCGCCATGAAGTCATTGAAAAACAAAGGGAGCAAAAACATAATAATAATTACCCATAAAATGCTGTACTGTACGTGTCCCGACTATTAGAAATGGTTTCCTCTCTCTCTCTCTCTCTCTCTCTTTCTACCAGTATCATTTGTAATAACTGCATTTTGTTTGCGTTTTATGAAATCATCTAAAAATTATGGTTTTGTTGTTAAAATAACAAACAATTAGTGGACATTTTTTTTCTAATACTATATTCCCAGCCTATTATGTAGTTATGTTTCTCATTTCTCTTTCGAGCCATTTAAGTAGAGTTATTATTTTGTCCTTGTATTTGTTTTTTCTGTGTGTTCTGTTGTCGTAGTTTACTGCTGTTGCTTAAGTATGTGTCATAAATTTTAAACTTTATATAATTTAAATTTTACGAAAGTATTTGTGAACACAATGTGTTTTTAATTCGTATAACAAGAATATCCTTGTAAAGAATATTTAAAAATATTATTTTCTTAAGTAAATTTCAATTAATTTTATAGAGTTTCGGAAAATAATTTATATTCCATTAAAAATGATAACTCTGGTGTGTAGTTGACGATGATTTTAGATATTGGGGTTAATTACTCTGTTTTAATTTTGCGAACAAGAGCAGACGGGATTTTTACTTTTTTCAATATTAATAAATTGAAATTTTGGTGGCACGATGGTATAGTTCGTAGTGAGCTAAACTTTCACCTTGGGGCTTGTTCGTTCGATCCTCTGGTCTGGTTTCACTGCAACGGGCTCCTCTCAAATAACATTTGAATATTCAATAAATAAATAATTGAATAAGTGTATAAATAAATAAATAACTGAATAAGTAAACAAATAAATGATTAAACAGATGAATAACTAAATGAATAATTAATTAAATGGATAAATAAATAGATAATTAATTAAATAATTAAATAGATCAACAAATAGATAGATAAATAAATAAATAAATAAATAACTAAATAAATTAATAGTTGAGTAAGTATATAAATAAATAAACGATTAAATAAATAAGTAAATAAATAATTAATTAAATAAATAATTAATTAAATAAATAATTAATTAAATAAATAATTAATTAAATAAATAATTAATTAAATAAATAAATAAATGTATAAAATTGAAATTTGTGCAAATTGTAGAATTTTTAGAGAGAGGACAAATTGTTCCAGTTATTAAAATTAACAGCTGGAATAGAATCGTCATATCATCGGCAATCTTCTGTTCTGAGAACACTACTCAAATAAGAAACAATTTTGGGTATATTTACGATTTCAGCACTTTCTTTTTTTATATAGAGTAAGTTCGGGTATTTCGGTATATGAGGGCAATGTGGTATAGTTGATTTTTTCAAAAAGTATAAATATACCAATTATTAGTATCAAGCTAAATAATTTTAATATCTCAGAGAATTAAGAAAGCATCAGCCTATTTGGTTTTTGCAAGCTGTACAATTAGCCAATTGTCAAAAATGGACTTTTTTTTTTGATCTGTTAAAAATTTAAGTTTTTTGTAAAAAAAGTACTTTAAACTACATTGTTTTCCCCCACATCACATAAGCGAAAAATGCACTCATTTGGAAGCCCTTACGGGATCCTTTATAACATATTACACAATGATGAATTAAGTAAATTTTCAGAAGAATAAAGTTGAAACTACGAGCCCAACTTTACTAAAAACACAAGTACAAGTGGACGATATCTCCAGCTCCTAAAATACAAAATCGATTATCTAATACAAAGATAGAAAAATGAAGGCAACAGTTGTAACAACTTCATAATAAAAGGAGAATTTAATCCAAAGCTTCCCTAATTGCATCTCAAAAGGGAAAACAATTTCCGAAAATTCTAATAATTCTTTTATTGACTCAAGGTTAACGTTGAAAACGTTTATGTAAGTAACACTTGTTTTGAACTAATTTATATTTTCTTTCTTATATGAAATTTGATTTTTGTTTTTCCCTTTTAAAGATTTAAATACACTATTATTTCTAGATAAAATACAATCCAATTTTAATAAAAAATACCATGCACGGGCAAAGTGCTAAAGTATACAAAATTTGCAGAATATGATATACCACATTAGCTGCCAATTTTTAAAAGCCCAATTGTAAAGTGTTAAAAATATAATTGTTTTAAATTATTTTGTCTGTCAGTGTTTAAGAAAATTTTTAAACATTTTGTACATGTCTGGTATATATTTAAATAAATGTGTATTCATGCCACTACAGGTAAGTAAGGAAAAAGATGATGATGAAAAAAAAAATGTCTTAGTTTTTAATGTCTTCTAGTTTGTCATTATAATAGTTAAACTTTTTCTTTTTTCACTTCCATTTTATCTACTAAATACTTGCAACTTATGTGCATAAAATTGCATGTAGATTTCTTGGTACTTACCTTTAATTTGCCATAAATAAAGTGTTGTGGTGTTACGACAAAATGTATGGCTGATATAACAGTTTCTAATTCACGTGGGTCCTTGTGGGGCTTAAAATGTCGTATATGTGCAGGATTTGTCTAAAATGTAAAGGAAAGAATATAAAATAATTATATTAACGTTGGAGAAAAAAAGGTATTAAATAAATAATTATTTTAATTATAAAAGAACTAAGAAAATGCATAATGATATCAATTTATAGTTTTAATAAGCATTGCTACTTTTTTTCCCTTTAGTTTTATTTATTTTTTTAAGGTTTAACTGGGTCAATTTTATATTCCTGCTTAAGGTGAATGAAAGTTAATATATTCCTTTTACTAAGAGCAGTAAAGTGAAATGTTGAAAAAGTTTTTCTGCAAAGAAATTTTTCTCATTTTGTTGCCAGTAAATAAAATGCAATAAAATTTAATTTACATATTTAACACCAGCAATACATATTTTTTTTCTTGGAAAGTAATAACTTTATCAAGTAAATTTTTTGTATATTAATTCTTTGAGCTTTATTACTGTTATTTCTCAATTTAGTTAGTAATTTAATGCAAAATTTTTATATTATTTAATTTGCTGTGTTTATGAAATAAATTTAGTTTAAAACTTTTACATAACAAAATATTTGGAAATTACTAGTTATGTGTATAGTCTTCATACTCGTAACTGAGTTGTTATAGTTTTTGTTTTTAGCATGTCATAAGTAAAAGTCATAATTAACAAAATGTTTTTTTTTTTGTTTTTTTTACACATGACCGTACAATTTTTGTTATTTTTAAATTAGCTTGGATTGTAATGCCAACATTATTATTTTTTTATTTGTTTATTTTAATATAAATTTTATTTCAATACCAATATGGTAGTTTGCCTAAATTGCCGTTAGATTAAAAAAAATTTTTTTTGTATCAATAACAAAAAAGTCATGCGTCTAAATTGCGTTGGTTTTTGTGTTGGGCTGTCAAAGTTAAAAAAGTTTTTAGATATTTGGAAAAAATCAAACTTCGTCAACTTTTGGTGCACTTTTTTAATAAGAATTTTTTTAAAGCTAAATTTTAAAATAGAACCATTAACATCAAGTATTTTAGTGAGCTTTTTCTCAAGTATTTGAAAATTTACTTTCTTTTTTAAAAAATGTGTTTATTATTACTAATTTTCTGAAAATGGTTCTAAAATACACAAATTTTGAACTTTGATAGAATGAAACTTAAAATGTTGCAAGTTTTTTGTTCTTACATTTATCTGAAAAAATTGTCCTTTTTAATATTCTGAAAAGACGTGTGCTCATATATAGCTTGATTTTAAAAATTAACATTTTTGCTAAAAATTTCAGTTGCTCTCAAGCAAAAAAGAGTGGCGCAAAAAAATATTATACCTTTCCCTATTCTAAACATTTTGATATCATCCTTAAGCTCTTACTAAGACCTTCGAAAAACATATTAGCATATACTATTTATTGTAGTTTTCGAGTTACTTGAATTTCAAATTTCAACCATCTCAATTTTAAAACGTCTTGGTTTAGTTTTTTCCATATATAGACCAACATTTTCAACCGATTTTATTATATTGCTTAGATAGATAGGTAGATAGATAGAGAAGGTAGATGTGATACCAGATAGTACCACATCTCCACCCAGAGACCGATCCCGGTCCATTGTGAGTCCCTTCAACAGAATAGCTGTGAAATAAGAGTGTAGAATACAGAAAATAGAAAATACAGAATACAGAAAAAATAGAGTGAAAGATAGAAAGGGAATAGAAATGTAACGAATCATAGGGGGGACCAGCAATGCTACCAATCCCCCTAGGGTTAAACCCCTGATTCTCCCTCAAGCAGCCGATTCCCATGACGAAGCCTATGACGTCAACAAGATCTATGTCCCGAACGTCACTTAGCCCGTCGAGGAACTGTCTACCCAGCCACTTCATCCTACGATCCTGTAATCGCGGACAATGGCACACAATGTGCTCAATAGACTCGGTCTCATCGATGTCCCCACACAGTCTGCAAAAATCAGAACTGTTAGCGTCCATTCTAGACCTCATCTTCCCTATCAAACAGTGACCTGTTATGGCCCCTACCATGACTTTCAAGCTCTTCCTATTCATGCCCAGGAGAGTGGTAGTGCCTGCCTTGTCCAATACCGGCCATATCGCCCTCGACACTCTGCAGTCCTCTCTACTTTCCCAAGCCGAATTGGTTCTGACCAAGATCCAATCATTGATCTTCCCATAGAAGAAACTTAGTGGTGGTTTCACATATGTCTCTCTCTCCGAGACGTTCCCTGCCGCACCTTGCCTTGCCAGTTCATCAGCCAGTTCATTGCCTGAAATATTGCAGTGGCCAGGCACCCAGCAGAGTCTCACCATGTAGTCCTCCATCAACTCTCTTAGTGTCTTCCTACAGGCAGCTACTAGCCTGGATCTCACCAAATGTGTCCCCAAGGCCTTCAGAGCTGCCTGACTGTCCACATAGAGACCTCGGTACCTCTCGCAATGTTTTGCCTGATCATTCCCGCGGCCTTCAGGATGCCGAGAATCTCAGCCTGAAAAACACTGCACTCATCAGGGAGTCTAAACGAGCCCTTCAAATCTGTGCCCATAATATAGACCCCCGCCCCGGTACCCTCGACCATCTTTGATCCGTCCGTGAACACTGCGCAACCCTCATATAGTCTCTCAGTGCCGGACCAGATCTCCCTATCAGGTATCACCACGATACCTTTGGATTTACTCCAAAGTCCGATTCAGCGGCCATGTAATCTGATGCCCCCGTAGAGTTCAGATTAACCTCACCGTAACTGATGTCGTAAATGACCTTGGAGTGACCTGCTCTTGATGAGCCTAATAGTCCCAATTTCTTAAGTCTCAGTAGACTCTTTGCTGCCATACCCCTCACAAACTCTTCAATGGGTAAGAGATGAAGTATGACATCCAGAGCCGCTTGTGGTGTGCTTCTCATTGCACCTGTAATGCCAATCGAAGCACACCTTTGCGCCTTCGACAAAAGGCTCCTATTACTCTTACGTTCCAGTGCCTGCCACCAGACAGAACAACCATAAGAAAGGATTGGTCTCACCACCGAAGTGTAAATCCAATATACAACTTTTGGTTTGAGTCCCCAACTCTTACCTATGGAGTTTCTACAGGTGTAGTAGGCATTGAGGCCACGCTTGAGTCTTTCCTGAACATTCCTCTTCCAGGTCAGTTTGCTATCAAGGAACAACCCCAGATATTTCGCTGAGTCTGAAAGCTTCAGTTCAGTCCCACATAGTACCGGTAGTCTGAAATTCTCTACCTTGTACCTCATAGTAAACAGAACCAACTCTGTCTTTTCCGGGTTCACTCCCAACCCCTTATCAGCAGCCCACGAGGACAGCTCACCCAGCGCTGACTGCATGATCTCACTGATTGTGGGAAGAAATTTTCCCTTTACCAGTATGACCACATCATCAGCATAAGCCACGATCTTCCGCCCCCTGCTGTCGCATTGACGCAAAATCACATCGACAGCTATTAGCCACAGCAAGGGTGAGAGCACTCCCCCTTGCGGAGTCCCCCTAGTTACTAGTTTTCTTAAGCATACTCCACCCAAGCTTGAATTGACAATCCTGCTGCTCAGCATGAGGATTATCCATTCGATCAAGAAGTCATGTACCTTAAGATCCACCAGCGCCTGCTTGATAGCGTCAATCTTAATATTGTTAAACGCTCCCTCAATATCCAAGAACGCGGCCATGGTGTACTCCTTATACCGAAGTCCTTGTTCTATATAACCCACCACATCACTTAGCGCACTCTCCACAGATTTACCTTTCAGGTAAGCATGTTGAGCACTACTCATGATGCTGGAGCTACCAGACGATCTTAAATATAGATCTATCAGTCTCTCTAAAGTCTTCAAGAGGAAAGACGATAGGCTGATAGGTCTATAATCCTTGGGTTTCGAGTGACAGGTCCTTCCATCTTTCGGTATGAATATAACCCTTACCTCTCTCCACCCCCTTGGAATATGCCCATATATTAGACACCCCTTAAAAATCTCAACCAGTAGTATACGGACCACCAACGGTGCATTCTGCAACATGGCCGGAAATATACCATCCGGGCCTGGTGACTTATAAGGCTCGAATGAATTCACCGCCCATGTGACCTTCTCCACCGATATTAGATCTCTTACCACTGTTCCAATCATCCCACTGGTGGACTCCGTGAAGAAGTGTTCTCCCTCACCTGATTCCCCTACCAATGGATCCCTGCAACCCGGAAAATGGGTTTCCAAAAGTACATTAAGTGACTCAGAACTAGACTCCGTCCATGAACCATCTGATCTCTGGATACTCCCAGGAACACTGGGGTCCTTTGACAGTATCTTCCTGAATCTGGAAAGTTCATTGACCGTGTCAATGGCCTCGCCAAACCTAATCCACGAGGCTCTTTTAGCTCTTCTAATATCCTTTTTTACTTATTGAAACACACTCTATAGGTGCCCCAGTCCTCGTCCCTACCAGATCTATGGGCCTTGTTGTACAGCCTGCCAACTGTGGTCATTATATTGCTTTTTAACTAGTTAAATAACAATCTATCGGATGAAGGAAATTTGAACAAAAATAAACAATTTAAATTTAAAAATTACAAAAATTATGATTTTGTGTGTACCTTTTTTTATTATTTAATTTTTTCACCGAAAAAGTATATAAACTCTTTTTTCTCTAAAATAAAATCTTTCTGAAGAATATATTTTATACTTTACTGAAAGATATCTTCACGAAAATAATTTGAAGATTAAAAACGAGCCCAATTACCCAAATTGACTAAGTACAGTGCTTGTCGAATTTGACCTATTTTGTATCGAAATTTTGACTTTAGCTTATATGTTCTAAGATCCCAAAACATGGATCTACAAACATAGTAGAGTTTCAGAAGTTTTTACTTTTTCTTGGAAATTTCGGGATTCCTTCTTACAAAGTTTTAAATTTTTTATACTTCATCAATCATAAATTATAAAGTCAACAATTACCGAAAATTTTATTGGAATATCTTAACTAGTAAGGGTTTTATTACAGATAAAATACTTATACTTTCTCTAAAAGCCAATTTAATACAAAAATTGATTACAAAATATATATTAGTTCCGAAATTAAAAGAAATCTTTTTTCTAACAGACTTGATTCTTAATTTTATATAAAAACCAAAACTACGCCACTTTAAGATATAATATTTAAAAGAGACGTTTGGACGGACATAAGAATTCTGTCAATAAAAAACCGAAATTTCCAAAAATGCATTTTTTTATTTATTAATCAATACAAAAACAAAATGTAGATATTAAAATATTGATGTCATCTTTCCCTTAATGAAGCATCATTTCCGGCCCCTTTTTATCTCAATGCACTCTTTCATTTAGTCGTTGCTGAGAGAGAAAAAAGTGCAAAATGCACTGAAAAAAAATTTATGGAAATAAATTGTTTGGTAATTAGTTACTATCAGTTTCTTTAATATTAATATTTAAAAGTTGGAGAAATATGAGTTATATTTATATTTTTTTATGGCAATGTTAATTAATTTATGTGTAAGAAAAGAAAAAATAAAATAAAAAATATATTTTATATAATAATAAGAACCAGGTTTAACTAACGTTTTTCATTTTCTAAAACAAGCTTTTTTTAAGTGAATTTTTTCACGCTTTTTAACAGAACTATATTTTTAATATGACAGACAGGATGTTATATTAAAATAAAAATTTTAATTATTTGACTCTTACTGCTCCGTTTTAAATGTTGTCTTTCAATTTGTTATAAGAAACAAAAATACAAATTTTAAATGCTGTAGAATTCTCTTGATAAACCGCAAACTTTACAGTTTTATTAAAACTCTCTGTCTTACTTCCTTTAGTCACTTTTATTTGGAAGTACCCATATAAAAAGCTTATTTACTGTTGCACCATGTTTTCAATTGTGTTTGTTTTCTCGTAATAAGGATACTGTGTAATTATACCTTAAATTGCCAAAAATATGCTGTTTTAGTAAACATTGCGACACAAATTACCCATAAAGAAAGGGGAACAAACCCTTAACTATGCTTAAGCATGACAGGAAAAAAAAATTATACGAAAAGGATTCAAAAAAAAAAAAAAAAAACATTTTGGTTGGCATAAAACTACTATGACTACATACAGATGCGTTCGTTATTAAAAATACACGTTGAAAACTTTGTCTGCACTTGGGAGCATATGTTAACAATGGTAAGCAGGACTTGTGGTTACAACGACAACAACAAAATCATCAACAACAAAGTGTTGGGAGACTGTTGTTTAAAACATATGCTAAACCATAAAGAGCAACAACAACAATAGCAGCAGTAATATACAACTAAGATTTAACAAATTTTCAAAAAAAAAAAGGAAATATTTATATACATGTGGAGTGTTGAATCTGTATGTGTTTAGTAAGTGCAAGTGTTGAGGTAATATGACTTTTAATTTGCCACGTTTATCTGTTATTTTGTTGCTTTTTTCAATATGTGTGTATATGTGTTTTCCCTCTCTTGTGCTACCTCTTTGGTTTCTGCCCTTTTTAATGTCATTGTAATGAAAGTAGTAAAGGTATTTTAACCACATTATTGTTTATGTTTTTATAAAAGCATATATGTGTATCTATTTGTTAATTGTGTGTGTGTGTTTTTATTTCCATTTTTTTCTATTTTTGTGCAATAAACAAAAACTTCTTAAGTGGACATTAAATTACATTTTTTTGGTCTATATGTCTGTTTAGAATTTCGTTGTTTTATTTTTTTGTTGGTCAATTTGGAAAATGTTTTGTTTGTTTTATATTTTTGCAGTTTTTTGGGGTTGTTTAACGTGTTTGTATATTGTTTTTCGGTATGTTTAGATTTTGGGACACCCCATAAGCCATATGTATATGCTTGCTTTCCTCTTAAATAAAACTTTATCCTTAGGAAAAATTTATATACGTATTTATATCTCTATATAAGAATGTTCTCATAGTTTTTTAGTTATTTTTGTTTTACATTTATCTGAAGTAGTTGTTCTAAGTGTATGATTTGTTACTTTTTAAAAACTTTTTCATTTATTTAATTTCATTTTTTTATTGTTGTTGTATAACAAAAAACATATTTGTTTAGGTCTCTTTTTTATGGGATTTGTTTAAAAGGCATATATATATTTTGTTTTTGGCTGTGCTTTTTTTTGCTCCTTTCGACAATAGTTTGTGGTCAATAACTGACCAAATTATTTTTGCAACCCATAGAAAGAACAAAAAAAAAGTTAGTTAGTGCAAACAATTTTATAATATTTATTTGTAGTGAACATTTAACTTAAGGCATAAAAAGAAGCTATAAAATATTATTTCATTTAAATCGTTTTAATATAGATTTTAAATTTTTGGATGTAAATTTAAACTAATAAAATTTTTATTTTTTCCTATTGTCTTTAACTTACCTCATAACCATTAACTGTCCATGTTATATTGGCTGCTGGTCTAGAATGAGATGAAGTACAATTTCCTCGAACTATATCACCAACTTTGTAGCGTGGACGTATGCCAGTAATAACAGGATCTTTGCCAGGAACTACTGAAAGAAAAACAAAAATAAATAAATAACGATTACTGGAGTTGAGCCCTAAATTTGTAAAATGTTTTAAAATGTTTTTCTTTTAAGTATTTTCATATTACGACCGTAGTTATATTTCCACACATGCAGGCCTATTTTGGCATGTGGTGCGCTCTAAAGTAGGAGGTTTCTACCAAAATTCGTCCATAAGACCAAATAAATTTTGGCAAGAACAAGAATCTAGTTTTCTCTATGCAATTTTTCAAGCATTTTTAGTCTAAAACCCCAGATTTTGCATATTACTATACTACAATGGAAGCTTTCAAGCAAAGGATATTGATTAAGGTAGTGTTCAATGTTGTAGTAGTGTTCAGTGTTGTTCCGCCCTCTTCTTCAGATACTCTGCATATTGCGTCATCAATGTTCAGCAAAATTTTGTCAGGAACTGATAAAAAAGAGGCTAAATTGAATTTAAAAAAAGGCTAAATCCCATCAAATTTAAAATTTAAAACTCCTTATTTATTTTGCTTTTAATTTTCATTAGCAAAAATCTAAAGATATGTATTATATAATAAAAATATATATAATTAAGAATTTTCAAGCGCGTATAATAAACTGTATGTAGCAGAAAATTAAGTTCGATCTTTTGGCAATTTTCAGCATGATGTCGCCGATATTAGAAAAGTGGCTACAAAACCTCATAAAATCTATTAAAGTTTTGAACTTGAGTAGATAAATACGCAAATCTTAAAGTAGTTTTAGAAGCTCAATTCGATATTTTATTCAATATTTTTAATCTTTAATATCTCGTGTGGTTTAGGTACATAAAAATTTTAGAATATTTTTTGGTTCTGATGTCTAAATACTGAATGCCAAGAAAAATTTTATCAAATGTAATAACAAATATCGGATTTCAAGTCCATAGTGACAGTATCTTGCACAAATATTGAAAAATTTGTACAACAAACTAATTTTATTTGTTTTAATCTCAAATTTATCCTGAGAAAAATATATGGAAGATTTTGTAATGATCACCTGCCTTTGAACTGTCAATTTGTCTGTTTTTCAATTTTTATTGAGCACTTCTTTAATAAAAACTAACAATAATTTATCAAAAATAATAAAACAGTAATTTAGCTATAATTTTCACAAAATCTAGCACCAATATTAAAACGGAATAAAGATTTCGGAATTAGTTCTAATTGATCATAACTAAAACCGAGTATATAGTACTTTCGTTATTGTCTATTAGTTAGAAATAATATTGATTATTCAAAACCACAACAAAACAGTCTAAAATATTTTCTTTACTTTTGAAATGCTGTCATTTAGACATTTTAAATCAATTTAAAAACCCAGAATCGAAAAGTTAGAAGGTAAATTCAGGGCTAAAACAAAAATTAAGCGCTCTTATTTCCCCACAGGTTTTTTGTCACTCTCCGTAAATAAGAATTCTGCAAGTTTCAGACGTGCTCTTCCATTTCTCAAACTCTAAGGTGATGGTGTTAAAAATGTCCCATCTTGGATAGTTTATCCTCATCTTCGTTCCTAATTATGCCAGCACAGCATGTTATTCAAAGATGCTTACAATTGGAATACCACTTTATCTACTTTTCACATTGTAAGACAGTTCGAGATTAAAGGAACCAACCAGCTCAGGATGTGATAAGTTTACCAAGGTGTATAGGTTCTCCTTTCATTAGTGGAACGTTGTTAAATAAAAAATTGGTGTGTTGTTCCTATTCCGTTCTTTATTTCTTATTCCCATCCCCTAACATCTTCAAGTGTAATGGGTGCGTATGATTAATATTTTTTTTTATTTAAATGATTTTTTTTAATATTCTCACGTTTTAAACTAAATTTACTAATTTAATACTCTTTTACTATATATACCATTAACTCTTAAAAAATGTATATTCTTAATGATTCTTTTTTTCATATTTCCGCTCATATAGTTAAAACAGTAAGTCGCTACTTCATTTTATAATCAATTTCATATTTTTTGTCTTTCTGCTCTTTTGAAAATATTTTCTTCAAATTAAAACCACTTCAGATTTTTTCTTCTTTCCCTCCTTTCTCTAACATTTATTTTACTTCAAATCTATACGGCCATTAATTTTCAAAATTTTTCTTTAGTAATTTCAATTATTTTCTACACTTTTTTTCTCTTTAACTTCCTTTGCATAATGACAACTTTTGACAATTTAGCACCTATACAAAAACAGAAAAAAGAGCTATTAAATGGAATTCTCATAAAAACACAGTTAAATAAATTGAAAAATAATAATAAAAAAATGTTTTATATGCTATTAAAAAAAAAGTGAAAAAAGGGAATAAAAATAACTTTCTGCATATTAATTGCTGAGCTTGAAAAAATGGAAAAAATTTTCTAGTAGAATATAAAAATGATACTGAATTTTTCTGTTTTATTTTTTGTTGTTTTTCTATTGGCGATGAAGATGATGATGATGATATTGAAAAAAATAAAAGGCAAGAATTGCTAAAATATTGAAGTGTTAATAAAAAAGGGCAAAATTAATTTATGGATGATAACTTATATAAAAATTGCATATCAGCTAAATAATAAAATTGTTATTGAACATTTTATTATACCCAATGTAAACGCAATTATTAAAAAAATATATTTTAATGTTTTATGATAACTGTGCTTTAGTTTATCTTACTGCTGGATCTTTTTTTAGTGATAATACAAATTCTATATTTTAAACTTTATATTTATGTCTAAAATTCAATTAGTTTCTTTGTATTAGTACAAACATTTCTTTTTTTTTTATTTAATTAAATCGAAAATTTCCTATTGGGTTTTCATAAGCATTTTTATATTTGTTTTAAAATTAATGTTCAACTTTCATATGCAAGTGTTAATTTTATTTATGTTCTATAGTTTGTGTTTTTATGAAGTGTAAAATGTTTTTGTTTATTAAATTAAATTGAAATTTTTAAAATTATGTGCAGATATAGTTTTTTTCTTTTTTCTTTGTTGTTGTTTTAAAACTCATTTGTTTTAAATTATTTGCATTGTATCTGATTTATTTATAAATATAGGTTGTAAACAAAAGAAACAAATTATTATTTTTTTACAAATAAAATTACAAAGTATACGAAGATAATAATCATCAATTATACAATTTTATTTATTTTAAATATCATTCCTTTCTAAAAGAATAATACAACTTTATACATTAAAAATTATAGTGAAAAGTTTAGTTCCAATATAGATTACATAAGGAAATACTAATTATGAGCAAAGGTATTTCTCAATCAATTCCGATACATTCCTATAAACCACTTTTTTTAATTGACTCTGATTCTCGCTCTTTTTTGCTATTTATAATTAACAATGCTGTATAATATATTGAAGCATATCTCCAGAACGACTTGTCTGATTTAGTATAATAAAATATCAAAAAATTCAATTTAAAATTGCCTTTTAGGCACACTCACATTTTGGGCTATTTTGGGAAAAAAATTAAATTTCGTACAAAATAAAAAAAAAGAATCAAAAAATCATAAAAATTTTAAAGTGGCAAAAAAGCAAATTTTTATTATTTGATCATAAGGATAAATTTGTCGCAAATAAAACAAGATATTCACTCATATCAATGCATAATTTTTTGTCACAAATTATTAAATATATCTTATTTACAAATTACACAAAAATATTTACACAGAGAAAAAAATACATATATTTAATTTTTTTGTTCATAAATATTATGAATCAAACATGACTTTTTTTCCCAAACTTTTTTCATAAAAAATAAAATTTTGTTCATAGATATTATTAAATTGTTCATAATGAAAATTCTAGGAATTTTTGCAAAAATTTTGTTAAATCTTTGATTTAGTTTTATTAATGGTAAATGAAAATAGCAATACATAAAAATAATAACAATAAATGCCTTAAAATGACAAAATTCCAAGGAAAATCTGTACAAAAAAATAATTTTAGAAATTTGCATGATTTTCCTCGTATTCTGCAGTGCACCATTCTGATAAAAAGCGCCTCTGTTTTGTTCCCAAAATGTAACTACATTTTGGGAACAAAAAAATCATTGAATGCTCAAAAGTTTACGAAGAGATTTGAAATTCTCTTCGTAAAATTTTGAGTATTTTTTTTACAAATTGAAAATATGAATGAAAATTTAAACAATTTTTTCACTCTTCTTGACTTTTGATTCATTTGAAAAAAAATATAAAAAAAGTTTAATGCTTAGGAAATTATACTCAAATATTATGAACTGAAATCAATGAAAGTAAATTTTTGTATTTATGTACAAAATTTTTTCTGTACATTGATTTAAATGAAGTATATCTTATTTTATTTGCAACAAACTTATCTTTATGACCAAAGAATAAAAATTTGCATTTTTGCCATTTCGAATTTGTAGGATTTTTTGATTTTTTTCTTTTTTAAAAGTTTTGTACGAAATTATTTTTTTCTTTTTTCACAAAATAGGCTTAGTATGTCCGTAACTGTTCAACGTATTAAAAAATAATGTGAGTATAGCAAAGCAATTTTAATTAAAATTTTTTGATATTTTACTAAACAATATCGAGCAAATCGTACTCAAGATTGTATCAGTTTATATTGCAACATCATTAATTTTAAAAATAGTGATTCACCGCGAAAACCATAGTTAATTCAAAAAAAGTGATTTATAGGCATCATAATAATATGTATCCTTATTGGTTGAGATATCCCGTGACGCAGAGAAAATTTTATGTTTTTTCAACCTGTGTTATATATCTTTTAACATTTCTTACTAAAAATTCCAAAAATGTACTAGTAAATAATATTGCAAAAAAAAAAACTTAATTGTTATTACCATGTTATAGTAATTTCTAGATAAAGTACTTTTCGATAACCTTTTGTCTATTTCATACTTATAAACACCTCATTACTGATAATAGCAAAATATTCTATGTTGCCATGGCACTTATACTGACAAACACCTCAAGCATGACATCATGGTTGAGCTTTTCTTTTTCGTTTTTTTACCTATAAAATCTTAATAGTTTTTTCTTGCACAAAATACCTTTTATTGAAGATACCATTAGTCCAACCACAACTATTTCAATAGTATGTAAATAAAAGTGCCATTATTTGCTAGATAATGTTGGTATGTAGACAATTAAATTTTTCAACTGGAGCCAGCTATCCAGCCATTCTGTCAGTTGGACAGCTAAGGAGTATAATCTGTTATTCAAGTATAGAGACGTGTATTTTTGCTCATTTTCTATCATTTACATTGTAGGTATTACCATGACAAACAACATCGTTAAGTAAATTTTAGAATCTGTTTCCTTTAGGATTTTTGTCCACGTTTGTTTGCTGACATGTGTTGATATAGCTGCTTCTGTTCTGAACAAATGTTGAGTTTTTTTTGCAGATACTTAATGCATGTTAAGAACGATTTTGTTAAATGCATTCATTTTATGTTTAGTTAGTTAAAATTTGTAATTTGCCCAAAAAGTCTAGTGCATGATATCATTAATAAAAATTGCATTTTATAGAAATAGTAAGAAATTATTACATGTTTAAACATTTTGCACTCTTAAATATTAAATAAATATTCTTTTTGGTGCTAGTCAAACTTCCAGCTTTTCACATAAAAATATTAATATTCCTAGTAAAATTTTCTTCGTTCAATTTTTCTTTTCATCACCAAATTTCAAAACTGTGTCTGTCGTTGCCAATGATTGTCAATAACATGACATTATCTCAGTTTAGCATAGTAAACATTTTTAGCCAAAAGAAATGAGAATAAAAATATATATATATATATATATATATATATATATATATTTTTTTTTTTTTTGCACTTTTTTTTAACCAGAATGGCTAAAATGAAAGATATGTATGTAGTTGAAATAAAAAAAAAACTCTAAATATGTTTGCTTAAATAAAATTGAACGTTAGAAAAGATTTTAGCAATTTTTCCCCTTTAGTATAGTTGTTTGTTGTTTATTTTTTCTTTAGCTTTCCTCTGTTGTTATCGATAGAATTTATTCCTTAAAACCTCAACATGTATGAAAGCTGCTTTTAATAGCTTTTTGTTGTTTGTTTTAGTTTCATTTAAAAATGTCAGCTTTTAGTTTCAACATTAAATGTAACATGATCATTCTTTACGTGTACGAGTATGACCAGTCTTGAATAGAAAAATATATGGAATTGCAGAAGTTTTAGTGAAAAAATATGTATAAATTTAAGATTTTACTTTAAGGTGTTTCTTGTATGAGATTTATCTTAAGAAGATTCCTCAAAAAGTCTGTATTGTTTTTATACCCTTCACCGCAGGTGTAAAAAGGGGAAATATATGTTTGTCATTCTACGATTTTCATTGGAGAGAAAAAAGTTAATATTTTCTGGATCCTTGTAAGAAATGATGTCATTAGGACGATGTTCGTCCGCTCGTTTGTTGGTTGAAATATGTATATAAATTTAATAGTCAGCAGAAGCTATCAGTCTTATTGTTTTTTTTTTTTCAAGGAAGCAACGCTTGCTATGATATATTACCTTTATACGCACGATTATTACAAATGAAAATAATTTGCAAATAAATAACTCACTGTTTATATACAATTTGCATAAAGAAATACATTTTCTAATGTGCCAGATGGGAAAAATACAACTATTATTATCGAAAATTCTATAAACGTAAAAGGAAGTGGCAACACCGTACGTCTTATTGTAAAATAGTTTCACTAATCACGATTAGTTTTCGTGAGTTACTAACTTGTGCATAAAGTATTAACTCACTGTTTATACGGTAAAATATTAATTTCATAATATTTTTAATTGCGAGTAAGAGATGTGTATAAATGTGTAATAGTTTAACTTTGTGTTTACCTTTTTGTTGTTCGGAAGTAATGTAGATTGTTTTTGTAAGTATAAATTTGAGAACAAGAAAGCATAGTTTATGGCGTAAATTTTATTATTTGTCGGTAAGGTGGTGAAGGATATAAAAGATTCGTCACAGCCGAATATAGCACTCTAACTTGTTTGTTTTAGCTTTCTGTTTTATTTCCAATAAAATCCAATCTAATTTGTATGTAGTTTTAAAGATGAGAATTTAATGAATATTTATTCAAAAAATTGTACGTTACTTACCCACTACTTCGAGCTCTCCAGCTCCAATCAGTGTATGAAATGAAGGCGCATCTGCTGAAACTTCACAACTGTATTTTCCGGAAGTGGCTGCATTAACTGTTTCTAATACCAATTGACTTTCATTTGAAGATGAACGCTGAAAGAAAACAAATTCGGTAAAGCGTAATAAGAACAGAAATCTTATATGGAAGGCTATACTTCATGTTGATTTTATAAACTTTTAAGTTTCTAAATTTTTTATTAATAAAATTTGTATGGAAAATTTCTCTATCAAGCTTTGGTAAATTTAAAATTTTTATTATGAATAAGGCAGTATATCTGCACAAAATGAAATAATTATGTATCTATAGTGTAACAACAACATATATATTACAATTTAATACCGCGTTGTCAAATCAACAACAAAGAATTAGTACCACTTTGGTAACAAGTTGACACTATATCCAATCATTATATAATAGTATGTATTAAATTTGTTGTGTCAAATAGTTGTGAACAGATGGTGACAAAAATGTTACAGCGAAAATAGCAATATTTTGAATTATATATATATATATATATCACTTCTTTAAGCTCCCATATAAGCTATGGACTTTGTGATGAACTAAGTTGATCAAGTATTAACCGAGACATGGCAAAAACGCGTTATTATACTTTTTGAAGCTTCTGTATAAGCTATGGACTTTGTTATTGAATAAATCTATCATGAATATTTTTTTGGAATTTAGAATTTCTAAATCAATTAAATCATTCCATACATTTTCTATCATACATTTTTCTATTTAATGTTGTCTTCGTTCGGTATTGCTATTCTTTTGTCATTGTTGCTTTAATTATGTTTTACATTCAATATCTAAATCAATATCTAAAAATGTTTATTAAACACTAAAAACTTTAAAATTTTTAATTTTCATATAATATCTCAACACAGCCGGATATAGCACTTCAAACAGTTTTTACTTATATACAAAATATTTCCAAAAATATATTTTACAATTTTCTGATGTATAAATTTTTTACATTGCATTTCTTCTTTCCAATGTCGATTCGACTAAGCGTAACTTTTTCGTCACAAAAGTAACTGTAAACTTCTAGGGTCAATTAAGAGTTCTTCTTCTATTCCTTTTTATATTCATTCATAAAAAATATGCATTATATGCATTAAAAAATTTAAAAATTAAGGCTAGTTATTTCTTTTTTCTAATTCTAAAATTCCCACTTGAGATATACAAATTTAATTTAACACATAACCTTACACACTCTATAAATTTTTAAAATATTTTCACTTAAACAAACATTTTTTTTGAATTTATTTAATAATAAATTCTTCAGGAGATTATCTCTGTTGAATATTTTTGGTTATTTTATAAGTAAAAAATATTTAAACACCCAAAAAACACTGCTGAATATTAAAAATGCATAGACACATGTATATGACAGGAAATTTACTCAACCACCTACATAAATAACTCACACATACTTTTATCGTTTATCACACAATTACATATAAATATGTATATATTCTCAAACTCATACACTGCCATGCATTCATGTAAAAATCTGCAAATTTTGCTAAAAATTATTTTAAATATTAAAACAGGATGAAATTGCAAAAAACTAATAAAAAAAAAAAAATAAAAAAATCAGCCCAAAAACTAAACTTGTGAAAACCACACACAGTCATAAAAAATAGTTTATAGTTTCTTGAGATTTTATTTTTTTTTTTTAGTTCTTGTTGTTGTTAGTTGTATTTGTGTGTGTATGTATATGTGGTAGAAACGTGTATTTACCACAGGAATATTTAATGCCTGCTTTAGCACAGGTTCGCCTTAAACTTGCACTTGCAAAAACTATCAAATAAAAGTTGTTTTTTGGTTCCTGTTTAAATCCTGGTATTCTGTGTTTCCTCTGTGGTTACTTATAGCCAGTATTTAAGCAACAATTTGCTAGCTGACAATGCAGATTTTCAAATATATATATATATATTTTTTTTGTAATGTGTAGGAAACGAATTGTAGTTTTAGCTAAATTTGTAAGCAAATTTTAAATGACTAGTTTTTGCACCGTGTATAGTATATAAAAATAAAGAATACTAAAACGTATGTATTTTATTTGAATTATAGCCTCTTACCATTAATGGTTTAGTTTTTAAAGTATTATATGAAAATTGTTTTTGTGTAGTTGTTAAGTGTAGAAAGTTAAGTTTTTGAGTTAACTTTTTGAAGGTGTGAATATTTAACAGGTATTTAAAATATAATGGTTTTAAAAATAAGTACTGATCTTGTAAAATTAAAATTCAAAGCAGAAAGTGATAAATTTTTTTGAAGATATTTAGAAATAATAATCGCTACATACGGCTTGTTGAAAAACAAGATAACTTCTTAATTATTTCTAAATTCTGCAAAAGTTATGGGTGGCAAACTCCCACTTGAAAAAGTGGAATATTATATTATTGTTGCATTTTATTTCAATCTTAATATTAAGCTAAATATATTAAAATACTTAGGTTGTAAAATACAGGGTGGGCTAAAAGCCACCATAAGATTTATATATTTTTTTTTACCAATTATAAAATTTGTATACAAAAGAAAATTGTTTTACAAGTATGGAAAAAAAAATATTTTCAATAGTTGACCAGAAACGCTTTATTGAAAATCTGATATTGAGTGATGAAGCTTATTTTAATTTGAATGGTTTTGTTAACAAGCAGAACTGTAGGTTCTGGGGTTCTAAAAATTCAAGAGCCATTCATCAGCGCCAACTGCACTCCATTTTATCTACAGTATGGTGTGGAATTATATTTGAAAATATCATTATGCCTTACTTTTTCGTAAATGAAGATAAAAGTGATATAACCGTAAATAGAGATAGGTATCAGTTTATGATAGATCATTTTTTACATCCTGCTGTTGAAAACAGACTTGAGATGTGGTTTCAACAGGATGGAGCCATTGCAAATACTGCTCGAGATACAAAGACACTTTTAAATTCGGAAGTTAATTGGTCAACATATTCGCCAGATTTGCTAGCACCCGATTAATATCTTAGAGGTTATTTTAAAGAATGAGTATATGTGAACAAGCCTGAAACAATCTTTTTATTTTAAGCTAATACTGTTGTAGAAATTCGAGCACTACAGCCACAAAAATTATTGCGAAGCTGAAAACGGGAGTTTTATTAAAGTGAGATTATTTTTAGTATGTAGTGTAAAAAATTTCCCTTTTGTATGTTTTATAATCTTTTTTTAAACCTCCTGGTGACTTTTAACCCACTCTGTATTAATTGCAATTATCTTGGTGATAAAATATTTATTTTCAAATATTTTTCATTCTTTTATCGTAAAAACACTCTTAAGTAAATTAAAGCCAAATTGCTCCTAAGTAAGTACTCTATTGCATTGGTATAAATCTGTAAGAAAATGTTACACAATTTACAATTGTTGAGAAACGAAACTTCAAATAATTTCTACTAGGATGGTACAGTTTTAAATTAATTTTTTTCATTTTACAATGTATTGAAGATTGCACGAAGAGTCATAGTCTAGCACTGTTTAAATTTAGTTGGACATGAGGTTTAATTTTATTTAATGTCCTTTTTATGTTACTGTTAATTTTAAATGATTTTTGTTATCTTTATATAAATGTATGTAGTGTTTATTTTGATTTTGATAATTTTTGGGTCCCATTAGAGATAAAAGATTTGAACGATGTCATTTTGCCTGCCTGTCTATCCATATTAATTTATATATTGAAATTTTAAAGACAATTCCGAGAAGTTCCAAAAACTTTCGACCCAGCTAGGATTTTGATCTTCCCCCATTTCGATGAAATTCAGCACATAGATCTTACTCTCTTATGCGCTTATTAAACTTATCGCATTCTGTTTATTATTTATGAACCTTTAAAATTTTAATAAGATCAACCTTAACTAAACCGAAATTTATCTTTAAAAATATATCACAAAAACTACAAGGAATTCTGGCTAATAGACTTAAAAAAAAGGAAAATTACCAGTCACGTTCGTTTCATAATATTTATGAAAAAAAAAAAAAAATTAAATATACATATATACTTTTTTCTGTGTGGTATTTTCAGTTGCTTTTTATGAATCAATTGTGCGTACCACTAATTCAGGAGTCGTATAGTATTTGTAATCGAATTTGTGACAACACTCGTAACCGAAAAAATTCGATTGGCAAAAAATGAGGTTTCCTCAACGAATGTGTTTCTTTTGTTTATTTCTTTACAAAAACTTTAAATAAAATTAAAATATTTTTAAAAGTAGTAAATTTAAAAATCCATAATTCACGCTATAGATACATTCCAATATTCTAAATGTTTTTTTCATAATATGTGATATGTTTACTAGTAAATGCAAAAAAAAAAAAAAGATTATTTCAATTAAAATACATTCCGTTTTTTTGTCGTTCTAATTTGGTTAAATGTGACACTGTGCGCTAGGAAGTTTCAATTAAATGTAAATTACAATATAAGGTCCTTATTACTTCAATAATAATAATTATTATTATTTTTTTCTAATTTGTGCTTTAAAATTTCATTTCCGTTCTTTTAAGTGATACCTTATGAAAAATTCTAACACACGTGCATTAAGGCGACTCACTCCTTATGGAAGTAAATAAAGTGTTTTTGTTACAAAAACACATTCTTGAGTGAGTCACCCTAACGTACCTATACATTTATTTTATAACATTTGTATAGATTTTCAAACTACTTTTTCATAATTCACGTTTCATGTTTCTTTTTCGTGCCAGTAGCTCATAGTTTGTGCATTTGTAAACAGAGCTCTTTTTCTAGAATAGTTAAGTTAGCAAAACACAAAAAATAAAAGAATGTTACTTACTACCTGTAAAATGAATGCTTAAATTTTTTTTTCTATTTTTTTATGCGAAACTTTTGCTTACAGAATTTTTTAGTATTTTGTTTACGAGTACGAGAATTTAGAATACAATTTTGGTTTGAATAAATGAAACATTATACAGAATATTTGGCGCCTTACTGAAATAGTTGTGAACATAAAAAACCAAAAACCTGAATGTTTTTCGCTATGGCAGCTGGGTTAGTTCGTTATTTACTTGCTTAAATTCGTCCACTGTTGTTTTGTGGAAATATGTGATTTTATGAGTGTTTGAGTGTTGAAAAAGCATACATATTTAGTTTAGTAAAATAAATATTACTTTCTGTTTTATTTTCTATTTGTTATTCGGTTTAAGAGTACAATAGTATCACTGTTCGTTCGACTGTAAACTGATTTTATTTTATTTGCATGAATGTATATACGAATTGTTAGCCATTGTTATTGAGTGTTGTTGGTCTCCACTCAAACGTGGTTTTTTTATTTTATTGTAGGTGTTGTTAGATTATTTTATATTATATTAAAGTTTTGGTCACCAAACAATCGGCGAAATTTCTTAAAAATTGCTATGAAATTTTCACCAGAATTACATGGATTTATTAAAAATAGTTTTAAATTATATGCAATAATAATAACAATAACAAGAATTCGCAATGACGTTAAAATTCAAATTAAGTTGAAATTTTAAAGTTTAAAACCTTATATTAAGAATTCTTAATTTGAATTATTAGCGCTCTGATTATAGACAATTTTGTTAAATTAATGTTAGGTAAATTGAAATTAAACTTTAGGTATTTGTAGAATACCTAAAGTTTATTCATTATCTTTCACTTATTATTGCATATAAAACTTATTGCATTTCTTTCATTATAAAATAAATAAATTTAAATTTAGTTTATAGATATTAATGGCAAATCTATTTTAGTATTTGAAATTAAATTTATTTGTAGAAATATCATTATGACATTATTATTAGTTTTAATAAAGTTAAAACTCTAAAGGATAAGTTTTATATAGAAGTATGCAACTTCTTATGGATTTCCTTCTCATAATGTTAAAAACTCTGTTGATATTCGTTCTCTTTATCACTGCGTGTATATGAGTGAGTGAGTGTATGTAGTGTAGAGTACTAAATTTATATTTCCTGCTGAGTCAAGTTTTGTGAAAACAAATGAATTTTGCACAACTACAATGTAAAGTATGTTTGAAACCTTGTTTTTTGTTGTTATTATTGTTGTAGTTATTAGTTCATTATGGTCTAAAATATGAAATTATAAATACACAAACATATGTATATGTGTATATATGTATATGTATATGTGCGTACATGTATTCATATTTTAGTTTACTAATTTATATGTAGACATCTATTTATATTCATAAAATACATATACAAGTATAAATATTCAAATTTGCTAATTTTCTGGACATTTAAGCTATTATAAAAACAAGAATCTTTTGAGCATAAAGTTTGTTTTAGTTGTTTTGAATTTTTTTTTTAAACTAACAACTCTAGAACAGTAACAAAAAATAAAAGGAAAGAAAAAAAGAAAACAGTACAAGGAGCTATAAAAAACAAAACCAGTGGTAAAATATATACACAGCAAACAGCATTTAAGAGTCGGAAGTGCAAATCTGTTTGAATGAACTTTTCCAAACCAAAAGAGGAAAGTAAAAAACTATTAAATAGACATGAAACTTTTGCTTATGTATAAATACTTTTGTGTTTTTAGATATGTATATAATGGCATATATTTTAAGAATCAAAAGTTTATATGTTTTGTAATTTGCTTTATGAAATATTTAATGAAAGAAAATACTCAGGGATTATTAAACATATTATTTTTTTGCATAGTGACTTATGAATGACATGAATTCAGTTAGAACTACAGGACTGATGAAAGTTTAAAATTAAATTTTCTCGAAACTAAACTGGAGGATTTGAGAAGATTATTAAACTTTAATCAGTATTCTTAAGTGATTTTATATTTGAGGTGATAATGGTCCAATTACTGTTATATGATTCCCGACTTTACAAATTTACCAGGTTTGTAGCTTTTACTATATGTAAAAAAATGTCATAAAAATTTATACATTTGCTATTATTTTCAGTAACTATGTGAACATTTTTTTTGTAATAGCAAAATAATGTTTTCTTAATAGAATATTAAACAAAATTCATGGAAACTCAGATTTCAAACAGATGCTAGGAGCACAATTTCATCCAATTTTTTGTTGACATCGATTTTCAAAGTATATATGTATTGAAACTAAGGTGGCCAAAATATTAGATCAAAATATTAATAATTGTGGGCTTGGCATGTTGCTAGAAACAAATATTTTATGTTATTTTAGAAAAAATGTGATTTTTGTAAATTTGATCAGAAGTAAATTACCATAACTTGAAAACTGTTATCGATAATTGGCTGCATTTTTTTCTTGTTATATTGCAAAGATATGATGTATCACTGTAACATTTATACCTGCTGTGTTATTAATTGTTTTCATAGGTACTATATTTTAGTTATATTTGAATTTTAGTGGAATATAACACGTACTAAAAATTAGTTATGATTTCGATTTTAAACCTACAGGATCAATAAGGAATAACGAATCCAATAAGGAGTTAAACAGAAACATGTTCAGGGCGAATTTCTTAAATATGAGTGGATTATAGACCAACCAAAATAAGGATCAGACAATACGAATAATGGGAAGAGGATTTTTTTCAGATTCCGAAAGAGCATCTGAAATAACAAATGTTGATATAAATTTTATTTTAAGATTTAAAACAATTATCGATGTACTTGTGTACAATGAACAAATTGATTCTAGAACATTTGGTGATTATGTAAAGTAAACTGCACGAATATATAATATGTCTGTAACAGTTTACAAAATCCTTTATTATGGAGAAGATGTCATTAAACATCATTTAGTACCACTTGGAGATACATCAGAGGAAGCCCAGGAAGAAAGGAATACGGATTACAAATATTATAGAGATCGCAGTACCTGAAAAATATCACGAAATTCTAAAAATGAAGATCTGTTAAATATATTACTGGCAACCTCAGATCCTCTCATCTCTAGCATTCGAAGTCAATGGAAAGTATAACATCGGACTCACATGAAGAAGCAAAAAGGCTGCTAGAGGACAGAAATAATATAGAGCTAAATATGGAATATTTGCAGGCTATTTTCCAATGAATAATAATTATAATTTATATTTATTTATACTGTTATTTAAGTAAAAAATAAAATAAACATTAAAAAAACCTTTAGTTATTATAAAAAAATACAAATATTTGTCCTTAATTTTATTTAAATAAAAAGAAAGAAAACAAAATAAACATTAAAAAAAACAACCAAAAAACAACCGATTCTAGTGGAACCTGTTCTAGAACTGATATACTGGGAATTTGCCTAGAAAAAACTAAAAATGGATTTCAATTCCGTAATTGTTTATACCAATTAAAAATTTTTTTGATTTTGCTCCAATCATCAAAATGATCATATTAGTTAAGTGAGATAATTGATTTTTTTAACGTCAATTGATTTTTTGATCAAATAAATTACATTTTTAATTGGAATTTTGCTTAAAACGCACTATAAAAATATAATTAAACGAATACCTTTTGTGTAAAAATGGCATCGTGAATAAAAATACAAAAATTGCGTTAAAATTACTTATTTTATTATTTATAACTTTACATATCTCACAATAAAATGTCATGTGGCCTTAAAAATAAATTCACTTATACTTATTGCACTGGAAGATGTTCAAAGTAGGGAATTCTTCGAGTTGACCTTTATAACCAAGGGAAAAGCACATACGAAAAGATATGAAATACATGTTTATGATTGTTTAAAAATCGTCAAAAAAATACAGAGTACTCACCTTTATACGGGAATGTTATGGACAATAGCTTTTTAATTCCGACATTAATGAAAATAACACCTAAAATAAGGCCAGAATACTTCAGAGTAAATTCAAATACAAAACATACGTAATATAATCTTTGGGATCTAAGGTTGTCATTATATTTTTCTAGAAAACGATACAATTTAGCAATAATTGGCCAGAATTTATGGACAATTGGCTCAAAATTTGATTTAATAGCTAAACATGAAAATTATTTTTCAAAATGATTTTTTATTTTGCATGATTTTTTTTAAAGCTATCAATGTTTTAAAAATATTAATTATATTAATAAAAATCATAAATAAATTTAAATAATAAATTAATTGAAAAATTTTATTAAACAACTTTTACTGTGTGTTCAAAAAATTATCCTGGGTACTATTAATATGTTTTTTTTATCTGCTTATATTTTTTATATGTAAAGCTGATTCAAAAAACGCATTTTTATACTAAATTCTATAAAAAAAGTTTAACTTTAGCCTTAAACATCTCAATAACTGCTGCAATAATTTTAATGAAATTAAAACTGGAGAAAAATTCAAGAAAATATCTATCTATTCATTCTGAAATATCTCTATCGATTCAAATGTTACAGAGTTATGGCAGATAAAAAACGAAAAGTACGACCATATTTGTCAATTGAAAAACAAAAGTAAGGAAAAAGAGTTAAGATATTTCTTTTTTTTTTTTTAATAAAATTTTTTGTTATTTGAAACGAAAACTAAAAAAAATAATAATAATAAAAGAAATTTTCACAGTTTGTTTTGTTTTTTAAACTTTTATTTCAAACAAAAATGTACGTCTACATCACAATTGTGGGTAAAATGAACGTACTCTACAAAAATACGTTTGTAGTACGTTCTTGTGGCTCAGTTCTGTTCCTAGCAAAACTCATAAATTTTTTATTGAAAAGCAGACAAAAACTGGCTTGTAAGTTGAAGCATATGTACGTTGCACATTGGGGTAGAATCGCCAAAAATGGCAGTTAATTTAAGGAAGGGATATATCATAAATGTTAACTTTATTCCAATAATTTACCCACAGATATATAAAAAAATAAATTTTGGAATCGTAAGATTTTTGTGATGTACTGCAATGTCCGTACGTCAATAATCAATATTTGAAATAATCTATAGAACGTAGTTTTAACGGTAACTTGATGAAGTTTGCAATTAAATTTGAAATTAGATATTTCAACAACTTTCATTATCACTATATTCACTACTACTATCACCATTGTAGTTATCAATTCCTTCAACAGATTTAGGGAATACCAGCAAATTCAAAACTGACTGAGGTAAAAGACTTACTTTCTTTTTTGTTACTTCTACAAATAGTTGTAATTAATGGAGCAGAACTTAAGAGATATCTGTTGAATATATCCTCATAGAACTTGTTTCGGCAAAATTTATGAGAAATAATGTTCTATGTATAATTTAAAGTCATTATTCTAAGTTTTTTCTTCTGATACATGAGAAATTATTTGCTGGTCATGAATTAGGAATTTATGTAACGTAGGAAACATATTGTACTATGGATATTTTTCAGTAAAATATCTTGAGATTGCTAGGGAAAATTTCCTAAATTTTTCAGCATTTACCTCTTGACCACATGAAAAAACAACTAATATTGTGTGAAATCTTTTAATTAATTCAATATCGAGTTTTGTAATGTGCGCTGAAATTTCTGTATTCTAAAAAAAAACGTCTCGCGGTTTTGCCGCCAATCAATCCAGTTTTCTGTCGAAACTCATTTTTGAATCCTTAATTTGATTTTATGTACAATTTTTTATCGGAATTAGTACTTGCTTGCCATTTTTGAATTAAAAGTTTGTAAGATAAGTGTAAAAGGCACTGAAAAAATTTAATCCATCCATGTTGAATAGATAAGTCGAATATATATTAATCATGTTATCAAAAAAATTTAACTCTTTGCTGGTGGATCCACATATATAGTTTTTTTGTATCGATGTTGTTTCTGTAACGACATTATATGCTTTTCCATATGTCATCACTAACATCAGTTTATGGTTTATTTTAATGATTTTTTGTCCAGTGTAAGTGTAAGTGTTTGTAGGAACTATGTCTACAACTTTCGTCAAAGCCTCAGTTTGCATATAATTTCATATTATTAATTTCTGTTAAACTTTGATTGGTTGGTTTTTGTAATGTAATTATACGCTCAGCTATTTGACTGAGAAGTCCTTATAGACTTACAACTTTTTGAATATTTGTGTTGGGAGGAAAATTTTCAGGAGTAACTTTTCGAATAACATTGTATTGATAGCAAGATAATTTTGCTTCGATTAGGACAGAAATGGCTTCTTTTGCAGTGAACTGTTTTTGCTTAATATTATTAAAATTTTCAGGGCTTATTATGTCTTTAACTATTTTAGATGCACCATTATGACCGGAAGCTCTTAAACTTATTTGTGTTGCTTGAGTTAAAATGGGGAAAGGACGATCTCTTAAATCTTTATTTCTTAGATTTTCATTTTAAAAGAATCTATATCTTTCATTAAGTTTAAAAGTTCTCTACGGGAAATGAAAATAGTTTATGGATTTGTTCCTATAATAAGAATACAATATTTTTATTTTTACCCAAGTTCAAGTAAAAGCTTTTTGAATTTCTATATAAATCTTAGAAAAAGGAAAACCCAGATTTTTAGACCTATTTTTGAAAAAATATTAAAAATACTTCTACTCCTTGAAGGCTCCACTTTTTTAATATAAATTGCAAAACTATAATTTCGAAAAATTTAGATTTTTACTTTTTAACACTGTGCTTAAAATTGCTAAAAAAATTTTTTGACTTTGGCGGCGCACTACAAGAAAGGCAAAGAACTTTTTTTGACAGAAATTTATGCTAAATTTTATTTACTTTAGCACCAACCCGATCTTTTTTCAAAAATTAGTTAATTTTAGTTAATTTTTTTTTCGAAAACTATGAACGTGTTTGTCATTTGAAAAACAAAAATAAGGAAAAGCAATTAAAATATTTTTAAAGTTAAATTGTGTATTATTCCAAATAAAAAGGTACGTCTACGTCGCACAGTGTACTTTTTTTTGGAGGTATGAGTGATCAAAAATGAATAACTTTTTAAGGGTTTAACATTTTTGTCCGCGATAAAATACAATAGTCATTATATATTTCCATATTTTGTCGTCTAAAGTTGCAACAAAAATTAAGTAATATGCGTTTTATTGCAAAATTCATTCAAAGATTTTGAATTTTAAAATGTATGGATCGGGATATTGTAGCACTATATTCATAACTTATAGACGTAAAACTTCAATCAATGTGGACAGTGCCAATGGAAAATGTACTGAGGTCAAAAATCTAATCTTCAGACGGACGTCTGGACGGGCTTAATTAAGACGTAATATATAATATAGTTATTAAATAATGTCAAAAGTATCTGAATATTACCCGCGTCCATACGTCTACCAATCTTTGTAAAAAAATATATAAACAAACTTGTTTTGCACAACGAAAGATCTTCATAAAACTTTCACATTTTTATTCAAAATAGAGTTAAATATTTAATTAAACATTTAAAAGAAAATTTTCTTTACCATTATAGTTCTTTTTATGGAATGTAAAGATGTAAATATATATATATATATATATATATATATATATATGACTCATAAAGTAAGCTATCATGATTTGTTTAATATATATTTTTGACTGGTTTTAACAATATAGTTAAAAGTCGGTGTAGAGATAAAATTAAGGAAAAATAAAAGGTTTTTATTTGAAAATAAACTAAAAAAAAAAAAAATTAAAATAGAATTTGCACTAGACATGAACATACTACTCAATTAAAGGAATAAAAAAAATATGTCCAACCGTTTCAAAATAATGCGTACTGAAATATTAAAATTTTTCTTAACGAATTTTTTTTTTCATTCTAACTAAATTTAGCCGATTTTAAAACCAAATATCTTTTCAATTAAAAGACATACAACAAGAACAGATACAAAAATTTCATCATGTTTTTCATTAAGATCATTGGTACGATATAAATTATTCAAATATTCATTTTTATATCTTTTATACTTATTTATATGATATACTTATTTTTGAACACTCACACACAAAAAAAAAAAAATATTAATAAAATAGAAAATAATAAAATAAAAAATACATAATGCGTCAAAATTATTTGTAAAGTGAATGCACATACAATTGTGTTCTTAGCAATATAATGTAAACTCGTGATGACTGTTGTAAATGCAGGTGTAATATAGTGTCTTGAGTCATACAAAAAAAAAAAAAAAAAAAAAAAGAGCTCGCGATCTCCAAAAGGAACCCCGACACGCGAAACAAACTTATTTTTACACTGCAGCACATCTATGAGAAAATCCACGAATATGTTAAATTTTTCTACATCGTAGCTATAAAAGACTGACCTGAAAACCTATAAAAAAATGAGTTCCTAATATGAATTATAATTTTTTTAACTGTGAAATTTAATTGGAGACATTTGTATTATTCGATATCACAAATGTTGTGGAAAATGTACCATAAAAATATCGCTTTAAAAAGTATTAAAATTTATGAAAAAATATTTGGTCTGGCAAGACTTTTGTACATGCGTGGAAGAATTACTTTATTCATTACATGTGGCTTCATTAACAGAAATATGCGTGAATATGTGGCTTCAGAAATTATTTATTCCTATCTTTATAAACACAAAGTATTAAAATTTTTCCGGTCTGATCTCGCTTCCTGGCAGCAAAGAGTAAATTAATTTTTTAATTAGTAGCGGATAAAAAAATTATTTTCTTTCAAATTTTAGACTAGAGTGAACAGTCTTTAATAAAAACTAAATTTCAAATAGATTCGTGTATATTGGTGTCGTTTTTATAAGCAGAACTGTATGCGCTAGTTTTATCGTACACAATTCTTTTATAATTTTTTTAATGCCGATATATTCTCAATATTTTCATATTATCCATTCATGGAATTAGTATTTTTGGAATCGTAATTTACTTATTTATTGAAGTATTTATTTAATTAAAGAAAAGAATTTAATTTAAAATATTTCATGACATTTTTTGCATTTCATAGACCACAGTTATTTCATTTAAAATCTATGTACAATTTTGTCATGCATTTCTTTCAGTGTGCAAATATGAAAGTTATTCTATTCTATTTTACTTTTTCTTTTATTAAAAGAAAAAACTCAAACATTTACATTTAGTCTTAAAGGCAAATTGTTTGCCCTAATCATTGTCACCCCAAAAACTCAATTAATATTCATAAACCAAGAAATGATTTCAATTATATGAAAGTTGAAACAAACATAAAATTCAACAATCAAACTAAAAACACTGTAAAATTTTATTCTGATGGTTGTTTTTGTACGCTACACTAAAAAGTTTGGGTACATAAAGTTTTGCCAAATGATTGTTACTCTAGAGGAAACAACTGTCCTTGCCTATACTTAATACATATCTTAAATTAAAATTTTAAGCTAAATATTTAATATTGTAATTTTAAATTTTAAATGTGTTAATGATTAATACAATGTAATCGTTATACAATTTCTTCCCCTGATCTTTTTACATACAAAATAAATTGTGTATGTAAGTCATTTAAATTTCTATATAACTTCACCAAATTCCCAGTTAATTCCAAACTAAAATACTTATGCTAAATTAGAGAAAACAAAAGGTTTGTAGATAGAATGAATAGAGATGAATGAAAATAATGTTAATAACTACAAGTACAATCTGTGTGTATTTTGTGTCATCTAGAAACAATGTCAGACACACTCTTCTAGTAAATACTTAAGTGACATCTATTAGAAGTAAAAAAAAGATGAAAACTAAAAAATAGTTTAAATACTTTTGGTCATTGAATGTGCAAATGAATATTTAGTATTGTTTTTTTTTCTATCATCTTGTCATGCAACTAGCTGTGGTTGTACTAAAAGGAAGACTCCCCACTAGGCTTTATATAAATTTCTTTTGCTGTTTTTGTAATAGAAACCTCCATTTAATGCTTGAAAAAATATGCTAAGTATTTTGAACATTTGCTCATAACCTTAAATATTTTCTAATGTTTGACTATTATTAACAAAAGTTTTGGTACTTAATATTTAAGATTATTTTAAATGATAAATATATTTTTTTCCTGTTTTACATTTTACTTACATCAACTTTTACGCCAGCGAATTGAAAAACTTTCATAGCGGGATTTTCTTTGGGTGTAAAACTATAAAATTCTCGTCGTCCTTTATACCATTTAACTGAATATAGACTGTCACCTTCTAAGTCATATAAACACTTGAGTATCGCCTTTTCGCCCTTTCTGACAGCATGTGGTATTTGTACGTGCACATCACGTAAAGCCAATGAAAAGTCTGAAAAAAGAAGAGGAAATAGTAAATCGAATTTTAAGTGAATTAATTTAAATTATAGCATTATGTGTTTAAGGCGTATGAGTAATTTTATATTAATTTAATATTGCTTATACGTCTGGTATATTCCTTTGCATATGTAATAACTTTATTGTTTTTATTTGAAAAATTGTCTGTTCTGTTGAGAAATAAAAACTTTATTTAAAATTATGAGGTTAAATTATAATCAAATACAAGTTTTCAAAGTTACCAAGAAAAAAATCTTACGATTTTGTATTTTTAAAACAATTAATCTTAGTTAAAACTTTATTTAAACTTTTATCACTTACATTGAAATCAGTAGCAAAAAAGCTAATAAACTTAAATAATAAGGTACCATGCACTTACATAACTCTTAAGCAGAGAGCCACCCTCAAAAAATTATACACAAAACTGTGTAACACCCACAAAATCATATGGTTGTTTGTCAAAATTATTACACCACTGCTCCTAATATGCACGGTAAAACAATTTAAGAGTAATAAAAAAAGCAAACAAAATCTAAATAAAATTAAAAGTTAACTTAAGTTAATTGTTCAACAAAAAAGTAGAAGTGTTTTGCTCGAAACTACATTAGAGCATTGTAGATGGTGGATGTGGTGGTGGCAAAACATTTTAAAAGTAAATGTCTCTAGAGTGCCACTTGCATGTTAATGCCAAGTGTTGATTTTTTTATTAACACCAACAAAGCAACCAACCATCACAGTCAACAACTAAGTAAATAATTCTAACAAAAATAATAAAAAATAAAAAGAAAACATGAAGAGAGAGAGAGAGAGAGAGAGAAAGGGAAGAACAATTTTTATATTATTTTTTTTTTAATATTTTAAGAAATACTAAAAGTATGGGCCCATTGAAAATATGAAGAAATACTAGCAACAATAGTATCCTTATTTCTATAGATTTGTGGAAACTTGAATTTATTTATTTTTGTGTTTGCTTTGTTGAAGTCGAGTGTTTGACATTAAATGTTTTAGGCTTTTAGTCGGCTATAAACAAGAAAAATCTGATAAAGATTCTTAAGGGTATTTAAGTTCAAGCAGTGTAAATAACTAGTATACATAAATATATACTATATACATAAATAATGTAAAATAAAGTAAAAGCGAAAAACTGAAAAACAAAATATCATTGTTAGGCAATATAATTTGTTCGTAGAGGCGTATGATTAATATTTAATTTTATGAACAGTGTTCCATTGAAAAAAATTTTTTAGGACGATCCCTTAAACAATGCATGTTAACGAGCTGAATATGCCAAAAATATTAAAAAAAAAAATTTAATTCATTTTTAGTTAACTACTAGCGATTAAAAGCCGCGGGTCTAGAACGTTTTGCCCAAAAAAGGTCTTGAGTTTTGTTTCGAAATGGGCATCAAAAAACTCTTTGTTTTTAGCCTGAGTCAATATATATATATATATATATATATATAAATATATTTAAACTTTTGACATGTAGGGAACGCATTCGGTATTTCCGTATTCTGCGCATCAATACGTAGCGTTTAAACGTTTTCGTACGTCGAAATCGCAAAAAGTGTTTCCTCGGGACACTCTAATAAATATAAATACTAAGGTGTGCTTTTATTTAAATAAATTGCTTAAATTTAATATTTGTTTAATTTATTTTTATTTTAACAGAATATGTTTTCTACTTTTCGTTTATGAAAATTTTATGTATATTATTTTTCAAAATAAATACTTTTCTTTATTGTATTTGAATCATTAAATAAAAGGTTATAGGTCCAGATCTGTTGAAAATAAGCAGATTCTTCACAAATTGCACAATGTTTTTGAAAGAAAAAATTAATCTAGTTTACTCATGCTATATCAGCAATTTTAAAATTTTACAGAAGATGACGGAGAGAACATGATATCTTACATTGCAAGACTTGAAGTTATCGTTAAATGTTTAAGATACTTTAGGGAGACAACATCGGATGATATTGCCGTTGTCTTCTGAAGAAGAATGTTGTATTTCTCGTGGACAACTTGAATCAACTGAAGAAATGTTTGCAGCCAAAGGAATGAGGAATAATTTGTATAAAAATCAGAAAAATATATTTTTGCCAGATATGGTTAAGAGCTGAAAACTAATCATATGGAGTACAATTGGAAATAAAATTGAATACTCTAGGGATCTCAAATTTACACATTCACACTCATTACCAGAAAGCTGTACAGTAGTCGAAATCACTTATCTAGCACAATTTAATTACAATTTTGTAAACTTTAATTCGATAAATAACTTATAATGCACATATTACCAATACTTCACTGAGTAAATTGACATTTTCACTTTTGTTTTGTTTTAAATATTCGCAAAATTATAATTAGTCAAAGAAGCATTAGTTGCAGCAAGTATATTGGTAGAATATGGTGCCTATTTACTCAGTATGTATTTTTTGTCATTTTATCGAAGGTGGTTATTCATTTTAAAAATAAAGTTTTTTTAATCCAGTTTTTGTTTCCAGCTAGGGTATACTCAGTCTGTCCAGTTTCTTCAAAAATCTGCTTCCTTTGAATTTTACCGCAGAGCTTCCTTGTTCCTTTGTGACATGAATAGCATCGAAATGATAGCTAACTACGGTAGAAAATGATAGTGTTGACAAAGTTAATTCTCAGTTAGAATGTGTTAGTTAACAAAAATAAATCTGGCCAGACAAGTTCATCTGCTTTCGACTGGATGTCTACGATTATATGACTAACTGGGTTTACCAATGCTTTTGCTAAAACTAACTATTGAGATGCAATCCGCTGAGAGAAATTCTTCGGATCTCAGTCAGCTAATTATAGATTTCTGACAACAAAATATAATTCGATGAGTTAGGTGCTTCAACTCATAATCAGCTAAGTAGTTTCGTATTGGATACACTAATACTAAATACTATCCGGCGAGATAAACGCTTCGGCTCCCGTTCGGTTAGCTACAGGTTTTTTGTCTCAATACACAATCCGACGAGATAAATCCTTCGGCTCTAGATCAGCTAGCAACGGGTTTCGTACTCAAAATACAATCCGATGAGAAAAATGCTTCGGCTCTCAGTCGGTTAACTAAGATCGTGTGAGCTACGCTAAATCCAGAACACAATCCGACGAGATAAATTCTTCGGCTCTCGGTCGGCTAACTACGGGTTCGGCTATGTTTCGGAAGAAAGAACTTCGGTCGTTTCTGATGATACTTTTATCCCTAAGAGCAAAGTATAACAAGATCGGTACTTTGGTTCTTGCTCAAATGTATCGGCCTAATCTCAATTATTTATGTTTAAATTTATATAAACAAAATGAGAATTATAAATTCTCTTATTGTATTGTAACTACACGTTACATTTTCGAAAATTGAAGGTACATATTAATTGAAGAATGAATGTTTCTTCTAAATTTTTTATTAGTTTTATAAAAATTTATTCCAGTAAGTAACATTTGTGATAGCATATTTAATTTGAAAAACACAATGAGTTTAAACATCACTGTTCACATATCATCATTTAATTGTGTTTTTCGTTTGCCATAATATTTTCACGAATTTTTGATTTAAATAAAAATTGCATACACAAACACTTTTTAATTAAAAAAAAAATATAATTTTTAAATATATGTATAAAATTTATGAACAAATATAAATTTCATTCATAATTTTTAATTTTTTGTTTTTAAATTATTTGACAATTATCAAATATTCAAACAAATTTCTATGTATTAAAAATACTAAAAATTTCTTCCCCGTATGGAAATTCAGTACATTTTTTGCATGTTAAATAATTAATCTAATCGAATCGAGATATTCTTTTGGTTTTAAAATTTATGAAAAGACAAATCAATTTCTTTGTGTTTTTGGGAAAACGACTCATTTTTAAAAAATCCTCTATATGTGAACATAGCTTAAAGAGTTATACTCCAATGTGTCGTAGACTGCAACTTTTGCGAATTTGGTTTATTTTTGTTATAAAATGTTTACAATGTTCTACCCGTTTAGTTGTTAATGTAATTTTTATACACAGTGAATGTTCCCAAATGCACCCCTGTTTTATAAAAGTACAGGCTGCTTTTTTATAGATATCTTAAGAAAATTTGCCAGGAATAATTCTTTTGGTATAAAGATGAAGCGTACTGAAATTGGTTATGATCTGTTCATTATATCACCTAGCCCCCATACAAATGTGTTCCCAAAAAAAGATGTTTAATACTCATAAATGCTTATAATATATAAATAGTTTAATAAATGTCCGTACTAATAAGTTTTATCTGATTATAAATTTGTATGCCAAATTTAATGAAGATCGGTCAATCGAAAATCACTTTAAGGTGTATAAATCCTATATAAACGTATTATGATTATATTATTATTATTATTATTATTATTATTTTTATTATTATTATTATTGTATTTGACATAAACAATTTTTATATAAGTAGAAAGCAAAGTGAGAAATTTTATAAGTGTCGGTCCATAAATAGCTATAGCTCCCATATAAAGTCTACTCTGGAAAATCAATCTAAAGTGCTTATATAACAGCATAAATATAATATTTGAGTCAAATATATTAAAGGGGGCGTCAAATATGAGTGGGCACCCAAAAGGTCTGGAATATAATATTATTAATCCAATAATATATGCTGCATATGGCCTAAATGTCATATTTATAAGTGCTAAAATCAGAAGGCAACATTGTCGCAAATAAAGAAACATAGTTGTGTCAAAGTGGGCGTAATGGGAAGTAGTTCTCAGTAAAGAAACTGTTTCAATTATAGAGCATATTTTGTATTATATGTAAGTCGTATTGATGTAATTTGATTAATTAACTACGTGAAAATAACTGTTTTTAAAAAACTATGTGTAAAATGTGGTCATGGCATTCGGTCAAGCTCTAACAAATTACAAGTTGTGTGAAAATTAGTTATTTAAGTAATTCAATGCAAAAATGATCACTAGACTTCATTATTATCCAGTTTAATATAGCTGGAATGTGTATTTCGACCACCATGGGCTGTGGTGAAAATTTAGTGCACAATCTTGAAAGTATTACGAACAAAATTCATTTACCAGAAAGTCTATAATTCAGATTTGAGTAATAAAATAGTGTCAATGATAAAAGGAAGACAAAAACATTGAAAATAATACTGAAAGTTCTGAAAACGATGATTTTGAACACGTTTCTAAAGATTGTGGTGAAAATTTAATTAACAATGTTGAAAGAAATGAGCAAGATTTAATATCAGAATCAATTGAAATCGACCCGAATAATACCATTAGTGTATCGCAAAACACAGCTAAATTAGAATAAAAGAAAAAACCAAGTGAATTATCATACTTAAATGAAAACAATATAACTGATAAACGACTACGTGACAAATCTTAAAATTCAATGGATGCTAGTGGCTTTATATCATTAATTCAAGAAGGACCTAGTAGTTACGATGAAGCATTGAGGTCCCCAAACAAAGATCAATGGTACATCGCATTGACCGAAGAACTAAAATCTATGGAAGAAAGTTAAATATGGGAATTAGCAGATGCTCCATAAGGTACAATGATAGTACACACAAAAACACGGAATCGATTATGAGGAAGTTTTTAGTCCTTTATTTAAGTTTATTTTAATTCGTGTAGTTTTATCTATAGTAGCGATATATAAAATGATAGTACAGTTTGATGTTAAGGCTGCAAGTCTTATATATTTATCAATTTCCACATGACCTTACAGAAGTTTAGTGGGGGAATTGTAAGTCGTTTCTTTGAGAATTCTAAAGTGTTAGATATCAATGCTCTAAAACGAATACATATATAATATATATAAAATCCACTATAAGTTTTGGACTTCATTTCAATGGAAATAATGACTTAAAGTTAATTGGATAGAGCGATGCAGACTACGCAGGTGATAAGGAGACAAGGCTATCAACATTAGTTTATATTTTCTTGTATGGTGCAAATATAGTAAGCTGAGATTTAGAAAGGCAAAAACCTTTTGCTTTTACAACCACTGGATCTGAATATATTACAGCAAGTGTTGCTGATAGAAAACTTATTTGGTTGCAATATTTTCATAAAGTTCAATACGATTAATAAAAAATACAGAATTTTACAAACGCATAAAACATATAGATGTGCACTTTCATTTTATTAGAGAAAATGTATGTTCAGACGAAAAATTACCACAAACTTTTACGAAAGCTCTTCCAATTATTCAGATAATTTATTTATGTTAAAGAAGAAAGAAAAAAGAGGTCTTTCAAACAAATAGTGGGAGGGTTGAAATAATTTGTTTAAATTTAATACTTATTTAATTTATTTCTATTTTAACAGTGTGTCTTCCAATTTTGGTTTATAATTTTTTATAATTTTTTTTCAATAAATATTTTTCAGTCTTATATTTGAATCAGTAAATAAAAGCCGTATTTTATTAAAAAATATAACACGCAATTTTCGAAATAAATTTTACTGCCGCTAATTTTGGATATCTTTGCTGACTTAACAATGTGTTGATTTTTTTAATGCCTCTGATTGCCCGCTTGCAGAGGGCAGTCAATATTTTGGAATTATTAGAAGATTTCAATTGAGTATCTTTTGACTGAGGAAATAGATTTCAGAGCAATCAAAAACATTAACAGAAAAAGAAAAAATCGCAAGAATGAATTCAAAGCCCAAAAAGTGGAGAAGCTATGCCAAACATATTCGAGCGCGTAATGGCTCATTGGGTAAGGGTCAAGTTAAATTTAAATCTTAGCTTTAATTAATAAAAGTAAAGAAAGTTTTAAATAACAATGCTAGGAATAACTCTGAGACTCAGACAGACCAAAGCTCCTCAATAATTAAAAAATATACAAATTTCTGTCTTTCAAAGAAGAATTTACAGAACTATTTATCGCGCGCAAGTTTAATCTAAAAGCGACATAATTTGTGATTGTTTTGCTACTTTATTAAGAATAATGCATAATTTGAAAATAACTTTTATATAAAATAATACATCATCAGGATATGGGGTAATTCGACCCAAAATTACAGTTTTAAAAATTTTATGTCTTTGATTTTTTTTAATTTTGAGCGTTCCTTAAACTAGTCTTCATGCATTTCATCACGTATGAATCATTACTATATCGTTTACGGTTCATGTTTTATGGACCTCTATAATAGGACATCTCGAGCTTTTTTATCAAAAATGAACAAAGTTTAAAGTTAAACAACGTTTAGAAACATTATCAGATTTTAACAAACTTGCTATCAATGAAAAGGAATCATATTTTTCTTTATTATAAAGTTATAAAAACTAAACATCTTCCTGGCGCTAGGACATCTAAAATGAAAAAAATATTCTTTTTCCTAGAATGTCGTGAAAAAGTGTCTTTTTATTTTAATTATTTATTAATACGATGTTTACAATCAATTTTTCGTTATAGACATAAATAATTATAACAGTTTGTCCATAGCAGTTAGTACAATTTTACTAAAAAATTAATATCTTTTTCAGTGTTCTGATACTTTTGTTTTAGATTTAGTATCAGAACAAATAGAAAAGGATAAAAGCAAGCAGTTTCGGTAAGTATCGATCATTTAATATTCTACACGCTTGTGTATAGGCACTAAAATGATACAATGGATCGATCATGATCATGATTTTGTCTTTATAACCCCATGTATCAAATTTGAGCAAAATAATCCTTGAAACCGTCATAAATAATTCGGCGAATTTGTAAAGTGAGTTACAGTAGGTTAAAGGTTTCTTAAAATGCTCCTGAAACTTTTAAGTTAATATCAATTTACTTTTTCGCGATCAGGAATTTTTGTATTTATTATTCATTATTTAATTATTTATCTATTTATTTCATCTACAGATTTAATCTTATAGAATATATAAATTAATTATATAGCATAAATAAATTTAATTTAAACTTATCTTTATTTACGTTAAAATTTAAAATATTGGAAATGCTATTACATAATTTTAAACATTTTGTAAATGGTTCATTTAGTTCTATGAAAAATATTATAAAATATATAGTTTCTGTTTAGGTCTCTTGGTGGATTATACGAATTGACATAATCGTTTGAATCAGAACAAGTTACTTGAAAACAACAGACAAAATATTATAAATAAACATGACACAACTGTAAGGTCTACGGTCATGTAATATCTGAAGATAAAATAACATTCTCATCATCTCATCATAGGTCATTTATAGAAAATTAAATATAATATGTTCCAAACAATGTGGGAAAGAAATTATACAACATTTGGGAAAATTAATTTTAATATCATTATAGAAACACCGTTGTGACAAACGATCTAAATCAGACCGTAATTTTTGACAGTAAATTATATTTCATATATTTGAAGAGGCATTTACTAAATTTTAATATTTACAAGTAATAAAAAAATAATTCCCCTGAAAAATATTAGAAAAATCAAAAATGAATTACTAATAACAAATGATAATTTTCTATTTATTAGACAGTTTTTAAATAATAACAAAATATTGCCAGTTAAACCAATTTTATAAAGTTTTTGCAGAAGGAGAGAATGACTAACAGAGTGAAAAGCTTTTGCAAAATTTTTGTATATTATATCGCATTGAGATTTACATCCCATGGAACTAGTTATTTCACTAGTTACTAAAGCCAAATTAGTAAATGTAGATCTAGCAGGCATGGAACCATGTTGGCAAGAAGATATTTGATCTTTCAAAAGAATACAAAATTTATCCTTTAACATTTCATCAACTAGTTTCACAAAAATATTTTGTTTAAAGTTAGATCTATAGTTAGTAACTTGACTACGATCACCTGGTTTAAAAATAGGTACTGTAGAACAGGATTTTTAATCATTTAAAAATTGGCCATTTTTAATGCAAGAGTTTCATAAAATCAAAATTGGTGCTGCGATATGCTTAGAATATTTTATTTATTTTATTGAATAATTATAATACAATTATAAATTATATTATAATTCTAACCGAGCGGAGTAACGAATAATATTGCTCGTTGTAGTGAAACAGACCAGAGTCTGTGGTGGGAATCGAATTCACAAACCCCAGGCTAACAGACTAGCTCACTACCAACTAGGCCATCAGGGCACTTTAAAAAAATAGATGGATAGTTTTCAATAGATGATTAACTATATTTTTTTAAATAAATAATGAAACTAAGAAAATTATAAAAATTACATTGAATATTAAAATTATCAGAATTAGGTTTAGTAAAAGTGTTTTGAATGTAATTGGCGAATATATATATATATATATATATATATATATATATATATATATATATTGGATATATCCTATTTATAAAAAAAATGTTTTGAAAATAATTAAACTCTTTCCTCAATAAACCAAAATTGCTTAAGGTCGACATATATACCAGATTTTTTAAATTTCTTATAAGCTTTATTCTTCCTATTCTTTAGGTGGCACAAACTTCAATTAAACCAAGCAGGTTTATTATATACGATTTGAATTTGGGTATGTTATTCAATTGTTCAATTAAACTGATCACATATAAAATATCATCATTTTTGGATGTTATTGTCCAATCCACACATTTTAAATTTTCAGCTAAACCGAATAAATTAACTTTATTAAAATTATATTCAGGAATCGTTTCAACCAAATCTTTATCTTAAGTGAAAAACTCAAAGTTTGAATCATAAGGCTCTTATATGATTTACAGCATTAGCAGAAATGGAATTAGAAAACAAATTACAAGATATTTTTACATAATCGGTAGCAAAAATTAAATCCAAAATTCTTTCAATACCAATTTTAAAGCAGTTCAATAGCCTAAAATTATTAGTTAAGAAAATGCTAGCCACAAACTTATCAATATAATTTAAAATATTATAAGGTAATAAAATATTATCTTCGATTATCCAAGAAATATTTTTCAAATTAAAGTCACCTAATACAAATACATGTTGGTTTATTTCCAAATTATCGTTTATGTTTTGAATAATTTCTAAATGGCATCTGTATAATTAAAAATCACTCTAACGGCAATAAGAATTCCACCACCTCTTTCCCTTAAAGAACGAGTAAAGCAACAGGCATGAAGGTAAACAGTATAATAAGAATTAAAATATTCATTGCTATTGATTTTATTATTCAGCCAAGTTACAGTAATTATAATGATATAATCCCGTGACGACATAAACAAATTGAATTCATTTGTTTTCGTATGCATACCACCTACGTTTTGATAAAGAATATTACACTGGGATTAATGCAAACTTCTTGAAACATTTAAGTCACAGTTGGTAGAATGAGACTTATTCCAATAAATAATGATCTGTTATATTAAAATTTTAATAAGTAAATCAATATGCCTTAAAGCCACTTAAGATCTAATAGGAAATGTTAGCTAGTAAAGAAAAATTGTTGTAACTTTTGATCCCATTGAGATTCAAATTTCAAATTTTTACACTATAGCGAAAAATTGATTGTAAACATCATGTAAAAGAATAATGAATAACATTTTTGTTTTCATTTTAGAGATCCTTGCGCCAGGAAGATGTTTAATTATTACTACCTTATGATAAAGAAAAATCTCAGTTCTTTACAATGATACCAAGTTTGTTGAAATCTGATATTGTACATAAAAGTTGTTTAAACTTAAATTTTGCTCATTTTGATAAAAACAAACCTCGAGGTATACAACTTTAGAGGTTCACAGAATAAGGTGCGGGCTACGCTATATGAAGTGTATTAGTGTTGGTCAAAATCCGAGCTGGGTTGAATTTCTTTGAAATTATTCTATGCAGAAAAAATGCTACAATATATTGATTCACTTTTAACCTATTCCAATCATCTTTTATTGAAAAAAATTATTGTTGCATTTTATTAAAACACACTCCTTATATTTAAAAAGATTTGGTATGATAGTAAACTGATTTACCAAAAAACATAATAGATCTCTAATACTCCCACAATAGAATTCAATTAATATTGTGTTAGTTGCACAAAAGATCCGATTGGGTAGTAATGTGCTAAGCCCACCGCATATAATAAAATATTGTCTTTCTCTTCATTGCCTTCAAATATGCAACTTTTAATTTTCAATCTAAATCTATTTTCAATAATGCTATCTTGGGCATTATTTTGGACTCTAAGCTTTCATGGAAACTGTAGCATACTACACCTGTAGAAAGATGTTCAGTGTAAAATGGGGTCTGAGTCCAAAATTGACAAAATGGCTATACACTGCAATAGTACGGCCCATTCTTGTATATGGATCTCTTGTGTGGTGGACCGCTACTAGTAAGACTTATGTGGTGGATCAGCTTTATAGGATACAAAGATCCGCTTCCATTGGCATTGCAGGTGCATTACGTACTAGTCCATCAGAAGCTCTGAACACTATATTGCACCTAACACCTATAGACCTATACATAATTGAATCATCAGTTAATAGTGCGATAAGATTATCTGCGACGAATAGCTGGAGATCAAGAACGTATGGGCACGCGAGGATATTAAATTTAATACCCCCGCAATTCAATAAATTTACCGACTATATGATTCCCCAAATGGACTTCGGGAATACTATTAAAGTCCTATTCCCCACCAGGAGTGAATGGAGAAGGGGAAATCTTCTTGGACAATTTAGAACTAGGATATACACTGACGGCTCAAAGATGAACTGCGGTGTAGGCTCTAGTGTCTTCTCTGATGATCTTGGAATTAGACACTCATGTAGATTCCCTGACGAGGCAAGCGTATTCCAAGCGGAAATACTAGCGGTCAGGGAAGCGTGTAAACTAATTCGCGATAGAAATATTCAAGGGAATATTGGTTTATTTGTCGACAGTCAAGCGGCAATACTATCGCTCAAATCACCGAAAACTACCTCTATTCTAGTCAACCAGTGTAAAGAGGAACTGCTTGGACTAAGTCGACTGTATGACATTACTATAATCTGGGTTCCTGCGCATAGGGACTACTATGGTAATGAACAGGCAGACGAATTAGCCCGGGCAGGCTCTGCTATGAATGCCTCCTTAGCGGTTTCAGTCGCAATCCCGTTGGGAACAGTCAAAAGCAGAATCCAAAAAAACTTTCTAGAAAAGGCGAAAAATAGATGGCGAAATCTGGACAAATGTAGAGTCGCGAAAGAAACGTGGCCTACTTACAACGAGAAACGCTCAATGCAACTCATTGGCTACAAACGCAAGGACATCTCGAGACTAATAGCACTGTTTAGAGGTCACTGGACGATCGGTAAACATGCAAGTAGACTTGGTCTCCCTTACAATGAATATTGTCGTAGTTGTGGCAATCGCGAGAAGGAGGAAACAGTTTTTCATCTTCTATGTGAATGCCCAGCCTTGAACGCAAGCAGACATAAATTTCTGGGAAGGCACCAATTAGACAACCTCTCTGAGATATATGACACTAGACTCAGTGACATCATTAAATATCTCAATGCTACAGGCTGGGTCTAATTAATTTATGTTCTCATTGTTTCTTCCCTACATTTCTATCTCATTACAGACTCGACACAACTAATTCACCTGGCAAGTAGTGTGGTTCCATCAAAACGGACTCTAACGAGTCTATTTGATTGCCCGTAAGATTACGGGCTACCACGTTAACCAACCAACCAACCATGCTATCTTATATATTGATTTTATGATAAATAGAAGCCATATTAATTAATGTTAAATTTTATAATATGTGAATTAGATATTAATTATATTCCTTGAAAAGGAAACCTACAAAAAAAAAAAATCCATTTAATAGGTAAATTTATTGTAACCAATAACATTTAGAAAAAATATATATTTCAACAATTTTATCATGATATTAATTACTTTCGTGCATAGTTAAATAAAAAATACTCCACAATTTATAGGTTTGTTTATCATCCATTTATACAAAACTATAAACAATATGTATTTTTTTCGTGCATTCCCAGCAAAAAAAGAAAGACGAGTAAATGCTTCCAAAGAAGAACTTTTTCACCACTTTGAAAGTAGAACAAAGTACATATTTTGCACTTTTTTGGAAACTAATAAAAATTACTTCCAAAAAAAAAGTGTATTTTTATTAGGAAGATAGGTGAATAATTCCTAAGAAAATAAGAATTTCTCATAATAAAAAGTATTTTTAATATCTACTAACAAAGTTAAAACCATATATATTTTTTTAAAAATATACGGTTTTAGAAACAAAAAGACAAACATCCTACCAATGACAGCAATGAGTTAAGAAAAAGAACTTTTGCATCTCTTTTTCAGTACTTTTTTGCTGGGTTTCTATAGAATATTTACTCGTATAAATAAATTTACAAGAAAACCGCATTTAAAAATAAAAGTGAAAACTTTTACAATAACACTGACATTAATTAAAAAAAAAGAAGGAATGAAAAACTGAACATTCCAGTAGGCTGGCAGCTACCTAGCTCATCATGATGACAATGAAAACCAACGTGATGATTGCATGTCATACCACAATTAGAATTAATATTATAGCAAAACATGTTGGAAGGCAACAACCAATAATAAAGTAAACCTCTTTTTTTTTATATAAATTTATGTATGCATGTTTTGATTTGTAGGTATTGGTAAAATGTTTAAACTGGTACTTTTACCTCTTCTCGTCTTTAACATCCACGATGAGTATATGAAGTGAAGCAACAACAACAACGACGCAAAAGACAAACGAGACATCATACGCTTGTACTAAAATATTTGTAAATGTACTCACAAATACATTTACAAATACTTTACATGGTAAATACTAGATTTGAAGGGAAAAAGAAAAATACTATGATTGAAAATCAATTGAGCGCACAAATGTCAAGCAATAAATAAACTGAAAATCGAAAGGAAAAAATTAGAATAATAAAACAAATTCATTTTATTTATACATTCGTTTCAATACAAAGTTATTGGGGCAAAGTTTGAAAAGAATAGAAATCAGAAATGATTACTACTAAATAAAATGAAAAAGATGTATTATGAGTGTATGTATCTGCAATTTTTTATATAGTTGTACTCGTATGTAAATAGTGGTTTTGTAATTCTATGACATTAAATAGAAGTAAAGGTAAAAAGGGTATTTAAAGTAAGCCCAGCAAATGAAGTTAGTTACTTGTGAATAATTAATTTAATTTAAGTTAATTGGAATTCATTTAAAAGAGATGTTTGAAAAGGCTCAAAATAAAGTTGCTTTAAAGTAATGATTTTAGTAGTAGTTTAAATGTTAAAGCTATGATATAAAATTAGAGGCTTATTGATTAAAAAAATTATATAATTATATATTATATTGAATATTTAGTGTCAGATTCTTACCAGATTCTTTTTTGTCTTAAGATTGTTGTAAAGGTATGTACTTGCAAGTTTTTGAACAAATAAACATTTTTTCTAAAAAGTCAATAATTTCTTGAATCGTCTATTTTCAACAATACTTTTCTATAGGGTATTTCACAAGAGTAAATATTTCTAGGTGATATAATATTTCATATACATAATTATTGAATATTTATATTCTCTGGGGCTACTAGGTCTGATTTTATTTTTTAGAAAATAAAACATCTGTCAACACCCACATAAAATAACAAAATACATTTACTAACACAAAAATTCATTTTTCAATAAGTTAGAGTGCTATATTTGGCAGTGCCGAATGTTATATACCCTTCACCCAAGTTAAAATATATAGATATCCTTCGCCCGAATGATATATATATATATATATATTAATGGTAATATATATATAATGGTAATATATATTAATGGTATATATAAATGGTAAAGACGGGTAAAATCGGTAACCTTTTATCTCATAAACTAATATAGATACAAACAAAGTTTAATACCTATCATTATTCACTTAAAAAAAAATTAGGCATGTGCCTGGTACTTTTGTGAAAATTTGCCCTTTTAGGAAGAAAACGGGTAAAAAGTGTATTTTGGTACTTTTTTTTATCATACGTATCTTCTAAACCAACAAACATACGGATAAAATTTATATAGCATTTGTAACTTATCGAAAAATGACAAACACAAATTCAGTACTTGTTTGAAATTCGAACGTTTAAGGGGTAAAGTTTTTGGTACTTTCTTCTTAAAACATTTTTTCTATTTATTGATATATACATATGCATCTTTTAATATGGGATCAAGATGGATAATTTTGTTGTACCTTTTTGATCTTCTAATGCTACTTTTTGAATTTTCTGTAATAGTGAACCCACGAATACGAAATTAAAGATACATGTTTCTATTTTGATAAGAATTCCCAAGATGAGGATTTGTGGTACTTTCGTGTTCTTCTTATGGTATTTTTTGAATTTTCTATAATATTGGATCTACAAAAATGAAACTAAAGATACATGGTTTTATGAAGTTAAGAATTCAATTTACTGAACCTTTTTGTTCTTTTAATGATACTTTTTGAATTTTCTATAATATTAAACCTAAATAAAAAAAGATAAATGTTATCGTAAAAGAATGAGAATTTATAAGTGGGGACTTTGTGGTACTTTTTCGTACTTCTAATGGTCCGTTTTGAATTTTTTGTAATATTAAATGAATAAACTTGAAACTAAAGCTATGTGGGCAATAATTCACAGGGAGGGCTCTGTTCTGTGTGTTAAGAATAAGAGGAGTTTGTGATACGTTTGCTTTCTTTTTATTTCTTTTTTGTGGTAATAATCTCCAATCGTCGGGATGTCTAACCTATATTTTATTTATATAATCCCTCTAGTAATGTTCACAGTGCGTTTTCCAAGACTTTTATCAGTTTTTATTGAATTGAAATTTGAGTAGTATTATCATATTTATTGTGGTTGATCTTTATTAATTATATTTTGTTATATTTTGAATTTTAAATAACATTGAACCTACAAATATGAAAATAAAGATATATGGTCATTAGTGAATGAGAATCAATAAGAGGGGAATTTATGGTATTTTTTCATTCTTCTCGTTTCGTTCTTGAATTTTCTGTAATATTCAGCCTAGAGATATAAAGATAAAACTGTATGGTGCGAAGTGAATGAGAATCAATAAAACTAATTTTGTGGTATTTTTTGTTATTCTAATATCACTCTTTGATTTTTTTGCAATAATTAACCTAGAATGAAACTAAGACATATGGTTCTGTGTGGGTGAAAATCTACAAACCCTATAGGTAACATTATTTTTTATTAAAAAAAAAAAAAATAATAAAAATAATTTGATAGTTTTCGAACGTTAAAGATGTAAAAAATTTGTGCTTTATTAGTATCCTATGAATCTTTCAATCGAAAAACATTGAAATATATTTAAAGTATTATTTTTCTTTATCAGAAATGTATCAAACATGCCTTCTTGAAAATCACATTATATATTTTACTTTTTCGTACCTTTTTAAATACGATATAAAAAGTTTACTGTTGCTAATACTGTGACAATGCCTAATATTTTTGAAAAAAAGTTACTTCATACATCTCATAAATTGTTAATTATAAGAACAAAGTTTGAATAGTTTTTCTCTACCCAAAAAAATAGTTTCGAATTTTATGAAATCCAATTAAATGGGTGATATATATATATATATATATATATATATATATATATATATATGTATATATATACTTCTGTGTTTTTTTGTACCCTGTATTATTTAATGATGAACTCGTAAAAAGTTATTAAGTCGTACGATATCCCAACGATATCCCTTATTGGAACCTGAAATTGGAATCTTTAGAAGGTTCGATTAAGATGTTTATCACTTTCCGTAGACAAAAATATTAAAACTGTTCCCACAGGAGTTAAGAGTAAGTTTAATTTTATGGATATTTTTAACTCTTGGTATTACATTTTGCTTTTTCTAAATAAAAAAGGCTACCCAGTTTGTATGTGGTCTCGCAAGTCTGCATGAAATTTGAAGTACAATGGTTGCACTATAGAATGTTTTAGATTATGTTAGACCTTGATCAGATGCCACGATCATATTTTCACCTACTTTTTCTAAACTCTCAAATGGTTGATTGTTTTTCAGTACTCATGAAAAAAACTGCTATAAGGGAAACAGACATTAAGTAAATAAAAAACAGATTTACCAATAACTCGATTGTTTATAAACCGATTTGATTGATTAAAAAAATCGATATTCAGGAAAAATATTTGTGATCGATCTATATAAAAAACAAGTCAATATCGGTCAAAAATGGGTTTGGGCAGATATCTACGTAACCAATGGACCGACTGAGTTCATTTCTTCAGCAGAAAAATTCAGAAAAAATTCTTAGATTTTGTCCCTGATATGACAGATAGGGGGACATCGTGCTATAATTTCTTATTAGGATCCGCAAGATATAAACTTTTTGCTTTCCGATGAAAATTGTGGATAATACAAATATATATACTCATTATACCTGTGATGAAGGGTATAAAAAAATATAACACAATATATATATATTATATAAAATAAATACAATAAGTTATATGATTATATAAAGTAATACACAGTGGTCCCAAAACGCTTTTTTAGAAATAATTCTGTAACTTGAAAACCGTTGGAGATCTCTAAATAATGTTCTACATGGTCGGAGCTAAAGTATTTCCGAGTTGGTTAGGAGGAACATAGATCCCTAGCGTATCATCGGAGTATAGGGTAGACCTCCAAAATTGGTCACCTCGAGTATGTTGTTTTTTTTTTAATTGGACAAAAATTCATTTATATCTTAAATGTAAAAAGTTTTACTTGTAAGTAACCCTTCTAAATCTCTATAAAAAATATGCTTACATATGTACATTGTCTCATTAAGTTTAAGAGATATTTAGGTCGAAGCCCTCATTTTTGGCATATTTTTTAAGTCCTTTAAATTTGTGGGCCTCAATTTTGGCCCTAAAATTCCTTGAAAATATTCATTAGATTTCTTACAATATTCTACATCATATTGCAACAAGATATATCTATCCGATAAAAAGTTATATTAATCTCAAATTGAAACTTAAAAAATTTTCACTTCTAAAATATTTTTTTTCCGGACTACAGAATTTTTGTAATGGCTTCAAAAAAAAAAAAAAAAAATTCAACGTAAATGTATGAAAAGTAAAATTGGAGGCGTTTTGGGCTGTAACGTGTTTATTTTGTTAACAGACATTGTCGATAACGTTCTTTAAAGTGACATTAATAAAGTATATTTGCTTACGATAGCATACGTATATCGTTGGCAACAGCCAAATACCTTACGTTGTGTGGTGTGTAAGTTGATGCAATTTCATTTAATAGAATCAACAGTTTTGGTGCTGTACGATGACAGCTATTATTGTTACAGGCAAACCGCTATACCTTTCACTGTACAACATAATGCTTGATCAGAATTAATTATGTATAAATGTCGAAATAATTTTTATTGTAAAATCATTTATAAAATAAGAACCAAAAGCTTGTTTGAGTATTTGAATGCTTTTCCCTTTTACAGGGCAATGGTTTCTACCAAAGCTCTAACTAAACTTTGTCCAGTTTTAGAAAGGTTTTTTTTTATAAAAAATTCTCAAATTTTCAAGCCGAGAATGGAATTTAAGCGATAATCGCTTAAATTAGGTAAAATAAATTAAATATGATGAAATTTCTCCAGACCATGTACTGAAAATTTAAAATTTAGATATAAAGCATATTTTTGAGAAATAATATTAATATTTGGATCTAAATATATATATATATATATATATATATATATATATATATATATATATATATATATATATATATATATGTATATGATTGTATATGATTCTTTCAGCAATATTATTTTGAATTATGCAAGAAATCTTATGCATATTTTAAGAAATGTTAGAGCCAAAATTGAGGCTCCCAAGTATAAAAAAATTTAAAGAAAGACAGCCAAAAATAAAGAGAAAATTTGCTTTGAAGTATATATCTCTTAAACTAAATGAGATATCCTACACAGGTAAGCATGTTTTTGTAGAGATTTATAGGCTTTTCCTACATACAAAATTCTGTACTTTAAGTCATAAATAAATTTTTATCGGATTTTCAAAAAAAAAAAAAACAAACAAAATACATATTTGAGGTGACCATTTTTAGACGTCTTCCCTCTACCCCTATGACCTCCTAGGGAGCTATACTTCTCCAAATCAACGCGACTAAAATCAGCACTGAGCATGTGAAATTTTATAAGTTATAGAATTATTTCCAGAAAAAAGTTTTGCGACCACTGTGTGACGGGAATTGTACGTGTTTATTAAATATTAATAAATCTTATACCTATGAAACAAAATAAAGCATTCACAGAAAAAAACAAAAATAGAAATCACGAAGAAATATAAATAATGTAAATATGAATGAATGATGGTAAAACAAATCTTTGGATGTGGTTCAAGGCTATACGAGTTTCTAACCAACTTCCATAATTTATTTTATGAATGATGTCAAGAATGGTTGTAGTAACAGGTTTATAAGTCGATTGGTAACAAAAATGTACTAATACAGAAGGCAAAGATATAAATTTTGTCCGGTTGTCAATGAATTTCTTAAGAATATTTATTGTAAAAATGTTTAATTTTGAGGAAATATACTAGCAGTTCTGTGAAAAATATGTATATTAATATGTCTGGCATGCATAATAAAAAGTCCTTAAGTAAACAAGATTATAAGCGACCGCCTTAATTTTATTGTCGATGAAAAAAAAAAAAATAATAATAATTCCTGCATGATATAATTTTTTTACAAAATTTTTTTCGTATCAAAAGCATCTTAAATTGTTTTTTTCTTTTTGCTTGTTGTAGAAGAATTATAAAACATTTTTAAATTAAATTCAGATTGTTATGTTAAATTTTATTAAAGTAATTTTAAATTTTGTCTCAAGTGTTTACACATATGAGACCGTATACAATAGGTTTTCGTATATATGTATATATATATATATATATATATATATATATATATATATCATATGCTTATGAAGATAATACTTCAATGTTATCTTGGATTGAAATTTAAGGTGGAAGCAACGCTTAGAGACAGGACTAAAAGATTTCAGATGTTGATCAATATGTGGAAGAGCCATAGGCTCTAAATGGGGTCTTAGACCAGAAATGATTCACTGGCAACAGGAGTGTATTTATACCTTTACCAACCTAAACACAGATTAATTGCAAATTCATATTTTTGAAAAACAATTTGATTCCAGGTAAAAATAGATCAAATCAAGCATCTAAAAATATTTTTCGGATATTTTACGATTTGAAAAAAAAGAGATTTTCAAACAAATTTCAGGGTAAATATGCTTGTTTTCTAAATAAAATCCAAAAAATTAAAATAATAAAAATTTTAAATAAAATTTATTTATTGAGAAGTTATTTATTAGTTGTTTATTTTTTTAGAAGGGAACTGCGAGTATATAGAATTTTGGGAAAATATTTAAAACAAGTAAAAAAGAGCAAGTTTTGCCATACTGTATCACTTTAACCCGCAAACGTAATTGAGAATTTGTGCTAACGTGACAAGGTGTAAGATCTGCTCATTTATGGACCAATCCTTCTGAAATTTGACTGTTAGATTAATTCTTAAATGGAATTTGTTTTAATCAAATTTTATGTTTATGTAATTTTGCATGTAAAAATTATGAACGAAAAAGAAATTCCGGGAGGGTTTAAAGATATACTTGAGATATTTATAAGTATTTGAATTTTTGCGTTAAAATTTAACATTGAGGCTGAGTTAAAGAATGATTACATTTTAATGAATTTTATTGTAATATATTATTGGCCCAAAATAGACTCAAGTATCAAATTTCATAAAGTTACCTTCAAAAATGCTACCTATACTATACTCACAGCCGGATGGACAGAAGTTTACCCGAAAAAAATTATAAATTCCAAAAGGTAATTATTGAAACAAAATCATAGATAAAGCGCTATAAACCTTCCATGACTTCAGCAACAGTTTTGGCGATTCTAACCCACTATGCTTCAATAGTATGGCGGCCATCTACAGATACCAAATCTAGTGTGAAAATTTTACAAAAAGTTCAAAGCATTTGTCGTCCGGAAATAAGCGGTGCAAACAGAAAAACACTTACAAGGATTCCGGAAATAATGCTAAATGTCTAATCGATAGAAATTAGATACGATAAGAAGCAGGCCTCACGGTTATTTGCCTCCAATCCATGGGGCAGAGCAAAAGAATGGACCAAAAATCATATTACCAATACACAATTGTTTTACACTGATACCACATTATCAATATTGGTTTAACGGAACCCTCACTCACATACCCGCGAGTACCAATTGGTAGAACCGGATTTTCATAAAAAAACCAGAAACCAGACTATAATTTCGACAGCCTATCCACTACAAGATTTTTCAAATGGAGATATGTACGGTCGAAGAGTGATAAAGTGTAGCCAAAAGGTATAACAGTAGTAACGTTCAATAACACCAAGTCTAGTACGTATTTTTTTAGGTACAGTATGCATCATTTGGGAAATTAGCAACCATGGAGTGATTGGAAATAAATAGGTGAATAATCTAAACAAAGCTAGTCCTAAGTCATCTCATCGGACTAAAATGGAAAAGCTAAGGAAATCCATTTACGATTCAGACTTCCTATGAATTGCACTGATTGGAGAGAGCACAACAAGCCGATATACTACCTTAGGTATATGCCGATATGTCATAAGATCTCCTTCCCACAACCTACCTATACTTATTGTCCCAATATGGATGTCGAATGAAAGGTAAGAATCTCTGGAATATAGAAAGACTATTTTTAACGCTGTAGCGGAAAAAGTTGAGAAAATATCTTTTAATTTAAATATTAAAAATATCTAGTATTAGTTTACAAATAAATTTTAAGGGATAACATTTCTAATTTCCTTGATATCTGCAATATTTATATAAAAAATTATATTGTGAAGCCCAAATGGAGATAATTAATCTTTGTAAATATTTGATGTTTTTATACCCTACACCACCATCGGTGGTTGGGGTATTATGCGTTTGTGCTGACCCCTCTATGGATTTTAATGGACATACGCAATGGTGTGGGGTATCATATGGTCGAGCTTGACCTACTATATGTTTCTTACTTGTTTTTTTTTTTCATATATGATTATGTATTTATGAATGTAAATTTCTATGTAGAAGATTAGAAAATTTCATACATATTAAGATATGGTTCGAAATTTTTAGTTATGCATATTTTAAAGACCTTCCTTATAATACCAAATTTGTATATTGATCCTATATAAGAAATATGCAAAAAAATTTAAAACAGCAAAAAAATTAACACTTTTTCATTTTAATTTAATCAAATAATGTTTTAAGAAACTATATTTAAAAATAAAGTAAATTTTCATTTAAGCTGGAAAATGGAAACCTTTAAATTTGGTGCCGCTCTAGTACGTATAAGTAATAAATATTTATTGTTAATGTAATTAAAATTAATCATACGCCATACGTTTACTTAACTGAATTTTTATGCTGATATTTAAAAACGAAAGTAAAAAAATTTAAAAGAAATATATTAAAATTTTATCTACTTGTTTTTTTTTATTTTCCTTAACTTCAAAACAATTTAGATATTTTCTATTTTTTAACTGTTTTTTTTTAATCTAAAAAAAGAACAAAAAAAACACATTTTTAAATTTCTTTCGCATTTCCTTTTTAGCTTAAAAATCATTTAGTTCTTAACATTATTTTTTTGTTCTTTGACATAATACGTTTTTACTCTGCAAGTGCAAGAAAAAAAATGAACAAAATCATCTCATTTTTTAAAGTATACTTGAACGTTTCGAGTATCCCATAGTCGCCATTTCAACTTCATCATGTATTTTTTTTTATCTTCTTTAAGAGCAGCTTTACAACTATCAGTGTGAGTGAGTGAATGAACGAATGAATGATTATATTTCAATTCGTGTATTTGTGTAAAAAACAGCATTTAGTTAAAGAGTTTAGTTACAATTGAAATTGAAATATTGAAATATAGGTTTAAATATTTTTAAAGTAATTAAAGAAAAAACAAATTAATAACTTATATTAAATAAATTTAAGCTAATATTTGAAGTGAATAAAATAAAGCAAATGTGCGAATAGCCTACAGGTCATGTCTCTGAGCATTCAGTTTTTGGAATCTTTTTATAAAGGGTATTTTGCTAAAATACCAAAATTTATTTTCAGTTCAAAGTAAATTTAAATTCCTATTGAGTTTCACTTAATTTGAATAACAAATTTTAAATCTAACTTTTTTCTTTTATTATCGAAATCTAGTTGAAAAATTTGTCATTGATAGCAATCATATCTCAATGATTTTTTGCTAAAAGATCTTAGTAACTAAAATATGTTTAATAAAAACCCCTTTTATATATCTGTCCAAAACAAAAGTAGACTCTGGAAAAGTAGAATTACAAACATAAAGTAAAATATCACAATATTTCAAGTGTTTTTTTGTTGTTGTTCTTTGTTATATGCTGTTGTCCACTGCTACTGCCACTTACACCTACCATTTTTATCTAATGGAATTCTTTTTTGCTTAAAAGATACTTCCAGTCTTTTATAAACACTTCTCCGGTTTTTTATGGCAATAAATGCTTAAACATCTGAGCTCCTCAATAACTATTTGTATTTGGAAAAAGGTAGCGAGTGAGCGGGATTTACGAAAAAGTAGACAAATAGCAAGTTAAAGGGAGAATTTTGTATGTAAGTGTTAGTCTACATATTTAATATTCCTACATAGATACACATATATGTATGTACGTATAGATGCAGTCATCGTATGTGGATCGTTACCTAAAGTTTGAAACTGCTTGGGTTAGGGTAGGAAGAGATTGTAAGATGAATGACGGTCATTGTCGTTTTGATGATGGGATGTATTTTTTGGTATTATATATTTACTATTATAGCAACGTGTGGAGTTGTATGTATCCATGTAGATGGATTGCTACGAAACATGCATGTAGTACCTTTAGTTTTTTTGTTGTTGTCGATTTTTTACTGGGGTTTCTGTTGTAATCGATATGTAAAGAATAAATATCATCATATATTGATGTAAAAAAGCTTATATATACAAACTATATTAGTTTTTTGTGACCGAATGATGTTGGTGTTATTTTAATCTTTATGATAAAAGTACTTTTAGCTCTCTCTATTTGCAGTTTTTTGTCAAGCTCATTGAAAAACGAAGTTGTTTATATATACTTATATATATATATATATATATATATATATATATATTTTTTTTTTTTTTTTTGAATTTTTTATTCTCTTAATTCTTTTTGCTGTTCCAACCTTTTGTTTTCTTTTAAATGATAGCTTTTTTGTCATTTTCAATTTCTGTTCATGTAGTCTGTTTTGTGAAAGTGTGAGTATGTACTAGAGCAACAATACATAATATCATCAATCTTGTGTTGTGTTTTTTTTTCAAAATTTTTGCGATTTTGATTAGATGTCCCTTTTTTCCTCCATTGTGTTTATCTGATATGCTCACTTTAAAATAAATGAGTTTATTAAGTTTATATTGAACTGAAACTCATTATATATATTATTATATATATATATATATATATATATAAAATGGTTACATTTGGTACTCAAAGTTAAAAAAATAAAAAAAGAGAATAACAAGACTTTTTGATTTTTTTTGAATCCCGTTACTGCGGCTTTAGCATATCGGTCCACTTTCTATAACGTAAACTACAAACAATTGTCGAAATACGTCAACTTATGTACAATCAATGTGTCACTGACCAGTGTTAGATAATATTGTGGACAAGCTGTGAAACCAAAATTTTCAAAATTTTAATTTTCTGCAGTTTTTTTTTTTGTTAGTAAATTTATGCCGTTTTGAGTACTGTAAAATAAAAAGTGAGATACATATCGTTAATGTGCCCTAAATAGCAGCACAGCAGGGGGTGTTCAAACTTGGGGAGAAAAAACGTGAATGGCTCTAAGAGGTGCCTTTTTTGCGAGGTACATTCATAGCGTAATTTCATTGAAGCTAAGTTATCGCGAGATCAAAAAAGTTTTCCAAATTACGTTTTAAAAAATAAAAAGTATTCATAACCCGAGATCACGGTGATGTTAGTATTTCTGAAATCATCGAGGCTCTCCCAAGACACTAATTTAAATCGGTGAAAATATATACCAATCTGCAGCTATTATTAAAGTAATTACGTGTTTGAATTTAATGCTGATTTTAACATTTTTTGGCATATATTTTTGTCATTGAAAAATTTATTTTATAGTTATATAACTAATATTTTAAAGACTTTTTTAATTGGATGTGAAAAATACAAAAATACATCAATGAATTAAATGCATATATATATATATATATATATATATATATATATATATAATCTATGTACGCTTTGTTTTCTATTTTATATTCTAAGAGTAGGTTAAATCAGAATTATGGTCCCGATTACGTTTACTATTATAAATCGCATCGCATCAGTTTTATTTTATATTTTGTATACCTTTTTTAAGTCACATATGTGCATTTATTTTTGATATCGGTCTTAAAATTGATTTTTTTCAATTTTTTTCCAATTTTTAAATTTTAACTATCATAATATAAAAGGTCATTTCTTTTCCATTAATATCATATTAAAAATATTTTGATTGTGATATTTTAAAAATATTTCAAAAATTTTATAAAATTAAAAAACGAGAAATTCCATGCTTACATTTTTGATTAAAATTTGTTTAATGAAGTTTTAAAATCACTATGATCGCGATTACCTTCGGTGTTATAAAAGTATCCTATCGTTATTAACTTACATTTTAGACATGTTGATATAAAAATAGAATTTTTGCAGTTTTTTATAACATTTTATCTCAAACCTCCATAACGCTGACGCCGTTGGCTAAAAGCCATTCACGCGAACAGTTTTTTTTAAATTCTTTAATTGAACCCCAAAAGTAAACGAGTTTTAAGAAATACCCATATATATATATATATATATATATATATATATATATATATATATAAGTAAATTCGCAGTATTGGGAAATAAGGATATTTCTGTTCAATTTTTATTTTTTTTTCTAACGACAGAAAAACAAATGACTGTTTGTGTTTGTTCAATGATTTCTTTACTTTTTTATATTCATTATAATGTTGTAGTTGTTGGTCTATTCTGTTAACATTTACATTACAAATTTATATTATTTGTTTTATTTTCCAAATTCCTAAATAATATATAGAAGTATCTGAGTATTAATGTTTGTGTGAAAGTTTATTTTAGTATAAGAGTATAAACCAAAATGTATTGAAGTGAAGTTTAAGGATACATGTTGGTTGTTGATGCTGGTGTTTTTTTTTTTTTTTTTTTGAGTAAAACAAATGATTTGTTATTTAGTTTTAAATGACATTTTCAATGGGTATTAAATGACATATTATTATACAGATTTTGACTTGACTTTTGTGATGTGTTAAGATTTTTCTTTATATTCTGGTATTTCAGTTTTTTTTTTTGTTGATATTTATTTTTATTTTATTCTATTGTATGTGATTACTGAAAATTGTTATATTATTCTGGTCTTCGTCGACGGTGTTTGTTGTCATTGTTATGCAATGAAATTATATATTATTGTTATATAAATGTGTTGTTACGAGAGTGATTTCATGGCTAGTGATTTCATTAGTGTGCATCAGAATATTTATTTTAAAAATAATCAATTTATGGAATTTTCGTGAAGTCTGGAATTAACATTAAATGTTAAAATTAAGAAATGTTTAAAAGATTTTAAAGAATTGAGTGGGTTTATATATTAAGTTATTAAAGTGGAGAACACGTACATTAGAAATTAAAATTTTAAAGTGCCTTTTTTACTGAAAATTGTATATTTTTTCGCTTTTATTTTATATTTGTCTTTTAAAACAATATTAATACATTTTGCACTTTTTTTCAAAGACGTAAGATATTAATTCAGCTGTGATTAAACATTTATTGAGAAATAAATTGTGGTCTAAAGGAGACATTTTGAAAAGTGTGATAAAATTTACCATTAACTTCTTGCCCCTTTAAAAAAGAAAAATGTCTACGCGTAGACTAGGAATAAGTTAGGATTAAAACTAAATTAACTACTTATAGCATTTCTTCTCTAGATTTATCGGATATATCACTTTATACAAAAATGAATTGTTAACTAGATTATTTTTAATTGTTTTTAGGTACGACTTCTGAATTAAATTTAATTTCACAGTTGAACGCTGCATAGGCTTTCTTAAATGCGCTCTTAACTTAGATCAAATTTGCATAAATAATTTTCTGTGATACTGAAATAACATTTCTAATTCTAGATGCTTCTACTGTAACGGTAAAATGCTAAATCTGGTTAGAAAATATTATAAACATTATTACACTTTTTGTTATAATTATTCGGATATATTCATATTAAAGAAGTAAAAAATCACATATCTTGCTACATTTTGAGTAAAGTTGTCACACGACAATTTAGGACTATTTTCCCAATTATTCTGTATACAAAACTTGTACCTTGAAACGTGAAAAAAGTTAGCTATAACATATGTTTTCTAGACTAGTAAAAAATATTGAAAATATTTATACCCTACACTACCATAGGTGGTTGGGGTATTATTCGTTTGTGCTGATATAACGCACAGAAAAAATCATCCAACATCCAACTGAAACTATACCAATCGACTCAAAATCACATCTTGAGTTGACGTAACTGGCTGGTTGGACAGCTGGCTGGACAGCTGGCTGGATAGCTGGCTGGATAGCTGGCTGGCGGTCAATGTAAACCTTGTGGCCAAAGTACAGATCACAATTTTGAAGAAAATTTAATGAAATTTGATACGTAGGAATTTCATGATACGAGGAATAAGGCTATTGAAATTGTTTGCGATTGGTTCATTATTTCACATAGCCCATATAAATGTCCTCCCGGAATAGAGGTTTAACGATCATAAATATTAATATTTGTGCTAAATTTCATGAAGGTCGCTCCATAATTGACCATGGCTCCCATATAAAACCCTCCTTGGAAAGCCACTTTAACGTGCATAAATCACATAGACATGCTAGTATCAAGTTTATATTCCACACAAATAAGTTTCATATAAGTAGAAACCATAATGAAAAATTTTATGAGGATCGCTCCACAATTTACCATAGTTCCATATAAGCCCACTTTTGGGAATCATCCTAAAGTGCATGTTAGTGTAAGTATTAATGTAATATTCTGTATTCTTATATTTTATTTTACACTTAGTAAAAGTATCGGTCCATAATTGTCCACATGTCTAATATTAAACCCCTCCACGAATTTTAATTGACATACACGTTGGTGTGAGGTATCATACGGTCGGCTTGACTGACTATATATTTCTTACTTGTTTTATTTTTTATTATTGTGGAGCTTTGGTCATTCTTTGCCTCAGAATTCTTTTCAGCTTTGTTATTTAATTTTTTTTGGCTTTGGTTAACTAAAGTTTAGGCATAGTTTTAATATGGCTCATATTTGATTTTGAATAAATGAACACAATTTGCCAATACGCGGCCGAACATGTTTGGCATAGCTCTTAGGAGATTCTATAATTTTTGGGCTTGGAACTCGTTCTTGAGAATTTTTCTTTTTCTGAACCAAGTTTCATTTCATTCTTTAGGTCCTTATAAGCTTTTTTATTACCCTGGAATGTAGTACTTTTATCAAAATTTATTCAATCTGAATATTCCTTAAATGTTATCACTAGGTTTTGCTTCAAATACAATTGTTAGGTAAATCGATTCTGTAATAAATGACTGTGTAAGAGGAATTTACAACCTATAGATCCTGGCAAAGTACAAAATGCAGGTGGGAACGTTATCCTGCCAAAGAATAAGACATAGTTCATTGACTTCTTGCCCCTTTAAAAAAATAATTGATTGTATAATACTTTTCACAATTTTAACTCTTGTTATCCACTTAATTCCACTGAAAGAAAAAATTGCAATGAAAATTTTGAATTGAGAGCACGGGCTTTTATAGGAGAAATTTTTTTAAAAAGTTATTAAATTGGATATTTATTCACATTAGTTCTTAGAATATTTGTATTTTAAATAAATAATTTGAATAAAAGAATATACAGTAATTACATGTACAATTGGTAGTTCACTGATCTTTGTAGGAAATTTATTATCCCTTTTAGAGCAAATTTTAAATATTGACTAATACAAAGCATTTGGTTTCACCCATTCATATTTTACATATTACATATATTATATTCAGTAGGTATTATTATTCCTTCATAACGCGCACTATATTTTTAGGTAACATCGATTGTTTATTGGAATTAAAATAAGTTGACAGCAGTTGTTAAAAATATATACTTGTCCGTTTGGTTACAGCAAAAATTATATAAAACGCTATACACCTAATTGATCATTGATGCGTTTTCGCAACACCAATTTTTAGGAGCTTGGTGTTCCTATCGCATTAAATTATTTGTCATATTGTGAATATTTTATTATTTCTTGATGTCTTGCCAGTCGTTTGAAAAGTTATTTTAGATGTTGTGTACAATTTTTTTTTTATTTAAAAAAGGGTTTATTTTAGAGACCTTTTCTGGCTTGCTCTATTGGGGCTAAAAATTCCGCGAAATTATAATTCTAATAAGTACAAAATATTATCATTAATCTTATACTAAATTAGTTAGAGTATAGGTAAATTTACTGATGCTAAAACGCAGCAGTGGTCGAAAATGGATTAAAAAAATTCAAATATTGTTTTGTACATTTTTCTTTGGCTGTCATCTGCATGTTGACAAACGAGCGAATTTGAAGAATTCGATCTTCTGGTAAATTTGGCGTGTCTCTAGAAGATATTGTAATCAAGAAAGAGATTTAAAATTAACGGCAGTAAGTGTGATTATGAAAATTATGTGTTATATTTTACTCGCTTAAAAATTATTATACTCACCATCAAAAAATATTGGGGGGGTATATTGGGTTTGTCATTCCGTGTTAGCATGTCAAAATAACCATCTGAGATCCCTTAAAGTATATATTCTGGGTCCTTGTAAAAATCTATGACTAACTAACGATGCCCGTCTGTCCGTCTGTCTGTCTGTTGAAAGCAGGATAGTGCTCGGGCGGACGTCTTAGGGGGAGGAAATTTGGTATATTTAAGTTTTGTTTGGTACTGAAAATGAGCAAAATCGATTCGTAAGTAAAAAATAATAAAAAAAAATGGTCTGTCCTCTATGCCGCCTACCTCCCATATAAGGTGAAATTTTAAAAAAGTTGCAGATGGTTGGGTATATAGATTCGACCATGCCAAATATAACTTTTTCACTTCTCTTTTCTTTAGAATGGTATTGTGATTAAATGACACCATGAGCTGAAACGCATATTCGTTCAAGGAGAGAAAATTTTAAGTTATTAAATAAGGAAGTTTTAAAATTACAAAAGTTGTGCTCAATATGTTGTTTTTTATCTCCAACCGAAATACGGTCTAATATAGGATGTAGGTAACAAAAATTTTAAAATTTCCCCGAAACTTTGAGATATTATCAAAAAATTATTTTTAAGGTGGTGGTCTCGAAGGCCCTTAAAATTTGAAAATATAACTATATAGCCTTTTATCTCTATAAAAATCCCCAAATGAGTAAAGATTTATTTTAAATTTATTTCAAATTTCTTTTTCGAAATTTTGAGTTTAATACAAATTTTTTTGTTTTTATTCTTTAAGACTAAACACAATTGCGTATAAGGTTTTAAATGTAATATTGTTTAGAGTAAAATGGGATATCGCTATATTAAATCACTTGAAAACTCAAAAATTTATTAAACGATTTCTAAACTTTATTAAAAATTTTTCATATATTTAAAAAAGGTATTTTTTTTATAAGGGGTTCACTTTTTAAGGAAAAAATGAGAAATATATAGAAAGTTTTAATAAATCTTTCTAAATAAAATAGAATAAGTTCTACAATTTTTGCCTAATAGACTTTAATAGAAAAAAATATTAGATAGCATTTACAATCAAAAAGTTATGGAAAGTTTTTTTTTTAGCTTTAGATATTTAGATATGCTTTTAATATTAGACCAAAACGTAAAAGTATTTAAGAAAGTTTGAAAAGCAGAAAAATCTACAAAAGAATAATTGGACTCGTGATGCATTTTTGTAGGAACTACACAAAAACACTTTTCGGATAATTCAAAATTATGAATTAAGTATCATATAAAAAATTTGAAGTTAATTTATGATCTCCTCAAGAATGCTTGTAACGTTCGGTTTGTCATTTCGCGAGTGATTTTGCTACAGCAGTGTGTAATTTATTAAACATATTTTTTCCCTGAATCTTCACAAAAGTTTACATTTTATGAATATGAGTCTGGTATATAAAATTATGCTTTCCAATTGTGAACATTTATTTGATTTTCATTTGTTTACAATACAATAAATTATTTTTTAATTGTAAGAAAATAGAAAATGAAAAAGTGTTAATAAATAAAATGGTTTTGCAACGATCACTTAAATAAAACGATTTATTATAACAAATGATGATATAGTATGTTAACATCGACATATAAATACATTTCGACACATCTAGATATACACACACATCCCCACATAAACAAATAAGTAAACAAACTAACCGACCAACAAAAAAAAAAAAAAAAAAATAATCAAACAAACATTTATTTCAACATGGATGTTAAAAAAAAAAAAATGTGAAATAAAATTTACATTTCATGTGTAAGTTTTAACACCAGTAATCAATCACTTTGAATAAAACTTTAATTTTATTTCAGTATAAATGTTGTTGCTGCTCATATTATTGTTGTTGCTTTATTTTGCGGTATTTACACCTACAAGTCACCAATATATATCCCAGCAAACAAACAGATAGACAAACATTTAAATGTATTAAATAAAATCTATACAAACTGTTATAACATTATACTGGTAGATATATAGGTGGCTATATTTGTATGTATATTAATGTGAGTATATATGTATATGTGAGTGTAAACATGTAATAAAAAATCAACTGGTAACATTTAGTAAATAAATCAATTTTTATCTTTTTTACATTTTAATGACAACTGACAGTTACGAAACTCTGCACACAATATACATAAGTATATGTATATAAAAGAAAAGAAGAAGAGAATAAAAAATGAAATGAAAAAAAGCAGGACAGAATGTGTCAGTAGGAAGACAATTGTAAAAATGAACAGGTAGTCACTTATAGCTGATAAAAACAAACTCCATATAATATTTTATTTTTATATTTTTGTTTTTGCGAAGTCAAAACACTGACAACATGGATATAATCAGCCACTAAAAAATATATATCTGAAGGTACAGTGGAGAAATAAATATAAAAACATAAATACTTTTGTGAAGATAAATGCCTACAGTTTTAAAAGTTTTTAATCGAGTATACATTCATAGAAAATTAATTTAAAAGGTATTTAAAATTTTTAACTATACAGTTTATATCTTCCTTAAAAAGTATTTCACCTACGGCCCTGTAAATAATGTTTCAAATACTAGCAAATAGTGTCCAATATAAATCTCCTAGTGACTGCTATTACTTACTATTAATAATATCGTTTTAGTTAAAGGTATTATAAAAAATATCTAACCTTCCTTTTTATAAAACTAGAAAACTTGTATTATTCTTTTCTACTTTTTAAGCGTTAGGAAGTCCTTAAAACTACATCCTGTAAAACGTCAGTAGAAGAGGCATGATTCAACATTTGGTTAACTTTCACCTGGCTTCTTAAAACGAACTCGTGTAAAGCAAAACTATTATTATAATATATACTTTAAATATAGTCGTCCAACCAGGACATGAAGAACTCATTTCGTTGGTGTTTGGATTATTTATTTTATAGCATGATGCGATTAGTGTGTCTTTCATTATTTTTTCATTTCTTAGCGTTAAGTTTCATCTGCGTTGCGCAGCCCAGTGTATGTAGTGTCTGTCAACCTTTGCTCTTTCCCTTTCACAGTTTTTTATTAATTGAAACTAAACGTTTTCTATTAGGTGTAGTGTAATGTTGTGCTCTCTGTATGTGTTTAGTTAAAGGGATATATGGCTTTTAGTAGTTTATGCTTGGCTACACGCACACCTTCCTTATAAATGGTTACCTTTTAGAAATTGAGTGTGATAAATGATGGGCTATAATAGGTTAAGGCAGAAAAAGAAATGAATGACTGAAGCGAATGAACGAATGAATGAGGAACTAAACCTAAACCATGTGATGATGACGATGAAGATAGTGGTGGAATTTAAAAAACACATATATTATATTCAGTTTGCTGTACATGCCGTTCACAAGTTGTTTTAGAAAGTGTGAAATGTTAATTTGTACAAATTGTACTGATTGTCGTGAAGCTATTTTTTTTTTGAAAATAATTTATTACAGTTTGTTTTTTTTCTCTGTTTTTGTTAAGACTGAATTAAATTGTTTAGTTTGAGACATTTGCAGTTCAAATTGAGACATTTGCAGGTCTATGTAATAAGTTTAATAGATTTAATTTATATTTGATTATTCGAAGAATTTTTTATTCTTCAAATTAACACTATAAAAGCTAAAAGTACCTGCAATATAATAAATTTTTTTTATTTAAATGTTGCAGCACAAAGACTTAAGAAAATATCACATGAAAAAAGTGTTATATGGATCAAACTAAAGCCCATCCATGGTAAAACTATGTATCCATTTTTTTCCAGGATGTTAACCTTTCCTTCAAAAGGAATTCTAAAGAATTCGAAGACCATATAGACCCAATATGAATGTCAATGAAAGCTTTTTTAAATTTTAACCCTGTGTTATTATAATTATTAACTAATTGTATACTCTATATAAAGGACATTCTTTTAAAATTTTGTGTTGCAACACTTAAATTAAACATTTTTCTTATATTGCAGGAATTCTTAGCTTTCATTTTATATCCATATTGACTTGATATGACTTTGGTAAATATTTTATAAATTTTTAAAGTTTGAACCAATTTTTGGGAAATTGTTGCACAGTGTAATAATGTCCATATGACTTCATGAATTTTTTTCGTTAGTAATTTATATTATAAATTTTTTAATCAGTTAATAATGGCATCTGAGTGTTATTATTGACGTTAATAATTGATTTTAGGCATTCTTTGAACACGATATTTATTTATGGCATCTGTGATATCGAATTTATGGCCAGAATGTTGCAAGAAGTTTGCCAGTACGTACTTTTTATAAATATTTAAACAGCATTCAGATTTTTAAAAAATTAGTCTGAGTAATGTTTATCCTCTCTTTTGCCTTCATATTTATTCTAGCGTTTCTATTAGAAACTTTTCTACTTCATGGGTATTTAGGCCAGTTTTTTTAAATTCTTTTGATAAAAGATATAGAGCAACTTAAAGAATAAGTCGCATTCCATCCAAGGATATAGAGATTTTCTATTAAACTTCGTATTATTTTGTCTGCGATCCTATAGTCAGTAAGTCAGCATTTACTTCGGTAATCAGGGTTCTTATCGATGGTCATGTTTTGGTATTTTTGTTACTCAAAAAACTAAATTCCCCAAGTCACCGCCACTCTCAACATGTATTTTGATTACAATTTTGAATTATGCGTTTTTAGAAAAACTGATTATGCTATTACAACAAAATTTTTTACATAGTTACTGAGAACAATAATAAATGGAACTATTTTTTTTACGTATAATAAAAGTCATAAGCCTAAAAGTGTGCGTGGATTTATTCGTGCGCAGTTCTTATATATAAAAGATTTTAACATAGTTAATAACTACGTTTTGTAAGTCGATTGTAACTTAATTAGAAAATTTAAAATCGATTTATTTAAGTAAATTTTTTTTTTACAATAAAGTTATCAGGTTTATTTTTAGCTAAATTTACTATTGTAGAAATATTTTTTAAAAATCGGTCAAAAAATTGGGTATTTCTGTCATTTATAAGGAAGTTTAAGAAATTTGTAGACTAACAGACAGTTGTTTAGACTAAAAGCAAATTGTGTAAATTCAAAAAGTATTTTCTGTACTAGTTCCCGAATTGAGCGCCTATTCTGGCGTTTTTACTCCACTGTGGGCTGTTTAGAAATTGTGAAAAATCGAGAAGATCTGGAGCTTATAATATAGATTGTTTTTCGAGTGAAAATAAAAAGAGTCATATTGTAGCAGCGTGTAATTGTTCATAGATTATTTTTTCTTCTTAAATTTCAAATTTTAAATCTGATTTTCATTTTCATTTAATGTAAAAACGAAAAATAATATTTTTAATTTTTTTTGTCACTTTTCAACCAAATAAACCACAACAGTCAATTTTCGTTTTTTTTTTTTTATCATTCGGTTGCATGTAAGAATACATTGTATGTGACAATTTACAAATTCAATTATATCTCTTTAACGATTAACATAATTTAATACTTGGCAACAAGTAGTAAAGAGATATGTACTGTACTGCACATGCTAACAAATACAAAAATAAAATAAATCGCAAAATATTAAATAAAAATAAAGTAAAAATTAAATAAAAAAACGATAAAAAATATTAATGAATAAATGGATTTTAAAGAAATTGTATGTATTGTCGACTACTGAAATGGAATGTTGAAGCAAATTAATACGTGTATGTATACAATGAATATGAATATAAATGAGATGGAATTTGAGAATATTATTTCGTTAATAGGTGAAATTATTTTTTTGGATGCTTTAAAAATTTAATAAGAATTTAAATTAATTTGTAACATATTAAATTCAAATATAAAACATAAAATTTCTTTCATTATATTTTGGTTTTCAAACCAAGTGATCAATTTTGTTACCCCTAACTGAAGTATTGCCTCAAATTACTAGACAATATCATTTATATGCGTGATGGCAATTATTTGGGTAATAATGAAAGTAAAAAAAAAAATCTGAAAATTTAATAAATAAATATAATGAACTATTGTTTATTATGTTGTGTACAATTAATGAATGAATACGCGTATAAAGATGGTGTATACTTTCTATATTCTCTTAAACACACACATTTACTGGGACAAAAACTATGGTAATCTATTTTTATATAAATAAATATTATATGAAATGTTACACTATATGAACATTAAGCTCGTTCAATTTAAAAAATAAAAATATTGATAATATTTTCAATGATTTCGCATAAATGAGTCTGAAGAAAAAAATTCTTCTAAAGATCTTCACAGAATAAACAAAATTTTTTTCACTTATTTTTTTAACCTAAATTTCTCTACGTTAAAACGTTTGAATTAATTATTGCAGTTTTCAATTTTCTTGAATTATTTTAAAAATTACTGAACTAACCTAATAGCATATATTACATGCGTACGATATTGTATTGTAAACATTCGTACATGTTGGAAAATAAGCTACAGGATACAATAGTTTTTTTCATTTTTGTGAATACACAAAAAGTATAAAAATGTACAACTACTCGTCGTCGTAAACATCAATAAAATATGACAGGAAATATAATGCAATATATTTCCAATAAAGCGAAAAAAATGCTTCATATATGTTGGAGTATGTGCATAAATATATATCGACGAAAAGTCCTTACCAACATCCTTTCATATTGGTTGTATAATTTTGTGTATATTTTTTGAAGCAGAAATTTAATATATCGCTTGGTTTCGTTTTTATTTCATATAATTTTTTTATATTTATTTTTATTATTATTACGAATGTATTTTTGTTTATTTATTTTTTATTTTTGTTTATCTTTTTTTTTTCTTTTTTTGATGCAACAACGATTGTTTTTCATTTATATTACAATTGTATACATATAAATGAAAATATGCATCAGATACAAAAAAGTGCATATACACATTTAAAAATATATTAAATAAGTATATATCTGGATATTTATATAGGGTGACAAAAATGCAAAAAAAAAACGTACACATACACATACACAAACACTCATAATATGCGTATATTTATATACATACATACATTTATTTATTTATATACATGCATATTAATACATACGTATTTAAATAATATTTACTTTAAATATTAAGTTTTATATGTTTGTCTGTATATGTGAATGAATTGAAATGTTGCTGCCTTTATTTATTTGATCATAGTTTGCAATAAATTTACACTCAATTTTTAATGTTTGTTTGCAATTGTATTTATGAATGTATTTGTTAAAATTTTCACTTTTAATTTGTTGCTATCATTATGAAAATGAAATGAACAAAAATCCTTAGCAAGTGCCTTACTTTACATTCTTAGTTTTATTTGTGTATAATTGTTGGCGTGAGTGGATAAGAGCGTTTGGCATAATTATCACTATTATTACATTTAAATGGGTGTTAATATTGTATTAATGTATTTTATATTTTTGGGTCAATTTATTGATTTTTAAGTTTAAATTAATACACTTTTATTTATCAGGAATATACTATTTATTCTCTACTGAGTTTAGTATAATTTGTTTTGGACTTGAAATAAAAAATAATATTGACGATATTTAAATTAATAAGCCACATTATTTTTAACGAATCTTTTCTTATTTTGTTTAAAATATTTACAGCTGTTTATTTTAAGTTTACGTTGTTTAAAATATTTGTTCTTTGAAAGAACAACTTTTTATTAGTGTTTTTGAATTCAGTAGCTTGTGGAATAATTTATACATTTTCTATAGTAGTGATATTGATATTTTTAAAATGTATGTAATCGATTACTAGCTTTAGTTTTTATTTAAAAAAAAAATATATATATATACTGTCAGAAGTAATAAAAAAGTATTTTAAAACTTCCATTAGAGCAACATAAACTTAAGATCAAATCATTATTAAATTTCTTTAGTTAAATATTTGTTATATAATATATGTTACATTCAGGTAACCATAAAATTTGTGAATATCAAAAAGTGTCCAGGCATAACCTAGCTACTTTTGTGGTAAAACATCTTGGTATCCAATTAAATTATTGTACACTACAAGTGCAACTATTTATAAATGCGATATTTTTAAAGGCCACCTAATGTCTTTTCGGATATTGCATGCAAATCTAACATTTTAAATCTAATGATGCTCTTAGGTGTTCTTTGATAAAACCATAATTGCTGTTGATTGTATGAAATCTCGAATGCTAGTCAAATGTTTATGATAATGTTGATGTATTGGTTTACAATATGTATCCAATATGTATTGCCTTTAACACTTAAGCACTCATGTTTCTCTAAATGGATATACGTACTTACCTACATAAATACATATATTTATTAATGTGGTTCTTAAAAAAACCTATCCATAATCTTTTTAAAAAGTATCTTCTTGTGAATAATTAAAAAAGTTCGGACCTACTCGGCAACTTCTGCTATGTTAAATTCCTTTCTACAATACCAAAATTGTAACGAAAAATATTTCAAAAATTCCAAAATATTACTTTTATATCATTTAATCCAGGTTGCCAATAACTAAAGCCAGAACAAAACTTATTTTAAAATGTAGTAGATTTTAATTGGGAACATTATTGAAAGCATCTTTTTTCTCCATGCAACAGGACGGCCCTAATGCATATGCAAGTGTTAGTATGGATTATTTTAAGACTTGAGGGGCTTTAGTACGAGTACGTATTAATCCATTGAATAGTGCATATGGCTTTAGGACATATTCATATGCTACAATCTATTTTAGAGTGTTAGTTTTGTTGAAAAATATTAATTCTGTAGTTTGTAAAAACATATCGTTCATTCCACGAAAGATTTATAAAAAATATCAATTTTTTTAAAAGAGTCAACAGATTTTGCTCATATTTGGTACGCATATAACCTATGGAGCCGTTTAGTCTTTCCCATTATTTCTGTCTTTAAATTTCAAAAAAGCGCCAATTTATTCAAGATTTAAATTTACACAAAAGTTAAAAAATTCGATAAAGTACGTAATTAAATGTTAATATCTCTTTAAGATGCAGATGAATTTTAACGATTCAAGGCTTTATTGAAGGCTAACTGAAACCATTTTAAAGGCAATGATTCAAAGGTAAAATTGTTTATTTTATATTTGCACTCGTAATGCAATTGCAGTTTGTAATGAATTTCTGAAAAGTTTCTACTCCAATATTTTTACTACAAAATGCAATAATAATTTCTCTTGGACAAGGTGATATACTATTTTTAATATTTTTTTTAGAAAAATCATGACCAGTTTTTCATACAAAAATTTAGTTTCTTCATAACTTATTGTTCTTTTATAGAGATATTGGTGTTTAAAGTTGCACACTTTATCGATTTTTATTTTTTACTTTTAATATTAACCGAATATTAACAAAATCTAATGATTTAAAAAGATTTTTAGGCGTTCTTTCATGGAATGAACGATGTCTATAATATTATCATGAAAAGAAATTGATAAAACCTAAAATAATATATTTAGCTTTTGTTTTTTTTTAGAATTTTTACTTAACTATTATCTAAAGTATTTTTCGTATCACTGATATTCTCTTGATAAAATTTGAATTCAATATATTTGAAAAGTTTTTTCATAAATATTATGAATCGAACATGATTTTTTTCCAAAATCTTTTTATTAAAAATAAAATTTTGTTCATAGATAATATTAAATTGTACTTATTGATAATTTTGCGAATTTTGCAAAAATGCTACTAAAATCTTAATTTAGTTTTATTAGATTTGATTCAAATTCTAAATAAAAATACTTATGCATGAGTAATTATTTTGGAATAAGCGAAATTGGAAACAAGGCTATGAAATTGGTTATGTTTGATCTGTTATTTTATTTGTTCTACCAAAATTTAGTTATAAACTTATAAATATCTGAAATATGAAAACATTTTAATGAAGTTTGGCATAAATCTATTAATATGCCTACAAAATTTCATAAAGATCGATCCGCAGTAGCTGTCATATAACGCCATTTTCCAGAAAGTACTTTAACGGACACAAATTTAATGTATATATTAATATTAAAAAATATTTTACACCTATAGGTTTCAAATAAGTAGAAAATACACTACCAAATTTTACATATATTGACCACTTCCAAACATCATAAAATTGTTAGAATCTAGATAATATATTCCACAAAATAAGTAGAAAATACAACACCAAGTTTAATGAGGATCGATCCATAAAACTGTTTCAGAGTGAACACTAGCAACCAAAGGTAATCAAATTTAATTTATTTTATTAAGTACCCCATGGTGCCATCCCAATGTAATAGGGCTCATTTTAAAGCTTATAGTTGTCTTTTATTTTTTAAAGTTTTTGACATTTTTTCATTAGTTTAAAGGTTTTGATATTTTTAACGAAAAATTTCATGACGTTCTCTTTAATGAATATTCCCAATTTTATTGAGAGATTGCCACAGATATTTTGGTTTCGTACCTAGAGTGCCAGCTAGGGGCAGGTAAATTTTATTAAATTGTGTAATATTTTCATTAAAAAAACCTGTAACTTTTTTACTTCTGTTCCGTTGAATTTGAAAAAGTTACCAAAATATAGCGTAATTTAAAAAATAAAAGGCTAAATGAAAATGTGTCTATATTAGTTTAATTAAAATTAACTTAATTTTTAAAAAATATCAAACAATAATGATTGATTAATTCATATATATATACAATTCATGTCCAAAAATTAAAAATTTTTCAAAATTTTCGCCTTTTTTGCAGATTAAAAGAAAATTTCAATTTTGAGCGGCTATAACGGCAATGATATTTAATTGATTTGTTTTGTCAGATTCTTAATTTTTGACAAATCTTGTATTAGTCCTAATCATTACTTCTATCTAATTATTTTGTCAAATTTTTTATTTTTTCCACGTTTTTTAGCAAAATGAGCAACTGTGTGTCTTTTATCCGTGCGTTCAACTGGCTATCCTGGTAAAAGTAGAGAACAAAGTAAAGCTCATAATTTTAAAAATATTGTCATAAAATGTGGCAGTAATAATATTTTGTTTCAGCGTCATCTAATATTGGTTATGATCAGTGCATTATTTCACCTACCCCCATACAAATGTATTCCTGGAATAGGTCTATGAATGACTTAAACATTTTAAAATTTTATATAAGTATTTCATGAAAATCGGTTACCATAGCTCTCATTTGAGCTATTATCTTAAAAGTCAACATATATATATATATATATATATATATATATATTTATATATTTAAAAAAATGTAAAAGAAAGTAAAATATTGTAAATTTGTAAAATTTTTTCTTTATTTTGTAGCAATTTTTACTCTAATCGAATTTTTCTTACTATTAAAGCTAAAAACAAAAAAAAAAAAAAATAAATAAATAAAAACCCATTAAAAATGTTTTGGTCCATAAATATGTGTATAAATAGTATGTACGTATGTACATTTATTTGTGCTCCATGGACTATCATTAATGTCTTAATTCCATCAGGGCACAATTTCATTAAATTGTTTTTTATTTATTGTGTCAGTGTTAGTTAACTCTTTGTGTTTTTGTATACGTACATGATTGTAGAGTTGGTTATTTTTGTTGTTATTTAGAATGCGTTGGCGCTGTTATTTAGTATGCGTTTGAACTAACTTTTATTCATGTCGTGTCATAACAAACAAAGTACTGAGTATTTTATGTAGTTTATACTACTTTTTGATTTTTTCATATTTTTATTATTTTTTGTTTATTTATTTTAATCTAAATGTGTTTTTGTGAAATTGTTGTTGTTGTTGCTGTTGCTGCTGCTGCAAAAATTGCCATTGTTCAACATGAGAAAAACTTTAAATTTTTATTCATTTTGTTGCTTTTGTTGTTGTTGTCATTTTTGCAATATAAATCGTTTGTTATTTTTAACTAAACTGATTTTTCACAGTTGACTTGTTTTTGTATTAACATTTGTTGTATAGCGTTTTTTAGATCGTGTCATTTGTGGATACAGCAAAATACATACCTCCTCCTCGTTATTACTGTTACTATTACATCCAGTGCTAGTGTTGGTTAGTTGTATTTGTGAATAAAAAACTCAGTCACACGACAATAAATTTTAATGTTTGGAAAAACACTTTCCATGGAGTTTTTTTTTGTTTTTTTGTTTTATTGTTTTGTGTATTGCAGCAATCGTTTTGTTCGAGTTGGCGATGTTGCTGCTTTTTTCAATTTTTTTTTTTTATTTGTTATTTTTTAGGTAATAGTATTATGAAAGTTTAATGGAATATTTATTACTATTTTGAGAAGAGATTTTAAATAATAAATAAAAAATAATAAATTAAATGGGTGATTATTCATTTTTTATTTATGGATGATTCCATTTGAATTGGTGAATGAGCAGGTATGAAAAATAATTTATTTTAGAAAAATGTTGTAATTCAAATTTGAGTATGAATATTTTAACGGCATTCTTTAAATAAAATATGGGTAGGCAAAATTAGGTGCAAGTTTTTGCACTAGAATATTTTTTCAATATATAGATAAATATATGTTCATCATTTTTGATTACTTATATTTCGATAATTTGAATGAAAATTTTAAATCGTTAATATCACGGTAAATAAGTGCTCAAATGGAGAAAAGGGCTTCTATATGTGATCATTTATATTTCTTGCTAAAAATCTATATTTGGTGTGAAAATCTTAAATACTTAATATCTCCCTTAATATGCATCCAAATGGTAAAAGATCCTCGTTTTGTGCGTGAAAATATAAAACTGCTTAACATGCCTTCAAATGGAAAAACAGCTTGGTTTTATGGTCACTTGTATTTTAACGAAAAATCAATATTTTTTATGAAAATATAAAATCATTAATATGTCGATTAATATGCGTCAAAATGGAAAAAGGTCTCCGATTTGTGATCACTTATTTTTCGCACTAAAAAACTATATTTTGTATGAAAAGATATAACATTTGATCTCGCTTAATACACGCCCAAATGGAAAAGGGACTTGGATTTATGATCTCTTATTTTTCACACCGATAATATCATGATACAAGGCCAACCAGTCAAGTACGTAGATAGCTTCTGCTATCTAGGCAGTGCAGCGACAATGAATGCGGCACAAAAACAGACGTAAGTAACAGGCTCAATAAAGAGTGAGCGGCAATCAAGTTGGACAAATGCAACCAGCATGTTGTACTGAAGTGAAACCGTCATGCAAAAATTATAGGTATTCATCAACAAGTGCCTCAGCATCACATGCAGAATATTCTGGCCATAATAATTTGGTCTCAATTTTTTGTTACATACATTTTTCACTAAAAATACTTAAAATAATTTTTTCTTTAGAACAAATGCCGATAATAAAGTAGAATACAAAGCGTAGAAACTAAAGCTTATATAAAGTTTAAAAGATCTGAAAAAGTATCATTTAATACATCTCTGAAGTGCCTTAAGCCAGTTTGAAGTATTTAAAAGGTGAGATTTATTTGTTAACATACGTTATTTAGTTTCTACCTGAACCAGTCTAATTTTCTTTTATATGATTATTTTACAAATATGATAGACAAATTTTCTACATATACGTAGTTTTTTAATTCAATAAAGTATTTTTTTCTTTATAATCGAAAGGTATACAAAACTGAAAAGAAATAACAATTAATTAGTTTTGTATTTGTTTTTTGTAAAATAGAATTATAAAATTAATAACTACATAATTTATAGGGGAAAGCAGAAAGCTTTGAAATAAAATTGTTTAATCAAGTGTAAAAGGAGAATTATACACTCATATGTGAAGTTGTTTGCAAAAAATTATATTCAAACATACAAACTTAATATAGATATTTGAAGAAGTAGCAAATTTTCCCCCATTTGTAAAATCAATAATACAGACACACACACATACATATTATAAGAGTAATATTTTTACTTATATAAGTATGAACAAATAAATTTTTAAGGAAGCTAAAGAATAAAAGAACGAAATAGGAAAAAACTTACGATTCTTATCATACATTTCTATAAAAGTAATTATTTATCCTTGATTCTGTTGTTATTTAGTAAATTTTTTACAATAAATAATTAATATCAATGGTTGTGGAAACATGATTTTTTTTTCTGATTTTCTGCCTCTCGGTGGAAAAGAAAATGAGTAAAAAAAGAAATAGAATTTGTATTACCAGTCATTGTTATCTTTTATACTCTGTTTTATTTTCAACGGAAATTAAATTTTGTGTTTTATTTTTGCTGTTCCGGTAAAAGAAAAAAAAAAAAATGTATATGGAAATTTAATTCTTCAATTTTAACTGTAAAAATATGTGTGCAATTTTATTTTATACTTTTGTGTAAATTTCCGTTAATGAAAAACATCCCTTTTTAATTTTTTTTTTTAGCTCTGTAGTTGGTTAAATGGCTGACTGTTTGGAAGTTTGGTTTGTATTCAATTAAATACATGTAATTTTGTGCCGAAATATTAAAAGTGTATGCTTTGAATAATTTTCAGTTTCAGTCAGTCAGTTTGTCTGCCTCTTTTTTTCTTTTTTCTTTTTTTGCTTTGTGTGTTACGAGTATAAAATAAAGTATGCCTGTGAACTCCCAATAATTATCATGAATGTTTCTTTTTTAATTTCGATATTTAGTGCTTGATGAGTACTTGGTTCTAAGTGTTTGATTTTCAGTTTTATTTATTTGTTTATATGTTATATACATATGCAAATAAAACGCTTTGGTAAAGTATAATTTATTTTTGTTTTATTGTTAATATGGCTGGTACTTGTATTATTGTGTTTCTACTTTTGTTTATTTACATAATTAATTCTAAAAGTCTTTTTAAAATTTTCTACATGTCGATTTAACTCGTAGGGATTTGGTATGTTTAGATTTGGTTTTTACTGATATTTAGAAGCAGAAAATATGACCAATTTAATAATAAAAACAGACGTTTAAAAGTTTTATTGATTTAATTCATTTTTTTAGTAATTAAAAAAAAAACAGGTAACTCCTATTTATATTGTGACATAATAATCAAGTTGTTGCATTTTTAATAAGATCTACATTATATAATTTGGAAGAGTGTGTTTTTTCGAAGATTTAAAACTTTTGGTTTAAATCTTTTAACGATTTTGAATACTAAAGTACTAACTACAGTACTAATCTGTCTGCTGCAGAAAAGCAAATGCTTATAAAAATAATATTTCCATAACTGGAAGGTTATGTGAGAAAAAAAAAAAACACTCAGATGTCAAAAACCTAATTCAAGTAGCAACAAAATGCATGTAGTCACATATGTTTTTTTTTTTTTTTTGTTCTGCAAATGCAATATTTTTTTACATTTTTCAACGTTCATCTCACACAACCTTCTAATTGTTTTCGATGGATAATACTTGTATTAAAATATTGATATTAAAAGTAACTTTAAGAGGAGAGCTTCAAGAGCTATGAATAAAATTCATAAAATAAGAATATTCTACCGATGACAACTATGGGTTAAAAGAAATATGTCTAAATATCTTTGCAATCGTAAATAGCCTTGTTGTCTCTGTTTGACGCTGCCAAAGCAGGGATTGTGGATATAGTTATTATACTCTAACAGAAAGGAATACGTATTTTCTGTGCCGCTACACATTTCATCAATATTCGTGGTGGTTTATATATTTAGATTTCGTTGAAACCTAAATATGATGTCCGCCTTGCACTGGATGCAATTTTGAGGGACTCAGTTAGCAACAGCATGCGTATGGGGCAAGTAGTGGAGATATTGAACCTAGTGTAGTAATAAATGTAGTTAAAATAGTGTCCTAAGCCGGTATCTGGTTGATGTACCGTAAAGAAACCTTTCCCTTTGCAGAAAATTTGTTTATAGTGCATTATTTCAACAGTGGTTAAAAGACACTAATCAAAATTATTTATAGAAGAAATCATTTCGGGAGTAGAGTGTGCACTGAACTACACTTGTGATCAATTCGGAGTAAAAGGAAGCTGGTATTGTTTGAGAAAAACAAAAAGTTATTAAGTTGTATGCTAGTTTCAATAAACACATTCGCAATGAAGAGCAAATGAAAAGAAAACACATTAATACATTAAAATCTTGTCTCCTCTCTTTTTGCCAATCAATGATTTACAACGAAACTAAACATTTGTAAGTAACAAATCTTATGTATGAGCTAAAGTTATATATTTTTCACTTTGAGTTTTTTTAGCTCAAATTTTATCGTTAATAAACATAACAGCTTTAGTATTATTTAATTTATGATCGAAAGAATATTACGACTTTAATATGAAATACAGCAAAATAAAATATCTAATATTATAACTAAAGTTATCAAGATGTAATTCTTGGTCAGTCACAAATTTCATATTCAAAATATTACGTCTGGCATTATATGTTTTAAAAGGCTATTATTATAAACTAACCAAATTATTTGCTTCCTTAAAGATGTGTTGATAGAAAAAAAAAAAAAAAAAATATAAAAAGTTAAAAAAAAAATATATATAGAGAAACTCAAGTTAAGCTGCCGTTTTAACATTGGTGAGTGTTACTGACATCTGTTGATGGATTATATGGCTGGAGATCTAATATTTTGTTACTTGAACCGGGACAAAAAGACAGACAGACTGAAGTAGAGCATACACAGTCATCACACAGATATTATATATTAAATGACGATTAAAGTGTCAAAACTTTTCACTATGATTTTAACTTCTTAGAATATTACATAGTGTTAATGCAAAAACAAAAATATTTTATTAAACAGCTTAAATACAGTAATTTAAGAAATATTTAAATAAGAATAATTTGGCAAAACTTTTAGATTAATTCTTAACATAGCGATATGATATATACATATAATAATTAACATTAATGTTTTGCATTTTCTAAATAACATCAAGATGAATTTCTATTATTTACTTAGAAATGCTTTACTAATTATAAATTGTTAATAAATAAATTAACCAAGTAACACAAGTAGGATGCGTAACAGATACAATTACATTTATCAATACATATACATATATACAATAAATGTATACAAGACCATATAAGAAAATATATAACATACATATATCTACCTATAGATATGAAATTACAAATATATAAATCTTTATGGACAAACATTTGGTATGTATGAATATTTGTTTAAGTAAGTTTATATATCGAAATGTATATTTCAATGACAACAAAATATAATCAAGACAACATTGTTCTAGTATTATATTGAAACTTTAATTAATTAATCTTAACATACCAACATATTTGTGTTATACAGACACATTTACAGATCCACAATCACACAAAGAAAAATATATTATAGTAATGATTTGCTAATTGACCTAATAATATTCATTCAGGTATATGCACAGTGACGAGAAAAAGTGTAACATGACACAAAAAGGTTGAATATTTTTACGTTGCGTTAAGCCAGTAAAACAACTTCATGTTTCATTTTATTTGTTGTTCTCCTTTAAAAAGTATATGTAATATGTAAATAATAATGTATCAATATTTTAATCTATATAAAATTCTGATAATTTGGAGATCATAAAAGTTTTGAAAAAAAGTTATGTATTCTAGTTATGTATATAGCTTTATTGTATTGCCCTTACTTATTAAAAGTCCGCTGAATATTGCAATATTTATGATGATGCTACCATAGTCTGTTGTTTGGGAGATCGAATAACTGATTATTGATTTGGCTGTACAACATAGATCAAAGGCCAAGTATTTAGCTTCAACCATTTAGTTTTGTTATAATTGTCCAATAAAAGATAAAAAAATAATAATAAATAGATAAATAAATAAATAAAATAAAGCATCTTCTTTTAAATTATAAAAACCTAACAGCGCATTGTTGAGTAATTTTTTATGCTTTTAAAAAAAGCATAAAAATTCATATATTTTAAATTTTTTTCATAAATATTATGAAACGAACATGACTTTTTCTTCCCAAAATTTTTTCATAAAAAAATAAAATTTTGTTCATAGATATTATTAAATTGTACTTAATGATAATTTTGCGAATTTTGCAAAAATGCTGCTAAAATTTTTTCTAACAAATACTTTATTTTTTATATTCAGTATAAAATAATACTTTTGCTAATTTTTCCACTTGTGATTTTGAGTTTTATTCTTTAAAAATTTACTTAGTGCAAGGTGTCGCATTTCCTTAATTTAACTTTATCTTTAATTTTTTCCTACTTTACATTGCGCCACGATCCCCATTTTTTGGCCACAGTTAGAATACTGCAATTTCGTAGTATAAAAATATAATTTTGGGGGATCTAGTCACTAGTGATTACGAATCTGAAATAAAACTGAGGAATTCGAAATGGCAAATTTAATATGGCGACCATCAAGTTCAAATAATCAATTAGGTTAGGTTAGGTTAGGATAGAAAGGGTGGCGTATTCATGCCTTCACCCAGAGGCCGAACGGCCCATTGTGATCCCTTTATGAAAGAAAGAGAGAGAAAAGTGTAACCTATACCCAATCAATCAGTTATGATTGTTTCTAAGCCATTTTATTCCCATTACAAACCCTATGAGGTTGACAAGTCCTTTGCCATTAACCTCACCTAGTTCATGTAGTGTATGGCTTCCAAACCACTTCAACCTATTACGCTGAAGCCCTACACAGTGACAGAGTATGTGCTCCACTGTCTCTAGCTCCTCAACATCATCGCACGTTCTACAAAAGTCTGATGTGCCAATGTCCCACTTACTCATCATATTCCCTATTGAGAAATGACCCGTAACCATACCTACTATGACTCTAAGACTACCACGACTCATACCTAGAAGACGCTTGGAATCCGCTAGTTTTAAGCTAGGCCATAAGGCCCTAGAAACTCTGCAGTCCGATCTGTCATTCCAGGCTCGATTCGTGTTATCCAGAATCCACTCCCTTATGGCCCTAAAGAAGGACCCAATTGGAATCTTAACAGATGACTCTATGAAAGACCTATCTAGATCCGAGCCACTGCGAGCTAGCTTATCGGCTATTTCGTTGCCAAGAATGTCACAATGACCTGGAACCCAACAGAGTCTCATCATATAGGAATCCATTAACCTTCTCAATTCCCTTCTGCACTTAAGTACCAATCTGGACCTAACAAAATGACTAGTCAGAGCCAATAACGCTGCCTGACTATCAACATAGATAGTAATCTCAGACCCTCGTTCAACATTCCCCTCAATCAAGCCTAGAGCCTTACAAATGCCAAGAATCTCCGCTTGAAAGACACTACAACTGTCAGACAATTTGTAGGATCGCCTGATATCAGTTCCCATAAAGTATATACCTGCACCAGTGCCAGCTTCCATTTTCGAACCGTCCCTGAAGACCGCACACCCTCCATAGAGCTTTTCTACTCCATCCCAGAGGTCCCTGCTAGGTAGCACCAAAGCGGGAGTAGCCCCGAAGTCAATCGTAGTCCCGACATAATCCGTAGGCTCAGTCAAGGATAGTGTCCGACCGTTGAACTTGACTTCATCTAGTATGCTGACGTGCCCCGCTCTAGAGGTAATTTTTTGTACTCATTTCATAAAAATTTCTGGTTGCTAATTCCAAATATTGAAACGGAATTTAAAAATTCAAAATGGTTTATTAAATAAGACGAAAAAAAATATTTTAACTATATTTAAATATTAAATAAATTTTTAAGTACTTTACTATTTATATGGTTTAAATTTTTCTGATTAAAAATCTCTTTAGCACTAATAATAAAATCACATTAAAAATGCCTCAGAATCCTTTTAAGAGCCGACATAGCACGATAGCTGGATGGCTGGCTGGTGACATTTTTGAAGATATGTGATTGAAATTTGGCACGAATAATTGGTCTATTGAAATTGCTTATGATCGATCAACGTTTTCATTAGTCACCATACATATGTACTTCCGAAATTGGAGTTTATCATTAACCAGCGTTACCGTTGAGGAGTTTCAAAGAGTGTCAAAAAAAGGGATTTCAAAGAATAAAGTCACCAAAAATGGACGATTTTTTTTAAAAAGGGGACAACTGCTTCAATACCTAAAAAAATCTGCTGAAAATTTGTTTATTTAATAAAAACAAAAACAAACAATATTTTATTTTAAGAAAAACTACTAAATTCAATTTATTAATTATAAAATAGTTTATAATAATTTTTATTATTGCAAAAATAAAGATTTATTCATATTTCTTTTTTTACTAGTTAAACTGCTATACTTTTTACGAGGTTTTCACTGGGAATACAGTCTAATAAGTTTAGGACTGAAAACATGGATTCACAAGTGTTGAACTTAAGTCTGCTGGACAATTTATTTTTCTTTTGTGAAAATTTAAAGAGGAGACCTTCAGCTAAAAGTCAAAGTAAAAATATAAATTAGGATATAAGTATTCATCAAATCTATCTATTACTTTTCCCAATCCAGTTCAAAAAGATTTGGCAAGCTATGTTCTAAATAGTTTTTTATAAACTTTATCATTATTTTTAATTTTTAACAGTTTCAGTTCATTTATAAATTCTTTGGGGTGATTTTTACATTATTATATTGTGAAAAAATCTCAAAATAATTAATTTCTTCGTTGGAAATAATATATAATGGGTCGGGATATTACAAACAACTTAGTTTCTTGTCATTAAGCACATAGTCTGAAAAAGTCGCCATTTAGTTAAATTTTAAAAAAGGGGTCAAAAAAGTAGTCAAGTGATTAAAAAAGGGAATTGGCATGCAAAGTTACAAATGGTAAATGTTGTTAACAAATGCCTTATTTTTTACGAAATTCAACTTATTTCATATCAGCATATATCAGCGTGCCTAATTTCATGAATATCGCACAGTGGTCCCAAAATGCTTTTTTTATGTAAATAGTTCTGCAACTTGTAAACCATTGGAGATGTTTAAATAAAACTTCATATGGTCAGATCTGAGATGTTTTTGAGTTGGTTCATTTCTTATTTGAATGTAAACAAATTTTACATATATCCTTACAATTTTAGGTTATTTCTTTTAGTTCAAGGGATATTTAGGTCGAAGAAAATTTTACCCTTAATATTTATCTTTCAACTAAACCAAAATGGATAAGACACCACGAATGCTGATGAAGTGTGTAGCGGCACAGAAAATACATAGCCCCATTCTGGTAGTATCTAATTATAGTCCACAAACTCTGCTTTGGTATTGCCAAACATAGACAACAAGGCAATTTACGGTTGAAAACTTGTTTAGTCTCATTTTTTTTTTATTTTAAGTTTCTTAAACTTTGGGACCTTAATTGAAGTCTTAAAATGTTTTGAAAATATTCACTACATTTCTTAAAAAATTTCAAATAATATTCGATATTGAATTTAAATTCTGACGGACAAAATAAAGTGTGTTTTTTTACTCTTGCTATTCGTTTCATAATAATTGTCTTCTAGTTGAACCGTGGGCAACTTTTTTGGTATCCAAAAATTTAATAAATAAAAGAAGTTTTTGAATTATTTGCATTTCGAGTTTAGGGAAAAAGTATGTGGTGGTTGTGGATTTTGCGCAACAATATAAAGTGAAACTTTACTAAATTCTTTAATTTGGCTTCCAATTTTCCAATTTATTGTTAGAGAATAGAAGGTGGATGTTTAAAACGTGCACAATTTTAATATTCTATTCATTAAATTTTATTCAAATTATTATTACATTTTGAAAAATAAGAATAGATCCGCCCATAATATTGTGAAGTCTTCGACAACAATCTAGGAATATTTCTTTATTCCAGATTGGAACAATGAAGTGGAATTAAGATATTTTTCTTTAAAATGCAAAATATATGAAGCTAAATGATCATTTAGTTTTGTAACATAATAAATTAGAATGAAAATTAGAAGAAATTTAGAGGGCACATACCTTAAATCTATGAAGTAAAATTGTAATGATATAACAATTCTCGCTAAAAGAAAAGCTCCTTAACGTAAGCGGAGAGATAAAAGAAGAAGTAATTTTAATTATTAATATCCAAAATGTTCAGACAATGTTCAAACTAATGGGTTTCAAAAGTACCAATGCTAAGAAAATATTACTTATGCGAGCTGCTATTACAAAAGGTTAAAATTTTAGCCTTTTGCATGGCTATTTTTAATAAAATTTTGATTCGTTCATCCAAAAAACTTTATTTTAGAATCATTCTAGGATTTTAAAGATTATTTATATATTACGAGTCGTTTTATTATATTAGCAGCATGTAAAAGTGACTTCTGCTTAGAATAGTTACTTCTTAGACTCATATACGAATATTTAAGCTTTGCTTTGTTAGTAAGAGTAAAAATAGGCATAACTACTTTTTTCTTTTTCTTTTTGGATGATCAAACTATTTTTCTTTTGGCGAGAACCATTTCACTTAGTAGTAATACGGTTTCTGGCACTAAGTGTTTTGTAATTTTCATTCGAATTTATTATTTTACTTCAATTAATGGCTCTTTTAGTCACAGATACTGATATTTTGCATTTTAAAGACTAATACCTTAATGTCACTTCATGATCCCATTATAAAATCAAGAAATTTTCTTGGATTGCGGTCGAAGACTTCCCAATAATATGGGCGGAATTACATACCCGGGGTGACCAATTTTGGAGGTCTGCGCTCTACCTCTGTGACCGCTAGCAATCTGTGCTCCACCAAATCAACTCGAAAATACTTCAGATCCGACCATGTGAAATTTTATTTATATATATATAACGGTTCAAAAGTTACAATATTATTTCCAAAAAAAAAAATGTCTTCGGTCTTCGGTCCACTGTGTATTGGTTGATAACTGAACCCATATTCGCCAAACAAATGTTAAGGAAGCACTTTGTTTCATAACATTAAACATTTTTAACAATTTGTTTGTACGCTGGTTTTGAACGAGATTTTCCACTAAAACGTCAATAACTGAATTGTTTATGAAAAAGAACAAAAAGATGCAACCTTCTGCTCTTAAAAAAGTCTCAAGGATTACATTTATGCTAAATTTACCAAAATATCCAATAGAACTTTTTTAATATCTGTATTGAAAAGTCAGATTTCAAAGTAACTGTACAATTGCATAAGAAGTGCTAAAAAATAAACCGAAAATTTTATTTTACATTTTTTTCATATTCACAATCATTTGCCACTAAAAGGATTAAATTGTTAAACTAGTTCCCAACATTTATTGCGAATTCATTTGATAAATATAGAGTTCTTTTCAAAACATAAAAGACCAAAAAGTGCTATCAAAATAATATAAAATATTTTAAAAAACTAGCTAACTGTGTCTGTTATCCAAAAATAAAGATTGTTTTCCTTTTTATATGAAATGCTCTTTTGGCTAAAATTCTGGTTTCATAGACCAACGTGTATTGCGAAAAAACAAAACATTTATTTTATTTATTTTAGTTTTAGTGGCGAATAACAAGATTCACAATTAAAAATATTATGCTTCGTCTCCAAACATTATATACAATGTTACACTTATGCTCGTCACTGTATATATGTGGGCAAAAAAAGTTTTTTGTTTTATTAAGAAACAAGTTAAAGTAAAAGGACTAAAGATAAGTAAGTAGTAACCCTGCCAGCAATTAGGTGATAGTTTTATCCACTATCAGAAAAATGACTCTTTCCAGTATTCTCAAGATGTTATTTTACTGTTAGTAAACAATTTTACAAAAACAAATAACATTAATTTCGATTTTTGATCTATTTATTTTACATTTCTTACTAACTAAAATGTCGAAAAAGTCACTTAAAAGTTAGTTTTTGGATAAATATAAAGTTACCAAAAACTGTCTCCCATTGGTGTTCTCAAGATGTTATTTTCCTGACAGTGAAAAGTTTTACAAAAACAAATAACATTAATTTCGATTTTCGACCTTCTGAAAGTAAAAAACCATTACGCTGTTTTTAAATTAAAAACAAAAAATGTAAGGAAGGCGATGGTACTTAGTTGGTGTCTTGCTTTCAAAGGCAAACAATCGATTTTTTAAAAATTTGAAGAAAAAATTAAAAAAAGAGTGATAAAGTGAGATAAATATATATATATATATATATATATATATATATATATATGTATATATAAAGTGAATGTTGTTTATAATGAAAACAAAATGAAAACAAAATTGTGAAAAAAAATTTTGAAATTTTAAATTAAATTAATTAAAAAATAAATATTATTCAGTAAAACGAAGTGAAAATTCATTTTGAAGACAACAAATAAATTTGGATTTATTTCTTGCTTTTAGTAATATAAAATTTCGAAATAAATTGCGTTTCGCTCATAAAAATATGTATATTTTTTTAGTGCATGTTCATCAAACCTTTCAACTAAATTTTTAAAGCTGTTAGGCTCTTCGAAATCAAAAATATCCTATTCCAATTTATCAAAATATATCTATAATTTTTTTTACTAAGGTAAGTTGTTTTAATTTTCCCTAACCCTAACCCTAAATTACTTTATTCGTCACACAAAAAAAGCAGTCAATAGTGTCATTCAAAAAGTATCAAACTGCGATACTGTTTTGCCCGAAAGATGACTCCTCTTCGATAGGAAAATAACTTCTTTTTCTTTTACTATTTTAAAATAAATATGGATACTATTTAGTCAAAGTTTGGATAGTAATGTTGATAGTATTAAGTTAGAATTTCGACAGAAATAGTGACTTTTTCTGCTCCTCAAAATGACTCCAATTTGTCACATAAAAAAAGCACTTAATAGTGTCTTTAAAAAAGTATTAGAACTGCTGCACACTTCTTCCCGCACGGTGACTCTTTTTGGATCAGAAAATGATATCATATTCGACTGTTAAAAACAACTTGAGGTTACTCTTTAGTGCAAATTTGGATAGAAAATGTTGGCAGGGAATTTGTCAATAAAAATACTAGAAAATATTAAAGAAATTAGTGTGAATAGGTAATAGATAATTGTCGTTTACCTAGTTATACAAAGGTGTGTACTTATACGTATGAGTGATATTTTGTCAGTTTCTTTGAATTAATTATTGCTAATATTTGAAAATTAATTCAGTAAGTACCAGTGTAGCCTGGAGGTGAGAAAAAAGAGTCTAAATTTTACTTTGAAAAATGTCAGAAAAGGTAAAAAAATAATAATAATCCCATAAAAAAGCTAATATTTTTTAAAAGTTCAAAAAAATATTTCGCATTCTGATAAGTCTTTGATATTTTAAAGATATTGTAATAAATTTATAAATAAAATATAGAACGGCTACTAGCAAAATGATCCAATGAAAAATCGCCCACAAAATTTCCATACATATTTGGGTTATATTTTATATGTAAAATGATCCAATGTTTTGAAGTGATTTTTCGTAATTTTTGAATTATAAATAATTTTTTATTAGTAATAAATATTTGGGTGACTTTTCGCTCTTTTTTTTATATAACAATTTAATAGATTGTATTCATAAATAATTTCCATGGTTGGAGAAGTTTGTTAAAAATAATTATACTAATTGGTGAAAAAAACTCTATATGATGAATTATCTTATATTTAATTTAGAAAATGAAGCACATCAGGCGAACATTTTTGTAAAATATAAATTTTCTCGATTTTTTGTACGAATTAATACAGAAAATTGTTTAATTGATGATTCTGTAAAAATAAAATTAGCAAATACAGATATGAAATTATTTTCTTCTTTGCTGAAATATAAAAATTTTAGCCTTTTTAAGGCAATTAAAAAAAACAAGGCTAGAAAATAGCTAGAAGCTGACAAAATTTTAGATTAAAAGCAAATTAAAAAGGCTAGATTAAGGCTAAACTGTCAATATTTATTATTAAATATTAAATATTATATATTTAAAGAAAGTTTTTTTTTAAATTGTCTTTTCCTGCTAGTTATATTGCTCTCGAATACGTTTATTATGAATTCGAAGGTACCGGAAAATTTAGTTCGTTATAAACGTAGCTCATTATGTTCGTAAGAAAAACGCTTTTTAACAAAATATGGATACGTATTTCATTAAGATAATAAAATTTGTAATTAGAGCGTATTTCTTTCCCTTAAAAATGTATTAATGATTTTAATATATCAGGAAGAGTATTTCCTTTTTAGAAGTGGCAAATTCAGATTAAATATATTTTTGTACTAATTCAATGTTTTTATTTAGTACCGAGTTTTTGAAATTGGTATGTTTTGATATCTTTACTCTTTGACGAATATTTTTAATATATTTAATTTTTAATTCTTTTATAATTTCAGTTTTATTTTTAGCTATTTCGATTGATGTAAATTATTTATATTTGTTCAATAATTTAAATTGAAATGAATAAAAGTTATTTCTGCTAGTTTCTATTTTTTTGAAATATATTTAAATGTGCAATTTTATTTATCTATAACTAGTAACTGTTGGAGTTCGTTATGTTTTATTTATCTATTTAATAGCCAATGAAATTATAATTTCTTACATGCTAGCGTACATATTGTTCTTAAAGCTATTTACAGTAAAATGTTTTTCATAATCATTCAATAACAAGGTCTTATTATTTAACTATTACATAATCAGCATATATTAATATTCTAGAATTTTTAATGAAAGCTGGTAAATCATGTATAAATATTAGGAATAGTAAGGAGCCGAGATCACTATGTTGCGGAATACACCTTGCTATCCATTTTTAAGATATGTAGAAATACATTTAAGGAAAACAAAAGGAAGTCCAAGTTTATCCAATTTGAATACCTTTATAGTTGGAAATGTTTTATCTGCTTCCCGATTTAAACATTTCACCTTGTTTAATTGCTCTATATTTTTATTTTGCGAATACATTTTGTTTCATTACATAACTTGCGATAGACACCTCTGGATGCAAAATAACGAGACTTGTTAACAGAATTGTTATTTTTCCTATAACGCCTAAGATTCACTAGAATATGTTTTCTAGCACTAGCACATTTCCAATAAAATCATTTCAGTTTAGGTTGAAAAAATATTTATTCACTTTAGTAATATTAGCTAACTTCATCTTGTCACATAGACGCACAATCATTTCATCAATCGTTTCGTAAAACTGGCAAGTAAAGCAAGATTATTTTTGTATCTAGCAGAAAATTTCTTATTCCAGCGCAGATTTTGAATTGTAATATTTTCATTTGTATCAACTTCACGGTATTATATATATATATATATATATATATATATATATATATATATAAAATTCATCAATTTTTTGCCCTACGCGTTTAGTTTTTTGTCTTTTGAAGACCTAGTTTTATTGATATGTGGCAAATTCTTCAAAAAGTTAGCCTCTAAAACTTGCTAATCTGCAATTCTTGCATTTAAATCGCCCACCATACAGAAATTTGAAGGATCAATTTCAGGTACAAAATCTTCAATCTTGTCGAATTTATTCTTCCAGTTAGTGTAGTTTTATTAACATGGAATAAAATAAAACACATTATCTTCAAATTTGGCACTTAATACCATAATATTGGGAATGTTTAAACATTTAAAAGCATACGTATTTTTAAGAATTTTTTGTGAAACCATATAAACATCCTCCACTGGCACTTCCAGCTCTGCGTGTTTTCGTAGCTGCGAGCCAATTTAAACAATAATTATTAAAATATGGCGAGAACAATGCCGTCTATAAGAAAAAATCCATCTAAATTGTTGGTATATGTATTAAATCAACTAAGTTTTAATATTTTTTTAAGATTTGTTACATTATATAAAACTAAATGGCATAAATTGCTATTGAGCGCTTGAAATATCTACATTTTTAATATTACAGTCTACTATATTAATTTATCCTTAACACAATAACGTAATCACATTTCTATAAAAGATTGTCAAGTGTTCAGCATCGTTAACAGAATCAGCATAAACTTTTTCATTACACCACGTATATTTGTTGTTATCAATAAATAAACAAAACTCGATAAGCCTGACTTGAAAAGATTCGTTAGCTTTTGAAATATTTTTACTTAATTATCCCAGGTCATAACTTCATCTTCGGTGTAGTCTTTTTGTATGAATACCTTTTGACCTTTTAAATTACCCTTAGTAGCAAAGACGTTGTAAGCCTGCAAATTAGATCTTAAGCTGATCCAAAAGAAATCAAGCGAGATGACACCACATCAATATTAGGTTATATCATCAATGCATAGTTTTGTAAATTTTTCTCTGGCTGTTAGTACGTTTTACAATTCAAACCAGATATAACAATATACGAAGCCCGCGACTTATGGTCAACATTTTCAAGACGCGATGTGAGCTTTTTATTAACATGTTTTGGTCTTAAATTTTCTTCCTTTAATTCCTAAATTTCTGTTTTGATCACTACCAGATCCGTTTTTCTACCAACATCTTTCAGTTTATCATCTGATAGGTTGCTAAACCTATTCCCCGAGAAAACGTCTTGGATGATTGTTCGATTGTTTTCAGCCATAATTAGACAATTCAAATGTTTTTTACAATAATTATTTCAGTATTATCAGGCGATGTAACTTCAAGCATAAGTTTATATGTTCATCAGTTTTTTTTTTAACTACATATTTGGATATAATCCACATTTAAGCAATAAAAATTTTCGATCTGAGAGCACCTTTTGTTTATTTAGTTTAGCTGTCTGTTAACGGAGTGCCAATTATTACCAAAATAAAAAAACACAAAACAAATTAAAGACAATGATGTGAATAAATGTTTCTTATGGCAATACACCACGATAATTGTAAATAAAATACTAAAGGGAATTGTTGAATGTCCTCTGCATATTTTGTAGTTATCAAGAACAGTGTTGTAAAATAAAAAGATGTTTACAGCTAGTTATAGCAACAACCACCACCGGTGTAGATTGTAAGAAAATGCTCCACCAGATTGAGACTTACTTCCTCCAACGATTTATTTGTTTAATAAGCGGTTTTTAATTATTTAATAAAAAAAAAAAAAAAATACACAAGTTATGGAGCCAATAAATACAAATTTTTAATACTTTAATAACAGGGTTGCCAATCCAATTTTTTAATATATAATTGTATCTTTTTCCATAATAAAAGTAAATTTAATTAACTTTATAAATTAAATTAAATTAAATTTATTACTTAAAACTTATGTATGAGTACCTATATAAAGTAAATACAGGCTGTTTATCTTTAGTACAATTTTTTCACACGTTTAATCATTTCTTTTGAGTTTCATACAAAACCTACTCCAATTTCGATACAAAACCATAAGTATATTAATTTCTTTTTTGGTTTATTTTGTAACAACTAACCAAATAACCTACTTTCGCTTATTGTGGAATTTAGTTCCCATTCGAAATAAGTCGAAAATTGTTTCTTTATTCATCTTTTTTAAAAATATCTGTATATATGTTTACGAGTGTGTAGTATTGTTGCATATTACCGTGTATGTATGAGTCCACATAATTTTTTTCGATATATAGGATAAATTTACTTTTGTTGTTCTTACCATTGCTTTGGATTACTTGTTTTTTTTAAATGTGTGCCAGCCTGAATATCTGTCTGTTCGTTATGCTCAGCGAAAGATTTACGAAACAAAGTAAAGAAGCGATTTTCAAAAAAAAAAAAAAAGAGTATAAAAGAAAACTGCATTCTTTCATTTCTTTTTAATAACAACAAAAACTACGATTACAGCGTTTACATTAAATACATATTCACTATTACACACACATACTTACGAGCATAACATACCATATTATGATTGCATATGTAAGTATTTATGTGCTATGTGTTTGTTTGTTTGTTTGTTTGTTGGTAGTTTTTGTTAGCATGTTACATGCAATCTTTTACAACAAACATTGTATTCGCAAATTGTAGGATATTGAGGATACATTATTAAATTGTGTTGTTTTTTGAGTTGTACTTTAGTGCATTGTATCGTTAAATTGGTATAAAATTTCATTGTATATCAATGAAATTATATATTTGTTGTTTTTTCTCTCGTCTTTTTATCCTTGTAGTTTTTGAGAACTTAACACGAGTTAAAAATATCTGTTGATAATAGTGGGGATTTATAAAATATAAGAGAAACACAACTTTTGATATTGTTTGTAATTTCTTAAGTAAAACTGACAAGAGTCTGAGGTTTCTCAAGAAGAAATAAATTCACGGTTTTTATTTAGGTATTTGTGTAAGTTCTCACAGAGGAAAAACATGGTTAAAGTATTGTCACTACAACAATATTAAATTCTCATTGTTAATTTCATTGAATTTTAATAACTCTGTATTCAATGTTTTTGTTTTATTTATTGTTTACACTCAATAAAAATTTTATGTGGTTGACTGCAAAAATTATATGTTTTTAAATATTTTTAGCAGAAACAAAATTTTGTTAATATGAAGAATATCATTACTTATAAAACCATTAAATATTTGCAGTCATTTTCCTTGTTCTTAAACCATATTCTGTTTAAAACCATATTAATATTATTATTCCCATAGACAATATAGTACTTATTCTTTTCACAAAATTAGTGAAAAAAATTCATAACTTGTATGCTTGTAATGTTTGTTTTCCAACTTCGTTGTAATTTTTATTTAGTTTATATATGAATATATATAAATACACAAGGTTAGGTTATATATATATATATATATATATATATATATATATATATATATATGCTGAGTAACTCTTCTATATTATTTTCAATAAAATATTTATAAAAATAATTTTTATTAATACATTTTATTTTAATACATGATAAGATTATATAAATATATGATAACATGGAATAATATATGATAAAATAGAACATAATATGATAATTTGGTATAATATAATAACAATAAATCATTATCTAATAGAATGGAATAATGATGTAGTACAATTTTTCAATTACATGAAAAACTACAAATATAACAATAAAAGACAAATCATAAAATCGGACACATTATGACAAAATGGAATCATAATAATTATTACTTATAAGTATGTTGATCTTAGATTATAGTCACTAACACTATATTTTTTCTCTGCGTGTATGTGTAAGTGTTTTTAATATGTTAAAGATTTATTTAAATAAATATTTTCAGAAAAAATGTTTTATATTTTACCATTTTTTTTGATATATAAAATATAAGTAATTAATTTATTAATAAATATCAATAACCTAACGTCATTGATCATTCTTTCTTAAAATTGTTAATATTTAAATATTAATAATTTTTTAAAGTCTTTTACTAGCAGTTCCTAATTAAAACCATTTACTTTATAAACTGTGATTATTTAACTATAAAATAAGCTGAATTTTATGTAAAGGTTTTATTAAGCATTTAAAAGTAAAACCGAAATTTTATAAACAACATTATTTACATTATTTATAATGTACTTACTGGCATTTCTATTAGTCACTCAACTTTCAGATAATTTTCATGAATCATATTTGGCCTTGTAGTAATTCAGTTTATTTCAACATGGTAATACAAAGTTTTAAAGCAAATATAAGAAAATTAAAATTATATGCACAAAATTTTAACCTTTAACCAATCAATTACTTTTATAAGCCATAAAAATGTTCATAAATTTTCACATGACTTGCCATTAAACAGCATCGTTCTATGTAACAGACAATAGAGATATAGAGCAGAGCATAGCACATCATTATAATCAACAGTAACTAAAATCTTCATTTACTTACTCATAAACAGATTCCTGGTTTTTGAATTTACACTGAGTGCAAAACACAACATTTCATACAAACCCTATGTATAACGTATACAATAGGACTTACTCATACACATTTATATATAAGTTCTTACATAGTACATACATATATGTATTTATGTATAATCATTATTATAATGATAATAAGATTTCCTTTCTCATACATATGCATGCCTGTGTATGTGTATATTTAATATTGTCCTATTAAATTTAAGTTGGGGGTTTTAGTTTAATATAATCATCAGAAATAATAGCAGTAACTCCACATATACCTACTTATAATATTGGTTGGTTCATATATGCAAACGAAAAATAAAAAAAAAAAAATAAATAAATAAAAACAAAAATATTTGAAATAAAATAGAAGAGAAAAAAATATTGAATAAGTGCATTTGAAGATTTCAAAAATAAGTAAGAAAGATATATTCGAGGAGGGGTCTTATATGACATCTGTGACTATTTGTGGACCATTAGATACCCAATATCATTGTGTATGTACATCAAAATTTAAGAAAGATTCTTAAATGGTTTCTGCGGCCATTTCTGGACTGATAATTGTATTAATCATAGTGTATATTTTTATAAAACTTACGTATGAATTATATTATGTTATTTATGCACTTAAGGGTGGTTCCCGAAAGTGGGTATTATATGGGAGATATGGTCAATTATGAACTGATCCGCATTAAATTTGGCATTGTGATTACAACTAATATAAAACTAACTAGCATATAAGTCTACAAATGCCAGGAAATATATTATTATAATAATAAAAATATATAGAAACAAATCCGAAAAATCTTAAAAAATGTGTTGAATAACATTTTGAAGCTTTCTCTCTTCCTAATCGAAGTTAAAGATTTGTAGATGTTAGAATTTGATGGTATTTTTTTGATTCAAGTATTAAATTAGTAAACTTTTTAAAACCAACAGGAAAAATAAATAAAGTAGCGGTGAAAATTCGCTCCCTTTTTGAAATATTAAATTATCTTCCGATAGGATTTCGTGAGAAAACAATGACTATACTCGTAGCAAATTTAAATTTCTTAAAACCGAAATCAATTTAAAAAAAATATATCACATATCTGATAAAGAGTAAAAAATCTGGCTCCGTTAAGATTTATAGGATGAATATTTTTATAAGTAAACTGAATTTTAATTTTCTAGGTCATCTTTGAGAAAGCTCTGGAAAATAAAAAACCTCGAAAAGCCTAGGAAATTAAATATAAAATCCGTGTATCACCGTTTCCTGATAGAAGTTTCAAAATCTGTCTCTCCTAGAATTTTTAGGACGATTAGTTTTATAAATAAACTGAATTTTAATTTTTCACGTCGTCTGGAAGCTTCAGAAAGCTCTGAAAAGTTAAAAAAATCCTTTTCACGTATCTCCGCTCCCTGATAGAAATTTAAAAATCTAGCACCGTTAGGATTTATAGAACGAATAGTTTTATAAGTTGACTAAATTTTAATTTTCTAGAACATCTGGGAGATTCAGAAAGCTCTGGAAAAGGAAAAAATACTTAGGAAATTGTTAGTGTAGATTTGTGTCAAATATCAATTTGATGCTATGATTTGCATGATATTTATTTTATTAAAATATTGCTGTATTTAAAACATATTTGATCGCTGAACCCCTACTTCAGGAGGATGTTTATATGGAGGCTAAGTAAAATAATGGATCGATCACAAGCTTCTTCCTTGCACCTTAAAATACCTGTGTAACAAATTTCATTAAATTATTATCAAAATTGACCTGTAGTTTTATTTACATGGATGGGCATTTTTAAATCGACTCAGATAATGATGCTAAGCTATTTAGTATAAATTAAGCTAGAATTTGAATCAATATTTTTGGGTGATATAAACGTCAGCACAAATGCATAATACCTACCGCATAATAAGATGATTTGAAGTACTTAAAGTCTTAAAAAAAACAGCTGGATAGATATAAAGGCAGACAACGAAATTTCTTAAATGAATATATCGTACTTTGAAGGTGGGTTGACAATAACAATATAGACATAATATTATTTTTGTATTGGTGAGGTATTATAAAAGGGGTTTTAAAGCGCTTTTGAGCTTATAGATACAACATTATTATTAGACAAGTTGATATTTCTTTTAAATGAAATTTTATTTTAGGCGGTGTTTTTTACAATTTTCTGCCTATTTAAAAGTTATTAAGAAATGTTCTTATTTAATTTTATCATACTTTGAGATATTTTAAACTATTTCTTCTAAATCTATTGCAGTCTAATGTAAACATACTTGTTCAGTATATATAAGGTTATATATCTATAGTTTCTTCTATTTTATGCATAAGAGTTACTGACAATGATGAGTATGAAGTGAATTATTACGTCGGTGATGACAATGATAGTAGCATACTTGTCGTTATTTTTGAACAAAGTGTTTTAAATATATAAATCTCTACCTAAGGATAGTTATGTGCAAAAAAATTCTTATGCTTATATATAACTGGTGTTACTTTTAACACAGGTTAAATTATGATGTTATTATTTGAGATGGATTAAGAGAAATAGTTTAGTTTTCAATTATTCACATTAGAATATAAAAATAAATATATATACAAATATATTAGAGAAAGGATAGTATCATACTAAAACTGTCTGTGAACCGAAAACTTTGTTTACAGAATTTATTTTTACTCCTATCATAAGTCTCGTAAGATTTCATTACTTAACTCTTGCTGCTTTAAATTAAAATTATTAAACCTAAATCTAACATCTGGTGTTACCATCTCGGTATATGGTGTAGATAAATTTTCTCCATTTAACCTCGAAAAATACAATTGTCATTAACTTTATAGTAAATGTTGTCATCATCGTCATGATTGTCATTTTCATTATGTTACATCACAATACCAAAAACCCAGAAGCATTCACGCATACGAACACACTCACTTACTCATTTTCCAGCCATGAATGGTAAATTAGTGCCCAGAATAAAGGCCAAAACCAAAATAATGATTTTAAATATAGAGCAAAGAACATCTAAAGCATTGGAAACTACAACCAGCAGTAGTTACAAATGATACCAGCAGAAAAGAGTTTACATTTTATCACCAGCAGCAGTGGTAGCAATACAACAAGTTGTATTGGGGAGTTGAGTTTTTTTTTTCTTTTTATGTATTTGTATACTTGCAGCACTAGTTGAACTAGTAGTAGTAGTAGTAACAACTTTTAGCAACAAAACGTGTCAACTGCAGCTGTGTCACATGTACACACATCTATAAAAGTACTACATAGAAATATACAAATACACATTGCATGCATACATACATAAATATGAGTTTATGCATGCATAAATATAAGTTTATAAGTATTGAAATAGAATTTCTTCAAGAGCCAAGAGGAAAGAAAGAAAATCTGAAGGTCTGCAGCAACAAAAACAACAGTAGCAGCTATAAAATATGAACGAAGGCAACAGCACTAGCATGAAGAAATGAACAAAAATACAGAAAAGTGAGCAATTTTATAGAATATACCGCACAAATACAAATACAAAACTTACCAACTGACTGACATACAAAACTCACCTATATAACCACTAAAATGATATTCTACTCAAATGTATTTACTACTGGTACTTAGAAATATTATCTTATAAATTTACATAAAAGAAGCTGAGGTAATAGAAAATTCCCTATTTTTCTTCTTCCTATCCTTTATTATAGTCAGATATATCTGTATTGAAATGTACTTACTTACTTGATATGTACAGAATACAAGCACTTACACTTTTTCTATAACATAGAACAGCTGCTTACTATTATTATAAATACATATATTAGTAGAGTTATCATAGGTAAAGAAAAGTGTATGTGAAGTTAAAGTGCATTATAATACGCATGAATGGTTAACAGATACCTGCACTATTGTTCAATAATAATGGTAATGATGATGATATTTCTCATAATTTATTTCATCATCTTCATATCATTGGATTCCTCTTTGCATATGTAACATGATCACAACCTATTTTGAGATTTACTCTTTAATGAAATTTAATATTTATATTGTTTTCTCCACTTAATATTAGTATAAGCTTATTCTCCAGTCTCATGAAAACTTAGATGTTTATTCGTTTTTTTTTTTAAAGTTTTAATAAAATATTCATCACAAGCTTGATGTGTTTAAAAGGTTCATTTTCTATGTATGAATGTGTTTTGCGAAATTCCTTAGAGAAATTATGGAAAATTGTTCATAAGTTTATGAAGTAAACACTCTGTGTATAGAATGTTGGTAATTTTAAACAGACTCCAGTTTATTGTAGCACCACTATAAAATGCACATAAAAACACCCACATCAACAAAAATACACCCCCGCTTAAACAGGAAGCTCAGGAAGATTTTTGAAAAATAAATAAACTTATTGAATTTAAAAAACCAAAAGGTTAAGTACATACGTATGGATGTATGTATAGTATATTGAAATAATACGCATATACAGGAGTAAAGGTAAATTAAATTTCTATTCCGTCACAATAAACTTTATAATAATATAATATTTAATAGAGAAGTCGAAGTAAATGCTACAATTTTATAGTTTTTTTTTAAATAATTATATTTTCTGATATGGAAAATGATTAAAAAATAGCAAGTTATTTAAAATCATTTATTTATTAACACTTGTTGAAAATCTCATTAGTTTAGGGGTTTAATTTGATCTTATTTCATACCAAATTTCTCACCTCTATTTGGATATTTGTTACTGTTATTTAAAAATAAATCTTAAAAAATACCAAATAAATTTTTTACCCTTTTTTCTGTAGGTATTTCAGCTATAGCGTTACGAATAAAAGAAAAAAAAAAAAAAACAAACAGTGATCAGAAGGGGCAGTGTTCCTGGTTAGATGAGCTTCATATATTATGGATCATGTAATAACTTCCAGCAAAATGATCGTATGTAAAATCGCCTAAAGCGAAAAGAAAAGAAAAGAAAAATTTTCGAAAACTAAAAAAATGGAAATTTTGTCCGGAAAAGTAAAAAAAAAAAAATGCTTAAATCCTTACAAAAATCACCCACGTCTAATGTCCTAATGTTCATGGACTTTATGACACTTTCTAGAATGAAAATTTATACATTATATGATAAGATCCTTGAACAAAATCCCATTTTCAGAATGAAAATGGTTTTAACTTTGGCCTGCGTAGAGTTCTAGTTTACAATAAAACGGTTTCCTATATTGTAGGCTTTTGGCAGTACGCAAGAGTTTTTAAATTATGACCTAAAATTTCATAAATGATTTATAAAAAACTTAATTATAGAACATATGAAATAATACACAAATTTGTATATTCATTTTTTGGTCGATTTTTTTTTATTTCCTTTGGGTGATTTTTCTTCATTGGGTCATTTGGCTGGTAGCCTCCTGTAACAATTTGTTATGGAAACGAATGCATTTTGTGGGACGCTATGTACTTTTCCGGCTGTGTGTGTTACAAAAAGTAAAAGATAAAAAATTAATATTGATCTTAATGTAAAACCTGATAGAATTTCTAAATCTGGTTTTGTTTTCGTTGTACCTCTTTTAGTTGAAAATGTATTTCGTTTTAAAGTTGCAAAAATTCAATAGGAAAAAAAGAGTAATTTTTGTAACGCTTAGACGTATTTAATTTTTTATTGTTTTGTTTTAATGGTATGATCATGTTTAGTCTGGCACAAATTCTATTTTCATTTTCCGATCATTTCAATATATTCTTTTTTTGTTTTTAAAAAACCTTTATTTTAGCTTATTTTTATCTTTTAGACTTTTAATTATATTGCTAAAACCAACAGAAATTTCTACTTATACGGGTTTTTATTGTATAATTTGGTGCAAGAAAGTGCAAGACTGGTTGTAGGAATGTTTTTAATAAAAAATCGTGTTGTTTTGCACTTTATAAAACAAAATAAGAATATAAAGGGAAAAATAAAAGGAACTTATTAACATACCATAAAAAGTACATAAAATCAAAAAGGACTATTTGTTTAAATGAATATTCTCACGAAAAAAATCTCATGTGGATATAATGGTATAGAATTTTCATTTAAATAAAATATTTGACTTTTATTTTGAATAAAAATTTTGAATAAAAATTTTGAATAAAAATAAAAAAAAGATCTCTTATTTATAAAAACATTTTGGTTTATACTTTTGGAAAGTATGAAAACATTGTGAATATTTATATTTATATTTTATCTAAAATGAAATGAAATGAGATGATTTCACGGAAAATATTCATTTATTTAATGGAATATTCAACGCACTTATGATTGATATATTGAAACTATTCGTTAAGTTTATTCCATAATAAAATAGTTCCTTGATTCAACGTATTCGTTCATTATTTTATTGATTAGATTTATATTTTTGATAACAAAAGAAAATTTCCATTAAATTTAATGAAACTGTACGTTCATTCAATGATTTAGAAAAATACAAAGAAACAAAACATAGAATATAGGATACATAAAATAGTACCAATACTTTGATTTAAGATAGAAGAAACTTTCCACAATGAGTAAGTACTTCGAATCAAAGAAATAGTTTGTTAACTTATGTTAAATTTAGCGTACTCATTCATTGTTTTCTAACGGGAAATGTAAAAGAAAAGAAAACCAGTTTTTATTTGTCGTTTAATAAGGATTGTCCAGTTAAAAAATGTTGTGTTAATAATAAAAACAAAAATAATAAGTCAGTATTTAAGACGTAAATATGTCAGAAAACCTGGTTATTGTAATTGTACCAACCAAAAATTGTGAAACTGAAACATTTAAGGGAAATACAAAATTATTAAAAAATCGGGCACCAGTAATGAAGACACCGTATTAAAAGATTTACTTTGAAACTGGAATTTGGAACTTTTGCTGGATTTCATAAAACGTAATTTTCAAAAATTGTTCTGAATACAAAAACCAGGATTGATTGTCCAGGTGTTCTTCATAACTCGCCGGAAGACTTCCTGAAAATAATGGAGTTTCTACAGCAGAAAATAATGCGAAAAGTAAACAATTTTTACTAATCACATTTCGTTTTATTTATTAATGAATAATAATTTTTTTTGTTTTATTCAAAATAATGCTGCTGTCATACTAATTGAGAAATACTTTCAAGGTAATTTGATGCTTATGGGAAAAGTGTACAGAAAGTTCACATACACAATTGTAAGTTATCATTTAAACTTGACTGTATTTAACCCTTCATTTTGGGTACTGGTATCAAAGGCATGTAATCAAATTTAATTTTAAATAAAATGAATATCAAAAGTACAAAATAGGGCTAATATAGTGGTACATTTTCAACGTATAGGTTTATTTGGTCAACGTATAGGTTCATAGAAATCAAATTATAGATTCCATAAGTTCATATAAATGTTAAAAATTTCAATTTACAATTTCATTAAATTAATTGTACTGGTTCTTTAATTCAGCGTACTGTTCATTGAAATTATGTATTTAATTGAACGTATATGTTTAATTAAATAAAACACAAATAAGTTGAATGAAGTTTTTCATTTGAATTTTAAGACTGTATAATAAGTAATGTATGGCAATTCATTGTTTCGACGTACCTGTATATTAGTTCAAAATTTTCGTTATATTTATGTACATTTTTGATTCAGTGAACGTTATTTGATAACAATATTATGTTTTAATTACGTCCGTCTGAAGACTAGATCGTTGACTACTATAACACTTTTCTACATTTTTTGAAATGCACCAAAGGTCAAGAAGACTTAAACAAATTGTTTAAATTTGCATTTGTATTTTCAATTTGTAAATGTATGTATGAAATTTTCTTTACAAAATTTTAGATTTTTGATCACTTTTAGGCACATGTTGGTAGCAGAAGATCACAGCATATGCATTTATCATTACAATGATGCATGTGCTATAGAGTGACAGCAAATTTAAGCAAATATCTAATCCTTAATTTTTAACAGCTTTTTATTGGAAAATTGCCATTTAAAGGGATGTTTTATTAATATTTTAATTTAGAATTTGAAAAAAATCTAAGAAAAATAAATTAAAATTTTAGCAGCATTTTTTGCAAAGTTCGCAAAAATATCCTTAAGTACAATTTAATAATATCTATGTACAAAATTTTATTTTATTTTTTTTGAAAAAGTTTGGAAAAAAATCAGGTTCAATTCATAACATTTATGAAAAAAATTTTCATATATATGAACTTTTTTTAATCTGTGTACATATTATATATATATATATATATATATATATATATATATATATATATATATTTTTTTTTTTTTTTGTTTTTTTCGTAACTTTACAAGATAAAATATCGAAATATGTAATGATTATTATATTGTTGGCAATAGCTAATTATTATATTATGCAAAATAACATAAAAAATCGCTGATAGGAATATTAACCGGTTCAAAAGTTATTCGTTTTTTATAACTTATACACAGTTAAATTACAAAATCACCTTTCGACGTCTACTGGCTTCACTTTTTATGACATCAAATTTCCATTCTTTTGAATAAATCTAAGTGATTTTAAACGTCTGAAAATTGTAGTTTGAGCGCAACGATTTTGGTAGCACTTCTTCATCGAAATCACCTAAACCGCTCACGACAAGATGCCTCAGCTAAAGCATAATTCCCAAAAACTTCCATCAATTTAAAATGGCTTTCCGCATTTTCACATTCAAAAGACTGTGTTGCTTACGTTTCAAAAGAATGACACATACTGAATAAGAAAGATTAATAAGGGAACCTTCATCGCTTAAAAAATCTATTAATGCTATCTAAAGTAAAACGATGAGAATTAATACATACTTCCAATATTTATGTGTATATCTTAAATTTTTCTTAAACTGAAAGGGATACCTAAAGCAAAATTATGTCATTAGTAAGAACATGATAAATTAATTTTAACCTTATATAAGTATGAGTGATTTTTATTTTTATCACATAATTAATCATACGCATGTGATTATTTATTTTGAATGAATTGGTGGTTTGTTTATTTTGTCACCTCGCCCGGAAGGGAAGCTAAGTAAGTATTTTAAAAATAAAAAGAGTATTGCTTAGAAGTTATTTTATTTACTCACACAAGTAAGAAATTCGGCAAATATAAAAATTTTTTATATATTTTCAGTACTTTTTATTTTTAATGCAACAGTTTTTTCAACTGAAAATTATTGTTATTTTTAATTAAAGCAAATTAATTACATAAATATTTATTAATAGCAAATTTATTTCTTTTTTACTTATTTATATATATATATATTATATTATATATTATATATTATATATATATATATATATATATATATATATATATATATATATATATATATATATATATATATATATATATATATATATATATATTGTTTCTTTTTTATTATGTTTATTTATTTTGTTATAATTGAATATATATTTTGCGGTTTTATTTTAGTGAAAGTCTAGTGATTTTTTTATTACAATTCATTTAACAATTATGCATTTTTTAGCAAATTAAAAGCAATCTGAAAAACAATAAAAAAATATATATTAACCAATGACTTTTGCAAAATATATATGCATAGGAAAAAATAAAAGTATTTATATTAAATAAAATTTTGCAATTTAAATTAGTAGCGAATTCATTAAAGATTAATAGAATATTATTAAAGTACAATATTTAATCAGTTTTCTTAACTAGTTTTAGTTTTCGAGATATTAATAAAACTATTTGTTTACCATATTTGAGACCTACTAAACAGTTTATTCAGTAAGAAGTAACAAATTTGGATTAAAGATATGTCAAATTAAATCTGTCGTATTACTTGAGGTTTGTTATTATTATTTTTCGATTTTCTCCATATTCTATTGTATTTGTATCTTGATACTCGTACCGCCAAACTTTTAAGTGAGAAATTAAAATATCGAATAAAGAAAAGTTGTAATGACATTTGAACTCCATCTTTGCAACAAATTCTCCATTACTTCCTTTAATTCAGGGGAATTAAGATTATCGAGAATATTGCGAAAATTTTCTAATTATCTCCCCATTGAAGGTTTATTTGACGTTAAGAAATTTTTAAAGATTTCGTAAGTTATTAGTTTTCGAATATTAGGCTCGACAAATATATATTCTTCAATTGTTGTACTTTGTAGCTAAATACTTTAAAGAAGTTCATGATAAGGAAAAGTTCCATGTGAGGATATGCTTGAAAGTATTCGGTGAGCTTAGAAGTTGTAAAAAGGAGATTGTTTTGCACCACAAATATTATCGAATGGTGTATCCATGAAATAAAATATATCGTTGATATCGTCACTGAATTACATGTTATATTTCTAATTAGAAAAGAGAAAATGCCTCTTTTTTGGTTACGTTTAGATTGACATTTATTACAGTGTCAAATATTTTTTGGTCCTGCAACCATAATGCGATCGACTCTACTAAATGTGGTAGTAAATTCAAACCTCGAATCGAGACATTCATTGACTAAGGGGGTAATGAATGTACTCACTTGTGAGCATTTGACATAAATTTGCCCATTCTCCTGAGTATATAACATTTGTAAGCATAATGAAAACTCTTGAAATCATCTTTGTAATAATTTTTCTATATTTCTACACGATCTGAAAAAAAAATAGAACTTAAGAATATGATTGAAATAAATATTTTGGAGACATTAATATTAAAATTTCGTTACTTCAGCACATTGCTACAATACAAGAGAACTCGAAAACTAGAACTAATTGCATTAAAATTAGTTCTTCTCTGCTCAGGTCCAGAAGTTGACCCGAATTTGTAAACTTGTGGTTAGAGTAAAAATATTTCACGTAAAAAAAATTTCTGGTTTTAAGTGTTATATCTAAATTTTTTAAATATATTTCTATGAAGTTATTGTAAATAAATTTTTTATTTATTTATTTATTATTTTTTTTTGCAATTGCAAATTTATTTCACCACTTCTACAGCAAATATATACTGAAAGTAAACAAGTATTTGTTGTGTGCATAAAAATCGAATTGGAAACAATTTTTAAAACTAAAATTGCATGTCAACCACATAAATAAATAAAATCGTTTTGTTTGTTCTTTTTTTAATTTTTGTTTGTCTATTTTATAATTATATTATTTGAAGTTTTTCTCCATATTTCAGTTGGTGATTTGTTTTTGTTTTGTAAAAAAAATGGAACTTTAAAAAAATATATATTTACGTATATATGTTTAAAATTGGTTTATACATCCAAACAAATTTTTTGTCTTTTTATGTTGTGCAATGATTGAGTAAAAAAATAATTTATTTTTTAATCTTTGTGTAATTTTTTAAGAGCAATTTAAATAACATTTTAGTTCTGTTGTTACTATGTATAAACACATAGTAACAAGTTTATTAGTATTTTATATTATGCTCTTTTATAAAACTTATTAAATATTTTAACATTTATTGATATATATATATATATATATATATATATATATATATATATATATATATATATATATGAATAGTGTCGGCCAAAACTAATTGAACAAAAGTCACTTTCTTAAGAATTTGGATATACTTTTTCTTGGTTTTGTAGCAGACTATTATTAATAAGAAAGATTGTAAGCCAATGAACATTATAACAGAAATACATTTTTATATTCATAATACAAAATTAATAAGAAGTTTAGATATACTAAAAATAAGAAAAAATCGCGACAAAACTAATTGAACGAACTGTTGTGCTATTCTGTGACACTTTAGAGGATACTTTAGGCTTACATTAGGAACTAAACAAGCTTCCAAGATTGGACAAGGTAGACTCTTTGGGTTTACAATGACCTCTTCCTCGTTGCTCTTCTGATTTATTATTATCCATAAGTTTTAAATAGTCTTAAGATCATGAGACTGCGTGAACTTCTTCATAAGGGCTACCACTTGCTGGTGCAGTCAAATTTTCATTTAGTTTTTGATTTTATTTTTGGTCTTTATCATACTTAAATATCAAAAGAGTCAGTATTATTTCCTGCAGAATTTATTGATTCACTTTCTTATTCATTATACCAAATTCGGTCTTTTTTATAACCTACTCCACCATAGGTGGTTGGGGTATTATGCGTTTGTACTGATATTTGTAACGCATAGAAGAAGTTATCCAACACCCACCTTAACTTACACCAATCGACACAGAATCATTTTAAAATCGATCTTACGATGTCCGTTCGTCCGTCTGGCTGGACGGCTGACTGTCCATGAAAACCTTGTGCACAAAGTAAAGGTCGCCATTTTAAAGATAATTCAATGAAGTTTGGCGGATGGGACTTTAAGATACAAGGAAATTAGTGTTGATCGGTTCATTATTTCACCTAGCCCCTATACAAATTTCCCCCCGGAATAGAGTTTAAATACTCAAAAATGCCTTAAAAATAAGAATATTTTAATGAAATTCGGTGCAAAAAAAGCTCTGTAGAAGTATCAATATTTGTTCCAAGTTTTATGAAGATCGGTCCATAATTGACCATAGCTCCCATATAAACCCCTCTTCCGAAAATGACTTTAAAGTGCATAAATCCCATGCGAATATTAGTACCAAATTTTATGAGAATCAGTTTATAATTTACCATATATTTCATATAAACCATTTTCCAGGAATCGCCCTAAAGTACATAAAATTATTTAGATGTTAGTATCAACATTACATTTACATTTAGTAAAATTGGCCACAGGTATATTATAAGTCTCCTTCCTGAATTTTTGTGCTCGTGCACAATGGTGTATTGAAAATAAATGGCATTTTGCAGACGTGCAGAATTATACTCCGTCCATATCCAGCAAAAACTTTGCTTTCTTGGTAAGCTAGCAAGTAAAATTTGAATCAAAAATAAACTAATTATTTTTTGCCTGAATAACTAGTTATTTTTGTTCGAGTTGTCCACAAATTCATGTAGTTATTCTTATACTCTAGAGATACTCAAAAATATGTACCGAAACGAAAATAAAAATATAAAAAAAACAAAAAAAATTGAGATTTGAACTTGGACACAAATTAACCATTCGTTTTTAAAGAATGGTCTTACTCAGTACACCATCTCGCACTTAATTTTCAAAGTGACAAAAACTTTTTTATTATAAAATATCTTTTTAGACATGTCGCTATATAAAGCTAACAGCATCAGAATGGGGTTGAACCAACAACCTTCTGGTTGCTAATCCAGCGCTCTAGTCAACTCGTCCAAGTGATTGCAATATTATAGCGATTATACTATTGAGTACTTATTTATGTAACATAGAGTAGGCAAATAATAATGACACCATCACTGAAAACCAAAAAGTTTTTGCTGGGTAACTGTTTTTCCATGAATTTTCCGTGTAGTTATTTTAATGGCCAATAATTTAAGACCAACTGAAGCTATCTTATTATTATCGTTTTAACTTCTTCTAACAATTTGTGTATTATTATTGATAGTTCACCATCTTGGTCGGGTTCCATAATCAACCAATTGTATTTTTAACTCGTTTGTATGTTTCTTACTATCGATTTTGCCATATTAATATAAGGGTCCTAATGTTTCACAACACGAGTCACGTACGCAACAGACAAAATATGGACGAGACATCTTATAACGTAGAACGAATATTCTAAACGACGTTCTTTAATTTTGTAAACGGACTTACCATGCACAGGAAAGGGACAAATATAGGTTTCGCTCGCTAAGAAGTTTCTGGAGCTTTAGGGAAATAGCGAGTAATAGTGGATAGGATATAAATAGGAATAAAAGAGAATATTTAGTTGTAGTTGCAGAAGAGTTTTATAAAGTTGAAGTAAATTGCAGGCAGTTGCAGAAGAGTTTTATAAAGTTGAAGTAAATTGCAGTTGAAAATAGTTGTCGAAGAGTTGCTCTAAAGTTCAAGTTAAAAGTTTAAATTGAGTTAAAACCACCAGTAGCCAAACTCTAATAAATTGTAAAACTAAAATAAACTGAAGTGAATATTTTAATTTAAGTTTGATAATTTGAAATAAACTGTGTACATTATAATTTATTAATCAAAATAAATTGTGTTTTAATTGATTAAAGCCATCAAGCTTAAATCGCAGGGATTTAATAATATAAAAATCCCACATATATACATATATATATTGTACTATTCTAGATAATTCAAAATTATTATACGACATCAACTATGATATCACCTATTTAATATTTTTGCAGAATGATAAGTTTTCTTTAATGTTTCGACACAAAAGCCATTGTTTTGTCGCACTTTTTTAAGAGTTGCCTCAATACTTAATTAAATTTTATGTTATATAGACAGGAAAATGCAATAATTTAATATTTATATTTAGAGCGGAAAAGAAACTTTAATATTAAAAAAATAATAATAATATTACTCGGCTCATACGAAGACAACCTTCCAAATGTAGGATTTGTTCATTTAATATTGGCCGACACTGTGTATGATTGATCTGTGTTTGATTTTTAAAAAATATGTAATTTCTAAGCCTTTATTGATAAAGTGAATGTTTTACTAATTTGTTATTAAGATTAATCCCAAGCACAAACTTTTTCTTTATCACCTTAATAGAAAGTATAATTTTTGGGTTATAATTTATAATAGAAATCAGTTAGTAAAATATTTTAGAAGTATAATCGCGTAATCTGAACTTTAAGTCAATAACAATATTTAAAGTCTAAAAAGAAAAATTTTTGTTTTAAGTGTTTTAAAAATTCGTACATATTTCTTCCTTTAGTATTTATACCAGGGTAGGCACGAAATATGCTTGAAAGGCCAAGTTTTGGAAATTCCCAATCGGAAAATATATATTTATGTGCTCATTTTATTTTGCATTTATTTTATTTTATATGTAAAAAGACGTCTAAAACATTTTGAATAGCTGAACATAGGAAAAATATTTTAAATTCCATCAATAGAAAATTACAATTCTAGTATATTTCGCTAGAAAAAGTCGAATTTTTCTATTTTTTAGAGCTGGTTATAAAAAAAAAAATATTAATTCATTTTTATTTCTAAAATTTTGACTTGATGTTAGGAGATTTTGATGTGAATTTTTAACTTACTAAAAACAGAGTAAAATGGCTGCAAAAATATCTTTCAATCTCCAATAGTAAAATATTCAAAAGAGTAAGTTTTTAATCCATTTTGCTAAAGAACTGAAATTTTTACCCATAATATCTTATTAATCGAAATTTACTCTAAAAGATTGTGAACATTTTGAGACTTATTTCGAGAAAAAGCTAGAAAATTCTTTTCGACTAAATCTCCTAGAACCGTGTATTTTCAATCGCTGGTAAATTTTTAAAAATATTGTAAAAGAATTCAATATAATCTTTAATAAGTGAAAAACATTATTTATTTGCAACTCATTTTATTATTTTGAATAAAAATTAAACAAACCACGCAAATAGCCGATTTTATGTACCAAACATTTTTACTAAGTAATCCTCTAAAAATGTTAAAGTATAAACTATTTTCTCCAAAAGTTATTACCGTATTGAAAAAGAAAGAAAATCCGTATTGAAATTTATATGTTAATTTAACACATTTTTATATAATTGTTTTCTAAATAAATTTTTTTAAAGTTGTATATAATATTGTACTAATTTTGGTATATGACTTTCTAAATAAATAAATAGATTGTTTCTTAGGAGAAGTCCAGGGCCACGAGACGCCTTAGGAGCCGCAAATTCCTTTAGTTGATATATGCAATATTAGATATTTTTATATTTTGTATTACGATTACCTTGTTCTATTTCCCCACATTGTAAAACATATTTTAAATTAATTTTATTATAATGAGAGTATTTACATAATTTATGGGTTAAGTACAACAAAAATTTAATTAAAAAGCATTTTAAATATTTATGTATGTAAAACGTACATAGTTTTCACAAAAAATTACAATATACATGAAATAGTTTGAAAAAAAAGTATAAATTCAATGCTAGAGTGAAGGGTTGATTTATGTAAAATTTAATTAAACTTAAACTTAATAAAATTACATTAAATAACTCATAATTTAACATTACAATAATATGATACAAAATTCGAAAAAAGTTATCAATAATTTTAAGAATCATCAATTATGAAAGACAATTATGCAAATTTCTTAAACGCATAATAGATTAAAATCATTTGTGAGTAATAGTAAATGTAATTTATTATAAATTATGTAAATTAAAAATTTATATTTAATCAAAGAAAATGATTTTATTTTATACTTACTCAAATAAATGAAGACATAGAATAACGTAAAAAATGTACAATTAATATAATTTATTAAATTCATTTTTTCATTTGTTCTTGAAATAAATGCAAAGAGTTTCTTAACAAGAAGTTGATGTTGCCATATAATTGATATGATAAATATTATGTTGTAACATAAATATTTATTCGTTTAGGTTTTGCTGAAGAATGTATTTCATAATCTGTAAAGAAAATAGAAAGAGAAAATTAATTTTAAGAATATAAATTAATAGCTACTTGTTGTGTATTAAAAATAAAATAATTTATGCTGGAAAAATAATAACCACTGTCAAGGTTACTGCCTAAATGTAAATATTTTTTGTATTCAAATAATAATAAAAATACCAACATTTGCTCTAAGAGTTTGCGTATTTTTTGAGTTTTTCTTTTTCAACGAATAATTTTTTGATATATTTTGGAGGGGTTTTTTAATGGGATTTTCTAGGCAACGCTTTATTAATAGCTCGCACGTAATTTTCACTTGATTTTTATGTATCATTCTTCTTGAATCATTTGCTTTTTTCACATTATTGCAGCAAATATGTATGTACATATAATATATGATTAAAGGTACCAGTGTTGCCAGTTTAATTTTTTAAGACTTTTTAATTTTTCTTTTAGACTCAAAATTTCCGTCTAGATACTAGCATTTTTGATTGTTAAAATTTTACTAAAATTTTACTATTTCAAAAAGGAAGAAAATAATTTCTTATTTGTTTTTATAAATTTTATTTTACAGAATCATCCATTTAATCATTTTTGTGTTATTTAACAAAAATTTTCAATTATATAACTTAACTTTTTTTGTGGATTTACTTAATCAATTATTATAATTATTTTTTAATAAAATTCATTAAACACAGAAACTATTTATGAATATAATTAAAAATATATAAATGGGAAAAATTAGCAAAAAATTTGGAAATGATCGAAAAGGTATTATAATTTAAAAATGACGAAAATATCCATTCAAAATATTAGGTCACTTTTCATATGAAATATAACCCAAATTTGTATAGGAATTTTGTGGGAAATTTATCATTGGAGCATTTTGTTGGCAGATGTTCCGTGTTTTATTTATAAACTTATTACAATATCTTAAAAATAATATTTAAAAATAATGAGAACAAAAAAAAATTAGTTTTAAATTAAAAAAAACATATATCAGTTTTTCCTGGTCTTGGGGCATTTAGCCTTTTCTGACCTTTTTAAAGTCCAATTTAACCTCTTTTTTTCTCATCTTCTGGCAACACTGCTACATACATATATGTATTCAAAGTGTTTATTGTATTGCCTGTCTTCATGTGTGTTAAACACACGTGGTTTGTATGTTGTTTGCATGTATTAAAAGTATCAACAATCCCTATTGGAAATTGTAAATAATGAGTGACATATATATTTTTACCTACAATTTTACATTTGAATAAACTTCTTTCACAGTCATATACATACTTTGTAAATGATTAATATTTACTACCATACTATATTGAAATCCTAACATTTTCTTTTGGGGTTACTGTAAAGCTCTGTGTATATTGAGGATATATATAGCTATTCAGTCTTGCATTGGTTTATATATGTCAGACATGTAATAGACGCATTTTTTGTAAGTATTGATCTTTTACAAGTTTATGGGATTTTTATGTTTCGACTATAAATAATATGTGTAAAACATATATGTATTGATTTTTATGTAGATTTTCACAGATACCGTTAAATTTTTAGGTAAAATTTATACAAATGTGTCAGTAGACATTGACATGCAATTAACTTGATTAAAAAAAAAACAATTGTTGTAGCAGAAAATGTTGTTTATATATACCAAAGTTAAATATACTTTTGCAAAAAATACGAAGTCAATTCAAAATTAATTGTATAAATATTACCTGCATATTGTTTACAATATAAAAGAATGTACTAAATAAACCTTTTTTATATTTACAAATTATACGTGCGACATCCTTATACCTGCACTAAAAACAAAATTTACAAGCTAAATTTAATTTCTTTCAAATAACATCCAACATACATGAATTGCTGTGGTATAAATAACAGTAATGGCATAAGTTTGCTCAGTAGTTAATATGTGTAAGAAATAATTTAATTCTTGCAAAATATTGACGAGTAGCTAAATTGACATGTAAATATCTTTATAGACACACATTTGTATTATTGTATTTATACGTTTTAAGGCGATGAGTATTAATTTCAATAATGAATGAAATTATGAATATAGTGTTGTATCTATAAAATAAAGTTATGTATATATTTTAAAAACATTTGTAATATTCCTGTTGGCACTTGTTCAGTTGCTAATGCTTTATTTTTTGTTGTAGCTAGAAATAAGCTAAAAGAGAATTTATAGATTTTCTTTAAATTCTAATAAAATCAATTATCTAATTGATTTGCTACAATGCAAAAAGAAAACAAATAAAAAATAAAAAAACTGTATATAAAAAACTATGGTAAAATACCTACATTTCTACAACACACCTTTACATATAGAAAAAGTAAAAAGTATACAAGTAGAAAAGAAATTAAAATTGGTTTTCGATTTATTAAATAAACAAATGAATAAATAAGTAAATATATAAACAAGAATCCATAAGGCATAAATAAATATTTATACTTGTAAGTATAAAGATAAAATATATTATATAAAAAAGTCAATATCAAATGAAAATTAAAATTTATTAATCCATGACGCCTTAAATAGTAAGGTAACTTAATTTAAAAATACATTTAATAATTATGTGGAAATAATTTAAAAATAATATGAAGAAATGATAACGGAAACTATATTATAACTTCCTACTTTAATCTACTTATAACAGGCATTTGTCATATACTTTATAAATATAGTTATAGTTTATAGTCGTGATTCATTGCGAACTATCGCGTTCTTTGAAAGCTCCTAATAAAAGCATTAAAATACTGGGTTAAAATGAAAATTAATTAAACAAAAAAACAAAAAAATTCGGCAATATTTTTGTGAAAAAATTTAAAATAATTCATAATAAAGAAATTGATTTCGATTGGAAAAATATCTAGTTTGTATATAAAATATAAAAACAAACAGAAAATCAAAAATTAGTTTTGGTTGTTTTTTTTTTTTTTTTTTTTTTTGAAGGCAATATTAAAAAGAGTATCAAAGTGAACCAAACAATTATCTGTGACCAATGTAAAAAAGAATAACAACAAATTATGTAAAATGTTACAATTGTAATTCTAGAATTCAAGAAAACGTTTTGGAAGTGCCTATATTTTTAAATCACGGAGCTGACCTCCTAACACATTATAATAAACAGTAGTTTTTGATGACCAAAACAATAAAAAACAAGCTAGAGTTTATGGTAATGAAAACAGTCAAAATGACAAAAATAAAAAGTTTAAGGAAATAATATCATTGACCTCCTTAAATAATAAATTATGTTCAGTTGAAGCAGATGAAAAGTTTATAAATACATCCGATAACAAATGCTCTTATAGTAATCACTAACACTCTCATAACACTAACTTCTTAACTAAAAGAGTTAAATGAAAAACCCGTATATTTAAGTTAGAATAGTAGATGATTTGTAAAAAATATTGAAATCAAAAATATTACAAATAAACAAATCTCCCTATTTGAAGTCGTTAAAGCTATCGGTACCTCATTGAATGTAGATATCAGCGAAAGAGATATAACCATAGCCTATCGTTTACAAAAGCAAGAGAACAAAATAATGTAGAATTCTCTTCATCACGGAAAAAAAACAAACAATAATAGCAGTGAAGATCAAGGCAAATATATCTATATTAATAACCAATTTACTTTCAACAATCGTCGCATATTATGGTTAGCAAAAACCAAATCGAAGAAGCCAACTAAAAATTTGTTTGAGTACAAAATGGAGACATATTTTCCCGCAAAAAATAAAATTCTCCTCTATTTCCCATCAACAATACAGCAGATATTGAACCTACCAATAATATTATGTAAAAAATATATATCCTTGTATTATATTTTCCTTTTATAAACAATTAAAAATCTTTTTTAAATAAAATAAAATAAAATAAAATAAAATAAAAATAAATAATACTTAAAAACAAATCTTAATTTTAACCAATTTAATAAAAATTCTTTAAGTTATTCCATATCGTTAGTATGCATGAATATTCGTTCATTAAGTCTACACTTTTCAACATTATTATGAACAATTAACAATATAATCACAAAATTTAAATTTATAATACTAGTTGGAACAACAATAACTAACACCGAAAATATATTTTACACTGTTAAAGGTTTTATTGCAATATTTTACAGCAGAGAGAGAAAAAGAGGAGGAGGTATAGCAATACATATTGCCGAACATTTAAATTTTAACGAAGTATCTCTTTAAATAAACTTAACTTAAATACTGTAAATAGATGTAAATATCAAAGACAGAAAAATAATTTTTCTATTATTAATATATCGCTCCCACATGAAAATATTCTATCTTTTATCAGCGAACTTGATGTAATCATAGACAAAATAAACAAAAAACAAGATGCAATACTGGTTGCAGACATAAATATCGATATGTTAAGAGAAAACGTAACAACAACATACGAGTATCTTAATATGGTCATGTGTAATGGTTTACAATGTCTGGTCGTTGAGAGCACACGAGAATATCTCAAAAGGAACACAAGCACATGCATCATTCATCTCTTTTATAAAACTAAAGCAACAACAATATCGAATACAGAAATAATAGCAACAAATACATGTGACCACTAATTCTCTATATGACGAAGAAAAAAAAAATCAGAGTAAGGAAACCACATTTAATCGGGGACCATATTATAATAATTATAAAATAAAATATCAAATACAAATCATAATTTAGAATTAAATTATTCAACAAATGTCAAATATAAATAATTTGTATGATAATGTTCATAAAAATTCTGTGAAATATACAAAAACTCTGCTAAAAAGATCAATTAATCAGTGGATTAGTGAGAAAATAATTAAATACTGTGAATTACGGTATAATTTTTTAAAAAAAATCTCGCAATAATTGCAATAACAGAAGACATGAACTAGTATATAAAAATTTTAGAAAATTCATTAATAAAGTATATATATATATACATATATATATATATATATATATATATATATATATATATTGAAAAAAAAACAACTACTATAAAAACAAATTTATTGAAAATAGAAACAATATTAGGGCAACAAAATTGAAAGTTTCATTATGAACAATTTCAAAAATGAAAAATCATCAGACATTGCAAATAATTTTGGTAAAAATTTTGGAGCTAACGTTGTCAAATAATATAACATAAACACAAATAAATGTAATATAAACACAATAGATAATAATGTTACTTCAATAAATAACTCAATTTGTATTCAGTACACTAACGTTGAGGAAGTCTTTAATATACTTAAAAATTTTAACGTTAAAGAAAGAGCAGATGCGGATGGGATACGAGCAGAAGAATTTAAAACGTGTGCTAGTGTGTTAACAGCAACCATTGCCAGCTTAATAAATTCAAGTTTAAAACGGAAAACTGTGGCAAATCTGATTTTAATAACTATAAGCCAATTGCAATATTATCAGTAATAGATAACGTTGTGGAGGAAATTTTAGTCAAAATGATCACAAACTTTTTACAAAAATACAAAATTATTAATGTAGGGAGTTTTAAGCATACTTATGAATAGATTAGTTTTATTTATTGATTTTAATAAAGCTTTTGACCTTTTTTTTTTGAAATCCTCGAAAGATATGTTATCAGAGGAAAAAAGAAACTATTCGGAACATAGAAATTGTTGTGTTGAAATAAACAATAAACTAAGCAGTAAATCTTTTCCAGATTTTGGGGTACAACAAGGATCAAAACTTGGACCAATACTCTACATATTATATGAAAATGATATGACGAAATTCATTAAAGATGGTAAAACTCTCGCGTATTATTTTATCAAGTGCCAAAGATAAATTGCAGGAGTAGCAAATAAATGGTGTTACATTAATAACCTTGTTATAAACTCAAGTAAAACTAAAGTAATAAACATCAAGCCACCACACTTTGCAGAGTCAAATATCGAAATAAAATATCACAATCTTTATTGTTTACATAACAACGCATATTCTATTATAAACTCAAATGACGCATGTTCAACTATTATAGAAAAAGTCAATACATACAAATATTTAGGAATCTATAATGATAGTAATTTTAAGTGAAAGATTTACATTGGAACAAAATGTTGTATGTATGTAAACGGCGTCAGTGTTATGGAGGTTTAAGGAAAAGCGTAAAAAAAATAATTTTCAGAAAAATTACCACATGAGTATTACCTACATCAATATGTCTAAATACAAATTAAAATTGTCTAACTACAAATTAAAATTGATATAATATGATTAATATCGCTGAAGGTAATAGCGATCATATTGACTTTTTAACATTTCATTAAAAACATTTTTAATCAACAAAGTATGTGTAATTTTTTTTTAATTTTATAATATTTTGTGATATATTTTTAATATCTAACGAAAAGAATTAAAATGATATTAATGGAGAAGAAAATAACGCTCATGTTATGGTAGTTAAAAATAAAAAATTAAAAAAAAGGTTTTAATTACATTTTAATCAATATCAAAATAAATGCACATACTATGTAACCTACACAATGTTATATGAAATACGAACTAAAAGAGGATCGATAATAGTGAACTTAATCGGAACCATAATTCTTATTTAACATTCATCTAGAATATCGAGGAAAAAACAAAGTGTACATTGTTGATAAATTTTTTTAAATGCATTTTATTACTGATATATTTTTTACAACCAACCACAAAACAATCTTTAAATGATGTTAATAAATAAAAATTCGCAAATATTAATCATATAGCTATAAAATAAAATTGTCAATGACAAACAAATACACCAAAATGTTAAAATTTGCATTAAACTCAATCGCGTAATTATTTTTGAGTGTCACTTTATTCCGATATAAGCTATAACTACACCTACAAATTGGTATACATTTTCACCGATTTAAATTTGCGCCTTGGGTGTGCCTCGATGATTTATGAAATACTATAAATACCGCGATCTGATTTCATTAATACTTTTTATGCAATTTTTATATTGAAATCCATTTTTCGCTTTACTAAAACACAATAGATGTGCTTGTTATAATTTCACGTAAATTGTAATAAAATGCTAATATAAAGTATGACAAATTTTAGATCGATTTTAAAGAGTAATAACGTTTTTACAATTTAATATTTTATCGCTCTACAACGATTTTAAAATGTAATTTGAAAGCTTTTTTTAATTCTTGGTACTCTATCTTCATTAAAATTAAGTCGTGAGATTGCTTCGCGAAATAGTCACTTCTTAGAGACATTCACGTTTTTTTGCCCCAAGTTTAACCCCCAAGTAACTCCGTGTAACGTTGCTACATATTTTACGGCTTAATAAATTCTAATCAAAAAAACTGTAAAAAAAAAAAAATGGAAAAAATTGGACATCGGTCTACAAGTGTTTGTAGGTTACATTAGAGGAATTGGACACATATACTAAAATCCGAAACTACAACATCAAAAGAAAGAATGGAAAAATCTTGTGATTTTATTTATTTATTTATTTTTATTTTTTTGGATTTTTTAAACTTAAGTGCTTTTCGGTATCACATGGAACCATTTCAGGTCTTGAGTTTTTGTTTTTTTACTACTTCAAGTGTTGTTAAGATAATCAAACGTTATTCTAAAAAATCAGAATTAAAAAAAATATTTGAGGTTTAAGATCGGTTCATAAGGTAAACTTAAAAAGAGAATTCCTCATATATGTAATCCTTATGTGCTACGTACTACAGATTACAGAAATGAGGTGTAAGTTTGTTTGTTTGTGCATCAATCGTGTCTAAAGGCAGAACCGATTTGCACGAAATTTGACACACAAGTGGTACCGGAGTCGGAAAATATTATAAGCTATGTTGGATCTTTATTGGATGCCATGCCCCATTTTACACTTTTTTTAAATTTCAAACTGCTGAACCGATTTGCATAAAATTTTCACTGCATCATCCTGTCTATCTCCAACTTCAATCGGAGCAGGCCGAGCGGTACCCTCCACAAAAAAATTCAATATGGCATACCTATGGAACTATTACAGTGAGATCCCTTAAATCTTATCATGTCGCGGAATTAGTAGCCCCCATATAAAATAAATAGTAGTTATCACATCAAAAGGGTAGCGAAGCACACCGAGAAAAGCTAGTATATAAATAAAACTTATTTCAACTACTTTTACTATTTATTGATACTAAATATATATGAGGAATTTCAAAAATTTTGAAAAAATTTAGTAAAAGTAAACTTAAAAAAATCATAAAAATAAACGTATTGTTTTACCGCATTCAAAATAACGCAATTTTAAAACTTCTAAAGTACTATCAGCATGTGTCAAAACTATTACTGTATATTAAACATTTATTTATACCGGTTGCAGCGGCATTCTTCTCCAAACATATTTCGCTTGCTGACAACTACCACGATGTATAAATTACGTTAATATTGATATCAAATGAAAACATTTTAATTGCTTAATAACAAAATTCAATATCTTCAAGAGTTATAATTGTATGGACCAAAGAACATGTTCTTAGCCTCAAAAATTATTTCCACAAATTTCGCGTTTTTTGTTGGTTAAAAATCTTTAAAAATAGTGGATAATAATAAATAAATTAGAGGATATTTTGCTAAAAAAAATCAAATGCTGATTTGAAAAAGTTTTTTTTTTTTTTTAATTGAATCTTAGAAAAAAATTTAAATATGTGTCTTATTTAGTGATAAGTTTTATATCGAAAATAGTTTTTATTATTTTAAAATACGAGCTCTAATGCGAAATATGTGGAGATGATTTTTGAGGTTAAGAACATTTGATCCATACAATTATAAGTCTTTAAAATAATTTGACGCATTCTGAATTTTAGGATTAAGCAATTAAAATGTTTTCATTTGACATCAATATTAACGTAATTTATACTTCGCGGTAGTTGTCAGTAAGCGAAATATGTTTGGAGAAGAATCCCTCCTGCAGCCGGTGTAAATGATGTCTCTGAAATATTTTCACATTATTAATTTTAACCACTAAAATGATTGTTTACAGATGATTTAAATTCATATCTGGCTTTAACAAAATGTGGAATACAAAATTTTAAAATTTAGTGAAAATTTCAAAAAGTGCAATTTTTGCTCATTAATGGAAAAATTCGATTTATGCTATATTTTGGACAATTTCAGTAAAAGCAGTATTTTTTAATAGCGAAAAATATACATTTTACATATATTTATGTCAATTATAAGGAAGTTTGTTAGATGATGGTATTCCATGCCTGGTTTCCTGATATCAACGAGATATACCTCAAACTGTAAAGAATCACTTCGTCTTTAAAATTCTGTTTCCCAAATTTAGTTTTTCACGCAAAAAAACTGCAAAATTTAAAAAATCGTCAATTTTTGTTATCATTTTGTATCACAGCATAACTTTTCACCAGATAGTGAAACGGTAACTTATTGTACAACATATGAATTTCCTAAGTGGTGTCTCTCAACTTGTTAATAGCTTGAATCTAAAGATTTAAACTGTTAGTGCAAAACTGAAATAAGTCAAGAAAATCTTCGAAAGTTTCAACTCATTTTTTTACAATTATTTAAGATTTAAATGACTGTATTTACCTTAAGATTTTAGGTGAATAATTTAAAATTTTGTATTTCTTAGTTATTTTGTAAGGTCTACTAAAATGCATCAACAGATATTCTAGTTCGTTTTCTAGAAAACGAAATTCAGACATATAAGACACGTAATAACGGTTTCAAAGAGTTTCAAAAATGTTTGAAATCCCTTATATACTACAACTACGATAATACAGTAAAATCTAATTTTTTGTTACAGTTTTCTTGTATTTCAACGTATCTTAGCCCGGCAGCTATAAGTAATTAGAAAATTTACCTAAGGACTTAGTTAAAAGAAAATGAAAGATAAATAAAGAAAAAAAGAATTACAACACATTAAATGAAATCTAAAAGAACAACGCTTACTACAGAATAAATGTGGAAGAGAAATCGTTGAAAAGGAGAGTGAAATAAAAAAGTCAGTATAAAATAAAAACAAAACAACAGGACTTCAATTAACTATAAGGATGTTTAAAAAGTAGTAGAAATAACAGTAACTTAAAAGCAAATGCAATCACATACATGCATACATTTAGTACTTAATATTTCTACCTTTGCAATAACTCTACAATAATAAAAGATCTACTCAACTTTGGAGCAGCAAACGGTAAGCGGTAAAACCTACACCTTTACTAACATATAATCATGAAGAGATGAAAAGGAAAAAAATCATATTGAAAAAATTTGAAATAAAGTTATTCTTTTTCTTTAATTTACTCGTTCTTCTACTTTTGCTAGTATAAAAATAATATTATTTGTAGGATTAAAAGTTTTTAAGCCTTAATATAAGGTTGAAATTTTTACTCATCTTCTTAGCCATTTCTATTTCCTGATGCTTCTGACCTACCAACCAGCAAACTGCAAGGCTGCAAGAGCACTTTACTAAGAGAAATATATAAAAAATTAAAAGATACAAGGAGTAGGTACGAAATAAAAGCAATCGGTGTGTTAAAAGTACTACTAGAAAAAATAACAACAAACAAATAACAAAATTTTATTACATTTTCTATGCAGCAGCTTTATCAGTTAGTTGTTGTTAAGTTATACTTCAACAAAAAGGCAAAAAATAAAAAAAAATAAAAAAATATTACATTTATAAAGTTATTCAAGTACTTTGTCGATACAGGTGAAAAGATAAAAGTACAACTGCATAGATTAATTTATATTCACTTTATTAAAGTTGTTTTTAAATTTAAATGATTAAAATAAAACTTTATACTACAAAGTTATTGATCGAATTTTAAATGCTCTATTTAGTTATAAATCTTAAATAATACTGGCCTGCAAATAATCATAATTTTAGCGAGAAGAAGTTGAATTTGTTTTTCTCTATCAGACTAATAAGATGGTCACACTAGTATAACTCGAGAATGGTTTGTCTGATTTAATAAGTAAAACGCCAAAATATGCTCTCCTTCAAGTTATATTCACAACAATTTTTTATCCTCTCAATAATATCGAAAAATTTCAGAGATTAGATTAATTGCATAAAAATCAAAATTTCACGTAAATTTGGAAAAGTTGTGCTTAAAAGTTCTGAATTTATTTTTAATATTTAGTTATGAAGCTATGTATACTACGAATGTAGTAATCCATATATCATGCAATTTGATAAAAAAAATATTGATTTTATTCATAATTATATGTAGTTTTTACCACTATAGGTGTCTTCACGAAATTTTGATTAAAATCAAAAATTTCTCTTTCTATTTGAAACTTCCGAATATTTTTTTAACTTATTTCAGTTTTGCACTAATAGTTTAAAACTTTAGATTCAAGCTATTAACAAGTTGAGAGACAACACTTAGGAAATTCATATGTTGTATAATAAGTAACCGTTTCACTATCTGGTGAAAAGTTATGCTGTGATACAAAATGATAACAAAAATTGACGATTTTTTAAATTTTACAGTTTTTTTCATCCGTTGTATACCAAGCTTTAGAGATTAAAACTGATTAGAGATTAAAACTGAAAAACCTTGCCGTCCGAAATTTTGTTAAAACTTTTAAAGAGCAAAGTTTTTTTTTGAAATTTTGCTTGAAAATTGTTTTTTGACATTCATTTTTGAATAACTTTGAAATTATTGAACGGGTAATGAAATTATCTTCACATAAATTCAGTAATCCATTAGTATTTTTAAGTGGTGTCTTATAAGTCAACACATCAAAATCATTATAATCTCTTTGTTTTTGTTTAAAGGGGAGTTTTTACTTTTTTTTTTTTTGCAGACGAGTGTATTTTAATTAATTTTTAATTCAAATTATATTGAAATTAAGGATTCTAATAGAAATATTCTTAAATATCTAACAAAAGTCGGAAATTTAAGATAAATCACGAATTTTATTATAAATCTCAAAATGATTTTAAACCGCAAAATGGGTACTATTAATTTTTACTCACTATTCATATTCACTAAACTTTTAAACTAAGTGTGTAAAAAAATGAATGCATGCATCTATAGCTTATGAACAGTACAGTTATCATAGAAATCATACAATGCTTTCTTAAATAGTTGAAATTAAAATTAAAACACATATGATAACCCTACACCATTGTGTATGATTATCAATATTCGGGGGGAGACGGTCTTGTATGATCTTGCATTAAAGGTAATGCATATTTTAATAAAACATACATATGCATTATATTGTATTGATTCTAACATAAATGGATTCCCATAAAATTGGGCATTGTGGTTTTTACTCATATAAAACTTATTTATGTCAAATAATAATTCGATATTAATATTTCTATGGAATTTATGCACGTTAAAGAATTTTTGGAAGAGGGGTTTATATGGTAGCTTCGGTCAATTATGTAGCGATCTTCATAAAATTTGATGCAATGAGTTATAATTACATAAAACTTACTTGTGCTAAAATTAAAAAAAAAAAACGTTATATTTAAGCATTTATAGTCGTTAATCCTCTATTCCTGCATTACATTTATAAAGTGACTAAGTGAAATAATGACCATTTTCAATAAGATTCGTCCTTTACCTAATAGAATATCATATGACAAATTTCACTGATCTAGTTTAAAAATTGTGATCTGCGGTATGATTACAAGATTTACAATGACAGAGAGACAGACGGACAAGTGAAATAATGGACTGATCATAACCAGTTTTAATAAGATTCGTCCTTTAAAAAATACAAAATTATGTGCCAAATTTCAATGCTCTATCCTTAAAGTTGCGATCTTGAGTTTGATTACATGGTTAACAAGTAATCAAACTGCAGACTGACAGACATCGATAAATCGATTCAGGATGTGATTCTGAGTCCAGCGGAATACACTAAGGTAGTGGTTCAATAATTTTTTTCTATGCATTAAAACATCAGCGAAAACACGTAATAGCCCAATCACCTTTAAAAACATAAAAACTTATTAAACTATGAATTCATTATAAATGTAAAACATGTAATAAAGGATTCGGTAACAAAACAGTGATTTTTGTTTTAAAATCTCCAATTTCGCTACAGATATTGGCTACTGAACGTTAAATCATAAGAAAACTAACTAGAAAAATTAAAGAATTTTTAACAAAAATTTGTTTTAAATTTAAAAATTATGGATTAATATATGGAAATGGGTTTTGGAGCACTGAACTTTTACAATTATGGTTCTGAAAATTTTACTATTTTCATAAAAAAAAGCTGTCTATATTTTTGAGCGAGCAAACCAGTTTGTGTTTATTAAAACAATTTTTTAATCCGAAAAATCTCCCGCGATTTTTTCTAGCCTGTCAAATATGAAGTTTTGTTTAAAACTCTAAATCGAATAAAAAAAAGTTGAGCCTAAATATATTTTTATTCGTAAAAGATATTTTTAATTTATATCAAACTATTTAGAGAACTATACCAACAGGGTGACCACAAGATGAAAGCTTAGGTCCTTTTCCCTCCTGTATATATCAACTCGATCCGGCTTGTAGTTTAGGAGATACAGATTTCGTATTTTTGCGATCGGCCCCGTTATTAGGCTGGTAAAAAAGCTACGTATGATTTATATTATTTAATTATACGCATTAAACATTTCTCATACGCATATCCAAACATAAAGAAATAAATATGTGGTATTAAATAACTTTAGAATTGTTTATTTCGTATGAGTATTCTAAACCAACTTTTTGAAACCGACAGGTAAGTTTTCATTGCATAACAAACTTGTTTTGTTAACACTCGCTTACGCATATATTTTTGTAGTTACATTCAGCCCACTTGTGTCTGGCCAAATTTTATATGCATTTTTATGTTTTAACAAGAAAATTCCATAGTTATTAAAAACAACAGTTATTAGAAAACAAAAATAATTTCAAAGAATAAATGAATGCATTGTGTAATCACATTTTTCACACTCTACTACTAGAAAAAGGGTACTTAACAACTAAGGTGTATATTTTGTATATATATTTTATATTTTATAATTTTTCTTGTGTTAGATTTCGGAAAATAATTTCTTTAAAAACAATTTAGGAAGCTAATTAAAAATTCAATTGGGTAAAATATACTATAAGCCTACCCAGAACTAAACGTGTGACTGAGGGTTAATCATGATTATACCCATGTAAAATTTTTATTTTACAAAAATTATTGTTTTCAACAGGTCTAGCTAGATTACTTTTCTTAAATATGTTCATCTTTAGAATGCTGCATACAAATGTTTAATTTTGCTTAATTTGAATTCAAAAACCACGATTTTGGTAACTTAGCTTTAAAAATAAAACTGTACGTGAGCTCAAAGTAACCATTTCAATTAAAGTAGTTAAGACTGTTGCTTTATCTTTAACAATTAATTAGAAATAATTATGATAAGCACGTGTATTTTTAATTTTGAAAATTTCTAAAATAATTATATTGAAATTTAACAAATTAAGGTTGATATATTTGACAAAAGTAGCTCAAGCAGACATTCATTCATACTTTCGAAAATTACATAGAAATTTACTCATACATTTATAATATACATTTCAATATGGTGAAATACGTACGTATATATACGTATACAGAGAAACAGATTCGTTATTATAACCGAATTTGTTTCCATTAAAATTTAGTCAGTTCAATTTACTATAACTTAAATCTGTTATAGTTTCCAAATATTTCATTTCTTGACACCAAAATTTTCCGGTTAAAGAAACTAATTGAATAATAAATTCGATCTAAACTACTGAAATTATCAATTGAAACAACTGATATAAAATACGAAATATTTGGTCCCAATATATTAATTTTTAAAAATTTTACATTTTAAAATTATTTTATATAAAATAAATTGGCATGGGATATAGATAGTTCAAGTTTCAGCATTTTATCGTAAAAGATATATGTATCACACTGGGTACTGTTCTTACAGTGAATGAATATACTGAGTGGTTTCTTCTTCGTCCAATTTTAGTAAGATCTACATGTGACAATGACGAGAATCATTAAAATTTTTCCTAGATAAAAAGTAAATGCTTTCATGAAAATTTGTTAATAATTTAAGAACTTCAAAAGCCAACATATCATATTTTCTGTTGCTAGCTAAGAATTTAGTATTTATTTGTTCCAACCGAATTTGGAAGATGTAGTAATCAATAAATAGTTACAATAAATAATGTTTAATACTAAAACTATTAATTCATCAAGTATTTTAAACAAATTTTCAATATTAACAGATTGGTTTCAATAACTAAATTTTTAATTGTAAACTTATTAATTTCATCAATATGATATTTTAAATTATATAAGTGAAGAAAATTTATTGTTAATAATACTATACGTTAATATGTATACATATATAATTATTTATTTATTATATGCCCCTCTAGAAACTAAGATTGCATTCTTCTTACATGATTCCCAAAATATCACATCTGAATGTTAACGTAATAATTAAACCGAAATATTTTAGAGATTAGTTTCGATCATAAGAACAATCTTTAATTAAATAAGGATACATTTAAAACATTTTTTGTTTCCATAAAAATCAATGCACTTTAATTTATATATATAATTAAGTAAATATTATTCACAAATTACATAACGTTAATTGTTTCATATGTATACTATATATTTGATCCTAACTGTATGATCTTGTTTTAATTACTTTAAAATGATTACTCACCATTTAAGAAACATTTATATTTCCTCTTCAATAGTTTAACGAAAATGTTTTTATTCTTGTAGTAACTTTTTGCATAAATTTATCACTTCATTTTAATTTATTATTATTTTTTTATTCATTTTATAATTTCATCTTCTTTTATGTTTGCAATTATAGGTTTCAGTTTCGTTTTACCAATTTTTTTTGAACATTTATAATCGTTAGAACCACGCTAAGTCGACATTCCTGTTGATTAAGAAGGCAAACGAACACCAAAAAATAATAAATTACACATTTATATATACACACTCACATACAAAGAAATGCAAAGTGCATTGTTAAATAAAAAAAAAAACTGAAAGGAATTATATATATATATATATATATATATATATATTTAAGTTTTCATAAAAAGCACAAATTGCATGACAATTTTAAATGAATTTTTACCACATTTGTAAGAACATTTCGTTTGATTTTTCTGTGGTTGATGTTAAGTAAAAAAGGTAAATGAACTTCTTGTTAGTTAAAATACTTAATAATAACGATGGGGTGTTTTTTTTATAAAGGTTGAATATAATATAAAACTTTCTAAAATAACACTTTCTTGCAAAACACGATTTTTTTTTCAATTCTTTTAAGAATTTTCTTTTTCTAAATATTTTTTGTTTTAATTCTCAGGAATTTATTTTATTTTTTCCAATAAATTTCTTAATTTTATTTATGTTTTTTTCCCTTTTTATACACCCAACACGTTCGCTTGCTTTTGGAGCAAATTATCAACTAAAGTTTTTCTTTATATGTTTACACTAGAATTGTTGTATGTGGAGGATATTCGTGTGTTTTTTTTTTTTCTACATTTTATACACGAATTTGTGGTAAGTTTTCACAGAATATACAGCTGTGATTCCTTTGGATGAATAATAAAATATCGTGCATCTCAATACTTCGGAAAGAACATTGTGTTGTGTATTTCATTCTACCTATACAACCTACTCTATTGGTAACTCTTGCATTTTTCTTTAAGAGAGAAACTGTGGTGAATATGAAATAATAAAAGTGCTTTGTATTTAGGTTATTGGCTCACAATACATTTTATGTAGAGAGCGAGAAAATGTATTTTTATGAGAGAAGGATAAAATTAAAAGTACCCTGAAAGCTGAATGACGTATTTAGTTAAAAGATATTCAACAAGTGTTAGGAAAATGAGTATGTTTGTAATTTTTTATTTATATCTGTATAACAGTTTGAAAATATTTTATAAACTCTAGTGGTGAAATAGAAACGGTTCTTGTTTCCTTTTTAACAAATTTTGTCGGTAAAATGAAAAGCAACATTAAAGTTTTTTCCTCCAAATTTTAAGGCGCTCCCTAATTTTCAACCCTTTTTAAAATATTTTTATATAAGTATTTGTAATTTGAAACATTTGAAACATTTATTTAATAGTTTTTCGGTTGCATTAGAATTTGCATTCGAATAAAACATAACACAAAGTTTTCGCAATAACTCTTACTGCTGTTAATTTTAAATACCTTTCTTGATTACAATATCTTCTACAGATACGTCAGATTTAACAGCAGATCAAATTCTTGAAATCCGGTCGCTTATTAGCATGCACATGGCAGTAGAAAAAATTTTACAGATAAGATTTTTTTTAACTTACTAAAAAATGTTTATTCAGTAAATTTTGACAAAAGTATTATATTTAATGGTAATAAAAAAGCTTGACAAGAACATGGAAATGTGATGAATCTTGGTTCACAAAAAAAAAAAAAAAAAAATCAGAAGAATGATTAACAAGCCTTAAAAGTGGAGAAGCTCCTAACGTTATGTTCATTTCTCCAAAATCAAATGTAAGTCATGTAAAGGCTATGCCTAAGCTTTAGTCAATCAAAACTAAAAAAAATTAAATAGCAAAGCTTGGAAGAACTTTGACGCAAAGAATGATCAAAGCTCCTTAATAAAAAATAAAAATATTTTCAATATTTTAGAAATCGGATTTTATTGCTGATTTTTTCTCATATTCCAAGATACAAGTTCTGTATACCGAATAATCGAGAAAATGATCGAACTAAAAGCAATAAAAAATTACAAAACAATTTATCATATGATAATCAAAAAACTCAAAATGTAACAATATATCTGATAAAATATTATAAAAAGACAATGATGACACTCATGGCATACAGCACTGTTTTTAACATTTTCTGCCTAGATTTAGAATTTTATAGTTACAATCTTTTATTTTAGTCCCACAGAGTAATAGTTATTTAAATTATCCAGAATTTTGGCAATTGTAAAGGAACTGAATGCAAGTTAAATGTGAATTTAAGAAGGCTCTATCAGTGCTTAAATCTGATTTTTAATTTTAAATACTTATAGAGAGATACCGCGAAAAATATCGTAAACCTACTTAAATTTTTATTTTCAGAAAACATACCTAAAAAAATTAAATATACTAGAAAAATGTAGTGAAGAAATGCAATAAGCAGTTGATTTAGTTTTAATTCTAACTTATTCCGTTCATCTCTTATAAAACAAAAACATGCTACGTTTTATTTAAAGGCAAACCACATCACGCAAGTTAATAAAAAGTGTGTTTAAAGACATGTTTTGTATAAAATATTTTTTGCCATGGTGGACAGCTATGTTAATTTACTAAGAATAAAACTCAACATATTAAGTTTCAGAAGTATTTATGAAAAACAAGTAATCTAAATAAATTTCTTAATAACTATGTAAAATCCAACAGTTCGAATAAACCCATAGTTCATTTTGAAATCAAAATCATTTTGTTTATATAAGTAAGTATGCACTTGTTATATTTAAAGTAAATGACGTATTAATAACAATTTACGTAAATTATTCTTCAAACAAAGATTTAAAATTTTTGCCTATAAAGAAATATTGTATAAATTTACTTTCATTCAGTTCATGTAAATAGCAAAGACGTCATAAATCTACACAAAATTGTACAAAATAATTCTGTGAACATGATTATGCACGACTTAACATACATTTAAAAATAAATTAGTTACGCCCTGGTGACACAACTGACAAAAATCTTCATTTTGTTTTTAAAAATTTCTAGTTGAGTGTATGTATATGTATGTGTGTGTGTGTGTGTTTGTTTTTTTTTTTTTTTTTTGAGGTAAATAATAGAAAAAGATTAGCTAAGCATTTTAAATAAATGCTTAAAAAATAATACACGAATATTTATTTAGTTTAGTGTTGCCAGTTTAGCCTTTTTATTTTGCTTTTAGTCTCAAAATTTTCATATTAGCTTCTAGCTTTTTTCTAGTCTTTTTTGATTTTTAAAATTACCTTAAAATGGCTAACATTTTAGTATTTCAATAAACAATAAGAAAATTTATTATTTGCTTTTACCAATTTTGTTTTTACAGAATAATTCATTTAAGAAATTTGTGTATTAATTTGCAAAAAAAAATAATAATAATATTATTTATATTTTACTAAATTTTTCGCCTGCGGCGCTTAAATCTCTAAATTAAATATAACAACTCATTATATGGAATTACCTAATTAATTATTTATTATAATTATTTTATAATACACTACTAACCATAGAAACTAAAATAATATTAAAATAAATATAATTAAAAAAAAAAAAAAAATGTGAAAGCGCAAAATCACCCAAAGATTTGAAAATTATTAATCAGAATGAATTGTAATTCAAAAACGATGAATCCTTCAAAACATTGGGACATTTGCCAGATAAAATATAATCCAAATTTGTATGGAAATTTTGTGGCCAATTTTTCATTTGGCCATTTTGCTAAAAACGGCTGTATGTTTTATTTATAGATTTTTAGCAATATCTTTAAAAATTTAATGAGAAACAAAAAATAGTGAAAAGATTTTTTTGGGACCTTTTCAGCCTTTATTTAGCCTTTTCTGATCTTTTTTTAAGGGCATTTTATCTTCTTTTTTTTTTCTTACTTCCTCGCAACACTCTTAGTTACCTCTGTGTTGTCAAAAGTAAGGATAATGCAAATAGGAACATTGCTACAGTATTAAAAGTAATTCACATTAATATAGTAAACACTGGTCAAAAATCCACTTTTTCTAGCATAAATTCAAAAGGCATTGTTAGTGCTTTTTTGAAGTTGTATCAAAGTCATTTTATCTAAAATTAATAATAATAATATTTATTAAAACCGATTTTAAGTATTTTTGCTTAAACCTCCATAATACATAACATTACTACAGTATTATTTTTAAATAGTATATTTACTTGTATATTTTAATTGTTTTGTAAGTTTTAAGATCTTTATTGATTAGTGAAGCTAGGCAATATGTTACAATGTAATATTTTCTCCAACTTGCTTGTGAAAACTAAGACATTTCCGCTCAGGTTTACAAAAATTTAATAAAAAGTAAACTTAAGATTGCAAGAGTTTGCCGAAAAATGCTGTTGCTATCTAAATTGCTGGCAAAAGTAGATACTTTCATATTAATACATTCGTGCAAGTTCATGCCCAAACATAACTTTTGGTCTCTCAAAGTTATAGGTTACCTTGATAAAGAACCCATATGACCACAAAATTAAAAAAAAACCGACAAATATTTTACTTACATATTTAAAATAAAGGTCTTAATAGATCTACAATTTACATTATACAATATTGCTACATTATATCTGGTATTGCGGTATAAATTTTATAATTCCAGCTCCATTTTAATAGAAATCTTAAAAATAACATTAAAAAACCAACTTGAATGTCTGACATTTTTTAAAAATGTGTGATTGGGTACCTGGTCTATTTTTAAAATACATTCACTTTTTAGAATTTCTTAAATTATTTCCTAGAATTTCTGCCAACAATTAAACTACCAAAATGTATTTATTACCTCAGTATTCTGAGGTTATAAAAATATTTTGAAAGCTCATAAGAAACGTACACAATTATAAACACTTAAAATTTAAATACTAAAATTATAGTCGGTTTAAATGTAACAAACATAATAAAAATGTTAAAATTAAATAAATATACTTACTTTATCATAAATATAAAAAGAGCATTAACTCATTCATAATTAATATTTAAATAGTTATATTAAATACAGATTTTATACATAAAATGAATTCCATTTAATATTTAATAGCACTAGTAATTTCTGTATGTTTTCAATAATTTATATTCACATTATTTTAAAAAGCTTGAATGTATTTTTTAAAATTATTAAATTGTGGTAGCTCAAGTTAGAAAATTATTTTATTTACTTACTGTTTTTGCTTTTAATATGAAATATTTTTAAAATTTAATTAATAAAATCATGATTTTAACAACAAATTTAATATATTTATTTTATTAAATTCTCTACATATTTTAATGTTATAAATATTACATATTTTTTTATAATATTTTTATATTTTTAATTATTTCATTGACATCGAAAAAGATTTAATTATTATGATTTTTTTTTGAGATTAAATAACAACATGTTTATTTTCTTTTATAAAAATTATTAATATATATAATTATTTTACTTTGTTACAATTAGGGGGCAAATTTTCACGCAAATCCATTTTTTCCGTAACATTTAAAAACTATCTTAAATAGTTATCTATCCGTATAACATATTTTAATGTAAAATGGCGTCGATTTGTTAGTGCTTATTTTTGAATATTTAATGGAAAATGCATTTTTTGTCATGTTAATTTACATACTTCTTATTTTTTTGTTTATTTTTATTTTTATTTAATTTTTAGTTTTTTTTTTGCTAAAAAAAGTATTGTGTCATCTTTGAAATCCATACAAGCTGATCAAATGTAATTTAAAAAAGTAAACTAACATTCTACCAACAGAAGTTTTAATAAAAAGTTATTTTATACGTTGCTAGTTTTTTAAATCTTTCCTTAGTGAAATTTTGTAAGAATGTTATGTTAAATTACAAATAAACGTTTTTGAAAAAATAATCCTTAGACTAAAATTCAGAAAATCAAAATGCTAGAGACTACCATCTAAATAAATATTTACAGCAAGTTTGTAAAATCTGGAAAGCAGTTTCTTGTAACGTATCGTAAATGCAAAAGACACTCAGAATCGACAAGAAATCAGAAAGCTATTATTAAAGTCATAACCGTACATATTTCGACTCATGTGAAGCCTTTTTATATTTGAAAAATTTATCTAATCCTATTTTATTAAAATTCTTAAAGACCTACACAAATGAAGGCAGAAACAATTATGTGGAAAAGTGTAACATGCTTAACTTGTATAAATAAAATAGATAAAAAAAACAAATTTATATGGAAAAGTATGAACGAAAGTTTTTAATTAATATTGCAAATCTTGAAAGTGTAAAGTTCGAAACAAATCCTTGTATAATAAATTCTTGAGATTCGCTTATATTTATTGAACACGACTATTACTAAATTAGAGGGTATCGAATTTTTAAGCAAACGAATCAGTTCATTTTATAGTGGTAGTAAAATTAAAGTTGCAAGCTGTGATTAAAAAACTAATTGCTAGAATATGCTCCTTTACATTTACTTATTTTCTATTTTATTTATTTTCTATTTTATTTATTTAATAATAATAATAATGAAAGTATTAATAAATATAATTCCTAAAGCTATTTGCAATAAAATATTTTTCATAATCATTCAATAATAGTCTTATTTTTTAGCTAAGTTAAAAAATTTCCTCCTTGAACTTCTATGAACGCAAGCAGTTAAATTGATTGCATTATGTTTCATGGCTTGATTGGTTCGAAAATATTTGATTTTTAAAGCAGTAACTTGCAATTAATTGAACCATTTACTAGATTAATTACAAATTAAATATTTATATTTTCTCCTACTTTCAATAGTAGGAAGATCAATAAACTGTAATCGACTTTCATATGATGGTAAAATAATATTAGGATTCCATGGAAGATTATGAAGACAAAATAAGAGAAATTGTTTCTGGACCGATTCAATTTTCTTCATAAGAATCCCAGACCACGGAAGCATATTTAAATATTGGTCTTACGAGAGATGTGAAATGTAAGGATCATTAAATTATCTTCCCTAGAACTCCTTTTGCCTTATTAACGATTTGCGACACGTGGAAACTAAAGGATAGTTTATAATCACGCAATACACCCTGATCAATAAATTCTTTCACTAGATCAAGTTGATATTCATTTAAAGTGTATCTACAGGGTACTGAAATTCTTGAGACCCATTAGAATCATCATAGACAATCATAAAGAACGTCAAAATCTGGTTGGATTAAGGAGCATTGATAGTAACAGTTAAAGCAAGCTGGTAAATCATTTATAAATATTAGGAATAATAAGGGAACAGAAATTCTCTAAATAATATACATTGGTATCTATTTTTAAAATATATAGAAATTCATTTAAAGGAAACAGGAGAAAATCCAAGTTTATTCAATTTGAAAAATAGGAGATCGTGATTTACTTTATCGAAAGGTTTACTGAAATCTGTATATATTGTGTCTGCTTTTCAACCGGAATCAAATGTAGTTATATCTGAGGTTATAATGTCCAGAAATTAGTAGTAGTAAAACGTCCTTTTTTAAGTCCTGGCTGAAATGGGGAAATATAACAAACAACTTGATGCAAGAGGATTTTAGTAACTATCTTTTCGAAATTTTTGGTATAGCACTTAGTTTAGCAATATCTCTATAGTTGGAAATGATGGATCTGAGGATTCTTCATCTCCAAGTTTTACCATGGACGAATATTCAGAGACTCGACGCTTAGAATTTACGAACTGGTAAAAGTATGTTGGATTATTTTTAAAGTCTCTTTTCTCCTTAAAAAAAAATTATTGTAACATAGGATATTTGCTGAATTGTAGACAAGTCTTGATATCAAATACTTCATATAATCAATAGATAAATCCGACTTTTTTATTTTCTAGAATACTTCTTTTTCATGTGCAATTCTTTTCACCGTCATTGAAATTGATTTCTTAAAATCTTTAAATAAGTCATCAAAGAATTTATTCAAAATAATGTAAATATTATGAGGGCATATTTTATTGTAAGGAATATATCCAAACCAATTTTCAGAATAAATTAGTTGGTTTAAAGTGGTATAATTAGCTTTGCTAAAATCAAAAACCATCTCATTATTTACATTGGATTTCAATGACAATTTTGTTTCAATGTATAAAAATGGAGTGATAAGCCTCTTTGGGTGTTAATAATGGATTAATGCGAAGAATATTAATTTTTTCAAGTTTATCAATAAATACAAGATAAAGTAATTTGCCAAACTACAGTCCTAAATCTGTATTCAGTAGTTCAATTCAAAAGCATGAATCAAGAGTTTCACACTATTTATATATTTCAAATATTAAAATCACCAAGAAAAATAATGGAGTCAACAGGTTTGATGCAGGATGAATACAATAGAAAGTTCTAAAAATAGTTCTAAATTTGTCTTTAATACAGGCGATAAATTCCATATTTTAATTATTGTTAACAATTATTCCTTCCGAAGTAAAAGAGTTGAGACAGAAATCAAAACTCTTCCACCCGCTTTACTCACTCTGTCAGTTCTATAAATTGGAAATTTACTGCACATTATTTCAGAATTATGAATTACTTTATCAGATTTATTTCAGAGCCACGTTTTAGTGAGTACAATGATTTTATGCTCAATATCAAAGCTCACTAAATAAAGGGAATTTAACTTTGTGCTCATACCATTACCGTTATGGTATGCGATTGAGATAGTTGAGGAGTTGTAACCATTTTTTGAACCAATATTATTATTTAACGGATTATTTAATTCAAGTAGTTTTTGGGTTTGGATCAGAAGCCTTTGGAAGAATTACATTACTATCATCACGATAAATAAATTGTCGAATGATTGAATTTTTGGGCAAAATTGTTTATTAACAAGATGATCAAAGATACTCTTTGGAACAATTTATCTTGTAAAATTTGAAATCATTGTAATCTTCAATGCCAAGCTTACTTTTAATATAGAATTCATTATCATTTATTGTTGTGTCTACTAAAAAAACGGCTATCGAATATGGTTTCCCGTTGAACTATAATTTTTAAGGGCTTTGGAGTTATAAGTGGGTTGTTAATGACTTTTAAATTAGTTGGAACATAAGGGAGTTAGTAAACTAAGTTGTGCAGGCTTAATATATCGAAATAGACAATCGTTTATATTTGCTAACTTTATTTTTTTATGTATATGAAAGTCTATCTTTCTATCAAACTTAGTGTCATAAGTATTAGCTTTAAACAAGTAAGAAAACCCGACGACATGATACCCTACTTCATTTTGTATATGGGTAAAAGATATTTTCGGAGGGAGCCTTGAGGTTAATTTTCGACCGATTATTTATTAAATTCATGTACATTTATATGAGATTTATTCATGTTAAGGTGATTTTCGGAAGTAATTCTTTTGTGAGGGCATTGATCTTTCTGGTTTTATAAGACTTATTTATGTCAAATATTCTGTTGATACCAACATAGTTTTAACGTTTAAAAATTCAAAATACATTACATTTCATAAACCATGGACTTTGTTTAATTAATTCATTAATAAATATAAAAAAACAAATGCATGCTCTTTTCCATTTATTTCTATCACATTTTTTGGTGCATATTTTCAAAAAACAAATGCATAAAAATCCGCCCTCTAGTTATACGTAATGTACGAAACTGTGTATGTATATGTTCATATTTTTTGCTACAAAAAAGATCTATTATATTTTAAGTGTGTGTGTCTTATTAATTTTGATTTAATTATATGAAAACCTTTAAAACTATATGACACTGCTTCTGTTTGGTTTTAAATACAATGCATGCTAACAAGTAAACCATTAGCTGCAGTATAATACATAATTTATTTTTTTTATTAAATGAGAAAAATCTTTTAAATTACAATAAAAATCTAATCTTTTTAAAAAAAATATTTACTTTTGTTTCCTTCTGTTTTATTTAAAATATAGATTTATTTTGAATATAGAATATATTTAAGAAACAGAAGTTTTTTCATTCTTATATTTAAGATTTATAGTTTTGTGTCCCTATGGGGACAACTGTTTAAAAACAAATTTATATGGTTGTAGTTGAATAACTGCATACATGACTTAACAACATTACTAACATAATTAAAAATATAAATATGAAACAAAAAAGAAAGATTGAATTAAAAAAATGGTACATAACTACAAATATAATTTGATAAATGCGGGTTTGACAAGAGTGTGTTTGAAGGCATGACTCTGTTAAACAGATACAAACACTACAAAATAAACAACTAATTATAAAATGGTTTGAAATCAAATAATGATAACAACAAATTCAAACCAAAAATTCTCAGCAAATAGTTCTATAACAATTAATTTCGCAAATATGGAATATTTCAAATAAATTAAATTAGGAATAGGTAATTCCCAAAATTGTCGACCTAGTTCAGACTTTTAACATCATAACAAGTAAACATCTTCCTGGCTCAAGGGCCTATAAAATGAAAAAAATATTCTTTACACGATGTTTACAATTGATTATAGTGTAAAAATTTTAAAATGAGATTTTAATGGCATCGAAGTTATAAAAATTTTCTTAAATAACTAACACATTTTCTATTTGATACTAAGAGACTATTATTCATTATTTATTATCAATATAAGAGATCATTATTTATTGAACATAAGTCGAATATATAGCACATTCCTAATCCCGAAAAAATAATTTGATATTATGTTGTAAGTTTCAGGAACCCATTAAAAGACCTTTTGCCCACTATAACCCACTTTGCGAAATCCGCTGAATTATTTGTGATGATTTTAAAGATTATTAACATAAATTTAATACAATGGGTTACAAACGCAAAATCTACTGAAATTTATCATGATCTTTCCACTATTTCACCTATACTGCATACACCTCTTTGCCTCGGAATAGTGATTTAACGAATATAAATATCTGAAATACGTACGAGTAGTACTCATGTAGTTTTAATACACACAAGTTTTGTACAAGTATAGATCGTATACTTAATTATATCTTTCATATAGGTTCTGCTGCCTATAGATTACTTAAAAGCACATATAATCCCATATTAATGTTAACATCAACACAAAATTTGTACATAAGTATAAATCATCATACACAATTTCATAATAATAAGTCCGTAATTGAACATGGTTTATAATCCACATTCCTGAAAATCAATTAAACTTGCATAAATCTCAAGTAAATATTAATATTGAAATAAAATTTTACATAAATAATTTTCATATATGCGTAAATTATTGTAATTAATTTCATAAGTATCATTTCAAAACTGACCTTAGATCCCATATAAGGACCTATCCCGGTATTAATTTTAGTGTCTATATACAAGCACGTAGGGTATTGTATGTTCGATCCTCACCAAAATTGCTTGCTTTTATCCTTTCCTATTTGTTTTGATAGTAAATTTGAAATAAGAGTATCACAACACTTAAAAAGATGTTAATTTGTTAGCAAAATTATACAAATTCTATAGAAAAGCTGTCATAACTTCTGATTCCATTGAGATTCCATGTCGAAATTTTTACACTATAAATTGATTGTAAATATCATGTAAAAAATAATGAATATCCTTGGATACAAAATATTATTATTATTATTTCTTTTTTTATTTTAGAGATAATTGCGTCACGAAATTTGTAATTTATATAATTTTATGTTAAAGGGGAACAAAAGTCTGCTATATACATACCAATTTTGTTAAAATCGGATAATGTACATAAACGTTATTTAACCTTAAACTTTATTAATTGTTCACAAAAATGCCCGAGGTGTCTTATTTTAGAGGTCTATAAAACATGAACGGTAAGCGATATGGAACTGGTTCATAAGCGATAAAGGACACGATAACTAGTTTAATGAACGCTCTAAATTAAAAAAAAAATTGAAGATATAAAATTTTTAAAACTGCAATTTTGTGTCGAAATTTTTTGGAATTAATCAATAATAAAATACATATATATTCTTGATTTATTTAGTCACTTCTGAAAAAAAATATATACTTGAATGTTAACAAAATATTATATTATATATTTATTATTGCATTAGTGATAATCTGTTAGAAAAATAAAATATTTTTTTACAAAGTGATCATTTATTGATCATATTTTTAAATTTTGTTTTAAATAAAGTATTGTAATAGCCGCATGAGATATTGTTGGCATTTTTTTTTTAATCTCTTAAAAAGTGTCACTGGGTTTATGATAAAGTCACAAATTTAATAATAAAACTTTAATAAAAAGACAACAATAAAAATTAAAACTATTAATTTTTTCTAGCCTTAATTAAAATACCTGTTAGAGACATATGTTTAATATGGAATTATATAAATAAATATTGCTCATACGTATTCATACGAGTACACACACAAGTATTAAATTGCCCTGTAGCTAAAAAATTTTAATAGATTTAATATAAAATTACAAAACAAACACCAGCAACATATCATATTAATAAACTTCAACCTTTATGCCATAATTAAATAATTATAAATTTAATAAAATTTCCTTCCTTAAATCAATTGTTGCTTTTATATCCTACCATACATATATATACGATTAAGCACATTGCACTGACAAGAGTATAAAAAACCTTTTGAACTCTTTCTACTTTGGTTTCATTTTAATTCTCATTTAATCCATATAAATACATTTTATACTATAAAAATACCATTTGCCAGTATTATTTTCTCTTGTACACTTTAATTGACCATAATTGGTTTAAGGATCTAATATAATTGACAAGGTAATAAACTGAATTTATTACTAAGTTGTAAGAAGACTTTATACATTATTCTGTAATTTTTTTTCTTTTTAATTTTGCTATGGTGTTTTTGTCTCTCTCTTTATCTAATTTTCTCTTGCTCCTTATCGTTTAGCAATTTTTCAACACTGGGTTAAAAGTTAAATGTTTAAATTTTGTCTTTCAATGTAAAGTATTAATAGCACTATTAGTATAAAAACAATTTAAAAGCAATTAGTACTTTAAGTGACGAGTGTTTAATAGACATAAGGACAAAAAGGAATAAAGCAATGATTGGAAATTTCCGGTAAATTGTTTGTAAATATGAATGTAAGTATTGACGTAGAGATTTGAGTTAATAAAGAAAATAAAGATATATATTTGTAGTTTCTTGGAATATATATATATATATATATATATATATATATATATATATTATTTAAATTAGCATTCTATGATTTTGACGTAAATATTTTCCTTTATTTTTTTAGATAACATATTTGTTTAATTTTTTTTGCCTTAAAAAGTAATTCCGTGCTACGGAAGTATGCTTCTCAAAATGCCATTGTAAGGTAAGAGTAAAAGTAATTTTTGTAAAAAATTTATTAAATCTTAATAGATCTTCCTAAGAGATATTTAGCAAATAGTTTAGTATTAAAAATAAATCAGTGAGGCGTAAGAAAATTATATGTGAAGGACTTAACATCACTATATTCTTTAAATGTTTTTCCAATTTCCCAAATTTATAAAATATACGTAAAAAAATTTAACTATATATTTTTAAATTAAACATAAATTTTTTAAATTTATTTTAATCTTTGGTTGCTTATATGCCTATTCATAGAAAAGGTCCTAAAAAATCGGAATTTTTTTATGAATAGAAGTTATGATTATTCATGTGACTCGATCATAACTCCGCATTATGTTAATATAGAAACAAAACGTGTTTAACATGCTATATAAAGTAAAATCTGTGACTTTTTGTTAGTTAATTTAAAAAAATAAAAATAAAGATTTTGTGTAGAAATTTAAAATATCTTTAGAAGAAATACTAATTCGTAAAAATGGCAGCAAGATGCGATGAAGGAAATGTAGATAAGAATTTTACCTATAACCGCATTTTTGCTCCGTGGGCCCACAAATATCAAATGGGTAAGCATTGTTTTTTCCACACCAAAATTTTTTATATTTTCATATATTTTATTTTCATTTAAAATGTCAAGATCTTATTCTTGAAAACTTAAAATTATTAAATTTTTGTTTGCAGACAATTTGTGTGTTATGACTATTTTTCAGTCGCAGTATTTCTGTGAGTAGACATATTGAATTGAAAACGAAATGCTTTATTTCCCTTACATAAATTTTTTCTATAGCATTCACTTATTTTATTAGGTATTTGGAACAAAATTTTCGGCAGTATTCTAGTTTTGTTTGTTGCTAAATGTGTGTGTCTATATTAGTGTGCTGATTTGTAGGTGTTTGTGTATTTGTATTTCAATTCAAATATTTAAACAACAAATTGTTGTTAAAGCAAAATACGATAAAGATTTATTTGAACAAGGTAAATATTTCAGTGACAACAAAACAACTACAACGACAAGTGGGAAAAAAATAAAAAACAACACCAAACAGCGGCAACATCAATGACATTTGTTTTTTTTTAATTTCTTTCGTATTTGTATTTATTTTTGTATAAGTATTGATTCATTAGAGGCTTAACATGTTATTAGAGCGAATATTTTTCTTGTTAAACATTTTAAATTTTTATTTGAAATCAATTGTGAAAATTTATTTCATTTTTTATTTAGGAAGATATTAAATTTTACTTTTTTTTATTTATTTATATATTTTTATTTTTCTTTTTCATTTAAGATTTTCTACTAAGATCGAATGTGTTTTCACATATTTTATCTGGTTATATGTAATAATTTAAATTGAGACAGTTTTGAACTTTATTATTTTTTGAAATATTTAAGGAATTATATATCTTTTTTGATCCGTTTCATTTCTAACAAATTTTTGTGTGTTCTTGACACATATTCTTCGTCAGATTTGCTAAAAATGAAATAGATCTGTATTCACTAAAGTCCACACTTAGTCTTCAAATTTATAGATCTTTTACAAATGTTTATAAGGAATGCGCACAAAAAAACTGGTGTATTCTTTATGGCTTATAACTTTTATGATACATGAAAAAAGCAAGTACCGTTACATTTGGCATTGATATCCGTAATTATGTGCTAAATTTTGTTGCAATGAAGAAACTAGTTTTTCCTAAAATGAAAATTAAACGAAATTCGTACAAATACGGGAGTGCAGGTGAATCACAAAATACGGTTTCTAGAGTCATAAAAATACCCTGATAACTAAAGAAAAACTAATTTACAGACTGAAGGATCGCAAAGAAAACAATATGAATTTGAAGATAAAACCTCTACATCTCAAGAAAATAAATTGCTGCATATCTTTTAAAATAAAAGTTGAAATAATGTAAACTGAAGATAAGCAAATTAAAAAAAATGCTAGAAAAAATTTGAAGGCAAAAGAGAGAAAATTATTGAAACCAATTTTTTTCAAAAATAAGAATTCTGTTTAAACAGCGACTAAAATTTTTTCATTTCGACATTTTTACAGCATCCTGTTCAGAATTCGAAATCACAGATTTTAGGAAATTATAACAGATAACACAAGTCAACAAATTAAAAAAAGTTAAATGGTGCCAAGAAACTGTTAGCGGTTCTGTAACATGCCGACACTGGTAATACTAAAAATGGGAAAAAAATTTTTCCTACGTGTAGTTTTGGATATGATGTCAATTTCTAATAGTAGCTGTCCAACGTACTTTTTTCGGCCCGGCTTAAAACCCTATCGGTAATTTTGTTTAATAAATTCATTTTAATAACATGTCGTCGTCGCGAAGAAGTTGTCTGTCTCAATGATCCAAACGTGTTTTGTTACATTTGTGGTGACTACACCGTTAAAAAGTTTAGAAAACCTATAACGGATTTTATAAAAAGTGCTTATTTTACTTATTTTAATTTAGAAATTGAGGATAAAAATAAGCCGTGGTTTCCTCAAATGGTTTGTAAAATGTGCTGTGAACATTTAGGACAGTGTATGGATGGTCAAAGACGTCTTATGAAATTCGGAGTGCCTATGCAGTGGAAAGAGCAAAAAAAAAAAAAAAACACTTAGATGACTGCTACTTTTGCTGTATTAAATTACGTGGAATTATCTGAAAAAAAAAAAATATTTATCCAGTTGTAGAATTAATCAGAAGACCTCTACCACAATCGCAGAAAGTATCTGTTCCAAAATTATGCTATAATAAGAGATCTTGAATTACCTAAGGAATCTGCAGAGGTATTGGCTTCTAGACTAAAAGAAAGAAACTTGTTAGCATTACATACAAAAGTGGCATACTATCGCAAAAGAGAGCAAGACTTACTACAATTTTTTCATTCGGAAGACGATAATGTATTTTGTTGTGATGTGCAAGGCCTTATTCTGGCAATGGATTTTTCCGAATACCAGCCAAATGAATGGCGCCTCTTTATAGATAGCTGCAAACGAAGCCTGAAGTGCGTACTTTTACACAGTGGCAATACATACGGTTCAGTTCCAATTACCCATTCTACAAGACTAAAAGAAGAATACCTAAATATCGCACTTGTGCTAGACAAAATCAAACATAGCGAGCACCAATGGATTATTTGTGTTGATCTTAAGATGAATAATTTCTTATTAGGACAGCAAAGTGGATTCACCAAGTATCCATTTTTTTATTGTCTGTGGGACATCCGGGCCAAGCACCTACACTGGGAAAAACGAAATTGGCCAGTACGTGAGGCGTTGGAGGTTGGAAATCATAACATCATAAATCCACCTTTAGTTCCAAAAGAAAAAATTATATTGCACATTAAACTAGGTCTTATGAAGCAGTTTGTCAAAGCCCTGGATAAATATGACCAGTGTTTCTCTTATATAACGACAAAATTTCCAGGACTAAGCTTAGAGAAGATAAAAGCGGGAGTTTTTGATGGTCCATAAATAAACATATTGATTACAGATTCCAGTTTCCTAAATTCAATGAATGATTTGGAACGGTCTGCTTGGACTTCTTTTGTTGAAGTTATTAAAAACTTTCTTGGAAATTACAAGTCAAGCAACTACCGCGAAAATGTTAACGACATCCTAGATAACTTTAGAAACTTGGCATGCAACATGTCTATCAAATTGCACTATCTTCATAGTCATCTCGACCGATTCCCAGATAATCTTGGATCTTGTAGCGATGAGCAAGAGGATCTGAAAACTATGGAAGAGAGGTACCAAGGCCGATAGGATCGGCATATGATGGCTGACTACTGTTGGGGAATGCAACGAGACCTTCCCACCGCTCATCATTCACGAAAGTCACGAAAAAGAAAGTGAAAGCTTTTATGTAAATAATAATGCAAAAAATCACTTTTTTCATATATGTGCACAAAAGCGAAATACTAGAAAACTACACGTAAGAATTCCACCTTTTTGTTATTTTTTTAATCAGTATGAAGTCCAAGTTTAAAAAATATATACAGTTCTTTGGCACCAAAACTACTGTTAACGTGTGTAATTATCATGTAAAAAATACATTTTTAGCAAATCTTTTGTCTTATAAGCCATTTGTACGTTCAGAAAAAAATACTTTATTCATAACAAGTGAAACTTTTAAAAGCAAGTGTATGCAAATAAGTGCAATTGGAAAAGATTTCTTCCCATTTAAAAGAAAGTTTAAAAAAATGGATCCACTTCAAAAAATAAAAAAAAGTAACCGAAAATTTAATAGTGCTTTTGTTAAAAACTAATAAAAAAAACAATTATTGTTCTTTTAAATTTAAAATTTAAAATATAACATGCTTTAACAAAACCAACATTATAACAATATTGACCCATTTGTATGATTTTTGTAAGCTAAATGTTACGCGCTCACTTTTCGTACTCAATTCTCATATAATTCAATTGTTCTTTTTTTAAATTCCGCAAATAGAAATATTTAAAGACAAAACTCATTTAAAAAATTGACTTTGAATATCAAATTTTTTTAATTCGTAAACAATATAACAATATATTTGAGTACCAAAAAAAGCTTTTGCTTTCTTGTATTACGACTTATTTTATTATAACATTTGCATGATTTAATTTTATTTCAAAATCAAATTTATTTGTCTGCTTTAAACTTGTTATTCTTGAATACTTTTTTTTTAGTAAAAAAAAGTACCAAAATATATACATAACGCAACCAAAATTTCTTTTCTTTCTTTCTACAAAAGTATTAGACAAGAAGTATTTCCCCAGCGATATAAAAATAAACTTTACTAATGCTACTTAGACACTACTTAAATCCTTAAAGAAAATCAGGAACATATTTTCAATGGCAAAAGAAAACCTCTGAACAGCCAAAGTTAACAAACTATAAAATGTTGCAAGTACAAATAGACTTACAATAATAAATTCGAGAGATAGAGAGAAAAAAAGAGGAAAATCTATATTGTTAAACATTGGCACTTTGGAAGAAACATATTTTTATAATAGAACAGAAGCCAATGAAAAGTAGTAGACAAAAAATTGATAAAAACTAAAATAAGGACAAATATAAATATAATAGAGTTGCTGAATAAGTCTTTAATATTAGTGTCTGCACATTGGACAATTTTCTTATAATTTTTTGTGCATGAAATAAATCTTTTAAGCAGAACACTTTCTTAAAGACAAATATATTTGGTTAGTTCTTTGCTATCTATTAGGGTTAAAATTCAACAATCAGTACTTTTTGTATAAGTATATACACGCAGAGAAAAAACATGGTTACAGAATTATCACTATAACAATATTATGTTCTCATTGTTAGTTTTATTGAACTTTAATAACTTTGTGTTCATGATAACAATGACTTTGAGTCAATTCTGTCATTTAAAGTTTACACTCAATAAGAATTTTAATATGAATGACTGCAAAAATTATATGTTATTAAATATTTTTACCAGAAACGAAATTTTGTTAATATGAAACCTATGATGACTTCTACAACCATTAAATATTTTTTTAACCATATTAATATTATTATTCCTATAACAATAAAATGATACAAATAAATATAATACTTATAATAAATATAATACTTATAAACTTAGTGGAAAATTTAAATACTTGTTTATATATATATATATATATATATATATATATATATATATATATATATATATATATATATATATATATATTATTTATTTTTTGGCTAATGAATAAAAATTTTTAGTATATGATAAGGTGGAATAATATGTCAAAACATATAAATAACATAAAATAAATAAATAATAATGATAAAATTGGACAACTATATGATAACATGAGGTAATAATATGATAAAATGAAATCATAATATGATAATGTGGTATAATAGTATAGTAAGATTGTTCAATTATATTTAAAACTATAATCATAACATGAAAAACAAACCATAAAATCGAATATAATATGACAATGTGGAATCATAATAACTATTACTTATAATTATTTTTATTTTTCGATGTGATCATATGTTCCAATCATAATATGTTGCTCTTAGATTATGGTTACTACAACTATATTTTTTCTCTGCGTGTAACTACGTTGAAATATATAGGAAAATGCGATAGGGATACAAATACTATATTATAGTGTCTTATTTGTTATTAAGTTTTTTTATTCTTTTATAATCTAAAACAGGAAGTGAGTATGTGCTCCTTAATGATATTATAGTTTAAATATAAATCAGACTTAAAGAACATTTTCTATTGAAAATTTTAAAGTTCAACACAAATAATTGTAAAAATTGAAGAAAATAATAATAATAATAATAATAATAAAATAATTAAGCAAATATACCTTTGGTGCACTGACCGATGAATTTTATTGGTTGCTCATTATCAAGTTTAATATTATTTCAATTATCTGGATTTTATTTGAAAAGTTGTTCAAGAACACGTAATGCTTTTAGTCAGAATATTGACTATATGTATGTTTGTTAATAGTCTGTTGAATATTACAAAAGTTTAAAAAATAGTTCAAAAATTCCTACACTTATTTAAAAAAAAAAAAATTAAACAAAGTGAAAGAAAATAAAAAAAAAAAAATATTCATTAAATTAAACACATAAATCGTAAAGAAATTAGAAGAGATAATAGAAACTTCATAAAATCGTAAAATTTGATCATTTTCTTACCTCTTTTGGTAAAATTTATTAAATATTTATCTGTAGGCAAAGTACCGTTAAAAAACTCGGGCTTTTAGAACAATAGTAGCAATGAATGTTTATAAATGCTTATAATATTAATCACGATTTCGTTCAAAAAATCGGACCAAGTGAGCTTTATATATACATAAATCATACATAAATCAGTGTGCCGAATTTCATGATAGGTAGGAAACTATGGCTTTCATATAAAAAAATCTTCCTAAAATTACTTTAAAGTGTATAAGTCCAATATAATTGCTAGCATGACTATAATATTTGACGCGAACAAATTTTATAAGCTTTATTATAGTCGGTCTATAATTGAACATAGCTGCCATATAAAACCTATTTCCCGAAAACAGGCACATAATAAATGTAATCTAAATGGTAGTGTCGTGATATTATTACATATTAATATGTTTTGCAGAAATAAAATTTACACCATCAAATCTTATAATAACATGTCGATAATTGATCATTGGTCCTATGAAAGACCCCCTTCACAAATATTAAAAACACTTGGTGTATTGTTTCAAATGATCGGATCAGATCGACAATATATTTTTTACTTGGTTTCTTTTTTCGGATAAATATGTTGAAATTATTAAAAAAATCTCATCAAAAGATATATCATTTTATTATGTTAATTAAATTATGGATATACTCCCTTTTATTTATTCTTATTTTGATGCATTAAGACTCACAAGATAATATTTCTTTTTTTTTTTTTTTTTTTTTTGCAATATGTGTAAATATGACATAAATTTTAAGTATTTTCTTCATATTTTGATGTTTAAATTTCAGTCTAATACTTGATTGCACTTCATATAATCACCTAAAAATCCAAAAAAAAAAAAACAATTAGTATGAAAAAATACAAAACCGTGTCTTTATAATAATTTTTTAGGTGAAGTTGACAGATTTTTAAAATTATTTTTGTATCAAGAGTTGCAAATTGGTTACTAAAGCAATGTTATGCAAAAAACTCATTTTGGGAAAGTAGGTTTATAAACGTCCGTGCTTTATATATTGATTCTTTTTACACCGCAAGGTTCCTTACAGTTTCAAAATTGTTATAAAAGATCTCATTAAATATCTACAATCAACTACAAGTAGTTTAAAGAAAAAAAAAATATTTAAAATTAAATGAAATTTTTGAGTATGCGTATAAAGAGATTGTTTTAAAAGTATATTGGACAACAACCTTTCAATTTTTGCACACTCTCTACTTACAGACAAGTAGAGTTCTTCAAATTTTAATGAAGTTTAATGTAAATAGTAATATCCTTTACCATTGCTATGGACACTTTTGAACACATCCATCACCTATTTGTATACCAACTTATAAAATATTTTCTTAAAAGCTTTTGGCTATTTAATTTTGATTGCAATTACTACAGGATTGTGCATTTTTCTATTATATTTTTATTTTGCTCTTTTTTAAATTTTGAGGTTTATTTCATGTCGACTGTTGTGAATAGAGTGTCACCTTTTAGTCAATCAAATAGTTTTGAAAAATATAAATAAAATAATAAAATTAATAGTAGCACACAGTTGTTGTTTTTGGCGGGGAAATATGTATGTTGCTAAGTGAATGACAGTTTTAAAAGTGCCACCATGTCATCATGATTTTGAAAATAAAAATATAAAAGATATATTTTATATATATAATGCATTTTTCTGTTGCCTTTCTGTTAAGCAAAAAAAAAAAATTAAACAAGTGAGAATATTATATTTGGATTGACCGAACTATATACCTACCATCTGCAATTGTTTAAAATTTCATCACATGTGGTGGGTGTTTGTTTCCGAGTTTGAATTTGTGCATGAATTATTTGTACAAAATTTTGTTGATGTTTCACATTATATTGGAGGTGGGCGGTAAAGTGTTGGTTTACACCCATTTTTGGTTGTCTTTGCGTAAATGATTTCGTTAAAGTCACAACAAAGGTTTAGTTCCCGGGAATTTTAGACGGGAGTCCCGCGAATTAAGTTCTACTAAAAATTCATTTTTTTTTAACTATTTGATTATACTGTATGTAATATTTTTAATAAATGTTGCCAATTGATAATAGAGAAATTTGCTGAAACAATTTAATATTAGTCTACAGAAAAAGGTTTATTATGTCCAATTTTACTAAATGTAAAATAAAATATACAAATACAAAATAATGCACTGACACTAACATCTAGATGATTTTATGCACTTTAGGGTGATTCCTGGAAATTTTGGCAATATTGTTTGTACTTATATAAAACTTATTTGTGTCGAATATTAACTTGATGCTAACATTCACGTTAAAGTGATTTTAGAAGAGGGGTTTATATGGGAGCTATGGTCAATTGTTTATCTATCTTGATAAAAATTGGCACAAAGGACCCATGTGCTAAATTTTATTGAATTATCTTTAAAATTACAACCCGTACTTTTACTTAGACAGAAAGACGGACGGACGGACGTTGTTAGATCGATTTAAAAAGTGATTCTGAGTCGATTGGTGTAAATTAAGATGGGTGTTGGATAATTGTTTCTATGCGTTATAATTATCAGCAGAAACGCATGATATCCCAACAACTTATGGTGGTGTAGGGTATAAAATTAAATTGATTTGACCTCTCTGCCTCAAGATAAAGCATCTTGTTAATTTTTACTAGGCAGGGTTAATTGAATTTTTAAAATAAAAAGTGCACAAACTATCAATTTTGATTAGTTTTCTTTTGTTTGCAATGTTTTCTCAAAAGAGAAGAAAGCATTAGAGCAATAGCCCTAAATTCAAGGTGCCAAAACTTTAGACGCACCCAGCACAAGTGCCAACAAATTTCAGCTACTATCTGAAGACGAAGAAGAAGCAGGTTATACACACAATTTTTCAACTGTGATTGAATTAATTGCTGACTAGTATACATATAAACGATACAAAATTTTAGACAAATGCAAGGTGAAGAATTTGTCAGCTCGCTTAATATAAAACCTGTAAGCCTAAAGGAGCTAGAAATAAAGAGATCTAGAGATCTATCTTATGTAGTTTGATCGTCAACAGGTTACAAAAATCAGGTACTTTTATAATATTTATGTGTACTGGGGAAAACCTTTAAAGGGCAACAAAGGTCCCACTGAATGTTCAAATCGTGCTTTGTAAGGACATGGTACTAAAAATTGTAACCGTATCGCAATGTGTTCAACATGCGCCGGAAATCACGATCATGCATTGCTCACTCAACAAAGGTAACTGTGATGATAGTATAATTTATAAGTGCTACAACTGCATAGAAAATAAACTAAAAAACGTTAACCAAAAATAAATCTGTATTATCCTTTTAAAGGACACTTTTTTGAAACCGTACCACAAATTTCAACTTGGTGGCTATAAATTTTATAGAGAGAATCAGTCCAAGCCAGAGTTCTAATTGCAATAAATTGTAATATTAAGCATGTGCTGTTACCGAAGATCAAAACGAGTGCTGCAGAGAGCATTTCAATACAAGTTACACAGGAAGAATTATCCCAAATAATTTTTTAATAAAACGATTAATTAATTTTATATTTAAATTTAATTATATTATTAATTAATGTAATTAGCTTTCTAATTGGTTTATTTTTTTTTTGACAAAAATTGACAGCTCTTACATAATATAAAGAAAAAAGAAGAAAGTGTCAATAAAAAATATAAAAATAAAATAACTTTAATACAATTTCCAACCATTTTCACCCGTTTGGGCTCAAAATATCATTAAAAAATAGTAATATGCAGTTTTTGGTGACTCATTTAATGTATAATTATTTGGTAAGTACAAATTTTAAATATTTTACGAGATTATTAATCTTTCGATGCTATTGTTGATGTTCCCGTTATTAGTACCGAAGTTTATATTCTATTTTAGGATTTCAATTTGTTTAAAGCTCTTTTATGAAAGATTATAAGATAGGTCGCAAGGACATTCAGACGAGATAATAAGATCTTCATTGGAACGTAGCGCAGAGATGAACGCTTTTATGTAAAGTTTTCGGGAATTACACATAAGTTTAAATATTAAATACTTTAAATGTATTATTAAGAGTATACGCTTTATTATAGTGAATTATATTACATAGATTTTTACATTATATATACATACATACATATATATATATACATACATACATACAGACATTTAACAGAAATGGTAGAGGATCAATAATAGATATTGCGTTTGCTAGCTCTAATATCCATAACGGGATATATTGGAATATTTCCGACATATATACCCAAAGTGATCACACTACAATCATTATGGACTTAGGGTTGTCTACATCATTGTCCGAAGCAGGCTCCAGAAGAGAAATAAGCGGTTGGAAATCCAATACTTTTGATAGGCAATTGTTCTCTATATTTATGGAAGACGTAGAATTATGTGGCACTCCTGAAAATATGGCTGAACAGTTTATAGGTCATATGACGCAAGCTTGTAATATGTCTATGAAGAGAAGGAAACGTGAATTTAAGAAAACTCCTGTATACTGGTGGAATGAAGAAATATCTCAGCTGCGAAAGGATTGCATCAAAGCCAGAAGACGCTATGTAAGAACTCGATGTAGAATAGGAAATGAACCTTATCACAAGATTTTTAAGCAAAAGAAAAAGGCCTTTAAGCTAGCAATACGTAAAAGTAAAAGACTACGATTCATGGAGATATACAATGATCTAGAGCATAACCACTTTGGCTTAGCGTACAAACTTGTGAGAAAAAAGCTTAAATGTCTGAGCTCACCATCACCCAAGGAAGCTAAAATTCTTACAGAAATAGTAACTCATCTGTTTCCAGAACAACGCACTACAACATGGAATACTCAGAACATTCGAGAGATTTTCTACTTTCCAGAAATTACGTTATTGGAAATCCAAAAGACTGTTACAAAATTCGAAGATAAAAAAGCCCCGGGACCAGATGGTATCCCTCGTCCTAAAAGAGGCTGTAAAGTGCTGTCCAAACCAAATGCTGCAGCTGATGAACTCACGCCTAAGGCATGGTTCATTCCCATCAATGTGGAAAAGGCAAAACCTTGTGCTCCTGCCCAAGGATAAGAAGCCTTTAGAGGAACAGTCATCATACAGACCACTGTGCATGATAAATACCAGCAGAAAGCTATAGGAGAGAATCATTTGCAATAGACTCGAAGAATGCATTGAAACATTGGATGGTCTGTCAAAAATGCAATATGGTTTTAGTAAACATAGGTCGACAATTGATGCAATTGCAACGGTTGTAAGCATTGCAAAAGATGCAATAGATGGTAGCAGCTGGAGAAAAGGATCCAAAGAATATTGTGTACTCGTGACTCAAAAAAAATGTCAAAAATACATTTAACACGGCAAATTGGGAGAATATAGTCAACGCTCTTGTACGAATAAATGTTCCAGGTTTTCTTGTGGCAATAATAAAAGATTACTTCCGAAAAAGAGTTCTTATATATGAAACAGACAAGAGAATGAAGGAATATAATGTCAAAGGCGGAGTACCACAAGAAGCGGTGGTTGGACCATTGTTGTGGAATGTGATGTATGATGGTATCTTGAGATTAAATCTTCCAAAAAGAGCAAAAGTTATTGGCTTCGCTGATGATATAGCTGGTGATAGTGGCAAAAACTATTAACGAAGCTAAAACAGTTTCCGAGAGTAGTATCCATGTGGTACGGTCATGGCTCAGTGAAATGGGTCTATCGTTAGCTGAGCACAAGACGGAAGCGGTATTGATATCCAGTCGTAGACCGATGGAATATATAAATCTTCAAGTTGGAGACTTTGAAATAGGTACAAAGAATTGTCTCAAATACCTGGGTGTGGTGATAGATAATCGTTTATCATTTAAACACCACCAAGATTACGTGAGAGATAAGGCCATAGGTATATGTACAGCGCTGTGCAGGGTAATGCCGAATACACGAGGTCCAAAATATTTAAGAAGAAAAGTGTTAGCTGGGGTTGTCAATTCTCTACGCTGTTCCAATATGGGCAGAATCCACAAGGCTAAGGACCTACAGCGGTAAAATTAGATCTGTCTACAGACTAGCAGCACTGCGAGTATCTTCTGCATATAGAACTGTATCGGATGAAGCAGCCTTTGTAATGGCTGCCATGATACCAATCGATATATTAGCAAGAGATGTCAAATATGAATTCGAAGCACGGTCCACACTGGAAAATGTTAGAGATGTTAGTGTTATTAGAAGAGACAGCATGGCGGAATGGCAAATGAAATGGTCATCATCTTCGAAAGGTAAATGGATATATAAGCTTATCCCAAATGTAGAAGTATGGTGTGGAAGACGGCATGGTTATCTGAATTACTACCTGACCCAATTCCTTAGTGGACACGGTTGTTTCCGCTCATACATATACCGCTTTGGACTTGATAGCTCTCAATACTGTCCGCGTTGCGTAGAGGATGAAGAGGATTCAAATCATGTGTTTTTTGTATGTCCACGTTTTGAATCTGATAGAACGAACTTGAAAAGGTAAGTAGGCGGTGAGATATGTTCAAGTAACATAGTACAAATTATGCTTGTATCACTCGAGAACTGGGAGAATGTTTGCAAATATGTGAAAACAGTCCTTTTAGAGTTGCGGAGGCAAGAGGAAGTTAGAAGAGGAAATTTTGATTAGTTGTGGTTTTGATACCTTTCCCCCCTGCGAGGAAATACTTTTGCAGGGAATGGGGGTTAGAGAAAACGAGGTTGTTTCATCGTGTTAAAGTTTCGCACACCTGGCATCATTGAACGAACAGAGTCTTTCGATGATTTTTTCCTCGTCAAAAAAAAAAAAAATACAAACACACATACATACATACATATATATATATATATATATATATGTATACATACATATATTATTGTAAAACCTTGTTAAATAAGTGTATAACACCAAAATTTACTAGAGGGAAACGAAACTTGACGTATATCATATAAATCCTTTTAAAAGTCACCAATAATCACATGTGAGCTTCATGAAATACTCGAGGTCAAAAGTTAAAAAAATTTGATTTATACGTAATTATCGTTGATTTCAATAGGGTGTATATGATGCTAAAATGAAACCATATATGTACCAAGTTTCGTTTCAACCAATCAAATCAAATATAATAATTCAAATTAGTTAATTGTAGAATTAAACTAATAAAATTTTTAGTTGACTTCATACAAACATTCAATCATAATGCTAATTAATTTGATTAAAAAAATTAATTGAAATTTTAGCCAAAATAAATTATTCGAGTTAACTAGTATCATCATTTTAGTGATTTGAGTACAATCAAACAAAAATTTGATGAATAAAAACAATTTCGTAATTGAAGTCCACTTTTATTTTTTTTTGTGTATGATTAATAGAAGACCAGTTAGTTGTATTTACTTCAGCTTTAGGTTATAATCCTGTTCACACTTACATTTTCAAGGCCGATTTGGATAAACTAATTTAATTTTTGATCCAAATGCCCAACACACACATTGAAATTGTGCGTCAAGCAATTCGTCCGGTAAGGAGCTCTACAGCTACTGCCTTCAATCCAATTACTGCATATCCAAAATATTAACCCTGTGCGTCCGTCTACAGTAGACATACAGTAGACATACCTTGAGATACATCCAAATATTTTACAGTCGGACCATATACCAATAACTTCTGTTATTTCTGGTTATATTCAAAATATGGTATATTTAGTTCCCTTGTGTTGTTGTGCAGACTGATCATCAATCAGAAACTGGATGGAAAATGAAAGCAGGAGCCAGAACATTAAACAAACTGTTTCTAATTCAGATAATCTAGATTTTTATTTTAATAAATTAATATATATATATATATATATATATATATATATATATATATATATATATATATACTATATATATAACAAAATCAATTGAAATTTATATAAAGACTGAAATGAATCTTGGTCAAAATTTATTTCTACTTTGCCTCCGGGCTCTAAAAAAAAATGTGGAAAGTAACAAAAGTCTTTAAAAGCAGCAATAAGACACTTAGTGATCTTCATGTAAATGGTAGAATTTTAAAAACTGGCATTGAAAATGCTAATTTAATAGCAAACGTATTTGGTAATTCACCTACAATTACTTTAAATATTATATCTCAAGATTCATGATCTTAGCGATACAATCTTTGACAGATTATCTCGTTTGTACTTTTATTGAGCAATAATAAAGCCTCCGGTTTTTGATATCATTAATAGCATTATCCTTAAGGAGATGCCCGATTGCTTTTTTGAAACTGTAAGCAAACTTTTAAACTTTTGTTTACTAGAAGGCTGTTTACCAATACTTTTAAGAAGGCATAAGTTATCCTAATTACTAAACCAGGAAAGTATCCTAAATTACCCTCTAGCTATAGACATTTTAAGTCTATTTGATAAAGTATTTGGAAAAATAATTAATAAGAGAATTTTAGACTTTTATAACCAAAATAAAATATTTTGGATTCCGCCACGAGCACTCCGCAGTACATCAACTAAAGAGATAATTTTCTTGAAACAAACAAACAAAAAAATCGTAAGAGTACTGGAGCTATTTTTTTCTTAACATTGAAAAAGCCTTCGTATAACATATGGCATGAAGGTCTGGATTTTAAACTAAATTCCTTCTATTATCTATCGCAACTGCAAAGAATAATAAAAAGTTTTTTAGATCAACGCTCATTTGTTGTATTTATAGATAACACGCTATAGACAAAGCGATATTATCATCTACTCTTTATTCAATATACATTTCCGATTTTACTGTTCGCAAGAATCAAGAAGTAGCTTCTTACGCTAATTACAATTAGAAGAAGTAGCTTCTTACGCTAAATATAAATGTTAGTAAAACACAAGCTATTATATTTCCATATAATAGATCACAGAAACGTTCTTCGATAAAAGATTTATATTCTAGGGGAGTTTTTATTCCTCTGCAGGACAGTATCAAATATCTAGGAATTATATTAGATAAAAAACTGTCATTTAAATAACACATATGGTATATTTATTATAAAGCAATCAAATGCGACCGTGCATTTTACCCCATAATCAACAGAAGATCTAAACTTAATTTAGAAAACAATATTCTTATTTACAAAATATGTATTTGGCCAATTTTAACCTACGGATGCCACAAGAAAATTACAGTTAATACAAAATAAAAATGTGAAAATAATTTATAACATACATCTAGATATTAAAATACTGCAAAAAAACTTTAACCATAAAATGTTTGATTCATTTGCAGGGGAACTGACTCTGCCATTTAATAAAAAATGCAGAACGTCTAAATACTCGTATGAAAAATAAAAAATTTGGTAAACAATCACTATTACTCTTTTTACTTAAAGAGTAATAATTGATAGTTTTTTTTAACTTTCTTATAACGCTTAAGTGTGTAAAGTTTTTTTTTTTTTTTGCAACTTTTCCTTAATACTGAGATATTAGTAGTTTCTTTATTTAATTATTTAAATGCTAATTGTTGTAATATTTTTAAGCCAATAATAATAATAATAATAATAATAATAATAATAATAACAATAATAATAATAATAATAATAATAATAATAATAATAATAATTTGGAAAACTCTGGTTTCAACGGACACCCCGAGTTACTGGTGTTTAGCCCATAACTTTTTTGTTTCTTAACCGATTTTGTTCCTTTCCAACACCAAAAAACTTTATATAGGATAAGTATTGGAACAAAATTTCGTCACCCTGGGTAGTCCTCCCCGAGACCTATTCTACTTTCGACAGACAGACAGGCATACGGATCGACTCAGAATCTTACCAGGGTGCAGAATAAGTATTCTTTATGGGACCTTAATGAAATGTCAAGCTCAATATTGTTCTGATGGTGAGTATAAAAATATGAAGAATAATTTAATAAATAGTAAATTTAATAGTTAATTTAAACTATAATAATTATTTATTACGTAAAAATTAAAACAAGAATATATATTTTTTTGTAGTTATCAATGGCGGAAACAGGAAATCAACGTAGTGCCATGTGTGTTTATTTGTAACGAACTTGTCTATTATCGAATGTCAATCAAATGAATATGTGTGTAAATTTTATCATACATAAATATGTATAACAAATAAATGAAAACCTATCGACTATAAATGAAATTTTTATGGTTAAACGTGTAAATTAAAAATTCATGAACTAAAAGCAAATAATAATAACAACTAACAACAACACGCTAAACACTATCATCAGATATATCAACTACAACAATTTTATCAACAACATCATTATACAGGAAGTGAAATAAATTCAAATCTAAATATAATAAAACATGCAGCCTAAAGCAGTGATAAGAGCATGTGTCTAAATAGTCAATGAACTGGATAAAATTGAAATTTTTATAAACAAAAAATTTAACTAAAATAAAATCTTAAAAAAATAAGGAACGTGCTCTCGTTTTTTAAGTTTAAAAAATGTCGAATTTCATGTAGCAACAAAATAAAAAAAAAAGTAAATGAAGCCACATACCTGGTTGAGAAAGGTCACAATTAGTTATTGAATTTTTTTTAAAGATATTTAAACTTGTTATTTTTCTCTTAACCAATAATGGTTTAATAAATTTTATGTTAAAGCAAAAACCTTTTTGATGTATCTTTAATCTTTGTAAGTTTTCAGCTGAGTTACATTGGTTTTTCCAATAATTTTGAAATTACGTGAGTTGTGGTTTTCTTTTTCTTCAATTACTTTTTTTAAACTTTGTGTATGCTTGCCGCACATAGTTTCGAAATAATGCTACAAAATCACTTCTGGCTTGAGTTACAAAATATACAAATTGAAGAGAGATAAAAAAATGTTTTGTTTTCAGTTCTTTCTTTTACTGTTGCAAAACTAAAATAACAACGTTGTATATACTTAACATAAGTTTTTGAGCTTCTTACTAAAAGTATTTGTAACGCCTTTCTAAATATGTTGAAAAATCTTTTTCTACTGTTGCTATGTTTTGTGTAAGTAAATATGGTCTATGTTAGAACAACAGAGACGTGCTGTTTGTTAAGTGTTCAACCGTTAAGGAGGATGAAGTTACTGATGGTAATAAATATTTTCTCAGAATGAGTCTTACATGACTATTTTTGTTAAAATTATTCATAAATTAATTTAGATCATATGCAAATTCAAATAAGATATAATTCTTTTTATTCGACTTTTAAAGATTCAACTGATGTTTTCTTTTAACATTGTTATACCTTACACCAGCATAGGCAGTTGGGTTTTATGCTTTTGTGCTGATATTTGTAACGGACAGAAAAAAATCTTTAAACTCTTACCTTAAAGTATACTTAAAGTATATATCAGAATCACTTCCTGATTCCATTTAACGATGTCCGTCCATCTGACTGGCTGGACATCTCACTGTGGGAAATGCTAGAATACTAGCTGATCATAAATATTTTTGGAAAATTTTTAATTTGTTTTGCAAAGCTAATATATCATGAACTATTGCGTCAAAATCAGTATTACCATTTGGCGACTTTAGTCGCCAATTGCCCCTTTTTCAACCACTAGGCCAATTTTTTGGCGCCCTTTTTAAAATGGAACTATATGTCAACTTTTTAAGAAATATCTCGACCCATTATATACTTATTTCACAGTATAGTGAAGAATTTATAAACCAACTGAAATTACTAAAAACTAAATCTAATGATAAAGTTTATGAACATCTATTAAAATAAATAAATAAAAAAATATAGATTTAGATGTTCGAGCCTCTTCTGTTAGTAAGTCAGTAGTGGTCTAATTCACTAAAAAACCACAACAGTAATAACATCAACATTTGTTATGCAATATTTTTACTTTGGCTTACAGCAGTGCCTCTGCTGAACGTATTTTTTTTTCCTAAATTAATAATGAAAAATAAATTGTCCAACAGACTTGAGGTCAACACTTGTGAATCATTCCCAAATTTGTTAGATAGGGATTTGTAAAGCCGGAGTCCGATTGAAGATTTCGTACAAAAGTAGAGATGTTTAGTTAATAAGAGGAGAATTTTACGTTAACTATTTTTAGATCGTTATTTTTGCCGTAATAAAAATTATTGTAAATAAATTATTTTTTATTAATAAAATTCAGTAGTTTTTCTTAAAATACTATATTTTTTGTTTTTGTTCTTTTTTTAACAAATAAATAAATTTTAAGGATTTTTTAGCGAATTTGTTGGCGAATTTATTTTTTGAAATCGTCTTTATTTTTTAATGGAATACGATTTTGTTGCTGCCTTTACCTACGAACATAAATCAAAAAGCGAAACGTATTGTATTTTTAATATTTTATTTGCGGATATCTGCGAATGTAGCCAGGGGATAACTGAATCGGGCGTCCGAAAGGACATAATTATACTGCCAAAGTAGTTTAAAATAACATGTCAAACGTACATGTGAGATTCACTATCATAAGTGTAATACGTCTATAAATATAATTATTTGTTTCAATGCAGCTTAGTTTTCAAGCCGAGGTATGACTCAGATAGTTCAGTTTGGATTCGGTGGTTCAATAGATAGTCATAAAAACCCAAAACAAAGCTTTTATTTACGAAACCTTAAGGTACTTAAAACTACTTGAAGTTACGAAGTTGTTTGGATATTTCAGCGAGATTATACGATGAAATGGGGAAATAATAAAATGATGAAGCGCTCTGTCATTGGGGACCAAACGGTGAAAATACTAGAATAGATTACTGGTAAGGCGGAGAGATTCTGGTAATACGATGAGTAAAAGGGTGAAATAGATGCTGGTAATAAACGAAAAATGAATCGGGATTCTGGTTAATTGAACGGAAGATATTTCGGTTTGTTTAAGCAACTGGCCACTCTACTGATAAATGGAGTTCTAGCTCTCTGATAACTATGGTTAGTCAGAATTTTATATTTTTTTGAGCCCCTGTCACCAAATCTTTAATCAGAAATTGCAAAAAAATTGACGAATTTCAAATTTATTTGGTTCTTTAAAGAAAATATTTAATAAATATTTGGGGTTATGCATAACGATTTCGAGTAGAAGTCTACCACTTACTTTCTTTGCTCATGTCCAGTTTTTTCGGAGAAAAGGATATGTTTCTTAGATTAACCTTCTTTGATGATCTTGATGGTTTGGATATTTTGAAAATTAAGCGAATTTTGGATTTCGTTAAGAGTTCGGAATGGTTTTTGGCAAATTTAAAATTTTCATATAAAAATCGAATTTTGATAAAGAATTTGAGTGCTCACAGATTTTCAATAAAATCAATCTATATCTTCTATTTAACGAAATATTAACAAATTTAGAGATTTCAAACAAAAGTCGAATTTTGATCAAGAATTTGATCAATTTAACGACATATAAGAAATTTAAAATTTTTCATACAAAAATCACACAAATTAATAAATCACAACTTTGTTCTTACTTTATAACCTAACTTAATATGGCCTAACTTTTTCAGGACACCAATCCAATTTGTAATTTTTCCCCCTGTTTTACTCAATGCTCTACTGTGTTTAACTGATAATACTCGTATAGTTTTAAAATCCTTCAAACGTTTATAGTTTACAAGGAAGTTTTGTGACTTTATAAAAACATGTGTGTATAAGTGAACAAAATAAAAATGTATTTTAATCATAAACCCTCAAGAACACTTTTTTTAAATTTTTAAGAATTCATAAACCAAATTGAGAGTCTCTTTTTTATTTTCAAATGTACGTAAAAGTGGATAATATTTTAAAGTGCATGTAAGTAAAAAAAAATCTTGTAATATTTTTTAAGCGGAAACATATAGTATTTTTAAAAAGCGTCCACTAATTTGTAACTACATAATTTAGATAGAAAAACCTTCCTTAAAGTGTCATTTTTTAAAGAAGATAACTACATATTTTTATGAAAACTACAAACCAAGTCACACGCACAAATACACACATAGAATCATACTTAAGAACAAAAAATATCTGCCTGTTACTATATAAAGAGAACAAAAACTGAAAAATGACATTCAAATTACCAGTCAGTAACACAAGAAAAATACAAACATTCACATACTTCTACATATAAATATGTGAATATGTATAGGTATGTTTTTATTTGTGTGTACAAATTAAAATTCAAATGTTCATACTAGTATGTGTGTGCTTGTTAGTCTGCAAAATTATACAGGTTTAGGTGAACTGAATGCATGTTTGTTAATATCAGAGTAGAGAAAAAAAGGTCATTCAGTGTGTATTGTATTCAGGATATGCATAGTTGAGTTTGAACTTTTTTTTGCACTTGTTGTTGGTTTACTTCTAAATTAAAAACTATACAAAAAACACACGTATACATGTATACATTGATGTACCTCTACGCATACAAAAGCACTCATCTTTTCTCCTCGGTCACATTGCATAAAATCTCCTTCTTTTACACTACAAAATCAGCCATCCAAACAGAAAACAAACAACTGAAAATAAAAGAAATAAAGGTGTTGAAAAAAAGTTGCTAGTTTTTATACTTTCAGTTTTGCTCAATGATTTCCTTTGAAAAAATATGGTATAAATTTTTTTCTAAGTGAGAATATTTTAAAATTTTAAGTTTCCTCTGTAGGTTGGTATATGCGAAATTTTAAGGAGTATTCTAGGTGGAATTAATTTGAGAAAAAAAGAATTAAAGTTTTCTTTTTTATTAAAGTAAATAAGAGCAGCTTTATTACTTGTAATATTAAGAATATGAATTTCACATGCTTTTGTGAAATAAAAGCTAAAATATTTTGACCGCTAAGAGTGTAATATGTGTTATGTATTTAAGAATAATTGTTAAAAAATTTCACCATTCCTATCTATTTCTCTTTTAAAAAGGGTCTAAATAATTAAGAAATATTTAGCTTCTTTAATTTATGCCTATTTAATTTTTATTTCTAATTTAAATTCATATCATTTATTTTAATTAAATCTTACATTATTCCTAATATTACTGACCTTAATTACCCAAACATGTGTTTGTTTTATTTTCTTTAATCAATATTGTCCTCAAATCAAATAATAGTCTCTCATTAACTATTTTCAAATCAAATCACAAACAAAACATGCACACGCACTCACGCAGTTAATATGGAAATCCATTTAATTTATTTGCTTAAATCTTTGCAAATACGTTAAACTCCCCTTTACTTTTCGCAGATACATTTGCACTAAAAACAATGAATCTTTGATTTTTATTTATTAAAAGCCATAACAAAATCAATATTTACTACTCTGAGTGTGCAAGTGTATGTGTGCATGTGTTGGTGATATTTGCACAATAGTTTGTCCCTAAATTAAGTTTTTATTAAATATCGCATAAAATAACTGGAAAATTCAATGCTAAAAGTGGAAATGGGAAAATAAAATGTAGCTAAAATTTATAGCATTACTACGATTAGATAGTTTATAACCATCCATCCCTACTTAAATTTTTTATTTGTTTGTAAACATGTCGTTTTGTAGTTGTTAAAAATATTACGAAAATCCACCCCCATTTATGGCACGTGCTGCTTAATAAAATAAGTTTTTCAAAGTAATGCATGTGTATCTATCTATTGGTTCCTTATTAACAGGGGTGCAAAGTTGATTGTTTTTATATACATATACTACTTTTAACAGTTGGAATGTTGATATTTTTTATATCTTTAACTGCTATAACAAATACCAAAATTAAATCTTTAGAGTTTAGCAAATTCGTTGATGCTGATGTTATGGCTTTTATTTTGGAATGATCTTATTCTTTCTTTAAGCATTTTTATATGGTAGACAGATTGTCTAGTTATTGTTAAGGCAATATAATTATATATTTACGTGTTTATGTCTCTATATAATAGAGCATTCAATTATTCGGGTTTTCATCATAATCGGTTAACTCGACAAATAGTTACTCAAGGTTAAAAGTTGATTGGTTGATTAATGGCAAATTATTCGATTAACCGAATAGTCTTAGCAATATATCAAAAACATATAAATAACACTAAATTTAGTATTTAATATAGTAAAATAGTTATTTAGAAACATAATGTGGATCAAATTCTTTCACAAAGGGTTCATCTTATTGGTTCTGTTGCTCATTTGTATGAAAATACTTGCATTTTTGATCTAATACTACCAAATATTCTCATAATTTTGAAATTATTCTTTTTTCATTTTTTTCTGTATGAGAACGATTTTTTGTCATAAATGCAGAAATTAATATTGGTATTTTTACTTCCACTTTGTTAATGAAAATTAAAATTTTTATTACCTTGCACATTAGCTGAATAATCCATTATTTTAACACGGTGATGACCTTATATTATTACAATTAGGCATTTTTAGAAAGTCATTACTGAGATGTCATTTCAAGAACTAATTACTTTCAAGCTATTCATTAATTTTAAAGTATCACAGAAATCATTAATAGTGAAAACAATTGGAACTAGATACATTTTAGGTTACAAATATCTAACTAAATGTGAGAATATAAAAATAAGGTTTTTCTCTCATTTTTAATTTAAACGTAAAAAGAAAATTTTATAAACCTGAATTACAGATTTCAAAAACTTAACAACAACATATCTTTTTTGGAGTACCAATTAAAGTCTTTAATTGCAATTATGAATATTCATACATATATATATATATGCATATGCAAATTTTACTTTTTCATATACGTATTTATCCCTTAAATATATGAAATAATAAACTGAATTTATTCAAAGATCAATAAAAATTAGCATTTTCTAAAATAAATACCAGGTTATAAATAAGTAGTTACTAACTATTGCAGAAGGTGTGCTATTTTTATTTGAAAGTAACTACATCTGTAACTAATGGCATTACCAAGTTTTTCCCGGGAACTTATATATCTTTGAATTTACTTTACTCAAAATTATGGTTTTAAAATCTTTTTATCTTTTTACGTCGCATTTTATTAAACATTCTACCAAAAAAAGAAGTCAATAAGATCCTGAACTTGTGATCCAGAAGAAGTGCAAATTCGGATCACTTCCAATGAATTTAACATAAGCTTGTCATTGGAAGATTTTATTTTTTTTTTATATACCTATTCGGTGAGAAGAAAGTCATGTTCACGATTTAATGCAAAATTGCAATGAACATCCGAATTCTTTGTTATCGGCGCAAGGAACTTATTTTTATTTTTTATATAAATCAATATTTTTAATAAAAAAATTTTTATTTGTATGATACAGTTCTTTTCAGTAACAAATATTTGCAAAAATAACAACCGAATCTCAACGTTTTATAGCAAAACAATTATTTTATACACAAAAAAAACAAGATAATTTCCATATAGGGAAGAAACTTTTAGTACTTTCAGTATATTGGAATTTGTTGAATATACAAAAAATCCAAAAATGACAAAATATTTTAAAATAAAACATAAAATTTTAAGTTAAATTCATATTTCTCTTAAGTAGTACACTTTTAAATGTAAAGCTTTGTGGAATAAATGTATTAGCGTGCATAAATTTTGTGTTATTTTAAGACTTGTGAAAAAAATTGGACAACTGAAAAAACATCTCAGTTAAAAATCCATAAAAGTGATATGTGAACAGTAGCGTTTTAATACATAGTGTTTTTTCAAAAATCTCCTAATAGAACCCTTATATGTGAATGTAGTATTAAGCACAAGAAAACATATATTTATTGATACTTTGAAAGTAATAAAAAGCACTTCCCTGAATATTAATTTTACACATACCAAGCATTAAAAAAATGAAGTTAACATAAATGTATCTTAAAAATAACAAAAAAAATCTAAATTTTAAATCCAGAAAACTAAATTTCGGTTAATCGACTATTCGAAACAAATTATTCGGTATTCGAAAGTATACAATTTTAAATTATTCGAATGTTAATCGACCAAAATTAATCCGAAAATCGAATGACGATTAATTGATTGATTGGATACCCTACCAATAACTGTAGGATTTTATAAATTGATATTGCTACTTAATGGAGAGTATGGAAAAGTTATAGAAAAAAAAATACGTCTTATTGACAAAATCAATGTTTATACCTTTCAACATAACAAAATGTTGACATGTGTGTTTGTGTGTTAATGTACAACACACATCTTTATTTTATGGATTTCAATAAATGCCACAAATATTGAAAACAGTTGGTTAAATTAAGATTTAGATTACATTACCATTTTGAGGTTAAAAGCAAATTTCTAAAGGGTGACATTTTAAAAGTAATAAAAATAAATAAAATTAGAATCTTATTTTTTAAATAATTCTTTTAAAGTGAAATTTATTTACATTAATGACAACTATAAAAATTAATAACTATTTTGTAACTTGATTTATAAATTTCACTAATGTAAATTAAAGTAAATTTTAATTTTATTATATTTTTTTTAAAATCATAAACATTAATCAAATTGTCTAAAAATCTATTTTATATTTATTTCTCTCTATTCAATTTATTTGTTGGCCATGTCACATAAAACTCTCATAAACCAAGAAAGAAATATTACTATTTTGTTTTATAATATTATATTGAAATTTATATTGTCAAAAAGCCATTGGTATTGTCTGTATATAGAAAAATTGAACATGTTAAAATTAAAAATAAAAAAAAAAAACTACACAATCATAAAATTTCATATATTAGAATTATGGTGTTTGTTTATCAAAAACAAATTTTATTGAACAATTTTTACTTTTAAATCAATAAAATATACTTTAAAACATTGAAAATATTTTTGCTCTAAAAACAACATTTTTAAATAATATTTAATTTTGCTGAAACAAACTTTAATATTGAAATTTACTTTTAACATTAAAAAAAATTCAAATATCCTTTGTATTAATATTCCAAACATAAACTTATAAAGAAAAAAATTATTATTTAAATTTTTGTTTAGATTTTATTTTCTTTTTTCTTTTTCTGTCGAGCGTTATAAGAATTTTTACTATGAATGCATAACTAAAAGCAATTTCTCATAAAAAAATTCTCTGATTTTTCTTTACTCAAATATAGTACACACATTTGTATTCGTCACAATTGTACAATGATGATGATTTGAAAATAATTTTGTTGTTTTTTGTAAACGTTCAACTTCAGCATGTTTATGACAAATAAGATTTACAAATCTCATAAGCCATATTAATATGACTTGGCATATGGTAGTTTTTAGGATTAAGGTAAATAGAAAACTTTCATTTAATTTAAAAAAAGAGAAACAGGAAATGACATTCGAATTATGATTTAGAATTAAGGTATTTAAATTGAGAAAGTTATCTTATATTATAAATATAAAAAGCTATTTTTATCTAGTAGAATTACAATATTTAATCACAAATAAATTTGCAAAACTTTTAACAAACAATATGTTGAAATATGAAATAATCATACTTGTAGTTATTAAATTGCAATTCTTAAATATCAGTTAATATAAAAAAAGAAAAAAAAATTTAATTGAGAATTTAAGTCTAAAAAATGTGCTGTACTCAAGCATAATAATCAACTATACTTTTCAAATATATAACTATTAGGGTGGTCCCGTTTGTATAGAAAGAAACAAAGATCGATATTCCCAGCTCAAATGAAAATTTACTTTATTCTAAGATACACAGAAAAAATTATGACTAGAAGTTTTTCAAATAAATCACTTATTACCTTTAAATTTTAATCTAGTAAAAATAATTATTCGACTTTATTATTTTGTTTTATTGAATGTAAATAATTTAAAATCTTACTGGTAAAACAAAAACAATTTTGAATTTTGATAAATAAAATTGGAATATATTATAACTTAAATTGTATAAAGTACAATTTATATACCTTGCGGGAGGATTCATTGCGTTTATGCCATATTTTTAGCAGAAGAAAAAATTCCAACATCAACCATTAAGACTATTTCACGGTTCAGAACCACATTTAGAGATGTCTAAATAATGTTCGTTCGCCTGAAAGTATGACTGACTGATGGATTTACAATGTCAACATTGAAGATAAAACATATACATCAATTTTAAGGAAAATTTTATGAATTTTGTCATGAGAGGTAAGCAATCCTGTCAGTTATTAAATTTCAATTAACCCCAACTTAATTTTACGATTCTGTAATCAGATTCTGTATTATGAAGAGAATACATGAAGTTACGAGTACATTTTGTTAATTATTGCATCCAAAAATTATTTTAATTCTTTTATTTAAAAAAATGATTGATTTTTTTACAATTTTTAAATATTTTTTTTAATAAATGGTATAATTATTTTAATAAAGAAAAAAATTTTTTTCTATTAAACAGTTACAAATTCAAATATTAGAGTTTAAAAATTCTGTGATAGGTCCGGTTTTATTTAAAAGAATTATTGAGTTTAAGAATTTAATAATAGAATATGAAATTTGATTTTTTCTGTGTACCGTTTCTAAAAATTTTTATTCTGATATTATCCTTTCATGAGCCGGATCAAAATTAAAAAGGTCCTTTATTTGAATTTTTCAGTTTTCTTCATACTTTAGCCTTAAGAACAATATAAGAACTGGAGAGAATATTTTTGAAAAATTATAGGACGCTAATTGAGTCCGTCAAGTTAAAAAAACTAAAAAAATATGTTAAAAATGGATAAAAAAAATCTGTTCAAATAGAACCCACCATTTTTATTAAAAAAATGTCCAAAAATGGATCAAAATTCTACTTCGGTCTAGATATCTTTTAAAGTAAAAGAGATATCCCACACATATAAGGGTGCTTTATGTAAAAATAAAATTGTAGATAAGAAATAAAATACAGATAAAAAGTGTAATTTCAATCAAATCATAAATGAAATTTTCATACACGTGTGGACCAAGTTGGGAGGTCCACCTCTGTCTACTATACCGGCCAAGAATTTGTGCTCATCCAAATCAATTGGAATACATCTCAGGATTATCCAAGTGAAACTTTGTTCAAATACATCCAGTAGTTCTAAAGTTACAGGATTATTTAAAAAAAAAGAAAAATCGTTTTGGGACCACTGTGCATAAATTGTTACGGTATTATGAGCTTGTGCTGATGCATAGAAAAAATCTTCGGCTCAGAGTAGATTTGACAACAGTCTGGTTGGCTGTCCCTGCATGTAAACTGTGAGAATAAAGTGCAGATCGCAGTGATTAACATCTACTGATAAGCGTTACCGTTTGGCGACTTGTTTTTATGAATATTGATTGACTAACATATAAAGCAACAAAGAAAAGTTTTGTCTTTTTTAAATTTTTATAAAATTTCTTAAAAAGATGTAAAAGTATGAAATTTTATGTAATTCACAATTATCTTTTTTTCCCTTTAATAAATTTCCTAATATCTGTTTAAAATATAGTTTATTTCTGTCTCTTTTTTTTTCATTCACAGAATTGTGTAAAATTATATGATTGCTAGAAGGGTGTTTGTGCAAAGTATTATGAAAATACAAAAATGTGTGTATTTTAAATACCATAAACTGTATTTAATTGCAGCTTTGCTTCTCTCTCATTTTTTATAACCCTTGGTAGTTACATTGTGATAGTTTGAAAAAAAAACTATACACAGAAGTAGAGGGATACACTGTTACAATAAATACAATGTCATGGTTAAATAAAGTGAAAAAATGCTAGAGAAATGAAAAAATATAAAATAAAATATTGCTAAACTTAAATACAAGGGAAATTATTTGTTTATTTTTTTTTTTACAGGAAAATATATGTATGTTGCATATTTTACATAAATACATAGTTATTTGTTAACCTTTTCACAGAAAAAAGTTTTGCAATGGTTAATTATACCCTACATATTAATTTGATTTAGAAATAGTAAAAGTAAATAATAAATTATTTTCTAGATAAGAAAGATCTTCTTAATCATAATTTTATAAGAGTCTGCTTGTTAGCATACATTTTTTTTTGTAAGACTTTTAATGAAATTCTCAAGGTAGTCATTAACTGTAGCAGGTTATATTGGTCGGTTATACTAATAAATAATATTAATTTATGTTTGGTATTTACATACAAAACAAATGATTTTATATCGAAATTCACAAATAATATTAATTGATAAATGTTTTTATGTGTTTTTTATTCTCGTTTTAATTTTTTTGTTAAATAAAAACAACGATTTTAATTAATTATTTAACTGCTATATTTAAAGTTATTTAATGAACCGACATAATTAAATTTATGCATTTATATGTAGCTATGTAAGTTGCACATATAAAAATTCAAAAATTAATTGTTTTAGTATGTACGAAAATAAAATGTAAAAATATTACGTATTAATTGTTAAGTGTAATTAGCCGAATTTATATTAAAATTACAGAAATTAAAACTTTGTAAGACAAATTTTTAACTTAATAAATGAAAATGCTTTTAAATATATATATATATATATATATATATATATATATATATATATATATATATCCATATGCTACATATATATATATATATATATATATATATATATATATATATATATATGTATATATATATCATGGCAGCACTTTAACTTCAAGTTGTTATATACAACTTTTATGAAATTAAAGTTTATAAAATAATTTTTCCATAATTCAAGAATTGTTTCCAAGTTGACACACATTCATCACAAAAACAATTACACGGTCACTGATTTAAATATTTCTATGCTTATGTACTTTGTTTTTTAAACACTTTGGCACAGAAACTCATAAACTATTTAAAATAAATATGTATGTATATATTATTATGAGTGTATATGCGTGAATACTTTATTCTCATAATACAATTTAAGATCACTTGATATAAAACTTACACAATTTACCTTATATAAGTATTTGTTTGAGTATTAATTTTCACTTTTATAAATTAACATTAAAGTACGCACTTGTTTAATAATACAAGTCAATGTTTAGCGAACAACAAACCCTAAAGCGTGAAATTGTATACACTTTTTATTGCCACAATTTCCATACAAATACATACACGTGCTTAAATATTAAAATTCACATACCTGTTCAAAAGAAAAAAAGTAGAAAAAATCTATTTGGTGTGCTATATATTGGCTGTGCCAAATCTTATGTACCCTTCATACTATCTAAATACTTTAAATAATTTGCATTTCCATATAAATCGTTATATCGTTATATATATATATATATATATATATATATATATATATATATATATATATATTTTAAACGATCGGAAATCCTTTTCTATTGAAATAGTATAGATATATATGCAAAAAATGGCTTTTTGATTTGATTTCTACCTCAAAATGGTTTAAGTGGCATTTTTGAAGCCTACCGATAACATATATATATATATCAATAGCAAAGGATTATATATATGTATGAAAGTATATATATAAAAAAATGGTTTTCGATTTTCTGAAGCGCGTATATAGGTTAGGGACTTCTGTTTCGCAAAACAAAATAAAAAATTTTTTTCTGATGTTTTCCAAGTTGAACTTATAGATACCCTTTACACATGTGGTGAAGGCTATAAAAAATAATAAAAATATAGTAGGTCAAACCCGAATATTTGATACCCAACCATTTGATACCCGACACTATTGTATATATACGTTAAAATTCGGGGAGGGGGCTTATATGTTACCTTTGGCCAATTTTGGATCGATACTTGTGTTAAGCGTAGATTATATTTCTATGCATTATATTATGTTATTTAGCCATTTTATGGTGATACAAGGAAGTGAACTTTATATGGGACCTATGGTCAATTACGGGCAGATATGTCACTTATATAAAACAAATATTAAATTCATACTAACATTTCTATGGAACTTCTGAACGTTAAAATGATTTTCTGAAGAGAGTTTTATATGGGCGCTGTTTTCAATTTGGCACACAGATTTGTGCTTATATAAAACTTATATGTGTCAAATTTATTTAAAATATTATATTTAAGACATTTATTATAGTTAGACTCCTTCGGGCATATATATGAGAGCTAGGTGAAATAATGGACCGATCATAACTAATTTCAATGGACTTTGTCCTTGAACCATAGAAAAACTATGTACCAAATTTCATTAAATTATTTTCAAAATTGTAACCTGTAAATTGTTTGTAAGCTTTACATGGACGATCGAACGAACATCTTTAAATCAATTCAGAAACTTATTCCCAGCCGATTAGTATATATTATAGTGGGTCTTAGACCAATATTTTTTGGTGTTACAAACAGCAGCAAAATCCCATAATAGTCTTCGCACCTATAGTGTTATAGGGTATAAAAAATAAATAATAAAAAAACGGTAATATTAAAAATTACTGTTAAGTAGTAAATGTATTTGTTAGATGTTTGTTGTTAAATGCTATTTTAAATATTATTTTATATACAATAGAAAACCGCACTCACACATCTATAGATATGTGTGTATATAAAAACAAATATGGTTTGGCATAACACTGTGTGACATTGACATGTTGTCGGTCATATATGCATGATAAAACAAAGCGTATTTTTAATTAGGTTTTTGGGTGAGAGTGCAAATATAAAAAAAAGGTTATGGTAAGCATATAAACATAAGTACTTGTATATACAAATACACACAATTGTTCGGGTACAAAGTTATAAAATAATAGTTTTATTTATGTTTTGGAATGAACAAATTAATATACACCTATTCGTATGTGTATACTTTAATATTTTAAACAACATAAATACATATTTATTAGACTGCACCAAAATTTACCAACCTTTGAATTGTGATCGTGACTTCCCCCTAGAATTGTTCTTTGTGTTGAAAAAAGACATTGTGTGAAATATAAATGGAATGGATATCGTTCACCCGTGATGCATCGGAAATTTTTTACAATTTTTAGAAAATTTAGATATTAAATTATTTGCTTTGTAATTAAGTGGTAAAAAATCACAATCTATATATAATTATCTATCAAACAAGATATCAAAAGAAAAATTTAGTTAAAAAGTGCTAAAGTTATTATAAATTCCCCAAATTTGTTTTAAGCCATTTTTACAAATTGTATAAAAAATTTTTTAATTTTTTGAGAAATGTTGAAATAAAATTATAATTTTCATTAAATTTTTTTCTGTAGAATAACTCAAAACCCTATCCTTGCTTGTTTAAAAGAAAGTTCGAATAAAACTATTCGGTTTTGTAAAAAACACTATAGGAAATAAAATTAAAAACAGAATTAGATTAATAATTTGTATGAGTAAACTGTATCTGCTATTTGAATTTTGCGGTTTTCGGAAAAAAACATTTTTGCAGCTTTTTAGATACATTTTTTTGAACTTTTTTTTTTTTTAATATTCAGACTATACAGAAAATAAAGTCTGAAATCTTTGACAAAATTTGGAAAAGAAAAAGCTTTAAAACACGAAGGTCAAGTGCCAAAATTATAATTATTTTAGAAGGAAAATATTTCGAAAAATTATTTAGTATCATCGAGATTTCAATGAAATTTTAGGGAAATATAACTGAAAAGCTTCCATTGATGTAACTGCATAAAAAGGCAAATTTAACTCTCAACTGAGCTTGGTGTCAGTATTTTTTAAACGCCCTTATTCTTAAAAAAGTACAAAGTAAATTTTATTAATTAATATATATTTTTTATTATTATATTTTCCTTAAAATTTTAAATATTTATAATATTATAATTATGACCTTTTACCTTCAAAATTTGCTGAAAGCAATAATAATAATTTAGTTTAGCCTGAATATCAGTTCTAACAAATTTTACTTTATAACTGAAAAACTACAAAAAATACATTTTTTCCGATATCCGCAGAATTCAAATCGCAGGTACGGCTTAGCCATTCAAGTTATTGGCCTAATTCTTTTTGAATTTTATTTTCTGAGGTGTTATCCATAAACTTGCATAGTTCTATTTGAACTTTCTTAAAACTTGTTTAACAAAATTTTTAAAAATGTTGAAATTGGAGTTTTGATACGGCCTTAAAGAAATCAAAATTTTTCAACCAAGTTTGGAAAGAGATTTGAATTATTATGTAGAAACAGAAAATAATTTTTCAGTAGTGATGGTTATTCGTTGATATAAAAATTTCTCAAAAAATTAAAAATTTGTCTTTACACTTCTTACACAAGTGGTATAAAACAGATTAATAATCTGGGGAATTCGTAATAAATTAAACATTTTTTAACCGATTTGTATCTTGTTTGAAAGATAGTTATGTGTAAACTAGGAGTCTTTAACATTTATTTACAAAGTAAAGTATTTAATAGTAAATTTTTTCTAAAAATGTTAAACAAAATAAACGGATCTTACGATCAAAATACAAAAGTTGGTGAATTTTTGTTCAGTCTAATATTTATACACAATTCTAAAATGTATATGAACATTATGCTAGTTCAAATTTTAAATAAATCTTGCTATTATTGAGCTGCATTAGAAATGAATGTGACAGCATAGAAATCATGTATTTTTGTAGATAATTGATTTAGGATATAAAAGCTGTTCTATATATATAATGGCTTTTTGTTCGATTTTTATTGGTTTAAGCATCCGATACATTTATATGCAGAGAATGATCAACTAAAATTGAAGTGTATTTATTTAAAATATTTCTTATATGATTGCGACAAATCTTTACATATGAAAAACTGAATTGTTTAAAAAAAAATTATTGAATAAAATAATATACTTCTTTATGTATGGTATTATAATATATGGTTAGATTAGTTTAGTGCTAAATAATATACAGTCGAACACGGTTATAACGAACTCGGAGGGATGGACAAATTTAGTTCGTTATAAACGTAGTTCGCTGTATGAGTAAAATACCAAAAATTTTATTTGTTAACAAAAATTACTTATTTCATTACGATACTAATATTTGAAATTAAATTACATTTCCTTCATTTAAAAATAGACTATATTTATGATTTTTAAATATGTGTTAATGAATTAAATATGTCAAGAAGAATATTTTTTTACATTTGACTAGTTTCAAATTGAAGTTAATTATTTTTGTACACTAATCCAGTGTTTTTATTTATTACTTCGATTTTAAAATTGGCATGTTTTGAAATCTTTACTCATAAAGGAATAGCGATTTTCTATTTTTAATACAATACACATTACAATACTTTTAAGAGTGCAGAACGAAATGACACAAATTCTCCTAACAAGAAAATGAGTTATTTGAGAGTATATTTCTGATATGCAAATGGTTTAAACCAACACAAATCACATTTCATGAAAAACAAAATATAAATGTGATGTTATTCTGAGAGACTCATCTCACCAATACATATAATTTTTATATTTCAGGTTATTCATTCCATTGTATAAACCATCCGGAAAGTAATCCTCATTGTGAAACCGCTATGATAATAAGAAACCAATTATGACATTACGCCTTAGACAAAATCTCAAAAGACTGCATGCAGGCATTTGCTGGGAATTTAACCCTGAGCTAAATTTATTATACAGCACGATTTTCAAAGACCAAAGGAAACTTTGAGGATTTCTTTAATAAACCAAGAGATCGTTTACTGGCATTTGGCGACTATAATTGCAAACATACTTACTAGGGTTCTAGATTGATGAATCCCAGAGATATTCAGGTATATAAGGTTCTAGTTGATCGCAAAAAATGGCTATAACTTATTATGGAAGAACTAATATACTAAAATTTCGTAATAAAACTTACTATATCAAATTCTATTATTATTATTATTTAAAACTATTTGCTAAATGACAAAAACTAGCAACCTAGTCGACTGACGAAATTAATTATATTGGGATTGGTTAACACTATAATGAAAAAAAGATCCCGTAGAATTTATAAATGAACTTTAACTGTTAAAAACTAATGCTAATGATAAAGTTTATGAACAAACCATCTAATTCCGAATTGGGAAAATTAAAATTTTATTTTAGCTCATGGCAGTGCGTTGGTGGAACGTTCATTTTTTAAATTATTATTATTATTATTAATTATTATTATTACTGTCCATGGCCTTTTCAGTAGAAACGGATCGCCAAATTGAAAATTGCACTAAGTGCTTAACACATAATGAGCATACTAATTCTTCTCTATGGAGGCCAGCGTTACCATTGCGAATTTTTAAAAAGTGTTCGAAAAAGTAGATTTCAGAAAAAAAAGCGCCAAAAAAGGAAACATTTTTAAGGGGCCAACTGCTTTAATACAAAACAAAACTCCTTACAATTGGTTTATTTGATAATTTAAGAATATCTCCTGCAAATGATTCAATAACACAATCCGTGATTAAAAACCTACCGAATGTGGCAATAATCGTACTGTAATAAACAGTCGTTCCAAAAATTTGGATTAAAATGATACTAAAGCCCGGAAAAGATTTTACTACACCGTCTTCCTAAAGATATAATAGCCTATTTTCCTGTTTTGTCAAAGCTTTTTGAGAGAATATTCCAAAAGAAAATTATGCCGTTCTTGAACGATAGAAATTTCGTCCCAGTTCACCAGTTTAGTTTCCGTGAAAAACACCTCATCTAATTGGAGATATAAGGAAATCTTTTAAATTAAAAAAGTATTATTCAGCTATTTCTTTTCTTATATCTACCTCAACGTATATTCAGGTATAGTTAGTTTGTGAGAGAAGAATTTCAGATACACTTCCATAGGGAAGTTGGTTAGAAAACTATCGTATACAGGTAAATGAATTAAAAGGTAACCATATTACGTTTATCCTAAGAAAAGGAAACTGTTCACCTGTTACACTTACACATTCAAATTATATTACGTATTCATTTAGATAGGTGACTTACTTGACGTGGTTATATAGAATCCAAAAGACTCCATATGAAGTTAAAAACTTCTAGCGTTCACCAGCAAAGCAAAACTTAGCCTTGGCTATTTGGACATATGGTATTAAATTATGGGGAATGGCTAGTGATACGAGTATTTATCTTATATGGAGGGCACAATCAAAAAATTCTTAGGACCATTACGGGTACCATGGTGCACATAAGAAATTGAGTATATCCATAAAAAATTAGAGGTGCCGTTAGTTAAAGACGAGTTCAGGAAATTCAGAGAAAAATACATCCTTAAACTACGGGGCCATCCCAACCCATTAGCAAGACTTCTTGCTGAAGTACAAACGGACTGAAGGCTTCTTAGAGCCGAGCTAAAACCCCGCTGATGTGATTTTCATTTAACCATTTAGGCTCTTGTTAGAGGGAAACTAGCTTTAGTTTTAGTTTTTAAGATTTAAGTACTTGTTATGGAATTTATAAAAGGCAAATTTAATAAATAAATAAAAAGTTAAAAAAAAAATAAATATTTTCGATAAATGTGAATGCGTTATGTTAAAAAGGTCAATAACTATAAATATAAAATTCCTCTTTTATTTATCCGATAATCTAAATTGAAATAAATAAAAATAATTTCTGTTAGTTTTTATACTTTGAAATATTTTTACAATTTTATTTATCTTAAACTAGTATTTGTGGGAGTTTTTTATAAAAGTATTTTTTTGTATGTAATATTCTGCTTGATACTGTGGTGACACTACAATTATAATTGCACTTTATAATTTGAAATTTAAAAATAATTTTTATCAAATATGCTTTGATATTATAATTTATAATTTGAATTTTTTAATAAATTAATTTTTGAATATCGTTGAATTTTTATAACTAAATGTTTTTCAATAACCACAATACCATAAAAATGTATTCGTTATTAAAAGAAAGTTCAACATAACCGTTTTTGTTATAAATATAATTATTTCTATGGAAATTTTCTGTAAAATCAATGGGACTAAATAAAAATGTTGGCTTGCAGCCATAGTTCGCTATAAACTGTGTTCGTTATTACCGTGTTCGACTGTACAATAATCCTTGTACAATATGACTACATACAATAACGTTATGGAAATAATATTAATTACACGGTACTACAGTGAAAAAGCACTTAGAATCTAACTTAGTATATTTTATAGATATTGGTGAGATTATTATACCATTTTCGATATACTCCCAAGATTGGGAGTAATTCGATTTATCGGACTTCGAGGCTTCAAAATTCTTTATCTCGAACACCTCTTAACCAATTTAAGGTTTTTACATGGTATTGGAAAGAAAAGACTTTACCATTCTCAAAAAGTCAAGCTATCGTTTGACAAAATCAGACTGGAGTTTTAGAATATATGATTTTTTCAAAGTTTCAAAATTCATAAAATCCTGTTATTTTACGTGTATAAATTCAAAAATGGCTAAAAGAAATTCAAAAAATAAGAATAAAAAATTGTAAAACTTTTTGATAAGGGTAAATTTTTTTAATGCCGCTTATAAACTTAACCGGATAACAGGAATTTGGAATACACATTTTTAAGCATGAAAAAATGGTGTAATAATCTACTCAACATACACAACATAAATGTAATTCAATTTGTTTTACAAATTATTTATAATGTTTTTGTATTTTGATTCTGTAAGTTCTTTGCTGCCACGATTTTTTCGTGTAATTATAGAAATGTTTAGTTAAGTATAAAATTGACACTATTAATAATTTTGTCATTGTAATCGTCGGCATGATAGTCATTATCATTATTATTATAGCTGTATTATATTTAATTGAAAAAAAAAATAATAAAAAAAACAAAACAAAAAAGTGTTTTATAATTAAATATACTGAAATCAGCTCTGAAACAAAGCAATTTGATTGTGCATGAAAATGTTTCATATTAAATGATGATGAATAAATATTTTAAATAGTTATTATGAACAAATAACAAAGGTCATTTAAATGAAATGTCGAAATGGAATATCTAAATAAAAATAGTATTATGTGTAAAAAATAAAATTTTAATATCCTGAAATATGTACATAAAGTGGACAAATTTTTACCAAGGCTGTTCACGTTTTCGAGATTGTTCATGTTTTTGATTGCCAAAATAAATAATTACATTACTTTATAAATTAGTTTTTATCAGTAAATATTATTAAAAATATTTCAAATATATAAACTTGATATTTTTTAAGCTAAAAAACAATTACTTTTTATTTTCTTTTTATTAATCTTCACTTACATAACCGATCTTAATGATGCAATAATTTTCTGTTTACAATAGTCAGCAAACGCACCTAGGTTTAATTTGCTCTCTCAATTACTGCTATTTTATGACTTCTCTTCCTTCTGAACTTTGAAGGAAATTCTTAGTGCAATTCCAAAAATGTATTGAGGAATGTGCCATTCATATTATGATAGACTTTCAACGATTTATCATATTGCGAATATTTATGGTTTCCGCAAGTATTTTCTGCAAATGCGATAAACCTAATAAAGTTTCTATTTCTATATCATTTAATGTTTAAATGAATGATAAATTCTTTATTAACTGTTTTATATTTAGTCCTACGAATATTGAATCCTTAATTTTTTCTTCACTGAGAGAAGAATAAAATTCATTCAGAAAATTACATCCTAAACCATTTTTAACTAGAACTGTTACAATGATTTTGAACATTATATGTTTTCTGCCAATCAGTGCCATATTATCGTGATCTACGGTCACATTACAGATTTTCCTTTTACACTCATTCTCGTCATGGTTTTGTGGGTTAAAAGTAAATTTTTAATATTTTTAACTTTAAATATCAGGATAATTCAACACCATATTTCTTCCCTATAAGGTATAAATGACATATTTTATCTAACTCTAGGAAATTATATAATATAAAATCCATCGTTGCTAATAAGAAACACAAGTTTAAACGTCCCTTCATTCTCATCTTGAACTCGAGAATGATACAGCGCAACTTCTTTTTATTTCCTTTTTATTCAAAAAAATCTTTAAAGAAGGAATAAATATTCAAAATAAGCGTCTCAAATGTACATCGAAATATCAAAACAGAATTGCATTTTGATGTAATTTAATCGTGTCGACTTGCATTTCAGAATTAATAATCAAAACTCCGTGTATGATTTTTCAGTTTTCCATATTCTTGTGACACATAAATTTCCCTTTTATATTAACTGCATTAAATGAAAAACTTCTCCAGAAACATTTTATCCGTAGGAAATTAATTCATTGAGAATTTATATGATTGTTTTCTTTTTTATAAAATTAGCTATTGCAAATAAGAAATTATTTTCTTCGTTATTAAAATACTATATTTTTAGCCTTTTCAAAAAAAAAAAAAAAAAAAGAAGGAAAAGTTAGAAAGAAGCTAAAATAAAAAATAAATTTAGCCTCAAAAAGGCAAAAGAGGCATAACTGCATACAACATTAAATAAAATTGTGATATGAAAATAAAGTAAACTTTTATTTGGAGACTTCTCATTTTAAAAACATAAAAAATCTAAAATTAAATTGTTCACGTTTTCGAGTCTTCAAGTTTTGTTCACGTTTTAGAATAGTCTGTGTTAAAATAAATTTGTTCACGTTTTTGGATGGTTCCTAATTTCTAGTATTTACGCTTCCGCGAGTGCTTTGTATTTAGAATTGGTAGTTTTCAAAGATTTCATAAAAATTTAAATTATTAAAACAAAAATCATATATTTGAAATATGGTATATAAATTCATATTTATGAATTACATATGTACATGTAAGAATGTGTATATAAATTTTTAATTTTATATTTTGTGCTTAATAAACAAAACTTCCTGTTTTGTTATAAAATACACGCAGAGAAAAAATATAGTTGTAATGATCATAATCTAAGAACAACATATTATGATTGGAACATATGATCATAACGAAAATAGAAATGATTATATGTATTAATTATTATGATTCCACTTTGTCATATTTTATCCAATTTTATGGTTTGTTTTTTCATGTTATGATTATAGTTTTACAAATAATTGAACAATTTTATTATATTATTATACCACATTGTCATATTATTATTCCATCTTATCTTATATATCTTATAATATATATATATATATATATATATATATATATATATCCGCTAAGTTTGTGAAAAGGATAAGTATTATATTCATTTGTAACATTTTGTTGTTATAGGAATAATAATACTAATATGGTAGGAAAACAGAATATGATTTAAGAACAAGGAAAAAGACTGCAAATATTTTATGATTGTGGAAGGAATAATATGTTTCATATTAAAAAGTTTATGTTTCTGGTAAAAATATATAATTTTTATATTCTATTATATTAAAATTCTTATTGAGTGCAAACATTAAAAGACAAAACCGAATCAAGAAGAAGAAGAGTTATTAAAGTTCAATAAAATTAACTATGAGAACATAATATTGTTGTAGTGATAATGCTGTAACCATGCTTTTTTTCTGCGTTTATGTTTATTATTTCTATTCTTTTTTATTTTTGTTTATTTTTTTTTTTTTTTTTCTTAAATTTTTACTTCAATATGAAATATAAATAAAACAGCTAAATTTATTTTGCAAAATGAAAACATTTGAACATTTGAATGTTTGTTATATTGTCATTTAAATTTTTATAATGGGCTCTTAACACCCCACTTTTTTATATTTTTGGAATTTTATTTATTTTGTTGCTGATGGAAGAAAACAATAGAAATTAAAATGATTTCGGCATGAATTGCATAACTAGTTTGTAATTAGTATTTTATACATAAAGATTGTATTCAGCTAAAAAAAAAATAATATGTATATATATAGATATAGATATTTTATTTTATCAAAATTCATAGAAAAATTAAAGAAAGACAATTAGTTTCCTTTTTAATTTAATATTTCATCATATATTTGTTTTTGTACAAATTTATACTGTAAATGTACATAATTAGTTAAATGATAAAGTATTAAGAAACTCTAGATATATCTATGGAATTTTGATAAAAAAGCAGTATAATTAAGTTTATTTTTAAAAAGTTTTGTAATACTATGGAAAAGTTAGTATTTGGTGAGTGTCTGGGTGAAAGAGTTTTGGAATGAAAGCCGCTAGGAAAACTAAAAAAATATCTTCAACTTTCTGTGCTAAAAGGAAACTTTTGAAGATTTTGTACAAACAAATAATATGAACCGAAATTAAAAAAATAAAACACAAAGAATTAGGCACTTTTAAGCATATGTTGCTACTAAATGGAACTTTTAAATTTCACTGGAAAAACTATCTAATGTGGAATATAGACCTTCTTGAGGACATCGTAAAATAATTTTCAAACATTTCGAATAACCACTAAATTTCGAGAAAGTTTTAAGGATAGTTTTTAAAGATAGTTAAGCAGTGTAGGTTTCTTAGATTTAAAAATCATTTATTCAATTGAAGATTTTTGAATGGATTTAGTAAGCAGCTTTTTAACTATATGACAACATTTTACATACACTCAAACTAAGTAATAATTTGTCCATCATTTTTAATTAATTTCCCTTTTCTTTTTCTAAATTCTGATTGGTGTAAATTTTTCTGAATTTTTTCTTCAAGACTATACATATTTATTTATATCTTGTGTCTATATAAAATCTCTTAGAAACTTGAAAATTTAAACATTATTAAAAAATTCTTTCTATATTTAGCAATATGCCGAAAAAAAATGTACTTTTTCATTCTCAAGCTATGATTGTCGAATGATTTTTAATGATTCTGGGGGTAGATTCAGCTATCTAAATTGCTAATTAGAGTGTCCCTCATTTGCATTAAAACGTAAATTTAGGATGGTCTTTAAAACTTGGATTTATTAACTTTTTATGAACTTAACGAATTATTTATGTTAACAGCTACCAAATCAATATTTTATTGAATAGTTATTTTGGGTAGAAGTCTTTCATTTTCGGATATTGTTGCAATAACATATTGAGGAAAAAAATGGCAGCAACAAAACTTGGAAGTAAGAAAATACTACTGCTAACATTTAACGCGGCACAAATTGGGCTAAATATTATGTCTTGCCATTCAACACAGTTGCTAACGACTTCAAAATCTAAAATTCTGCGATGGTGCATGACGATCGCATTTTTCGTTTACAAGAAAATTTTGAAAATGTTAAAAAAACGAAAAATTGAAAAAATGCGTACTTTTCACTTTCATTTACATATAACTTTTAAACTTTTGAAGGAATGTAATCTCCAAGCACCACCGCAGAATTTTAGATATTATAGTCATCAACAACAAGGCATAATATTCAGCTCAATTTGATCCGTTTGAAAAATAATAATAATAATAATAATAATAATAAAGCCTATTTTCGGAAAATTTTATTCATTAATTTAAAAAAATAGAGCAATCATTTAAAAAAACGAGAATATATGCTACTGAAATGAATTATACATTATTAATTAAGATCATAGACACTATTTTTACTTTGGAGAACAAAATTCCTTTCATGGGTTAAGTACATATACTTATATTTCATTTACTATTGTAATAAGGCGACAGTGCATGCTTATTAATAATCAATCACTTGTTATCAGTTCTCAAATGATTCACTAAAAAAAAAAACAAACGAAAAAAAAACTGTCGTTTACTTGATTTTCAATTAATCAATAAAATAGATAATGTTCAAAAGTTGTCTTCCTTACACGCAGAGAAAAAATATAGTTGTAGTGATCATAATCTAAGAGCAACATATTATGATTGAAACATATGATCACTGAAAAAAATAGAAATGATTATATGTAATAATTATTATGATTCCACCTTGTCATATTGCATCCGATTTTATGGTTTGTTTTTTCATGCTATGATTACAGTTTTACATATAACTGAACAAACAATCTTGTTATGTTATACCACATTTTCATATTATGATTCCATTTTATCATATTATTATCTTATGCTATCATATAGTTATCAAACCTTATGTTGTTATATATATACATACATACATACATATATATATATATATATATATATATATATATATATATATTATATTATATTGCTTGATATGTATTTAAAAACAAGTATTGAAGATTTCTACTGAGTTTGTGAAAAGGATAAGTATTATATTTATTTGTAACATTTTATTATTATAGGTATAATAATATTAAAACGGTTTAAACACAGAATATGGTTTAAGAACAAGGAAGAAGACTGCAAATATTTAATGGTTGTAGAAGTAATAATATGTTTCACATTAAAAAAATTTTGTTTCTGGTAAAAATATTGAGCGTAAACATTAAATGACAAAATTGAATCAAAATCGTTGTTACCATGAACGCAGAGTTATAAAATTTCAATAAAATTAACATAATATTGTTGTAGTGGTAATGCTGTAATTATGTTTTTCTCTGCGTGTAGAAAGTTTAAGTAAGTTATTACAGATAAAATCGAAAAAGTTATATAGTTTTTATATAATCTGAAAAAAGTTATATAGTATTTAAGCTTTTAAAAATATTGCATATTTGCATAGGGATTTATAAAAAAAATTTCATAAATTACAGTTAAACTGGAAAAATTTGAAGTTTTATTTTTTCTAAATATCTTTTAAACGTTAGGTTTTAATATTTGTCCAAAACATAACAAATGTATTTTGAAAAGGAAAAAACAACAATAGAATAACAAAATTAGGAATAAATTTATATAAGAACCTACCCAAAAATAGTTTCTTGCGAATAACTCAAAATTCTGTGAGTGTATTGCAAACTTTTAAAAGCGATTTAAGATGTTCTCACGAAGGCTGATAACGTACGATATGCCATTTCTCGAGAGATTTTTCACTGTAGCAGCATACTATTTATATAATTGTTAGATAAATAATTCTTACCAAAGAAGAAGTAGATGAATTGCAGGATAGAAAATTAATAATTTTTGATTAAGAGGAAATAAGAATTTACGATATATTTTAATGTTTGTCGGTTTTTTAGAACCAAATTACAAATATATATACTACAATTAATAAAATTCAGCAACAGTTTATAATAAGGGAAATAGGAGTAAAAGAAAAAAATAAAGGAAAATCGCTATGAGTTGTTTTGGTGTAAACAGTGAGCCATATCCTTAAAAATAATAAGAATAACGATTACTGATGTAAACGATGCGTCCTCTAAATATACATTTTATAATTTAAAAACATGCAAATTGACAAGATATGCACATCGACATATCTAGGGGGTATCGTTTTTATTTAAAAATTAATGTTTATTTCAAGATAAATATACAATGTATTTTATTAAAAGTTTTGCACAAGGGAAGCTATAAGCTTTTCCATTCTTCCTGCGCAAAAAAAAAAAAAAAAAAAGATTGGTTGGAAAACGGTTACAATGAAAAATGTTTAACAAGATGAATGAATATTTTGGTATGATTACACAAAGTGATCCGGAAGGGTTCAAACTGCTGGGGAAAGTTATATCGGCGTTTCGCTGGGTCACGTCTAGGAATCGAGATATATCGATTTTAATGAATGAATTTGGATAATATTTATTATATATTATTTATTATAATTATTAACACGTAAATTTAAAAATTACTAAAGGTAATTATTAGGTTATTACATAGATACATAGGTTATAAAAATCGATGAACGCAAAACTTATTTTCCTTTGTTTGCGCCCTTTACTTTCTTGCGTTCGCCCACTTGTTCAGAGTCTGTATCGGATGAGGATCTGTCTTCATCCGGAAAAAATCAATTGTTTTTAATCAGTCAGTTAACTTTATTTTTGTGACTTACCCTCGGAGGAAACTCCCATTGAATATTCTTCTTCTTCGTCCTCATTGTCGGGATCGTACATCTTTTGCGACCACCAACAAATTGCAGCTACCAGCGAATCGAGCCTTTTGCCTTTATGTCGCGTTACCATTGGCATTACTACTTGATGGAAGCGCTCGCCATGTTCATCCGACTCTGAGGCTAGCTGCTTGCTGAAGTATTCGAAATGGTGATGCAAGAAGTGAATTTTGAGGGACATATTCACTCCAATTTTCTGGAAGTAGTGCAACATCTTGGTCACAAGAGCGGGGTAATTGTGTGCTCGCATACTTCCCAAAAAATATCGTATGACTTTCTTCACTGCCCTCCACGTAAAGTAATCATTACCACCTAAAGCACCTTTAAATTCCTTTGATTTCATGAGCTTTCGTATATCCGGCCCACTCAGAAAACCTTCCTTCAATTTTGCTTCGCTGATTCGTGGGAAAATATTTTCCAAACAATCAAGAATTTTCGATTGCTTCACAATGGCCTTGATGAAAATTTTTACGATTCCCAGTTTGATATGGAGAGGGGGCATGAGGACGTTCTCCATTGACACCAGTGAATCATTTACGCAGTTGTGTCCTTTCTCCGTTGGATCTCGAGCAAGCCACTCATGCATTTCGTATTGATTTCCTTTAAATCGGGTATCCCAAAGAGACAAGAAACACATGTTTTTCGTATAGCCTCCTTGGAGACCTCCTAACATCGCCACGACCTTCAGAACACAACTGATCCACCACATGTGATCAGTGTAGCAAACTTTATCCAAAATTATTTTCATGGAATCGTATGTTTCGCTCATGTCTGTGCTGTAGCCAATGTGAATGCTTGGTTTTTTATTATATTTATGTAGAAAAATGACTTTCAGGCTTGATTTCGAAGAATCGATGAACATTCGCGAATCAGCTGCGACATAATTAATGGCCATCGCATCCATCAGTCCCTTTATATCGTGGCAGTAAACAAATGTGTTCCCTTCTTTGAGTGTGTAGTACCGTTGGAATAGCAATTGTCGTCTTCGATATCCGGTGACTTTGACATTAGACTCCAAATTGTTGCCTTCTTTCAAAAGCTGGGCAAGTTTTTCTGCTTCACGTTGAGAAAGGTTTAATTCTGCAACAATCTTGTCCATTCTTGCTTGTGATATTGGAATTATTTTGTTCGATGGGCCGGCTTCTGGTGTTGGTTTATAGGTGAAATCCGATTGATCCATTGTTTCAATAGAAAAAGAAGTTTCTCTGTCAGGACTTGGAAGCGGTGGAATTGGTATTTCATCCGAATGCGGTAGCGTAACAGTTGTCGGAATTGTGCTCTCCTGGATTAGTCCAAATCATTGGTACACCAAAACGAAGTGAACTGCGTTTCCCTTGGATCCACATGTTAAGACCATTGTAGCACGTTTTACAAATTTTGTCTGAGACCACGAAACGCCGCGAATTATTTCGCAATCAAAATAAAGTTTAAAAGCGCGCTCCACTTGCTCAGTGAGTAATGCAGCAATTGTTGAAAAAGCTCTTTTGCCACAAACGTAACAAAATAAATTGATATTTTCTGGACAATTTTCACTCATTTCGGTTTTATACTTTTATTACTTTTTCTTCACTTTAAAAAAACCGTACTTTACGCGTTCGGAGACACTTGTTGAATGACAAAAATTGATCAGTGAACACCTATAAATACTACGTAAGTTTCAATATTTTACTGAGAGGTACTTATGAATTTGCGCATCTTTTAAGTGTGGCTATAAACCTGATTCGTGTGCGTTTTAAATTTTTCGAAACGTTCTAAAACATGCCAATCATAAATCTGGGTGCAATTTGTGTAAAAAATCATGCAGGTAGCCAACGGAAAAAAACCCAAATAATGAAAAAGGTGCCCTTTCCTTTTTTCTTTTTAATTGTCCACGCATATTTATGACCGTTTTTTAGTTTGTTACCGCTACCATAAAAATCAAATAACCTTTTGTTTATTACTTTTTTTTTAATTTTGACAATCATAAAAAAAGTCATCAATGTTTTTTCCAAGGAATTTTGAGCATATCTCGAGCAAATTTTTTAAATTCATACCTTCACTTAATTGTGAATAAAAGCGAAACGCGTCCATCGATTTTCATGATCTATGTCTCATTTTGTTTAAAGGTTATGTTTGTTTAAAGGTTATGACTTTACGTGAAGGTAATAGGAATTGACACTTTTTTTACCGTTTTGGATTTTTTATGAATTAAAAATAAAAAAATTCAATTTTTTTAGGCAAAAAATAGTTTTTTTTTATACATTTCTTTATAACTGCGAAACTGTTGCTTATGTAGCGAAACGTTGTATGAACAGAATAAAGGAATTGTAATTCCTAAATTTTTTTAAATTTGTTTCAGCAAAATCTGAGAACTGGTGGTTCTCGAGTTATGTCAAAAAAAAAAAGACCACCAAAGGTCTCAATTTCCCCTATATGATAGTTAGTAACTTAAAATCGATATATCTCGATTCCTAAACGTGACTTAGCCAAACGCCCGGACACGTATAACTTCTTTTTTACCGATATAACATTTCCCGTTGGTTTCATCCCATCCCGATTTTGACTGTCGCATAGTGTTATTGAATATTTATATACAAAACAATGCTTTTTTTTATTAAGGATAATAGAAATGTAACTATAGTGAAAGCATGGTAACTACAATTGTGATATTAGTCAACTTAATCAATGTGTGAATTTGTAACATAAATTCGACAAACTCAACCAAGATAATTTCTAATTTGAAAGATTAATTGTAATCAAAAAATTAGTTCCGTTATTATATTTTATACCATAATCATCTTTTCAATTGCAATAGTCACTAGTTAATACAGAAATTCGGTTAAAATATAAAAAATTATATTTGGTTATACAACCGACTGAATATTTGGATAATAAACGGATTTTTAAGTTTTTGATACTTAAAAATAAAAAGAACTTAAACTAATTAAAAAGCTAAATTCAATTATAAATTAAATCAACCCTAGCCGACAATCTTAAATGACCGTAGCAGCACTTGATCGTCAGTATCTTAATAAGCAGATAAATGTTTAATTGTTAGAAAATTTTATTTAAATTTAACTTAAGGATCGAAAGCTTTTAAATGCTTACTTCATTAAAAGTTTGGTTAGCTCCCAGCTCAAACATTTTTCTGAGGAATAGTAAGAAAATTGTTACGTTTAGTATTTGATAATTTTGAAACTAGTCAGATTTGCATCTCTAATTTCTTAAGTCTATAAGTTTGGCTAAAGATACTATCAAACAATCCCTTAATATCAATTATTTAAGTCTCCTATATTTTCGTTATATGTATCAAACGTCTTATCAAACAAGTTGTTTTACTTTTTAGTAACCGTGGCATTATAAATCATTTTAGATATCTCAAAAACATATTTGGAGAGTTGCCTCCCGAATGAAGTTTGAGGTATGAAAAAAAAAATATAGTGACATTTAAGGTTTAAGACATTATATATATTTACATAATATAATTATATGTATTTATAATTATTTTATTAACTGAAAAAATAAAAAAAATATTTTTCTTTCTTTGGGCATGTCTAATGTATATAATATAGAAACATTGAAAAATAGTTCCTAACATCATATTATTCGGCAATTGTTACCGAATTTTTTGTTTTTTTTCTCTGTGTGATGATTCATGGATTCCATCCGAAAAATCACCTCATATTTTAAGGCCATAAATTAATCAATATTTGATACCTTCTTTAGAAGCTATTCCAGCTAGGGTATTTGGAAAGAAACAAATAGTAGTCAGAAGGGGCGATGTCTGTGCTATACTTCTTAATAACTATTTTCTAAATAGATTTTAACTGGTCGTGCAACATGACGCCGAGCTTTGTCATGTGTTCGTTGAGTGTTCTCTTCAAACGGATTATTTGTGTTCAGTACAAGTATACCGTGATCGTTTATCCATATTTTAATAGCTCTAAGTATATGAGACCCTTTTGATCTCAGCAAATACAGAGTATTACCTTGATGCCATGGATGGCTGCCAGCAAAATGACCCAAAGCAAATACAGGAAAATCACCAAATTAAAAATTACCCAAAAGAAATGAAAAATTGCAAAATAATTAAAAATGGAAATTTTATCCAAAAAAGAGAAAAAAATGCTCAAATATCTACGAAAAATCGCTCTCATTCAATATCCATTAAGGCACTTTCTAATATTCAGAATAAAAATACTTTTAACTTTGGCCTGGGTAGGATTCTTGTCTGCATTAAAATGGATTTTTATACAGCTGGCCTTCGGCCAAACTTAGGACTTCCCAACTATGTCGTATTTCAAACTCCGGCTGCACTAAATTAAACTTTTTCTGAATAGGATTACTGTTTATTTTACCTTCTCATGCATATTGTAAAAGTCTAAAGGCATAAATAAAAGGAAGAATCACCCAAAATATCAAAACTGTGTTATCAAAAATGAATTATAGTCCAAAAATGATGAAAAATTACCGTAAAATTTTGGGTTACTTTTCATATGAAATATGCATGGGAATTTACTTGGGCGATTTCTCTATACTTAGTTTTGCTTTGTATCTTTTTTCTGGCAGCCGCCATGGATATTCGACTTTGGTGTCAATTTTCTTGTTGACTGTGCTTTACAAACGAATTTTTGCACTTTGGATTATCACAGTGGATTATCGCCCACATAAACTACTTCATTTTGTGGCGCTGAAACAGCATTTTATGCATACAAGATCGCTCTGTTCGAATTTAAAGTTTTGTTTTTAAGATTAGTACTATGAAATATATATATATATATATATATATATATATATATATATATATATATATATATGTATATATATATATATATATATATATATATATATATATTAAAAGACTATTTATATTTTTGAACATTTTTTCCCCATAAAAATATCTTCCTTATTAATCTCTTTAATAAAAATCACAATTTATAATTTCAATGCAAAATACCAAATTGATAATTTTTAAAAATACTTTTAATGAATTCTTAAAAATTCATGAATAAAAAATATTTCTTTTATATATTTTATTTTTTCATATTTTATACAAAAAGATAATTTGTCTTTTAATTTGTTACCTTGTGAACTAAGTTATTGAATTTGATAGGCTTATCTCAACTTATAAAATACACCTACGACGATTTGCAAATTTATATCGAACTTAAATTATCTTTAAAGGTTGCATCTTCAATTATTTATTTTTAAATCAGTCAGGCTTATCTTTTTTGACAATTATTTTTATGTAAATAAAATAAGATAATAAAGATTCTTTTACTAAATTTTCCGTTTGAATTTTATTATTTAATTTGAACATTTATTTTGTATTGTTTTTGTTGTTTTATGCTTGATTACCTTTTAATTTCTGTTGTTGAATTATATATATTATTTGTTGTATTTGTATTTCAAATCTATATAATTTGTGAATGTGTTTTATGTTATTTCATCTGGTGTAAAAGTGTAAAAAAACTATTATTTTCTAAGGATATTTTTTCTTTCTCTTTCACTATCCTCTATTTTTTGTTTTATATTGTCTTTTAAATGTGGTCAACCACTGTTAAGGTTTTATCCTGTCAATTGTATTTCTTGCTGGTATTTTCTTTTTGTATCTTACTGTTGTAGTTTTAACAACAAATAAAAAGTATTTCCTTTTCCACCAACAGTTAATGCCAGACTAAAGGCGTTTTTTCTTAACCCATTAAAGCCCAACTTTTTAAAATTTTTTTTTTTATAAAACGTTTTTAATTAGAGTAAAATAACATAAGAATTCAAAAATGTATTATATTTTTATAAAAATAACGAAAATATTGCCCGTCCTATATACACAACACTGGGCAAATTTCATTTAATGTTTTATTCAAATAAAGTGAAGATTATTTTGTATGTTATGGAATAAAACAGTCCTTGCAGAGTGTCACGTCACATTTGGCGCAAAGTGAGAGGAGTCTTGATATACAGTTTTGTCCCTGGCACCTATGATTTTTCTTTCGTTTTTCATGAAATATTATTTGTTATCTTACATCTTGCATCTGGAACAACTTTCGTGAAAGACATTCTCGTTCTACCGACAGCCGGTTTTTGAGTTATCTTCATGTAATGCCATTTTCGTTTACTAGTTTGTAAACCATCCATAAGTTTACATCTAATAAATAGATGTTAGTACTATTTCTTGGTTCTAATATTTGTTGCTTATTTCCCCACCAACTAGTCATATTGTTCCATTCCACCCGTGATATTATTGCTTTATGCTTGCTTTATTGAGAGGTTTTATTGAATAAAAATTGGTAACTATTGTAACACACTTGTTGTCATTCCATTTTGCGATAAGTATTTCTGCATTTGCATCGAATCGGTAATCAAATAAATCTCGTTCTTCTTTTCCAAGAGTTTTAGGGACTTTAAAAGTATTTGAAGATAATATGTTCTTCCTTAAAGGTCTAGTCCCACAGAATCCTAACTGCAGTAAATGTATCCGTAAATCTCTACTAGTAAATAAATTGTCAAAGTATATTTGATGATTTATGAGTTCTAATATGCCATCTAACATATCACGCACTACACGATCCTAATGCCAAATCTTTGCAATCATTTTTTGCAATTGAATTTTTCCGTAAATAAGTCAAAATTATGGCAATATCTACTAACGCCACAAAGAGCCCACAATTTATAATCAAATCTAATAGGCTTCCCGCAGATAAATTGCTTTAGGCCTTAATATCCATAATATCTGACAATCATTTCATCAATTGCTAATTATTTTTTAAACACTTGAAACTTTTTAAAGTTTTCGTTTATCATTTTTAACAAGGGTCTAACTTTGAATCCTTTATCACTCTTATATATTATTGAGTTATCGGCAAAATGTATTGTGATGGTAGCTTTATTTTGTTAATAAATAATTATTATAGGTACATTTATAAATACACTCTTTCAAATTACTGTTTTAATATTCATTGTAATGTTTCAGTTTAACTTATTTAGCATTTCTCCACATTTCTTACATTAAGTTCAGCTTAAATGTTTCAATTACTTCCAATTATAAATTCTTGTAAATAACTCATTTAATTTATCCATTTTTTTACACATTCTGCTTTGGTTGATTTACTACTTCTTTGTTCCATCTAAGTTCAGCTTAAAAGTTTCATTATTTAATAATAGTTCTCATTGATCTAGTTAATTCTCAATGAATACATATGCGTAAATCCCAATAGACCACAAATTGAAATATTTGTAATTGCGTATACAAATTTAGTTATAACTGAGAAGTCATAAATAAAAGATCACACCACGGATAGTGAAACAATTTTAAACACTATGAGTATAAGAATTAAAAGTCACATGGTTCTTTCCGATATTATAAATATCTATAATTTTTTCGTTGAAATTAATTTATAAAGCTAAAGAAAATTTAAGATTTTAATTGGGAACGGTATATCATCTTACCATCCAAATTAAAGCAAACATTTTGGTTGAAAGAAAGTGCCACATTTGTTGATTCCACGTGCATGCAACCGGTAACCCGTAGCTCTGAGGGCCACGAAGGTAATCTTCTAGAACCTGCTATTACATCATAAACCATGTGAAGAGTTGAATTTTAACAGGTATTTAATTAAAACTCTATATTACTCTAATTAAATTTTGCTTGGAAGTAAATAAAATATTCATAATTGGAAGCTACCTGATCTAAGTTTATTAACCATCGTATTATGTATCAATTATCTACCCAGAAATGAGGATCTTATAAATTAATTGATGAGATTTTTTGTTTTATGTGTAAAAATTTTATAACTAACTGTTAAATTGTAAATATACTCCCGAAACTAAAATATAAAACATAATTTTCTAAATATCTTACATAGTCTTAGTAATGAAATCATAATTTTCTATACTATTAAGAAATCCCAACCCTGCATATTAATTGGTTGTTGTTGTTTTAGTGTAAGACAACCTCATTAAATAATTGTAAAGAGTTTATCAACGAATGATATTAAACGCATCTTAATTACTATTTAAGCTCTCTTCGTTTAACAACTCTCTTAATTGTTTTTTTCTTTCTTTTCTTTTATTATCTTGTGTTATATGTAAACTCGAAATTTATATAATAATTCAACAAATATTTTTCTGTGTAGAGGCCTCAACATTGTGTGTATTCTAATGTAATTATATTCTACATAATATATTATTTCTCCAAAAATTAAAAATCAATTAATTCTATTATTAATTATAAATTTATACCCCTACTATACAATATTAACATAGATATTATTTGTGAAATTTATTGTTAGAATAAATAAGATTTAAAATGAAATAATTTGTTTAAAAATCGAAAACAAGAGATTTAAAAGTTGCGGGTTTTTCAAAAGAAAAGTATTCCATTCTATACTCTGAAGAATATTGGCTGGTGAGGGCACGGATCTTTAACATCGCAAGATCCTATAAGAAGTGTGAAAAAAAAAAAATAATATTTCATTAAAATAATAGATTCCAATGTACAAGCTGTTTCGTATTTCAGCTAAATAAGTAACTTTAAATTAACTAAACACGTTCAATTATTTTGTTTTGATACATTAATAGGATAGGCCATGAACCACATCTCATCTGGCGAGCCCTAGCTTTGTCATGAACGTGCGGTCTTTCTTTGATCGTATATATATATATATATATATATATATATATATATGTATGATGATACCCGCTGAACAGTAGAATATCTACAAACGATTTATTTATTCTATTATAATGGTGAATATTTTGATAACGCCAAATACCACTGACATATAATTAGGACGATCACAATGCAGCATCTGTTTTATAAAATATGTAAATTTTGTTATTTCAATAGCTATGTAAACAGTTTGAGTGAAGACTTCTTAATTTAAATAATATTATACAATTTTGTTAAAGTTTCTGTTATATGATTCACAAAAATCTTAATAATTTTTCACTGGAAAAATTAATGAAATGAAAAAAGAAGCATATAAATGTCCTACAAATAGGACGTTGGCCTATAATGGGTTAAATGTGTATGTATATTCCAATGTCCCTACCATATCTTAAGTGTATATTATATTCTATTTAATTTTTTTTTTTTTAATTTTCTGTAACAAAAATGTTGAGGAAATTAATTAAAAGTAAACATTAGGTTTTTGGTATTTTCCGTTTTAGAAAAAATAGCCAGACAAAAGAATCATTTCATTACAAATAAAACAGGAGTTGGAGGATAATGAGGGAAAAATCACACAAAATAAAAGAAACTTGTAAAATGTCCTTTATTCTTGGAAAAATAATGCTGGAGTAAAAAAAGACTAAATTAGGTAATAAAAACATTGAGCAACTCAAAAAAAAAAAAAACAAAACAAAAATAAATAAAAGCCAAATACAATAGGCTAGAAATAAAATGTAGTTTAACTGAAGAATAAAATGAAATACTTTGCAACGCATACTGAAAAGCATTTGTTAAAATATATGTTAATATTTTACAAAAAATAAAAAAAATATTTAATTTTTTTTCGTTTGTTGTATTCAAAATATATTTTTCTTATTACACTTTTTCTTATTTTGTATTATTTACTAAGCCAAAAAAAAAAAAAAAAATGTAAGAAAAAAGTTTATTTAATTGGTCGTTTAGCTGGTACTCAAGTTTCTAGTAAAATGACATGTGCGGCTTTATGTTATATTTCGTGCAAAAGGAAAAATATTAAGAAAATTAAAAATTGGACTAAATAGAATTTTGAATACGGTATTTAAGTTCTATATAAAATATAATGCATTAAAATTAATCAATAGTTTATAAAGAAATTCTACTTTTAAATAATTTAGTCAATGTTGAAATAAAAGTATTAAGAAGACAAATTTTTTAATTACTCGTACTGAAAATTATAGTTTTATTATTTTGACCACAAAAAAATATATTGTTGCGTAAACTTTATAAAAACCAAAATATGAAATTCACTTATATTTTGCTAGTATGATTATTGCACACCAGAATATAGGATAAAACAGAATAATGTTAGTGTGTTCCGTCGAGTATAAAATATCTATAAGTGGTTTGGTGTTGTTTTATGTGCGAAGATTTTTATAAAACTTTCCTTATCGTCAGTATGTAGATTGTTTATTTAAGGGATTTCTTTTTCCTCATTTTAAGTTAATCTTACAGTTTTTGGGAGAAAATAAAAAATAAAAATGAATATAAAAAAATGTTGTGACACTTTCACATTTATACATATGAAAAATTTATGAGTTTAAAAATATAGTTTAGATTAAAATTAGGTTAAATCAAGGTTTATTTTGTAGTACAAAATTTTGAAAATTTTTTATTTAAAATTTACAGGAAGTGAATTTGAAACTATTTAAAACTATAAGACTGGAAACATGAGTAATGAACAAGGAAACCACAAATATGCAATTGCATGTTTCTTCTAGTACGTTAAACGAAGCTATCGATAAATTATTTATCCATTTCAGAGTAAATAAAGCATTTTGGCATTGATTTGTAAGTGCATATTTTTGATTATTTTATATTTAATGACATATTATGTTATTTTTGGAGCATATTTAACACTTTTATAGCATGTTTTGACATTTTTAAGATAATATTTTCAAATTTAATTTGATAAAAAAGTAAGAAATCCAAAAATATTTAGTTTTTAAATTTAACTTTAATGGATATCATATAAATTCATTTAAAATCGCTGAGTAGCTTGATTTGTCGCAACAAATCATGAAGATTTGGAAACGGATTTTGTGATTTTCTTAAGACTTTTTTGATTGATCTTAATTAGTACTATTGTTGTAATGTAATATAAAGTATGTATTAGCTTTTAAACTTGCCCGAATAGCATCAGTTAAAACTTTTAAAAACAAATCTTTCTTTTATAACATTATAATATTAATAAAATACTTTGCTTTATAAAAAAACGTAATTTTTGTTAAAAACTACAACAATGTGTTGTTTTTTAAGTGCATATTTTAGCATTGTTAGAGCATATTTTTATGCAGTAATTTAGTGAGCACAAAATACTTTTTTACTTGGAAAAAAATATATACATATGATGAGAATTAATGCATATACTATATGCATTAATTCCCATCATTTTACAATAGATTCCGATAAAAGTATTTATTCCAAGCGAACAAAAAGGATTTCTTATTCTTTATGTGTCTTTTTGTTGTAACGTTAAAGACATAGCCTATGAAAACTTTAAATATGAAGAGTTTCGTACCAAAAAAGGAGCATTTGTGGAAAGTTTAACTTTATTATTTTTTTTTTTTTTGAAAACCTTTACAAAAAGTTTACGGGGATCAGGCTTTAGATGAGTTATTTTATTATGAGTGGCCAGCCCAAAATTTTTTAAGATGAAGAACTGGAGCTTTTATTCCATCAAGATGCAGCACGAACTAAAGCCAAGAGATGTTGAAAGGCGATTTTGCATGTCTGAAATGATGCTTCAATGCAAAAAACTAAAGTCGTTTCAGCAAAGAATTTTATGAATGATAACAAGTGGATTCATTATGATAATCTAAAGCCCAAAAAGCATATGTAAAGCCCGGATATCGAGAAAAATCTCTAAGGTTATGTTCTGTATTTAGTGGTTTCTGAATTGTTTCATTTAAACCGCATTAAATGATCATTATACCGATTACAATGGCATCAAAATGATGGTCAAAAAAAGCACAAGTTGCTAGAAAGGTAAGAAAAAGCTTCCGAAGAACAATACTTTGAATAAAATACGTTGTGTCTTTATCTTGAAAATAACATAGAATAGAAAACAATGAAATTAATACATACCCTCAATACCTTTTTTTGGGTGGGAACTTAAACATGTTTTATAAATTTGTGTTATATTTATTTATTATCACGTGAAATTTACATTTTAAAGTTGTAAAGTATATCACTATTTTAGAGTTGTTTGCTAGGCCTTTAAGCATTCAAGTTTAAATCTTGCACATTAGTTTACTTTATCGTTTTAAAATTAAGCCAACTAAAATACTAAAATAATTGACTTTAAATTTGATATGCCCACTTCAAATAAATTTAAGATTTAGTCACTAATCTTAAAAATCTTTTAAGGATGTTTTCTAATTAACTGTAGCGTTTTAGAATAATTCTATTATCATTCACAAGGACAAAATTATCATGCACCGCCAACTCTCACTAGAACACTTCATTTGATAACCGATAAATTTTGCATGTATACTATTGTAAATTACATTGCAAGTTGTTTGTGACTATTTCTAGCCATGAGTGAGCGAATGCATGTATGTATGTATGTATGTATGTATATATGTATGTAAGTAGATATTAATAAATCCTTTTGCCATTGTATTATGTTAAAATTAAACAATCACATTATTTAACCATAGTAGTATTTAATAAGCAAACAAATACTTACTCTTGTAAATGTATGTATGTATGTATGTATAGCCAACCAGACACCATCTACACAATAGCTACATATTTCTACTGAATACTGCATATGTAAAAAGGAATCAGAAAATAGAACACACTATTTCAACAATATTTACACTTCAGGTACCATATTCTATTAATATAGTCGCAAAATAGTAATTCTAAAGTGGTTTGAATCCTTAAGATATTATAACTGAATTACATTGTACAACATATTCAAATCAAGAGAAACCGAAATGATATCACAACTAGAATTATAATTTTGGTATTGAATTCATAAAGGGAATTTTAATTAACATTTAAAAATGCAACAAATTAAAGGAAATTTTTTAAATTGATTATTTAAAGCTTGTATTGCACAGATTTATTAATTGATTTATTGCATAAACAATTTTTTAACCTTTATTCAATTGCACTTTTAGAAAACAAAATTATTTAAATAATATTTTTCTTTAATTTCAGTTATGAATGGATTGTGTATTAGTTTTTAACATACACATAGAATATATTTTGTTTGTGAGTTTCAAACATCTTTTATACTCTACGGTTTTGTTTTTGTTAACAAACCTAAACACCTTTGTGCTCATATACTATACATACATGTATACATGTGTGTATAATAAATACATCACTCAAACATATGTACATATAAACATTAATTAAAGAAGAAAAAAAAAAAAGAAAAACGTTTAATATTGAACAAAAACTAGTTCTAAATTTGTTATACACATGTGTGGAATATTTCATAGAAGAAAAGTTGTTGGAATATACTATAATATTGCGGTAGTTTGTTTTCAAATCTTTAAATTAGGGTTTGATTTTATAAATAAAAACAATCAGACTTTTAAATTCTTTATAATATTTTTATAGTTGAATATACAATTTATAATGTTTATAAAACATAGCAAACATAGTTTTGCATTGCTTAAGCTAGAATTAGTTTCAAAGTATCGTAAAGTTTTGTGTCGGCTGTAAGTGGAACAAAATTTTCACGTGCGGTCATAAGAGGTGAGTAGATTAATGCAAACGTATTTATATTTTGAATAACTATGATATATTTACAGGGAACTTTATGTTATAGCTATGATATATTTATTATATAAAAACTATTGAAGCCTTTAGTATGAAATAACTCATACTTAATAAATATATTGAACCACAAACTCAATTATATGAACAAATAGTAACAATAAATGAAGTTAAATAAAATCATGAACATGCATAACCGAAATATTCTTATAACACATACAATCATTTTTCATGTCATACATAAACATGAGTGCGAATAGTTAAACACGCATAAATACTTACATTTACAATGTGGATCAATAAAATAGCAACGAAATGGTACAAGATTTTTTTAAAAAACAATTTGCGTAGAGATTTGCTTGGACGGTCACAGACTGACCTTTTGCAATAAAATCCCAAATTGGTTTTTTTTTTGTTATGTCTAATTTTATTTTATTTTCATTTTTTTTTTTCGGAGAACGAAAAAATTTTGATCAAATCTACAGAAACTGAAAATAAAGTATTTTTCTTTGGGAGATATCTCGAAATCTAACAATCATAAAACGAAAAAAAATTCTGCTTGTTATATATTTTATCTCGACCTGATACGTAAAAAGTTCGTATAAATTATATCAACACGATAGCAGATAAAACTTTTGTCTAAAAATATAGTTATATACGAGTAGAAAGCTAAGAGTAAACTATGGAATCTTTACATTAAAATAAATATCATATCTACTACGCATAATAGAATTTTTTAAAAAACATGCTTCAAGATGAACGTATAAAAACAATTTTTTTTTTTTTTTTGAAAAATTTATTTTAATTTGTATAAAAGTGAACAAAATATAGAAAGTATGCAATTTTAAATATTCATATCTCTACAAGTTATTAACAAATTTGTGTAACTTAAAACGCATATGAAAGGCTTTTGTATCCTTTTTGAGTAAATTAGTCATCATTTCCAAAAATCCTTTTCATTAAAAAAATATTTGCAAAATATATGTACAATTTATAATATTTTCAACAATTATAAATTCATTAAATTGTTATTTTTTTTAAGTGTATTTTAAATTGTTTGGTTTACTATAAATTGCAATATTAATTAGTCTAGTGAATGAATTTTTAATAAATATTCAAAAAGTATTCAAATGAATTTTTCAAATATTATATGTAAACCTACTCATATTTTAAAAATAATAATAAAAAAAATAAAATTTTTATACGTAAACTTTTAAATGTGTTTACGAAAATGCGATATTGTGCATAGATTTTTATTTTAGTGCAAAGACTTCGTACTCAATTTTTCAAGCGTTCTTTCATGGAATTGTCGATATAAAAAAATTCATAATTGAAAAACATATGTATGCTTTCAGAATTTTTAATCTAAAATAACCGTAACGTAATATCCCATTTTATATTTTATACTATATTATATGGAAAAAGTTGCAAACTATAATGACCCCTAAATATTACCCATTATTCAAGTTATGGTATACACATTTTTGTTTAATTTAACAGTGTCGGCCTTGTTGAGCCCTAAAAAAATAACGCTTGCAAATCCCATATATTTTTGGCCGGTCTAGTATATATATATGTCATTTTGATGAGAGTATACACCGGTTCAAAGTAGAAATCTAGAGTTAAAAATTCAGAATTTAAAGTAAGTGCCAATCCCCAAGTAGAGAAAACTACTATAAAAATATTATATTCTCATTGTTAATTTTCTCGAAATTTGATAACTCTGTGTTCGTGATAACAACGTTTTCGTTTAAATTTTGTCATTAAATGCTTACACCACAATAATCTTTACCAGACACAAAATTTTATTAATATAAAAATATAATTACTTCTACGATCATTTAATATTTGCACTATTTTTCCTTGTTCTTAAACCTTATTAACCATATTATTCTCACAACAATAAAATGTTTCAAATAAATGAAAAACTTATCCTTTTCACAAACTTTTTCGTTCATTGTAATTCCCCTTTTATTTTATAGATGAATAAATATAAATAGATAAGGTTTGGTTATACTTCAAATAATATAAGATATTGATTAACTACCATTAAAGGGTTTAGTTAAAAAAAAAAAAAAAAATATCTTGCATTTGAACCACATATGGTTCTTCAAATAAATATAATTAATGAAGAAATAATATGAAAATATTTTTTCTCTATTGTTTTTTATTTCAATAAATAATTTATAAAAATAATCTTTTATTAATATGTTTTATCTTAACATATGATAAGATTGAATAATAATATGACAAACTAAAATAATAATATGATAAAATTGGATAAATATAAGACAACATGGGATAATAATATGACAAAATGTAATTATAATATTACAATGTGGTATAATATTATAATAAGATAGAATAATAATATATAATATTAAATCATAATCTGATAGAATAGAATAATGATGTAATAAGATTGTTCAATTATATGTAAAACTAGAATCATAACATGAAAAACAAACCATAAAATCGGATAAAATAGAATCATAATAATTATAACTAATAATCATTTCTATTTTTCGTTGTGATATGTTCTAATCATAATATGTTGCTCTTATATTATGGTCACTACAACTATATTTTTTCTCTACGTACCGTTAGTTTAAAACTTTCAGATATCCAAGTGATGCCAAAATTTCTATATTTCTTTATTTATAAAAAAAGAAGAATAATACAATTAAGAAAATATATATCAATAAAGCTAGTAAACTAAAATATATTTTATATAATTGCTTGTGAATTAATTTTTTGCTAGCACTTATTCTACAGGTATATTTTCTTTCTAAAATAATAGTGTTTTGGCTTGTAAAATCTTAATATAATGCTCCCATCTGTGTTTTATATTTTTTATTTTTTTATATTTTGTTTTAATAGGCTGCTAAAAAAAATATCCTCGTTTAATTACTTCGCAAAAATTTCAATTGTTAAAAATATCTAAATATATATCTTTTGAAATCAGTGACTCGAAAACTTGGGGAATTATGACAAAAATTCAAAATTTTATTCAAAATCTGAAAAATTACGAAAATTTAAAAATTTCATCTTAAATTTAAAATTTCATAAAAAGAAATCGATTTTCACAAAAAATTCAAAATTTCACTATAGAATCCAAAAATATAAAAAAGTAATGAAAAAGATATCACTTGTGAGGGTGCGGATAATCTTTAGGAAATATTTCACAATAACAAGATTTCTTCAGAAAAAACGCTATTAGACAAAAAGCGTCTCTTTTCATATATATGAATTTAAAAACTCTCCTTCAACTTATTTTTGATATTATTTTGAATATAGCTGTAAATAAGTGCAGCATATGTGTATATGTATATGCAGTTACATGCGTTTAGTTACGTGCGTATTGTTGTATACAAAATATGTTAGAATGTGAAATGAGGAATATTGTCAGTGCTAATAAGCTAAAGCAAAACTTTATTGCTTATATTTAGTTACACAACAATAATTTCTATGGTCATATTGGAGGTGAAGGGTGATAACTAACTACTGCTTATATAAACAAACTTATAATAACAAAAGCAACAATATAAATATGTAGTAATGTATGTGTATACATTAGAATGGTACTAAATTATTTGTCAAAGTTTATAACAAAAGTGAAAATTAAGCTTCAACTATAATAGTACATACCTGTATCCAGATATTGTAAGGAAAGAAATTTATATTCCTTGATGTAGCTAATCTATGCGGTTATATATTTAAGAAACTCTTGGAAATTTTATAACAATTTAATGGCTTCCCATTTATAAATGAATCTAGCCTAATGTTCATATGTGTTAGAGTATGTTTTGTTATATGTAAGGATGTTATAAAATAAATTGATCACATAGAACTTCAATATAAGTATGTATGTTTATTTTCAGTTGAATTTTGCTTAAAACTTTTTACATTTTATTGATATGTATTACGAGTAAAAGAAGTTAGTTGGCTGCATATTTCTCTCACGTTAGCAGGAATTTTAATTAAACTAAGCAAAATAAAAGAACATTCAGAAATATTTTGTCCGTTGCCTTCTTAAAGTTCAGTCATAAATGACGTCAAGTTATTTCAGTTTTTTTTTTTTTTAACTTAAATAATTCAAATAAAGTGATATATGTATATTACAATTATAATAAGACGTCGTCAGTCTTATTATATAAAAGTACAAGTATTTATGAACTTATATTTTATTGATTACGATTTACGATTACGATTACGATTACAATTACAATTCTAACACCTTATGCGATGACTGTGTAATTTATCAATCGTTGACATATTGTCCAATAGATATTGAAATATAATAACGATATCTAGAGTTCTACTAGTAGTACCATATAATCGTGCATTGAACGGCACATTGACTGTGGCAACAAGATGGTCGTCAAGACAAATTGTGTTATGTGTTATTTATGACAAACTGACTGAGTAATATAAATGGATTTACCAATGACAATACTTTACCGAGATTATAAATAAGTATTTCGTTATATTTAATTAAATATGAATTTAGATATTAATGGTGTAATCAATTAACTATGAAAAGTATTACGAAAATTAAAATTAATAAAATTAAAGATGTGTATTATATTGACAGTTTTTACGTTTAAGTTATAAGTATATAAATAGAAAATAAAAGTTTTCCAAGAGTTAATGAAAAAATTCATATAAAAAAATTTAAAAATTAATATGCGACTAATACTACATATGTTTGAAATTTTACAGAATTATTTGGCTTTATAATGTATTAAGTTCATACAAACTTCGCATAACACAAGGCAACACTGATTCTATTACACGAGATTTCTTAGCCAACTTGGATACACGCTACCACAGACATTTCAAAATAAACCGTAATATATATAGAAAATTGGTTGCATCATATTCCAAAAAAAATTGTCTGATTTGGTTTAGTAAAGAACCAAAAAAATCTAATACAGATTAACTTCGAGTTATGTTAACATTATTTTTTAATCTTCTCAATAGTTTAAGAGATATTGATTAAATATGTAAAAAATTAAATTAAAAAAATAATAATAAAAATTAAAAATTTTTGTTTTTAAAAAAATCACAAAAATCAAAAAGTACCAAAAATTCCATTTTTTCTATTCTATCGTAAACTTGCATATGTTATATTTAAAATGAGATATATTTTATTAAAATCAATTATTATTAACAATTTCATTTTGTAGACCTGCACGATTTATTTCTTTTTCCAAATTTAATTTATTAGATTTATTTATATTCATTACATAATGCACTGCTTTTGCTGAATTTGTTTTTTTATTTGTTGTTTATATTTATTTAAATTCTTGTTAATTTGGTTTAAATATTATTTTAACACTTTCCTATAATCTGCCTGTAATCCATTAATTAAAAAGTAAACGAAAAAAATTCAATTTAAATATTGATAAATGTATATTTATCCTTGTATTTAAATATGAAAACAGAATAAAAGCGTATTTTAAATTATAATTTAATTATTATAACACAGTCAAGAGTACTTAAAAAATGCAGAAAAAATTAATCTATATACAGTTACGGTCAAAAAAATTAGGATCAAATATATTTGTACTTTTACTGCCAAATCATTGCGAATATAAAAAATAATATCCATTATCTCAGTAAAAATACATCATCTCAAGTGCAAGTAGCCCTTTTCGATTTTGGAAAAAATAGAGTCAGCAGTAAATTCGTTAACATTTTTTTTAACTTTTTTTAAAAATTCTTCTAATCTATAGATTAAAAGCAATTTAAAAAATTTCAGGTTAAAAAAGTACTTCGGGGGAAAAAATCACCTAAAAATATCTAAAGAACTATAGGTGGAGACATGATTTATTCAAAGTACCATCCCGGTATGCCCCAGTCTTTTAATATAGTTCAGGAAAAGCTTGTAATATTAACCTTATGTGCGCAGGTATAAAAGTTACGTAATATCAAGTAAAAAAGAACTATTAATTCGTATGGGTCCAAAAAATACAGTATGGGGTACATTTTGTATCCCTGTACAATACATAAAGGTTACGGTAATAAAAAGGTGGGTATTCCCCAGAATCGGGGAATAATCTTGCAATGAAATTATGTCTTCTCCAATTGTCTTCTTATGTTCCCAGAAGAAATTTATATTCCTAGTAGACTTTCAACCAGACATGAAACAATTTTTTGGTAATTTTCTGTTCTCGAAGAACTTGTTTTACACTAAAACTTTTTTAATTGCTTTTAAGTACTGCCTTTTATAAAAAATAAAATTATTTAACTATAATAATCGACTTCGTACTTAGCATTTATTTGGACCTTCGATTTTCCCCATAATTTAAAGCATTTAATCTATAGATCCTTTTTGATATGAATAGTTCTTGAAATTAAAAATCTTTATCCTCTTTCTTAGTTTTAAATTGTTAATATCGTTATCGATATATAAAAGAAGTAAAGTTTCGAATACATTTTCAAAAAGTTTAAAAATGCTGGACATCTTTTCTTGCAACTTTCACTGCATCATGCTATAAGGCCTGATAGTAAAATAGGCTACTTTGTTTTTCGATCGGAGAAGGAAGAGGAGTATTACTCATACAAAACAATGTATTAATTACCGCTTATCTAAAGAATTATTGTAGTGAAAGTCGGAAAATTGTGTGGGAATATTTATTTATATTTTCCTTATCAAGGTACACAACTTAAATGAAAAAGAGATGGGTAGATTTTGGGGTGTAGTAGCCCCATATATTGTAAATTTTAGTTATAGCGTAGCCTTTTTCAATGAAAGCTATAAAATTTTGTAAAGCAGATTTTCTTATTCAGTTCCCCAATTGAGATAAAAATAGGAGTGATAAGTCTAAATGTTATAGGTCCCATACAAATTAAATCTATATTATTGTATATTTAAAAAAACTGTTATAGAGAAAGTCTTAATATTTTGTTGGAATAATTTTGTTATATTTCGCAGTTGCAGTGAGTATAGAGCAGGTAGGCCCAGAGGAAATAGCAGCCCCCATAAAAAGTAAACATTAATTATTGTATTAATATGAGTAACGAGGCAAACCGGGGTAAGTTAGTACACAATAAATGCAATAATAAACCTAAAAACAAAAATCGCAGCTATAAAAAATTAAGAATTTAATTAACGACAAATAATGAATTCATAATTTTTATTTTTATAAATAATGTTTGATGGTCATTGCTTTTATTATGAGTGTTTATTTATGTATATTTTTTGCACAGATGATATAATGTAGATTACGTTATAGTAAAAATAAATTGAGTGATGATAGAGTGCATTACAAAACAGCAGATGAGCATGTTATTTTTTCCAGTACCTATTAAGGAATGTAAGGACTACTATCTTGGTAGATTTTAAGATATCCGCTCATCCGTCAATGAGCCCATGTAGACATTAATGAAAATATATGTCAGTTATATTTACAAATGAAAACTCAGTTTTACTACAGGACGTAAAATTTCCTCTTTAATGGACTTAAAAGTTCGAAAGGATAACATTAAAAAATTTATAAATTATTTAGGTATACTATATCAACTCAGTATATACGTCATATAAAAGCTAATAATCCCTGTAATATAACAATATCTTTTATTAAAATATTGCAGCACAAAACCTTAAGAAAATATACGTTTGAAATTGCTACCATTTACTATGTATATTTAAATATATGTCAGACTGCAACAGCCATTCTCACACGTGAAAAAATGGCGACAATCCATGGTAAAACCGTTCTTCTCCTGGATGCCAAATTTCGTCTTAAAAGAACTTCAAAATTTAGCTATTTTTAAGAATATTATAAAATATTTTCGAAGATATTTTCATATAAGGACCTGATAAATTTTACGAACATCTTCAATGTAGTAAAATTATTTTTAATTATATTATTATATATATAAAGGATATTTCAATAGAATTTTGTGCCGCAACATTTAAATAAGACTTTTATAATATTACAGAGATTCTTAGTTTTCATTTCACATCCATATTGGGTTGATATAATTTTCGTAAATATTTTATAACTTTTTTTTTAATTTGGGAATTTTTCAAAAATTTTAAGTCCTTTTGAGAAAAAATTTTATGCTCTGCAGGCTCTAGTTTGATATGTATATCGACTTTTTATTAGATGGCAAGAGGTCATTTAAAAAATATCTTCTTTAATATATATATATTTTTTTTCCTTTTTTTTAGAATTAATTAATTGATGATAATTGAATGAAAGATATATGACTAATTGACAATGCTATTATACAGACGTGTTATCCTTTTATTTATTTTTTTAGCTAAGCAGTTAAGATAAAAGGCTTCTAATGAATAAAACTGAATTGAGTTTCTTGGGAAAGTGTTCCCTATAAAACGTTTAAATGGTTAGAATTTTTAAATAATATTTGAAGTTAAGTTTGAGAAATTGCATTTTAAATATATTAAAAAAACCTAATTATTTTACACACTATAAAATTTTACTTACAAACTATTCAAACCTATGAAAGCATTTTCTATTTTCAATTTTTTGTGAAATTACATTAAAATATCTAATAACTGTTATAATTGAGGTTATTATCAGCAATTGTTCTAAACGTTTGTGTTTGTTGTTCTATCTCAATAATTGTTATTGGCTAAAGTCTGTTACTTTTGCTAAATGTATTTGTTATTACATTTAAACTTTTTAATGGCTTTTGTTTTCTTTTGGCCACATCTAAAAAGCACAATGACTAAACAATAGAGAATTTATACAAAGATTAAACTCCAAAATAAACAATTACAATATCTGTACATGTATTTCCTTTTTATTATAACTAATATTATTTTTTTTTCAAATTTAAAAAATGAAATTTTTTATAAATTTTGCTTTAATTATACATTAGCGGAATTAAATTATAAAAATACCCTTAGGTTAAATATTTATTAAAGTAATAGATTAATTATAAAAGATAAGTTTTTAATTTGAAAAAATTGGTGGTTAGTTTCGGCCTGCGTCACTTTTTTTGGCCCCTTTTTTAAAATGATACTAAATGGAAACTTTTTACTATGTACTAAATAAGGAGAAACCACGTTGTCTGAAACATCTCTACATATTACATATTAATACCAACGAATAAATTTGAGATTTTGAGATTGTTTTACAATATAGTGATGTAAAAAAAGACCTCGAAAAATTTATAAATTAATTGAAACTGTTAAAAACTAAATTTAATGATGAAGTTTATGAGCAATTGTTTGAACATAGAATACCGAATCCTTGTGAAAATTAAAAAATAGATTTGATGAATACTTACATCCTAATTTAAATTTTTTTTCCTCATAGAAATGCCTCGGCAGAAGGTCTTTTTTCTAAATTATCGCCAATGAAAAATGAATTGTCTAACAAACTTATGCCTTGTGAATCCATTCTTTCAGTCCTAAATTTGTTAGACGGGAATTTTAAGACTCGAATCCGAGTGAAGACAGAAGCTTATTTAATTATGTTAACTATTTTGATGAATAAATTCTTTTTTTTTTGCAATAATAAAAATTATTATAAATCATTTTTGTTTTTGTTTTTATTAAATAAACAAATTTTGAGGAGTGTTTTTACGTGTTGAAGCAGTTAGTAATTCTGATTTCGGCTTATTAAACAATATTATCATATTGTTCATCACAACGTATACAACTCGCATATATTTAAATCACTCATACGCATACGCTTACAACATGAGTTAATACTATATTTTAAGTGTTTTCTTTTTTTAATGTGATATTTATGTATAAACGTTTAGAATTTTTAAATTAATATGATTTATTTTTATTAACATCTTTTAAGTTGTTGTATGTAGAAAAAAATTATCTTATTACACAATTAAGTTTTCTAGTTATTAACTTTGAATTTTTTACTTCAAGACCAAAACAAGATGAACTTCATTATGTTTATAATTGTTTTTAATTGTAAAAACAAACCACGTGTTAAACCCTAACAGTAGGCGCATAAATATGTCAACACTTGTGACAACATCTTAACACATACTTAGTATTTATGTACATACTTATTTACATAAACATACATTTATAACAAAATCACACCAACATTATAAATTGTATACCTGCAAAACAGGATTTACATTTAACCATAACACAAACACAAGAATGATATATATACATACATTTACTCCGACTTCTATAAACACACAATTATGTATATGTGTTTCTTTATTAAAATACAAAGGAAAATAAAAATTGTATAAAGTATTTTATGAAGTGTTTGCTGAAAGTAAAAGTTTAAATAACTAACAAGCACTTATATAGACATATAAAGGCATATAAGTGAACATACTTACACATACACACTCTCACATACTTATATAATTATGTAGAAAAAATATATGTTTAAAACTGTACATGGACACATAACTCTATAGAGCTGGTATGTTGTTTTTTAGAATTGTAAGAGTTTATAAAACAAACACTGCTCTTGTTAAGTAGTCATTTCACACATGTCAGTTTGATGAAAAAATAAAATGTTACTACTCATACTGGCTGGTATAAACTCATTCATAAAAACACACACACAAAAGCATACGCACACACACATACATCTATCCACCTATACCCAAAGGTAGTTGTTAGTTATTGTGTTGAATATTTTTTATTATTGTTTATTATTTATGAACAAGCCATAGACAAGTGTTGAACTTATGTTCACTTTTATATGTATATGTAGCAACACAAACATATATAATCTTGTATGAGTTGAGGTGCTTTATTTTCATTTCAAGTGTTAACAAGTTAAATAATGGCAATGAATAGGAAGAAAACTGAATAGAAAAAGAAAACAACGTATGTTTAAATAATGCTGTAGAAAAGATGTGAACAAAAATATATATTCTTAACCATAAAATGCTATTTTTAAATATTGTTTTAACATATTAAGATATTATTTACTTTTCAAAATAGCATCTTTGTCAGCTAAGGCAGAAACTAAACCGCCACCACATTTACTATACTAGTGAGTGGTAAATCGATTTCGATTATGGTCGAAAATCGATTCTCTTTGTCAAAAAACGATTATTTTGTGGTCGATTAATATGAGCCAGTTTTATTATGAAAACGACCTTTAGCCTTCGATTAATCGAAAAATCAACCCCGCACTGTGAAGTATTTTTTTTTTTTTTTTGTACAAATAAATTGTTAAAATTTCAATGGAAAATGGAAAAATAAATACAAGTTTTTTGTGTGTTTCCGTTATATCCGTAGACTACCAATTTCTTGCGCACTCATTTTCCATTTCGATCCCACGAATACCCTGTTACCCAGACAAGTCTAAGAAGTATTGAATAGACATTACAACTTCACTACGAACGAATTCTACTCCTTAATTGCGGCATTACTGTTCATGTATTATTTTATGAAATTTAATATTAACTTCCTATATTTTTACAAAATACTTGTATCTGAATTCTATGATTCTAAACTTAAGACATTTATTGACTTTATTAGATTGATCTGCGGAAGTAGTTAAAAATAAATAGATCAGTTCGTTTTATTATAGGTTCGTTCTTTTACTTTTCCAGTAAAATCCAATAAACTGAGTAAAATTTTACTCTCAAAAAGCTCGTAAACAAAAAAGTATGCAAATGGAAATATTGTAAAATCCAGTAAAAGCAAAAAAAAAAAAAGAAAAAACAACAGTTTTTATGGATTTTTTCCTTTTTCTTTTGGATTTTAAGAGTTTATATGGTGTAGCTTTCTGCTAACATATTGCCAGGGTGTACATCCAAAAGAAGCCTCCTTCGCAAATCATACACTTGATGTACACCTTCGTGTAGAAAGTTAGAGTTTCCGAATTCAGCTTTCTGAATTCAATGGCCTCCACCAATATCAATCTCAGTTTTTTGTGGTACAGCATCAAATACAATCTTATAAAAATAGGTCAACAAAATCGTTTGCATGTGACAAATGTAAGCCTCGAAAAACCGTAACAAAAACGCGCCTGACTGTACTTAAGAAATAATTATGGTGACACGAGATTTGTTCCTACTTTGCGAATCTAATCTAATAAGAAAACTTAATTTTTCATTTTGGTATAAATATATTTATTGTTCTTAATGTACTTTTAGTAAAATTTGAATGCAAATATATATATATATATATATATATATATATATATATATATATATATATATTAAATTTTTCGAACATTTTTTTTCATTGCTTACATTTGTTTACTTTTTGGAATCTTATGATTTACTGGATTTTGAAGCAAAAAGAAAACCAGTAAAAAATACTCATTTTTTTAACTGTAATTTTTCTCTTTCAATTTATTCCAATTTACTGTATCTTGGATACACGAACGCAAATCCAGTAAAAGTTTTTACTGGACAGTAAAAATTTTTGGGTAAACGAACGCACTTTATCTTTTGATCTTCTTCGAACAGTGATATGACTCATGTATTCACTGCCAAAATGTTTATTTAAAATAGTATTCACTCTGGTTTTTTTGTCTAATATATCGACTGATATACATATTTAAACTACTAATGGTCCTTTAAAATATAATTTAATTTTAATTAATTTTTTATTAATTTCATAAATAATAATCGATTAAAAAATCGATTATGGGGTTCGATTAATCGACCAAAAAATCGAAATTAAAAAATTTGATCGAAAAATCGAAAAACGATTATTAACTTTTCATACCATTCACTATACCATACATTTTATACATTCAATTGCAGAAAATGCGAAAAACCATAAACTATTTTGAATGGTTTATATGAATAAATATTTAAACTATGAAAGATTATGTTTTCAAACGCTAATATATTTCAATGAGAAATTTGTTATATCTTAAATATGTTTAAATAATATTAAATACTATATATTGAATATTCCAAGAATTAATGCTTAATTTTTTATTCTTTGATTATATTTTAATATAATTTTTGTTCTATTTATGTTCAGGAATTATATTAGCATAGCTTTACCTTTTTTTATTTATAAAATTATATCGAAAAAATTTTGTTTAAAAATTAACGAAATGACTATTTGTGAAAAAATATATAATATATACACAGAGAAAAAAGAAATCATGAATTAAATTTTTTTCATAAATATTATGAATCGAACATGTCTTTTTCTCAAACTTTTTTCATAAAAAATAAAATATTTTCATAGATATTATTAAATTGTACAAATTAACTTTTTAACGTCTTTACGTTTTTGTGATTCGGTATAGAATGATTTATTTAAAATCTTCTTGATTATAAATAACATAGTTTCATTATAAAAAAGTGCTGACTTAGATCTGCACTTTTTTAGAAAAATTTAATGGATTGACCAATAAATCAATTTACTAAAAAATATAAATATTTTATTTCATATTTAGCATTTTAAAACAATTCTTACACAATGCAATGTGTGCATTGGGTGTAATTTTACACGGCAATATTAGCATAAGTCTGGGTATTCACTTAGCGTAGTTAACTTACATAATTTTAGCTATATTGCAAAAAAAAACTCGATTAATTTTGGTTTAACTTTATAATTTTTCATTGCAAAAGCTAAATATATGTAAATGTTAAGAATTTTCCAAGAAAGATCTGTACAAAATAATAATTGAAAATTTGAATAGTTTTATTGTCATTCTTTTTTTACAAATCAACATACAAAAAAAAATTAAATTTTAAATATTAATTAAAAAAGTTTCAAAATACAAAATAGTTAACAAACATTTGAGCCTTACAAATCATTAATAAAATACTTGTATTCAAAAAACAATTATTAGCAACGACTGTTTTTTCTCTACGTAGGGAATGCTTTTCAGTTTTACTTTCATTTTTATTGTTAGTTTTCGACTTGTTCGAATACATTATTCGTATACTTTTTTTATTTTGTAGATTTTTGAATATAAAAAAGGATTTATTGGAAAATGAGGTTCAGATTTTAGCTTAGCTATATGCATGTTCAGTTCAAATATATAAATAGTAAGGCTTTTATTTAGTTTTTGTTATTTAAAATTAATGGTATTTGAGTGAAGAATATTTTATGATAAAATCAATATCACTATTTTGCAATTTATTTTATTAATTTTTTGTTATTGTGATTTTGTTATTTTAGAAAAATATTATGAATTTTATGCAAAAACATGAGTGAAACATTTAGGAAAATTGAAAAATAAGGTTAGTATATAGACAATATAATGGTCTCTTAATCCAAGGATACCTATATGCGGCTATTTTATTTTTAGGTATATAACTGAAATAAATTGTAATTAAAACTAAGCCATTTATAGGAAAGTATGTCGGTTGGCAGTGGGGTATCCTCTTCAGGCTACATTCTGAAGTTAAAAAAATAGTTAGAATAAAATACAAATTTTGTTCTTATATGGACTAAGTCTAAGAAAAAAATCCTTATAATAGGTTTAAAGTAGGTGCAAAGCTACTTTAAATTTTTTGTATTTAACAATAGTTTACAAATGTTAGTTTAAGCTAACAATTGTTTTTGAATACATTTTAATAAAATTTTGCCTAACAATGCTTTTTTGAATACGATCATTATTAGTATTTAAGAAATTATTCTTAAATATTATCAACTGAAATCAATAACAGTAAATTTTTATGTATTTATATAAAAACTTTTTTCCGTGTATTTTGCATATTTCTCTTTTTACATTTATTTTAACTATTTTTTTACGAAATGAATAGTAATAAATCTAAAATCCATTAAATTAATTTAAAAGGTCTTTTTTGTTTGCAAAATCAATGAATTTTATTTGTACGTTTTAGTTTTTATCTAATATTTTGTAATGTATTTTTAAACAATTGTTTTATATAGATTCCAATATATGCGAATTCATTGAACTTTGTAATATTTTAAAATAGTTTTAAATTTTTACAACATAAAGGCCGTGCATAAGTATAAAAATAAAAATACTAGTAAATGTATATTAAATGAAATAAATACATGTATTGCGGTTAAATGTATCTATGTGAAATTTGGCATATCAATTCGTGCTTATATACAGCTCACTTGATCCGAATTTTGATGAAAGCGTAAAAAATATAAAACATTTATAAACATCCATTACTACTACTGTTCTATAAAAATACATTTTTAAGTTTCTTTTAATAGCAAAATTTATAATGTTCTGCTCTGAATTTATTGAGATACTTTGCATACAGATAGATGCTTAATAATTCTTAACAAATATCGGAAAAAGTTAAAAAAGCGATCAAGTTTTATGATTTTATGAAGCTTTTATCGTCTGCATTAGAATTTATTGGTTTATTAGTTTATACACCCTTTACCCCTCCATGTTTCATACGTAGTAAAGCACGTGAATATTTATTATCATAGATATAATTTACAAATTCTTAAATATTTCAAAATTTTTCGGATTGTGATTTTGTAATCACAATTTCTAGCATATCGAAGGCTTTTATTCAGAAAGGGCTATCTGCAAAACTTCAGTTCTTCAGGAAAAGCATAAGAACTGCTTCTTTAGCTCATTTTTGAATATTTTATAATCCGTTTTCTATAGATTTATTAATAATACATCCAATAAATCTCACACATAAAAATAAATTTTTTAATCCCATTATTTGCTGAGTTATGATATATTACACTTTTCTTTCGGGTAGCCCATTTTATTTATCGAAAACTGAAAGTGTAAAAGACAGTTTTTTTTTTGTCAAAATTATACAACATTAAATTTAATAAAATATTTAATTTTACAAATCAGGAGGTAATAAAAGCGAATATGTTCATATTTCAAATTATGAATAAATATTGCAAATAGAATTTGCATGAAAAATAATCGAAAACAATTTTCTCAGAAAAAAAAATATTAAAACAATTTTAATTTAATTTCTTATCAACAACTTAATTTTAATTTAAATTAATTTTTTATCTACAACTTAATTGTGACTAAAGCATTCAAAAACGCTGTTTATAAAGTTTCAATATTATAATCTTTTGAAAATAAAATAAAAATATTTAGGTATATCTTTTTCCTAAAAAAAACATGTTTTGTAGCTAGTCCAAAAATAAATATAAAAACAAAAATATAAAAAACTAAGTTTTCTTTTCAAAGTGTATATCACTGATAAATGACACGAAAACAAAGTATTTGAGGTCAAAAATAATATTTTTGGAAATCTCCAGATAGTTCTTATTAAATATATCGATATACAAATATATTATAAATAAAAAGATTAATTTTTATATAAAGTATTTAGTATATTCGTGCTACTAATTGACCTTGTAATGAAATATTAATTTCAAGTATTTGCGTACATTTATTTGTGTTTATTTGGTTTAATTTCGGACTATAATTATGAAAATTAGTCAATATTGATAAAGATTTACATATTAAGAACAATTAATGAAAATTTTGCTTATTGCAATTAGATTTAAATTGAATCATATAAATTTAATATTTCCAAAAATGTATACTTTTTTAGTATAAATTTTCTTGAAATATATATATTAACCTTTGAAGTAAATCTATTTAATGATGGTCACCTTATCACAAGTTAGTCGTTTATTTTATTTTTTGCTTTATAAAGCTTTATAAGCTAATCCTTATTTTAATATTTGTTTTATTTGACTTCACTTACTCTTTTCTTAACGAGAGTCAGTGAAATAAGAAATTAAATACAAGTATAAAATATCTTCGATTGAAATTAGAGATGGTGAAGATATTTTTTCACTAAAAATTATCTTTTCGCTTAAAAATGTATTTCTTTAAAAAATCGGATTTTTCACTTTAGAGGGCATTTTTCACTATAAGTTCTATTTTTAACTAAAAACTCGATTTTTCACTATAACATCAGAATTTGCGATTCATCAATAAGTGAAATTAATAAAAAAACAATATTATTTCATTTAATAAATAAAACTCGAAACATCAGTCGAGTTGTTAATAGCTGTTCAAAGGATTAAATTTAATTTTTATTTTTAATCTTTTGCATTAAGTGAGAATTATATTAAGAAATTATAGCAGACAATTCATATTTCTAGTAAAGTTTGAATGATTATAACATACACCATCATAATTGTTTAGGGTATTATGCGTTTGTGGTTATTTTTCTAATGCACATAAAGAATTATCCAACACGATTGTTTTGATTCTTTTGATCTTTTGATACAGAATTACTTTTCTAAGCTGATTTAACAATGTCTGTCTGTATGGTTGACTGGTCGGCTGGTCAACTGGCTGTCCATGTAAACCTTATGAATAAAGTACAGGTAGCAATTTAAAATAAAAGATGGACCTTTACAATACAGGGTGGAGGCCTAGTGAAATTGGTTAAGATTATTTCACCTAGCCCCCATACAATTGGACCATAGGAATAGGGATTTTGAAGATCATAAATTCCTTTTATATAGCAATATTTTAATGAAATTTGGCACGAGTTAGTTACATATATGTAGTAATCACACTGCCAAAATCTTGTAAGAATTGGCCAATCATTGATTAGAGCTCCCATATAAACTCCTCTTCCAAAAATCACTTTAACGTATATAAATTCTATAGAAATGTTAGTATGACATTAATATTTGTTCCAAATAAGTATTATATAATTAAAAATCACAATGCCAAATTTTGTGAGAATCAGCCAATAGTTGATTATAGCTCCCATATAAGGTCCACATCCGGAATCACCCATAGGTATATAAATCTCATATAAATCATATCAACATAATATGATGCATATGTATGTATTTAATCACTAACACGTTTATAAGTCCACAGGTCCCATATAAGATCCCTCCCCAAATTTTTATGAACATACACTATGAAGCAGAATATCTTATGGTCGGGCTTGACCGACTATATCTGTCTTACTTGTTTTGGATTCTTTTTGGAAACTAATCTGAAGCTATTCAGAATATTATTTATAATTGCGATACATATTATTAAATTTTTATTTTAAATATAGAAACTCCAGATTATTATGTTAATTTTCTGATAAACCCTCGTATACATTTTAATATGCAACACAATAGCAATTTGTGGTCTTTTATATTCTTTAATGCTTTTTAAATGCCTTTATCTTTCTATTACTTTCATAGTTGTTGTTTTTGTTGTTATTGTTTTTGTTATGATACTTATTGTTACTGTATATACGTATTTGTTATTTCATTTTTATTATGGTACTCTGGTACAATTGAGTCAAGAAATTAAACTATTACTATAGTTTTTGTGGTTTAACTTTTGTGTTTTACTTTATTAAATCACACAAGAAAAGTCAATTACATGCAGATGTCCATACGAAATCCAACAGAATGGCAACAAATGGAGCTGTAGCAGCAGTAGTAACAACAAAAATAAAAGTAAAATTAATATCAATTGAAGAGGCAGCAGCAGTCAAACTGATACAGAGAAATGAAATGGGAAATTTGCTGTAAACGTAGTAATTGAGCCAGAAACAGAAATATAATCAACATATTTACCAGCATATACAAACATATATAAGTTATAAAAACTACAAATAAAACAGTTAAAATTTTTGAGGCATACAATTAAAGAAACACACATAGACTTGCACATTTTAAATAAAACATATGTAAAGCATGTAAACGAAAATTTTTTTACTGTAAATACTTAAGTACCTGTAAGGAATATCAAAAAATTTTACACTTTTATAACACTACATACTCCATAGAATACAAATATGTTTTCTGTTTAAAGTTATCAATCACCGAAAGAATATAAGAAATGTAAAAATTCAGAAAAAGAAATTTTATATACTCTTTTAACACCATTTTTTTAAGAACTTTTGTAAATTTCTTATAACATATAAAAAATATTTACATTTTTCTTACAGTTTACACGTTCTTTTGACATTATGTGAACAACAGATATAAAATTTTTTTACAGGGTTTAACTCTTATTAATTTTTTATGTTGTTATTGTTCTTCCTTGATGTATCATTTAAAGAAATTATCATTGCTAAACTAACTTTTTTCGCCTCGAAGATGGTTGAAGCAGGGTTCAAAAAAATTCTCTCAAAATAAATTTTATATTATATTACAGTTTTCAAGTTTATTAATCAACGGTTTGAATTTAATAAAAAAATACATAACACGTTTATAATTTTCGGAATTTGCAGATTCAAAAAAGTGTTCAATCTATATAAGGTTAACGAAGGTTTTTTAAAGATATTTTTAAGAATCAGATGTATTCTAGCCTTTTTTAATACTATATAAAATATAAAATGTAAATTTTTTTTGTGTACATTCTTTATGTATGTAAAAAAGTGAATATGTTTGAGAGAGAAAGGTTTTAAATTTGTTATGCAAATGCCTATTGGCCCTTGATTGTATTTGAGTGTGTCTGTATAAATATTTATCAAAATTATTACAAAAAAATTACACATCGGTTCAGTGAACTTTTATTTCAAATGAATAATACTTCAGTTTTCTTTTGTGATTGTACACTTTTTGTTTTTTGCAAATTTAACCAAAATTTTATTAGAACTTTGTTTTAAGCAAGTGAATTCATTATGCACTATATAAATGAATTTTCAATATAAATTATAACAAAACACATAAATAAACGAAATGTTTTGCTAAATAATATCTATTTAGAACTTATTGACTCTTTGTACCATAGTTAAAACTTGAAAGCAAAATAATTTATAAAAAATGGCACTTTATGTACCATAACAACCATAATTCCAGAAATAAATTTCTAAAATATTTTTCCTTTCAGGACCTTTACTGTTATTAGCCCATAACTAAAGTTTGGTGTTTCCCGCAATATTTCTTTTCCTGAGAAACTGGAACGAAAAAAATGGCCACGATTTCTTATAAAGAAAATTATAATTATTTTTTTTTTTATTAAACAAAACAAAGTAAAACATTATAAATCATACCGAATCAACGAAAGATGAAATACTATAAAAGTGTAGACTATTTCTAAGATTCAAAAAATTTTTAAATATTTTATACAAATAAAATTACTATCTTTCGCAATTTATGTTAAAAACTGCGTTATAGATTTTTACGTTATTGTGTTTTTGATGCTAGAACTTTTCAAAAATATTCAGTAATCTATTGGATAAATTTCATCATAAATAGCTTTCCATTTATTTCCACTTTATTTCCCTAACTTACATTATTATCTTTTTTACAAATTCTTACTAAATTAAACATAAATCTGGAAAATACTAAAAATTTATTCGTAGCAATCATAGTGTTCAGAAATCTGATAAATATATTTTCACATATGCATGAATACAACATGAGAATAAACCAATTAATATTTTTATAATAGTGAGTATTTTCGAAGTTCAACTTATTTAATATTCATTTACACAAAACTATAATAAAACTAAAGTATCTAAAATTTGAACATGACAAAAATCAAGTTGATTTAAAATTTGTAAGTAAAATAAATTTGTTAAAACATAGATAAAGAAAAACAAATATATATAAATATAAATATATATATATATATATATATATATATATAACCATATATATATATAAATATATATATATATATACATATATATATATATATATATATATATATATATATATATATATATATATATATATATATATATAGTGTTTTATTAGTTTCATATCAAAAGCTATTTTCAAGTCATTCTTAGGCCTAAAAATAAATTAATTTTTAAGAGAAAATATTTAAAAAATTTTGCTTGATATATATATATATATATATAGTGTGTTATTCTTAAATATATGTTAAGCCTAAAAACAGAAATACAAGGATATTTAATAATTCGGTTTAAAAAAATTGATAATGAATACATTTCCCAGTTTATCAATAAATTTCTCTTTTTGTTTACTAAGTATTTATTTATTTCCAAACCTCTGACATTAGAGAAGAAGTTTAATTTCACGTCATTAAAGCACTTTAGTTCCGGTTGTCCTGCTTTCCATTTGAAACTACGAATAAGTTACAATTTTAAATGTAACTTTTTAATAATGGAACGTTTCCACCAAAGTGTGAAGATAATTGATATAATTACACTTTTATTTACTTTCGACCTCTATATAAATTCTTAAAATATTTATTAAATTTCGGAATGTCTTATGATAATATAAAAAGAAGTTTAACTAAACACAAGATTTAAAATTTTTGTTTAAGTCTTCGCGGATCTTTTGTGGGTCGTAGACCCCTATTTGAGAACCGTTGCTATAAAATTTTAAAACAAAAAGAATGTTTAATTTTCCGTTTTTTTTTTTTTGGAAAAATTTTAAAAAAATCACTGTAGTTCCCGAGTTTTCCCGTCTGGGAATTTCCGGGCCCCGAACCCTAATCATAACCTTAAATTTCCTTGAGAATTTTTGAACTTACTAATAAAATTCTTCTGAACATAATTACCTCACTGTTTACCAAAATGATTAATATCTTTTGATTTGAAATTGATAGCTTTTTGAATCTATAATTGAAAAACATCTCATATAAATTACACATTTTTTCAAACCATACAAAAATAAGTCTTAGCAATTTTCTCTATGTAATAACATTTTGTATTATTTTTCAAAGAAATTGTTGCACTTTCTGCAATCCTTAACACTTTGTATTGGCCATAAATCTGAAAGCAAAATATATATACATAAATATATCCAGTAAATAAACAACAAGTGCAGCTTCACTAACAACAATAACAACGACCACATATTTGTGTACAATTGAAATGTTCATATGTTAAACAGGAAACGGACGAAGGAGCAGTTTACAAAAACTAAAAACTAAAAATAAAAAGAAATAAAAAACAATAAAAATGCATAAAACAACAAGAAACCATTTATGGTTAAGCTAAAATGTTCAACACAAGTTGCAAATAACAAAACGAAACACGAAACAAATAAAAAGAGGATATAAGAACGTATAAAAAATAATAATGGCAAATAGCAACAAAACCATAATAAAAATGTCAAATAAATAAAACAAAGATTTATGGAAATGATACAAATACCAAAGCCAAGCAAAAAAATAAAAGATGCAAGTGGAAATTATTTAGCAGCAAAATATTTATATTATTTGCGGTCCTGGGGAAAAAAATATCATGAAAAAATCACAACTTTAATAAATCTTGGCATTTTTTGAAAGATTTTAAATTCTCAACTAAATATTTGCTTCTGCTGATGTCCTTTTTTAAGCCATTCAATATGTGGTTGGTTGCATGTTTGTGTTTATGTCTTAAACACTTGTTTAAGTTACTGTCTAAAAGGTTGGCACAAACAAGCTTTGACAAAACACCATGTTGCTGTCTCAATACGTACGATCACTTTAAATTCTAATTTGCGTTTGGAGAAGTGTTTGTGAAGTTTATAAGGGTGCATGTCGTTTTTATGTGTGTGCACATTTTAATTTGTGTGGGTGTTTTGTTTTCTTCTTTTTCCTACGTGTGGGTGAGTGTATTTTTCTTTTTCTTGAACTCAACTAACACATAATAGCTCTGTAAAAACAACAATTTGGAAAAATTTTCATTTCCCAAGTCTTGTATAAGTTTTGTGGTATTAATGCAGCCTGACTACTAATACATACTGATGTTGCTGCTATTTCCTCACTCATTCCATTTTTATCATTTTATCATTTTGTTTGGCTTTAAAGATGCATGCACTTAGTTGCTTACTACTACTACGCAAAAGGTGAGTATATGTGTGACTTCTAATTTGTAAAAGAAGAAAATTTTCATGTAAGGTTATGACTCTCTATGTCTTCACAATAACAAAACGAAAAGTACAATTCATATCGTAAAACTAATGTATGTATGAATGTATGTATGTATGTAATAATGTATGTATGTATGCATGTATATACTTATGTACGTGTGTACGTACGTATGTACGTAGGTAAGTATTTTACGCCTTAATGAGTGTTTGTGTGTATCTAAAAGCTTTAGTTTTCTTTTGTAGGTGTAAGTATTGTTTGCTGTTGCAGTTTACGTTTTTGCACTGTAATCGGATACGAAAAGTAATTTTTCATAGAAACATGTATTGTTTGCTAATGCAGACACTGACACACACACACATACGTATCAATGGACAAATAACTAATAATAAAAACTGTGACATTAAGTGAAGCTAGCCAAAAAAAAAAAAAATTAGGACTGTAGTGGAAATGGGTTTAAAAATTGTTTTACTTAATAATTTCTAAGCAGTTGCTATGTGATCAATTCAGGTTTCAGAATGAATATCGATTTTTATACAAAGAGCTTAAAATTATTTACAATGAAAGTTTGGGATCACTTATCGAGGACTTATATTCAAAAAGAGCTATTCGCAGATTTTCAAAAGGTTTTTTTCGCATCAAACTATTTAGTTTTGCATTTTTAATTTATGTTATTAATTTTAAAGCCAAAAGTTATTTTTAACATTATGTTTTTCACTTTTTGTTATTGTAACTACAATTTAAGAACAACATAGTATCATTGCAATATATGGTCACAGCTAAAAATTTATATAATTATAAATAATAATTTTTATGATTCCATTTTATCATATTGTGTCCACTTGTGTTCGCTTTTTTGTGATATGATTCGAGTTTTTCATATTATTATATAATCTTACTACATTATTATCATTATTATCCAATTCTACCATATTAGTGTTCTATTCCATCATATTATCACATCTTATCATATTATTATCCAAGCTTATTATTATCAAAATTACTATTTTCAGAAATTGTTTATTGAGTCGTAATTTTTAATATCATATATTAATATTAATATTGTGCATAACACAAGATAGTTTTTTTAAAGCCTTTAATAGTAGTTAATCAATATATTATATTACTCGAATCACACCAAATATCAGTAATACCAAGTTAGCCCTTTTCGGGCTAGATTTAGCCTCTTTTTAGTAGTCCAAAGGGCGAAAAATATTTTTTAACCCAAAACTAAAAAACATGCACTTTTGACAATTTTCGTTTAGTCCTTTTAGCTCGTTTTTTTTGAGTAATTTTTTTTTAATGTTAATATTAATTTTGCTCAGTTTTTTTTTTTTGACAGATTAAATAATATTTCTTTTCATGATTTCAATATTTTTGCGAATAACATTAAAAGTTCAGTCCCAATTTTTAAAATGATCTTAACAAATTTTAGAGAAACTTATTTTTGGAAAACTATCTTCCACAAATAGAATTGTTTGAATAAAAATATATTTAATAAAAACTCTATAACCGGTATTTTAATTTACTCAGATTGTTACTCGTATTAATATTTTAAAATGTAGTATATAAGAAATATTGATTCGTTTTAGAAATTTTTATATTTTTTTTCTACTTTTCAAGAAAAGTTTAATTTTCTGCGCTTTTTCACCAAACATGCCTTGATTATACAAAAAAACTATTATGTTTTTAATTTAGTCCTTTTAATACTTTTTTCAAGCATTTCTGCGCGCTTATGTTTGCCAAATGTAACAAAACCTTGTCTACTTATATTAATTTATGAATAAACTAAATGATAATTATAAGGTGGAAAACAAAACTTTAAAAACAAAATATGTTCAAAAACAAACAAGTTATGAATTTTTCAACCATGTTTGTAAAAATCATATTTTATTGTTATGAGAATAACAATAAGTAGCAAAATTGTGTAAAGAAAGAATTTTGCGGAGTCAAAAGTTATAGGCATTTAAATTTGAACATTGAAAAGAGTGGTTATATACAAATTTTCTTAAGTAACATGTATAATATTTATATCTTTTTCTGAAAGATTACTGAATACAATATATTTTATCGAAAAACAAATCAAACGTAATTGATTTTTGCGAGAATCAAAGTTTCCCAAAATTTACCTACTTTTCCAACAAATTTCGATTTATACTTAATGTGTTTTTCTTTTAATATAAATTTGTATTCTCCGATATCGATTGGATTTATAGCAAAAAAAGGAATAAATACTTTTTTTTGAAGTTTTTTCCTAATTGCGGGATTTCTGTTGATAAATCTAAAAACATGAATAACGCTTGAAATTGATCATCAAAAAATATACTCAGATGTAAAATTTTATTCAAAAATATTGTTATTGTTAACAAAAATTTTCTTTGATATATAACATTCCTTTACCTTTACACGTGTCAAAATTAGCGATCAAAATCAATAAAGATCGTAGAAAAAATTATTCATATAGTTAGCGTCTTTACAATAAGTAAGTAACGTGGTAATGTATTTCGTTAATAAATATTTTGGAACAGATACTATATTTTCAGTACATGTATATGACAGATAAATTGAGACAGGTGTATTTTACCTGTAATACCGTAGTTATTAATATTTGATGTGAGTAAAATATTACATGAACTCTTAAAATACCTAAACAAATAATATTTTTTAATTAATAAGAATTAGCTTAATTAAAAAAAATAATTTTAGTTAATAATCTATATTTAAAAATTATGGTAAATCATTATAGTGGCTTAATTTAGTAAAATCATCATGAATGTTTTTATATGTCAAATCTCTGTAGCGAATTCATTGTTTCCTCATAGGAGAAAAGACATGTTCAGATGATAATATAAGATTATTAAAAATTCTTGATTTTGCGACAACCTGGAACATTTTCTTGAACTAAACTTGTGAACATATTTGAAATCTCGGTTCTTGGGGCTCTTCCGTAAGCATTCTTAAGGGAAGAATATTACGCTTATATTATTATATCTCCATGGCATAATATCTTATGTACTGATGGTGACAAAAATGTCTAAGGATACAAGGATACAAGTGTATAAAAGTGTTTTTTTTTAGCCAATTGGATCCAATTTGGTCCCGTTGAACTAATTCCCTGTAGGTCTATGCGGAGTAAACTTAAAATCGAATACACCCCTAATATCACTATATGAAATTTTATTAAAATCTGAAAAGCCATTCCGAAATTCTAGAATTATTTTCATCGCACAGCGTGCGATTTAAAAAATTATCAAACTGAATCACAAATCAACAACTCAACCACAATTGAGTTGTTGATATGAAATTTAATAAAATTTTAATCAGTTTGAAATCTTTTGCAACAATTTTTTACAATTGTTGTCGAATGCAATTTGGTTTTTTTCCAATATTAATTTATTATTTTGCTTAATAACATACTTATTATTTTACAGTTTGAAAGTTTAAAAATGGTTTTGCTAACCACTAAATTTTGCTTTTCAATCTTTTGCTTGGTGAGATATCATAGATTTAATATGTTGTCGAAATTTTACCAAAAATTTTATCTTTTGCCCTTTAGTTTTCGATAAATAAAACGGACTATCTGAACATCTTATACTACATTTTTAAAAATAAATTAAGAAAAAAGGCTATCTACCATAACTTGGCAAATAATTGAGTTAAGAGATTTATTTTTAAGTGTGAGGTTTAGTAGAAGTAATACTAATGAATCGTAGAAGGCCATATAGCAAATTATTGAAAAATAAATGAAATAAATAGTTTTTATGCTGTCCTGAATAATTGGTGTTTTGAAGATAGCTCTTTTTTTTAATATAAGCCCTCGTTATATTTTCAAGCATAAAAAGAGTTTTCCGAACGTATCCGTTTGCAGAACTTAAAATTATTTATAACGAAAGTTTGGGACATAATGATAGAACGGTTTTAATATTCGAAACTGACCGGATATACATACATGGTTGTTTATTTATAGCCCTATAAAACAATTATTTTTTTAATATTATGCATTCTTATATATAGATGATATTCTCCTATTCCCAGCAAAACTCACATAGGGAGAAGCATTATGAAAGAGAAAATCTACCCCTTCACCCCCCCAAACATAAATTTTTAATAAAGAACAATTAAAAAAAAGAAAAAAAAATACAAAAGAAAAAACATTCTATTAGATATATTTGAGATATTTTTAAAGAAAACAATAAATATAAACATTTTTAATCAAAAAGTAAAAGTTTTTAAGAGATTTATTTTAACTTTTCACAACGGGAAGGGAAGAATATTTTAGTTTCTTTTTTTTCTAGCTTTCAAAAATTATATTATTAAAATTAAACTTAATTTTAAAATAAAAATTCATGTTTCAATAAAAAAGTTTTTTTCTTTCGTAAGGTTTAGTTTTTTTAACTATCTATGGAAAATTTTTTAATTATTACTAGAATTAACCCGCTAATGCGTAAGCGGATTTACGGAACTTTATTTATTTAGATAGAACAAAATATGCTGCCAAAGTGAAAAAACCGAAAAATGAAACTATTACTCATGGAAACTGTAGTAATATTGGGGTCTTCAGAACTTAAAAAGCATACATCTCAATCGCACTTTCAAATGACGACTTAAATTTCTTGCATCCATATTTATATTAAAATAATGAATATCCGTAGATGTAAATAATAAAGTGTGTCAAAAAACCAACTACCAATGTATAGGTGTTACAGAATAAAAAAAATCTAATTTCACAAAAATGTATCCAATTTTTGGGTTGAAAGTAAAACTATTTAAATTTTATTCTTGCATTTCACCAAATACAGTGTTTTTCCATCAAAAAAATTCTAAGGTCGTTTCGAAATTTATATTTTTAATAAGTGTCATATTATTTTTTAGTCACGTTCAAGTATAGTTTTAGAAAATAAAATCATGATAAATATCGAAAATTTTTTAAAATAATAACATAAAAAAAATCCACCCCCAACCTGTCTAATCCTGATACCTTTTTTTGCTAAAAAAAAAAAATAATAATAATTCTTTTTTTATTCAAATAACTTTTTAAAAACTATTTTTGTATTGAAAATATGATTAAACATATGCATATGCAACCAATATTTCAATAAAGTAATAAGAGGGCGGATCAATAAGTCCGTGAATTTTCGAACTTCCCCCGTAGTTATATGAAATGCAGCACTATTCCCATCGAGTACCACCTGTTAATAGACTACTGCCACATTTGGAGCAAGTGTCGTCATTTACTTTACGTAAAAAATGGAATTTTCGGAAGTCCTTAAAATAGGCATTTGTTTGGTCAATAATTTCATCGTTGGAGCTGTATCTCTTTCCACCGAGCCATTTCTTTAGGTTTGGAAATAGGAAGTAGTCACTAGGGGCCAAATCCGGAGAATATATCAGATGAGGTACCAATTCGTAGCCCAATTCATAGATTCATGTCATTATCTTGATGAAAAAGAAATTTTTTCTTGGCCATATTGGATCGTTTTCTTTTTAAATCCTCATTAAATCAGCCTAATAAGTTGGCATAATATTCGCCGTTTATTTTTTTCCCCCTTTTGAAGGTAATCAATGTGAATTATCCCGTGTACATCCCAGAAAACTGTTGCCATCACCTTATTGGCCGAAAAACTTACCTTGGCCTTCTTCGGAGCAGGTTCACCCGGAGAAACCTATTGTTTAGACTGCTGCTTGGTCTCCGGAGTACAGCAATGGATCCATGTTTCATCCATAGTTACAAAACATCGCCACCACTTCTTACCATTGAAATCGATGGTGCAGAGTCCCCATAGTATTTATCGAGCTTTTCCTTGGTTTGATTGACAGTTTTTTTCGCAAAAACTATTTTTAATGAGCACTCGAAATTCAATTTTTTCCATTTTTAGAAAAATACACGAGGTTGTACGTTTTGAACAGCTGTTAAATGCAAAGTAAATGACGACACTGGTTCAAAATTTGACAGTAGTCTATTAACAGGTAGTACTTGATGGGAATAGTGTTGCATTTCATATAACTAAGAGGGAAGTTCGAAACGTCACGGACTTATTGATCCGCCCTCGTATATTTTTACTCATACGTCACGGTATTTCAAACTACGCACATATTTGCTCTGGTATATTAACATAATTTGTTTTCTATCGCAGAAATTATAATTAGATATTTCTTTTTATGTTTTTGACTCACCCATACTTTTTTCCATTTGGCTTCACATCACTAAACAGGTGGTTTAATTTATTTATTAATATTATAATTCTTTGAAGAAATATTACATAACAAAAGGCCCTTCAAAAAACTATGAAAACGATATATTTCTCTATTATTGAAACTATTAAAAGGCTTTAATATTTAATATAAACATATTTAAATAAGAGTACAACAATCGCGTGTCAAATTTAATAATGTCCAATGAACATGTAATTATTTAAACACGTACATAATAAATATATTAATTTTTCAGTAACATGCATGTTGTAAATTATTTCGTTTTATATTTTTTTCCCAGTTTAAGATCCTTATACAATACACAATACTGAAAAAAAACACATAACATGATAATTATCACTATTAGAGTAAATCGAAAATAATCAAAGTATGTAACAAAAACAACTTTAGAATTCCTGGTATAAATGTGAATTATTATTATTTATTTTTTTATTTCATTTTATTATTATTATTATTTTATATATGTGCTTGACAAAAAGAAGCAGACCCTTGAGAAATATATTGATATTACTTCAAAATTTTTTTATAATACAAACTGTGGCACTAATATGTTCAATTTTATATTCATTTTATTTGCGGTGCACGAATGTCGGAAAAATATATAAAAAATAGTTATAAAGTTCTTTTCTTTTTTTTTTCCTTAAAATTCTTGACATATATGTTAGGTTATTTTAAATATTTAACAAATGTTTAAAATTCTCATTGGTATTGAGTATAAAGAAAGCATTTATATCTTTTTTATTTTGCTTTGTTGTCATTTTATTTTTATTTAGAATATTTTCAGTTTTCTAAACAAATCTTTACCAAACTGTTTAGTCTTAAGGGAATAATATGTAGTTGCTGTTAAAGTTGATGCAAATCTGCTAGTGTTCAACACCAGCATTATTTAGCATAAGTGAGGTTATTGCCAGAGTATTAAAAGAATCTGGGAAATAAAATAAAAAAAGAACAATTTTGTTGGGGTAAATAAAATAAAAGTATATATTAATAAGAGAGTGTGTTAGGAATCTTATTTAGTTTTAATTTTACTCATTTATTATTTATATAAAAATCAATACTTATGTCAAAATGATTTTATACTTTGATATCTCCTTACGTGGGTAAAATAATCTTTTGTCTTTATATATTTCCTGAAATGTAATGAAAATAAACATAAGAAAAAAAAAAAACAAAAAAACAAAAGAAAAAAACGAAAAAAAATGAAAAGAAATACATAAACTTTTTGAATTGTTACAAAACAAAATTGTCTCCAAGTAGAAACAAAAATAACAGGAGTATAAGGAAAAAACTATAGAAAAACATAATATATCCCAAAAGGCCAACAACACCAACATCTTAGCAAAGGAGATAGTATAGAGATATTATAAAGAAAATTAAAAACAGAAAAGTTTATTATGCCGTTGGACATTTCAGAGAATTAATAAATGAAGTAGGTTAATTTGTTTTAAATAAAATTTAATTAAATTTATTGAAAATTTAATTAAAATTTAAAAATCTCACGAAATACAAAATATGAAATTATGGTAAAATCTTACTATATTTAAAGTTGTTAGTATTCAATTTGATTCTTACTTTTGTTAAAATTTCCCTGTTAGAGGTTTAAATAATTTTTCTTTAAAACATCCAAAATGGCTAATGATTATATTTCATCCCCCAAAGTATTTTTATATGTGTGTGCGTTTGCCTGTACCTACACATAGATAAATAGATGTTACATATGTATTCATATAAATTATTTATGTCGGTTGTTATTGGCGCCGTCATGGTAGTGTCATTGCCTTAACAATGTCGCTTTTCGATATGAATTTGTTTTTATTTGTGTCTGTATCAAAAACAAAAAATAAGATATGTGGCGACACTTTTTTTGGCGTCTGTTGCCAAACTAACAAGATTTTTTTTGTTTTACTTTGAAATCATACGTATTTTGAGTAGTTACTTTAATAAGTACATATTTTGTTTAAAAAATAAGGACGTGCAGAAAAAAACTTTAATATTCCTTTTAAAGTACTATGCAGTTAACTTTTTTAGTGCTTAATTCTGAAAAAAAAATTGTAATATTTGTTGGAACAAAAAAATATAGATTCTGGCAAAAAAAGTTTCGAAACCTTATTTTTTTCTTTTGAAAAGTATAAATAAATTTTTGATTAAAGAAATTTTGTTCCTCAAGGCAGATTTTTTTGGTGCATTTTGGTGGCATGTTTTTTCGGGCAAAAAAAGTTTATAGTTTTTTTTTAAACGAAATAGGTCTCAAAATTCACGTAATTTTGCATTCATTATATATACGTGAATTTAAAGACATATTTCGCGAAAAATTTATAAAATTGTTTAGCTGGTAAGTAACTAAAAATGAGTTTTAAAATATTTTTTAATAATCTTTTTTCGTATTCGGCTTACCATTGTTTGACGGATGTTGCCCACACTATACTTCTTAAAGAAGTTTCGCAAAAAAGAAATGTTCTTCGCAAAATATTTTATCTGCAAGTTCTAGCTTCATTTAGACTAGTTTTTATATAGTATATGCTACAGACAGTTTTTAAACCTTATCGCTTAAACTTTTTTATATAACTCCGCATAGATTTGCATTGTTCATGCTAATTTTTTTTTTTCATATATTTTTACATATTATGTAATTTGTTCATATTTTAGTATTTTTCGGCCATATTTAAACTAGTCCTGGTTATTAAGATTATTTATAAACGATTTTTTTTTCACACGGAATTAAGGAAACTCTTACTAATATTTCAGGTTCCATTTCTCTTTTATTTGCACTCTACCAATCAATAATTTTAATTAAATTAAAAAAATTACATCGTTTTTATAATAAAATACTGATACATTTTTAATTATATTTTCAGTGCTAAATTGATATAAACAAAATCTGTAGCCAATAAATCACAGTATGAATGCTTTATTTTATCTTGATGGTAATCGTGTTGTTGATTTTATCAACCAAATCCTTGACATGATTTTAATTAAGTACAAGAATGATTTTACAGTAAATGTTGTAAATAACAACAACAAATAAATAAAATTAACCTTGAATACAAAAACAAAGATATTAAAGAATTAAATTCGAAAACAAACAAGCAAACAAACAAAACAAACAACAAAAAAGAAAAATTAAATGAAAACTAGTAAGTTTTAATTAAAATCAGATAAAATACATATATATGTTTCTTATTTCATTTGAATTTGATTACTTACTTAATAGTAAGTAGATTTTAACTTAAATGATTTGTCTGTCATATCATTTTCATTTCAATTTTATGAGTAAAAAACATTTATGTGGTTTCGTTCTTAATTGAACATAAATCATGTTAAAAAATCTGATTTTATAAATCAAGTATTTTAGTGAAAAGACAAAAGATTTTATAAAACCACACATAAAGACACCAACAGAAACACTTAATTGCACACACCCACACACTTATGCATTTTATATATAAATACATACATACATACATACATACATACATAAACAAACAAAAAATATAAACATTTTTGAACAAGGAGAGACCACCTGTAGTGTCATGCTGTCAAGTAGAGACGGTTGTTGTAAAAACATTTATTGTTCTTCATATAAAAATGGGAAAAAAGTTATGAATAAATAAAAATAAATGTGTTTTTATCATTTATGTAAAAAAGCAGGAAATTAAATACTTTAAATTTAAATTATGGAATACTTTAAATTTAAATTATGGAATATACTATTAAATGATTCCACAAAAATATTAATATAATCTAGCCTTTTATACACTAAATTATCGAAAAAAAACTTTTATTTCGTATATTTTTATTAAAAAAAAAAGAAATATACAGGATAATATTTGTGCTTCAAAAGAACTAAACTGTTGGTTATTTATCCATTTTCGATAATTATAACAATCTTAGCATCGGTTTGTTACATCATAGTTTAGAATATATTGATCCTAATATTTTGGACTTAGCTAAAAATTTTATTATACTTTCATATAAAATCCAAAATATTCCAATTAAATTGTTAAGAGTAAATTTTAACAATATTTTGGTTTATTTATATTTAGTCGCACAATTTTGCATATTTCACACTTAACAGAAAAAAGTTGAATACATAGAGAAAACAGATTCGTTAAGGGAACCGAAATTTTGTCAATTGAATTCAGGAAGTTCTAAGAACTATCTCATGATTTGATTCGAATAACTGAATTTTAATGAAATTATATGGTACCTACTACCGATTTGAAACCAATTCGGTTGGAAACATTTAATCTATTGTGAATTACTAAAATGTAAATATTTTCCGTTTTTAAATAATTTTATTTAAAATCAAAAAGGAAAACAATTTTTTATAAAAAAAAAACGAAATTTCTTGACTCTTGGCGGTTTGATTCTCTTTTCTTGATTCCATGTTCATTATGTGTTATCGTCCTTAGTTCATAGCATAGCATTACTTGACTACCACAAATGAATTATTTTACCTTGAAAAGAATAGAAAAGTAAAACAAAACCATTCATTGTAGAAAACAAAACCGAAATCTTTTTGGGACACAATATTACCTTTTGGCTTAAAGTCGTAGATATCTAACTTTTGATTAATTTAAATTTTCATCACGATGTTTCAACGGAGCTAGATTTATATGACATAAACCCATATTCTGTTTAAGTTTAGCTACAAAATAAATAGGAAAATTTTGGAAATTTTAATGGTACATTCGTTATTTATAAATTATGGAGATATACTTATCTCTTTATATCTCTGGTTGCGATTTATATCGTGAAAATTCATTTTGTATTATTATAAAATTGTTTAAAATAATTTATTTTTTTTTTCTTTGCAAAATTATTTGAAAACGTCAAAAAATATTCTATCGTATTTTATTTATTATCGGTTTAATATATCATAATTGGACTGTTATTACAATTGAATTATTCGTTGTTTAATTTCAGTTATTGTTTACTGTGCCCGAATGCATAATTTTGTTTAAAAAATCTTTTTTAGTAATAAATTATTAATTAAAATGATAAATAATTGATACAAGGATACGCAAAGTGCCGTCTTAAATTTGGTTCACTATACTGAAATAATAAAATAAAATTGTGTCGTGTTCAATTCGGTGGTGCACGTCACTATGGCTTTTTTATACATGGAAAATAGCTTAAGTTCATCAACGTTTAATACTAAATATTAAATATCGGTTTAACTTATTCAAAATATAGAATGTTAACCGATTTCTAACCGACCTTTTTTCTGTGAGTATTTTAAACCCAGTGGAATTTTTAACTTAATTTGTTATAATTTGAGAGAAATTTTGTAATTTCCTAATATAATATATTTGCTTTGAATATTTTTATGTGCAAAAGGGAATGTCTTTTAGCAATTGCTAATAAAAATAAAATAATTTTTAGCACAAATACTACACAGAAAAAAAACAGATTCCTTCTGGCAACCGAATTTTTTGCGAATCAAATTTTTTTCGGCTCCCCGTACCATTCTTGATTCTATCACGGTTACTGAATGAATAATGTAGATGTTATATTTACCAAAAAGAAATTGATAAAGAAATTTTGAAGAATGTCGCAATGTTTGCCTCCCCCTGCAGTCACCGTGTGATAACATAACATAAATTACAGAGTGTCAAATTTGACTACCTCGAGTAAATAAAAGTTTCAAAAAATCGTAACTTCTATAAATCAACTCTGCAAATTGCTTGGCAAGATACAGAAATAATAAGCTTATCCGCCGAAGTTATCTCTTACAGTTAAAAAGATATTCACGCTTTAATTTTGAATTTTTGATTTTTGATTTTGATTATCTCAACTTGTCTAGAAAAATGAAAAATGTTCTCTGCACTATGGTATAAAAAAGGTAATGAATTTTGTTTTTTAAAAATAAGGATTTTTGAAGTTCACTTTTTGCAAGCATTAAAAATAAAAAGTAAATGTTGCCATATTTTGGAAAGGATGAGTACATTTTAACCAATACTTTAGAACCTCATTAAATACAGCTGAATTATCGGATGTTATTTTTAAAGTTTAAGAAGTTGTAGTTTTTATTTAAATAAGTGGCAAAAAGCGATTTAAAAGTAACAAAAAAATCTATGGGATATTAATGGTTAATATCAGAAAGTTGATTGTGAATTTTATATTTTTCAGAAAAAAAAAACAAATATGTAATTTGGAAATGTCCTCAATGTTTTTCTCGAATTTGAATTTTTTGGTAATATGATGTATAAATGTAAAAAATCTCGTAATACTGCTCCCAATTTCAACAAAGAGAGAGTAATATATATTTTCAAGAATTTTTCATATTTATGCATCAAGTATAAACAAGAGTAAAACAAAAGTTTTGCACAAATATCCCGCCTGAATGTTATCATGGCCATTAATATGTTAATATTAATATGGGCTGCTGGTAGGAATTTAAACCGACTTGTTGAATAATTTTAATTCTAAAATTATGTATGGTACCATTCTTTCGATTCAGATGGTGAATCTGAATATTAATTCATATATTCTGCACATAGTTTTGAAGTACATATGTAGTTATATAAAAATATTCATTCAAAAATTACAATGAATTTGATAGAAAGCACAAATAATTGTTAAAAGCAAAAAAATAATTATTTTGAATGATAAAACGTCTTTTTTTTGAGTTGGGGATTTTTTCAACAATTTTTTTTTTTTTAATTTTGGGGTTGGCTAAAAAAGTATCTGGAAGCTCTAGTAGTTTCGTCTGTTATATATAATTTTTTATTTTCTAATGGGAGTAAAAATTTGATCTTTTTATTAAAATGTGTAGTTATTTATTGGGTAAAATTTAAATAATATAGCGGTGAATTAACAAATGCAATTACTTACCACTACATCCTTAATTTTAAATAAATTTATATTAATCTTAACTTTATAACTACATACTTATTATGTGGTTATTATTATTATTATTTTTTTTATTTATGTTCGCTTTTTTGTTGATTTTAAAAGACATCTCTTTCTAACCTCAGACGTTTATTATTGAATTAAATTTATTTTTCGTTGAAATTAATGGAACCTACAAACAGTTTTTTGGGCAGCCATTGCTGACGAACTTTAGACATCGTTGGAATTAAAAAAAAACTTACATTTGAATCTTTACAAAAATGATTGCTGTTCATGCAGTTGAGAAATATGCAGCTCATTTTTGGCTCTTTTTTATTTTAGATTAAAGTTTAATAAATCAATTTTTTAAATAATAATGTAATTAAAAACATGTTTACCTTTTTTATAAATAGAAATACGAATTTACGTATGTTTTATTTTCTTTATCGTTACAATTAGAAAATAATTTATTTTTAAATTTTAAATTTCAAACTGAAAAGGACAAATATTACATAAATCTGGTAGCACTATTTTGGCAAACTGCCATAATCTTTAAGCATGTCAGAAAGTGATTTTAAATTAATGCAAAAAAAAATGGGACTAATTTCTTTTCTTTATATCATGCTTTGCACTTTGAAATTGGTATTGCAAATGGATATTAAAGAAAAATATAGTAGTATTTTTTGAATTTTTTCTCAAAGTTTTTAAAAAAGATTTTTTTTTCTTTACACATTTCAAATAACAAGGCTTCGTAAATAGTTAATAAATAAATTTTAATATCATATTCATATCATATATTTAGATAGATTTGAATGTAGGAGTGCAGATTTTATGAAAAATCTATTTTTTCTATTCTATTTTTTAAACGACCTTTTCAAATTGCATATTAGCATAATATTTTCCTACTGTTTCCTATGTAATGTATAAAATGAATATCAGTTTTTTCTTCCTCCAAATTTTGGAAATTTTTCAAAAATGAACGATATTTAATAAATTTAATCGATTACTACGAAACAACACGCGAAAGAGAAATTTTAAAAAGTGTTCAAAAAAGGAGATTAAAAAATAAAGTCGCCAAAAAAAAAGGTTTTTCGAAAAAAGGGCCCAACTGCTTCAATACCTAAAAAACTCTCTAAAATTTGTTTATTTGATAAAAACAAAAGTAAAAAGTATTGCATTTTAAGAAAAACTACTAAACTCAATTTTATTAATAATAAAATAATTTACTTATAATTATTTTTATAATTGCAAAAATAAAGATTTTTTTCACAAAAATTGTTAGCATTAAACCTCTGAACTATTGTACGAGGTCTATACCCAGACATACAAATTCCTGTCTAACAACTTTATGACTGAATGCATGGATTTACAAGTATTGGCCTTAATTCAGTTGGACAATTTATTTTTCATTAGTGATAATTTAGAAAAAAGATGTTCCACCGAAGCACTGCTATGAACAAAAGTAAAAATATAAATTAGGATATAAGCATTCATAAAATCTATTTTTTAATTTTCCTAATACGGTCAAAAGAGATTCGATATTTGATGCATTAAGTAGTTGTTCATAAACTTTATCATTAGCTTTAGTTTTTAACAATTTCAGTTCATTTATAAATTCTTCGGGGTCTTTATTTACATCATTATACTGTGAAACAATCTCAAAATAATTAATTAATTCGTTGGAATTAATATATAATAGGTCGAGATATTTCAAACAACTTAGTTTTTCATCATTTATTACATGATTTTTAAAAAATCGCCATTTAGTTCCATTTTAAAAAGAGTCCAAAAAAGTGACCAGGTGGCTGAAAAGGGGCAATTGGCGACTAAATTTGCCAAACGGTAACGCTGCGCGTCAGTACAATTGTGTGCTACGCATACGCATATATGGAAATGCACAGTAAAGTATTATAAAATGGTGAATTTAGTGAGATTTGACTTGATTTGTCAGTTTTGAGGCTATTATACTAGATTTTTAAAACAATCTATATATACACATTATATGAATTGGTAAATAGTCTACTTTTATACTCTTTTAATATTTTTTTTAGTCTTTGGAAAGCGGATGTAGTTTTGTTTAAAAAAACTATTATATTTTTCGTTCTTATTTTTTTATATTATTTTATTATTATTATTTTAAATGCCAAAAATTAGTTTGTAAGACTTTTTAAATGCTGGATGTAGGGGGCAAACCTAAATCAATTTAAAATTGCTTTATTAACCATTTAAGAATCCTTGAGTTTTGAAATATGTAAAGAAAAAAAATTTTTATTAAAAACTTTTAGAAAAAATTTAAAGAATAGTACTACGAGGATACATTTTTTCTTTTTGTTTAAATAGCCATTTTTCATATTAATTTCAGAGTGCAGATTTTGAACATTTTTCACGTCTAGATGAACTGAGGTAATCAAACAAAATTCTCAGCATTTTATTTCGGGATATATTGCAAAGAATATAAAAAATCTCTCATATACCTCATGATTTTATTCCCGAAAAACGAAATGAATCGAGACAAAATATCAAAATTCAAGCATAAGGATCTTTTTAACCGAAAGAGATAACTTAGATGATTAAGTTTATTTTTCTTTATCTTACCAAGCACTTTATAGAAATGTAAAAAGCTTTGAAATCGCACTTAATTTGCAGAACTTACGGATTTTTAAAGCTTTTACGTACTCGATGTAGTAAAATTTGATCCATGTAGCTTTTCTCATGTTATCACGGCGTAGCTGCGGAAGTTTTTTTTTTAAGAGCTTAATTCCTGCTCTACAACTCTTCCATACATTTCAATTCAATCCGACCTATAGGAGATACAAATTTATTATTTCTCTATGTTGCAAGGTGTTATGGAACAAACGAAAAATAAAATTTAGTATACATAATTAATGGTAATAAGTATGGATCTTTTAAACCGCTAAACTGATTTTGATGAAACTACGAAAATTGGTGGAGGAGGAGCGCGTTTTTAAGAATATTTTTGGCTGTATGATTAAGTAGATCTTTAATCTGCACCTCTGCGAAAATCGGTGTGCCAAAAACAGCCCTTCTCAGTTATGTGATGATATGATGGATAGAGATTTCAACCTTTTTCAATCGTACGCAATCTGAGCTGAGTGTATTGCTGTTAACTTCAAATCCGAAAATAAATGTGGAAAATTGCTGTCACAATTTTTTGCAAAACCTTTACAAACATATCGAACTATGTAATTTAATTCCCAGAAGTACCGAAATCAACAAAAAACTTTTTTTACAGGCTGAAAACTTAGAAGTTTTCTTCCAAAATTTATAATTTTTTTAATGCTAGATGTAGGGTGAACGTACAAAAATTTTCAACATTACACTTACACGTTTTCTTTAGGTGCAGAATTTCAGGAAATTTCAGAAAATATTCAATCTCTTTAACAAAATTTAAAAAAATAAAATATATAAGATTACGTTTTTGGCAAAAAAATTGTAATAGAATTGAGACAATTAAAAAAAATTTTATTTATCTTAATTCAAAAAATTATAGAGAATTTCACCAAATTTTTTAAAAAATTTAATAATATTTATTTTAATAGTTATGGGAAAAGTCAGGATAAAAATTAAATTAAATTTTTGAAATTAAATATCTTATAAACCATAAGAGATAATTTAGTACCGTAAAAGTTTGTAAAAGTTACAAGCTCCGGTATCTTTTTTAAGTTGGTCAATTTCGGCTGCAGACTCTAGGAAACAATATTCCGAAAATCTACTTTTTCCTCTAACGATGTTCCTAGCTTCATAAAAATCGGTTCAGCGGCTTAAAAGTTACATACTTATTACAATTTATTTTTCAAATGGCCCCACTATGCAGTGTGACAGTAAAAATATACTTTTGAAATGACTTAATGATCGTTATAGACCGCATTAAGTAGATCATTATGTCATTCTTAAAATTTTCGATAATGTGAAGTTATCGATAAAAGCGATTTTTCATGACTTGACGGAATAAAAAAAATATTTCTTTACCACCTTTTTATTTATTAACGCTTTTGTATAGAAAAGAAATCAAGCTTTTTAAATATAGATACATTTGTTTACATTATATCAACTTTTGCTGAAATATTGTATAAAATGTCTGCATTTTTTTTAACTTCTGCGGACTGTTTTTTTCTATTATTTTATATGAAACCCTATTGTTATGAAAATCTATTGTCTTCTAAATGCCTCAATTATTTATTTACAAAAAAAATTACATCATTGCTAACGAGTTCTCGTTTTTAACAAAAAAAAAAAAAAAAAAAAAAGGACTTAAATTATTTGTCACATAATACAAATTTTAAATAAATTTATAAAAAGATAGGGCTTCATATAAAATAATAGAAAAAGATGCCGCGGAAGTTGAAAAAATTGAAATAGAAATGAAAATCGAAAATATTTCAGCAAAAGTCCGTGTAATATGAATAAAAGTATATATATATATATATATTTAGAATGCTTAATTTCTCATCTATATTAAGTCGTAAAAAATGAAAAATTGGTAAAAAAATGAATTTGAAAATTTTTTTTATTTCGTCAATTCGTAAAAAATAATTCTTTTTATCGATAACTTCAGATTTTTGTGGGTGTGAAATAAAATTAAAAACTTATCTACTCAACTAGACCTACAGCCTACAATAGGTCATTTCAAAAGTATATCCAACTTTTTTTATCATTTGGTCGCATAGTGCAACTATTATTACTATTAAATGATTAAATGATCACAATAATATTCATTGAAAAAAAAATAATAACTTAAACCCTTTAGAAAATTCTGCGAGAAATTAACAGTTCTAATGATAAATGTCTGGATATAAAAATAAATAACAATTGAGAACTATTTGACTAATATTTAAAGAAATCATAAGAAATTAAACAATTTCAATAAAAATAATAAATAAACAAATTTTATATCAACAACAGTATTTAAAGAAAATAATGTTTAAAAAATAAATATTTTCGTTCTTAATGTGCACATATACCACAACTATGGCAACATGTTTTTTTTATTTTTTATTTTATTCTATTTATTTACTTATTTATTTATTTTTTATTTATTTATTTTTTATTTATTTATTTTTTATTTATTTATTTTTTATTTATTTATTTTTTTTTTTTTAATTTTGATTCAATTAGAGTCGCATAAGAATAATGCACAATTAAATTAAAAAAAATAATAATAATAATAACAACAATATTATTTTACTGTATTTTAAAAGCAACAGGAAATTCTTATAAAATTATGTAAATATATTTAAGAAATATGCGAAATATTTTCTTAGAGTTCCATACACACCGACATACGTAACAAATTATATGAATAAATAATGGGAAACTTATTGTGTTACAAAAATACGAGTACATACGTATACGTATGAGTGATATAAAAATTATATGTTCATATATTACGTAATATTTAAAGTGAAAAAGTTACTTTGCTCTAAAAAAGAAATTATTAATATTAAACAAATATTTCAGCATCATATATTGTTACGTAAACTGTACTTTTTGAATTTTTTAAATTTTTGATGTTGAAAAGTTTTTTATTTAAATTTAAATAAATTAAGAGAAACTATTTATAAAAAATTGCTGTTAATTAGTTGCTAAAAAATTTAGAAAATTTAAGTAAACTGATAAAAGAGTATTATTTTATACTTTCCATATTTTTTATTTAATTAATAAATTATGCAACAGCTGCATTATAAATGCAGCACCAGATGTCAATAATTACTACTGCTACTGCAGACAGCACAAATATGGAAAAATTTAAAGTGTTATCAGTGTTAAATGTTTAAACTAAAATATCTTAGGGTTCAGAATCAAGTGATTAAAGTGAAAATGAAGTGAAATGAAGATTAGAGATTTCATTAATAGAAATGACGTTTTTTTAGTTTAGGTCAAATTGAAGTTGATGAGAATAAGGGTCTGATTCAGTACAACAAGAAAATTGTTTAGAATTAAAATTTGTATGAAAAATACTCAAAAAATATTTGAAGAAATGAGTAATTTTCATACAAATTTTATTTTCAAACAATTTGATTGTCGTACTGAATCAGGCCATAAAACATGGGAGTTGTAATATTCAAATTATTTTTCCAAAGATACACAATTTAATATGGAATTTGCTAAGAGCATTTTTTAAAATTAATTTTTTACAGAATATTTAAATAAATACATTTAAAATATCTTTGCCCATATAATTACAAAGGATTTTGTGAAGTGAAATAACTTAACTGTCAGCGTTTGTATATTAATTTGATCGTCAATGGATTAACTGGGCTAAAGAAGTAATTTTTTCAATGATTTAATACAACACAAAGTCATAAAAGAATTTCTTTCTTTGAAATCCTAATAATATTAAATAATGCTTATGCCTAAAATTAAGAGTATTCGACTTCATATATTTCTAAAAATCCTCTAAAGTTGTATACGTTTAAATTAGCTTTAATGTGTTATTTTAATTTACTTAAAAATAATTAATTTTTCACACTTTTTTTCTGTTTACACCCTGTTAACATACATAAAGTCATTTAGTCTGTTAATCACAAAAATAAATTACAAAAAACTACTCACATTTATATTGCCTTTTTTCTAAAATTCTGAGTCATTTTAGTTTGGTATACTTTAAGGTCATTTACAAATCAATCATCTTAAACAAAACTGACTGTTGACCTTCTCCAAGTCAAACATGATGTTTATCAATTTTGCTCGTTTCTCTTCGCATTCTTTTCTTTCGTCATTTTACTTTATCATTCTATAGTCGGAAATAGAGGCATAGTTAACAGTTAAGCTGGTATTTTATAAACATTTTCGCTTAGAAAAAAAATTTACCTCAAAAAACCTAAAAACCAAAAATAAATTACATTTAAGTATTGATACTTAAAGACCTTTTTTTACCATAGTGGTAAAGGAAAGTTGTTAGAGGAAAATAAAGAAAACAGTATAAGAAATAATTTCCTTAAAGTATTAAAGATAAACACACTTAGAGAACAGTTGAGAACTGAGATATAGCACTAATTATTTCTGGGTATTTTTTGCTAAGAAATTTTCTATAAAACTGTTCAATTTTAGAGTTCAACTTACGGTTAATTTTTGATTTACACAGGATGGCATGGAATTTCTTAGTCAATTTGGTAACACGTGACGTAGCAGTCTTAACTCTGTAAATCATAATTGAATCTTGTTTTCAAGGTAAATAAAAGATTTGTGAGGTTGTATAAAATATTGCAATATTTCTCGAGAACTATTCGTGGAACCAAAATATTATTATTCAAATTATGTGCTGTGTCCTTGTAATCCTTTAAATTGTGTTTTATTTTTATTCTATTTATTATATTTTTATATCAATAAAATGTCTATATTTCCAACTACAACTGTTATTGTCGATTTTTTGCTTTTTATTCTTGTTGGCAAACCCTAGTTAAAATCTTATGCTTCTTCCATTTAAGTAGGCCTCAAAAGCGTGTTAAATGAATACATACTTACGAGTGTTGTTTGAGTACACACAAAAATGAAGGACCAATTTATTTGGTATTTATATTGAAAACTATTTGCTTTTACTTATATTATAAATAAATATATATGTATGTCCTTATTTATATTTAAATATACATATATTTAATTCTATAAACCATTTTATGGCAAATTATATATATATAGGTATGTCAGTGAGTTTGTATTGGGTTTGAAAAGTTTTGAAACCTTATATCATTTTGTCTGCTAAATCTTAAGTATTTTTGTGGTCAAGTGATAAACTTTCATCATCTGTTATGGCTACTGCTGGCTATTGCTATTTTGACCAAAGCTTAAGGTTATTTGGTTGATTGACTTTCTATAAAATATTTTCTTATGGCTTATTGAAAAGTGGTCATGAATTAAATTGACCTTTATTCATGAAATTATAAGATGAAAAGTAAATAAATAAGAAATCATATATACTGAGGAAATAAAATATGCTTTAATAAACAAATTAAGATTTAAAGCTGCTCTAAGTAGATACAAATTCTTTTGAATTACCATTTAATAAATGGGGATTTAAAACTTAGTTTTTATAAGGATAATAATCTGCTGTATAATTTTATGTAATAAAATGTTTAAAGCAAATTAGATATTAAGTGCCAAGACGTTTTTATACGTTCAAAATATTAAATTTATTTAACTATTTATACCAGAAGATAGTTGCAACTTACTTGTCTTCTTTGGAATCAAAGTCCCTAATGAATTAACATAGCTACTATTGATACCAAAAGCTTTAACAAAACCTTTGTTTGAAATTCTTGGATCTCTAATAAATTGTTTCATATATGAAGACTTATTGTCATAAGATAGATAGTTATCGAAATAACCGCAAAGGACAAAAATCAATGGAGAAATAGTTTTTTAGCCTGATATTCATAAGTATTTAATGACCAACGGAATATTTAAAGAATAGTTAAAGTCTAATTAGTCGCCACCGGAGGATGATTTGAAGATTATATTCGCAACATTACTGGCAACTGAAAATCCCTTGGAGAGTTATAAGCAAAAATACCACAAGCTTTGAGCTCGAATTTTCTTCACACTTTATTTTCTTTATTCCTCAAGTTTTAACTTAAAACTTAAACAGTACGAATAATGAAAAAGAAGAATAAATTTTATGAAAATCGAAAAATAATACCAAGGATTTTGGGACGAATGCAGATCTTCAAATCCGACTTATCACTTTTGTTTTAAAAAAAATACAGTAAAAATATATTTTTGTTGATACCTCGAAAGATGCAAAAAATTTAAAAAAAAATTAGTAAATTTTCGAATTCAGCGCCTTAAATAATCTTAAAAACCACTTTTGGTTACTCAAGTCCAAAACCTTTTGATTACATCGTTACTACTTGGGGTTGTTAACATTTACTAAATTGTAAAACTTTGGAAAAATATATCGTTCATGATTTTTCTTAATCTTTTTTCAAATTACTTAATTTTTTTTTTTTAAGACAACTAAAAACTTATTTATTTTTTATTTATTTCTTTTTATTTTTTTGTTTTGCTAGATGAATCTTTTGTCATGCAGCAATGTAAAAAAGTAGTAGTTATTATATAAATAAGAAAAGAAAATATTTTTCTTGTTATAGGATTAATTAGTGTCATTGTTATTTTATTTATTCTTTTCATTATTAGTCTGTCTATTGTGCCTCATAGAAATTATTGTGAAACATTTTATAATGTATTGAAATAGACACTTGCTTCCAGCACTCCATGCGAGTAGACCAAATAACAACTAATTGTCATTAAATTTCGATAAACTTCAATAACTTGTTGTTTCAAAGTATTAACTATAAAATTGTAGTCTTTCGGTATTGTAGAGTACCATCATCAGTACCTTTTAATGTTTTATATGAGTTTTCCTTTTTTTACTTACGTTATTGTATGGTTTATAGAAATGCTGTGAATTTGCTCGTTCGACTTTCGTTTTATACATCTCTTACTACATATTGACATCCAACCATTCAGAAAATTCATACATACTAAGTTATATTCATGGATGTATTGTTTTTTGCTGTTTTTTTTCTTTTTGTCTTTTTCGTTTCATTTATAAAGATACAAAAACTAAAGTTCCAATATCCCAACACAAATGACATTGATGATGCTTTGTCATGTATGGGGATTTGATTTTTATCTAAAAGAAAAATAAATAAAAAAAAAAGAATAGACAAGAAACAAAATGACGAACAACGTATAACTAATGCAAATACATGAAAATTTATACAAATACTCGTACATATTTATATATATATAAAAATACATATATACATACACACATATACATTTTCTACTTCATATAAAATATTGAAAATTTACATCATCATTTGTTAGAAAATGAAGATAAATTCTGTATTAATTTTTCTTTATGGTTCGTATTTAGAAAATACGATTTATATAGATAGCAGTTATACTTAGTAACGATGAATAAATATAAAAATGAGTGAAGGAACGAATAGATTATCAAGCTTGAATAGATGTTTTTTTCTATTTTATTTATTTTTGATAAATCTGCTTGGGAGGAATGACTTCTTAAAATTAACGCCTCTATGAATTTTGTACAAAAAGCTTTTTTTCTGTGTAAAGGTACAATATTCTGAACATAAATAAAACATGTGATGACATATTTTATTAAAATGACTATTAAGTTGAGATTAAATTATCGATAAAATAATGTTGATTAATTGATATTAATCGTTTTGTTAGATTAACAAATGAGCAAATTGATATAAAATGGGTACATTGAATATGTTGAGTAGGACAGATTGTTGGATGAAAAATTATAAGCTTTGATATATTTTGGCTAGAAAGCTAAGTAACTAATACAATGCCAATTTTGATACATCTTCAATGGGCTTTAAATTGTAGTACAAAATTCATTCAATGTTTTGAATTAAAATCTGCCAACCATTAAAACGTCAGTAAATTGAGAACGTATTCAATCACACATCACAACCTAAGAGAAAACGTGCAATGCTCTTAGGGATACTGCTAAAGAAAAAATTGGTTACATATCGAAAACGAAGAGGACAACATACATCCGATAATCCCTAGAACTTAATCCAGGAAAGAAATAGTTTAAAATTACAGAAACTGGAAAACATACCTACAGAATACAATACGAAACAGTGGAAAAGCCGTAGGAGATCTGCCCGTAATGAAAAAAGGAAATATTTAGAAGCTATCATGTTATGAATCGCCTCTCAAATCGGAACATAAATCCATGCTATCAAGGACGATAATAGTCAATTGCTTACTAACACTACAAAACCAACCCGTAGATGAAAACAAAACTGCAAGATTATTGATGAAACTATGGTTGAAGACTCTCAGACCAATAATCTAATTACTCTAATTAACAACTATTCATCTACAGTATTGAACATGCGCGATTCTTTGAACCTAGCAGGAACTTCCTAGTTTATGAAGAAAAGAAACAATTATAAACTTACCGAAAAAGAATGATTTAACTTTGTGTGATAATTGGAGAATACAATTTATAAATTCACTGCCATAACAATGGCAACGGGTGCATGATATAATGTCCATAGACATTATGACACAAGAAAAGTGTCACAGTGTCTATGAATACAATGATGACATAATGTTATAATATCCAAGAGAAAAATGACTTAAATTCCTCCGGACGCAATTAGTCATCCTATTCAAAAAAAAAAATAAAGTTAGAGATGCCGGTATTTGAAATACACCAGAGTTAGAAACCCCTGCGCCCGGCCGAAGTCCTGCTATCTAGGAAACATTTTCGATACAGACCAGAATTCTACCCAGGAAAAAGTTACAATAATTTTTGTTCCAAAGATGACTGATTTTATCTAAAAAATTTAACATATAATGTGTTAATTTTTATACCAGAATGTGCAACAGTGTCCATGAACATTAAGTCATTTTCAAAAGTTTAATAATGTCCATAGATACTGTGACACTTTTTTGAGTGTCATAACGTCTATAGACATTTTCATAAGACGAAGAGCAATATGGGCAGAATTATCAGCAAAGGGAGTACCAATGAAGTTAGTAATCATAATTAAAGTCATCTACATCTATCAACTTTTTTCAAATAGATACAAGATTTAAATAATGAAGTCCTTTATTTCTTTTGTTTGCTGTTGTACTGGGTGAGATGATGCTATAACTCTGCGGAGAAGAAGAGGTATTATATGGGATTTCCAAAGATGGATTTTGCAGACGATATCTGCCTCATGTCTTATAAATTTAACGATATGCAGATTAAAGTAATTCAACTATCAGAATTGGCCAAAGGAGTTGGATTGGAATTAAATACTGTCAAAACACATTCAATGCATATCAACAAATCGACTGACACAAACATACAGTATATAAATTTGTTCTGCTATCTAGAATGTATAATGTCTATAAATGGTGGTATGGAAGATAATGAAAGAAATGGATTTGAAAGGCCAAATTAGTCTTTTAATGCTTGAAAAAAACGTGACGATCCTTCCATGTATCGAGAAATACGAATATTATAGAACTCAATGCGTGCATTAAATCCACACTTCTTTATTAGCATTTTTATAAAGAAGTGAAACATAGTTGATGACAAATGTCACAGCGTAAAAATCACAAGTTTTTATAAATAAATGCCTAAGCATAATATCGTATCGTATCTTCTGGCCAAACACCTATACAGACCTATAGATTTTAACAAATGAGATACCAATAACTCCCAAATAACAAGAAGAAAGTGAAGGCCATAGATTGAGAAAGCCAAGCAATACCACCGCAAGAATTGCACTGTTCTTTTAGGACAGTTTTCGTTCAGGGCATCCGAAAATCACTTGGAGCAGAACAAACAAAGAAGAACTCAAAATAATAAATATAACATTTATTGATTTGAAAATTATATGCAATGATAGACTAAGATGGAATAATCTTGTAGAAGCCTTATATTCCTAAGCGGACTAAATAAAGGAAAAAAATATACATTAAAACATACACAGAAAGAATAAAATTTTATATTCTGACACTAAAATTATAAAATTAATTATATTATCACTGAATTTGTAAAATCAATTATTCACATTCGTAAATGTTCTATTGAAAATAATAATAACAATAATAATAATAATAATAATAATAATAATAATAATAATAATGTTTTTCTTATTTGAAAATTTTCATAAAAAAATTTTTTTTAAGTAAAACAATGAAAATAATATTTAGTATTTAGTAGATATTCAAACAATATTTATTATTGAATCAATAAAGTGTTTAATAAAAATGTATATTTTTTAATGAATATTTTACAATTAAATTGCGAAAAAAATAATCTAATGATGTTTGTGTATATAAAGTGCAATGTTGGTATTTCATACAATTAGTAAAAATGACAGAGAAATAATAGTGTGTTTTAATATACAAACATATTAAAATTAAAGAAAAAAAAAAAACAATAAGAAATTGCAGATCCTTTGACGCTTCTTTCACGTTATATAAATTAAAAAAAATAAATAAATCCAATCGTTATTAAATTTTAACATTAGTTCCAATTGACAACTACTTACTTGTCTTAGACGTGGTTTTTATATCTAAAGGTGGTGATTTTGATGTACATGATAAGGAGCGTTCTGGGCAGTCAAAAATTTTTAAAAATGAAGAATTGGAGATTGGCATAAAGTTTTAAGTCTGCAAGAAGAATTGTTATGTAAATCAAAAAACAGTTTTTAGATATGTAAAAGCACTGGGTTCATCCAAAAGCAATTAAATTAGGTGCCACGGGAGAAGAAGCCAAGAGACGTCTTAAGGAGACTTAGCATGTCTGAAATGTGTAACAAAACCAAATCGTTTTTGCATCGAACGATGAAAAGTGGATCCAGGATAACCAGGAAAATCTGGATGAAACAATCACGGAGATCTGTATCAAACACAATCTATTCGCTTGAAGAGAGCATAGAGCGAAAAACTGTTCGTGCAGCTATCTATAATGATGGACATTTCTAAATTAACTAACAAGATAATATGGATAGGGGATAATAAAGCGATACTAGTTACGTATAGTTATTTTATGAGTTAGAATATATTTATCATGTGAAAGATACATAAATTTTAATTATTAGGAAAATCTGTAGGGAAACAGATAACTTGCTTTCAAATGTCTTCAAATATTAGATTTCATATTTTTTGATTTCCTCATTTTTATAATTATATTTTTTTTTTTTTTACTGAAATTGTCCAAATAATTAGATAATATTTTAGACATAATTTTTTCTGTGTAATTACACGTATGGTTTCACTTGCATGAAAAATAACTTAAGCTATGTTCAGACTAGTCAAATGTTTGACGAAAATGACGTAACCACTAAATAAAATAACTTTTAATTTCTTCTTTCAATTCGTAAAATGTCTTTTACTTATCCTAAATCACAGCTGACATTCTATTGAGTTTTATTTGACGCTGTTTTCTCTTACAAAACATTTGCAAGATCAAACAACGGCAAAAATTTTTTATATAAAACTAGTGGTCATGCAATTTTGATCAACTATTTGCCAAATGTGAACATAGCTTCATTAATTTAGCTAAGAACATGTAAAAAGAGTAAAATTTTCAAGCACTGGATTTTTTTTTTTGTTCTGTTTGTCTGGTTAATTAACAACATTTTTATCTAAAATACAATAGCAGTTTTAAGATAATTTAACCCGTACTCTAAATTGGGAGCACGCGGGATCCCAATGTTACTGAAAAGCGTTCCCGTACCCGAAAATTGGGCAAGTGAAAGTTATTTTGAGAGAATAATATTCTTATTATTCTTCTTCTTGCACGAAACAGTCCAGAATATTTTTTCAGGTAGATTATGTAAATTGTCAAATAATTAAAAAAATATATGAATGAAAATTAATAAAATAAATAATAAACGAAAGTTTCATTTAAAAAATTAAAAACATTCAAATACACTGAAAAATTAAATTACATTCACACAGTTAAACAGTTTGATATTTTATTTCTAACAATTTGGATGTTTGCATTCCCGTACTTTTGCACGTTGTTGTATTTTTTTAGGAGAAAATTTATTTTTTCCCCCATTTTACCATACTTTACTCAAAATTTATAGAAACATCTATCCATATGGTAAAGCACTTAAGCCTTAAGTGTTTTATCATATGGAAAGATGTGGATATTTGCAAAAAGAAAGATATGAAATCGATTGGTCCACTATTGGCCCCAGCACCTATATTAGACATATTATATATAAAAACACTTTTCAGCTTATATATTTCTTAAATATGTGATTGTAAATTAAGAAGTGAAATCTTTCAAAAAAATGTTTATTTGAATAATGTTAACTTAAATTTAAATACAAATATTATTTTATTTAAATGTTTCCAACGATTTTTCGTATATTTCCCACACATATGTTATGAGACAAATTAGTGGTCGGGGGAATTTGTAAAAACTTTACTATTTTTTTAATCGATTTTTACATTTTTTTTTTTGATAGATGATATGCTGATTACGATTTTGCTATAATAAAATACAAAAATCAGTATTTAATAAAAAACCAAATTTACCATAAATATATTTCCAAACTTCAGATTTAATTCATATTTTATTATATTTATTTTTATTACCTTTAAAATAGTCAGTTACAATATTTTTGCTAAATAATTGTTTTAGGAAGACTGGAAATAAGATCAAATGTCTAAAAAGGGCAGGCTTAAGAGAAAATATTGACAGTCGATTTCAACGAAATTTCAATCGTTTTCAATGTACACATGGCATTGTCACTGCAACAATATTGTGTTCTCATTGTTAGTATTGATTAACAACGTTTTTGTTTGAATTTTATCATTCAATGTTTACATTTGATCAAAATTTTAATATAGTTAACTACAAAAATTGTATATTTTTGAATATTTTCATCAGAAACAAAATATTATTAATACAAAAAATATCAAAAATATCATATTAATATTATTATTTTCATAACAATAAAATGTTGCAAATAAATATGGTTAAACAATTCAGAACTTGTTTGTTAATGTATTTGTTTTTTAACGTTTGTTTTCCATCTTAACTAAAATTCTCGTTTAGTTTATACACGAATTAATATAAGTAGACAAGATTTTGTTATATTTGGTGTGATTCAAGCAATATAAGATATTGAGTGACTACTATTAAAGGGTTAGCCTTATATTATCTTGCCCAATATATAATGGTACAATATATGATTCAATAAACAATTTATAAAAATAATAATTTTTAGTTAATGTGTTTAATTTTAATATATAATAAAATGGGATAATAATGTACTAAGATGGTATAATAATATGAAAAAATTTAATCATAACAACAAAAAATGAATCATAAAATAGGACGCAATATATTAACCTGGAATCACAACAATTATTATTTATAATCATATTTATTTTTTGCTGTGATCATATATTCCAATCATAATATGTTACTCTTAGATTATGGTATATTCTTTTTTTACGTGCACGAAAACGACAATATTTTTCCGTCTTTGGCAGCTCAATACAGATAAACTAAACAACACAGACAATTGATTTTAATAATTAGTGATGCAAAGTTATATCTAGTTTAGCCAGAAACCAAAAACTATTACAAAAACTTAATTTTAAAATTTGAATTATCCTCCACTTTGAGCCATAATATGAAACAATTTTAAAATTTATTTCCAGTTATGCAAATAATATAAATTGAAATTATGACTCAAGCAAAGACTAATTTAGTCAGTACCATTCTTAAATATTTTCTTAACTCCTTGGAAAAAACATAGTATATATCATCTAACAAACTGTATTTACTTTTAAGCTTTGCTTTGTATGCCACAACATGCGAATTCGTTTACTATAAACAACAATTTGTAACGAAAAAAAAACGTGTTAATATTTCTTTTTTTTTTTAGTACTGTTGCATGTTTGTTTGTAAATAACAGCAACAACAAGAAGAAGCATAATACATAAAGGAGTTCCTTCAGTTACTGTTGCATAAACTATTTCGTGTCTTTATGCATAAATTGCATGGTATTTTAGAATAGATTCTTATATTGTATAAACAATTTTTTATACATTTATTAGGGTTTACGAATGTGTATGTTAACATAGTATAAGAATGCAAAACTGCATATATTCACAAACAAACACACACTAGGATACACGAGTTTATGTTTGTTTATTTATTATTTGTTTTTTTTTTTTTCCTTTTTTGTTATTCTCTTAAGTATTTGTTTACCTAATAGTAAACCTATATACATACATCCAAAGCAGCAATACTTTGTTTATACAAAAATACAAGTTTGTGTGTTACTGTATAATAACTTTATAGTTTTACTCATACGTATAAACATACACACACAAACATGCCAATACATGTGCAAGTATATTGTACGTGTTTGTGTTTTAAGAATTTACTTGTTGTTAAAACGTGCGTAAAATTTTAATTAAAAACTTTTTCTTTCTCTAGTTTCTATAGAATTTTTTTCTACTTTGTTTTTTTCATTTTGTTCTCATTCATTTTGTTTTTATTTTATTTATTATAAACATACAAATAGTTATTTGTCTATCTTTTATGTGAGTGTATGATTATGTTTATATATTTTTATATTAAATATGTATATAATGCTGTTAGTATAAACATGATTTTAACTGTATGCTTGTATCTATGTGCATGTAAGTTCTTACCCAGTTGATTGAAAGAATAAACAAGGCACATCCCGGCCGTAAATTTTTGCCAATTGTTTTAATAGTACTGTTTCTGAAAAAAAGCTAAAAATGCTTTAATAATTACCAGGGCCAGTATTGTAATAACCAGTTCCAGCTCAATACTAACTAAATGTTGTTAATAAACCCTCTTCAATAGCAATCCACTGAAACAGTTAAAGTTCCCCTTAACTAAAGTTTCAGAACCGAAAAAACTGTCAGTATTGTAGTAACCAGGATCAGTATATATATATATGGACAATATCTTATAGACGATAAGCTTTACAATGTTTTGAAAACAGGTTGGACATCAATATCTTCTATAAACATTTGATCAATTGGGTTTACTGTAACTGTAAGTATTATAGTAATGTTTGAATTAAGTTTAACTGAGGTTAGGTAACATCACCACTATCATTTTATTGCTAAAGTACTCGTAGTTGTTTTATCTTGTTAAAAGAAAAAAACTCCGTACTTTGAAGAGTATTTCTTAATATTGCAATTTGTTGGTTTTTTCTTGTTTTTTTTTTCTTGTTAGAGATTTTTGTTATTTTGCAATTATGTCATAGAAAAAAAGTTAGAAGAAAGTAAGTAATATGACAAAGTTTTTTAATTGTTTTTGGATCTTATATATTTTTTTCTATTTTGTTCATAAACTTGTAAAAGTATTTTTTGTCAAAAGGTTGGAAATGATGAAATTAATTACAAAATTTAGTTTTTCTTATAAATTTAATAAAAAAAGATAAATAAATTAAACTAGTTTTTATATCGAGTATAACTTCAATTATAAGTTAGATGAACATTAATTCTTTTATTGTTTCAATTATTAGTTATATTGTGATTAATTTCTGTTAGGTATTATTTCAAGATATAATTTGAGAACAATCGATATATTTCAAATCGCACAGTGGAATCAAAATGCTTTTTTTAATAATTCTATCCTTTAGAGATACTGCCTTATAGGCAGGAATTTAGTTTAAAAATTAGGCCATCATGCCATATTGAATCGAAGGCTTTTTCAATATCAAGAAAAATAAATCCAGAGATCTTACGATTTCTTTTGTTTGCTTCAAGAAAATTAATGTTATTTAAACTAAAAAAATCTAAAATCTTAAATTATATTATCCAGTAGCCTTAGTATACTAATTGGTCTATGGTAGTTTATGATCCTTTCCTGGATTGGAAATTGCCTTTGTAAAAATTTTAGGAAAATATTCTTCTATTAAACAAGAATGGAACGGTTTACTTAAGATTTAAAGAATATTATCGGGCATATTTTTAAGGATAATGCTATTAATGCATTTCTAACCCAGGGGCTTTATTTTTCTCAATAAATGTACAAAAATATAGTGACAGCTGTATTCATAGGTTAATAATTATTTAAGGAAATGGAGTGTGAATTACCAAATACGTCTGATATTGACTTTGCCTTTTCAGTGCCAGTTTTTAAAACTTCACCGTTTACATGAAGATCAGTGAAAGATATTTTGTTTCCTTTAGGGGCTTTTTTTCCAAAAGTTTTTAGAGCCCGATGGCAAATTTGAAATAAATTTTGACGAGGATTCATTTCGATCTTTATTAAAGTGGAACTTAATAGTAATACTTTTCAATTAATTTTCATAATTACAATACCTACATCTTTGAAATTTGTATTTATTTCTCTGACTAATTAACATTTTACTGATATAAAAGATTTCTCGTTGAAAAGAATTTTTATGACCGCCAGGTATTAAACGCTTCTGACATCTAATTTCATTTTCCACCCAGTTTCTGATTGCTGACCCGTCTTCACGATAGCATAAAGGAACTGAGTATGTCATGTTTTGAACTTGTCCAGAAATAACATAATATATAGGTACATAGCTCTACTTTAAAACATTTACATGTGTCTCAAAGTTTCAGAAATGGAGACATGAGTTAGATAAAAGAATATGTACTGTAGACGGTTGAACAGGGTAGATATTTTGTCCAAAGCGGGTATATTCATTTGGGTAATAAATGTAATAGCTGGATTGAAGGCAATGGCTGTAGAGCCCTTTACAAGCCGAATTATCTGACATACAATTCCAATGTGCATTCAGATACCGAAAATAAAATATTCGTTTGTAAATAAAGTTAATTTATCCAATTCAGCTTTAAAATTGGTAGTATGAACTGGATTATACGCTGAAGTGAATATAACTGGCTTTCTATTAAACATAACTTGTACTGAAATACTTTCATCAGTACTTAGTTTTATTTTTGGTAACAACATATGTTTAAAATTACCTTTAATTTCAATTAGAATTCCTACGCCATGTGCAGATCGATCCTCCCTGTAAATTTTATAGCCTCCAAGTTGAAATTTGTGGTAAAGCTTCAAAAAGTCTCATTTAAAAGGAGAATATCGATTTTCCTTTTATATAAAACTTATTCCAGCTGGGCAGCTGCTGACTCAGATGTTATACTTTGGGCATAAAATGGTATATAGATGCATCATACCCAAAACCTGTGGCTTATCGTACTTATTCTGACATCTTTGCAAAGCATCGATAGCATCAAACAAATATTTGCATTAACCTTTCATTTGAAATATCATCGTTAATATTCCTTTTATAGCTTTTGTTTTAGCTACCTCAGAATGCAAAATACCATTAGCACGGGAATTACATGCATTATTTTATGGGTCTTGTCTTGGCAAATTAGGAAACTCATAATCGTCTTGGATAAAATAAGAAAAAGATCTTCTGATGGTCGCCTTAGAACTAGATTTCACTCGATGTCGGATTTCTAAGTATTCTTGACGACTTGGGTACTTTGGGCCATCAGCGTTTCCTAAGTTCTTCTTTATGCAGTGCTATAAACTTATAAATTATACTACCATCACAATTACTTTTGTTTTGTTGTACTATAGAAGTTTTCTCGAATACAAAAGTACCTAATTTTCATAATCTCTCTCTTTGAAATGTGCTGACAATCAAACTCGGTAAGATAGAGGCGTCATCTACACTGGATCTCTTTGTTGCTAGTTCCTTAATGCTTACCGGGTTAGTATTGAGCGAGCTAACAAATTCGTCGCCAATTGCCTTTGTGTCCAGTTTTAGTAGGCCAAATTAAAGGATGCTAAAACATCCTTTAATTCATGCGTGTAACACTGAAATTTTATGTCTTTGAGAACACTCAAAGCGATAAAGAAATTGATAAAATGTTCATACCAATAGAGATTCGTTTATAACCATATTTATGCACAATTAATCCGATTACAGTTGAAAAGCTGTGGGTAGAGTCCACAATTATTAGTAGAATCTTTTCTTTGAAAACAACTGCTTCTTCTTCGTCTTCAGATAGAAGCTGAAACATGTTTGCACTAGTGCTGGGGCCGTCTAAGGTTTTTGGCACCTCGATGCTTTCTTCTTTTTTCATCAAATGTTATCAAACTAAAGAAAGTTAACGCAAATTTAAGTAGTTTTTTTAAACTTTTTAATTTAGGAATTCAATTAATTACTTCTAGCAAAATGTAACACGATGTTCTATATGACTATATGATACCCTACACCATTGTGTACGAGTATAAAAATTCGAGAAAGTGATTTACATTACACCTGTAGCTAATTTAACTAAATGTAAAATAAAATATACAAACACAGAATAATGCGTTGATACTAACGTCTAGATGATTTTATGCACTTTAGGGCGATTCTCGGAAGTGGGTTTATGTGGGAGCTATAGAAATTTATGTACCGGTTCTTATAGAATTTGGCGATGTTTTTATATTATATATTTGTGTCGAATAATTACTTGATACTAACATTCGTATGGGATTGAAGTGGGTTTTATATGGAAGCTATAGTTAATTATGGACCGATCTTCATGAAGTTTGGCATAAGGATTGATACTTATACAGAACTTAAAATAATGCTATATTTTGTTAAACCTCTATTACGGGGGGACATTTGTATGGGGGCTAGGTGAAATAATGAACCGATCATAACCAATTTTAATAAGCTTCTTCCTCGTGTCATGAAAGCTCTACCAAATCTCATTGAATTATCTCCAAATTGCGACCTGTACTTTGTGCACAAGGTTTACAGTCAGCCGGCCAGACGGACGGACATAGTTAGATCGGCTCAAAAAGTGATTCCGAATCGATTGATATACTTTAAGATGGATGTTGGATGATTTCTTCTATGCGTTACAAACACCACAAACCTATGGTGGTATAGGGTATAAAAAAAAAAAAAACATAAAAATCGTAAGTATTTTTTTTTTTTTTTTTTTTTTTTTGTTTGAAAAATAATTTTAATATTTGTGAATAGTGGAGGTATTTCACTAAAATTTTGGCACACTATAGATAAACTAGTCCTTAAATCAGGGAAATAAGAAAACTCTCACTTAATCAGCTTGATTTTAAAATTTACTTTTTTTTTTTTAAATGAATACCCTATCGCTATTAGAAGCGTGGTTTATAAAATATTTTTTGTGTGTTCAGCAAATATATGTAGGTATGTAATCAATATATTTTTCTCAGTTTTGACATTTGAGAATTTCACAAATAAATATAAAGTAATTTTGAAAATTGTCGAAATTTGGATAGGGCTAGCGGGGAGTCCATAGCCACAAATAGCCCTGGATTTACTTCACATGAATTTATATTGTTTTTTTTTTTTTTTTTTTTTTTGAAAGCATCAACAAAATTTTAGAAACCTCAGGAAATTTTTTTAAGTGAAAAAGTATTACCATCTTTTTGAAAAAAAATTAAACCGCAATTTCTGAAAAGTTTTAATTTTAAAATAATATAACTTTTTATCAGAACTATACATTTATATAATGCTTGCGTCAATATTTTTTGTACAGAATCAAATTTGGGTCATTTTTTTTTTTTTTTTTTTGAGACTAAATATTTCATAAACTAAAATATTTTTCTCTAAAAAAAAATCATCGATATATAAAATGTTTTATGTCAGTTATGTTAATTTTTTATTTAATATATTTTAATTTAGATTGCTATTTGCTTATGACAATACCAAGAATCTTTATAAATATTAAATTTCAATTTTTTGATGCCGCCCTAATGTAGTGCCAAAAATAAATGAAAAACTAACAATTAAAAAAAATTTGAAATAGCTTAAAAGATATAAAATAATCTTAAGCTTATGGGCTGTAAAATTAAAAAGAAAAAATTTAAGGGAAGTCAAAAGAAAACTTAAGTTTTCAATCATAAAACAATTTTAAGAATTTAAGTACGATTTTGCCACTAAGTGAATAGTATAATACTGGATCTAAGACTAAACTATTTTTTTATTAAAAAATATATTTATTCATGTTCGCACACAATTTTATTTCTCTGCATGTAATAATTAATTAAAAATCAAATTTTCTTTTTATTAATTAAAATAAATAAATATACAGTTTTAATAATATGTATTAAACTGTAGTCTTAATATCATTTGAAACTCATTACCATTCGTTTGTTATTTTATGTTTTGCTTTGCCTTTATTACTACTTTTTTGTAAAAACCACAAAACTGTAATATTAATTAATTTCAATCATATAAACGACTTTCAAACTAATCAAATAAGAAATCATGAATATATTTATGCTTATGAAATTAAATCATAAGGATATAAGTATATAAAAAATATAATTATTGTTAGCAGACTATAGCTTCCTTTTAATCATAGCTACCACAAATTGTATACATACTCACATACCCATTAACACTCACAGATATCTAGCTAAAAAGGAACTACACACACTCACACCAACATATATAAATAATAACTTGTTGTGTTCAGAGAACAAACAACTACAAATAGTTTTATATCATTAGTCGTATTATTATTAACATTATCATTGTACGAGTTTCTTATTAATATGTGAGACACATAACTTGCAGGTCATTAGTTATCATTGTTTTAATAAAATTTTCAAAATATTTAATTAATTTTAGACATAAAGAAAATCATAAAAAAAGATATACGAGTAGAAAATTTCATTATTCCTTTATTAAAATGTATCTGTCTCATTTCTTTGTATTAAAAAGGAAATAATGGAAACCTTAAGATGATAATAGTGGTAATAAAAGCAACTAAATAGTCACTTAATTAAAATTGTGAGATATAAAAATATGTGACTTGTAAAAAATCGTATATTATTTAAAATCTATGCTACAATAGCAAAAAAGGAGATAATTTTATAAGTACACTAAGAGAAAAAACATGGTTACAGTATTATCACTACAACAAAATTATGTTCCCATTGTTAATTTTATTGGAATTTAATAACACGGTGTTCATGATAACAATGATTTTGATTCAATTTTGTCATTTAATGTTTACACTCAATAAGAATTTTAATATGATTGAATGCAAAAATTATATGTTTTTAAATATTTTTACCAGAAACAAAATATCTAATTTAGTTTAAGAAATATTTAGTCTCAAAAAAATAAATGTTCACCAAAATAACTTTGACAATTTTCAAAATAATATTATATTTATTTGTGAAATTCTCAAATGTCAAAACTGAGAAAAATATATTGATTACATACCTACATATATTTGCTGAACACACAAAAAATATTCTATAAATCACGCTTCTGATAGCGACAGGGAAATCATTTTAATAAAAAAAGTAAATTTTCAGTATTCTGGTACAAAAAGGTGGTAGTTTTTTCATTTCCCTGATTTAAAGACAAGTTTATCTATATTATACTAAAATTTTAGTAAAATACCTCTACTAGTCACAAATATTAAAATAATTTTTAAAAAAATACTTAAGATATAAATTTTATGCTTTTTTATACCCTACACCACTATAGGTGGTTGGGGTATTTTGCGTTTGTGCTGATGTTTGTAACGCATAGAAGAAATCATCGATTCGGAATCACTTTTTGAGCCGATCTAACGATGTCCGTCCGACCGTCTAGCTGGCTGGACGACAGGGTGGCTGTCCAAGTAAACGTTGTGCTCAAAGGGCAGTTTTGAAGATAATTCAATGAGTTAATAATTCAATGGGATTTACCACGTAGGACTTTTATGACGAAGCCTATTGAAATTGGTTATGATCGATACATTATTTCACCTATCCCCATGCAAATTTCTCACCGGAATAGGGGTTTAACCATCATAAATGCCTTAAAAATAGCAATATTTTAATGGAATTCTGTGCAAGGAAGTCTTTTATAAATATTAATCTCTGTACCAAATTTCGTGAAGATCGGACCATAATCGATCATAGATCCCATAGAAAACCCTTTTTTGAAAATCAATATAGCATGCATAAATCCCATACGAATATCAGTATTAAGTTAATATTCGACACAAGTAAGTTTTATGTAAGTAAAAACAACATTGCCAAATTTTATGAGAACCGGTCAATAATTTACCATAGCTCTCATATAAATCCACTTCCAGGAATCGTCCTAAAGTGCATAAAATCATCTAAGTGTTAGTATCAGCGCATTATTCTGTATTTGTATATTTTATTTTACATTAGTAAAACTGGCCACAGGTAATAATATAATAAAATGGAATCATAATATGGCAATATAATAAGATTGTTCAATTATATGTAAAACTGTAATCATAACATTAAAAAGAACACCATAAAATCGTATAGAATACGACAAAGTGAAGTCATAATAATTATTAATTATAATCATTTCTAGTTTTCGCTGTGATCATATGATCCAATCATAATATGTTGCTCTTAGATTATGGTCACTGCAACTATATTTTTTCTCTGCGTGTAATTTCATTTTGTATATGTATTAAATATATTTTTTTTATTTCTCTTAAATATTGATTAATATTTTATAAAGTCAATTTAGGTCTACATATGTATTTAGTTATTTTGCTTTAAATTGAAAAAAAAAAAAATAAAATTGCAAAAAATAATGAAAGTCTATGCACAAATAATTATGCCCTCTACTTTTGACAACTTATTCGTTGTTTCCTTTTATCTTAATGAACAATCTTTTTACATAGAACTTTGTAAATTTACTGTATGAATGGGTTCATGTATAGTAAAATATATTAACAAAAAACTTTTGTCAAACGTATTGTATACAGTTTATACATATAGTGCATAAATGACAAGAAAAACTTTAGTCAAACATATTGTATAGAGTTATATATATATATATATATATATATATATATATATATATATATAAATATATATACATATAGGTGTTATTTGCACGAGTACATTAATGTAACAAACATTAAACACAAACTATAAACACAGTGGAGCTGCAGTAATAGTGTATAATCATAATAACTAACATTAAACTTATATACACATATATAAATTTGCATGTATTTTGGGTAGACACCTGTGCTGTTTTGTCACAATTTTCAAAATGAGCTCAGAACTATACATATGCTTTAACAGTAACATCAAATTGCAAAGAAATTACAGTTTTTCGTTAGTATTTTTTTGTTTACCATGAAATATGAAACAGAAAATATCTTGTTTTTTTATTATTTGCATCTTTTCTCTATATATTAAAAAAATGTTGTGTCTTTTGTTTGCATACAAAACAATATTTCATTTTGAAAAGAAATCGTAACTCATTTGAAAATCTTAAATCTTTCAGTTAAAGAAAAAAACTAAAGAAAAAGAAATACTCTCAAATAAAGACATTTATCAAGACAATTATAGCTTCATTTGAAATGTTTCAATAAAGCAATTTTAGCAAAAATGTATTCCATTTATCTTACGTTATTTTTAGTATTTTTTGGTTTGTTTGTCTTTTAAGCCACAAATCAATCAAGATTTGATTTAGCTGCCACTAAAATGCTTTTGTTTTTTTTTTTTTGAACATTCCTTTTAATTTTCTTCTAAAAGAAATATGGACAAAAATTTTTGGCACTTTTACCTCTAAGACAATTTCTTGCCAAAAGTTTTAGGTATTTATACAATATGGTTGGAAAAAGCGTATTGTATGCATATATTACTTTTCTTCAGTCTCAACATTAAGGTTTGTTTAGTTGTTCCTTTTTTTATTTGTGGATTGTGTTATTCCATTTCTATTTTTTTTTTTTTTTTTTTTTTGAAACCACATATGATACACTAGGAAAGTGTTGACAGAGAAATTGAAAATTTGATTAAGTTGATGAGGTTTGTATATTTTCTTTTCCTGCAAATAAAAAAGAAAGCATTTTAGAAGAAATTGTCTTAAAATCATTTGCACAAATAGCAAAACAGTTAGGTAGAGTGTATGAAATAGTAGAATGATAAAAATAAAATAAATACATTTTACTCATATATATATATATATATATATATAAATAAATAAAAATTTTGAAACGCTTTCTTTTCTCTGCACATGAATTTTGTATAAAAACCAAATCTTTTATCTATTAAACATCTTTATTAACTCTTCAGCGTTGAACTTATTTTGCTATTTGTGTATGAAAACTAATATTGACTATATTTGTATATATATTTTAAATAATCAAATAATGATACATTCCAAACTGTTTGTGTACATATAAACAATCCAAGATATCTAACGGAATTCAAATAAAGCGGAAATTATTTTATTTACTAGGGACATTGAAATACTGTTTATTCATATACCCTAAAGGCTCATTTCCTACATATTATTATACACATGCATGTACATTAGGGTGACCCCAAAATTAAATGCATCGATGTTTCCAAGTCCAAATGTATTAGAAAATTTTTGCAAAAATCTTACATAAATATTTAAAAATAAAATGAGATAAAAAAAATATAATCCTTTAGTATATATAGGGATTTCTTCAAATTCGCTTACTTTTGGGGTTCAAAAAAATTTGACTTTTTTATTGTTAATGGCACATTAATGCTTTCTGTATTAAAATTGACTGACAAATACAAATCTGTCCACGTGAATAACTTTTCGCGAACGGCGTCATTGTTATGGAGGTTTAAGACAGAAATTTAAACAAACAAAAAAAAAAAAAAATGCAAAAATTCTATTTCAACAATATATAAAAAAAATTCACATGCGTAATACCTTCACCAATGCTTCTAAAATAAAAAGCGGCACAATATAGTTGAAACCATTGAAGATAATAGTGATTTTTTAATATTTCAATAAAAGAAAATTTAATAAAAAAAAAAAAAATAACAACAGATTTTTTATTTTTTTAATTTTATACTTTATATACTTTTTAATATTTATACATTTTTATATACTTTTTAATATATGACAACCAAAAAAATTTTCAAAATTATATTAATGGTCATTGCTTGCCTTTTATCTTAGGGTAGTTAAAAATCAAAAATTAAAAAAAAATTACATGTAATCTACACAGACGTATATAAAATACAAATTGAATATAATCGCGACCACAAATCTGTATAAACCTCACTTTAGGTCATTTAGCAAACGTTAAAGAAAATCCTTAATACAGCAGAATGAAATAATACACACCGCGATCTCAGGTCACGAATATTTTTTATTAAATTTTTTGTTGAAACCCATCTTTCGTTTAACTAGAACACATTTTACATTTTATGTGAAATTATATTTGCAATAAGTAAATACATTAATATAAAGTTCGCTAATATAATGTATATAGAATTTTAGATCGATTTTAAAGATTTACAACATTTTTGCAAACTAAATTTTATGGCACCACAGCGATTTTAAAATGTAATATGGAAAGCTTTTTTGAAAACGCGATTTTTTAGCTTCACTTAAATTACGCTGTGAGTGTCTCTTAGAGCTATTAACTTTTTTTCTCCCCAAGTTTCGGCACCCCCTATAGCGCTGCTATTGAGAGCACATTAATGAATCTCGAGTGATTCATAAATACAACAGCGATGCAAATTTTCTAATCGAAAAAGTACAAAGTTTTGAAAATTTTTGTTTCACTACTTGTCCGTAATAAAATTCAAAACTGGTCAACAACAGATTGATTGAACACAAGTTGGCCATTTCTACAAGCGCTTATAGTTTACATTACAGGAATTGTATACATGTGCTAAAATCCGGGATTACAGCAATCAAAGGAAAGAAAAAAGACTTGTTATTTTCAAGCACTTCTTTTGGATTTTTTAAATTTAAGTGCTTGATGATGGAACCATTTCAGGTCTTGAGTTTTTGTTGTTTTACTCCAATAAAAAAATAGAATTAAAAAAAATATTTATTTAAGGTCAGTTTCATAAAGGTAAATGGAAAAGGATATACTGAAAATATTTTCATCATTTTTCAAAATTATATTTTGTTAGAATTTTATTTTAATTTTTCGCAATGAGGAGAAATTAAATAAAATATTTCTGAATACCTGTATTTTCTGCGTTTTTAACGATAGTATAAATTTTCATTTGAGCTGGGACCATTGATATCTTATTTCCCCTCAATACAAAGGCGGTCACCCTAATGTATTTAATATATGAACGGCTTAAAGCTCAATTTAAAAATATTTTAAAGAATTTATTTCATATTTATTTTAGCATAGATTTATAGTTTTAATAATTATTTATAATTTTTCGTTATTTTAGGAAGCAAATACTTTACACTTCATACCATTTTAAGTCGTATGTATTGGTTTAATATCTTTATAAATATAATAATTTTTACTAATTTATTTACCCAATTTACAACTATGTTAGTTGTATTAAATGAAACAATATAACATTAAAATAATAATAATAAAAATAAATTTCAACAAATACCTTATTTGTTTAATACGATAACAAGGGCGCATGTCACAACGCCCTATGTCACAATATTTATTAAAAAAACCTTAATGCAGCAAAATCGGTGTCTAAAATACAGCACAGTTTAAAACAAAGTTTTAGTAAAAAATTCAACTTTTAGTAAAAAACAGAATTTTTGCTAGAAAATCAAACTTCTGGTAAAAAAAAACGTTTTTTTGGGAATTCTAGTTTGTGGTGAAAATTAGATTTTTTATAATAGAATACGAATTTCTAATGAAAATTTGGTGAAAAAAGAATTTTTAGTAAATAATAAGTTTCTTGGTAAAAAATTAAGATTTTTAATAAAAATAAAATTTTGGTGAAATATTAAATATTTGGTGAAAATCACACTTTTGATGAGAAATAAGATTCTTGGAAACAATTTTTGTGAACAACTAATTTTTGTGAATAGTCTAATAGTCGAATTAAATAAAAGACTTAAAAAATATTAAAGTGCCAAAAAATTTATTATAGTCCGATATTTTTCTAGTTAAAGCCATATTTTATCGTGTAAGATCTATTTTAAAAAAGTCTTAAAATTTAAAATTTTCTAAATTTTTACATGCTAAACTTGTCTAGAATTTTAATACCACTGTGTATATGTGATGCAAAATGTTCGATAAACTTAAATTATTACCTTTACTCCCAAATCACTTTGTGCATTCAAAAACTTTTCTCAAACACGTTTGTGATTTCCGCACATAAAAGTTAAAGTATAGAGACAACCAAAGAAAAAAAAGCAAACAAAAGTTGACCGCTCTTAACACTTTGGTTTATGGTAGTCAAACGTTCATGTTAAAAAAGTTTAAAAGTCACATTTACCACAACACTTTTCATATGGTTGTTATGATTTTAAATGTTAACTGAAACCATGAACGAGCAATACGTGTTTATAAGTTTTAGTAGTTGGCGTATGATTAGACAGACATTTAAGGATATTAAATAAATAATGTAAAGTAAACTGTTGAATCTATACAAGAGAACAGATGTGAGGATTTATTTTAATATTAAAATATTATTATTTATATCTACTTGTATATGAAGTCAAAAGATTTAGTTTTTTTATGGAAAAAATTTAAAATTTTAATTTACCTGCCTGTTTTCAAGTTTTAATAAAATCGTTTTTACTTATTTTTTGTACGTTTTTTTCTTTTAGTTTGTTGCATTTAGTTCTTTTTTTATGCTGAGGCCAACTACTTTAAGTTGTAGTACGAGAGTAAAAGAAAGAACAACATTAACAACAACACCTACTTATCATTTATTTTGCTCACGTACAACATGCATTTGAAAAGCAAACAATCATGAATATCAACTTTGCCATGCAATCTGCATTAGAATTCACAATAGATGCAAAAAAATAAAAAATCATATTGAAATTTCATGAAAAGCAATAATGATTTGAAAATACCCCTAAATAAATACTATTAACTTAAAATATAATAAAATTAAAATTTTACTTTTAATTCTTACAATAAATTTTTAATCAGCTCAAGCAAATTTTTATATAGAAAATTGTTTATTTCAAACATTTATTTGTAAAATGATATCAATTGATGAATACTTCCCTTAGGGTATAAAATTATATGCATCTAAAGTATGAAAATCATAGTATAAGAAAAAAAATTTATCAAAAATACTAACTGCAACACATGCACAAATACACAAACTATATACATACATATATATATATATATATATATATATATGTATGTATATATATATATACAACATATATTCACTATGAATAATCTGAGAACTATTGTGCATACATGTGTATGTGTGTGGGTGTGTGTTTGAATTTCTTGGCAGTATGTAAAAAATTGCAACTTACTTCCTATATAATAGATGTGTGAACATCATATATAGAAAATGTTAGCGAGAGAAAAAAATGAAATGCATAAAATAAAAAAAAGAAAATATTGTTTAAATCGCATCGACATGTTAAGAAATCAAAATTGTAAAGCAGATGTTAGAAAAGTGATGCTAATTTACAACAATGTAGTGATGAGTAGAATATCGAAGTGTGTTATTGATTTTGTAGTCATAAAGATCTCTTATAAAAATATATTTAAGTTCTATTTAATAATTTAAAAGAACCAAGTAAAAAATTCTTACTAGCAGTAATAAAAAACACAAGAATATTTTTGCTATAAAAGAGAAATATTGTAGCGAACTTTATATATTTTCCGTACATTTATAATAGATTCTGAATTCCTCAATCGTAATAATAATAATAATACTTTTATATTCACCAGGAGTTATACTCAATGCTACTGAACTTCTTAAATAGTCATTTTCAGTGTTACCGTTGGCTGACTTTAGTTGACAATTTCCCTTTTTTTTCAACCACCAGGCGCCTTTTTTAAAATTGAACTAAACAGCAACTTTCTAAGATGATGTTAAATGGCGAGGAACTAAGTTATTTGAAATATCTCGACCTATTATATATTAATTTCAAAAAATAAATTAATTATTTTGAGATTGTTTTGAAATAGTGAGTTTTATTGGTTTATTTGTTTTTATCAAATAAATCAATTTCAAGATTTTTAGGTACTGATGCAGTTAGCCCTTTTTTAAATTCCCATTTTAAGCGACTTTATTTTTTGAAATTCGCTTTTTCGGACAGTTTTTAAAAATTCTCAACAGAAACGCCGGTTATATTAACCTTAACTAATAATACATGTTTAGGAAAGAAAGAATTTCATAATATTCAAAAACCTTATAAAACCTGCCTTAGTTTATTTATAACACAGGAAAACACTAAATCATTTAGATATACGTGATTATGGATTTCTAAGCCTATAAATCACCTTTTTCGAGATAATCCGTAATATATAAAATTAATAATATTGCATAACACTGAAAAAATTATTCCAAGTATTTTTTTAATAAATTGATTAATTAATTTTATGTTGAAATTTAATTACGAGTATATTATTATAACTTTCTAATTGGTTTACAATTTTTTGACAAAAATTGAAAGCTCATAAAAATTATAAAGGAAAAATAAAAACGTGTCAATAAGTAATATAAAAATAAAATAACTTTAATTCAATTTGCAAGTATTTTGAAAAAAAAAAAAAAAAATAGAAATACGAAAGATTTACATGATTTCCTCAGTCCTCGGTGATGTGCTTAATATATAATCTTTTAGCGAGCACATATTTTAAATATTGTCATTTTTATCGAAGGTTATATTCAATTTCATGATTCCAGTTTGTTTAAAACTGTTCTAAGATTATATACATATAAATATATATATATATATATATATATATATTATAGATTATATATATATATATATATATCTTATAAATCCTTTTAAAAGTCATCGCTATTCTTATGTGAGCTTCACGAGATGTCAAAGGTTACAAAAGCAGTGTTGCCATTTGGTTATTTTTAAACAAAACTGATTACTTTTATATTATATTGCAAAATAATATGGAGATGGTGACTCACGAGATGTCAAAGGTTACAAAAGCAGTGTTGCCATTTGGTTATTTTTAAACAAAACTGATTACTTTTATATTATATTGCAAAATAATATGGAGATGGTGACTCCATTGTCGAATTACACACCACAAGCTCAGTTTGGTTTGGTACATGAACGATATCTATTAGGGTTGTCAATTATTAGACATTGAAGTTGATCGAAAAAACTTTCATAATTTTTCCAATTATTCGTGTGATAGTATAAAATTTTAATTTTCTTCGATTAATCCAATAAATAAAGAATAAAATTTATTGTTCGAATACTAGTATTTTGGAAATAAATTTTTTGATTTATTAACATAAAACAAACCTAAAAATATCAATTTATTAAATAGAACAAAAAAGTTTCCAAAATTTGGAACCATATTCAAATTACAGACAAATTATAGAATGAAATTAAATTTCTTTTAAAATTATGATTCATAAAAAACATATTTAATCTTTTTTTTAATAAAATCAGATGTGTGGAACAAATCCTTTCACTTTCTATTGATGGTGGCAATACATATGATTAATACCAAATCTATTTTTTTTCTTTTTATAAGGTCAGTGACCATCATTGCTAAAATATAATTTTTTTAATGTTTGATATTATTTATTGATTGATTGAGTTCAGTTAACAAACCATGGTTATATATTTCCGAATCTTCAGTTATTTTCACATTACTTGAATCAATTAAATATATTTTAAAATAAATAATAAATAGAAAATTCTTAAAAATAAAGTATTTGCAGACGCTTTTGTTTCACTTTTTGTTAAATATTTAAAATATATAATATAAATATAATCACAATTAAATATCTTTAACTCTAAATTCCTTCGACAAAAAGAAAAAGTGTTTTGCAAAAAGAGAGTTTTCACCACTTCAAAAGTATAACTAAGTGCATATTTTGTTCTTCGAAAAAAGTGAAAACAATTCACTCATTTACTTCATGAACGTCATAACTCAAAAACCAGATTTTTGAATTAATTATGTATAAATATACGTTATATCAAGTTTTGTCTTCTGTAAAAATATAGTTTGTATGTCTGTTATGATCACCGATTTTTCTATTAAGGTAAATGTCATTTGAAAACTACGATTTCTACAAAACTAGTAAATGAGTGAAATGCATTTTTTATCACAATAAAAAAGCTAACAAACCAATATTTTTAGTAAAAAATTGTATAAACCTTTTTTTTAAGAGAACAATTTCAAAAGCAATGAACATGAATCATAAAAAGGGAACATATTACAATATTACAACCATAGCAATCATGGGTTAAAAGAAGAACAACTGCAGCTATTTTTCAGCACTAAGTACTTACTTTCAATTACGACACAATGTTAAGTCAGGATTTTTTCATTTACTTTTCGCTGGGAACCTTTGTTTTAAACAAATTAATTTTAAATATTTTTTTCTATTGAGCAATTTCGACACATTTAAAAGAAAGTTAAGATTAATTTTACTGTATTTATATTATATTCATTCAGGTTTAAAATATATATATATATATATATATCAACTTTTACATAAATAACTTCAACATTTTTTATTTTGGTTATTTTATTTCTAATTTGGTTAATTTTTTTCAAAATTTTGTTTAAAAAAAACTGCTTTTCTGTGCCAACACTGTATAAAAGGCTAATTTATACGTGACTGTCAGTGAGTTCGACAGGGTGTATGTGATGTCAAGAAGAATCTATATATGTGCTAAGTTTCGTTTCCCCCAATCAAATTTGAAGTTTTAATACACAGAAAAAAATTTCAAAAAGAGTTTTTAATTAATTTGGTTTTTTGATGGTTTGTAGAAATTTAATAATTTTATTAATTAATACAATAAAAATTTAAATTTATACATATTTTTACAAAAGCATTATGAAACAAAAAAAATATTTAATTATCCGCAATTTTTGGCTAGTTGGATCCTGATTTGACTTATTTTATTATAGAAAAGATATTAAATACAATAATTTTGCAAATCCTTCCGTAGGCCCACTTTTATATGTTTGGTATTATTGGTAATAATTTCCTTGTTATTACAGATGTTTCCGCCAGCTAAACTAAACTTTGTCATTACATTCGGAATATCATTGGAAAAATATTTCAATATAAAAAGTTAGTATACATTTTTTATGATTTTTCAAGGAACCAGTCTCATGTATTAATTATTATTATTTATTTTTTTTTTTTGATGTCTTATTTCTAGACTATATCTTTCTCCAAAAATTGCAAGAAATTAATTTTTTTCACAATATTTTTTTTTTTTTTTGATTATTTCAAGCTATTGAGCAGATTAAAAATGATGTAGACACAAATCGCAAGCAATTGATTTCGATTTTGTTTTCTTTTTTGCCATTGTACTGTTGCAAATCAGACAAATTGTTTTCGAAATATGCTGTGCTATGTGGTGATACCTCATTTATTTATCTCGAAAGCTATAGTCAGTTCAAAAAAAGTGATTAATAGACTTAACACTGTGATCACGTATATCAAAATTTCGTAAGAAATCCCAAACCGCAGACAACATTTTCATTATGTCGCCCTGAATAATTTTATTGAAAAAAGATGACTCGTTGCTTTTCACAATTTCAATTTTAGTGATTTTTTAACAGATTTTGTCCTAAAACTAGGCCTCAAGAAATAATTTAAAACATGATTTCTCTACTTACTGCCTTTCAGTTTTCATTAAATTAGAACGACCTTAATCCTAAAACAATCTTAAAGTACTTTCCCTACATTTATTTAGCCAGTCTGTAAGAAAAGTATACAAATTAACTTCTAACGTAAGTAATTAAGACAATAGAGTTATGTTGACTACTCCTCCTTTTCAAAACACCATAAAAACTTTCTCTTTACTTTTTTTTGGGGGGGGAAAGTAGTTATCTTCCTTTAGGGGGGAAACTAAGAAAAATGTGTATAACTACAATGCTAAACATGATATTTAACGTAAAAAAAGAGTATTTTCCTCCCTTTTTAGCAAAACAAAAGAAAAATTCGCATTAAACTAAAGAACAAAAAACCGGCAACATCATTTAAACAAAAATGTGCAAAACAAAAAAGAAGTTCAGCATAAAAACTAAATATATAAACTGAATTTTCTACCTTTAATATAATTGAGTCATAGAGTTTTAATAGCTAATAATACAACAAACTACTGACATGGTTTTTGTTTTTATAATAGAAAACAGAAAAATAAAAGCAACAGCTACAGCTACAACAACAACAATCACTTTACCAAATAGTTTTGTAACATTTAATGTTAGGATAGAGTTTAGTTTAGCGGAAGTATTTGTAGCTGATGGAGACCTGTATTTACAGTAGTATTTTATAGTTTGTGGATTTTTTCTTATGTTATTTTATATAGGAAAATGGAACCAGAACTTAATAGCAAAACAAAAAAAAAGCAAAGAAAAGGAAAAAGGTTAATTATGTGAACATATCATGTGAAATTTACACTTTAACTGTTTTCTATGCAAAGGTATAATTATGTTATAATTTCTGTTTTGCAGTAGTTACTTACTTTATGCCAAAAACCAAAATTAAACAGGAAAAAAAAACAGGGAGCTGGAAAAATTTTAAGGAAAGAAAAAGTTTGTTTTACTTTTGAACACGTTCTTATTATTATTTTTTGGGTATAATAGAAACACTAATTAAATGGTTACATTAAATAGATTATGGAATTAATTTAGTTTAGCAAACAATTTTTTCCCTTTTTTCCTGGCTTAGGAACGTCAAGGGTTTCAGTTTAAATAAATAGTTAATCTATTATCAGTGTTCTTACAATTTATTACAATTTCAAAACGAAATAGAAAATTTAATGTAAATTTTCAGGTCAGTAGGAGCTAAGTGAATTAAAGATGTGCTAAGAAAATAATGGTATAAGAGGTGTAATATAAAATGTAATAAAAAGGCTTTAATGTAAAAATTTATTATTTAAAAATAGATATGAAACTTAAAAAAAATCAGTTAAAATAATTACACAGAAAAAACTATTTAAAAATTTGTTTCAATTAATCTGTTATATCATTTTGCACTAAAATTTAATTATATTAAAAATGATGTAAATCAAAATTTTTTGAAAAAATATAATATTTTTTATATAAAAACCATAAATTTAAAATGTATGGTATGGCCGATCTTTATGGCTCTTCTGTGACTTGTAATTTATACTAAAAAATGGTATTAAAGATGCAAATTTTTGGCAATTATTTGATGAGTATAATTTTTTTTATATGTTTTATATAATTTTAGTTTTATCGTAAATGATGCAGCCTTTGTGTGCAGGAAGTTATCGTTAAACTATTAAAGCTGTATAGTGTGCCCGGCTACTCTTTGGAAAAATAAAAGATGGAAAAATGTTTGCTATTTTGTGGATTTGTTTAAAAAATTTTCTAGCTATTTTTACTATTATGTAGACACTAATAGTCACACTACCCCCTTCTCTTATTGGACTCTCGCTTGGCGATCGCTTCCATTTGAGTATGATGAGCCGAACAACAAAACTTATATTCTTGGATATTTAAAATTGTTGGATATTTCATTTTTCTTAGTGTTTTAGGTAATGGTAAAATTTCATTTTGTCAATTACTGCCTCGATTAATTTGAAGAAAAATTCCAACCGTAAATGTTATTGACTTGATTAAAAAACTAATTGAAATTCATACAAAAAATAAATTATTTTCAATTAACTAATATCATTATCTTATCATTTTGATGATTGGAGCAAAATCAAACAACATTTTAATTGCTATAAGCAATTTTGCAATTGAAATCGGTTTTTATTATTTTTTTCTTGTACTCAAAAATAGCACACGTACTAGAATTCTTAGACTTAGGTTTTTGACAACAGAGTTTCACATCTCAGGACAGTAAATAAAAAAATGTACATTTTAAGGCTTATAACTTTTATTTTGCTTATAAAATTTAGTGGCTTTAACTTTTTTTACATTTACTGCTATTTTCAGTAATATTTTCTTATTCTTTTATTTTTGCAGTTTTTTTTTTTTTGTGTTTAAACAGATTTTTTGCGACTTTTCTTATATTTTTTAATTTGTTGTGTTTTTCGTTTTAGCGAATGTTTTTATTTTAACGTTTTTTTCGTTTTGGAAATTTCTTTTGTCGTTCTTTTTTTTTGTGATTTATTTATGTTTTATAATACTATTAAAAATAATCGGAAAATAACTTTTTTATTGAAAAAATAAAAATCAACAAATATAAAAATGAAAATATTATCCTGAGACTTTTACAATAAAAGACAAAGCAGTTACGGTCTCTGATTTTAAATATCGAAAATAAAATAACAAAAATTGAGTTTATCTTGATAACGCAAAGAAAATAATTAATTTTACCTAAGAATGTGCATTTGCTTAAAATCAAAAGAAAACAGTATAAAAACAAAAACAAAACTCTTTTCAAAAAGAAACACAAATTATTTACATTTTCTAGTTTGTTTTTCATAATTCATATCAGAATCAGAATAAAATAAACAAAACAATTCAAAGTATTAAACTCTTTACTATTTTTTTCATCACTTCTCTCTTACAAATACTTCAATTAAAAGTGGAAAAAACTCGAATTCACTGTTATTATATCGTTTTGACTTGTTCAGTGTATTTTCGTAAAGAAATAACAACAATGACTCTGCTTTGAATTGAGAGGATTGTCTGAGAGGCATGAAAAGTAAAATAGAGGAGAGTTTAATAATTTGAGACGCTCTGTATATATATGTATGTGTTTCACTTTTTACCGCTTATAACTTCTAAAATACTGAACGGATTTTAATAAATCCCTAATATTCTGAACATCAAAAAGATGGTGCTGCTATGTGCTAAAGGACGACAATCCACTAAAATGTCCAGAACTCCATTTCAAATATCTGGGTCGTAGTAAAAAAATCTTTAAAGAATACCCAAAGCTGACTAAAAAACAAAATAGAGTTTAAAAAGAAATGGACCCATTCCAACATAAAAGATAATTGAAAACACAATAAAGTTCTTATGGAGGCTAATCCATAAAATAATAAATATTTTATTACTGTTTCATTTAAATTTAAAACAATGTTAATATATTGAACTTTAACAAAATTCATTGGTTTCATTTTTATAAGCAGAACTGTATGCACTAGGTGTTTCTCAATCCTTGTATTAATATTAATTATTAATGGTTTTCTTAAAAAAAATAACAAAGAAGAATTTAATTTTTGATAGATATTTTGTAACTTTGATTATTTTTCAGGCATGGATTTAATATTTTATTATTTATAATGTTTAGACAATATCTTTCTTTTGGGTTAATTTTTTTTTTTAATAACTTTAAATTATAAATTTTTATTACAAATTTTATTAATTTTTATAAGCGATATTTTTTATTATTATTTTTCTATTGAAGTAGATATATTGTATTTATAAAACATAAGATTATTATTAATTAGGCCCTTGACATAAATGTTACTCATACGTTCTCTAAAAGCACTGTTGTTTTATATTTGCCTTAAACATTTTTCTTTTTTAAATTTCTAATTCCTCCAGAAATCTTTTTTTACATTTTATTTCCATTAAGTCATAATTGTGTTAATTTTAGTTCTTCCAGCATCTAAGACATTTAAATTTTTTTATTTATTAATTTTTAAGTAACTTGAAAAATATTTGTGATTTTTTTTTTTTTTTTTTTGTAAACATGTCATTTAAGGCAAACATGATATCTCATTTCTATAAGACAAGTTAAAATGCCGAGGCAATGTAAAAAAACACAAACATTTAAAACATTTTATTCTTTTCTTTTGCTCTTAGTTTTTGCTGCCTTTACTTTGACAAAGTCTGTGTAAGCACGACTACACAAATTTGAATATAAATTAGTAGGTTTACAGCATACTAAACAAACGTTTGACTAGCACATTTTTAAAACTACACAGACACTGCACTCTGTCATACAAAAGTAGCAAGATGGAAGTAAATTGTTATTGTAGAAAAATCTATTCCACTTTGGTGTTAAAAGTAAAGTTTGACAGAGCATTTATTTGTTTTTTTTCCTCAGTTGGCAAAATAAGTATACAGTGGCGGACAAAACTAAAGCACGGATTAGCATTTATTAAAATATAGGTGATTAACGATGTGAAAATCGTTTTGATTCCAATTCCTTTTGTTCTTTTATTTTGACTTGATCCAAAATTCCTCAAAACAAAGCAAAAATTATTGAGTTTCTTTATTAAAACTAAAAAATGTTAAAGAAATATTAAATATATGTTTTTATATAAGACAAAACTAAAGTACATTTATGATTTGTTAAATGCAAATGTTTACATCATTAATATTTAGTATCATATACCTTTTTTAAATTTTACATATCTGTGTGGTATACAGATGATTTAATTTGAAAAATCTGCTCAGAAATTTTAATCGTTGCTATTTCATCTAGGTGAGAAATTTCGTCTTTTGTTTTTACATTGTACGCTTATTATTTCGCGATATACAATTTCCCATACGACCCAAAATATATTTTCTTTGAGATTAAGAAAAAGTAATTGTTTCAACCACTTAAAATCTGAGATTTTTTTTGGTCATAACACACTTTTTAAAACAATTATATTGCTTTTTACCGGTTGTTGCAATGTTGATACCTCCATATAACGGGCATTTCATCTTACGTATGTGAAAGAATTATGGGCGATGGTTAGATATAAAATGTTTCTTTATTCCATTTATTTTGTCTATATGTCCAATATAATAACCGGCAAAGAAACCGCCTACCATAACAAATCTCCATGTTCCTCAGTACCATTAGTGAAATATGCATTTAATCCTTTTCCTTCTGGTGGACGAATTAACTTTAATCCAGCAACTTTAACTACTCCATGGTTCAATGAAAATCCATAATTTTCACCTGTGAAGTCTAATTTGAAAAGTTCTGATGGATTAAAGATTAGATTGGATTAAAGATAGTACCTTGACAAAACGGAAAACCGTCTTAATGTACAGTATATCAAAAGACATTAAGAAACACGAGGAGATACTTTTTGTCTGTGGTTGTTTTGCCGGTGACTACATCGAACCAATTTGTAAAATAAATAGAATAATGAAACGTTTTACATCTAAGCATGCTCTTCCTGCACAAACAAAAAAGGAAAAATTGTATTATGACCAAAAAAAAACCACAGTAGTCACATCAATTATTTGGTATTAATCTCATAGAAAATATATTTGGAATCATATAGGAAATTGTAGCTTGCGAAATAATACGCGTATAATCTAAAAATCATTGGAAATTTCCGACGTAGATAAAATGGTAAGGATTGAAGTTTTTAAGGTGGTTTTTCAAATTTAATAGTTCCTGTGCTACGAAGATGTGTAAAAGTTTAAAAAAAATTAGGTCTATGGTACTAAATATTAGTGAAGTTAACATTTGTATTTAACAAATCAAAAATGTACTTTAGTTTTGTATGCTTGCTTATGCCGGGCTGAAACTCGCCGGATAGGGTGGTACTTGCCGCCAGGTCTGGGAAGTTATCCACCTATAAAATATCATACCAGCTTCGGAATCATTTATGTAAGTAATAATATGTTTGGGGCCCGAAGTGAAGATATTTAAATCAACTCCCTGAAGTACACACACAAAAAGAATTCAATGGTTTGGCTACTGTTCTGCCAAAATGTTACCCCCCCAATAGAGATAATCATCTCTCCCTGACATTTTCTTAATCTTTGTAAAATGTCCCCGATAATGTCTTTCACCTTACCTTCAAACTCTCCCCTTGTTACTCACCGCTACTAATTATGTCTATCCACCCATTTTAATGAGAAAGCTTCATAAAATTTCATTGTAACATTGTAAAAGTTATGGTTTATTATTAACTTAAAAACTATTTTACAAAAGTGCTACAATTGAGCTTATAAAAATAACCCCATTTAAAATTAATGGTAATCTATTACAAATAAGAAAATAGAAAAATCTAGATTTTTTTTATATAAATTAGAAATTAAATTAAATTAAATTAAAGAAAAATATCTGGGAAACTTAATGTGGTTCTAATAACATTTTTTTTTTATTGTTCCATTTCGAGTTTTCAAATTTCAGAGCTAATAATGGTAGGTACGACCAAAATACTAATTCCTTTATGCCTTTGTGGATTGCATCTAATTTATTTCACAGGTGACTGTATTTATTTAACTGATGTCAGAGATATATTGCGAGTTGGAGTAATTTCTTGTGAAGGAGACTAAGGTTTTCTTCGTCCGTGTAGGTCATGGGTTCTGGTAAGTAATAATTTCAAGATTTCTTTTGTTTTCAAAAAAAAAAAAAAATACCCTTTTACTTATTTTTTTTTTTTTTTGTATATATATTTTTTTTTATGTTTTATTATTGTAGTGTCTTTTGTTTTTTTTTTCTTTTTTTGTTAATTAAATTTTTTTCCTTTTCTTTTAGGAAAAACATTCCTTTTTGTCTCGTTACCGAAAACTAATACAGGCCTGAGCTCAACCATAGTTTCATAAAAAGGAAGGAGGGAGTATCGCGTAGACAGACTAAACAGGGTATTTTCTACCCTGTTTAGTCTGTCTAGTTGTCCGCGTTCAAACTTACGGGTCAAGTACCAAAAACCTTATTACCTTATTACAGACTTTGAGGTGCTGAACAGCTACTCCAACGTTGGGTGAGATGTCTGTGGCGAGTGGCTGATAAAGATGGCAGCAGGACTGGCGGAGATCTTTGTGGTTGGTGTTTTATGTTTTAGCTTTATATATATTTTGTTTTTTTTACTTTTAATTTAACTTTAATTTAATGTAGTTTTCTTCTTTTTTTATACAAACAATAAAAAATGCAAAATTTATACTTGTAGCTTTCAATAAATACAGATGAAAAAAATTTTGCCACTCAATATGTTGATTTCTGTTGCTTGGTATCGCTTCGTAGCCACAACAATAAAATCGGGAATCAAAGGAAAAAGGAAGGAATTTCCCTAAATTTGCCTCCACTACAACTCCTATTTTACAATATGTCCTCCTTCTCCATTTTTCTATAATTGTTTTCAGCAATATGTTTACTAATAAACATATATGCTTCTTTTTTCTTCTTTTTTCTTATTTTACAAGATCTTATATTTTTCCCTTTCTTTTGCCTCGCTTTGCCAACTATCGAAGTTTTCACCCAACAGGGTGAACACGACAATTTTTTAGTTTAAATAAAGAAACTCAATACTTTTTGCTTTGTTTTAAAGAATTTGGAGTATAGTAAAATTAAATTACCAAAAAGAATTGAAATCAAAACGATTTTCCTATCGCTATTAGTCTACTTTTGAATAAATGCTAATCCGTGCTTTAGTTGTGTCCGCCAGTGTAAATTGTTAGATATTTTTTGGTTTCCTAACAACTCTATAGGGCTTTTCTTGCTTCAATTACTTTACTGCAATTCGTCTGTTGCCTTCCTAAATTTTTCTACAGGCCTTAGCTACTTGTTTGTCTGTTTTTTTTTTTTTTTTAATTCCCTAACAATTTCAAGTCAATATTGTTTGGCAAATTGTTGCTATTTGCTACAGTAACTACAACTCTTCGTCGAAAATCATTCGTTTTATATAACTTTTTTCATTTTGTATTTGCCTTCTGAAGATTTTCTTAAGTTTCAGTCTTTAAAACTTTTGTATTCTTATCTTAAGCTATTAGGGCAACAATAACAAAATATCTATAAGAAAAGAAAAACAACAAAATGTTACATTGTATAAATACTTACATACATATTTTTGTTTATATGTATAAGAACAGACAACAACACTAAGAAAAATATTGTTTCTTGTGAAAATTTGCTTCTTGTTTTATAATTGTGTCAACATGTTGCATCATCCCAGACAAGAAGCCAAGTTAAGCACTGCGTTCCGTTGGAATCTACAACGGAAATTGGTAGCTGTTATTTGTCAAGACAATCCCTAGTGTAAGAAAATTGAAAGATATTTAGAAAATTTTCGTATTATTTGAAAAACAATTTACAGCAATAAAATATATTTGTGTTAAGTATTTAATGAATTTTAATGTTATTTAAATGAGCGGTTTTACTTTATTCAAGGTAATGATGTAATATTGGTTTAAGGCTCGAATATTATATTGATTGAAATTGTAGGTAAATAGGAGAAAGTTTATTCTGAAATATACTTGAAGATAAGGAATCTAACCTATTGGGTTATACTTACCCCCCGAATTTGCAAACCAATTTTAAATTTAAAATAATTTTAAAAGATAAAATTTTTATGAAGAATTTATTTTAAAAAGCATTTTAAATTTAAATGTTGTTTGTGAATACAGCGGTTAGTATTTATATTATTCTTGGTCTGTGAGCCCAGCATTGCTTTGGAAAAGATCTCTAGCTGCATGAAGGTGAGAAATTTTTGACTTCTAGTAAATAAGTAATAACATTAATATTATATAATTTTACCATCATATATTAATAAAATAAAAATTTCGAAAATGAATAGCTTAGAATACGTACAAGAATTTCGATCTGGAAGATATAAATAAAACTCTGTCCACTTTCCTACTCGTGAAATATAAATTACTCCTGTTTCTGAGATATGTCATTATTTATTTTGTATAGAGAACATTTATTTCTTAGGACTTTCTCAATTTTCATATCATATCATATAATAGGGTTACTATAGTTGTAACATTGCGGTAGATATTAGTTGATAAACATTAATTTTGCATAGAGGCTTCGACTCCCCATTTACCTACTGTCGAACTAAAAATATTATTTTCATGAAATCTTAAGGCTACCAAATTTATAGTTCTTTAGTTGTGTGATAATTTGTATTTACTTTGTTTGAAGTTATCACCCCTTGTAAAAAATCTACCATATTTTTTTTCGAAATTAGCTTCTTATCAAGCACACAAACACACACAGACTCATTTGTTTTGGAAATATAAAAAGTGCCAGCTTTTCCAAACCCCAAAATGTATAAAATTTAGTTTCATGTATCTAAATTAATTATTACTAAATATTCAAAAGTTGCCATTAGAAGAACAAAAAAATATCACAAAGAGCCCATTTGTGGATTCTCGCTTACATCAATTAGCTTTCCCACTGGCTAATTCAAGTACTCTGAACTCAATGGTGGCAGCCGTTTTTCGAAGGTAGCGCTCGTATTTGCGATTTTATATTTTATTATTGAAGTAGCACAAGTAATACTAAATTAGAAATAAAAGGGACATTATTTACGTAAATTAAACAATAAATCGATTCCATACTCAATAATTAAATCAATATATATATATATATATATATATATATATATATATATATATATATATATATATGTCAAACCACGGGACCTAGAAGAAACAACAACAGCAATAAGAAGTTAGGAAGTTTAGAAAAGAAACATATTCAGGACGAATTTCTCAAATATGAATTATGGGAACACAACAAAAAGTTTCTTTTTTAATCCCGAAAGAGCATCTGAAACAACAAGTGTTGCTATAAATCTTATTTCAAGATTTAAGAAAATTATCGATGTACTTATGTGCAATGAACAAATTGATGCTAGAAAATTTGGTGATTATACGAAGGAAACTGCACGAATATATACAACTAAATATCCATCAAGAGATATGTCTGCAACAGTTCACAAAATCCTTTATCATGGAGATGTCATTAAGAATCATTTAGTACTACTTGCAGATCTATCAATGATCATGAAATTCTACAAATAATGATCTATTTAATATATAACTGGCAACTTCAGATCCGCTCATCTCTATCGAAGTCAATGGAAAGTAGAACATCGGGATTTAGATGATAAAGCAAATGAGGTACTAGTGGACAGAAATAATATAGAACTTAATATGGAATATTTGCAGACTATTTTTCAACCAAATGAATAATAGTTATACTTTTCTTTTGTTCTCGTTTAAACAAAAAAGAAGATAAACATTTAAAATCGTCATTTTTTGTCAAAAACAAGCGATTCTTGTGGTATCGGTACTTTAAGAACCGGTTCTAGTGAAACCTGTTCAAGAATTGATAAACTGGAAACCTGTTCACAAAATTATCCTGGGTATTATTAAAATGCTATTTTTTATCTGATTACAACTATTTTTAGAAGTAAAGCTGATTCAAAAAACCAATAATCTGCATTTTCATACTAAATGCTATAAAAAATTAGAGGTCCAAATTTAGCCTTAAATTTCTCAACAACTGCTGAACCGTTGCTTAATGTAATTAAAACTGGAGAAAAATTCAAGAAAATATCTTTCTCCAAAAAGAAAAGAAAGATTCAAAAGTTATAGAGTTTTGGCCGATGAATAATGATTCTGAGCCATTGTGCGTCGCCGACTTAGTTTTACACGGTGGGTGCTCATCCTGTTAAAAGAAATAAGTCTCATTTCCAAGCATAGTGATATTAGAAAAAAAATTGAAAACGTACTATTAGAATAAGAATTTACCAAAAAATGCCCTCTTGTGGGCTTTTGGACACATATAATTAATACATAATAAATACATAAACAAAACAGTACCACGAAGTTCCCTTATGCCTTCAAGTTAAGAAAAATTAAATTAAAAAAAAATATTATAATATTTATCCGAATTTGATCCTATCTTGGTGTTAGCAGCCGAGTTTCAAATGAAGTCCCATTAGCTTATTCAGTGTGGTTAAATAAACCAACCATTCCCTTAAATTTTATCAAATTTGTATCAATGAGTTTGAATGAAATGATTTTACCGTTTTTACGCACTTTTTGGTACTTTTTTCCCCGTGAATATGAAAAAATTATAATATATGAATTTAAAAGTTATAGTGGTATCTCGTAATAAAATGTCCAAATATTTATATTCATGTCAATAAACAGAAAAAAATTATTTATGAGAAAAGTACCAGATTTTTACTCCTTAAACGTTCGAACTTCCAAACAGTAATAAATTTGTGTTTGTGTTTTTTTTTTTTTTTTTTTTTGATAATATGATATAAATCTTAAAGCATATATTTATACTAAAAAAGTTTTTGTCACTTAGAAAATTAAGTGTGTGATGGTGTACTTAGTAAAATTTTAGTCATTAAAAACAAATGGTTAATTTGTGTTCAAATTCAAACCTCACTGATGGCAAATTTTTGTTGTTTTTTTATATTCGTTTCGGCACATATTTTTGTGTACCCTTAGAGTCTAAAAATAAATACATGAATTTGTGAACAACTCGAATAAAAATAACTAGTTATTCAGACAAAAAATAAGTATTTTATTTTTGTTTCCAATTATACCTGCTAACTTACCAGGAAAGCAAATTTTTTGCTGGGAAAATATAGTTTTTATCAGTTTTCTCCCTAAAATGCACAATTTTCTAAAAAGTACCAGACATCCGTCCGATTATTTTTTAATGAATAACGATATGTATTAAATTCCTGTTGTACATAAAATAGTTTAGGAAATATAGGATTATCGAATTTATCCGTTTTACCCCTTTTTATCCCTAAAACATTAAAATTTCAAAAAATTCGTCCTTAATCGTCTACGGTGGAACACGAATCCAAAGCCGAACTTTACCTTTTGTTGTTTGGATTGGGCGACCGACGATGTATCAGTCAGTCACTCAGTAACGTTACTCTTTTATATATATAATATATAGATTATCTCTTCAGTGAAAGTTCGTTTCTTAATTTTACAACTTAACAAAGTAAAAAAATATCTAAATAAAATATTTTCAAAACTTAGCCTAAGTTTAAAACAAATTAATTCCTTGTTCATCTATTTAAGAAAGTAATTAAGTAAGTGATAAAATTAAAAACGTATGTTTCAATTTGATCATTTTTTAAAGAGATCATTAAATAAACGAGTATTTGATTTTTTTTTTATATACATATGTATATCTACAAAAAAGAAAATGTTTTGCCAACTTTTTATTTTTCTTTTCATTAAATTATTCAACTTTTTTTACTCAAAATCAACTCAAGTGATTGTTTTTTAATTGTTTACATCAAAAAGTTTAGTTTACTTAGTTTTGTGTATTTTGTTTTTGGTACTAATAGTTTGTTTTGCCATACAAATTTTAACATACACGCACGCATACATCCACACACCCACACATTACATTTAGAATTCAAAAAACATTCATAAGAACTCAGTAAAATAAAAAATAAAAATAAAATAAAAAAACGAGAAGAAAAATTTAATTTTATAAAACAACAAAAGCGGAAATGACAGCCTGTTGAGAATTCAAATTTCTATTTCATTTTATTTCACTCTAACCTCTCTTTCGCTTAGTACTGTTAGTACAAATATTATTACCTATCTACACACTCACATTCTATATATACAAGTTGTATATATACAACTTATGGTACAAACACAAGTACATATGTACATAATGTATTAAAAGTATGTGTATATATATTCATGTTAAAGAAAGTTCATATTCTACATAAAGTAATGAATAAAGTTGGCAGCAAATATTGCTAATGTTAGCAATTAAAATATGTCAAAAACCATTCTCAAGAAACACTTGTTGTAGTTGCAAATGAAATTGTTCTGTTGATTTTTGTTGTTGCTGTAGTTATTTTTTGTTGTATGAACGTTTGCTTGTTTCTGCTTCAAATAGTTCTTAAGAGTATTGTTTTAGAAAATAATTTACCAAAAAGACTTTCAATTGAATTTTATAACTTTTTGCAAAATGTTAGTATTTCTCTTCAATTTTTCAGTATTTTCTAAATAAAATTATTCGCTTTTCAAATAAGAATACTCCTAAACGACTTCTCTGTGAATTGTTAATTAGTTTTAAAAAAAATTATATTTTTACTGATAAAAGATTTTGGAAGTGTAATAAAAATTAATGAAGAGTTTTATTGTTGCAATGAAAATTATAAAATTTTATAAATTTAAAAACTTTAAACAAAACAATTACGACAGATTTTAATTATAGGATAGTTATAGGATTTCATAATATTATTGATTTTAAAGTATCTTTTTATGTAACTAAAATGTTTAAGAAATGGTTAATAAAAAAACATTTTTGTTGCAATTTGAATGAAATTCATGTACTTATGATTAATCACAGGTTTGTTATTACAGGGAAACCACAAACATGCAATTACATGTTTGCATCGGTAAAAATTTATCCGTTTCAAAACAAATAAAGTATATTTTACCCTAATGGCATATTTTTGCATTTAGCAATTTTTGATGCATATTTATAGCATTCTTTATTATTTTTTGAGCATATTTAACTCTTACAGCATATTTTGATATTTTGAGGATAATTTTTTATACCTAATGGACTGTTTTTCAAAACCAAAAATATTTAGTATTTAAAATTAACTGTAATGGATACCATTTTATCGCTGACGATCTTGACTTGCAGCAACAAGATTGAATATTTAGAGACATATTAATTGATCTTCATCAAGGCTGCTATTTGGACAAAGAACTTGTCCAAATAGCAGCGATTAATGTTGTAAAGATACGAGTAATATATATCGTTCGTTCTATGAAAGATTTACAAAAAATTATTTTTTTTTTTTTACCGAGGCTCATGAGATATTTTTTCATATTTGGCAAGTATGTAAAGTATGTAGTCTTTATCGTTATTATTATTATTATTATTATCATTAAAAAATCACGAATTTTTTCACGATTTTAATTTTTATAATAATTAAAAAATCCGACATAGTACATAAATTTAAATGTTAATATCTCTTTACGATGTGGACGGAATTTATTGTCTCAAGGCTTTAATGAAGGTCAAATGATTTTTTGACTTTTAAAAATAAATTACCAACGGAAAATTTTTGGGCGTTCTTTCATGGAATGAATGATATATATATTTTTAATGAAAACATATGATAATATGATAATTTTGATAATTTTTGAACTAATAATAATGTCTAGAATTAGTCATTTAAGCAAATTATGATCGATAATGTTTTTATATGATATAATAGAAAAGTAGAATCAAATTTCGACACAATCGCTAAATTTCAGTTTTATATTAAAATAATAATAAAATACTTTGCTTTAATGAAAACCGTAATTTTTGTTAAAAAATTGACAAAGTTGTTTGTTTTTTAAGTGCATATTTTCACTTTTTTAGAGCATATTTTTTGTTTTTTACTGCATTTTTAATGCACATAAAAGCCTTTCTTTAGAACATATTTATGGTTTCCCTGGTTACTAGAATCCAAAAACGTATCCTGCTGTCAAAACAACTCAACAACTCAGTGTATCAGCTTTAGAGTCTACTTACTCATAGATTTATAAATTTAAACCTAATAGTGACTAAATAAGTATTTTATAACATTTTCTTATTTATTTAACAACAAAAGTTTTTTTTTTATTTCAAAAGCTTTAAAAATCATCGTTTAGCCTTTTAAATATTCAGCAGATAATTTTCCTGTAAATACATTACATTGGATTTTCATCATCATTCTTTTGTTACAAAAATCTTTATAAAAAATTTACATTAAACCAAATTTGTTTTGCAATATTAAAAACATGCGAAAAAAACACATCATTTGTGACTGACATGTTAATAATAATAAAAAAAAAAAATACATAAAGAAAAAGAAAAAAATATATACTAAACATACGCGAAAAAAGTGAAAATATACTATTCAAATATCCTGTTTTATGCAAAACATGTAGCGAAAAATAAAAAGAACGACAAGAAAAGGATTTATTTGTAATACCTAAAATATTAATGAGACCTTTTCTATACAAAATACACTAACACTTACTCACACTCTCTACTAACAGCCATAGATCATCATCAGTGACAATAATGAAATAATACACACACATATATTGATATATTTAGTATTTTCCCTTTAACTCATGTATTTATTTATTGATTCTCGAAAGCGCCTTCTTCATCTTACAATTGATGTTATTGTAAGTCACTTAAATATATAACGTAATACATGCGATTCTATACATTTTCTTTTCTTTTGCGTTAAGACATTTTATCAATTCAGCGATTTTTTACTTCCTTCTCTTTATGTTATGTTATTATTATTATTATTTTTTTTTTTTTTTTTTTTTGTAACACCTTAAACCTTTGTATTGTTCCGTTATTTATATGAAATATTTACAGTAATATAAAAAAGTGTTTTTGACATTTTCATCCATTTACAAACCAACAAATACTTTTCTGTTCATATTATTTAATATGCGTTTCAAAATAAATCTTCTAACTATATACCAAATATATACACACTTAACTATATACATTAGACTGCTTCAAAAAAAAGGCATCTTTCGAATTTCGACCGTAACTCCCCCGATTATTATTATTATTATTTTTTTTTTTTTTTTTTGATGAAAAAGCATAGTGTGCAAAATATAAGAATGATCGGATGTCGCTAATACGTGCCGCATTGACCCTGAAATTAGTGTGGTGCATTTGTAAGGGAAAATTTTTACTTTTCAGCAGTGTTTTAAACAATTTCGCTATTTTCAATTAATTTTTTGGAATCGTAATCTAGGCATAATTATCTATCAAATAAGATAAAATAGTTAAAATCGGCTAAAAAATATTAAAGTTATTACAAATTAGAACACTGGTAACACTATTAGAACACTTGTAAGCAACGTACAGACAAGTTTTAAAATTATTTTCTTTTTTTTTTTAAAGGTGTTGAAATAAAATTTTATTTTGACTCCTGTATGATAATATAATCAACTTCTTATGTTTTATTAAAAATAAAGTGTTGAGTTTTATTTTGATTGTTTCAAAACTTGAATTTTAATTTTTTTTTTAAATTTTATTTAACAAATTTCTCAAGTTAGAATAAAACTATGGCGTTTCCACCACAGAAGTAAAAATAGAATTGAACTAGTTCGATATTTTTGCGGTATAAATTTCCGGTACCATAGATTTGAAGTTTTAGGATTTCGGTAAAAAGGAATTTTTTTGTGCTATTTTTGCATTGGAGAGTAAATTTTTTTTATACTAGTATACAGATTAATGAAATGTATAATATAACAAGATAATATAGATTCTATCAAAGATATTCCGAAATTTTAAATTGATTTGAACAGGAATGTCAAAGGTCAAATTTTGGAATATTTTAGATTTTTGACGAAAACATATATATATAAATATATATATATATATATATATATATATATACATATATATATATATATATATATATATATATATATATATCATCGAAAAGAATAATCCGACCTTATTTTGTAGCGGTTTAATATACATGCAAATATAGTGCACTCAAATAGAAATGTGATCGCAAACAATTTGACGTAATATTTTCATGGATGTAAATTCGAGATTATAAAACGATTACTGAGAACTCGTTGTATGTAGTAGCATTTTGCCAAGTCGCTGATGCGTATTATTACACGGAGTATTTCCTACAGTATAAAGTATATAAAACACTTTTATTGATAGCTAATGATAAAAAAGTACAGGTAAGAATATTAAAAAAAAATGACAACAGTAAAAAATTCAAATACAGAACCATTTCATAATGACAGTTGTGCTGAGGCTCTTAAACAATTCTTAATAAAGCGGAAATTTTGAGATGGTTACAATGATTAAAGTAAGCGCATATGATGACAGGATCATCAATCAATATATATTTTTTTAGGATTTTAAAATCCACATTTTTATCTTATTGTAAAATACGCTAATATTTTGCAAGACAAAATTATACTTTTATAAATTATGTTACAACATTCATCGTGGACGCCATAAGCGTGTTTTCTGGTATTTACTTTTAATTTATATAAAAATGAGACGAATTCACTCACTTAATATTTTTTCAAAAATAGTGTAGAATAAGTTTTCGTTAAAAAATATTTATTTTATGAAGCAGATCGAGAAGAAAATATTTTTTCAAATTTTACTAAGATATGATTTTCCACTGTACACAATTATTTATAAAGAGTTGTACAGATTTTTTCTATAAATTCTAAAGAAATTCTTGACTAATAGCTTCAATAAAAAAAGGTAGTAATTTATATATGTATATATGTAAATTTTAGAAATTTAGATTCTGACATAGGAAGACGATGCGTTTTGATGAGCTGAATACAGAAAAAAAATATTAAAAAAATTTAAATTGGTTTTCAGTACATAATTTTAAGCTTGTTATCAAAAAATTAGTTTGAAACTTGTTCCCATATGATATTGGTCCCCCTTTTTAGCGCTTTTTTGTAAAAAAATAATTAAAACTACTTTAAGATAATTCATAATTCTACCAAACAACTTTTCAATATTTTACCGATAAAGGAACAAAAGTATGAAATTTTAATATATTTTACAAAAAACTATTTTGAATTTCCTTTCCATGATATACCAAAAAAAAAAAAAAAAAAAAAAAAAAAAAAAAAAACAATTCTTGACAAATTTAGTTCATAACGAGTTCAAAACTACGAGTTCTTTACATCCATTTCCAGCAAACTTAAATATTTTTCTTACAAAATATAAATCAAAATTTCCAGTTAATTACAAAAAAACTGTTTTTGGGTGAGTTCTTTTATAAATGTGTTTCCAATTCTGTTATTCTTTTGTTTATTTTTGCTTTTTGAACTTTTTTGGAAAATGGAAGAAATAGACTTCTCATCAGTATGTATTTTTTATGTTTTAGTCAAATATTAAAAGGTAATTTTTAAGCATTTAGAAAAAATAAAATTTTTTCATAATTTTTCGAGTTTAACTGTGATTTACTACAATTTTTTTCTATAAAAGCCTATGCAACGATACAATAATTTAACGGCTATATTGGTTGTAAATATAACAAAATTGTTTATTTTAAAATTAAACAAAAACTGTAGAACTTATTCGATTTTATCAGTCATAACTTAATAAAACTTTCCATACATCTTAAACGTGTTCTTAAAAAATTAAAAACAAGTAAAATATATAAAATCTAAACTATGTCAAAGAATATATCGACAGCCTATATTCAAAACCCTCTATGTCGAAAAGCACAATATTTCAGGAGAGCAAAAAATAAGCTGCTTATTTCTCTTATCTGCAGGTATTCAAAAAATTTTCTTTTACAATATTAATTTAAAACCACGACTAAATCTAACACATAATTTTATTTTAATATTTTATAATATTGACAATTTTAAAAAGAGATAGAGGATTCTGCACTTTTAAAACATTTAATACGTATAAATAAAATAACGATATAAAGCGTTTTGCATTGTAAAAAATGCATTTAAGAAATTACCATTTAATGTATGATTTTTAAAATATTTAAACTAGTTAGTAATTTAGAAAATCAGCATAATTCAAATAAACTAATTCTGTTTAGGTTTCAACGAAACCAAAATGAATAAGACACCAAGAATGCTGATGGAGTGTGTAGCGGCATAGAAAATACGTATTCCATTCTGCTAGTGTATAATTATAGTCCACAAAATCTGCTTTGGTACTGCCAAACAGAGACAACAAGACAATTTACGATTGCAAACTTTTTTATGGTCATTTACTTGCCCCAAACGCCTATCGCTGCTAAGTGAGTCTCTCAGTTATAGTCTACAATAAGGCAATTTATGATTACAAACTTGTTTAACTTTGTTTTGCAATAGGAACAGACGCAATGCACCATACAAACAAAATAATAATTAATATTGGAATAAAAATTATTTATCTCTTAAATGAAGAACTAATAGAGTAGAAGTGGAGTAAAATAGTGTGGGAATAATTTTCTTACGAAGAATCACAAGTGATATGAAAGTAGGGCGGGCAGTTCTTTTATCACATACAAGATAAATCTTAATTATCACATATGGAATTATTATAGTGAAAGTTTCCAGATTTTTCGGGAAACATTTTTTTTGTCAAGTTCCACAATTGATATTAGAATAGGTAGGGTAGCTCGACAGAGGGTAGTAAAAATTAGTATATATTGCCTTTAAATTGTCAAAAAAAAAAATAAGATAATTACTCGGAGAGATAGAGGGTTTTGTAATAAAAAATAAAAATAAAATATTTGTTTTATAAGATAGAGGGATAGAAAAACTTTGCTAAGATCGAAAAAACTATGAGTTTTCATTTGAAATGTATACCATAGATGAGCATTGTTATAGGGAGTATAATGGCATCATAAACGCAGTTTCATAATATACTGAGATAAAAGGTTTTGAAGAATTGGTATGAAGAATTTTTTAATAAAATTTAGAAAATATGTAAAAACTTTCTGAGATTTTAAGCGATTTTATATAGAGATATCTCATTTTATTCTAAACTAAATAGTATTTCAAACTTTATAAACAAATGTTTTGAAGAAAAAAGTCCAAAAAAATTACATCAATATCAAAATGGAAATAAATTTCAAAATGGTGAATAAATCATTACTTGATTTGAATATATGTAAAAGATTGTTATACAATTTAAAGGCTTCATCCTTCTGCTTTTCAAGTCAATTTAAAAATCTTAAATCGATCTATAGTGCAGGAACTACCCTAAAAGCGATTTATTCGCAATATCTCAAAATTTAGAGGCTGTTTCGAAATCTTTTAAAGCAGTTTTGTAATGTTCTCAAAAAGGTCTACAGCTCACATCAGATCGTTTTCCGAGTGAAAATAAAAAGTGAAATTTTGTAGCAGCATGTCATTTTTGAAGTTTCCAATTAAAATAAATATTTTCTTCAACTTATAACACAGTGCAACAAGAAAAAATTGTCTCAATAAATCCAACGTAAAATGAAATCATACCAGTAGTCCAGAAAAACCTCCAAATGGTATTCAAAATTTAGTTCGAATTTCGTTTGAAGTTCGAATTTTTCGTAGCCCTTTTTTCAATGTGATTGGAAATAAATTATATTTAAATTATTTAATTCAAATGTTTTAATATGTTGTTCTCTTATGAGTATTTGCATTATTATACCATTTTACTCACATTTTGGTCATAATACTGTTCACTTTATTTGACTTTACCGTATGTGAAACTAATAATCCGATTAAAATGTGCCATATTTCATGTATATGTATATCCTTTAAGGAAGTACTATCTGAATTCCACGCCTACTTTTCTTTGAGAAATTATTACTTTGCTATTTAGTATGCAAATTTCAAATTTCATAAACATTTTGATGACAGCGGTAAAAAAATAAAAAAATTAATAAAAGTGGGCGAAAAAGAGGCGTTTAATACATACAGATAAAATTTTTAAAGTGAACAATATTTTCTATTCCATTATATTTTATGTAAATTGTCTTCTTAGCACCAATAGAGTAACACAGTAGAATAGTATATATATATATATATATATATATATATATATATATATATATATATCGTTGAGGCAATAGCTAGTGACCCAAAATTTGTCGCATAGTGTAATCGCATTTGCTGATCTTATCTTACAACACACCTTGGGACAGAATGAAAATATTTTGAAAATAAATCCGTAGTTTATAAATTTTGAAGTAGTGTAGTTTGTGTGTATAAAGAATATTTTTTTTTTTTTTATTCATTTAAAAATTATGTGAGCTGGAGAAGTAAATTTCTTTGAAAATTTTAGAATTCATAGTTTTTCTGATTTTTGCAATTAAATACAATTTTCGTAAAAGTTTGGTTTTTAGAGAAACTTAAAATATAGTAATGATATAAAAATAAGATATCCAAATGAAATTTTTAGTGATAGTCGACTTTACTATTTAGAATGCTGATGTGTATATTCTTTTGATAAAAAGAATCTCACAAGTCCTAAAAAACCTATCAAATTCACACATTTATTGTTCGCCTGGTAAAAGACGATTTTAAACACATTAAGGTTTCTGAAACCATATGTTATGTTTGTTAATCCCCCAGCATTGGGATTTCAAATATTCCAAATTCGAAAGGATCTAGAATATCTCTTTTGTAGAAAATTGGATGTGCTTTTTTTTGAAGAAGATTTTCATGAAGATATTTTTGGGAAAAGTGTATAATGCTAAGGATTTTTTTATTTAGCAGCGAATAAATAATTATGCTTTTTTAGCCAAAAATACTCAGAAATTCATATTGTTCAGAAATATATATTTAAAAACTGGGGATGTGAAAATAAGAAATTTAAAATCTCAGATGGGAATAATTCGATAATAATTAAATAAGTATAATGGGCTTAATGAGAGCTTTAAGGATATATAAAAATATTTGAAATGGGATGAGAAAAATCGGCATTTTAAATATATTCAAGTCAGAAATTTCCTATTTAATACCCCATAGCTCCACTCTTAAGGGGTTTCCAAAATATTTTGATTCGGAGCAATTGCACATGTGTAACGTGTAAAAGCTACTAAATTTTTTATCAAGACAAATGTCAAATTTTTATCTGATTTATGGACAATTTTATGTTTATTTTAAATTAAACATATTAAAACTACCAACAACAATTAAAATGCGTCTTTTAGATAAATTTTATTCTAATAAAATTCGAATGTTTGTCTGGATAAAATATTTGTTTAGTCTGGACGGTTGGTTAGTCACTGAAAAGGTATTGTTTTTACCAATGATTAAATCTAGAGCAAAAATTTTGAGAAATAAAATAAAATTTTATAAGTGCAGGAAAACTTCAAACAACTTCGGCGCAGGAAAAAAATGTTCATGTTCACGTAGCCCCTGGAATATCATTGTAGGAGTCAACAAATGTTGACATCACCATCATGTAGCTTTAAAGCGCATATAGTAAAACGTCATTGAAAACAAGAGTTTCGAGTAAGTAAAATTGAGATCTTAATTCCTCTAACGTATGTCCAACATGTCACCTCACTCCACCCATTGCATTCTGAACTCATTCAGTAAAAGTAGCCCAATTTTTTTAACTGCCCTCCAGTATATACGAATTAAAATTGCAGGTTGTGTTTATAATAATTGACAGCATTGTTGCCATTTTAGCCTTTATAAAGCTCTCTTTCTGTGTCCCTGACAGTAATGATTTTGATTCAATTTTGTCATTTAATGGTTACACTCATTAAGAATTTTAATAAGATTGACTGCAAAAATTATATGTTTTTAAATAGTTTTACCAGAAGCAAAATTTTCTTAATACGAAACATATTATTATTTCTACAACCATTAAATATTTGCAGCCTTTTTACTTGTTCTTAAAACATTTTCTATTTTTAAACCATATTAATATTATTATTACTATAACAATATATTGTCACAAAATTTAGTGGAAAACTTCAATATAATAAATAGACAAAGTTTGGTTACACTCGGTGTGATTCAAGCAATATATGATATCTTCTTTTGAAGATTCAATTAGAGATACTTTTTTCAATATCCTTTTTTGACAGATCACGTGTGAGTCGTGTCATGCTGTCATGTTATTTTTGTTTAGTATTGTTTGGCATTTCATAATGGAAAGACTTACGCCTGAACAACGTTTACAAATCGTTAACTTTATTACGAAAATGCACGTTCTGTGAGGAATGTGTTTCATGCACTTCGCTCAATTTATGGTCAACATAATCATCCTACTGAGCGTACTATTCGCAACACCATCACCCATTTTGAGACCCAGCATTCATTATTGGATAATATACGACCGAATAGACCACGTCCAGCACGCTGTGTAGAAAATATAGCGGCCGTAACTGAGAGTGTTCACGAAGACCGTGGAGAGTCAATTTGGCGCCGTTCGCAGCAACTCGGACTGACTTATGGAACGACTTGGCGCATTTTACGTCGAGATCGTAAATTGAATGCGTACAAAATACAGCTTGTGCAACAACTGAAGCCGCTCGACCTTTCCAAGCGATATCGCTTCGCTCTATGGGCTCTTGAAAAGTCCCAAGAAGATCCGACGTTTTGGAGGAAAATTTTGTTCAGCGAGAGCAACCTGAAGATGAATCTCTTCATTGCCACTTCATCCAGAAAAAACAACGGTTTGGTGTGGTTTGTGGGCCGGTGAAACCATCGGTCCATAATTCTTTAAAAATGATGCCGGTGCGAACGTAACCGTCAATGGCGACCGTTATCGTGCCATGATAACCGACTATTTGATGCCTGAAATTGAAGCTCGTGACCTCGGCGACATTTGGATTCAGCAAGACGACGCCACTTCCCACACATCGCATCAACCAATGGATTTATTGAGAGAAAACTTCGGTGAGCACCGTTAGACTTTTTTCCTGTGGGGATATGTAAAGTCTAAAATTTATGCTGACAAACCCGCTTCGATTCAGTCCTTGGAGAAAAACATCACGCGTGTTGTTCTCCATTAACCAGTCGAAATGCATGAACGAGTCATCGAAAATTGGACTCAACGGATGGACCATCTGCGACGTAGCAACGGCCAACATTTGATAGTCATAATCTTCAAAAAATAAATACCAAATTGAATTTTCTGTTTTTTTTTTCTTTAAAAAAAGTAGGGAACTTCGAAATGGATCACCCTATATATATATACTAGCTGACCCGAGCCGCGTTGCTGGCCCTAAGCAAACATTAGTGTTGTATTACTGAACGATTTAAATTGATATTTTAACGAAATTTACGACCTTTAAATAAAAATCTAAGGAATACCTATTATAAAGTGTTTTTTACAGAAGAATTTAAATATGATGTAGATGTGGGCTCAATCAAAAAATATACGCATGTATTTAAGGCAAATTTGAATTTATATTTATTTATTACTTCATCTTAAGGTTAGCGGATAGACAATGTCTTTTTTTTGAACGGAATGATGAGAGCTGTAGTCGAAATTGCAGTTGTAATGGAACGCTGCTTGATTCAAATCAGAACTTGAAGCAATTCTTCTTATGCGTTGATTAAAAATTTTAAAGTTGTTGAATTGCTACATTTGCTCGACGATTTCTCATTGCTAACCGAGCCGTTTCATTTCTCGCCTGCCTTTCTTCCTGCGTTTGTGATGTACGAAGTCGGGCCAAACTAATACGGGGTTGTTCTCGTGCGATTTCTCGTTCATATATATTCAATTGATTGACGATATTACGATAAGTACTTGCATTACGTGTTCGACGCGAAATATTAGATCTCCGGGGTCGCGGCATTGTGAATAACACTTAATAACGAATGCCAAAAATACAACAAATGGTTTTAAATATCACAACCTCACTAAATGATGAGCTTTACTTGGAACTTACCGTTTGGAAATAGAATTCTACACCACCACCAGAAAACAAATTGCACAAAAAAGTAAGCGTTTCGATAGAAACAGAAACAGTAATTGTTATAATTTGTATTAAAAAAAATATTTTTAATGATTATTAAGGCAAAGAAATTATGACAAAAAAGAGTTTTTTTTTTATCGCGGATTTTTCGCGAATTTTTTTTCGTATTATCCTTTTCTGGCCGGTGACCGGTCCGAATTGGTGAGAATCATCAAAATCGGTCTAGTCGTTCTGGAGTTATAACAATAGTAACTAACATCACTTTCTTTTATATATATAGAAGATATATATATATATATATATATGTATAATTTTTCAATAAAAATTTAGAACTGAAACCTCGCTGGTAGATCAATCTTCTATTGTCGTTTTATGAAAACTACTACTTTAAAGTGTATATTGTAAGTATGTAAGTAAGAATTTTAAACAACAACTGATGTTGACAGCTACTGTTGTACGGTAATTGCAGTAACCATAAAAACGGATTACACTGGTCTGCAAAAACATTTGTTTTTCCTCTTTTAAACATAACTAGGAGGACTAGATGGAATTTGATGTGTTAAATAAGAATCTGCTTTGGATAACGTCTAGGTTATAATATATTAATTATCAAATTATTCATAAGAGTTACCCCTATTATATAAACTCCATGCCATAATAAAACTTTATCAAGTTATCACGAAGGCATTAAGCATTTACCCAACTCATTCTATGAAATATTAAATTCTTTAAATTATATTTGAAAAATTACTTACCTTAAACATTTCACAAAAATTAATAAAATTAAAATATTTCACATTTATTTTAAAAAAATTATGTATGTCTGTATATTTATGTAGGTTTGCAATTTTATTTATTTTCATTTAATTTAATTTCTTATAAAATATAGTTTTATATTTAAATTAAATATTTTAGTTAATATTATTTAAGAATATGTTTTTATTTCAATGCATAAATAAATCTATTTTAATACATTAAAGTATTTACTTTATTTATTAATTTGAGCTTTTTTTAATAATATAAATTATTTATAATTCTAGTATATAGTAAACCATCAAATACTCTACACTCATTTTGCTTATTTTATATTCATTTATTTAGTAAATCCTCTATACATTTTAACAGGTTATTTTTATTCGTATTATACAATAGTAGTTCTGTTTTTATATATATATATATATATTTTTTTTTTTTTTTACTTACTTTAAGTTAAATAATATTACAAAAAATATAATTCTTCTTGTTCTTTTTTTTTAAGTGGCACTATGATTAACTGAAAATCTTATAAATAAATCAGGTTTATATTTTTTGGTTTCTTGTGTAATGGCTGTTGATGCTTTTTTCGCATTTTATTTATTTTCCTTTTGAATTAAGTATGCAAGACATCACTTTGAGTTTTCTCTTGTAAAATTATATTTTTTTTTAATCCATATGTACTGGTTTGAAATCAATGAGATTTCATGATAAGTTAAGAAAACAATTTTTTAAATGCCAGCTCAAAAAAATTAGGGATGTTATTAACAAATTCAATGAACAGCTAATCAATTTAAGTGACGCCGTTAAATTTGCAGCCGAAGCCCAGGCGGAAATTTCAGCATCATTTGACGGTATGAAATGGTAGAAGAAATCTATTAAAGAAATAATAAAAGAGGAAAAACATAACACAGAAGAATTTTTAAATAAATAATTTAAAAATAAAAGAGTTCTTAAGATTATAATAATTATTTAGTTACATCTTTCTTACCTTGTATTTGTGTTAAATAGTTATTTTTCTTTCTTAACATTTCACTATCCTGCAAGGCATATTGATCATAATCTCGATCTGTGGGTAACATATTTACGGTATTTGTACTTAAATATTTATGATGGTATTCAATATCAAGTACTGTTTTCTCAGAAGATTTATAGTAAATATCACCTATTTGAGCAATACAACGTATCTGCAAATATTTGGTATTTAAATTAAGTATTTCCAAAATATGATATCTTTTTCATAAAATTCGTACCTTTAATTTACCATTTTCAAAATGATAATCATTAATGACAAAATGTAGACCTATTGTAGATGTTTGCATTTCATTGCGTGTATCCTTATGGATTTTATAATGTCGCACATGAGATGATTGAACCTAAAAGGATTGAAAAAAAATTTAACTTAAAATTTTGCCAAAACAAGTAGTTGTATATACATTTGTTTTCGTTAAAAAAAAATGCTTATTAAATGTACTGAGCAGTAACAAAAATTTACTTTGATAGTAGTTGGAGGGGAAACTCAATAACTGCCAAATTGTAGACTTTATGACCAAAAAGTGAAAAATTAATGATTTTGCATAGTAAATCAAAACAAATGTGTGTTTTACTGTGTGTAGTACTTCAGTTATGTCTTTGAAGTGAATATGAATTTACTAGAGCATTTAAATTGTGTGTTGAATTTATTGCATATTTTTAAGAAAGGGTGATCCGAAGTGCTTTTTATGATTTTTGAAATACTATAAAAACACTAGTTTTTTTGCACAATATTTTAAGTATCGGAGATCTACTAAACCCTGATTTATTTAGAGCATAAAATTTCTTTAAATGGTTTAGTTATAGCGAAAAAATATCTCAACATCTTTAGTATAAAAACAACACTAATTGAAATTAGGGAACGTATAACCCATATACTATAATGACTGATGGCAATGAATATCCAAATAAATTAATTACTTGACAATCTATACCATCATAAAATTTTAGTCAGTTCTGGCTATATTAATTGGTACAAATTGAGATATCTCTAAATTGCGTCATTTAGAAATTATGCGTAACATGATGCCCAAATATATCTTGAGACTTAAGTTGCTGTAAATTACACAAAAACTTAGACTATAATGCTCATGATAATTTCTGATCAATTATGTTCAATATTTAGAAGGCATTCAGATGATCATGTATTCGTATACAAGTGTATACAGTCTTTAAAATAATTTACTCTTATTATGGTGACCTCCTGATTATGTATTAGTTCAATTTTGTGCAAAAATATTTCACAACTTTTAGTTTCCTAACAATATCCATACAAATTCTATAAATAATTAGTTAAAACAAACTACTTTTTTCTATTTATAGTAAAATTTATTGCAAATTTAAAGTATATAATTCTTTTTCCCAAATGTACACCTCAGAATTATAATTGGATCCATTTTAAATTAAACCATAATTTTTATCCAAAATGCCCAATTTTTTTTCCTTCTTCTTATTTTTGTTATAACTTAATAAATAGAACTCCGACCAGTGTAATGTTTTACGTACATATTATTTGGACTTATGTCAGTTAGACTGCATAGGAATTATGAAAATATATTTACTATTTTATGCATTATTACACTTTGGAAATGACAAAAAGTACTTCAGACCACTGGAACTTTCTCACTTTTATCACCAGAAGTTCATGAAACTAATATTTAAACCAATAATATTAATGATGGTATCAGTGATAAATTAATTTTTTAAATTTAATCTAAATAATTTAAATTTAAATTCCTTAGCAAAATTTTTACTAAAATATAAAACATTTCTGGCAATAATTTATGGTACCTTTCTACTACCTGGCCTTTTTTTAATGGAACTAAATGGCTAAATTAACTATTTCTGATTATTTCTTAATGTAATAAAAAATCTGGAGAATTTATAAATGAATTGAAACTTTTATGAACTGAAGCTAATGATAAAATTTATGAGCAACTATTTAAAACATAAAATGTCTTTTTGGTCCGGATTGGGAAAATTAAAAAACCGATTCGATGCCTCAGCATTAAATTATCATGAATGAAAACTAAATTGTTCAGCAGACTTAAGATCAACACTTGTGAACCCATGCTTTCAGTTCTAAATTTGTTAGACGGGGATTTGGAAGACTGGAATAAAAAGAGAGTATTCTATGTTCACTACTTTTATAAATTAATCTTTGTAAATAATAAAAATTATTATAAATAATGTACTTTCTTATTAGTAAAATTAAATTTAGTAGTTTTTTTAAATACAATATATTTTGCTTTTGTTTTTATCATATAAACAAATTTTTAAGGAATTTTGATGGTATTGAAGAAGTTGGCCTCGTTTTTTCAAAAAACCCTCTTTTTTGGAGACTTTTTTTGAAATCCCTTTTCTTTAAACACTTTCTAAAACTTCTCAAAGGTAATCGTATATGCAAGTGTGCGACTATTTATGCTCAGATATATTAGCGTAAATATGTTTGTCTATATATTCGTATGACTGTCTGTTGCAGTACGAATATTGCGTGTATAAACTACATAAAATTTTATTAGCAAATAGACTGCGGGGTTTTAGAGGGTTTCAGGCAAAAAAACTTAAATTCAAACATAAAGTATCAACGCTCTCAACATGTTGCATAGATTACTTTCAACTTACTCTCGACTCGATTAGTAACAATAACAAATATATATAGTATATGCATATACTCAAGTTGCAACTAAACAAGCATATTTTGTAACATGCAATGTTACGCTTGTTTGTCAGATTTTTTTGTTTATGCCCCGTAAACTTCTAGCCACATAAATACTCCTGCACAATCATGAAGAGTGTAGTGACAAGTCACATAAATTTTGTTTATATTCAAACATTTGCCAGCACCACTGTTGCCAAAAGCTAAGTGGAAAAAGTGCTAGAATTTACAAAGAAAAGTGCTAGAAAGTGCTGAAAATAAAAAAGGTGCTATAAAAAAGTGCTAGAACAAAAACTGTTTGTATTTGTTAAAAAATATGTATTATTTATTTTCAGGGCTAAAATTAAAAGATTATTAAAAAAAATAATAAAAAATACACTCTGAAATTGATTTTTTAGAATCTCAAAATTCTAATTTTATCATAAGTTATCCAAGTATGTGTTATCTGAATTATACTGTAGTATGTAATCCATGTAGGTTAACATTTTGATGAACTAAAATCTTCTTTCTTTTACCGAAAATTTAATTTTTAAAATCTCATTTATTATTAAAAACCAGACGCAGTACATATCTTGTTTATTATTGCAGACCCAATCCGGATTGTAGAATTATGCTAATTATCGAGGCTATTTTTCTGGCCTAATTTTATTTAAAAAAATATTAAAATATGTGTATATTTTAATTAATATGAGAAACACTTAGAGTATCAAATTAAAATTTTTTATCAAATAACATTTCATATTCGGAATAAAAATTAACTGAAAATTAAGGAATTTAACCAGAATCAACTCTTGCATAATAATTATATATTTTCTTATTGCGTTTTCCAAATTATACTAAAATTTTAATAAGAAAGACCTTTTATTATTTAATAATAATCCGGATTATCGAGTTTATACTATGATCGATGAAACTGCTTGAAAAATTTTATTAAAATTCGAATTTTTAACTAAGTTATTGATATTCAAATAATATTAAAACATAACTAAATAAACAGTTCAAATATCTAAAAATACAAAATAAAATAAATTAAAATTTTTATTGGAGACACAGATCTCTTTTTATTGGTTATCAAATGTTACCTCGTAGAAAGAACACCTTTCGAAAGTTTATGTATATTAATACACACCACGTAGTGCTGAAGTCGAAGACAATATACACGCAGAGAAAAAAACATGGTTACAGCATTATCACTATAACAATATTATATTCTTATTGTTAATTTTCCTGAATTTTGATAACTCTGTGTTCGTGATAACAACGTTTATGTTTAAATTTTGTCATTTAATGTTCACACTCAATAAAATTTTAAATATGGTTGACTGCAACAATTATATGCTTTTAAATAACTCTACCAGAAACAAAATTTTATTAATATGAAAAATATAATTACTTCTAAAACCATTAAATTTTTGCAGTCTTTTTTCTTGTTCTTAAAAATGACATAACATCAAAGGGCTCTTAACTTATCATATTTTAAGGAAGTGTTTAAAGATAACCATATATAATATGACATTATTTTCATACAAACTAATCATTTTGTCCACAATTAGGCTTTAACTTTGGGTTAAAATTTGATAAGTTAGCGGCCCACAATTTCATATTATGATGTTTAAAATTGAGTAAAAAGTTGTTTAATTATGTGTATGTATAATTTTCAAGAATTTTCGAAATAAATTAAAATTTTATTTTATTTAATTTTATTTTATTTTATTTTACGATATAAATTCAATTACGTTCACAACTAATTGCAAAATATATTTAAAAATTATTGTTATTTTATCATAATTATTTCTTATAATAAAAGAATTATAGTTTATTTAATTGCCAAAATTTTATTTGATAGGTTAACTGTTTGTAATTGTATTGGTTTTTACAAAGTTTATTTTACTAAATACACTCTTTAAAGATCACATTAGCTACCATCGTTAAAAACACCAAAAACAATTCGAAAAGTGACAGAAAAAGCGTCAGCTGCTAGATTCATTTTTTCATGCTAAATGAATTTAAAAAGTGCTAGATCTAGCTGTAAAAGTGCTAAATTGGCAACACTGGCAAGCACTTTACGTCCTCTATTACATGTTCGAAAAAAATCTGTACAAAATTTGCATGGAAAATTTTAGCAAACGATACTTCATTTGTTTTTAGTCAGATAAAAATAAAAAGGAGAATTTTTACCTCCCACTTGTAAGTATTGAACAGTTAGGTTTATTTGCAGCAATTTTGTCTAATATAAGATCACACCATAACAACAATCTAACCAATATGTGCAGTATGTTTTACTTACCTCTTCATTATTCACTGTCCATGTGAGATTTGCTGCTGGTTTTGAGTGTCGTGATGTACAATTGCCGCGTAATATATCACCAATGTGGTAACGTGGTCGTATGCCAATGATAAGTGGTGGATTGTGTGGCAGTTCTGAAATGAATGTATGAACAAGTACACAAACACACATATACGTTAATGAAATAGAGAAGGAAAAACAGAATATAGTAGTAGTAAAGTGAAATAGTACATAAAGAAATGAGCATAAATTCTAGGAAATTAACAGAGGAGTTATTTGTTTGTTTTGCTAGTATTTCCTCTGTTGTCATGTTCATACTCACCTACAACTTCTAGTTCGGCTGCTGCAATTAGTGTATGGAAGGATGGTGCATCGGCTGATACCTCACAGGAATATTTACCCGCCGTGGCCATAGATGCTGATTCTAAAACCAATTGTGTTTCATTGGAGGAAAAACGCTGCATATATACACAAAGAAATACATAACCACGTTAATAACATTTAAGGCATTTTTAATATTGTTTGTTTACATAATTGTAAACGCTGTTGCTGCTTACTTACATCCACCCTAACACCTGGTATTTGAAACACTTTTATGGCCGGCTTTTCGTTTGGAGTATAACTATAAAATTCCCTTCGACCTTTATACCATTTCACTGAGTAGAGTGCATCATCTTCAATGTCATAATGACATTTTAATATAATTTTCTGTCCACGACGTACTGCATGTGGTACCTTAACACGAACATCACGCAATGCTATAGATTCTAAAAACACAATAAATAAACAAAATATGAATTTTAGGAAAATTTATCGTTTTTAAAGAAAAATTTTAATAATTAGATTTGAGTTAAGTAAGAAAAAATGTTAATTGTTAAAAATGAAAATTAAATTAAATTCAAGAGTTCCAATAATTTTAAATATTTGACTTGAACGCATAAATAACAAAGCATATTTGTATGTAAAAAAAAAACAAATAGTGATAATTAAATTAAAAAAAAAACACTTTCCAAACAAAAACCTTGTTAAGAAAATTGAATCCTTCAGAAATTCCTTGACTGAGTTTATCATTTTTAAATCAATCAAAATGTCAAACAATTTTATATTGTCTCTCTTCTACTTGAACAGCCAGCAAAATACATATATATTTATATGCATGTACTCATATGTTCGTTTGGTTTACTTTTGTTATTTCTTTCTTTTGTTTTTTTTTTTTGTTCATTTAATCCTTTCACTGAAACTTTAATTATATTCACACTCACATATCAGTGATGGAAAAAATAATAAAAAAGAAATTTTTATTTTATATAACTTCATATTTCTCAGTAAAGAAACGTGTGTGTCATTTGTATTTTAAATTAGCAGTAAATAAGGGCTTTTGATTTATGAACTTCCATTTCTTTCCTTCTTTAACCACTACTGTTATTCTAGCTTAAGATATAGAGGTACCTCATTTACTTGGAAAAAATAATAGAAATATATTTAATTATTTGGAAATTTACTCTGAACAAAATTAATTTGTAATAACTTTAAATTTATTTTATTTGGTAGAACCAGGCTCATATTTAACCACTCCAACACATCTGGAACCCATAAAATTCATAAGATTGTTGTAAATTCCCAGGGGTATTTCCCTAATGCTTTCGTGTCAGAAAATACCGAACTGTAAAGACCATAGATACTTTGTAATAATCAGATCAAGTCACTGCGCTGGCCACTTCATTATCTTTATATTTTTATTTTATTTTTTCTACCGCAAATGTAAGCAGCTGGAAGTACATGGTTAGGAAAAGTATTTAAATATAGATGTGAAAAATAGAAAGATCTGAAATCGGTTAAAGGAAGCTAAAATGTTACCAAGGGGCATATGGTAAGCACCACTGTTATGTAACCGAAAGAAAAAGAAACGTACTGACGGCAAAACCTATATTTGATGTCCCCCGAACTCGTTCCATGATTCAAATTACACGATTTACCGTATTTTGGAAATTGGACTGATGGGAAAACATGTGATGAAATATACTTTGTCGATATACTAAGGATGAAAAAGCTTCCATTTTTGATAAAAAAAAATAATACGGGAATTTTGTTGTGATATTGACCCCCATTTATCCCATTCTGTGAAGAACTCTTCGTTTGGAATAAAGTAAATATAATGAATCGATCAGCACAGTGACTTGATCTGAATGATATAAAGCATATATGGCCTATATTATAAGGTATTTTCTGACCCAAAAAATAGGCAGTAACGGTATCGATCCAAGAAGGGTAATATTCCATACCATCAAGAATTCAAGAATTCTTCTTATTTATTGTTAATACAAAACATAATAAACCGGTTTACTGAGAAATTGGAAGTTATATAGGTTAGGTCCTTAGGGCAGCTGTCTAGTTAATAAGAGACAGCTCACTTGATTCAAATTTAGTCCCGTTGTGAAACCCTGCGGGATCATGTGTTGCTAACTCACATGTCAATAACAACGTTCGAAACGAACCTACCTGACATGCATGAAAGAATTGATCCATCTGATGTCAATATCAGAAAGATTTGAAAATACGTATATAAACGAGCTTCCAAAATTAGCATTCCTGATCTCGGCAAGAGTGGGAGAGTGGCATAAAAGATGCTCCATCGATGGCCTTCCTACACATATATAGGGCAATACATGCCTTTGAGGCTCTGGCCCAAGTATTCTGGAGCCAGAATAGTTTGGAGTCCAGTATAATCCCAAGGTACTTGGTACTATCTGACACCTTTAATTCAACACCGTTTAGGCGTGGAAGTAGGAAAGATGGCATATTATATCTTCTAGAAAAGAGGACGAGTTCCATTTTTCCTGGATTTACGCTAAGGCCGCTCCATGTACTCCATGTACTGATTAGTCCCAGAGCAGTTTGCAGGTGGTGAGACATAGTATCCAAATATTTCCCAGATACAACCATCGCCACATCGTCCACGTAAGCGAAAGTATTAAACTTCAGTGAAATAAGTTCCCTGAGTAATGACTTAACGGTGATATTCCTGAGAAGTGGAGATAAAACTCCTCCTTGCGGAGTACCCCTATTTGCTACCCTTTCTGGATATTATAACCCTATTAATTAGAAGTCTCCATATGAGGCTGATGATCTACTAATGAATGTCCAGTCTTTCCAGGGATAATTTGATTGCTTCTGGAGTCGCAATATTAAAGGCTCTTTCTATATCAAGGAAGACCACTAATACACAGATTTGGCCTTCATATGGGCATGTTGAGACGCTGATAATAGGCAAGGGTTGATCGTTCTACGTAGGTGTAAGTCGATTAACCTTTCCGGTTTCTTCAAAGGAAGGACGACAGACTGATAGGTCTGACGTCCTTCGGTTTTGTATGTGAGGTTTTACTCCCTTTAGAGATAAAAACCACTATACATCTAGTCCATGGCTCAGGGATATAAACACATGACAATCATACTGAGTATATCCGTGTTAGATAAGGAACTATTAAATCGCATTGTACTGCAGGTCAGCAGATATAATGCCATCAGGGCCCGGAGATTTAAATGGAGCAAAACTCTTCAGAGCCCATCTCAATTCACTATCCCTTATGGGAATGGAAACATCATTGATGAAATCTAAAGATATTGCAGAGCATCCTGCTAAAGGAAGTTATATAAAAGAAATAACATTAATATCTATTATTTTTTCCACCACTGTATATTGCAGGTATTCTGTTGTGGAGTAATATTTATAATATTTCTTGATTTTAACCCACGTCTCATTTTATTATTTGTCTTTATCTGCTGCCCATAATTATGTATGCCCTGTACACCCCATTGTGAGAGTTTTTTTTTTTTTTTTTTTTTTTTTTTGATGTTGACATATTTTTGTCACAAAAAATTATTTGTCTGTCTTACTGTCTATCTAACCGTCTATCTTCTCCTTGTCAGTCATTCGTTCATTTATTCATCCATTCAGTAATTCATTTTTGCCTGTAAAGAATATTTACCCCCTTTTTGTATATATCATGCATTCATTCAATTCATACGAGTACAAGTATAATATAACTACTATTTTCCATACATCCTTAACAGTTAAGTTGATATGAGACTGTGTGAATTCATAGTGAGTATTCCTTGTTGGTTTTGATAATTCAGTTGCATTTTATTTTGTGGCAATAAAATGCGATTTCATGTTGCGCCTTCTTACTGTCAGTTATGTTAAAGTTTTTTTTCAGCGTTTTTATTTTTTTGTTCACATTTTTATATAAATTTGTATTCTGTTTCTTTTTTATATTTTATTTCATATTGTTGTTCACTTTTTTATTCTACTGTGTCCTGTGTGTTATCGTCAAGTGTATTAACTTTCTTTTGGCGCTACATATGTGAAACAGAGCTATGAAAGATTCAGGTCTTTTTAGTAATAATTTCATAAATCTGCCAAAACTTTGGTAAAAGAAACTTTTTAGTCTGATTTATAGAGATTTGAAGGTGATATTTCTATATTCACTCCACGAAAAGAAGAAAGGAATATTGATATGTTTGTAACATCAAAACATTGCTCGAAGACCCATCTGTTCGTCCGTTTAACGAAAGACAGCTAGGGTTAAATGGGAATTACTCGCGGAATAAAATTTGGATGAATTACTCCACCTCGGTAAGATTTGTTAAGGTTGCTTCATAAGTAAAGTTATGGACCAGATACTAGAAAAAACTAGTGCTCACCGCATCAAAAATATTTAAAAACTTATACGATTTCAAACAAATCATCTTATGTGGAACTAGTGCTGAACTAGAACTGAACTAAAGCTGAACTAAAACTAAACTAGAAATCAAATAGAACTGAAATAGAAATGAACTAGAACTGAACTAGAACTTAAATGGAATTGAACTAAAACTGACCTAGAGCCGAACTGTAACTGAACTAAAACTGAATTAGAACTGAACTAAAACTGAACTACAACTGAAGTAGAACTGAACTAGAACTGAAGTACATAAAACTGAAATAAAATTGAACTACAAGCAAGTAGAAATATATATATATTATACGATTTATTTGAAATCGTATAATTTTTTAAATATTTTTGATGCGATGAACACTAGCTTATATATATATATATATATATATATATATATATATATGCAAAACGCATATGTGCTTATCTTTGTTAATTCTGTTGGATTTTTTTTTTTTTTTTCTTTAAACTTAAAATGAATAGACACTAACGATAAATGAAAAATTTACTTTTAAAAATTATGAAAACTAACTCATTCTGACCTAAAATGCAACAGTTCTTTTAAAATCTGTAAGCGAAGGTGCTTTTTTTCTTGTTGCCAGAAAATATAATAAAGTACTGAAAATGTTTGCATTTATAGTGACATGAGTCAACATGTTTGAAGATGTACGAGTTAAATGTAATAAATTTTAAATAAATTGAAATTATTGTAAGTAAAATGTTGGAAAGAGGTTTGTATGGTGAAAAGAAAAAATTAAAAATCAAGGATAAATGAAAAATGAGATAAAGTAAAAAACTACCAGCTAATGAAATGGGAATGAAGTATTGTATTGATTTAATCTTATATACCACTGATTAAATTGATACTCGTATAATGTAATTTTAACGATATGGTAAAAATGAATTATTCTCCGAAACTTAAAACTTCAGAGAAATGTTAACTAAGTAAAACTAAGAAATTTTGCATTATTGCAAATATTTTGTTTGACAATAAACAGCATGCACTTTAAAAACCGTTTTGGGACTTTAAGGTTGTAAATTTCTTTCTAAATTTAAGCACATAATTTGAAATGAATATTTGTTGGTTTTAGTTAAAAACCAAAAGAAAATAATTTGTTTTTATTTGTAGGTACTGAACACACATTGATGGTTTCTATCAGCTATTGTCTCAATGATTATCGTCTACTTATAAATTCTTTAAGCATATAAAACATTTAAATTTCCAATGTTTGCTTGGGGTTTATTTACGTAAATATATATGTCTGTGTCCTTTTTTAGGCTCTTTTGTATACGAGAAAAAAACCCATATCAAATTTCCAATTCAATAGGCATACAAATATTCGTGTTCGAACCTTTGGGTGACTACTGAGTACATACCGCCTTTCTTTGGGGATTAAATGGTCAAAGGTTTTATTGTTTAAATATTTGGCTGCCACAAAAATTTTTAAAGGAAAAGAAGAGAAATAACTTACTAAAATGGATTTGTTTTAGATTTACTGAAAATTGATGTTTAATACTTAACAAACCAAATATTTAGTAGTATTTAACAAAAATGTATTGATTTTCCAACAAAAAGAAGAAATAAAATCTTTTAAGTAAAAAAATAATATTTATAATGTCCTTTTTCTTATGTTACTTTTGCATATCTGAATTCTATTCGAAGCAGGTTTTGTATGGTTTGTTCTGTAAGACTTCATAAGTAAATTTATCTGGCAAACCTTTATTTATTTATTCTAAAAGTCTTTGGAGAGTAAATGTTTTGCAAATAAATAGTTCTTAATTCAAAAGACGTATTTTAAGGAACTGTGGAGAAGAATATAGCATAGCGAAGTATTTAAAGATACAAAGGTTTATCTTCTGTATTACATTTCGTACTGAACTTGGTATGCGCAATAACCTTCACTGACAACAAAGGAAATGAATGTTTAGCTAACAGAGAAGCTTGATGTGTATATTTTCAAAAAAGTGTTGGCTTCAGGCCAACAAAAACTTAAAATGTTAAAATAATTTTTTGCTCCCAAATGCCGTTTTAGTACCACTGTATTTGTTTCTTAATTTTATTGCTTTTAGGCCCTTTCGAACAGTTTACAAACAAAACAGAAAAAGATGCTTAAGATTATCATGTTTTACATGTTAAGTAGTCTACAATGATCATTTAATTTTTGATGATTGATTCTGATAATATATTTATACATTCTATCTCCAAAAAAACTTTTCGGCATGAATAATTGCATTTTAAGATAAACAAACTACATCAATAAAAAAAATAAGAAAACAAAACTTATATATATATATATATATATATATATATATATATATATATATATATATACTTATATATATACTTATATATATAATAAATCGTTCATTTAAACTCAAGTTTTTCCGCCTAATAGAAAATAAAAATATGATTTATTATACTCTACCCTCTGCGTTCAAAAAAGACAAGAAAATTCATAAGTTCACCTTTACTGCTCTTAAATTTCTTTTTCTAAACAAAGAAATAAAAAAAACTCTGAAATAAGAAAAACTTTTAAGTATTTTATATTAACTGATATATATTTTTTTTCTTATAAAATAAAAGCAGCAACAAAATAAGAAAAACTCAAGGGTCTTCTTAGCTTATTGTTGATACTCGTTAATAAAACACATTTTTGTAATTTATTCTTTGAATAGGTAAATGCGTGTAAGTATGTTTGTTTTGTGTCTGGTATTTTTTTTTTTTTTTTTTTTTTCTGAAATATTTCATATGTTTGTTTGTGTATATACATAATTTCTTCCTTTTTTAGTGTTATTTGCATTTAATGTCTATTAGTTAATGTGACAGTAACACTACTAACATTTTGGTATCAGTATAATAAAGTGACAGTTATATGACAGTAAGAATATTTTCACATGTTGCTTCTTTAGTTTTGAAGACGGTTACAAAGAACACACTCGCACTCTCACCTAACAAACTTTTGTTAAAATGATTAATTGCTTAGACTAAAAATAGTTATTTTTAGTAGTTTACCTTTAAATATCCTCTAAATAATATGAGTGTGTGCCATAGAAATAAAAGAAACCATTAGTTTAATCATGACCCACCATTGAGGTGCAAATTAAAGTAAATTGAATGTTTAAGAAAGTTTTATTGAAACAAATTGATATTTAAGAGCAATTCAGGATGTCAAATGAATTATAGACATATCTATGGCAAAACAGAAAAACTATATAATTGATTTTTATTACTTTTTAGATTTTAAATTGAAATTAAATATCGTAGGTATACAATTTTGAATTATATACCTTAAAAATATATCTGCAATTCATGCGAAAATTATTTTATTATATTTTTCATAAAATATAGCAAAAAAAGTAGTGGTGTTGTTTTTCCCTTTATAAAATAAATATTTTGTTTAAATAATATCTCAAGTTATACATTTTTTCCAAAATGAAATTTAAAATATCTTGAATATATTGAATTATGTTTCCATAATATTACGAAAATAAAATTTATGTCTTACAAAACTACATATCATCGCTGTTCCCACAAATTCAGTTATGTGTTTTTATTAGGTTTTCAGGAGAGCGAAAAAACTGTTTTAGTTGGTAATTTGGCAAGTGTCTTTAAAACTTATACGATTAGTTGGAACCTGAGTACAATTACCACAGATATTAGAGATAATTAGATACAAGAGAGCAATAATGAAATCTTAAAAAAAAATTCCAAATAACTCAATTTTGATATACAATACACATAAATGTTTTGGTTCGTAAAATTTTATTTTGAACATTTTACAAAATTTCCAAGAAATAACTTATTCAATATTAATATGGATTTTTAAAAATTAATTAATTTTTTTTCCAACTGTTACATTCGCTCCAATCATAAAAGTAGATTGGCGTATGATTTTTTTTATTCCGATTTATTTAAATAAAACGATTTTTTTTATTATTATTTTTTTTTTTTATTAAAAAAAAACAAATATAAATTAGAAAGATTATATTATAAAGATAAAATAATTTAAAAAATTTTTTATGTTAATAAAAACAAATAAGTTAGTGAATTAAATTTTTAAATGTATGGAAATTTTTAGATATATATGTATTTTTATAAGAATATAGACTGTTGCGTTGTGACTCCTATATTTTGGGTTTTTCTTCATACAAAGATACGATTTTACTTTGATTCTTTTATATCTTTTTTGTGGAAATAGTCTTCGGTCGTCCGGGTGTCTTATCTTGTACGTTACTTACTACATTTTCTATATTTAAAATTTGTCTATTATTACCGTAGTTATTATCTTTTTATTGTAATTAGATTAAATTCTGGTCCATAATTTCTAAACTAAATAAGTGTCCATCTTAAAATTTTTTAAGAGTAGAGAGAAGAGCTATGTCAACATTTTGATTTTATATATCCAGCTTTGACGTTATAAATATCGCTGTAAAGGTAATATCTTTGTCTATAATATGAAGGTAAAACCGGAGATCTACAATTTATATTTTAGAAGTTATTAGCAATTAAAGAATTAAAGCTTTTTTAGCATTTTTTAAATTTTCAAACATTATATTTTTGGACCAGAAAGCGCCCTGAGTCTGAAAGTTTACGTTTAAGAAGCACTTCCAATAGCCAATGTCTGTAGTGAATTTCACTGAAATCGGAAACCTGTAACTACCGTTTTTTAAAGGTTTTACATTCTAAACAAATTTTGCCAAAAAATTTAAAGAGAACTTGTCAAAAACAAAAAATATTTTCCCAAAAACAGTAATATAAAATTATACACATAACTCATTTTGTTGGAATATTTCATATACAACTAACACATAGCTGATTTTACTAACTTCCAAACCAATCAATATACATTAAAACGGTTTGGTGGTAACATGTAACACCAATAAAGGTTCAATAAAAAAATCAAAATTTGTCACATAAACGATCACGTCGGAGCAGCAACCACATACCAAATAAGTATATTAAATTTAGTCATGAATTTTAACATAAGAGATATGAAAAAAGCTTATGCTTATTTATAAAATTTTTACATTTCCACTATCTCCTTATTTATACAATATGTAATGAAATACAACAATTGTAAAAATTAAGAAAATGGAAAACTTCATAACTTTAGGCTACTAATATTTGTATTACAAATATTTCAATATATGGTTAAAATTCATTAATTAATTAAAGACTTTTAATATATTTAATAGAAATTAATAATAAAAGTGTGACTTGATAACAATATTTATATTACCGTTCGGAAGGAAGGGCATTACTTTCAATGCTGTTTTAAGAATTTTGTGTTAAACTTTAATATATATTTCAAAATTCTTTTTTAAACAACTTTTCACCCCCATTTTTAACAGTGTAAGAATAAAGGGCATGAATAAGTGCTTGGAAATTATAATTCCGAATTTTTATTCATAATTTAGTCTCTATAGACTCAAGTTAAATAAATATTTTGTACTAAAGAAATTACATATATATATATATATATATATATACGTATATATATATATATATATATATATATATATATATATGATGTGATAAAATAAACGTTTTTTATCACATCATATTATTTTTAAATAAAAACGGGAGATCCGATATATATATATATATATAAATTACATTCTACAAATAAATAAATATATAAAATATAAAACATATATATACATATATACAAAAACGTTTATTTTAGCAAAAAAAAAAAAAATCAACAATATTTCATATCAAATTTAAATAAAAACGGGAGAGCCAATGTTCTAACCTCTTTTTAAGAAATATTGAAGAGAAGATGACTTCATTTTAATACTGATTATTTTGATTTTATTTCTATCCCTCTTTTAATTTTATTTCTATCCTTGTGTCGTCGTGTTCAACATCGAAACATAATGATGTTTTGATGATAATGTTAGCACATAATATTAAAATGTAAGACATAAATTTAATTAACTTTTGAAAGCAAATAGTAGATTCCTTAATAATTTTGGAGATTATTTCGATTTTTTAGAAAATTCTTTTGAATTGGACTTATAGAACTTAGTTGCGGATAAACCAACATTACGTTGTTTTATTCATTGGGAATATCTTGTTTCAAGTTTTTGGTTGCATTGAGGAGCTATATCAAATCGATTGTTTTCCATTTCAAATATTTTGTTTGGTTTGTTTAATTATTATCGCCAATAATAAATTGAATTGCAAGCAGATACTATTTCTCATTTCTTACAGAAAATGTATTCTTTTGCATTATATTTAAATAGCACAAAAGTTCCTTGAATATAAAGAAGTAATCAATATTTTAAAAGTAAATTTAATAATCTTTAAAGTCCTTAAACTACATTAAGGGGTCCCGTCGAAAATAAATATAGGATGCGTTATGATGTCTTCAGTGTGATTGAAAATCATAGAGCAAAAAAGAGTTTCTAGTCTCAAAATATTCTTAAAATCAACTCGTAAATAAACAAGTTTTATATACTTTTGATGGTGCAAATTTCGGTTCATAAGAAGACTTTAAACCAAAATGTCTGTGAAAAAATTATTAATATTTTCTTATAACGAGCTCATAATAAACAGAATAATTTGAAAATATTTTTTTGGCAAAATGTACTAGAATCTTGAGTTTGAATTTCATTCTTAAAGGCTGCTAAACATTTTTTTAAGAAATGTTTGATCGGAATCCCTCGATATATACATTTATATACTTTTTTTTAAGTATGTAATCTATAATTAATTTGTGAGGTGATTAATTCGAATTATCAAGTTTAGCACATAAAATAGATAAATTTGGATATTGCAATATTTTCACACACAATTAGAAATCTTTAATTGAATGTGATTCAATTTTTTAGAATAATGGTTTACTGTGAGACTTTATATTGCAATATATTTAAAAATCTAAATAGAACTCATGCATTTAACAAATAATCAAAAGTATTCATTAAATTTAATTTAATATGTTTTAAGTATTTTTTAAGTGAAAGTTAAATTTGATCTCTAAAGTAATTCCATCATACCAACAATTATTAGTTAATAATTAGTTAATGTATTTTGTCATATTATTATTTTTTGCATATTGTTTGACACGGGTATTTTTATAAAATAATATATTGTGGCGGCCCTTGTTAAATCTATGAATTCCAAAGTTTGGCCCTTCATGCAATTTTCGTTCCCACTTTTGATGTATATACTCCAAACTTGTTCAACATTTTTTAATTTATTTTCCTCTTTCTTCAAAATTTCAACTTTGATGTAAACAAGTATTTGGCACTTTTTATGTAAAACTTTATATATTTTACAATTTTTCCATTGTTATTTTTTCCAAAATTAAAAGAGTTATATATATTTTTTAAAATCGCTTAAAAACTCAAAAAGTTATTAGACTTTTTAAAAAATTTATCAAAAAATTCTATATATATTTTAATTTGGTGTATACTTTTTGGGACAAAAATGAGAAATGTATGGAGAGTGTTTATTAAGTTATCCCTACGTAAGCTATTCTACGGCCTTTGTCCAATTTTAAAAAAATAAATTTTGTTATGTTAACAACATTGTTCAACGGGGCCTCTTGCAAAATATATGATAATAAATCTGAATCTTTCAAAGTGCTAGACTGATCTTGATGAAATTTGAAAAATCGATAAATGAGCAGTTAGGCTTTCAAAATATTGTTGGCTATAGTTTGTATATGAAATACGGACAGCGCCAGTAGGTCAAAGTTAGAGATAGTGAAAAATATATCGGAGTATGTAGCTTTTACAAATATAAACCCATTTTAAATATTTTTTCTGGATTATACTAAGAAAGACAAAGTTAAAACACACTTACTATACTATATTACCTCTTTCGATTTAAAAGATATTTGACTTCAAAATTTTAATTTCACACTTTTGACCTTGACTTTTTTTTCTTGTAAAATATAAATTCTAAAAATTTTCAAAAAATATTTTGAAATTCTCTACAATTTTCTGAATTAAGCAAAAGAAACATTTTTAATTGTCTGAATTCGATAACCAGAAAACAATTTTTAAATTGGAAATTTTGAAATGGATCACAAATTTTTATCAGAAAAAAAGTAACTCTATATATTTTAATTTCTTAAAGGAAAGCGGATAAGTGTTGCTTTGGAAAATTCTGTAGCTCTACTCTGTATCTAGCAGTGGTTAAAAGTGATAAATTTTTAACAAAAGTTCATATTTTTGAGCTTGTAAAAAATGTTGGTTGCCGCCTTCAGTGCCTTTGCGAATTGGATTCGATAGTACGGTATGTTTTCAAAAGTTAAAAAAAAAAACTAAACTAAACACTAAACTTATTCACAGGAGACAATTTTCCTAAAATACCTATAATTTCAATAATAACAAATTTAACCTTAAAATATATAGTAAAATTACATATATTTATTGGAATTTTGAATTTATAAAATCCTCATTAATAACTTTATAACGTGTGGAAAAACTATTTTGATAACTTTAAACATTTCGAAAATATTCAGACTCAAATTTATGAAATGTGTTCCAGTAAAAACGATTTGAATATTTTTTTAAGAGGTGCATTCCATAAATTTTAAAACAATAAAATTTTATGTATACAGCTGTAAAGATTTTCTTTAAAACAATATATAACATGTCTATCTTGTTATTGAAAAGTATCGGGTAAATTGAATCTTGAATGATATTTTGATTGGTCCAAACGTTAAACTGAAATATTTGTTATGATGGATACAAACTTTTCGATATAGTTTCATTAAATGTTGAAGTAAATCATCAAATTTTATTATTTTTGTATTAAATTTTAATACGTTGGTTATTTATTATTCGATAATTTACTCAGCAAAATAAATTTTCAAAATTTTGAATTTATCATATGGAATTTTAAAAAAATGCAAATTATGAAGGTGGTAATAAATAATTTTAAAATCTTAGCATCTAAAGAGCTTTTATTCTTTTAATTCATTATATTGATAATAGAATCATTCATTCGTTATACATATGCAAATATTTGTTCATTGTACATATCGGATCATCGTTTTATCGGTTTTACCGAACTTTAACACTAGTTCACATTCAGTATGATTAATAAAAACGAAGTAAAATGGTTTTAGAATCGTTGAGTCCTAATTTCCCGAAATCACCTGAAAACTGGTTTTAAAAAATTCTTATTTCAATGATTTAACTTAATTCCAAATAAAAAAATAATTTAATTTTTCAAAAAATTTAACTCGATTTCTGCAAGAAATAAAGCATTTTAAAAAATTTTACAGCAATCAATTACCAACAAGAAATATTAATTACATTATTTAAACCACGATTTTTTATCATTAAGCTAACTTCCTGCGTAACTGCTTTTTCTTTCATTTTCAAGAAAAGTTTGTATAAATGTGATTATTTTTTCCTCCCTTTTTTTCTTTTTAATAAAACCCATATAAAGTTTTAAATTTCTTGGATTTACACTAAATTAAACATATATTACAATCATACACAGTCCTACTTAAACTCGTAACTCACATTATATACACTTGCGGAGGGGATGATGCGTTAAATAAATATGTATATATATATATATATATATATATATATATATATATATATATATATATATATATAAAAGCTATAAATGAGGTCATATTAAAGTAGAATTTGCATTTAAAGTTAAAGTTTAAGCGTCAAATGAATGCAGTAAAATAAAGCAAAAAGAAAACATCCCTTGTTTTGTCTTGTTTGTCGTCTTTTTTTTTTGCAAAAATCAAAATTTACACTTGACATCATCATTGACATGAGAAATTGTCTTTAAGTAAATTATTAAAACAGGAAATCACAGATGATGGGGCGAGTAGTCAAACATATACACCCGCACATATAACACACACATATGTATGAATGCTACATATAAGTTCTTAGTTTTAGAAATTATAAGGGTGAACCTTGATATAAATAGTTCGTATGTGTGGATGATTTCTCTCGTAGGAGTATATGTGGATTTGTGTGTGTGTTTAAATATGAGTCATTTTTAAATTGTTTAAATTAAATTGTATAGAAATCAATTGATATGTAAATATTGACTGCTAACTTATTTATTTATTTATATGTATGCACTTATGTATGTATATGTGTATGTAGGGGTGTATTTTTACAATGCTGAATCACTTGTCTTTACATCAGACATAAATATTAACAATCACATATATTTATTTATATGTACGAAAATATACATTTATTTTAAAATGTATGTGGATGTTTTATATATTTATGTTTAGCTTTTATATTTTCTATGTTAATTTGTATGTATATGTATGTCATCTTTTATTATTTTTCTTTTTTTCTGGATTTTAAGGGGAGGTTGCAAAATATTCTCTTCTTGTTCGAATTAGTTTAGTAAGTTGTTTCCATTTTATTTCTTTCAACAGGGTGGGCTAATTTGTGTGTCAAACTATTTTTAAGAGTGTTTAACTATGTTTCAGTATAAGTGTGGATATACATATATACAAATACAGTATAGCAAATAGTTATAAGAACGAATAAATATTTTTATTTATAATAAAACTTATATTTGAACCTAAAAGGAACAGTAAATAAATTCTGAAATTACTTCTGATCTAATATTTTTATAAGCAAAAACGTATAAAAGATATTAAATAATATTAACAACCCTAAATTATTTATAGATCACTGTACATTTTGTGTTAATTTAGTTTTTTTATTTAAAAAGTTCAAAAGATTTTTTTATGTAACTTTTCTTGTTATCAATTTTATACTTATACCCTACACGATCATAGGTAGTTGGGATACTATGCGTTTATGCTGTTATGTTTCTAACACACAGAAAAAATCATGGGACCCCTACCTTAAAGTATATCGTTCGACTAGGAATCATTTCCGGCTGTCTCTCCATGTAAAACTTGTGCATAATGTATTCTGAAGATATCTTAATGAAATTTGGCAAAAATAATTATTTTAATACAAGGACAAAATTTGTTGAAATTAGTTATGATTATTTAACCTAGCTTTCATACAAATGTCCTTCCGTACATCACTTTACCGCGCACAAATCCCATAGAAATATTAGTATGAAGTTAGTATTTGATACATATAAGTTTTAGATAAGTGAAAACCTCAGTGCTAAATTTTATGAGAATCGGTCCATCATTTCCATAGGTCTTATACAAACTATTGAGAGTCCCAGCGCGATACTCACTGAAAATATAAATAAAAGCTACATCGTCTACATATTTATTATTTTTTATCCACAATTGGGCAGAGGTCCCATATAAGGTCCCTTCCCAGAATTTTGATCCAAATACATTATGGTGTAGTGTATTGTATGGTCGGGCTTGGCTGATTATATTTTTTTCTTTTAGTTATTTTATGTTAACATTTCAAATACACATACGTGCTATATACTTTTATATGTTTCCATATGAGTAGGTATATTTGCCAAAAGATTTTTTTCCGGTATCAAGATTACATTTTTAATTGAATTTATGCTTGTAAGTTTAATAGAAAACCCGCATTTTAATTAAAATTATTGCTTATCATTTAAATTATTTTTAGTTCTATTACAATTTCAATATAAGTTTCTGTGGGTTTTTACATTTAAAACAAAAAAGGAAACTAAACAAAAAGACTTAAGTTTAATCTTGATTAAAATAAACTGATAAGTTTACTATGAAATGAATAATCGACTTTTCTTTTTTTTACACATTTTATGTTTATATGTAGTTTTAAATTTTTAAATAAGTAAATTATTTGAAGTATTACCTATATATAGTATGTTGAATGAATTAAAAACTTTCGGAACATTTTCTTTACTATGTGAATAACTAATATATGTGTAGATTAACATATATGTATGTGTCCACTTACTTTCAATGCTATAATTCTGAAATAAGTCCTTTTATTGGTTTTCACATTAAAAAGTTAAAAAATAACAAATACGCATTCATATACAAGTAACCTTCTTTTGTAAAGGAGCAGTGTATCTCTTAAACTTTTAAAAGAATCAAGGGATATTACAATTTTATTTTAAGAATAAATTAAAATTCTAAACAATCCTAATTACTTTTGTAAACTCTTACAAAAACGACTTTTTATATCTTTATTACAACTCTCTGGTAACTAAAATTGTAATTAATCCTGCGTCCGTTTAAGAATATATTTTCAAAATAAATAAAATGAAATTTTAGTAAAACATATTGCACTTAATAAATAGCTAAATGTTAATAAAAAAAACTGACACAAAAAGTTATAATAAAGAAATTGCCTTAATATAAAAAATATAAACAAAAACAAATAAAAAAATAAAACAACTAAATACCTGCAATTAAATATAAATCAAATACTACTCAGACATAATTATAAATAAACGAGCGAATAAACCTACACAATCAAAGTCACTTCACTTCAATATAAGGGTACACGTACATGCCAAAGTACATACATATACATATGTATGAACCTACATCTAAGCCTATCTAAACATTTACATAACACAGTTTAACACCGGGCATTGGACACAAAAACAAGCAAACAAATAAAAAAATCAACTAACTTACACATAAATACATACATACATACATACATACATACATACATACATACACATCGGGTGTTAAATAAATACAACAGCAAAAATACAATATAAAATTAAATGAAATTTACCATAAAGGAAATGTAGCAGGAAACCGTGGCAAATAAAGCAATTACCTACCATGACAAAACTATATAATAATATTAAATTATTAAATAAAATATACAAATACAACGACAAGAAAACATTAAATATAAACACAATTACAATGTTTTTATTATCATTGGCATTGATTTAAACACTCACACAAACATATACACATATACAGACATTATTTGTGAGTATCATGTTACACTGTGGTTATAATGGAAATTTAAGTGAAATGTTTTTTAATGAAATTTGACCACTCATAATAGTTATATAATTATTTATGTAAAAAATAATTAAACATATGAAATTTATTATCAACATTTATTCCGATGCATTTTTTAATGAAATAATAAGTATTAACGAATCGTTTTTGAATCAAAAGACATGTATATTCTGAAGGCTGCCGGTTGAAAGAACATTATTTATTTAATTTTAATATAAAGATATAAAAATTCTGTTATAACACGGTTTTGTCGTCGGCTGAGGTAACTTAGTCGCCTCCAGGGTCTACGTACGGATCCACAAACCTTAAGTAATAAGACGTTTGATTTAGAATAATATTTTCTTATTGAATACTTCAAAATATTTCTAATACAAAATATATAGATATAACGAGAGAATAATTATGATAACTTCAATTAATAAATGTCAACTTCAATCGCTTCTTCTTCAACTAAGCTTATTTCGGTTCTTCCTTCTTCCACCAGGTTTATTTCGGTTCTTTGGCTTATAATAGGCTCGGTTCGGTACGTTCGGCTTCGACGCTCTCAGATGGCAGCGTCGGGTTCGAAGATTCCTGATTCGGTAGTAGAATTAGGATCGGCATCGTACGTTCGGCTTCGACACTCTCAGCTATCAATCGGATTCGGGTTTTCGGCGGGATTGGTTTCTGGTTCAGGTGGCAGCGTCGGGTTCGAAGATTCCTGATTCGGTAGTAGAATTAGGATCGGCATCGTACGTTCGGCTTCGACACTCTCAGCTATCAATCGGATTCGGGTTTTCGGCGCGATCGCTTTCTGGTTCAGGTGGAAGCATCGGGTTCGAAGATTGTATATTTTTCTATATTGGTTTCTTAAAGTCTAGCTACTTCTCAAACTAATATATATTACCATGCATTTTTACGGGTTAATATTCTACTAAAACAGGCGACACAAAGTCACTTGTGGGAACAGCTAATCAAAGTCAACAGTGAGAACGAGCAGCACGAAGCTACTCGTGAGAACGAACAACCGAAATTATTCGTGAGAACAGAAGTCTACTGTGAAAACGAGCAGCAAAATATAGTCGGTTCTTCCATTATATACAATAATTTCCGAGACTTATATGGCGCATTCTTGTATTGTTTAAATCGCCCCGACTGTAAGCAAACTTTGTTTACTTATACTTAGTCATGTATCAACTGAATGAGAATTATATTGCTTGTTGACTATCAAACAACGTCAACTGAACAACTAAAGGAATTGTTATACATGTGTGTGTGTGTATGTCGTATTTACAGTAGGGGCTTTCAATATAATTACCTATTCCTAATAAGGTATTCAATACATTTGCATGAAAAATGAAATAAATTACAAATACATAAATAAAATAGTAAAAAAAAAAAAAAAATCATAAATCAATATATCAAGGAATATGTACGGGAAAATAGTAATGCTGAGTGTACTATTTCCACGTTAAACTGTAGCGCTAGGTGTAATTGCCAGCACATCGCGCGATTTAAAGTTTACCCATTCATCAGTGAAACTACACGAAACCATTTATAGAAAATTTTTTATAAATTTTATATATACAACCAATTTTATCTTACATACATAACCTCACTGAAATGCAAAAGGACATACAACACTTTAAAATTTTACAGAAAAAAAAAATTATTAAGTTAAAAACTATTGTGGTTCTAAAGAGCGAATTTTTACATGCCAATTAGGATTTGAGGTTTCCCGTGATATTTTTTTTCCGGGAAACGAGAATGAAAAATTCAATACTGAAAAATTCAACATTTCGTACAAATTAAAAATAAGTACCTATTGTAAGTTATATTAAAAACTGCATATCTCAGATTTTTATATTATTATATTATTATATTATTATATTTAAGATTCAATATTATTTCCATTTCAACTTTATGTTACATTATTAATTAATTCTTTCTAATTTAGAGATGCAAAACATAACTCTGTAAAATACTTAAAATTGTGTTTTCAGTGAAAAAACTCTCAACTTAATAATTTTTTTAAAATAATGAATATTTTCGAAGCGCAATTTATTTCATATTCATTTCCACAATCTAATAATACAACTAAAAGATCAAAATTTTGACTTACCAAATTCATTAAATACTTTAGACACCCTGTGAGGAGAAGTATAAGTACTTTTGAAAAATAAAATATTTCGTATTTTATCAGCATGTCAAAAAATTCAATAGGGAATACTTCAGATGGTAATAAAATGATTTTATATTTAATTTAGTTTAGTTTAGTCTTTCAATATTTTTTTCTTTTTTTAGAAAACTTTTATATAATCTTATTTTAGATAATGTAGAAAAAATATATAAGAAATATATAAAAATATAAAATCAAATATTTTTGAATAATTTAAAATATCACTTTTGAACGTGCCAAACGGTAGCAAAGTTCTGTGGAAAATTTCAGTCTTCTTGTGGTGAATAAACTTGACACTTTTGCTGTGCCAAATGAAAACTTTTTCCTATATTAAATTTTGACATATTTTTAATAAATATTTGTTTTTAAGGAAAAAAAAATAGTTCTTGTAAAATAAACATTACATTGCGCAACAATTTTAAATATTTTATTTTTTTTTTTTATTTATTTTATAATTGTCAAAATTTTCCATTCATTTGTCAATAACTTCTGTAGTCCTATAAGCTAGTCAAATTTTATTCACCTCAAAACTGTTGAAATTTACTTTCCTACATACTTTGCTACCGTTTCGCATACACTCTCTGGATCATAATATTCAGTAATACCATCTAAAAATTTCTTTAGTAAGTAGTGTACGTGTAATAATGTAAATATTTCATTGAGACGTTAAAAACAGTAATATTTTTGCTATAGAATTTTAAAACTACGACGACATTTTGCTGGGAAATCATGTGATTTCCTGCCCGGGAATTTCCGGACCCCAAACCCTAATGCTAATCCAAAAATAGTTTTTAATTTTGTAGTTGTTTGGCACTTTTACATTTCTGGTGACGATATAATGTTTAATGAATTTTAAATTTATAGGTGATTTTTTTAATTGAGACAAATTTCGATAAACTTGTTGTCTACAAAAAAACTTCCAAGTTTTATTTTTGTAAAAAATAATATATGAATTTTCTTGTAATAGAAAATTTTCAATCAATTTACTTTTAATATAAAATTTTCGATTAACTTTCTTTTCATAGAAAAATTTCAATGAATTTTCTTTTAATATAAAGGTTTTGATGAATTTTCTTTTCATAAAAATTTTGTTTTTATAGAAAATTTTCGATGAATTTTTTTATAGAGATTTTTCGATTTAATTTCTTTTTATAAAAAATTTTTGACAAAATTTTTGATGCTTTTTTTAATAAAAAAAATTCGTTAAAAATTCTTTTTATAGAAAATATTCTTTTTATAGAAAATTCGATAAATTTTCTTTTTATAAAAAATTTTATAAATTTTCTTTTTATAGAAAATTTAACAAATTTTCTTTTTTTAGAAAACCGAATTTTTCCCTTCATACAAAATTTTCCATAAATATTCTTTTTATAGAAAAATTTCGATGAATTATTGTTTTTATAGAAAATTTTCGATGAATTTTCTTTCGACAGAAAATATCGATGTCCCTTACAGAGAATTTTCGATAGATTTTCTGCTGATAGAAAATTTTCTATAAATTTTCTTTTTATAGAAAATATTCTTTTAATAGAAAATTCGATAAATTTTCTTTTTATAAAAAATTTGATAAATTTTCTTTTTATAGAAAATTTAACAAATTTTCTTTTTATAGAAAATTGAATTTTTCCCTTCATACAAAATTTTCCATAAATTTTCTTTTTATAGAAAAATTCCGATGAATTTTTGTTTTTATAGAAAATTTTCGATGAATTTTCTATCGACAGAAAATATTCGATGTCCCTTAATAGAGAATTTTCGATAGATTTTCTGCTGATAGAAAATTTTCGATAATTTTCTATTTGTGTAATGTTTTTGATGAATTTTCAAATTAAAAAAAAAAACTTATTTATATAAGTGTCTTATATCTTTAGCATGAAAACTGCGTTGAATTTTGAAATTTGTTCAAAATAAAATCAATTTATCATAATTATTATAACTGTTTTTTTTAGGAATTTTCATTGAGGGATATAATTTCACTTTTTTTTTTGAATTATGTACAGAATAATAAAAGAAATAATTCAGCCAATCTTTATTAAAATCTTGTCTTTATTCATATACAGAAAAACATAATTCAACCACTGTCTCTTTAGAAGAGATTTACATGAATAGTTGGGGAAAATTTTATTATATTTTCGTTATGTATTTTTCTCTCTTACTTTTATTTTAATAGTGTTAAAAACACATTAGCACACGTTTTTGTGGTAATAGTAGACTAAACCAATAGACGTGACTTGATATAAATCTAATGTATCAAAAACAATAGTCTATGTAAACTAGGAGAACATACTCCTATAATAATAAAGAACAAACTACACAAAAAAAATATTAGTTTTATAAATTTTGTTACTATTTCCTATGTTGTGCTTATAAAATGGAATAAATTCATAAATTTAAATTAGAAAATAAAATTTGATTTGATTTTTATGCTGTTGCTGATTATGATTATGCTGTCACACGGTGGGGCCAAAATTAACTACTTCGAGTATATAAAAGTTTCAAAAAATCGTAGCTTTTACAAATCAAGTCCGACTTCAAAGATTTTTATATTCCTGCAAAGTGTTTGGCAAGATAAAGAAAAAATGAGCTTACTTACATTAGTTATCTCTTACAATAAAAAAGATATTTACGTTTGAATTTTGAATTTTTAATTTTTTGCTTCGACTTTATTTGGAATAAAATTCCGTAATTATTTAATTTGCAATATATTCTGAAATAACATATTTCATTTTTATCACAGTTTTTTTTTAATAAAAAATTCTTTTGTTTACATATTTCAAAAGGCAAGGCTTCGTAAATTGTTAATAAAGAAATTTTAACTTGATTTAGGTTTGCACCCTACATTCAGCATTCGTCAAAAATGATGAGTTTAAAAAAGTTTAATCGATTTAGCTCGATAAAAAAAAGATAAGGAAGAACTTTATTTATAAAAGTCATTGAAAAAGCTTTACCAAGTAATTTTTGGCAATTTTTCAAAAATAAATAATATTTTAAAAACTAACAGTTTTTTAAGCAAAACTCCATCCACTTTCCAAAAACTTAAAAATTATTATTAACAAAAGGATAAAAAATAGACTTACTTATCAATTCAGTAATATATAATAACTATATAAACTGACAACTCAAAATTCACTTAATTCACTATGTTATAATATTTTACTGTGCATTTCCATTTGTATGTATGCGCAACACACAATTGTACTGATGCGAGTTGTTTGTGTAACGAGATAATATTCGTAATAATCGATTAATTTTGTTAAACATCGCTTATTTTTAAAAAAAATTGCCAAAAATTGGTTTGTAAAGATTTTTAAATGATTTTTGCAGGAATTAAAGATTGATACTTTCTTTATACAATAAGAGAGAAAGTATTATGCTAATATGATTTTTTGTGCAATTAAAAAAAAGTAATTTAAAAAATTTATTTTTTTCATAAAATCTGATTCTGTTGAGCGAAAAGAAGTTTGGTATCAAATTGTGATTAAATATCGTTAATAAATTAAAAGAAACTCGAGTGACATTTTTTTATTAACAGATAAAAATTATTTATTTTTTTTTTTTTTTTTTTTAATTCACCATTTTCGATCAATGACGGATATAGAGTGCAAACCTAAAACAATTTAAAACTTCTTTTTTGACCATTTATGAAGCCTTGTCTTTTGAAATATGTAAAGTAAAAAATTTTTTATTGACAAGACTTTGAGAAAAAAGTGAAAGAATAGTACTATATTTTTGGAAAAAAATAGCCATTTTTCATAATAATTTCAGAGGGAATTTAAAATTCTTTCACGTCTAGACGAGTTGAGATAATCAATAAATTTTCTCAGCATATTATTTCAAAATATATTGCAACTGACAGAATATTTTTTAAATAATTTTCCCTCTTATACTTCTCGAAGTTGAAGCAAAAAATCAAAAATTCTAAATTCCAGCGTAAATATCTTTTTATCTGTAAGATATAACTTATGTCAGTAAGCTTATTTTTTTCTTTATCTTGTCAAACACTTTACAGAAATATATGTCTTTGAAACCGGACTTGATTTATAGAAGTTACGATTTTTTGAAACTTTTACATACTCGAGGTAGTCTATTTTGACACCCTGTAGCTTATCTCATATTATCACATGGTGACTGCGAGAGAATTTTTTGAAAGCTTACAACTCTTCCATACATTTCAAAATTCGTGCCGACCAATAATTTAGGACGAGTGTATTCATATAAATTTAACTTGGTTTGTATGCAAATACAAGTGTATGGATGTAGGCACAAATGTGTTAAAACATGTGTACGTATACATTTATTCATATTGTTCGGTTTCACACCTGATACTCTAGTTACTTACATATTTACATACATATGTATGTATATATGTATGCATGTATATACATACACATATATTTGTATGTATATAGTTTAGTTTAAACTACCTTGGCAATCTTGTGCTTTCTCATTTTTCATTTTTTACTTTTTTTTTATTTTTATTATTGTTATTATATTGTCTTTCTGGCTACGAAATCCTTTTCGGTCATAAATTGCTGTGATATTTATATTTATTTTAAGGATCGTACTTAATTCGGGATTGCTTCATTTTTCGTTGTTAATGTTTAAATTGTAACAATACAACTTTTCGTGACTGCTGCTGTTTGTTATTGTTGCTGGTGTCATAAATTATGTTAATTTATTACAACTTACATGTGTTTATTTTTAAATGAGCACAATGGGCTTAAAAATGATTCATTTTTACCCAAGAAAAAAATTACTGTACATTTTAAATATTACATTTCATATTCAAATTACTATTTGTACCAGAATAATCTTGTTAAAAGTATTTTTATACCTACTGTTTTATAATTGTGCTTTTTATTTTCTGAAAATCCTGTTGTCTTTGAATGTTTATTTCTTACATGTTTTAACTTTTATATTTAATTTCCACGCATTTCCTTAACACTTTGTTTTTTTTTTAATTTTTTATTTGTCGTTTCCTGGAAAATTTCCGTTTTATTAAGCGTGTTTGTTCTCTTTTCTTGTATATTTTTTGCATAAATAGCAAAGGCAGAATTTAAAAATAAGTTTTTCGAAATTTATTATTGTCTTCCATTCGTCCGTCTGCCACTATGCTGATTGTTTCATCTGTGTTTGTATTTAAAAACATTTTAATTTCCTTTTCATTCGTAATTTTTCTTTTTTTTTAATGTTCTTGTATTATTTTGTTTTTAACTTTAATGTGTTTGTTTTTACATCTCTTTTACAGTTTTTTCTAAAAATATTTATACAAAAACTCTTATGCATACACATATAAACAAAAAGCTGTTACATGACAAAACGGAAGTCATTCTTAAGACGTGATTGCATTATTATGTGTCTTTAAACGAAAAATAGTTTCACATTTTCTTAGCAAGTAAACAATATCATTTTCACTACGTTATTTTTAAAAGATTGAAGACGGAAAAATAAAAACTTTCTTACGCAAGAACAAACAAAAAAAAAAAAAAATGTTTAAGAAAAACAATGACAAAAGTAAAGAGACGATGAGGAAAACGAAGAAAAGAATGAAACAATCTTTTAGAAGTATTAAAGGATTTGGGAATGTAACCATTTATTCCGTATCGAAATCTAAAACCAAAAATGTGTGAAAACTTAAAGAGATTCATGTGGAAGTAAAAAAATCGATTGATATTTTCTTTTAAATCTTATATTTAGTACAATTGGATTTAAGTTTTGCTATTAAATAGAATATATATGTATGTTTTTTCTGGGGGAACAGAAAGTTTCAAAGTTTACTTTTTTGTTTGTTTGAATGTAAAAACTTCCTATATCATCGAACTATGCTCATAGATGTAGTATTGACTTTTATGAGTTGCAGGAAATTTAACAATAAAAATTATAGGAAAATATAATTATAATGTTACATATTAGGGGGAAAAATAACTTTTTAATATATCCGGCTTTTAAAGCTTTAATGGAGTTATGGTTTTCTTTAATCTTATCACCAATTAGCCGATATTTGCCAACTTCGAATAATTTTATTTTGATATTTAATCTACAGTGAAACTTTGCAAATCTTTAATGTAGTAATCGTGAAAATATTTTCCTAACTCTTGAGTCTATATTTATCAAATACACAACTTTTAACTAACCTAAAATCACAATATAAGTAAAATTTTTGACATTGTCATAAAAGAGTCATAAAATATAAAACAAGATTTTCCAAAAATATATAGTCTATTTTGTCAAATATTTGTTTAGCATGAACATAGCTTTATGAGAAGTAAGCTTTAAATCATTTCTTCTATTGAATATTTATTATAATCTCTTTAAACTTCGTACAGTGCTTTGTTCCCATACAATGATAGCACAGAAATAGAAGGAGTTGTCATAGAAAAACTATACCTGAAAAACTATATATGAATATGTCCTATCGGAGATAGGACATGCCTACGTAAAAAAATTCATTTTCTTCTAAAATTCTATTAAAACAGTATCAAAATTTGCGATAGCCATAGGAAATAGGTTTGTTATGAGTCAGACAGTACATAACTTAATAGGAGCAATGATATAACTAGCTCCCTCCAAACCATCTCATCTTCTAATATTATTTTAACTTCTACAACTACTTTTTCTCTTTAGTAACTTTTATTTTGACATTATTTGCCCGACATCGGGTCCAAATTTTGCATTTTTATTAGTTTTCAATAAATTTTAATGTAATATGTAAATTTAATGTAATTTATAATATAGCGTAGATGTGCAAAAATATTTTAAGGCTTTGAAAGCTCGTTTAATAAAAAGTGTTAATGAATCTGAGCTTATAAAGGACAACAAGCCAAAATTCAATTTATGTTGAATAATGACTTCAAGCATATAAAGACAAAGAGTGATATTGCGGCTATTGTTGAACTACAAAAAGGGTTGAATATAACAGCATAGAGTCCACACTTGAATTAAATATTAAACTTGTGCCCATATGTGAAGAAGTGGCTAAGAGGTATTATAAAACCATAATGAATTAAAACGATTTAGTTCATTTATTCAGTATAAAAATTCCGAAAAAATTTCCAAATCTTCTTTGCAAGAACGAAGTCTATAGCCTATAGAGGCTTCAAAAAATCGAAAACCGTTTAAAAACAAACAGTTTTTTAACATATCTCCACCATTTATGAACCAGTCTTGCTGAATTTCGAAAGTATTTGATATAAATATTATATATGGCAGTTTTCAATAGCCTTCATAAACCGACGGAAGGACATCGTTTTATCGACACCATGGATCCAGAAAATATAAACTTTTTCGTTCTCCGATGAAAGTTGTGGAAACTACCAACGGAATGATAAACTTATATAAACTCTTTACACCTGTACTGAAGGGTATAAAAAAACAATACTGTGTTGCAGAATCAAGCAAAAAAAAATTAATTTTTTTTTAATACTCCATCGAACTTATGTAATACTTTTTTTTATTAAAATTTTAAAATAATTAACACCATATTTTGAATACATATATCACAAAATACTAATAGTTTTTACTTGACAAATATACTGAAATATAAAAAAAACACACATTTTGTCAAATTTTCAAAATTTTTTTCCTTTAAAGCTACCCTCTTTGCTCGTTAATATTTGTTTTAAATTTTCTGAATTTTGTGTTGTCTCATAGTCACCAAGATATTAATTATATGGGTTATATTGTTGCTAAAATTATTTTATTAAAATTATATGAGTTATACTGTTGCCTTTCTAAAAATATATATTTCAACACAATTTGAAAAATGTTTTTATTTTTATTTGCATCTATGGAACTAAGCACTATGTTACGGTCGGGTAACATTAGGCAAATATTTGAAAAATAAACGTAAATAAATTTTACAAGATTGTAATGCTTCAATTATATAAATGTTATTTAAAAAGATTTCAGGTCATACATTTATTGTTAAATAATAAATAATACCTTTAATCATAAAACCTTTATAAACTATAACTTACCATTTATAAAGATTGCCATCAGTATGATCCATATTAATTGTGTTGTACTGTATACAGCTTGCATGTTGTAATAATTTATTTTATAAAAGTCTCACACTTTCTCTTTCTGCAACAAAAAACCTGCAAAGAAATAAAAATTTAAAATCATTTTACATATATTTAGTTTTTCCAGCAGCTTAAGAAATAAAATGATATGAAACGCCCACTAGTCTGATAATGGTTAGAAGAAACTGTTTTTATTACGAATATAAATTCTTTGGAAATGAAAAACCTATTCCTAAGAGATATTTATTTAAATTTAGTACAAGTCTCCTTTTGCTTTTTTATTTTTTTTTTCTTTCTTTCTTTTTGTCTCCATTTTATTACTTTCCTTTGAAATTTTAAATGAAAAAAAAAAAAAAGAAAATGGAAAACAAATATTAAAATATGAAACATATAGATATTATCATACATAATAATAAATCAATGTTGGCTGCTACTGCTGTGAGCTGCTTCCTATAGTTGGATACTCAGATTTACTTACACATTTATTTGCATTACTGTAGTTAAAGTACTACTCGTACATTTACATACATAAAAACATATATTTACTTTCCAAATCAAATTGTTTGCATTAAGGTTAGACGTTAGACATTAAAAAAAAATCTGTAATATTTGTTGAATAAAAAATCTTATAAATACTATAGTTATATATTAGATCCTTTAAAGGTTTAGTTGGTTGTGCATACAGATAAAATAAGAATTTTCTATTTTCTATTTTATCTTTTTTATAACTTTTCATTTATCTTTTATAGTTACACTCTTTACAAAAATGTCAGTTGATTTTAAGATTAAATTAATTTTTTAGTTTTAATAAATTTAAAGGTTTTAATTAAAGAAGAAATTTAAATTTTCAAAAAAAAGCAAGTGCTTCCAAAGAAGAACATTTTGATCACTTCATAACTAATTTCAATTGCAAATCTTGAAACTTTTTTTTAAAGTTATTGATAATTACTTGCAGGAAAAAGGTTATAGACAATTAAAATTTATAAAATTTTATAGTTTGTTTATTTTCTTTTAACAAAGCTAAAACAGTATATATAAATAAAAAAAAAAAAATCTATAAACATAATTTTAAAAGAAAAACTTAAAAAGCGTTGAACAAGATTCAAAAAAAAGAAACACCCTATGAAAACTATGTATTAAAATAAGATCTACTGCAGTATTTTTTCAGCACTAGGTGATGACTGCGCACAAAAAAAATCAGTGCACGATTTAAGGGTTATAGCTTTTGCCACACGTAAAAGATGTAAGCGTCGATAATTCTTTTACATTTGTTATTGTCCGCAGCAACTATGTGCCAATTTTTTTTTATATGGCATAATTATTTTTTCTTAAAATAGGAATTGAACAAAAAACATGAAAACGTATAATTCAAGTTTATAACGAAAAGCTTCATATTAAACAATTGCTGGGAATACAGGCATGTCGAGACTTTATGACTTTTGGGTCATAAAAATATAAAGAGTTCATGATCACTACAAACAAATCTGGTAGCCGCATAAAAAGTGGATTTCAGACTGTGGAACCGCAGACAAAATAACTCGAATTTTAAGAGAATATCCCTTTATCTATGGGAGGAAAGCTTCTCATTCTTTAAATTGCTCTTTGTTTTTATCAGAAAAGTTAAAAAAACTGGATTAAAGAAAAGAAGTGGATAAAGATATGAATGACGTTTAAAGGGCTATAAAAGTGCGTGCTGGCAAACTTTTTACAATATCCTGGTCGTAAATTCCATGCAGCATATAAATATCGTGTTAAAAAAACAAAAATTGTTGAATACAATTTTTGGTCTTTCAATACCAAAATACTTTTTATTCACAATTCTTTTATCAGAGAAATATGTGCCAATGAGTGCCTTCGGAAAAGATTCCTTCATGTCATTAGAAAACGCATCGTATTCTAATTTTTCAGACCTAACAAAAAGCAACTGAATAGTACCAAACAAATGGTGCTGCTATGTATCAAAGAAGTCCAATCTACTAAACTGTCCAGAACTCAGTTCATTTGAAATATATTTGTCATAATAAAACATATTTCAAGAAAACTTAAGTTGACTAAAAAATAAAATAGAGTTTAAAAAGATTCCAATAAAAAAGTTGCCGGAAACAAATAATAAGACTTTTATTTGCTTGAGGGTATTCCATAAAATATTAAATATTAAAAAAAAAACGAACAAAAATTAATTTAAAACTTGAATATAGCAGTCTTTAAAAAAATAAAACCTCCAAAAAGATTGACCCATTGACATTATTTTTATAAGCTGAATTCTATGTACTAATTTTTTTGTGCGCTCTCCTTTGTTCCTTCAAAATTCAAAACAATCTTAAAATGAAGAGTTTTTCAGTTCTTTTGTAGCTAAGTTATTTTATTCTAAATTACCTTTGTTGAAGGGTTCTTCCATCTTTTGAAATTGAAATCATTTTGGAAACAATTCTTTTAAATTAGGATTTTTTAAAAAAGAAAATATTAAACAAAATTTTATTTTGGGGAGAAAACAAAAATTTTCGAAGAAAAAAACGCGAAATATAACTGCTCAGATATTTATTATCTTTTTCTTTCTTTTACAAAAATAATTAGAAACTAGATTTATTACAAATCAAGTTGAACCAAAGTTTGTTTAAAACGGACAAATAAGTGCAAAAATATATGGATTTAAATTTCATGTATTTTGAAAAAAAAATGTTGAAAAAAGTAAACTTTGAACCGCGATTAAAGTTAAACTACAATGAATTTAAAAATTTTGAAACACCTTAAATTTTGTATTGAAGTAGTGAGTGTGTATAACGAATTTCATCGAAATTGGAGATGGTGAGGTTCGTAGTTTGTTCGAAAATTTTTGTTTTATCCCTTTATTTAAAATGTTTTACAATTGAAATCGGTCTCTTTTTTTCTATAAAATACTACTAGATATAAATTGCATCTTAAAGTTTTGATATATATTCATTTAGCCAAAAATCAAGTAAATAACTTATTTAATGACTGCAAAAATAATTCTCTAACATACATTTAGTTGCAAATTTTCTCGAGTGTTTAATACCATTTTTCTAAACAATAAATCAGTATGCATGTCCAAATAATGAAAAAGGATTTATTATTTATATGCATAATATGTGGAAGAAGCAAGGTAACTAGAAATATAATAACCTGGATAAAATATATGTATGTATATAAACTATATTATATATGTATATTAATCAATGTGTGTTACAAAAACAAATAAGGACATCAAAGAACTGAATAAACATTACTAAAATGTTCAATGTTAAAAGGTGTATTTATTTATGTCATTCAAAAATCTAAATTATTATCTTTGATTTCTTAATATCACTGTCAATTGTAATTGCTTTTGCAATGACCACAAGGATATAAAAAAAAAACTTCATGCAAACAAAATCGCATTACAGAAATATCAATAAAAAATGCCATTTAATTCAAGTGTGTCTGTATGTTTATAAATTACAATGAATGCAACAATTTCTCTTTAAACAACCACACCTGTGACAATGTTAAATAATATATTCCTGCTACTACATTCTATGAGTATGCAATTCCGTGTAAGTAGAGTATTGATGTTGATGGTGATTATGGCACAAAGTGTGTTTTTCAGTTCACATGTATTTTAATGCTAGTCTCTATGTTTTTATTTATTTTTACTTCTATGGCAAATGTTCATGTTATTTTAACCATACAGACTATAAACATTTAAGGATTTTGTTGTTGATTTTTATTTTACTACCAGTATTTTGCATTTTTTACCCATTTAGAGAAACCTGTTAAATATGCTACGTACATATAAGAAGAAAATCCTCCAGTTTCGAAATAACATTAAAGATTTACTTTGAATTGCCGCAACCAGAAAATGTGTTTTACTTTTATACTTAAATTTTTTATAATGAAAATTTAACATTATGTTTTTTTCTTTTTCATTTTTGCTTCAATTAGAATTTGATTCAATCGGATTACAGAGTAAAGCTTGATAGAATTTTGCATGTATAAATATGCATGATGATGCAAAAATAAAAAGTAAAAAAAGGTGATGCCGACAAATTGTAGGTGAGTTTAAAAATAGAAAGATTTTTTATTCGATTATTTTTAAAGAAAGTAGAAATTCTTGATAAATTATTTAGATAACGTAAGTTTTTCCTGTGTTTGTATCTAGATATCATTTTTATAATATTATATATTTATAGGTCATTATCAAAAATGTATAATTTGTATGATATTGATTTTAATTCTAATTATTTTTTTTAATAGTATTTTAAGTATTTGATTGAATAATCATGATTATTGTTCAAATTTCAAAACCTTAGATTATGTAATGAAATTATGACTTTTCTTCATTCTTCTAAATTGTTTGTTCGCTCGTTTAATCTTCTGAGACCTTCTATATGCTAAATAAACTTAGTGAATTTTTAGAAAAGCACATTAGCAGGTTTATATAGAATAATAAGAATTACTTATTATTATTATTATTATTATTTTATTTTATTTAATACTATAAAAACAAAGGCGCACTCTAAATGAATTTAGTAAAAAAAATGTGTGCACTTTTTGCAAATTATGCAAAAATTACACTTTTTGTATTTGTATATAGCAAATTGACTGTGTACAAATTTTGCACCTTGTGCGAAATGACTAACGCGAACAAATTCTATTGGTATTCCAGTTACTTAATATTTGTACAAATGGGTTTTGAAAATTTATAATTCCTTTATCGTCAAAAATCAAAAATTTTTGTAATGACACTTTTGAAACCGACTTTATGTGTTTTATATTTTTAAAGTTTGTTTTAAAAGCAGGATAACTGTTGACGGATTAGACCTTACAAAACAACTGAAATTTTAAGTCATTCTACTCAAATTTCAAGGAATTACAGTCATTTGAAGCTATAAAATATAAAAACTGTATTGAAACTTTCAAGGATTTTTTCGATTCATTTTAGTTTCGCATACACAATTTACGTCCTTTAGACACAAATCTGTAATCAGTCGGGAAACGAAACTTAGGGAATTTATATGTTATATAACTAGTTTTTATATTAGTATTTGGTGAAAATTTGTTCGTTGAGAAAAAAATGAAAAAAATTTACGATTTTTCAAAATTCACAGTTTTTTTGATAGAACAATATTTTAAGTAATTTTTTATAGTTTGAAATATATTACTTTGATGTCAGAAAAGCATTAACAGGTAGTACTTGTTGGGAATAGTGTTGCATTTCATATAACTACGAGGGAAGTTCGAAAAGTCACGGACTTATTGATCCGCTCTCGTAAATAACACCTACGAGTCAAATGCAAAAATTTTATATATATTTTTTTGTTTTTTTTTTTTAATATAAGATATGAGTTTAGATCTTCGAAAAATATATGCAGGGAATTGCCTTGATGGGTAAAATTGGAAATATGAAACAAAATAAACGAAACATAATTTATACCGGCTACAGAGATATTCGTCTCCTAACACATATCGCTTGATGACAACTATAAGGAATATAAATTACGTTAATATTGCACTTGCTTAATATTAAAATCTAGTGGGAGTCAAAATATATCAAGCACTTATAATTCTATGGACCAAAAAATGTTTTCATAAACTCAAAAAACATTTTTATATATTTCTTTTTATACTTCAAATTTTAAAAATAGTGAAAACTATTTTTGATATAAGACTTATCATTAAATAAGATATATGTTAGAATTTTGCGAAAATTTACTTAAAAAAGAAAAAAAATCATGCTTTTTCTAAATAATATTATGATTAGTGGTAAGGTTTATAGTCGTTTATATTTTTCAAATTAGTACCGATATTCACATGATTTTTTTTTTTTTTTTTTTTGTGAAATATCCCAAAATATGTATATTTTTATTAATAACTTTTTGTGATTTTAAAATTATATTTCTTTTTTTGCAATTTTTAGAAATCGTGAAAAAAAATAAAATTAAAGCTTCGATGAATATTAAGCATACAGTAATAGTTTTAATATGTGCTGAATGCTCTCTAGAAGTTCTATGAAATCGCGTTGTTTTGGCTTCCAAAAAGCAATACCTATATTTTAAAGATTTTTTTGAAAATTTTAACTTTAAACCTTCACATCTTTTGCGCGCTTTGATAAAAATTATTAAAACCAACAGACTTTGTATGCATAAGTATTTGGTTAACAAAACCACAAATCGACGTTCGTGTAGGAAGAAAGAAACAGTTGAAAATATTTTTACTTAAAGTTTTCAACATTTTTGAAATTCCCCATATATATTTTAATTTTGAAAAAACATCCTAAATTTTAATGCTGTTGAATTCTACGCGATTTGAAAGACAACTTTTATATCTACTTTAGGGTCACATTTCCTTAAGGTACCATGATATATGTATGTTTAGCTAGTGAAAGAAAAGAAAGGGCATGGTAAAATATGAAGAAATTAACAATTTTTTAAAAAATGATTTTTTACATTAACGTATTTAATATTTTTTTTCAATTTTAACTTATTTCCCTAACACTTGCCCCGCTACTTTCATGAAATAAATGGAGGAAAATCTAATTTATGCTAAAAACTCAAATTTATGGCGAATTTTTTTTTTTTTTTTTAAGAATTTAATTTAGGGTGAACAAATTTTTTTTGGTTTAAATCTAAATTTTTGGTTGAAAATTAAAGGTCTCATTTTATAAAACTAAACGTTTTCAAACGACAGAAATTTGTAAGGAAAAATTAAAATTTCAGAAAATGTTACAGTATTCTTCATACAAAATTAACTTTCTGTCCAATGATGTCGAACGTAAAATTCGTTCAATATTGTGGGACAGGCAGAAAATGAAATGTTTTTTAGAAAATGAGGCCTTAAATATATGTAGAAAAGTTTTAATTTTTGGGATGAAAAACTTCAACAAAGTAACATAAAACATAATAACTTAAATAACATACTTTGTGAATCCTGTGATGGACTGGATTCAATGTACAAGATACCACGAATTCTGATGAAGTGTGTGGGGGTACAGAAAATAAGTATTCTATTCCATAATTTATTTTTTTATAATCCTTGAGCATTAAATAAAGACAAACAAATTAGCTTGTTAAACTTAGCTTTTGAGATCTTATTAGACTATAAAGTCAAAACCCAATACAGCATTAAAATGCGTTAAAATATTTGACAAGCAGTGGAGGAAAATAAAAAACAAAAAATAGCAAAAATAAATGCATAAAGAAAATCAACGAGAAAAAAGTAACTTTATGAATTAGCACTACTGGCACCATAGAGTTTCTACAGTTACAAACATTTTTTATAACATCCCCAAGCAAAAAAATAAGAAAAAAAAGATGAAAACTTTTACCCTCAAATAAAAAATATACAAAATTACCAGAAAAATAGCATTGAATATCTAGACCACAGCAGCAACAATAACAAAAAATAAAAAATCAACAACCACAAAATATTCCATTTAAAAAACGCGTAAAAGAAAACTCACAAATACAATTGAGACCGCGAGTGTAAAAGAAATTCACAATAGTAAAAACAGAAACAAATAAATGAGAATATTAAAAAAAAAATAAAATAAACAAACAAAAAAGTATTTTCATGCTAAAAAGTACAACACAATAAAGAAATAGTGATAATATTTTCTTTAACTTTTAAATAAAGCAGTTCAAGAATTGTAAAATTTCCACAAAATTTAGCAATTTCCACTTAATTTTCCTAGCATTTCAGTAATTTTTTTTTATTTCGTTTTGGCTGTTTTGCTCAATGTTTCTTTTTTTATTTATTTATTTTTGTTAACAATGCTTTTACTATTCCTTATTTTGCATGCGATGTGGTTGCTAAAAATGCGATTAAAAAAAAAACAATGATTTTAATAAAAGTATTAAACAATTCAAAAAATGATGAAATTAGTTTTGCATACTTATAGGGGTATTTTTTAGAATTCTTTTTACGCTGAAAGTATTTCGCTATTTCATAAAAATTATTTAACTTTCTATATAATTTTTGAATCCTTTAAAGTTTGAAAAGAAATATAGTTTAAATTTTTGACTTTAGCGTCATAAGTTTATTTGGAATGTGTACAATGGATTCTATGGAATACTATACAGATTATATACAAAGTGCGATATAATGAATAATTAATTCCAGCTTAACTAGTTTTCAGTATTATATTAGTCTTTATTCGCTACATTAAGGTAAATATTTTCTTTTATTTTTAATTGGTCTTATGCACTGAAGATTAAATAAAAAATTAGAAACATCGAAATACTAAAATGTATACCAAATGATCTAAACCCCTTTATAGCCCACACCACCATAGGTGGTTGGGATATAATACGTTTGCGCTGAAAAAATCTTGCAACACACACTTTAAAGTATACCAATCGACTCAGAATCACTTTCTGAGTCGATTTAACGATGTCCGTCCGTGAAATGATGATATTTTGCAAATAGATTTTTCATGATGCAAGGACGAAGCCTATTGAAATTGGTTATGATCGGTCGATTATTTCACCTAGCCCCCAAAACAAATATCTTCCCGGAATAGGGGATTAACGATTATAATCCTTATATATAAACTTAAATATAGCAATATTTTAACGAAATTTAGTGTAAGGAAGTTTTGTATAAGTATCAATCTTTGTGCCAAATTTCATGAAAATCGGTCCATAATTGACCATAGCTCCCATATAAAACCTTCTTCCGAAAATCACTTTAACGAGCATAAATCACATACACATGTTAGCATCTGGTTTATACTCGACACAAATAAGTTTTTATAAGCAAAAATCATAGTGACAAATTTTATGAGGATCGCTCCATAATTTACCATAGCTGCCATATAAGCCCACTTTTGGGAATCACCCTAAAGTGCATAATTTATATGAAATAAATGTATAAATTTATTTCATATAAATACATTTATATGAAAAAGATGTTGGTATTAGCGTAACATTATATATCTGTATATTTTATTTTACACTTAGTAAATGTATCGGTCCACAATTGTCCACATTATTATTAAAAATCCACCTCCAAAGTATTTGAAGCTAATTTGTGTTTTATGACTTACTGAATTTTATTATTTTTTTTTTTTTGTCCCAAAGTAGTACCAATTAAATGGAAAAAAAATTATATAAACGTACTTCCGTGAAATTCTTTGTTTTTTTTTTTTTTTTTTTTTTTGTGCAAAAACATTCAAAGCATTTTATGGGGAATATTGTATACTCTGCTACAAAATGGAAACTTTTAATTTTCACTCGAAAAACGACATAATGTGGGCTTTAGATCTTCTTGAGTATATCACAAAAAGAGAATTCCCGGGCGGGAAATTCCGCGATTACCCCATCAAAATACTCTCGGAAATTCGCTAGATTTTTTTAGCTTTTCCCAGGAAAGTGGGAAATTAAATATTTTCATTGTTTTTGGTTCCAGCGTTATCACTACAACAATATTATGTTATCATTATTAATTTTATTGAACTTTAATAGCTCTGTTTTCATGATAACAATGATTTTGATTCAATTTTGTCATTTACTGTTTACACTCAATAAGAATTTTAATATGATTGACTGCAAAAATTATATGTTTTTAAATATTTTTACCAGAAAAAAAATTTTGTTAATATGAAACATGTCATTATTTCTACAACCATTAAATATTTGTAGTCTTTTTCCTTGTTCTTAAACCATATTCTGTTTTTAAACCATATTAATATTATTATTCCCATAACAATAAAATGTTACATATAAATGTAATTAATACTTATTTGTTTTTCAATAAACATTTTATTAATTTTTTTATGTTTATATTTTTTTCTTCTAAAAAAGGTAAAAAATCAACGTAGTAATAATAGAATTACAGCTACATTTATACAATAATCCACCCAAAAACACTTTTTTGAGCATAACTGAAAATTTTTAGTTTTATGGAAAATTTTAAAATGATTTATGATGTCGCCAAGAAGGCTTATATGTAAAGTACGCTTTGTCATTTATCTAATTATTTTGTAGCAAAGTATTATTTGTAAGCATATTTTATCTTTAAAATTGCAATCAACCTGAAAATGCATGTTTTATTCATCCATGTTTAGATTAATATAATTTTTTCTTACCTTTCCTTATACTTTGGATAATAATTTTTATATAAACTCCCTTGTTTTAGAAATTATGTTAATTTTTTTTATTATTATTTTATATTTTTTTAACTTTTTCCATATCACACTTGCAACTAAAAATTTTAAACATAATCCAGCAATTTTAATTATTTCACTTTACACACGATATTTAAACTAGACTTTTTAGATTGCATTTGTAAACTTTGTTGAAGAATGTTACAGGCACGTAACCACATTATTAGACATTTAAAGAACTATAGGAAAGTAGGAAAGGTGCAAGACAATTTACTTTGTACAAACAAAAATGAAGTATTTCAACAATTTGGGTCAAACATTAGAAAAAAAAAAGAACCTTAGTAATGTTGTCGTTGTAGAGGAATATTTTTTACTCGTTTTCTTTTTTATATAAAATCACTTTTTAACCGTTTAAATGCAGTTAACGAAATGCACAATGTACGACTTAGACCCGAATACTTTGGTGGTTAAAAATACAACCTTTACCAACAAACTTAAAAATTGAACTGATTTTCTAAATCACAAACAATGGGGAAAAATGTGTGCAAAATAATGTCAAAGAAAAATTCGCAAATAATAAAAAGTGGTGAATTTCTTTTATTCTCGTAACTTTAATAATAATAAAATACTCTCAATTTAACGAAGTTGTGATGTGACATAAAGAGTATAGTAATATCATAGTAGAAAATTCACCATGTCAGTGATATAATTTACTCTGAGAATAAATGTATGTAACGGTGTTATTCGCAATGAGAGTGACTCTCTTTAGAGTTTCGTTTTAAATTTACTTTGATTTACTTTGAATGCACGTGTTATTTGTTATTGTTTACATCAACAGGTTGATAAAGACATTTGTTCCAGATACATACGTATGTACTAGTGTATCTAATTTTTTGGGTTTTAATATTAATCGGTTAATTCGAAATATAATTATTCGAGGTTAAAAGTTTATATTTCATTAACCGAATAGACTTATAAATATATTTAAAACATGTAAATAACATAAATTATAGTATCTAATGTATTGAAATAGTTCTTTTGAAAGATGATATAGATGAAATTCTTTCACAAAGGACTCATCTTATCAGTTCTTTCGCATATCTGTACTAAAAAATTGCATTTTTTAACCTAATATTGCAAAATATTCTCCAAATTGAGCTTTTTTAATAAATCGTCTTTTTAATGTAACTTTACATTTTGTTGACAAAAATAAAAATTGTTATGACTTTTCAAGGCTTTGAAGTTAATTTACATAAAACTATCCAGCGAAATATGTTGGAATTTATTCAAAATTTACAGCGGTTTTATTGAATACTAAGTAGCTAATATTCTAGCTTTATTATTCTAAATAAGTTCTTTTCTAACAAGTTCTAAATGAATTACAAAAAAATATAAAGTTTTTTGAATATAATTTTCAGAAGTATTGTATATAAGTGTATATTTTTGGACATATTATGTTTTTAAAATTCACCTTGATCATTACAGAAGAATGTAAAAAAATATTATTTCAGTAACGAAGAGCTAACACAAAAAAAAATAATAATCTTTTAATTGGAACTAGTTCGAGTTCATTAGCATTAGTTAATTTACTATGCACTTTTTTCTGGGTATGTTTTCATAATTTGAATTGTTACAAGTTTAAGTATTTACACTTATTAATACTTTATTAATACTTTAGATGTAATGAATAAATACTTCCCAAAAAAATCTATTTTATTTATTTTTGCTGGGCTATAAAAGTAATTAAAAACAGATGTAATTGACATAAATTTATCTTTAAAATAAAAAATGTTCTAAATTTATAATTCCAAAAAACTAAATTTCGGTTAATCGGTTATTCGAAACAAATTGTTCGATTTATTCGTTATTAGAAAATAAACTATTTTAGATTATTCGAACAAATAAACGACCAAAATTAATCGAATAACGGTTAATCGACTGGATACCCAAGTATGTACATATACAATTGTTTTAGTTAGTGATGATGATGATTTGGAGGATATCATAGCGTGTTTTCTTTCAATATAATAAAACTGTTATACATATCGAGGTGAATTTAGAGACTTGCGAAAATGGTTTGTGTATTTTCTTTGCTATATATGACTTTTTATAACAATAGATGGCACTAGGTTATTTTTTTTTTGAAATTGGTCCTTTTAGAAATAAATGAGGGTTCTTTCACGTCTTTCTGAATTATCTTTATTAATTCAAAATTTCAATTTTAAATATTTCAAATGATATAACATTAACTCGAAAATGTTTACGATAATTTTTCCAATTATATAGACTAAAATCAAATATTTTTTGAAAATATTAAAAACTCGTAATGCGTATGTTAACAACATTATCCATAGAGTGGGTCTAAAATTACAGGCTTTAGTACTTTTATTTAATAAAATGTCTTTAAAAAACTACTCTACTTTATTGTTTTCCGCGTTTTTAGTAAATGATCAAATATGTAGACTCAATTTTTTTATTAAATAAATTAAAAATTGTATTTCAATTGTATCACATGGAAAGAACTAATACATAGGTGAATCTTTATAAACTGTCAATATTAAAACTATAAATCAATTGCATACATACATATTTGCCATACACGTTCTTAATAATTGTAGAAAAACAGTGCTATTTGCATTGGCATTTCGTTATGTAAAAATATTTCCACCTAAATATGTTTACGTTAAACATTTTATTTAATATCAAATTGTATAACATCAAATTGTTCAAAACTCATTCTACCGACTTCCGTTTAACACTTATTGCCACTTTACGTGACATAAACTTGCCATCCTACTTGTATTTTCTTCTACAAAATTATACATTCATCCAAACATATTATATTTGCTCGGTTAAATATTGAATATAAAGAAAAAAAAGTAAAAAATAAAATAACATATTGATGTTTATCCTTGTGTTGATAACACAAATTGATTTGATTTGACAATTTTTTTTTTTACTTCTTGAATTTTTTGTCGTTTATGTCATGTTTATGTTGAGCCCAAGAAAAAATATGAATGAAAAGAATATACCTTAAACGCGTGATGTCATTTAAATCGTATCTAGATACATACTACACAAACACACTCACTCACACAATGATTTCAGGATTGCAAAAAAATATTGAAAAGAAAAAAGGTGTTACCTCTAAGTATTTTATGCTTATTTTTTTTTTAAGCAACATAAAAATTTATACAGGTTTATTAGTATGAAACAGTGGTGGGGAAGGTCGTTTTTAATAAAAAAATAAAAAAAAGATATGGTAAGTATTAAAAATACAATAGAAGCATAACTTATTCGTTCTTAAGAATTTCTACATATTGCAAAAACCAACAGTGTTGCCGAAAAATTTTTGCCCCATGTCTCCAAACTGAACTTTTATGTTCCCAAAAATTCCCAGTTTAAATATTATTTTTGTTAACAGAAAACGTATTAAAAATTGTCTATAAATAAAATAAGCATTAAAAATATTCAATAAAAGGAAATTTTAGCGAACAATATTTTGAAAATAAATAAAATGAAAAAATAAAATTTATAAAAATTTACCACCGGAGAAAAAAATAGAAAATTACTTATAAAAAAATTTAACCAAAAATTTATTTAAAAAAATGTAGACAATTTACCGAACATTTTGCCTCATGAATATTATATTTATGAGCATTACGAGGCTTTCATGTGTTTAGTTAAAAACACCTAAAATGTGAGCGAGTTTTTTTTAATCTAATTCGACCATTACACGATTTCTGTGATATCTTTAAAAGATTTGGCTAGCACGCAATGTATATAGATAAATATATTTTAAAATATTTGTGGATAGATGACATGCAACTACAATATCTTTCCTTAAACTATCACTTTATACTTATTTTACTTAGTTCCAATAAATCTCGAGATATTCCTTGAAAATCTCTCTGATTGAAATTTTGCGACTTTGTTACTTATAGCAGTACAAACATAAATACAATTTTCTATAAGAACATAATCAAATGAATCATTTATGCGTTTGAAATACTAATAGAAGTCACTCAGAAAATCATTCCAAAGTTTAGACCTTTTATTCATCGTAAACAAATGTGACCCACACAGATTAATTAGCACAAAAACCTGATAAATAGCACATATAGTTATCAATTACAATAATATGCCACAAAACTTAAAAGCCATTTTATGATTTTTATTTCTTGTTTAAAAAATAAAAATCATAGACTGATTTTTATTTTTTGTGAGAGCAAATATAACTCACAACTTGAGTCTTATTTAAAAAATTATCAGTAACTGTTATTTGAAATTCATATAATGAAAATCAGAAAAATAAAAAAATAAAAAATAAAAGTTTATTACACAATAGCTTAAATAGCGCAATAGCAAATGTAATGGTACGCCCAGGTTATTTTTAATTAATTTCCTCCATATTGATTTTTTGATCCAAAAATTACATAAATTATAATTATTTTTTAAATTATTTTTTAAAATCATTGTAACCTTTCTATAAATTTAAAATTTACCGATATTTTCTATAAATAGAAAGTTTATCGAAAATTTCTTATAAAAATAAAATTAGTGAAATTTTTCTACAAAAAGAATATCTTTTTATTGCTATTATTGATCTTATTGAAACCTTTATAAAATAATTAATTACATTTTTATGAGAATTTACTTACAAGTAACAACAATTAACGTCTAAATAATTAAATTAGTAAACTACTAATACCACAGTATTAAAGAAAAGTTGTAAAAAAAATGTACATACTTAAACGTTATAAGAAATTTTAAAAATAACCATTAATTATTACTCTTTAAGTAAAAAGAGTCTTAGTGACTGTTAAGCAAATTTCTTATTATTTCATATGTAGTAAAAAGAATATTTAACGAACAATTTTTACACATAAAATTCATCAAAAATTTTCATACGAGTAAAATATCGAATTCTTTTTTAATTAAAAGTTATAAAATTATAACGCAGTACGAAAATCTCCATATTTTACGAAAATCCCCAAATTTCTCCCCACTAAAAAATGTCCCTAAACGAAATTTAAAATCCCCAATTTTGGAGACAGATCCCTTCATGTGGCAGTAATGAAAATCAATGGATTCAGGTTGTGCCATAATAATTGGAGAGATAATACACGTACAGAAAAATCTACTTTCACTTTTTTCAAAATGCTATCAAAATTGTTAGAAGAATGAAATTTCATAACAAATATAATTCTAAAATGAAACAGGTAGCAGCAGTTCTACAAAAACAACAATACGGACAGTAAGCAAAAATTGTTCGAAGTACTAAAAAATAATCAGCTGATTAAGTGAGATCACCTGCTTGAATTCGTCTTGTCGTTAAACGGTTATCAGAAATTAAAATCAAATCTGTAATTTTTAACTTAAAATAAATAGTTTATTGGACTTAAGCTATTAAAAATCATTTTGGTTTACATTTAAAAATATAACAGCCAAAATCAATTCAAAACCACTGTTCACATCGATTGAACAAACACATTTTGTTGGAAATTGACAGTTGATTTCTCGTATAATCATTCAATATACACAAAAACTCGCCTGCTCCACACCAGGTATGAGTGAAAAAAAGAATAAGTGCTTGAAAGGAGCAAAAGAAATTTAGCAACAAGACAAAATGTTAAGGGTTAATAAAAAAAACCTAAACGGATAAAGTCAAGGCAAGAAGTTGTGGGAAGATGTTAAAAAAGCAGCAAGCAATAACAGTATGTAGTAACACATACAACAACAACAATAACAATAAGAAAATGTAAAAGAAGGTCTATCTTTATATAATAGATGTTGTAGTCGTTGGAATTCCAGGTAAAGTTAATATACAAGTTTATTGAATTATATTATTTTATTTGAAAAATTCTTTTATATTTGTCATCGTTGTTGTCATACAATTGTGGTAAATTAAATTTTACACGAAGTTAAAATTTGTTCACAATTTCATTTCAGTTTTTTTTCCATTTATTTTCCTTTTATTAACAGAAATGCAATAAAAAGATTTGATTTGTTTACGTGCCCGTATTAAAAATACAAGATTTTATTTTAAAATTAAGTCATAAATAAAGTTTATATTCAATCTGCAATACATTACAAACAAAAAATATTTATGAATATTCAAATATATTATACATCGAAAGCAGATGAGAGCAATAAACCTTTCTTTTTATTTTAATATATGTTTGTAAAAGTAAAAATTGTAATTTAGTTTTATGCAAATCTAAGTTTCCTTCATTTATCATTGTCTTCCTTTAAAAATGAAAAATAAAGTAAAGTACATATATTAAAATAAAATGAGAAAGCACTAAAAATTATAATCATTTAAAATTACATATGTTAATTTTTGTATTTTCGACGAGTAATTTTAATGTTCATTCTAAGTCAAGTTATAATTTTGATGACATTATTGGCTCGATTTAATAGTCATTAAATAAAGATTTTTTTTGTTGAATAAGTTTTTGTGTATGCAAATGTGTATGTAAATAAAATGCAGTATTATCCTTTTTATTATATAAACTATATTTCCTTATTACTATAATGTATAACTTCTATGACGCCATATAAACTGTAATTCATAAATATGAACTTATGCATATGTGATGTTGTGTATGTACGACAAATAAATATTATGGAAGCAATACATATATACTACGTATATATATTTGTATAATGACTTAAGTTTTATGCTGTGGGATTTATGCTGAAACACTAACATTCTTTTTTTTTCTGTATTTCTTTTGTTTTTGTGGCCCATTTGTTCATTCACTTATAATATTTGAATATTAATTAAAATTATTTATTACAAACATGAAATAAATATTAAAAAAAAGATACAAAAAGATTTATTTAATAATTCTTCATTTATTTTTATAGTATTATTAAAATAAATTTGCCTTAATTAAAGATTATGTTTTTATGATATTTGATTAAGCCTTTGCTCAGAATTTAGAAACCGATACGAAAATATTTCGTTTTATTAAGTCATTAAAGTAAATGTAAATGTCATTAAAACAAATGTATTATAATTGATTTATGTGCTGTTTTTGACCTGTATAAACATGTGCATTTAATTTCTCTGACATTCGCTTTACTCTGTAATATCTATGTGGTCCAAAATTTCTTTTCTTCAAGGTACATTAAAACGTATTTGAAATTATGAAAGGAGATGTCATTTAGAACAACTTGACCAAATTTCAATTTCTTACGATGATTGGAACAGGATGCTATACGACCATTTAACTCAATGATTCCAGAACAAATCTTCAAAAACTTTTTCTCACCAAAGTTAATGATATACACATCAAACGATAAATAAGAAAAAATAATTTTTTAATTTTTCAAAAATTTCTAATCATTATTTTCAAAACGTTAAATCATTCTTTGAAACGTCAAAACATTAAATATCATTTCGATACCAAGAAATTCAAGAATTTAGGAGCTCTGAAGTGATTCTGAGGGAAATGATTTATGATGGCTACAGGCTAAAATATGATCCGATTTTATTTATATTCAATGTATGGATTACTATATATTAAATAAATTTTAGAGCAACTTCTAAATCAGTAAAGTAAAAATTGGAATTTTGCCCAGCTAATTTTTTAAAATCTCACACTCAATTTTTTCGAAATCGATTTTAAAAGTGTATTATTAAAAATAGTAAATTAATAAAAACCATAAAATATTTATATTATTTGTAAGAATGTTATAGGTTTTATAAGAAAAAAATAAATTAATTCCATTGATATACGAATTTCAATGGAATTGGAATCTACTTTAATATTTCTTTAAACCTATAGAATTAATTTCAATTTAATTTCTAATAAGTTATATTAATAAGAAATTAATATAACTTATTAGATATTAAGAATTTAACTTTATACTAATCAGTTATAAATTTGTTAGCACATAAGTCTTTTTTAACCGATTTAACCCGGTTTATTCGACATTCGAAAAATAAATATTTTGAGAAAATCGACAGTGCATAAACTGAAAAAACCGGTTGGAAAATCTCGTCGATTACCCTAATATATATTTACATGACCGTGTGTGGCTATTAAAATATGTAAATATATGTAACCCAAACATAAGAGGACTAAAGCTTCTGTTGTTAACTGTCTTCCCTAATTTAAATTATACGATATTATTACCACAACCCATGAGAAAAAAAAATGTTATGTTCTCTGTAAGAAGAAGTTGTTGGTTGCATTGTACGGTAGTCAACCAATCTGTGGCACAACTCGTTAAAAGTGTGTGCTTCTATGCATATTATTTATGCACTTGTTGGGTAAGAAAATAATTGAAGTTAATTTTTGTTAAATCGATTTATAAGCGACATGTAATCCATGTTATGTTAAACAATGTTAAAATAATATACAGAGGTTAAGAGAAAAAAATGTATGTTCTCTAACAAAAAAGAAAAAAGAACTACAACAAATATGTTTTTGACATTTTCTTTAAACAACTAAGAATAAGAGTGAATTCCAGACTTGTTTTGATTCTTAAATTATTTTAAACCAACTACCGTTATTCTGCTTGCTAATACTTTTTTCCTTTGATTTATTCTTCGTTAATATACAAACTCTCAATGAAATAGAAAACAAAAACATTTTTCATAATTGTTCAATATATATTTTTTTAAGATTTTAGTGATTGTCTTGCTTCCTCTATCGCTCGCAACAATCGGTCACTCATTTAAAATTACGTTGCTCTAAAATAATTTTAAGCTAAGAATTTTCACAATATATTTTTATTTAATAAAACTAAAATTTAAAAAATAAATAAAATATTTAAATAATAAAAAATAATAACAAATCTGTGTTATTAATTTTTTTTACAAAACGTTTTCGGTCTCAATAGGCCTCTAAATACTTTTTAAACGCGTTGACTTTTATTTGACTTTGTAATTTATTCCTTTTGTTAAGTTATTTTTTTTTTTTTTTTGGAAGAAGTAATTTTTTTCTTTAAAAAATTCACTTGCTTCCCCTCTAGGTTTTCCCTCCAATAATTTGTTTTATTTATTTGACCAATTGACATTAAATTAATTGTGTAATTAATTTTTTTATGTAAATTGTTAAAACTAAAAAAATATTTATTAAACAAATTTCAAGTGTTTCGACCTTTTTTTAATTCGCGTGTTTTTTACGTTTCGCTAAAATATTTTGTAACGACAATTGTTTGTAATCTTTCTACGTTTCGCGTTTTAAATTCTTGTTAATATATTTCATTTTGGTATTAAACCATTTCCAAGGTAAGTGAAAAATACCATCTGTTAACAGGGTACTTATTTTTGGGTTGGTAACTCTCAGATAAAATTAATAAAAAGAGGTGAATATAATAACTTAACTAAGAAAAATAATTGTAAATAAGATGACCAACTATTTTGTTTGATTGAAATCAATGGATTAAAATAAAAATTGCACAATTATTGAATATTTATAGCGAATAAATAGTTTTATTTTTTAGAATATTTATTTTCAGTGGTGTTAGTTTTTAATTAACTTCCATATCATTTTTTTTTCTTAATTTAAAGTTATAAACTTATTAAAGATTTAAAAAACAATTTTGTATAAAATTTTGATTTATAAATATTTAATGAAGTTTAATTTTTATTATGAAAAAGAATGAAAAAAAAATAATTACTAATTTATGGAAAACTAACACTATTGCTAAAAAGCTCATTAATTTAAGCAAGTCCTATCATTTTTTTTATTCCTTCATTTAAACACCATTTATATACATTACTTACTATACAACTGTTATTAAATTCTTAAACAATAAAAGCTTTTGTTAAATTTTTACAGCCGTGTTCAAAAAAAAAAAAAAAAAAAAAAATCTTAATATATATATATATAAAGCATATATATATAAAGCACAAACTAGCTAATATTTAGCACTTAAAATCGTATGCAATCTACATTAATTACATACTGTTTTTTGTTTGTGGAGGCAACTCGTCTTAGTTTCTCTCTCATTTACATTGTCAGTGTTGTGAGGTAAAACAAATTATTCGTTAACTATTTTATTCCATTATTATTTTTGATGTTCTAGTACGTTTTTATTTTGGGAAAAAATTATTATTTAGCTTATGTAAATATATATATAATTATATATATATGAAATACTTTTATCTAATTTTTGTTGGTTATAATTATAAGTATCCGAATAATGAATATTATGTGGTAAAATCAACATCACTATTACATACTTGTCTTTTTTTTTTGATAATTTTTCAGTTAAAATACGTAATTTTTAACCCGGAGTTGATACATTACATTAATTGCACCTTAACCTAAGACTTGTCTTGTACATATTAATGGAACTACGTGGAAACAAAAAACAACGAAAAAGTCGAACATATGTAATTGTGGCGAACATTTAGTTGACATGCAGGCAGTCGGAATGTTGTTGACTTTTTTTTGTTTAAGTTTATGATTTTATTACAAAATAGCTTAAATGGAACTTTTGGGAAGAAAATATTATCCTATCCTGGAATTCAGTTTGTATATTTTTAAATAGCTATATTAGCGCATTTTTTCATTTCGTAACGAAACTTAATATTCGGAAATTAAAAAATGTGACCTATTTAACATGAATACAATTTTTTTTTCTTGAAATATGTATGTAACAGAAATAATCCTAAAGAAGCTTTACAATAGGGTCGAACCTACTTTAATATATTTAAATGAATTACTAAAGGTACACCAAGCGAATCATCGTCTTTGAATATAACTTTAAGGAATTTTGCTTAAAATTGGTTAGTAAAGATGTATTAAGTTTTTTCTGAATACGACTGTAACAAAGTAGCTCTTGAATTTTATATCTGGATTGTTACATTTCTCTTTAAATATCAAAATATGTTGCTATTACATAGTTGGTCGCCCTTATTTGTTATATGATTCTTAACATAGTAATCTATAAGCAAAAGCTTTTTTTTAACTCTAAACTCAAAGCTCTCAAACTTTGAATAACAATCCAATGCATTTCAAACTTATACATTAAAAGAAGTTCAGAGAAAAAGAAAACAAAAAATATATCAAAACACTCTCATCGGTCATTGAACTTGAAAACCGTTAATTTTTTGTGATCTATGCTCTGAGAATATTCATAATGAGATCTTTTACTTGTAAAATATAATAATTGCAATTTCATTAGCAGGTCCCAGTAATTTAATTATTTAGTTTAACTTGTGTGACCTCAACTAGAACTTGAGTTTCATTCGTTCTGCTTTTTTTTAAAGACTAGTGCATTTTATTTCTTCTTTTCAACACATATTTTTCGAATGGAATTGACTTTGAATTTGACAACGAGTGAAAAATTTTATAATAAATGTTTATTGTAACACTTAAAACAAAAAGCATTTAATTAAACGTGTACAAAATCAAATATATTTTTTATTTCTAAATAGAAATAAAGTGTGTTAATAATTTGTTAAAAAATTAAGTTAAATTTTAATTTAACTTTGGTTATATTTATATCTACATAGATGCCGTTTAATAGAGACTTTAAACAACTCAGCCGATTTGTCATGAACTATTGTGTTACAGAAATTAATGAAATTTTACAAAATTTATTCTACTACGTATATCTAGACTTTCAAAATTTATTTAATATAAAGTGATTTAAAAGTGTGCTTAAAATAAATTAACAAAAATTAAAACTCAAGGTATTAAATAGTTAACATAAAAATGTTAACAAGGAAACCATATTGCCTTTTAAGTTTCCAGTGCTGAATTTCGTATAAATTTGTACTAAAAAAATTGTTAACTTAACTAACACTAACAAACAATAATAAAACTTTTATAAAGTTTTTGCCAATTATTTTAGTGCGTTCTTACATCTTTTTTAGCTTTTAAACTTTTCAATTCATTAACTGTGCAACAAAGTTTGTATCAACATTTTGCTTTAAGGACTAAATAGTTTAAACAAAAAGCTTTCTGAACATTATACGAATATACAAACCTCGTCAGCAATTATAATGATTTCTTGCATCAATAAACTTTTATATCCTACGGCAGCCACTGTGGCGGAGGCATCGGCTGCAGCTACTTTGGCTTCATCGAGTGGAGCACCTAGTGAAACACAAAGTGAAATTTCATCTGTGGATAGTGATTGGAGTGATATACGAGCGATAGCTATGAAGTTGGGAGTTTCCAATCCCGATGACTTGCACACTGAACGTTTTAAAGTAGATCGTCAGAAATTGGAACAAATGATAAAAGGTAAAAAGTTAAAAAAAAAATATTTTTTTTAAGTTCGTAATACTAAAAAATTATATCCTATATTAATTTCATTAACATTTTTAGCTGACAGTTCCATTGAGGGCATGAATGGAGCAGAATATTTTTTTGAGAGCGTAAGTTAAATATTATCTCAATAGAAAAATTAGACATAAATTAAAAAAATTCTTCGTAAAAGGTTATGAAAACTACTGAAACTTATATAAGCTGGCCTTGTAGACTTAAAATTGGGGCAAAGAGTAAAAAAGGTGATAAAAATATTTCCCAAAATAAAGTATACTAAATAAATGTTAATTTTCTTCTAAAAAATAGATCCTCATGTTCGTATAGTAGGCAAAGCTGAAGAAGTGGCTAAAGCTAAGGAACGCATTTTAGCTAATCTAGACTCAAGAGTAAGTATTTCTATAACTAATAACAATCTTATCATTAAATTACCCTTAAATTAAGGGCACCCGCGTTATTATGAAAATGGATGTCTCTTATACGGATCACTCCTATATCATAGGACGTGGTGGTAATAATATAAAACGTATTATGGAAGATACAGTAACGCATATACATTTTCCCGATTCTAATCGTTCGAATCCTACAGAAAAATCTAATCAAGTTTCGTTGTGCGGTTCTTTAGAGGGTGTAGAAAAAGCCCGAGCTTTAGTTCGTTTGTCTACACCTTTATTAATATCTTTTGAATTGCCTGTTATGGCACCAGGCCGTCCTCAACCAGACAGGGAAACACCATATGTAAACATGGTGGAGCAGAAATATAATGTGCAGGTAATAAGCAAAATGGTTTAACTAATTTTGTATACATTTCTCTTTTTTACAAAATTACTAGGTAATTTTTTCTTCTCGTCCTAAACTACATTCATCCTTGGTTTTAGTAAAGGGCTCGGAAAAGGAAGCTAAACAAGTCCAAGAAGCCACACAAACGTTAATCAATTTTTCTTGTGAAAATATTGCAGTATGTATTAGTTATAAAATTTATTACTTTTTATAATAACTCACTTCACTTCCAAATTCTCTTTCAGAATCAAATTTTAGTTAACATGCAACTGGAAATTTCTCCACAGCATCATGAAATAGTTAAAGGAAAAAATAATAAAAATTTATTAAGTATTATGGAACGCACAAATACTAAGGTAAATACAATATTATAAAATCTTCTTCTTAATGCCTTATTCTTTTTCTTAAATTTATCCGTATAAGATAATATTCCCCGATTTATCGGATATGAATGTTAAGCCATTGAAAAAATCTCAAGTGACTATAACTGGGACCATAGAGGGTGTCTATAAGGCACGACAACAGTTACTCGTAAGTACACGTGTGAAAAATATGTTTTAAGTTCATACCTTTTCTAATTTTTATTTTAGGGTAATCTTCCGATTGCTTTAATATTTGACTTTCCCGACAATCAAAACGATGCCTCTGAAATAATGAGCCTTAGCACTAAATATGGCGTTTACATAACGTTACGTCAAAAGCAACGACAAAGCACTTTGGCCATTGTTGTAAAGGGTGTGGAAAAGTTTATAGGTAAGTACTTAAATGCTCTCTGGCTGAGTTGACATTTTCGTTAAAATCTCTCTTCCAATAGATAAAATATACGAAGCCCGTCATGAGATTTTACGTTTGACAACACCGATGATAAAACCGGAAATACCGGAAACATATTTTACGCCACAGGACAAAGATTTCAATTTGGTCTATCGGACCACATTGACAGCTTTGTTGGCTGGCTATACGGAGAGTCCCAAGACTCCAAATGTAATGCCAACAGGACATGTACAAATATCACCCTATGGCAACAATAATAATTTGTTGCTTAATCACAATAACAACAATAATAATAGCAATGCAAATAATAATAACAATCATAATAACAATCATAACTTGAATCAATTAAATCGACAACAATTTGGTGGTTTATATCCCAGCACTCCAACGAGCATTTGTTCGCCGACTCAAAAATATTTGCAGATTCATAACAACACTTATGCCAGACAACAGCCGCAACAACAACAGCATCAACATCAACCACCACAACTTAATCATAATAACAATTATCTACAAGTTATGCAACAACAGCAACATCAACAACAAGTACAGCAACAGCAGGTCCAACAACAAATGCCTCCCCTTTTGCAACAACAGCCGCAGCATTCTGTACATCAAACGCATAATGTTTCACCACGCAACAGTTGCAGCAACAATACTAGCGGTTATCAAAGTTTCAGCAGTAGTACTACTTCTTTGGAACAGGCTTATCCTCCATTTGGAAATGTATTATCGACTGGGTCGAATGTTGGACCCAATGGTCCAAATTTATTAACGTCTAATAGACCATCGCCTTTCTCGCCAGACTCCAACTATAGCAGTGAAACTGGTTCCAGTCGTTTGGGTAGAAGATCAAGTGATGGCGTTTTATTGGGTTTGAATGCATCTGGACCCATAGGTCCTATGGTACCCGGTAGCGCTGAGAGTTATCGTAATTTGCATTATGACCTAAAGGTTTGATTTTTTTTATTTCTTAAACGCTTTTTTCATATTTATTTTACTTGATTTCATTTCAGCACAATCGTACTTTTGACTTTGAAATAAAGCGCGCCATGGGTTTTAAGGCCATGGAACGTCCTCCCATTGCTGGAGAATTGCGTACTCCTACACCCAACTGGATGGGTATGGGCTTAAGTCGCACTTCCCCAGCTCCCATTGAGACAGTTGATGATTTGGCACCTTGGCAACGTGGTCTGGCAGGAGCTGGCATTCTGGCCTCACCTTACGGCTTGGGTGCAACAACTGGAATTGTTGATTCGACACCCACTAATCGTCGCTTACAACTAAACCAATACAAGGATATACATTCACTGTTGACAGCTTTGGGTTTGGAGCATTATATTAGTAAGATAGATTTTGTTTTAAATTTTTACAATTTTATATTACTTGTGGAAAATTTTTTATCATTTTTAGAAATTTTCGTTTTAAACGAAATTGATTTGGAAATGTTTACTACACTCACTGAAGAAAATCTTATGGAATTAGGTATAACAGCATTTGGAGCACGCAAGAAAATGCTCACAGCCATCCATACGTTGCAAGCTAATGAAGCAGCCACATCAACAATGCCCACGGCATCTTCAAATGCATCATCACCACGATTCTCTGGATCTGCTGCACCTGGCGCAGAACGTAGACCTTCAAATCAATGGTAAAAACACTATTATAGAGCCTAAAGTTTAGAGTTGAACTTTAAACTTTTTTTTAACCTTTTTCTACTTTTTTATAAACTTTTTTTAGATTTTAAGTTATTTTCTTATTGTTTTGCATGCCTTAAAAAATGAAATGATTTCTTATAGTAACTATGAATTTATTTATTACAAACTTTATCTTATAAAAAGGACTTTCGTGAAATAATTTAAAAAATTTTACAATACGATCTACTAAAACGAACTTAAAGCATCGACTGTTGTCTTATGAAATTTAATTAATAAATTTTATTAACTACTATTTATTTTTTAACAAAAAAAAAAAAAAAAAAAAAAAAGAAAAAACTATACAAACTTTAACATGACTTATACTCGTATTTGTACACAAATTTCTTTAAAAGCAGCAGTTGATTGTATTTAATGTAAGAAAATGTAGTTAAGAGATAAATTGATTATTTCGAAAAATAAAACAGAATATTATTTTATGAAGGTCCATTTATTTATATAAAATATTTATTATTTTTTTATTTTTATTTATTTATTATATATATATATTTTTTTTTGTTTTTATATTTATCAAAAAAACATTTTGAACTGCATGAAATTTTTCCATCTTTGAAAACATAAAAAAGAATATTATTAAGTTGTAACTACAAGCAAAAATTGCTACAAATTATGTACTTAAAATTGAAAATAAATAAAAGAAAATATTATGAACTTTATAAATGAACTTTATGTATTAACTAAATGTGTGGTAAAAACATTTAAGGTTTTAAAATGTTCCTTATGCTAGTTATAAACTGTAACACATTTGTTATTTTTATAGAGCTTTTTTCCATTAAGTTTAATATAGAAACTTTAAGGACGTTTTCAAAAACTATAAAGCTTTTTGAAAACTTTTGTGCACTGAAGGTTTACACATTTGCTAAATTTTAAAATATTCATCATTACGTTCAATTTTAAAATAAAAAATATTATAAGTAGCTTTTCTTTAATTTAAGCTCTTTGATTAAAATTAAAAGATGACATTGCATCATTAAGTCATTAAACTTCACCTAAATTTCATTGTTGAAAGTTTCTCTATTAACAAAAATAATTAAATCTATAAAACCATAACGCGTTTTATACATGAAACGAATTTATAATAACTTTTTCAATAACAAAATTAATTTTTCTGCAGATGATGTTGTATTGATTAATCAGTTTTAATCAGTATTAAAAAATATGAAATATTGCAATGAACTGCAAGAAGTTAAAAAATTTTGAGAAAGTTTAATATAACTCTTTAGGATAAACTCAGATACAGTTTAAACTTAATAAAATAACTTTATTTCAAAATAAATAGTTTTTTTTTAACTTGTAACCTTTTTACAGCTTGTTCTTGAAAGTGCAAATAGAAATCACAAATTTAATTAACAGATAAGAATATATGCTTCTTTCTAACTTCACTTTCTTTTAGAATAAATACACGAATTGTTCTTAAAATACTCTCTTACTTTTTAAAATTCTATATACTATATATTTTCTAAAAATTTATTCCTATCGATTTCTCTTGTTAATTCACATATTTTCCTGAAACGTTCGAGTTTTAGTTAGAATTTTATTTTCTGATTTTACTTATTCTGTTCGCTATCACAGCAGCTATATAATTAGTATTCATGATACTAACCAATAATTTGGTTCGCGATGATCATGAAACACACAAACTAATGCTTTTCTTATGAGCGCAAACCAAAAACCGCACGAACCTGCTCATGGAAAAATTCATTAGTTTGTGTGCCGTTGGTTGGCGACGAACCAATTTAGTTCATCGGAAAATCATATTTCCATACATTAGTGTAGCGCAGCATCATTTTATAGTAAAACTCACCACAGTAATGTAGCATGAACAACAACCTCTTAGAATTTAGCAAAGCACATCTCAATAGATAACTCACCAGTGTTGCCAGTCGAGCCTTTTTGTATGGATTTTAGCCATGAAATTTACATTTGAGCTTATACCCAATTTACACTTACGCTTAAAATTTTGTTTGAATTACATTACATAATTACGACAGTTTTGTAGATTTTGCTTGACAATTGTATTTTAATAAAATAAAACACAAGCACTAAACACTTTTAAATAAACTTCGTGTTTACCAAAATGTTTGTTTATTTAATTTTAAGTTTATTTATGAAAATTTTCAAATACAAATTTATTTATTTTTTAATTCTAAAAATATTTTTTTAAACACAAGTGTCATTTTAACATAGAACATTGCTGTGTTTTATTAACACACTAGAAGAAAAACTAGATTTTGATTTGTGTAGAATATCTAGTTAAAATCTAATAAAATGATGTAAATTCAGCTTGAAATCTCACTTAAACTAGAACTTGGGCAAATTTAAATAGGATATTAATAAAATTTTATGTTCGTTTTTGGAAATATGTTCCTAAAATGTTACCTTTAGATGATCAAAAACCAAAATTTATGCCATTTTATTTAACAAAAAATCTGTCTTTTTTTAATTAACGAAATTTATAAAAGAAATTTCTCTAAAGACTTACATGGTTGTAGTTAATTTTACACTAGGGATTATTTATAACAATATTTCTCAAATGGGGATACTATTTACTTAAACCTAAATTTAAATCAGTTTTTATTTAAAGTTCATAATACAAATTCACTCCTTTTTATGTTCTCATAAATTTTTTCTAAATTCATTAAAAATTTCAAAAATATCATATAGTGGTCGAAAGTAAACAATAATGTAATTATATCCATTTTCACACTTTGATCCAAATGATAAGTTACTTAAAAAAGTGTGAAATATTTCTAGTTCCAAATGGAAATCAGGACATCCAGACCGACAGTACTTTAATTGCAATTTTTATATTTTAAGTTTTTTTTTTAATACGAAAGTTTAATTTTAAACTGATGATGATACTTATGAAATTTCTCAAATGTAAAAGGTTTGAGAATAAATAAAAATATCGTAAACAAACAGAGAATTTTGTTGAATACATTTATTACAAAAATTGTTTCAAACCTAATTGTTAAATATATTTCAAATGTGCCTTTCAAAATTTTGATTTATAGGTTCGAGAATAATTTGAAAATAACATTGATATCAAATTGAGAAAACTATGTTTTTTGATTAGTTTCTTTTGTATAAAAATATATGCATTTATTTATAGATTTCAGAATGATTTGAGAAATTTATTTATTTATTTAAAGCTTTTTCTCAAATGAGCTTCAATTAGAGTTCAAAATAAAATTTAAATACTTTGGTGTATGTTTCAACATTGTTTGCATAATGTCTTTGATATCAAACATTAAAATAATATTTCAAACCTTTGGCTTGGTGTTTAATTAATACAAAAGAAAAAAAGGTACAAATTGTAATGTCTCAAGGGGGTCGTGAAGTTGATGCTTGTGAGAACCCGTGACTTATTTTATCAAATAGTGTCCTTTCGCCTTCATTTCAAAACAAACACATCCAAATAAAATATTTTTCTTAATTTTTCTTTTTATTCTCATTATTATTTTTTTTTTTTTTGTCTTTATTTATATTTATTTGCAAAATTATTTTTAATTATAATTTCATTATTTTTATGTTTATTTTAATTTAAATGTATTTATAATTAATTTTATTTTTGTTATTATTATTATTTATGTATATATTGTTATACTTGTATTTAAGATATGACTATTTTTAATATATTTAAGTTATTTCTTAACTATTTTACAAATCAATACATTACTCTATAATATTTTATACTATTTATATATAAATGTGTGTGTAAGTATGTATATTAATTATATTTATGTTAAATATGCGCTTTTAATTGTTTGCTTTTTTATTTATTTTTTTTTTTTATTATTTCTTTGTTTTTATTGTATTTTGTTTTATATATTTATATAGATTCTTTATAGCTTTTATATCGTGTTTATTTTATACTCATTTATATTCAATTTACATATTTTTTTCGATTCATTTTATTTATGTCTAGTTTTATTTACAATTATTGAATCAATCAAACAACCAATCAATCAAATTATTATTCACATAAATGTATAGTACATACGGCAACTAATTAATTATAGATTTTTATGTATTTGTTAAACATTGATGTTGTTGCTTGTATTTGTTTTAATAGAATAAATAAATTTATTTAAATTTTAAACAGTTGGGGTCACTTTTGTGTTTAATAAAAAATAATTAATTTTATTTTTTTTCGATTCTTTTATTTTAACAGTAATTAACGCCATTATATGGTGTTAATTATTTAATGTTTTTATGATTTTAATAGAAATTTTTATTTTTTATATTAATTTATTTTTTTTATGTAATATTAATACTTTAAGAAAATATAATCTATATTTAGCCATGACATCAACCTGGTTATATGAGCATTTTTTTAATGTTTTGATTTTATGAGCATTTAAATTAACTTAAAATATAAAAACATAAATGAACTATTGAAATTATTTTTATATTTTGTAGTTTTTTTTTAATTTTTTACTTGTAGTCGATTAAATTTGTCATATTTCACATAACTTAAGGAAGACAATTGGCACAACACTTTTTCTAAATACTAGATAAAATCATAATTTAATTTTATTAAAAATTATAAAAATAAAATTGTTAAATGATGAAAAACTTGCATAATTATTTATATAAAATCAAAAAATCTATAGAGAGAATACTAAGCTAAATTAAAAATAAATTTAATTATGAATCTTTTTACTTTCCATAATAAAGTTTATGTTTCTATATTTTTTCGATTTTTTACTTCTTATCGAATTTGAAATAAATATTAAACTTTCGAAATAACATTTATTTTTTATTTATATATCAAAACTATTTTTGATTTTTTATAACAAATTCTATAGTTGAATTATATTTTTTATAAATATTTTAAATTTAAGGCCTTATTTTGTAAAACGACACGTTTTCAAACGTTTGAAATTTGTATGAGAAATACTGAAATTTTTTTTTTTATTTTTGAAAACATTTCGTTTTACAAAATGAAGCCTTTAATTATAAGCTCCTATAAAACTTGCAATAAATATTTAATTATTATTAAATCAATTATATGTATTTGCATATAAATATTTATTAAATTTTGGTTTTGTTTATCTCTTAATTTAAGGAACTGGTTACCGTTTTTATGGAATTTTTTCAAATAAACCAATTACATAATTTTTACTATTTTTCGGCCTAAAAGTTTTGAAATAATTTTTATATATTTAATTTTTTTTTTACTTTTTTTGCTACAATAAATTTTACTATTTTTTGTATTTATGTTGCCAAAGATTTTATTTTTTCAACGGTAATTATTTTCCCCAAAATATTTTGCTTTTTTAAAAGTTCAAACATAGCAAAACATATTTTAAAAATGTCTATAAAAAACTTTAATTTATTTACATATTTACATTCCATACACCTTTAATATAGAGATAAAATTTTTAAGTGTATTTATTAAACATTTGGAGAGAAATATAAAATAATCTTTAAAAGTTTTCTGAATTATTATCATTATTTTTCATATTTTCAACAAATGCATTTGGAATTTTTATTGTAATATTTTAAATAAAATAATTAAATTGAGCCCCATTTTATTTAATGATAAATATGCATGAACATGACTAGTTACTGAAAATAAATGAATATATTATGGTTAACATTTATAATGTTCACAATAATACATTAGTTACACTAAACAAAAATTTCTAAAATAAACAAATCTTATACATTTGACATTCGTTCATAATTAGTATAAAAACAAATTCTTTTAGCAGGTATAGAAATAAGTGTGAAAAACTGAAAAACGTATGGAAATTTTCTTTTCAATTTGTAATATTTGTATATTTAATTTATATATTGAAGAACAGTGAATTTTCGAATAATATCTCCTGGTTTTTAATTTTTAATATTGTTTTTGTTTAATTTTAATCCTGGTTTTTTTACTTAGATTTTATGTTAAGGCTTAATTAATTTTAATTTAAATATTATACATAAATATTAAACATATACTAACACCCGTATTCATAAATCAATTTTAAATTTAAAATACATTTAATTTGCATGAAAAAATTGTTTTAGAAGGCATTTAAAATTTAAAAGTTGTTTGTGAAACGGAGGTAAATATTGTAAATATTGTGTATTTTTTTTTTTTTTTTTTTTTTTTTGTTTATAACATTCAACATAAATTAAATTTTTTATGTGTGTGTATTTTGTTTTTGTCACTTTGTTGATGCTTACAAAAATTATAACATTTAACACTTAAAATCTAAACATACATTTGTATGTTTTTTATAATTTCTTACTTTCTCTCTCTCTCTCTCTTTTCCTCATAGCTCTTCTCATAGCTGGTCTTAATATTCACTTTGACAGTTACCCTAAAGGAGCTATTCACAAGCAACATAGCATTGATATAATGCAGTTAAAGAAATAATATGTTATAAAATATAGGAATTTATAAAATTTTTTATTTTTAAAAATTATATATTTCATATAAATATAAAAAATAAAAAAGTAAAAATAATAAAAGAAATTGTTGCTTTTGTTGTCAAAGATTGACGTGGAGATTCGAGCAAAAGAAGAAAAAGAGAAAAATAATGTATCATTCATCATCATTTTAACATCAGCACTGATGCAATAACAATTCACCAATAAACGCCATTAAATAGTTATTCCGGGAAAATGTTGTTGGCGATGGTGATGATGAGTATGGCATTGATGTTTCTACTATTGCCTGCGAGGGTAGCACAGATGTTGGTAATAACTTTGAATCTAAAACTAATGCTCTTACCGATGTTTCTGTTAAGGGTGAAAAATTACGAATACTTGGTGTTTTATAAGTTGATTTTGAAATAGCAACAACAATAGTAATTGCAGCAGTCGCAGTAGAAGTCATCAATAATGTTTGATCCTTTGACATATACTTGGCGTTATTGCTTTTAGACGCATCTACAGCATATAATGGAAAACTATCATGTGCATACGTTTTTCCATAACCCAAAGTAGTTGAAAATGATAATGATGATGACGGCAACGAAGATGATGATGATGTTGATGAAGAATTAAATGATGATGGCAACCGAAATACAGCACTAGATGTAGCTGGTAATGTGGGAGTGTTAGTCGAGAACAGTGTATCAAAAACAAGTGTCTGTGACATGAGATGTTGGCAATCAATGGCTGTTTTTGTTGTTATTCGAGTAGCAATGGTTTTGTTTTTTATGTGCTGCTGCTGTGTTATAATATTTGTATCTTTTTTAAAGTGCTTTTCGTTGACAACATTTTGATTTGCTACTAAACAATGTTCATTATGTTGGTGCTGCCGTTGTTGTTCTCGATGGCCACATTTAGCCTGACGCTCATCATTAGTGGCATCTTGATAAAAATTTTTATTTTCTTGTTGCTGTTCTTTTTCTTTATTGTATCGTGGTGCTTTATGCCATAAATTCATTGCTGAAAAAATCTCTTTATACTTCCTCATCATTTGCCTGATTTTTCCAATGCAATTATATGCCAGTTGCTTGTCTTCTGTCATTTTCTTTCGAAGACTTTTTCCGAGATGTTTTCGTTTTTGTATTTGTAAAAATAACACTATCAATAGTATTGTGAGTGCTGCTATTATGAATTTTATAAGTATAAGATGAAATACATTATAATACGTTGTTTTTATTTTAATAAGATTGATTTTGTCTAAAGTATTTTTCATGTTATTTACAAGTGACGTCGTTAAGACTTTTTGAGTTCTGGCATGTACAAATGACATTAATAGTTGGAAATTTTTTAATATTTTTTGCTTAATAAATTTCAACATTTTGCTCATAACAAATTCAGCTGTTGGAGGTGCCGAAGATTTGGGAGCTAAAATATGGAAAAAATTATAGGGAATAATATACTATAAAAACTTTATTTACACATAACGAGTTAAAGCATTAGGTATTAAAATAAATTGCTTACCGGAAAAATATGTTAAATATGATTCATTATGTTCATAGCCATCACCGTCCCCATGTGTACCATAACCATGATCAGGTGGATAAGACTGTCCGGAGGCCATTATACGTGGACGATCTTCTTCAATTATACTTTCAATTTCTTCCTTGAAAATATCAAAGATACTGGCTGTACATTTTAGCTAAAAATAAAATGTAAATACATACTTTAAGGATTATATATTTTTTAAAATTTATTTTATTTGGGGTATAATCTTAATTAAATTTTAGCTTCTTTTTCGATTTATTTGCAAAGATATTTATGTTATTACAAACTTACCCTCATTTGTCCCTTAACAAAATGTTGAGTGGTTACCATAAAATGTATGGCACTCATTACAGATTCCAAATTGGTTTCCTCATACTTTTCAATTTGATAAGTTTTAATATGATGAGGAGGAACCTAAAAAAATTTCGAAAAAACAATTAAAATCTTTTTAATGAAATTTTGTAAACAATCATGAATTTTCATTTTTGGTTCAAAGCCTTTTCTACATTTGTGGTCAATCAATTATTTGCTATTCCTGCCTATAGCTTATGTATTTCATGAATTTCTTTTGAATTTTCCTATCCTTCAGCTCTAACATTTTTTGTGTTTAACCAAAATTGTCACACTTTATGAAGTATTCTTTTTTTTTTAACATTAACTAACATGTTTTATGAGCTTCTTTTATAGACAAATTTTATGTCTGCTTTCCTTGATTTCATTATATATTTTTTTGGCAAAATTTTTAACTTTTTTTGTTTTTATTTGCTGAATGATATGTGTAAGAAGTGTTGATGTTAAATATCTGTAGCATACTTTAAGGGGCACCAACAAAACAAATAAACAATTATATCTCCTGAATATGTTTTTCTATGTAATTTTGTGGCATTGTTCGTGGAAGAGAAAGTAGTGGCATCTTTACTACTTCAAATGAGTTTTAGTGAATTTTTTTTTATGTTGTTATTTTCCTTGAATGTACTTGGCAACCTTAATGAATTATGAGTGTATTTTTTTTCCTAAGCTTAAAAAATTTCTAAGCATATTTTCACAAATATCTTGTTGTAAGTTGTAGACATTTTTAAGCTTATGTTCCTATTTATTAAATTGGCATAAATATTAAGCAGAAAAACAAGTTTTTGACAATTTTATTAATATGACAAACTTTGTATATAGACAAATTATGTTTGGGATAATTGTCTAGTTAAGGACGTCTTGATATAAATTGACAAGTAATTTATGTAAGGGTTTTACAGAAAATGTTTATTATATACATATTTGGAAACAATATATATATATATATATATATATATATATATATATATATATATATATATATATTTATATACAAAAATTTAGATACCTTTTTCCTAATAGACAAATTTGACCCACTGTTTTAATTACTTACTTTTATTGTAATGGATTAGGATGATAAAATATTTGTTTTTATTTCATAACAAAAATAAAATAGTAAATATTCTTCAGAATTAAATTAATAATATAATTTTTGGTGTAAACTAAATTTAAAACACAAAGCTTTTAGTATTGATATTAAATTTTTCAAAAAATCAACGAATACATATGTATTTTCGAACACAAAAAACTGATTTTATTGTTTAATAAACAAATCTATATTTGTTTCATACAACAATTTAATTTATTTTTATTGTTTAGGTTTTGTTTAAAAATATATTCATTTTTTTTCGACATACCATAAAATAAACTAAAAAAAAATAAAGTAAAATATAATAAATAAAAGAATATATATATATATATATATATATATATATATTATACAAATTTCCAACAATTTATGCATAGAAAATCTGGCCTCAATAGATTATTGTGAAAAAATAACAATAATTTCCTGTACATGATTCACAGACTATAAAAAACAAATACTAAACTCATTTTTTTCTAAAGGACAAAACTAAACATGACAAATAGTGAAAAAATTGTTTGCAAAATAAAAATAAAAAAATTTTCTGTTTTAGAGCACAAAATAAAGAATTTTAATAGCTTTGGCCGAAAAAAGATTGAGCACAATATGTGTATAAAAGCAAAAAAAAGTTAGAATTTGGGTAAAAATATCAAACAATCTAAGCAAATAAAAAAATTTCGAAGTTAATGTGTTTTTACCCATCAGTTGGAGTTAGAAAAACTTAAATTTTCAATACAAAGACAAATGAAAAAAATGGTAAAATAAAATATGAATTATGTTTTCGAAACAGCAACAGATTTTAAGTCATAAATACCATCAATATGACTAGAAATAAAAAACCGAAATGAAAACATGTAAAGCGTAAAAAGTTGAATAAAATATCTAACAGCTCAAGCTAAAATGAAAATATAAAGCGACGTGATATCAGAGAATAAGTGGAAAAAAACTGTCATCCCGTAGCTGCTACCCCAATTTATAGGCCTATTCTGTATAACGCATACACCCACAATTCACTACAAAAAAATCTACAGCGTTAATTTATTGTTGCATACTTTTATGCGAAAGCAACATGTTTTAAGAGGTAGAATGTAGACTTACATTTATTTCATTTAAATGGTATGTATTATAGCAGAGTAGAAGTGTATTTTTTTTTTTCTCATTTTAGAAGAGACAATGGCTGTTGTTATTACTTTCAACTACTTGGGTTATAGTTTTTCGTATTTTTTTTATGACACACGACCACTTTTGCTATTTTTTTAATTTTTTTATTATTTTACTGGCTATTTGTGCAAAAATATTTCTACGTGGTTATTTGTTTTGACAGGTGTGAGTACGATTTACAATGATTTTTTTGTTTCCATAATTTAAAATTTCCATTAAATGTTGAAGGTAGATATATACATAGATATGTTGAAATATGTATAGGTAAATGTAAGTAAATATATTATGCTTTTGTGTTTTGTTTTATAAATCTGCCTTAAAGTGTTCAACATAAGTTTTATACGCTACTTAATCTTTCAGGGTGATGTTGAGTTGTAATGACTTAAAAAGCATACGGATTTATTTAAAATATTACGTTATATTTATTTGCTCTTTGCTTTGAGATTTTAATGTAGGGTTATCATAATAGCTTTTCCAGTCATTTATAATCATAAAATCTTTTAAATCCCAAACACTTAAAAATTTCTACTGACTCATTCAAACTCATAAATATTCGTTTTATTTTGTCCATTGTATACATATTCAAAGTATATTTTCATATTTTTTGTAAAAGTGGTTGTTGTGTTTTTAAATAAACCATAAAATATGAAATCAATTTATAAATATTTATTATTGTATCTAAAGAACTAAGAAAAATGATTGAACAAACTATTTGTATATAAATTCACTTTATTTACTGAGAAAACAAAACAAAATGAAAAAAAAAGAAAAATGGAAACTTATTCTTATTCACATACATACATTTAAGACAAGCAAAGAAAAACCCTTCGAAAAGTGATTTTATTCAAGCGGAAATATTTGTAAAACGTGCACAAAAACAAAAAAAAAAAAAAATAATAATAATAACAATAAAAATACAGAAGTTTAAAGAAGATTTACAAAAGTATCAAATGAAACGTTTAAAAATGATTCGGGTTTTGAAATTTTTAAATTTTAGAGATCAATTAAAGAAATTCAATGAGTATAAAAAAAGGTATAGATAAATTGTTCTATATTCGGCTTTAGAGTGAAGTTTAACTGAATTTTCTACCATTTTAGTTTTACGGCTCCTAACAAGAATATTTCTGTTTATTTCTTTTCCTTATTGATATTTATTTAAATCTACAAAACATTACACGATGCGTTTCAATATTTGTTTGGTATTTTTCTTGTTGTCTTTGTGTAAAGAAATTGTTAACATTTTTGTTGTCTGCGGCGTCTCAAGAAATCTTTGTTTTTGTTTTTAATACAGCTGATTTATAATATTGTGCTTTTTCTAATGTTTTCGCAAAAGAAAAGATTTACGGTTGAGTGATTAAGTAGAGCAAAGAGTAGTCACTCTTTGATTTTTTTAGTTGCTTCATATTTAAAGAAGAATAAAAGTAGAAAAAAATTGCAAAAACAATGTTATTGTGGCTTTTAAGTTTAACTACTCTATCGTAACATGTATAAAGTAAATCTCAACGAAATTTTACAGTATTTTTCAATGAATACACTACTACAGCCAGCAACTGCTTACCACCATGAGCATCACATCATTATCATTTTCTTCTACTTGTCTATCGAATGACTTGACTTTGACTGGTGGCGTTGATGATAAGAAAAGCACTGGAATTTGATGGTCTGTATAGTGTTTTTTGTTTTTAGTTTTTTTTTTTTTTTTTATTCTATAGTTTATGATGAAAAAGCACTTGTCAGAAGACAACTAATGATGAGAAATTTATTTGTGAAACAATGAAAGAGTTGTAGTTAAGAAAAAATAATAATGTTCTAGAATATATTTTGTGGAGAAATTATTGTTTTTAATATTAAGTAATGAAGAATGACTTTTCTTGGCAGAGATGTAGAAAAATTTTAAAAATATTTATTTAAATAAAATTCATGAAAGAGAATCATTTGCAAAATTAATCAAATTAGTATGTAATAAAATGAAAAATACATATTTTGTGGAATTATTACTTTTTTATACATTTTTTGAATATCGAATTTTATTCTGAAAAAAACCTATATCTAATAATATTGACTGTTAGCCACTAAGTCAAAAAGTACTAATAGTAAAGTAGAATTTGCTATAAATTTACTTTTGTCTATAGGGTGGATTTTCATGCATTTATTGCTTTATAATAAGACTCTGAATATGTTTTTCAAAATGTACACTTACGTAAGAGTATATTATTAAAACTTTAGTGAATATTAAAATTTAAAATTGTAGGTTAAAATTTCTAAAAGCATAATTTATTGTTATACCCCACACATCCATAGGTGGTTGGGGTATTATGCGTTTGTGCTGATGTTTGTAACGCACAGAAAAAATCATCCTATACCCACCTTAAAGTATACCAATCGACTCAGAATCAGTTGAAATGAAAGTCCTTATGACCTAGCCTCCATACAAATGTCCTCCCGGAATAGGGGTTTAACGATCATAAATGCCTTAATATATAGCAATATTTTAATGAAATTTGGTGTAAGAAAGTTTTGTATAAGTGTCAATCTTTGTGCCAAATTTCATGGAGATTGGTCCATAATTGACCATAGCTCCTATATAAAACCCTCTTCCGAAAATCACTTTAACTTGCATAAATCACATACACATGACAGTATCAGGTTTATATACGGCACAAAAGTTTTATATAGTAGAAATCATAGTGACAAATTTTATGAGGATCGCTCCATAATTTACGGGATTGACCGACTATATCTTTCTTACTTGATTTTATTGATTTAAATTGAGCGCCTAAAATATGATTTTAAAAGTGTAAACTAACATAAGAGCATATTATTAATATTTTTAGTACATATTATATACATTTTGAAAAACATATTTTACGGCTTTATTTTTTTTTTTTAATAAATGCATGAAAACCAGTCACATAATCATTCTGTTTTCCTACTGCACGTTAAAAATAGCTACAAATAGAAAAAAAAAAATATTAATGAGAGAAGTTTAATGCATTTATTATATATATATATATTATATGTATATATATATATACGAATGCAGAAAAATCTGCCCTCTACTTACGTCTAATACATAACGATGTCTTAATTACAATAACCTTTATCATTGAAAAATAACCTCCTTTAAAGCAGGAAATATAAATCCATGAAATGCTAATTAATTTGCATTTCTAAAAAAAGGAATTCAATTCAAAAATCAAACTCAACTTTAACTTCATTTGTGCTTAAAATTTTCTATCATCATTAATATACAAAACATTATTTTTTTGTTCAGCAAAATACTTTTAATTTTTATGCAAGTATTTGATTCAATGTTGGTAGAAAAAAAATTGCTCATTGATTTTAATGCCATCATAAAATGTATAATAAGCCTTTCTATGCCAGGTTGAATGTTAACAAAAAATAAATATATTTTTATCGTTACTGTTGTTGCTACTGCTGTTACTGTTGCTTTTGCTGTTGGTATAATAGATGTGCAGAACCTTAATACTTACCACTATACCATTAATAGTCCATGTCAAATTAGCAGCTGGTTTAGAGTATTTAATTGAGCAATTGCCGTCAACCAAATCACCGATACGATAACGTGGCTGTATGCCCGTTACGGTAGCCTGTTCTTCGGGTAATTCTGTTTCAAAATTAATTGAAATGGAAGAAAAAAATATATATAAGAGGAAGCATAATGATTAAAAAATCTACAACAATACTAAGTAAAAGAAGTAATTAACGTTATAGGCGAATTAAAAAGTAACTACTTGTTCTTAAAATATTAATAAAATGAGGTTTAATGTATTTAAATATTTTATATTTCTATAAAATAATAAATTTTTTAAATTTTTTAATTTTTAATATCCTTACATTTTTAATACTTTTTAACAAATTAAATACTTCTTAAGTGTGTTAGGTAGGGTGTACTAAAAAAAAGTAACTAAACAAATTTTTTATCGTTTGAATATATGTGCGTGTGTATGTTTAGTGTAGTAGTGTTAAATTTGCTCAAAAAAGGGGGAATACAATGTTTAATCAAAATGAGCAGCAGCAAATGTTTTACAGGGTAATTGTGGTTATTGCAAAAAAAGTAAAGAAAAAAAATGTATTGGTTGCCATAAAAAAGTTAGAAAAGAAGTACCACAAAAATTCATTTGTCTAATTAATTTGTATTTTTTCCTACCATCATTCCAGGGTGTTTCATAGTTTTTGTTCTTAACTTTTACTCTGGCTATCTACTCACATTTTTGTTTAACACATTTTCTAAATTTCTTATTGGTTTCACACTCACTCTAGTACCCGGACATATACATAGACACACACATATATATGCGCTTACTATTTAGCTATTGTATAATTTGATAAGAATTCATTCATCAAACTTACCTACAACTTCCATTTCACCGGATACCATTGCTGTTTGAAATGAAGGCGCTTCAACGGATATTTCACAAGTGAATTTGCCTGATATATTCAGAGGTACAGCTAATAAAACGACATGACTTTGATTAGAAAGATTGCGCTGAAAAATGCCAAGAACGAAAAAAAAAATAATAATAAGACATGAAATTATTTTAATAAAAAAGAAAATTATTTTTAAAGCAAAAATTTCTACACCACTCGCTCATGCTATACAAATTAGCAGGAGTTGGAGTAGCGTTACAAATTATTCACATAATTTTTTGTTTTATTTTTTTTTACAACATTGTTTTCTTTTTTTTATAATGCTTTGAGTTATAATTTTCAACAAAATGCAAATTGCAAGTCATAAAAATTAGAATGCTGGTGGTTTTTATTTCTTCTAGTTGTGGTTTTTCATTATATTCATGGCAGAAGCAAAAATGATGAATAATATATTTGATTCATTTCTTTTTTTAACATCTTATTTTCATTATATCGCCACCACTATCATATATTTTTGAATTAAATGAGTTTTTTCTGTGGCTTTTTTTATTTTTTCTTCCATATTTGTGATTGAAAATTGTATGTAGGAAAGGTTTGCAATTGGTTGAATAATAGATTTTTTATTTGAAATTTGTTTTTGAAATTATTCATGTCAGCTTCGAAGTTTATAGAGAAAAAAAAAATAACTGCTAAAATAATTGCTTGATTCAATCTACAAAAGTTGATTAATATTAATTCAATTAGAAAACTGATACAGTTACATTTTGTGAAAAACATTTTGCAAAATATATAAATTATATTCCAAAAAGTCTTCAATTAAATTTGTATATACATTTGTTATTAGAGAATCCGTAAAAAGTTGGTCGGTTGTACTTTTATTGATTAATATATTAATAAAATATATTCCTATTGGGCATAAAATATCGAAAAATATTCGCTATTATATCGAAAAAAGTCATTTGATTATATACCTGGGATAGGCAGTGGTACAAAAACTATTTTTCTGTAACTTTTGAACCGCTAATTATTTTTTAATAAAATCACATGTTTAATGCTAAGGTGTTTTTAACTGGTTTGGAGAAAGGCAGGGAGTCAACTACCAAAGTTAGAAATAAAGAGTTATATTATTTTGATATTGAAACTTTCTTCAAAAAGGTAGTAATACTTTTTTACTTTAAAATTAGTTTTTTCCTTCGGATTATAATTTGTTTTTCATGTCGCTAAAAGAAAATTTAACACAAATTCCTCTATTCGAAATTCTCAAATGTCTAATCTAAGATCAAAAAATAAATAAAAAAATAAATAAATAAAATTTTAATTATACAACTATATATCTATTTATCTACATTATGCTTTTTATCTATATTGCGCTAAAAATTCATTGAAATATCTTTACTCGTTAATTTCTCAAAAATATACTTAAAACCTAAAATTAAATTTTTTGGTCATGATCTAAAAAAATATGCTCCAAAATGAGCAAAAATTTTGCTTCGGTCTAAATATCTTTTAAACTTAAAGTTATATTCCCACATTTTTTGTAGAGTATGTAAGCGTTCAAAAGTTACAGAATTAAAAAAAAGACAAGAAAGATATATTCGGTCAAGCTCGACCATATGATAACCTGCACCATTCTGCATCAAAATTCTAGGAGAGGTCTTTTATGGTACCTGTGATTAATTTTTGACCGATACTTGTATGAAGAGTATTTTATATTTTTATGAAACATACATATGCCATATATTATGTTATTTATGCAGTTATTTATTTATATATATATATATATATATATATATATATATAATTATATGTAATTATATTAAAAATTTGTTAGTTTGACGGATAGACGGACATCGTTAAATTGATTTAGAAAGTGATTGGAATACATTAGCATGGGTCAAAACCCATATTGGTAAAAGGACCAATATATTTGAGTGTTACAAAATCAGTATAAAAGCATAATACCCTCCTATAGTTGTGTAGGGTATAAAGATCGTTTTGAAGCCACTGTAGCGATATTGACAAAATTTAAGTCTTTTACATATTTCTAACAAACAACTGCTATTATTTTAAAATATTTTTTAAATTTCTCTTCAAAATTATTAAACATTTAAATTAATAACGTTTAACCCTTACGTATTGTATCACAAAAACTCTCTTTAATTATTTAATTTAAGAACAAGTTTATTTTAATGAATCCTCTTCTGTGTCAATTATTTAATCCCTATTTTGAAAAGAAAAAATCATTTATGTCTTTAATTAATTCCCATCATATATTTTTATTTTCATTCATTTATAGTTAAGCATAAAGAGAAAAAAATTATGTTGGTGTTGAAAATGTTGCTCATTAAAAGCAAATAACTGTTAAAATGTAAAAAAGCAAAAACCAAATTATACACGAATTGAAAAATAGCGAAAAAAAAAAAAATTAAAATATTGGATTATTAACAATGATATTATCTGTTTTATTTTTAATTTTTTATAAATTATTTTTTTTAGTGCTTTTACCTTTCATACAGTTATTGCATATAAAGCTAAACTGCTATTGAATTGTAAATTAATAAAAAAGTGTTACAAATGAATATTATAAATACATTCATTGTGTTGTATACTATTATTTTATTTGTTTGTATAATTTTCACTGCAAATTATTAAATGAGAAAATGTAAAAAAAAATGTATTTTGTGAAATATTTTTCATAATTTTATTGTTTATTAAATGTAATCGATCGATAATACATTATTATTATTCAATGTATTGTTAATGAGTTTTGTTTGTGTTGCCTTTATTGCAACTGATGCTCTTGTTGTTGTTGCTTTCCTCATTAAACAACAATCATTTTAATTACATGCATTTATATTTTGTACCTTGTTGAAAACAACTGTACTGATGTTTTTTTTTCTCTTTTTTTACTTTGTTTTGTATTCATAACTTTAGCAGTTTTATTTTTATATTCGTTATCGTTCAGTACGAATATTTATGAATTATTTCGGTTTATTTTTTGTTTTCCTTTTCCGTTACAATTTATTCTTCATCTACAATAGTTTTTTTTTCTACGCCAGTTTGTGTTTAACTGTAAAGTTGTGCGTAGTTGTTTGGTTTGCAATGTTAATGTGCTATAAGTGTACCAACCGGTATTTATAACACACAAAAAGGTGAGATGAATATAAAAACCTACCTCTACATTTAGACCGCTTTGGCTAGGAAAAACTTTCATTGCCGGATTTTCCTTTGGTGTATAACGATAAAATTCACGTCGTCCTTTGTACCATTTTACAGAATATAAAGTATCATTTTCCATATCGTAATTACATGTTAGCATTGCATTACTACCACGTTTTACAGCTTGTGGTATCGTCACTGAAACATCCTTGAGTGCTACAATAAAATCTGCAACAGAAATACAAACAGACACACAAATATGTGAATAAGAAGAAGTGGTAGTAGTAGAATAAGGATAAGGATGAATAAGGAAAAGTTGCCATGAAAGAGTTAAAATGGTTGCTGTCAGTGTCGGTGTTGTTGCTATTTTTTGTTTTTATTTCACATTAAAACATAAAAATATGAGAGTTAAAACTAACTAAAGACAAACAGGAAATATTGTTTAAAAAGTTATATCTCTTTAAATGTAAATTTGCATTTTGTATATATCTTTACACTTCCATGCATATATTCATACATATATAATTATTACACCATGCAACAATATTCAAAATTTTTTTCACATATGAAAATATCGATACATGCATGAAACTAGAGACCATACATAGTAAAACTGCGTTTTCAGCTTTTATTCGGGATGAGAAATTTTCTATTAAAAGGACTTAAAAGTTTCGAAACATACACAATTTTATATATATATATATATATATATATATATATATAAATATATATCTATATATATATATATATATATATAATAAGGGTGTCAAATGAAAGCTAATAATTTCTGCAACATAATAAAATTTTTTATTTTAATGTTACAGCACAAAATGTTAAGAACATATCCTTTATATAAGTTGTATAATTAACTAATAAATATAAACTTAAAGGTTTAAATTTTCAAAAAAATATTTTCTTTTGTACTGCAATATTTGAATAAAATATTGCAGATTCGTAGCTTTCATTTGACATTCTTATTGGGTCAATATAATCTTTGTAAATATTTTATAATATTCTTAAAATTGCGAATCTTTCGAAACTTTGATTTTTTAGAGGTGATTTGATATCCTTGGGAAAAAGTGGGTACATAATTTCCCCATGTATAGTCTCTAGTTTTATCCACAAAATGAGTTTTTTATGTGTAAAATTTATTGTTGTAGATAGATATGTATTTGAAAATAAATAGTAAAAGATATTATTTTTGAAAGCATATTTTCTTAAGTTTTTGTGCTGTAACATTTAAATAAAAAATATTATTATATTGCTGGGATTCTTAGCTTTCATATTGGCTTGATATAGTCTTTGTAAATATTTTATATATATTTTTTTAAATCATATATACTACGAAACTTCGAATCCTTTTGAGAAGAAATCTAGCGTCCTGGAGAAAAACTAAACACGCAGTTTATTATACATGTAATAATTTTTAATGTGTGAAAATAGCTGTTGCAGGGTGTTATCACATACATACGTATATACATCCATACATATATAAAAGTGAGTGTATGTAATACATACATATGTTCTATGTTGATGTAATATCTGAACGTAATACTGATATTAAACTCTGTATTTTTAGTATAATAAGGATATGTAAATTATATTCCTTGTCCATAAGTACATACGAGTTCACATGTGCACAAATTTATTATTTTACAAATTATTTAAAAATTTTTGTTGTTTCTATAAGGAAAGTATTTTGATATTTTATGCATTTTGTAAAGTAATTTGTGCTGTTAAAAAAAGAAACTAAGTATCAAAATGAATTATTCTACTATTATGAAAATTTACGGATCAGTTTTGTGAAAATGAATTGAAATTGTTTTTGTTGGTTTTTTTACACTCTTTCAATCGATTTTAAAAATGAAGTTAATATATAAACAAAAACAAGTTTTAGGTTATCTAATTGTCTGAATTCGCATTATTATAATTTGATGACTTAATATGATATTTGATAGCAATTAAAATCTACATAACATTAAAATTAAGCAAATGATTGAAATGGTTCTAATCTACAACAATAAATATTTATAAAAAAATTAAATATTAAATAAAATCTCAATAAATCCCTTTAATTCTTTGGGAATATTAATCCTTTTTTCAAGCAATATTAAATTATTGCAAGCTGTTGTATATACTGTGTTCATTTGTTTTTATCTATTTATAGATATTACCCTTATGTCCATTTTACATATTTACATAAGTTTTGATATTGAGTCTCTAAACTTTGGCTCCATTAGAAGTGAACATTTCTGTTTATGTCATTTTTTTTTTGCGGTTCTGTATTATGTCATGTCTACACAATGCATTTACATGCATAAGAAGAAAAAATACATGTATTTTGGAATATATATATATATATATATATATATATATATATATATAATATTTTATAGAATTTAATTTTTTTGCCTTTTATTTAATTTTTTTTTCATACTGTTAACAAATCATAAAATTTCCGTTTCCGTTAAATACACATCTACTTCTATGTATGGTGTAGTTATACTAAAATTTATGTTCAGAATGATGATAGAGCGATAGAAGACTATCTAGCATTTAAATATCATACACATACATTAGAAAACAAATACATATGTATATGTCTGTATATTCGCGTATATGTATAGAATAATAACAGATATTGTATTTTATATACACATACACATAAACGTATATAAAATGTAATAAAAAAGGAAAAAAAAAATAAAACAAGTCTGACATCATGTTTAGTGACATGTGCATATGGTGTTGTTGATTTTAGCTTTATATATGTTGCTACCTCTGTTACTTTAGCTTGCTACTATACATTATGCATAACAACAACTACTAGTTGCATGAATTCTGAATAAAAAAAAGACCGTGATTATATTTATGTACCGAAATATTATAGTTTTGACGTTTATTTTAATTTTACAATAAAACAGTGGTGAGTGAGTCTAATGGCTTGAGATTAAATAGATATTAAAGTTAAAAATATTATCTCAGATTCAAGGACATGTTTTAATTATTAGTATATATAATAATAATGATGTTTCTTGAATGTATATTAATGTTGTCTCTTGAAGAGATTTTATAATAATTTTTCTAAAGTAGTAAATATATTACTAATATTGATAAATAAGTATTTAGGATGCCCTGATAGACTAGTTGCTAGTGAGCTAATCTATCATTCTGAGGGCAGAGAATTTGATTCCTGCCAGACACTTTGGTCTATTTCAGTACAATGAGTTGATGGCTTGCTTTACTTTGCTCGGTTTAAATTAGGTTACAATATAATTTGAAATTGTATTGTAATATAAAGTATAAATAGAAAAAAAATCAACTAAATAAAATACTTTTTTTTACCAAATAAGGACTGCGCACGAAAAAATTAGTGCATACTATAAGGCTTATAGCTTTTACTGTATAGCTTTTACTGTATTTACGTGTATAAAAGTGAATACCGTTAAATTGTTTACATTTGCTATTATTCTCAGTAACTATGTGTTAAATTTTGTTGTAAAAGCGTAATAAGTTTTTCTTAAAACGAACATTTTACAAAACCTCAAACACAATTAAAATTTATTATCGAAATACATATCGAACATATAAAATAATTGCTAGGAATGTAGGTGAGTCAGGAAATATAGTTTCTTGGCTTGTGAAAAATACAAAGAGTTCATGATTACCGAAAGGAATTCTGATAACCGAAGAAAAAGTTGAATTGCAGATTGTAAGATCACAGACAAAATAATATGAATTTTAAAAGAAAATCTCTATGTTTCAGGATAGAATGTGATTCATTCTTTAAATTTCTCTGCTAGAAAAAATGTGAAGGCAAAAGAGAGGACGTAAATGTTGAGTTTAATGTTTTTCAAATATATATAAGGGTGATGAAAAGTACTCAGTGGCAGACTTGTCACAACATTCTGGTCATGAATTTCATACCACATAATTTGTAGGAAATGTATCTGCAAATAAATCGAAATTTTCAAATAAACATGTGTACATGTAGGGGAAAGAGCACTTCATTCATAATAAATGACACTTAACAGAAAAATGTGCACAAATGAGTACCGCTAGAAAAGTTTCCTTCCTATTATTAGAAAACACAAATAATGCAAATTTTTTGGCTTGGTCTTTCACAAAGAAATGGTGCAGCTATGTATCATTGTGTCATAGTATAAAAATACTTAAAGAATACTTAATGCTGAAAAATAAAATAGTGTTTAAAAAGAAAATACAATAAAGCAAATGTAGAAACAATTTTAGAAAATACATTTTGCAATTCATACACTATAAAAGTTTATTTTTTTTCACACAAAAATATTCAATCCTTTTTTAAATCACTAAACTGTTCATGATTAGAAATGTTTTTAGTTTATGTATATGTTTCTATATTTATTCTCTCCTTCTTTTTGGTCAATTCCACTATATTTTTTTTATTTTAACAAAAAAAAAAATCTGTTAAAAGGACAAATGTTGTCCTTTTTTGTGAAAAAATCGCAATATTGAAAATCGTCTATTGCTTGAATAGAATACACAAAAAATTTACAGCCTTTTTAAAACAATATTTAGATAAAGTTTATCAGTTTGTTTTGGACCATTTTGTGCATAAAAGAAATGTTAAAACACAATAAACATCTTATGGAGGGTATTCCAAAAAATATTAAATATTTTATTAAAAACGAATAAAAAGTTATTTTTTTTTAAATTTATAAACAAATTACAAATCTAACGGCCTTTAACAAAATCAAAAATTTATAAGTTGAATTGTATGCCCCAAATTTTTCTTGCACAATCCTTAAACACATTTTCACATTTGGGTAATTCCATATCAAAATGGAAAAAACAGCTATTTTCTGATTCGATATTTGTGATTTCAATGAAATTCACTACAATTGTTAAACAAAAGCAATGTCCTCCTTGAAATATTGCACGAGTAGGAAATAATTATATTAACATATATAAATTTTTATGAATTTTAGAAATATTGGTTTTTAAGGTATGATTTTTATTCGTCCGACTTTGAATTTTCAAAATCAATAAACTATAAATATCATTACAAAGACAATACTCTTTTTCTTTAATATAAAACTATAAATTAAGCTTTACCACGTATAGTTTAGAAGTTATTTTTGAACAGAAGGGATCCTGAGTCTAAAAGCTGATGATTTGAGAAACAATATTTGCAGTAAATTTCATTCTAATTGCTATTCATTTTAACATGGAATCACCCATTTCTTATATTCGTATCTTTTCCTACTTTTTTATTTTTAACAAATCTTGATTTTTCCCTTTAATCTATGTACTTTAAATTAATCCCTAAAATCTCTTAGGTCTTAATAAAGATTTCTGAAAAATAAAATTTATAGTGTTCTTTATTTACGTCATTTTTATTTTTTTTTTGTTATTTTTATTTATTTATTATTTATTTTTTTTTTTTTAAATTTAATACTTCTTTTACGTTTTTTCCTTATTTTATTTATAATTTGTAATTCTAAACATTTATCAACAACTAATTAAAAAGACACATTAAACTAAAACTTTTCTTTTGGCTAGAATAACAAATTTTCATTCTTCTTATATTTTGCTACTCGTACAACCACATAAAACTTTGTTTTTGTCGTAATACAAGCACTGACTGTTTGTGTAGTTGTTGCTGTTTTAGTTATATTGTTGTTTTTATTACCGAAACAAAGTATCATGTGTATATATTTATTGGGAGGATATGAAATAAAAAAAAAAAAAATATTTTGTTTGTGTTTATAGTTTAGTTTAGAGGTTAGTTGGTGTATGCAGGAGTGCCTTTCGTTTTTCCAGTTTTGTAATGGTTTAGTTGGTCTTTTAGTGATGACAGTTTTTGTATGTTTGCAACAGAACAAAGCACAGAAAAAAGTTATATATTACAGAAAGAAAATAATAAAAAAATGTGTAGTTAGAAAAAACAAAGATGCAGGAAAAATTCTAGAAAATACATTTTGTAATTCATACACCACAAGAGTATATTTTTTTTTCACACAAAAACATTCAATCCTTTTTAAATCACTAAACTGTTCATGATTGCAAATTTTTTTAGTTTGTGTATATGTTTCTATCTTATTTTTTTTTGTCAAGTCCACCATTTTTTTTTATTTTGATAAAAAAAGAAAAATAAAATATTTGTTAAAGGGACAAATGCAGTTCTTTTTGAGAAAAAAAGCAACAATATTGAAGATCTTCCATTGCTGTAATAGAATACACAGAACGTATACAGCCTTTTTAAAACAATATTTAGATAAAGTTTATCAGTTTGTTTTGTAACATTTTGTGCATAAAAGAAATGTTAGTTTAGTTATATTCTTTTCGTTTCGTTAAAAAAAAATGTTTTTAAATCTCCATTTTCATTTTCGACCAGCATTTTGTCTCTAGTTTTTTTTTTGTAATTCTGGTTTTCTTGTTGCCAATATAAATATAAATTTTTCTCTTTGTCTCTAGTTTTAGTTGTAACCATTGGCTATCATTTGCAGTTAACCTTCACCTGAACATATCAATTTATAACTTTTTTCCTGTTGGGTTCTGTCTAAACTTTACAGTTATTTATTATTGGTTATCAGTTGTGCTTTGTGTTTTTTAGGTGTGTGTTGTTGGTTTTGCAGGTGAAAAATGCTAGAAATGATAGTTTCTTAAATTCAGTTTATGAATAAGTTTTTGGAAATGTTTTTAATGAATCTCAGGTATTAAATGCATTTAGATGTAAATGGACATTGAAAATATTTTCTGCAATAAAAAAATCACTTGCGAATTGACATAGCATACTTCATGGGCCCTTTTTGAGGATACCATAAATCAGTTTTACAAATTTCCAGTACACATTAAATATTTTGAGTTATATTCAAAAAAATGTTTCCGTAGTTCAGTGTTGCCGAAGTCGATTGCTTTTATTAAAATTATCCAAAATTTAAAAAAATATTACACAAAAGCATAAATATTAAAAAAAAGAAAAAAAAAACGATTTATCTTTAATTAAATACATATTAATATTTTTAACAAAATGATTTTATGTTATCTTTTCCAAATACAAGTTTTATATTAAAAACTTGAATCTAACTTTTCATCTGAAAAATATAAATTCGAACTCATTGTCTTGTAATTGAGTATAAAAATTTACACACTTTAAAATCATTATTTGTCGCTCGTTTAATTCTGGAGCCATATAGGAGCTTTACAAAGTATAAAAATATGTTTTGACCGATATCTCATTTATTAATGTTCATTTCCTCCGAATATTCTGTGCAAAAGCGAAGTCGTTAGCTTATGTAGCGGCTCGGAAAAGTCGAAAACAAATACGTTTTTAGAAGCCTTTTCGGTTTTTTGGCGATATCTCGGCCATTAACGGACATATTTTGTATAATTCTAAGGAATATTCTCTATATATAACATATATATAAAATAACTGGGGCTTCCTAAAAACTGATTTCAACAGACGAACATCATTATCCCGAATAAATATCCAGAAAATATGTACTTTTTGGGGTTTTAATTGAATATTGTAGAAATTACAAACGGAATGACAAACTTAAATATACCCTTTACACCTGTGGTGAAGGGTATAAAAAGGAATTTTTATTTGTTGTTTTCGGAGAAATTTCTGAGACGCACATATCCTATATTTTTTAAAAATTGTTGAACCTAAATTTCACAAACATTACACAATGATTTCATTATCCCAAAGATATCCAAGAAATTTTAAATTATTACAATTTTGGTTAATTACACAGAAATCGGAACCGCTTGACAAATTCCTATATAAATATATCTCTAATTCTGCTTTTCTTTTGTTGATATTTTATTTTAATTTTTTTTTGGTAAGTACAAGAATCCGACTTTTAAAAGTCTGCAGCTGTTTATGTTTTGTTAAAATATTAAATGCAAATTTTTATATACATTAAAAAACTAAAATGTTTCTACAATTTTTCGGGCTTAACTGCAATTTATTACAAATTTTCCTACAAAGATGCAATAAATTTTGAAGAAATTTTTGTTCTAAACATGAAAAGATTTAGTTTTTAAAAATTAGAAGAAAACTTTAGATTTAATCTGGAGCAACTTGCTTTCTCATTTTTGATTTAAAAAGTATACAGTAAATCAAACATCAAATAAAAGCTTTTGTTTTAAAATATAAGAAGAACTTTTTGATATGAACATAATCTTTATTAGTTTATTATAGTTTTTAGAAGTTAATAATTTTCTCTGAAAAATCCTGGAAAATTTTTAAAATTACAAATTTTTGTAACAGTGTACAGCGGGGTAGAACTTCCAAACATTCACAGGAATTGTAAAGCGCTTTGTTCAAAATTTTGCTGTAATAGCTAATTAATTAGAATGTCAAAAAAATATACTTTTTGAATTTATAATTTCGTTTAAGACAAACCTCTGTCTGTACGGCTGTCCGATTAAAATCAAATCATTATTCCATTCAGCTGAAAAATTCCTGAAAATAGGTAAAATGATTATAAATGTCTTAAATATTTCCATATTTAAGTACTATTCATCACAGAATAGTTTTGCCTAAGCAAAAATCATACTACCAGATTTTATGAAATGATAATGATTTCCATGAGAGTTGGTCTATCAAAATTACTTTTAAATTCATAATTCCTATATAAACGAACGAATAATTATAAAATTTAGTAAAAATGAATCTTATAGAAGTGTTAATCTACAGCTAAATTTCAGAGGGATCAGTCCGTAAATGTTTATAATTTATATATAAGATCCTGTCAACGTCAATGCAAATTCACAACTATGTTTCCCCTTTAGAGCGATTTAATATAACAAAACTTTGTCTACTGTTATTTTTCTACTTGTTTTAAGTACTTTCCGAAAATTCTAAATAGTTATATACTTAAATAAGGCAAACAATTGACTAAATTTCATTTTTATTTTGTATTTTTATAAGTTTATTTTATCTTGTTTTGTTAAGAGAACAAGCGTATTTACTTTGAATTTTTTTTAATCCTTTTTTCTTCCAAGTCGCAAAGAATCCACAAAATGTTTTTTTTTTGGTTTTTTATTCTCACCCTGGTTCTGTTTGCATTTCTATACAAAAATAAAGAGCGCTCGTTTTCAGATCGATTTTTTTAATATAAAAGAGATTTCTGCAATATTAACTTTAACAAAACATACTTAAGTATGTTTCTAAATACCTATGTTTAATAAATACATTGAAAAAAAAAACTACTTTTTTTTAATATAATGCAAAAAATATAAACTTGAAAAAATTAAATTTTTAGTTTTTGCCACTGTGATTAAAAACTACTACTTTGACAGAAAATTTCACGGAGAGTGAAAAAAATATCTTTTTTTTTTTTAACAGATAATAATGCATCGTCTTGTCCAATTTTTACCTAGAATAAGTTATTTTTTCAAAATATTAATTTAAAATGTTCGATTAATTGAATCTTTTTAAATTTCACCTCTCTGTGCAGTGTTCGTTTTGTTTTATGAATAGTAAATTGTTCTTTTAGTTTAAGTTATGTGCTGCTTCATTTTTGGTTTAAAATGCTTTTATTTTAATATTATTGAGCACAATAATATTAAAAAATTATATTTTACGAATAGTAAATTGTTCTTTAATTTAAGTTATGTACTGCTTCATTTTCGGTTTAAAATGCTTTTATTTTAATATTATTGAGCACAATAAAAAACTATTTTTTTAGTTTAAAAATTTCTATAATTTTAAATTTAAAATATTTTACTTTTAATTTTTTTTTTTTTAGCAAAAATTATGAAATTTCTTCGCTAAACTTTTGAGACGTAATCAGTTTCATAAATTTCATATCCTTTAGGAATGTTCACAGAAATTCTACATATAATTTTCACTCAGTTTTCAGCACAAAATTTTCACTTCATAACATGTCCACAATAATCAAAACAAAATAAAAAACTTTGTTTAACTTAAACTTTTTTTGGTGAAACAAAACCTTTGACCAATACTCCAATGACATGTGTATAAACAGACACAAACAACAAATAAGTAATAAAAAACTAAAGTTTTCAGTATAAAATATAAAAAAGTAAATGGTAGCCAAAGCTACTTCCAAACAGTAACAACAACTACAGCATCAATAATAGCAATAACAAGAACTACAAAAACAACCACATGGCGCCATATGTATGAAGCTCAACAAATAAGTTTGTAACTCTTAACAAAAATAAACTGAAAATCAAATATTCACATAATAACCATGCAAACACATATATACATAAATACAAACACACACACCCATACTCATACATTTAAATGAAAATTTAACAAAAATAAAAAAGAGAGAAAAAACAAGCAATTCATAAAAAATATATATACACATGAGTACATGTATGAGTGTATAAATGGGTGTGTATAGGAATGTATGTATCTGTGTTTTTGTATCCACATACAATTTGATTTCATTTTAAATGAAATTGTATGAATGAGGATGTGAGAGAGTTTTTATATGAACATTGAGCATACAAAGTATTTATTTTGATTTCATTTCCTATACACATATTCACACGAGTTGCAAAACCCAAATGGAATATTGTTGCATAAATGTAATATACATACATACGTATGGACGTATGTTTTTGTATGCATCTGTATTATTCATTTGTAGGTTGTAGAGATAATCTAAAAAATAAAGTTCCAATAGTTCTGTATTATTTCAGTTCGGTGTATTTTTATATATATTTTCTTATTTTATTTCACAGTGATATTGACATAAACATGTAACATGTAGTAAATAGTTTCGTTTATTTAAATTTTTATTATAGCATTTTATATTTTTTGATAAGTTTTGTTTTTGTTCCATTTTAATTTGAAATTCCATTGTAGCGGGGCCATAAGGGAATTGTTGTCACAATGGTTGAACGAGATTAATTAAGATCGACTGTCATTTAAGATGTGTTTGCACAGGTTTAAATTAAACTTTTTCCACCAAAATGCTATTATATAGTATTTTTTGTTTTTGTTTTGCGTTGATTCTATTTTTTGGCTACTTTTTAATGGAATAAAAACCGCTATTGTAAACGAATTTTTATTTAAATGTGTGTATGTGAAATGAGATTTTAATATCCGCTGCTTTGTTTTTATTACTTGGAATTCGTTAACATAACTGCCTAGGTGTGTTTTTTTTTATATTTATTACACATTTTATAAATTTTTAATTGCAAAACCATCTTTGCCAAACCATATTTATTTTTTAATAATTAAATAGTTTAAGTTGTTTTAAAACAAAATTGTAGAGTAACTAGATCTTATAATTTAAATCACTGGAGAAACGGCAAAGCACATATTATAGGCTTTCTTGAGGATATCATAAACCAGTTTTATTTTTCAGTTATGCTAAGGAAAATGATTCTAAGTAGGTTCCAATATGAGTGCATTCCTAATTCTGTTCTTCTAAGAAATGGAACTTTTCCACAATTTCTTCGATTTTAACCATACTTATAATTTTTTTTCTATAAAAGAGGTATTTAAAAGATATATTTAGTCAAGTTTCGTTTCTCTAGCTGATCTGCCCCGAGCTCTATACTGCTTTCAACAGACAGACGGACGAACATTGCTACATCGACTTAAAATCGTACGAAGGGCTATAATATATATTCTTTATGTGGTCTTAGACAAATATTTCGACAAGTTTCACATAGAATGCAAAACCCATTACACCCCTATCTTTTGTGCTGATGTATTGAAATATGTGAATAATTATTTAATAAATTTAGAAAATTGTTAATAACTATTTTACTTTTCAATCGATTTTATACAAGGGTATCTCTTTTCATTCAAAATAAAATATAATTTTAAACTTATATGTTTAGTTTATAGAAAATAAAGAAAATAGTTTAGTTAAAAAAAAAAAAAATAATCATAAACATTAATATTATAATCAAAATTTCGAAAAAGAAAAGAAAAATAAATTTTAAAATGTTGAATAAATCACAATTTATTTGGAGTATCTATAAATGATTTTAATGTAGTTAAAAATCTATGTTTATTTGCTTTCTAAATTAATTTAAAAATCTTAAATTGACTTTAAATTAAATTAAATTTTGTGAGCTACGAGATCTTTATTGCAGAAACTACCATAAGAAAGATTTTTTGGAATATTTCAAAAATTAGGAAATGTGTTTCGACATTTCTGGATATTCTTATTTGATGTCCTCAAGAAGATCTGCAGTCTAAATTAGATTTTTTTTCGAGGGAAAATAAAAAGTATCTTTTAAGAACCGCATGCAAAACGTACTTTTTTTCATTATTCGTTATTTTTGTGTTATATTGGTTGCAATGTAATTAAAAAAATTTTGTTAGCATAATTTTTCCTTCTTTTTAAACTCATAAAAAAATTTTCCAAATGTTCTTTTTATTTTTTTTTTCAAAACATAACTTTTTCATAATATACAAAAGGACATATTGTAGGGTATTCACTCGAATAATTGTTGTGGTAATGACCCTTCAGAAATATCAACTGATTTCATTAACGAATTTAATGAGCCTAGAAGTACCACGAAAATAAATTATAAACAGAATGCAAAACATAATATTGCACCATGGATTAATAATAATTTGGAGGCTCTTTTGTAGGAAAAGAAAAAACTTTTGAAGATAAGGAGGAAAAACAAACATACTATTAACATTACTGATTAAAGAGACTTAGTAGAATAATTAGAAGAGCGACAAGAGAATGTATGAACTTTTACTATGAAAATAGCATTATCAGCTTTGGAGAAGATTTGAAAAAGTGCTGGAGACTAAGAAATGATATTTTAAAATATCCAGATGATAATTGTAACTCTTTAAGATCAATGATTCAACACAATAATCGCTTTTCCTTAAAAAATGTAACCCCAATGGAAATAGAAAACGTTATAAAAAGTTCAAAAAATCATGTTGCCCAGGTTATGATAATATATCTTCTGATATACTCATATATTGCTCTCAGACCATATCTGCTCATTTAGCGTGTATTTTCAATTATATTGTACATTCTTCCATTTATCCTCAAGTTCTTAAATTGAACAAAGTGATTCCAATACCAAAATCTCCATGTTCTAATACAGTAGAAGCGTATAGACCCATCGCTTTATTATTTTCAATAGAAAAGGTATTTGAAAAAATAATTCATTCTCAACTTCTGGTATACCTTCAAAATGAATCATTGTTGTGCAAAAATTAGTTTGCTTACATGAGAAGCACTGGAACAGATGAAGCGATTATTGATGTTATTAATACAATTTGTAAAGGACTAGATGATGGTTTCTATGGCATTGCGAGAATTTTTTATGATTTCACTAAAGCTTCTGATCTTGTCGATCATAAGATTTTAGAAGATAAACTGAATTATTGTGGTATTCTTGATAATGAATTGAATGATAATAAGTTTTTTAAAAGACAGAAAGCAGTATGTCGAAGTTGGAGATGAGAAAAGTACATTAGCTAAAATTAATTGCGGAGTGCCATAGGGAAGTGTGTTGGGTCCTTTTTTATTTTTGATATATATTAATGATATAAATAACATTGAACTTTTTGGAAAAATAGTGATGCTTGCGGATGATTTTCTAATATCTTATCCTTATAAATATGAGTTAATTTTAAAAATCAACATGGAAGGATATGCTGCTTTACTTTTCGAATTTGCGAGAATAAACCGGCTTGTTTTAAATGCAAATAAAACCAGATTTATACGTTTTAGACCACATGCTTCTACATTGAATAATGAATTTAGCATACTTGTTAATGGAAAATTAGTACTTGAAGAACATAAAATGGACTAGTTAGGTGTAGTGCTTAAAAGTAATTTGTCAAAAATTTTATCTGCCTCTGGAATTTTGTTTAACTTCAGGGGAAAGTTAAACACAAAGACAAAATTATTATTATAGCATGTAACATTTCATAGTCCAAAATGAAGCACTGAAAAGTGTATTTAACCTTAATATAAGACACAGAACTGTATCACTATTTAGAGACTACTGCAAAACTGTTTTGCCAATAATCGGAATATACCAAAAACAACTCTTATACTATGTATATAAATCAATTAATGGTATAGAAAATCTAACAATCAAATTACAAACACATTTAACACATTTTAATACAAGAAATGCAGCAAATTTAAGAACTGCAAGGTGTAGGTTGGAAACTACGAAGCAAAAAATAGAATATGCATGCAGTTCATTGTTTAATAATATTCCAAGACATTTGAGAAACTGCAGTAGTTTATCAATTTTTAAGAAAATAATAAAAGATTTTTTTATTGGATAATATTGAAATGCTTCTTGAATAATTTTTATTTTATTTTTTTATACATGTATATTATTCTTAGAAATTAGTAAAGTATTTTTGCCAGCTCGTCTCAAAAATCGATTTTGGCGCGAGACAACTACTTATATTTGATTTGAATTGTACACTGTTGATCAATAGATAAATTAAAAAAAAAAACAAAAACAAAAACTTTACCAATATTGCAATATTTTTGTAACAAAACGTATTTTTTCATTTTTTTGTTGTTTGATGTATTTTGTGATTAGCAAACAGATTCTTATTATGTTTACGTTTTTGGTGATTTAGTGAATGAACATAATAATTTTCAACTTCAAAATAATTTTAAATGTATAGAAAAGTAGGTTTTGTTCTGTAGCTCCCCCTTTTGAAGCAGCGTGCTATAAGTAAACAACATTTCTATATATCAATCAATTTATTTAAAACTTATTTTCATAAAAACCTAGTGCCTCCATTTAGGTTTACGATATTTCTAAAGAAATTAAAGAAATGTTATTTATTTATAAAAATATTTTACTAAAACAGCTTATTAACCTGTCTCATAATGAACTGTCTAGTGAAAAAAGTAAAAATTTGTTTTAAAATTTTGCAACAAAATTTACTATAAATGAAAGATAAGACTTTCAGCATTCAAGATAGGTCTCGTTTTTTATTGTGCAATTAGTCTGCATAAAATAGGACGACTCTAAACTCGAGGAATTTTTCAAGTATTTTTATAATTTTAGGTAACAAAAAACTGTTTTGTAAAAAAATTCGCAAAAAATTCGGTTTTGAATACTTAGCTACTTTTATTAATTAGATGTATTAAAAATGCCACAGACATTAATAACCCAAATAAAATAATGAAATATTTTGTGTAACTTTGGCAGAAATATCAAATAATATCTAAAAAATTTTTGTCAACATTTGTTGACCAGTTGAAAAAGCACAGTGGAGAACAATTTAAGTCTGAATGATGTTCAATGTTAATATATATAACAACTTTTATGCTAGGTTAGTTTTAAAAGTTGTTAATATTACGGATTTTTTATTAAATATTTCAAGTTTTTCGATTTGTATATTAAAAATATTACAGTTAAAGGGTACTACTGATGAATAATTGTAAGAAATGCATTCCTAATATACTTTAAGATGCCTTTTCAAAATAACCAAGAATTTTTATTTTAATATTTTATTAGAAAATATAGTAAAGACAATACAAATGAAAATTAAATGATCAAAATTTTAATTCAGCCCAATCTTGCAGTAACATTTCATAGAAATAAATTAAAACAACAGCATTGATAACCATTACGTAACAAGAAATTTCGCATTAAAAAATGATTGCGCATATTACTTTTTTAATGTCTTTTAATTCAAAAAACTAACATATATCTACATTGATTTTTGTAACATATATCTACATTGATTTTTGTAACATATATCTACATTGATTTTTACAGAAATAAATAATATAAGCATAACATTACAAAAAATAAATTGCAAATAAATATGATGACGAAAAAGCTACAAAAGTTAGAGTAAATTTAAAAGCCTGTATTATAATAAAAAAAAACACTATAGCAACCAGATTAACGAAAAAGGTAAATAATTTATGAAAAAAAAAAATACCAAAATTAATATTTCCTTGTGTGTCGCGATAGATACATATATGTACTTTTAAAACTAACCTATTAATAATTTTAAAATTTTAAAAACTTTTTATAAATAGACGTTCAATATCTATATATACACAAAATTTCATACTTTTACTTTTTTCCGTTTTTAATATGGGCTCAGTTCAATGTGTGTTTAGACGAAAACCACATACTTCCAAATATTAACAGATAATAAGTCCATAACAACAGTAAAAGTGATTATATACAATGAGCAATTGAACAAGCTAAAGTTGCCTACAAAATACAAGGTCAAATGTATTCATTTTGACACATGAACCTCACAGCCTCACTGCATTAAATGTTTTCTTGTTTTGAATGTGTTCATTGATCATAAAAATTTTGTAAACAAAAATTACTTTCGCATTTATGTTTGGTGCTCCTTTAAATAAGATAAAGAAATAAATTTAAGATTTTGTCAACCATATATACAAATATTTTTTTATTTTATTATCCATTTCTTAGATCTCTTCTTATCACTTTGTGATGTCTGTAAAGTTTCTTGGCTTGTTTGTTTGTATTTTACTTTAAATTAAATTAAATTTGTTTATAACTGTATTGGAGTGGCTTCACACTGAAAAACAAGATTTTATTGCATATAAACAAATATTTATTTACTATAAACCAATTAAGATTAATAACTAAATTGTAAGACAAAGTATTCCTAAGTACTCGTAAATAATTCAAAATTGCGATTAAAAGCAACTCTCTATTGGAGATTTCTATAAAATAATATTTTGGGTGAAGAAGTTTAATATAAATTTAATTAATTACATTTTAATGATAGTAAGGCCGTAGGTTAAATCATTAAACTTTCTATATTGATTTATTTGTTTAACAGATTGATTTTCATTTAGAATAACTAATGTAAAAATAATATATTTACAAAATCTGTTACATCTTCTAATTCTAACATTAGTAACTAGCATCACGTGTTTATTTTAATATTAAATTTAAAATATCACCATTGTTGATTACCATATTTATTCTAAATATATAAAAGAAATAAATTGAAAATCAAATACCCATTTTAGTTATTTGTCAATCAAAATAAATGATTTTAGTATTATTGCATATTTGCATTTCAATTCATAAACCTTTCATTGTCAGATTGATGATAGTTCTTCGTGACCTCCATTAAGTGTCCTAACACGTTTTTCTATTTTAACAACGTAAGAAATATCACTTTACTATGAAAATAAGCATGATTTGCATACGTAAGATATGAGTAAAAGAAAACCCATTATCAACAATCGTATGAATTGTTTGAAGAGCAAACGTAACGTTATACTAAGAACTAACTATGATAAACAATTCTTATACAAGAGAAAAAAAGGATAAGTTTTCGTTACCAACACCCTTTTATTTTTGGCAAAGAACAACTTGACACCACTAAAGGTGATGTTGGAAAATATTATTTTCAAATTTTTAACGTTGACACATACACTCATCAGAGAAAGAATGTCACGTGTTGATGAAACGATTTTGGTAAGAGTTTACTAACATTCAAGGATTTTAGTTCATTCTGTTACAACCAAGCCCCTCTCGAGAAGGAAAATATCTACAAATACAAACTATAGCAAGTGGTGGTTAAAGAAAAAGAAAAAAAAAAACAATCAAACTTACATTTTATATGAGAGCATGTATAAAGTTGTCGTAAGTTTTAACGTTTCTAGATGTTACAAAATAAAAACAACAAACAACAACAGTAACACTAACAATAGATGCAGATAAATGCTAAAACGATATAAATTCCCACTTAAAATAAAGTAAATTTCCATCTAAAGAGTCAAAGCAGAACTAGTACAAGAAGAGAGATACAGAGGGTGACTGTGTGAGAGAAAGAGGGCCAGAAATTGCGAGACAAAATATTGTTAGTGTTGCTATTAGACGGAAAAGGGAGTTCAATTGTCAAGGTGTAAGATTGTGGAGCAAAAGTGCAACACTTAAAAAAAAAAAAAAAAAAATTTATATTGTTTTTATAATCCGGTATGTATTAGAAATTTATGTGTGGTTTTTGTGTCTTAAAATGCAGTTATGCATATTTCTCCTACGAACAAAATAATGACCACTTACAACAGAAATATAACGAATTTTTTACTAATAAGATATATTAATGTAATTGATGCTGCAAAAATAATTTTTTTTATTGTGGTTTATCTAAAGATGGTCATGTCCATTATCTCTAATCTTAAATTACATATTTTGCTAAATTTCTTATATGCTGTAAATTTAAATTTGTATAATTGTAAATATAAACTTGTAAAATAAATAGAAAAGTAATGTTATAAAATGTCATTTCAATAATTAGTCTAACCAATTCATCAGCCAACTCACTAAGAACTAACCTATAAAAACAATCTATGTGAGCAGGATTCATATTATTTTTTCTCTTCTTTCTCTGTATTGCCAGTGATGATAGGAATTTAGATTTAAAAAAAATTTATTTTCATCCATTTTTTCAGCTTTCTTTACAGCACCCCCTACTGCAGACTGCAGTTTAACATTGTATATTGAACAATTGTAAAAAAAAGTTATTCCACACTTAATTAAAATTTTGTTCACTAGACCATAACAATGTGTGGTGGCAACACTGACGGCTATATAACTATAAATGAATATGCATGTGTTAAAAAATAAAATAAAAAATGAAAAATGAAAAATGAAAATAGAATAAGAGAAAAACAAAATACCAAAAGCGTAACAATTAAATTTCTTTACACAAAAGCAAGAAGACCCCCTTCTGATAAAACGGTCAGAAAAAGGAAAGAAAATAATAATAATAAATTCTCAGACAAGCATAAGGCTCACATTTGGGTTTCTTTTTTTGCGTATGTAGGTTAAGAAAATTCACTAAGATGCCTGATCTTTTTTTTGGTAAAAACTTTTTGACTCAAAAAAAAAAAAAAAAAATAATAAAAAAATAATAAATAAAATTAATTAAAATTAATAAAAAAAGAATTTAATATCAAAATATGTTACAACAGAATCTTTTCTTTTAAATGAGAAATGACAATATGACAAACAGCAAAAGGTTTGAGAAAATCCAAATAATATCCTACTAAGTTGTCTTTATTTTAAATATAAGAAAGAACCAAATGATATTTTTTACCTTCTAATAAGCAAATTTGACTACTAATGTTTATTCGTTTTTTTTTTTATTTCCATTAAATTGAAGTTTTAGTGATAGTTACTCAAAAATCATTTAACCTTTTATCAAATTTCAAGTCTGAGTATTTTAAAAATCTTTTCAAAATTGCTATCACAGTTATCAACTTTTGACATTATTATTGTGTTTTTTCTGCATTGTTGTTGTTATTGCTGCTTTTGTTCATTCCAAAGAATAGTCTGTTTGTAAAGGATAATTTACAACATTTGAATAATGTTTTCTGATCATAAATCATTTGTTTTTAGCATATCAAACGCAACAATAGTCTTGCAGATACATACACATACAAATAATAAATAATTATTTGTATTGTATATTTGCACTTATATACATACATATATACATACATACATACATACATACATACATACATACATACATGCATATAAAAATACGAAATATGGTTTATGTATATACCTGGAAAATGTATGACAAAACAAATTGCTTGATCATATGATAAATAATGATTATTCTATTGCAAACAGCAAACAATTCACATTCATCTAAACACACACATACAAACAAAAATAACTACCCGCCTGACTAATGTATCGAAAATGAACAATTATTCACCAAAACGAATAATTTTCAAACAATACTATTCGATAAAAATTCGAAAATTTTTAAATTTATTAATATTTTAAATGGTGAACAATTAGCGATAGTTTTTCAAAATAAAAATATTAGAGATACTTACGATAATTTAAATAATAAATAAAAATAAATATCCGTAATTTTTCGAATCGAAATGTGCGAAAAATTGCCGTAAATTTAAAGAAAGTGAACTTTCGTATTAGCAAATAATTCTCTGAGATTAAAACAAAAAAATTTGCTTTTCAGTTTGAATAATACGTCATTTGTAAGAAATGTGTGAAAACACGTCTCCTAAAAATTTTAAAATAATAAAAAAAAATTTTGGAAAACTTAATATTTATTGCTATGATGGTAAGTAAATTGTCTTTTATCAAGTTTTAAAATATATTTGCTATATATAGTTATTTATAGCTTATTAAAATGTAGTTCTTTCTCCTAAGTACGCAGAGAAAAGTGGCTAAATAAAAGCAACTAATTTCCCATGTAAACCTCTACCACTCTGTAAAGTAAGTAGAATGCTATTATTTATTTTTTATTTTAATTCGTGTACTTAATTATTTCCAGTTTCCTGCAAATAAAAATTTTCCATATCTGATATTAAATGTGAGAATTTGAATAAAAAATGGTTTTCAAAACGTCCATGTACCGATAAAAATATGAAGAAAAATAACAGTATTTAATAAAGATAATAAATATAACATTAAATTTTTAAAAAAATATTTTTGTAACATTCATTTAAGGCCTTATTCATAATAAAAATTTTAAATTTATAAACTTTTTATTAAAAAAATTTATATGGAAAATTTTTCTATAAAACTGTGATAAATTTAAAAACTTTATTATGAATATGGCAGTTAATGTATAACTATTTTAAATTCTAGTTTAACTAAATTATTAATATTGAATAACCTTATTTTATTAAAAATGTATACTCTATTATTTTTAGGCAAAATATCTTATTACAGGTAATGAAAACCCCTGTCAAAATTTTTGAAATAAAATAAAATTGAAACAAGTTTAAAAGGTTTGGTAATGAAAGTAATTATTTTTCGATAATGCAAAATTTTCTTTGTCGCACATTTTTCGATATTATTTATGAAAAATGTTCGACCAGTTTATCTTATCGATATCGAATTGCAAGTGTTACTTTTTCGCGAAACATTCAACATTAATATCATTTTCGATTGTTCAAGAAAGATGCTTCTGTTGCCACAAACTGAACGTCAAGTAAAGCTATTTCCGATCGTTTTCTGAAGTTGCTTTCAAAAGCTTTTCACGAGAAAACTTCGCATAAAATTCAAAATCAATATCACTTTTGAATACTTTGGTTAGGTGGGTATAAAAAGTTGTGAAAAGGTGAAAGTATATGAACATACACTTTTTTTTATATACACCAGACATGCATAATAACCAGAAATTTGTTATCAAAATCTTAGATGTACACATGAATATACAATGACAAATATATACACACACCCGTACTTTTAATACGATTGTATATGAAAGTGTGTGTAAACGTAAATAACAATCACCACAACAACAATAATTATACAACAATAAATATTTCAACATCACAACATAGCAGCAGGAACTAGCAATACACATTTGTACATAAATATTTTATCACATTATTTTTATTGTTGATGTTTCTTTTGTTTCAAAAATTCTATGGTACTTTAACAAACAGTTATACTTAAAATAATAGCAGTATATATTTTTAGTTATTTATAATAAATTAAATTATTTTAAGAAAATAATTAATTTTTAACTAACTAGTGCTATTGCTGAGGAGCACAACTGTAATAATACTACACAAAATACCAAGCTTTTCAAATTCAATAAAACATTTATGTGTGAGTGAGCACAAGTATTTATGCCTGTATATTTACTTGCATGAGTGTGTCATCAGAGTAATATTTCTTAGATTCTGGAAACAATTGAATATTTCATAATCAGCATTTTGTTGACTTATTTCGTTCGCTTAAAAGACCATTAGAATCCAATATAAATTATTATTTTGTCATTGTATGATTATGATTTGCATTCTTTTGCAAATCGCTTAATTTAATGAAAGACCTTAAATTTAATTTTACTTTGATATTTGACATACTTGTGAAATGTTTAAATTACATCACTTTATATAAGTTGGGAGATTTTTTGTGAGTAATTACAAGCTGCTACAAAATCAATATTTTTATTTTTACTCGAAGAACAATTTAATATGGTCTGTAGATCTTCTGGAGGACATTGCATAACAATTTTCAAAAATTTTTAAACATCCCTTAAATTTCTCTTTTGAACTTGCTTTTACGTTCACATAAAAATTTTATTTCGGTAATCTTGCTTTAATTTATTTGATTTGTTTTTATATTGAAGTACGGAAATGAAAAACAGCAGTTAAAGTCGAAAAATGATATACAATTTTTTCTTTTTTAAGATGTTCAAATATTTGTCTTTAATGTTTGAGGAAAATATAACAAATGTATTCTGTTATACCTGATTCTTTTAATTTTCAATGAAATTTAAAAAGAAAAATCAACAAAAGAATAACAAAATGAGGAATACATATATAAAAAAACTTACTCAAAAACAGTTTTTTTTGCGTACAACACGAAATTTTGAGGCTGTCTGGCAAATTTTTTAAATCTGATATAAAAACCAGATTGTACCACATGACCTTTTACCAAGATTTTAAAGATTTTTAACTTCTTTTATTTTCAGAGTTTTTTTTTTTACTAAAATTGGGAAATATAAAAGCTACTGGAAATCAATATGTTCAAAGTCTATAAATTTTATTGAAAATAGAGAATATTATTAGGGTTATATTATTTTTTATTTAAATTTGCTGTAAGTAAGTACATCCTTGGGTAAGAAAGATACATTTCTTCGTGTAAATTTTTAAAAAGTGTAAATGCTTTATAAAGTATTACTTTAGATATGCACCTGTATTCACATAACGTTAAATATCAGTGTTGCCAGGCGATGAGAAAGAAGAGGCTAAAGTGAATTGTAAAAAAGGTAGAAAAAGGCTAAATGCTATAAAAAATAGAGTCAAAAAAAGTTATTTTTGTTTTTTTAATTAAGATACTTAATTTATCTCGTTCTTATTAGTTTTTGAAGCTTTTCTAAAGAAATTTTAATAAATTTATAAATAACAGCCAGCAAAATGACTCAACGAAAAATTTTCCAAAAAGTTTCCATATAAATTACCCAATATTTTGAAGTGATTCTTTGTCAGTTTTGAATAATAATTCCTTTTGATTCCAAAATTTTGGAGTGTTTTTTTTATCAATAACATCTTTTTTAAATTATTTTCATAAATAGTTTGTATTTTTGATGAAGTATATTAAAAAATAATTTTAATTATCGATTTAGTAACTCTACAAAATTAGTTAAGGAACTTTTATTTGGAGAATAAAGCGCCGCAGGTGAAATTTTTTATTAATACATTTATTAGATATAAGTAATCTCGACATTTTGTGCGAATAAATACACCATTTTGGCTTAAGTGGATGTTTGTGTAAAAACATAGTAGATAAGGCATTATTTTCTTCGCTGTTGAAATATTAACATTTTAGCCTTTCTACGGCCATTTTAAATATCAAAAAAAAAAAAAAAAAAAAAAGCTAGAAAAAAAAGCTAGATGCTAATACAAAAATTTTGAGGCTAAACTGGTTAAGATGAGCACTATTGCGTGATATCAGATTCATCTGTCCTAATCTCTAAATATTATGAATTTAAATTGTATATAAATTTAATTTTCTCATTTATTAAAAATTTGGGAAAATTATAAAAATACAAATAAATCGTTTTCAAGCATTGGCGAAGCCACGTAATATTTTTGGAATGGGCTATAGCCTAAATGCAGCAACAATTACAATATAAATTACCAACAAATGCATTTATTTTCAAAATTCTGGGGTGAGCTTAGCATACTCTTTTTTTTCCATAATAGGGGCAAAACTCGCGAAAAACTCGAAACTATTTATCGTCTAAAATGTACTAGACTGGAGATTTTCAATCGCTACAGCAAATTTTAAAAATGTTTAATTATTTTAAATTTTATATTATCACCATCTGATTTATTTCAGTATGGAATCAATTCATAATTTAATAATATTAAAAGCATATCCAATTTATTAACTTAATTCCATATTATAATAATTCCAATTTATTAATAAAACTGTTTAATTTTTCATGTTTCTTTATTAAGAGTTTAATCAGCATTAAACTTTTTTAAATTTAAAAAAAAAAATAATTTTATATATATAATGTCTTAATAACTTTCTCTAAACTTAAGTGTTGATACAACAAACATTAATTTGAACAGGACTGACGCACATCCAAACGAACAGACAAACAAGCAAATAAACACACCTTGTGATACTTACAAAATAGGTAGGGGAGGGAGAGTATTTGTTAAAGTTAAACTTATACCTGAATTATTAGTTGCTCACTGCATACCAACACTACTATCAATGACACCACAAAACTCCCCCCATACACACATACGTATACACACTCCAACACCAAAATATATTTGCGTGTGTATATGAGTACAATACCAAATAAATACAATAATATAACCAAAGATCCCAAGCAATACAATAATAATCAACTAAATCATCTACCTTTATATATAAACATGAAAATTCATACGAGTATTTATATATGAGTGCATATACATATAGATACTACTGCTATAAATGTTTGTATGTATATTTGTATATGTATATGTTTTCTAAATGCAGTTATTTTGTTGATTGAATTTTGTGTAGTTAGTAGTTGTTAATGTTGTTGTTTATGCTGCTGTTGTTGGTGTGTTGTAGTTGTAGTAGCAGTATTGAGTTTTGTGGTTACTATGTTTCGGAGTAAATTTATGGTTTTTTCATTTCATAGTCTACTTATTGCTACTACTTCTGCTATATAGTAGTAGCAGATCCATAGTAAATATAACTACATTTATATTATATAAAACATGCTGATGCGGTACTGTAATTAAATAAATAGTTTAATATATATATGTATGTATGTGTGTATGTATGTATGTATGTATATATGTATGTATGTATGTTTTATAAATTCATACACAAATTCACAAGTAAATATGGGACTCATACTTATGAGCTGTAGGGAGTTGCAGCTCCCTACTTAAGTCTGTCTTTGGTAAAACATTTGTGTCGGTGAGTGTATGTGTGTTAGAAGGAGTTGTCATTATTTTTACCGAGATTTTTGATATTATCATAATTTAGAAAGAAGTATTAATTACATTGAGATTTTATTAATTTTATAAGTGTTTTACTACCTTATTTTACGGAGTGTTTTATATTATTTTGTTGTTGAATTTTCTTTCTAACTCTTTAGTTGTCGCTCTTTATGCTAAATTATTTAAATGTACAATTTATGTTTTGCATTTACAATTTATTTTTAAACCAACATGAAATTAATTTTACTTGAGGTCTACAAAACTATTTATACACTAATCACTAGAAGAAAATCTGACATTTGTAGTGGCAATAAATAAGATTTATTTAAAATTATTTTAAGTTTGTTATTTATGGAACGTAGATAAATTTAAGATAATTTTAAGATTTTTGTTTATTACTCATCAATTATACTTTGTAATAATATTTTAGCATGCATATATGTATATTTTGCTAAAATTAATCTTATTAAAGAAATTAATAATGTTAACTGTAGAGCTGATTTAAGCAGTTTTTCTATTAAAAAATTAAATGATTTCTTGATTTAAATTTTAGGGATTTCTAAAATAAATTTGAAAACTAAAATTTTTGCCTTAAAAAATCCTATGAAATTTCCCTTTAAATTTATATTTTTTAAAATTAAATATAAATAATTCCAAATTTTAAAAGCTATTTATTTTTAAGCTAATTTGTATTCAGTGTATAATTTTCTATGTTAAGAATTTTTCCATCTTATATTTTTTTATTAAAAAGCAAGAAGAATATTGGTAATATTTTAAAACATTGTAACACGTTTTCGAAAATTGATGTGATAGAAAATTAACTTAAAGTTACAGAAAACACGAAAACAAATTGGGGAAAATAAGAATTCCAATGAAAAAAAAATGTATATATATATATATATATATATATATATATAAAATAAACAATAAAATATTGTCACTATGTAACAAATTTGGAATTTATGTGATCTAAAGGAATTAGACAACAACAGCAATGACAAAATAAAATAATAATAATTGTACAACAACAGAAAACTAACAAACAAGAGGAATGAGATAAATAACAAAACATTTGAGTGTATATATATATATATATATATATATATATATATATATAAGATTGAGTAGAAGATAAACAATGGGAAAAAAATTTTTAAAGATATGATAAATATAAAAATGATTTCGGGAATATTAAATTAAGAACTCTTGTCAATAGAATTAATAATGAATTTATTTTTATTTTTTTAACTGAGATTATTATATATTTAAGTTGTAAAGGGTATATCGTCACAATAAATGCAACCAAAGAAAACTTATTAAAATGAATATATATTAATTCGTAAAGTGCAAATTTTCTTTGCAATATTAAAATTTATGTAAGCGTACTCTAAATATCAATGAACAAAATATAATTTTGTGACCACAAATTTTTTATTTAGTCAGCTCTGTTTTCATTGTCTGTTTAAATGTTTCGAAATGTTCGATAAAGAAATGTCTACTCTAAAGTTATATATATTTTGAATTTTATAGAAACGATAGTCAAAATAATTATGTCCATCTCTTAATCCGTTAATTGACATGGTGCGTTAATGACATGGTGCTTTTAAAGTTCCCTGATAACTTTAATATACATACATCAAAAGATAGGTAAGGCTTTCTAGAATTTTACTATATAATTTCTATAAATAACAGGGTATTTCCAAAAGATTATTTCCACATTTTGGGTGCCATAATAAACTACGAACTGCATTTTTTCATGGAAAATTTTATGATTTTTTAATCAAATCGGTCTAAAAAACCGAATTGAGTATTTTGCTGTTTACGTTATTTTTTAAAATGTATACTTAATACTTTCTCCCAAAAGATCCACATTTTAATATATTTTTAATAAAAATTTTTCTTCTTATCCCATTGTATTCATGTTCCAAAGTATAAAAAATATAAAATTAAATTTAGAAGAAAAAACTAAACAGCAACAATAAATAAATATTTTCATGTTGAGGCGTTAAGTAATATTGATAAAAGTTTCCTTTTTCTTCTTTCTTTAAAGGAAAATAAAAAAAAGAAATTCTTGTTTATTTTTGCTGTTTTAGTAATTTAGAAAAAACACGCAAAACACTTTGAACATCATTTATTTTATCGAAATAAAAATTGAAATTGGGTGACAAATGAATAGGAAATTCTTATTGCCTCATTTTAAACGGTTGGAGTGTGTTGATATATCGTAAGTGGTAGAAAAACAAAATTTCAATTTATTTTCGTTATAGCTGCTTATTTTACCAAGACAGGTTACTGAAGTTTTTGATTTTTGACACATGTTTTTATTTTTATTTTAATTTTTTGAAGGGCATATTAAGTAACATTTTGTATATTTTGTTTTTAAGAAAAAATGCCTTAAACTAGACAAATTGTTGGTTTATTTGTTTTTCCTTTTGGCTCTGTTTAATTTAGCGGCAGAAAAAAGAATTACTTTTCACATTGTCGTCCCCTCAATCAGAAGTTTTTCTCGTCACTGTATGTGTAATATTGAAAAACATTAGAATTTTATTTATGTAAAAACGTATTTTTCGTTTCGCATTTTTTTTTTTAGTTTATTGAATTCCTTTTTTCTTTTTGTTTTTAAGCAAATTATTTAATGTTATGGAAATTACAAACTATAGCATATAAATTGAAATTATTTTATATCAATCAGTTAGAGAATTTTTAATTTGCAATGTAGTTTTAGAGGGTAAACAGCAAAGAAAACAACAAAGTTCACAATAATATTTAATGAACCATAAGTGTAGAAAGTTAGTTATAAGATATCCCAACATATTTTATTTCAATTAAATTTATTTAAAACGAAACTTTAGAGCATTTTTTTAATGCGTTTTAGACTAATATTAATAAAGCTACTAATGGCATATTTTCAAATTTTATTTTAGCTACTACACTGCTACTTTTGCAAGTTGCATGCTATAACAATTCTCTATATAATTATAGTTGTAAATTGTTTAAATTAAGTTTTTCACTGCTAATTTTGCTAGTTACATAACTACTGGATGCTATAGCAGTTCTTCATATTATTATAGTTCAACTTGTTTAAATTAAGTTTCCGCACTAATTTAATATTTAGCTTTTAATGTTACTGACTCTTTTATTAATTCTTTAATACAGTTTCGATTTAAAACTGAATATTATTTATAAAATTCATAATCTTATTGCAATATGCTTTTTACACTGACTTTTCTTTAAACTTTATATTTCACTTTCAAATACTATTTGATATTAACTCTATGGGTACAAATAATAAATAAATGTTTAATATCTTGATATATGATTGTATTTACAATGCTGTTTGTTCAGATTATTTTGTATAATATTTTTTTCTCTCAACATCTAAGAAAATATTTCCAGCTCAATGAAGCTCAAATAAAGATTGTCAGTTAAAAAAAGAAGTAACTAATATAAAAAAAAATAGAAACAAATTTTTTAGCCATTACATATAAAACATATTTATTTTAAATTTTTTCTTTCCGTATGTTTAGCAAACGACTACTAATGTAAGATACAAACAAAAGTAAATAACAAACTACATACTACTCACTAGTCCATTCATGTACGAAATAATGTAAAAATGCACTTTACACAGAAAAATAAATGCATATTTATAACTGTCAGCTAGAGAGAATAAAGAGCGTCTTAAAAAAGAAGCAGAGGAGTTTGGAAAAATATCTGAGGAGAACGAAATGGCAAATATAAAAAATTACACACTTAGAAAAAGTTGTGGGTAAATATTGTAACAATTTATGGTTTAACAACAAAAAAAAAAATTGACATTAATTAATACGAGAGGTAGCCGTGTAACTTAGTATACGTGGGTACTCCCGATATAATAAAAGTATAATTCGTAATTTTAAACTTTACAACAAGACTTGATACACAATAAAGCATAGGTTTCATATAAGAAACAGTCTGAAAATCGGTCAAGCCCTACTTTCACATTCTTATTGTTATGGCACAGCATCCTATCATGTATGGAGCAGAAATAATATCAATAGCTTGAGCCTTTGCATTATATTTTACAGCAGAAATGTTGGAAATTGTTATATGATATCCGAAAAACTAAAAAGAATTCATCAAAACGACGGATCTAAAAATGGCTGAAATGTGCGTGATAATTTGAAAGATTTGGAAATTATCGTATATTATATTTTATTTCCCTTTCCGAAGCTTCTAAGTAAGCTACAGAGTTCAAAATTAGCTTACTTATGAAATCAGTTCTCTTTCAAATCCTAACGAAGACAGATTTTATAAAATGACAATTTTGCATGATATGGACAGGCGTATTCACAAGCTTAAACAACAAAAATTTAAATTTTGACTTTAAATGAATCAAGAAATAATATCAAATAATGCTAAGAAGAGTTAATTGTAGAAATTATAGAAATTATTAAAAATTATGTGGAGGTACCCTGGGTATTGACTTACGTAGGTGTCAACTTTAAATCCACTTTATATATGGATCAAGTTAATAAGATTGAGGTTTCTTCAGTTTTTAAGCTTTAAGCACACCTCAATCACGACGATTTAAAGTTTCGTGGCCATATCGTTACCATATCTTCATTATTAAAAAAATGCCAACATTTTATAGTCAAAAAAGGTACCCGAGTATGTATTGAAGGGTTAAAGAAATATAATGAATTTGCAGCCCTTATTGCAGCTCTAGAAAGTATGATCCAAGAAAAAAAATTGGGCCTCATTTTAAGTTGGTAATTTTTTCTTATAAAATGTTGTCTTTAATTGTTTCTAATTTCAGCCTGAAAAAGAAAAGGCATTATTGGCCGAATGCTAAAATTAAATATGACCTACATTTTTTGGTTTAATCAAATCTGTAAAATTTCAGTTTTAAAATATGACAACTGATAAGAATTTTATTTGTATTTTATAAGATTTTTGGAGCCAAATTTAGCAACACCATATTTTGATAGTCCTTTATTCTTTAATTTAATTTTTAATCTTACTAACTCTTTTCCTTGAGTATATGCCCTTGTAAATTGTTACATACTAATACTAACACATGAATATATTTATATGTAAGTGTGTTATAACTTGCATGTAGTCTATAAGGCAAACGTGTGCGTCCATCTATTGTTGTCTATTTGTTGTAAAGAAAGTGCTGGTACTACTAGTATTAGTAGTGGTTGCTGATTGTCCTAGCAAAAAAGAAAATCTTTTTAAACTAAACAATACATTATTTTCCCATTTGCTGATTTATGAGTTTTATTCAATGTTATGGACTTATATAATGTGAACAGTAAAATTCTATTTTTTTGCAGTTTATTTTTAAAAATGACGATATTCACTTTATATCTTATTGTATGACAAATATTTTAAATTATATAACAAAACATATTTTTATATCTCAAACATTTACTACCATTATCAGTTGTTTTTTATCCATTTGTCATATATGTATAGATGAATTTATTTTTTGGCATGTTTAGTTAGCTATGATATTTTATAGGAAACAAAATGTATAAAAATACATATCTATATATCTATACAAAACATATATACAAATAATACGGAACTCATTGAATTAACCTTAAATAGAAACTTAAGTTAGAAATGATGCTAAAAAGAATGCTATTTTTTGAAATAAGTCTTATTATGAAATATTTTTAAAGTACACTTATACTCGTATGTACACCAAATTTGTTTTAATTATAAACATTTTTACAATTGGTGATAACCGAAAAAAAGCTCTCTGACAGTATATATATTAAAGTTATGAGCTGCTGATGCTCTTCGGTGACACAATTATTATTCTTACCATACTAGGGTTAATTTTAAAACTAATATATATATATTGAAATATATTTGATTCTGTATCGGCAAAAGGTAACAAATAATGCTTTTTTCCCTCTATTTTTCAAAACTAAATAGGAAAATAACAACTAAAAAGAAATATACACATACAAGCTGTCATGTCTGTGTCTCCTTGTATCAACTCGTAGCATTTGTATGTACGTTTTAAAGTGTGTATGTGTATATGGTAGTATTAGTTAGTTATTGTTCAATATCTGTTAAATTGGAATATGTCCAACTTAACAACAAAAGTTACAATAACAACAACAGCAAAAATATATTTTGTGTTGTCCAGTTTATCTTTCAAGAAATATTAACAAAATTGCAACAATTTTAGCTATATCTATGACAACAACAATAACTTTCTGAAGAAAAAACTGAAAATATTGTGAACAAGTATATGGGTATTTATGAACCATAAATATGCCATAAAAACTTACAACATATAACAACAGAAAATATGGATAACGATAGATATTTAGAAGAAACTTTTTAATGCTTGTATTCAAAAGTGCATTAAAACTTTAATTTGAAAGTTAAATATTTTATACATAAATTATCAAAATATACTAATTATTATTTGCGGAAATATTTTTGAGCAATTGTTTTCGATATTGAATAATAAAGGGTATATATTGGAAATAAAAAATAGGGGTGTTTGAGGTGCCAAAAAATTGAATTGGAAACAGCTTATATTATAAATTTTGCACTGAAGCGCCTCAAGCCTTCAAAGAATATTAAATTCACATACATAATTCGGTATCAAATGTAGATGCTTAGATGCTTTTAAAAATCAGATAAAAATTAAACAGATGTCGGTCATGTATGTAGGTTTATCTACATATTTAAAAAATATATATTTTTTTTTATCAAGACTGATATATTTCGCTTGTTACTAAAATAAATATTTAATTAGATGTTATTTTGTACATCTCTTTCTTTATTTCTAATTAATAAAAATTTGCTTAATTTAAAATAATTTAATTATTATTTTGTCGAATTTGAAAACAAAACGCTATTGTTATTAAATTGAAAAACTTTTTGTAACTTAAAACGTCTGGTATTAAAGTATCCATTTCCGTTACAACACCATTACAAAAATAGAAAAATAAAATTATTATAAAATTAAACATATGATGGCAATAAATTCAATAAAAAAAAAATAATAATTTGCATATAAAATAGAAATTTGTACATTAGGGTTATAACACTTTTGCATGATACTGATAAACATTGGTTTATTACTTATTAATAAACTGGATTCATATAATAGGTAGTTATAAGAGACTATATCATTTATGATTATAAATTAACTGATAACTCCATATTATAAATTTAGTCTTTTTCTTTTGTATTTAAATGAAACCCTATACATCTGATTTAAGTGTTAAATGTAGTAATACTTCGTGCCAGTTTTTCATTTTATTTCTCATTTTTGAAGGACTTTAAAGTTTTAAGGATATACATTTATAAAAAATTAATTTAATTATTTCTACACCATATCTTTTTAGCAATATGGATATCAAATGAAGGGAACAATACGTATAAGCCAAAATAGATTTTCACTTCCATTTCTTTTTCTTTTATATCCTTGACAAATTTTAATAAATTTTAATCTAAAAATTATATTAAAGACATTTACTCTATTACATACTTAAGTTTTATTCCTGTAGTTCCTTTAGTTAAATATTATTGAGAGTAAATGAGCATTAATATACAAAAACATTTCTATTTAGGTAAATTTTATGTGTCGATAAAGAAGTTAATTTTATAGAAATACTCGATGTTAGTTTTTTCACTTAAAATATATATAATAAATATATATTAAAATTACATTCTGAACCTTTCTGATCTTTTCTGATCTTATCCCTACCCAAAAGGACTTTTAATTTTCACGGAAAATACTCACTTCTCAAATTAAATTGTACCTACTAAGTAATTAAATTCCTATCAGTTTTTATTTATGACACGATTTTCTCTTAAAATACATATGTACGTTTTTAAAATTTTCACACCAAGTTTACATGGACTGAAAAAAAATCCAGACGACCAGCTAGACAAGAAGACGGATATCTTTACATCGTTATAAATATCTATAAAATGCACCTAAAAACTTGTTCGATATAACCCTATTTTCTAGGATTATTATAGTATTATTTAGTTTAAACTAATTTATGAAATTTATAATTTCTTTCGAATTGTAATATTATTTTTTAGATCGAGTAACATTATAAAATGAAAAACTGAGAATCCAGATTCTCATATATATATTAACTTTTTAAAATGCAACAATTTATTTTAGCTATATTTATAAATTCCATTAATTATTCAATAAATTAAATTTTATTTGAGAAATTTTTTATGTTAAAATGTTTATTTTACTTTTTTTTTTGGAATAAAGTAACACAGCTATACAAATAAAATTTAAGCGTGTTATAGAGCATATATTTCTTTAATAAATATTTGTTGCATTTTTACAAGGATATGAAAGGATGCAATTTGGAACGGACATTTTTTCAACAAATTTTGTCCTGACGAATGAAAAATTCTTTTAGCTTTTACAGATTGTTCTCTTTTATTTGATACCCATGTTGCTAAAACACTCTCACTAATATTTAATTAAAAGAGCTACAGGAATAAAATTAAAGAAATATATAAATTTAATTTTTTAAATTTTTACATGCTTAAAACTTTGAAGTCCTTTGTCAAAAGTATTGTAGAATTGCCGGTTAACTTGTGGAAATTTAATCCAAATTGTATGAAGTAAAATTTCATTAAATTTAAATCGCTAAAATAAATTAATAAAATTGATTAATTCATGTGAATATCTTATGGCGCTTTCTTTTCTAGCAAAAATGTTGTCTTTCCACCTCTTTTGTGTACATGCTGTAGTTTAATTTTACTTTTAATATTTCGTAGTTTAAAATTAATGTTTCACCAAATTATTAAAATTTCACAAAATCTTTATATTTCACCAAAAGATACGAAAATTTAATAAAAATCCAAAATTTCATCAAAAATTAATCACTTCATTAAAACCAGATTGCCGAAAATTTATCAAAATTTTAAAATTTCACCAAAAATTCGAAATTTTAACAAAAACTCAAAATTTCACCAAAAATTCAAAATTTCACCAAAAAATTTTAAATTTTTCAAATTTACCCTTCGATTAACAATACAATTATAGAATGCAACGCTATGTGATGTGATTTTTGTTCGCAGATATTTTGCTTGTAGCGAGACCCGATGTAACAGTACTATTGTCTTTTTATTATTTGTGGCCATAAACTCTTAATGCAAATAATTTTTTCGAATATTTTTTTTGTACGTAAGGAAAATTATTAAACGTTTAGTAAAAACAGTTGTAAATTTGAGTTTGGAAAAAATGTAACTCTAAACAAATCAACCCGATTTTTTTAAATATTGTTAAAAATCGTTATTTGAAAAGGTTGGAAACAAATATACAAAATCTACATATTTACTATTTTGGAAATTTTTCCATAAGGATAGATATTTTTGGAATTATTATTTATTTTTTTATTAGTTTTAAATCTTACAAAAAATCTCTATGAGAATGCGATCAAATATTCATGATATTTCGGCTTATCTTAATAATTAATAATTGTATAAGAGCTTCGGACCGAAATAAGGCGACCAATTTCGATCGTTATTGTGATGGAATCAAGAGCCAAATATAATTTTTTCGCAATGATACGACATTACTTAAAGCCAGATAACACAATAATGTTCAAATATCCCTTAATTTTGGTTCTGGAACTAATTCTAACACAGGGAAAGATATGTAGGAATTATACCCATTTTGACACTCTTCCTATATCAAATATTTAAAACTTTATCCTTCGTGATTATTGGACTGTTGCACTTTCCTACTATTGGAAATTAATAATATATAGGAAATATGTCTATTTTGATGGTCTAAATTCGAAATATATATGCGTTTAGAATCAACTTAATTCTTAAATTCTCTTAATAGTAACTCATTTCCATTAAACAGTATTGGAATAAAATGAAAAATGATTTTTTTAAAGTTGTATTTTTTGTTCGCATTAATTTAAAACTTTTTTAATAACTATTCCTATGTGTAATAAATTGGAACAAATTAACATACAATAGTTGGCTAAGATTACAAAGAGTAGAATCACAACAGAATTGGCTAACTTAATAATGTTTTAGCCTTAATCAATACGATCAAAAGTCATGCAGCCTAGCGTTGAATTTTTTTGCTCACAACTGTATTATATTGTAATCATAAATATGGTACAATTTTATGGTGTTATGGTAGTCTTAAATAAATGTTACAAAATAACATGGTCTTTTGTCAGAAAAGGAAATGCTTTTAAAGTTTTCGTGTTTTGAAATTTGGACAAACAAATTTTTTACAAAACTTTTATTTTTATGACTTATTTTTTTTATTATTAAAAAGGATTAAAATTTGGTTGTAACCCTAATGCACATGATTGGAAAAACATTGATAATGTAAGTTTTTCAATATATTATTATTCAAAGAGCTTATACAATTTTGAATAAAAAAACTAATTCGTATTACCGAAAAAATATATTAATAATTCATTTTCATTAAAATGTAAATTTATTCAAATGAATATAAAGACTGCGCACGAAAAAATCCGTTCAGGTTTTAAGGCTTATAAATTTAAATATTCGTGAAGAAGTTTATTCCCGTTAACTTGCTTACATTTGTGATTATTCTAGGCTATGTTGTAATAGCATATTTAGTTTTGCTTAAACTGAAAAATACTTTGAAGCACATAACTAAACTTTTTTATCGAAATATATGTCGAACATATAAAACAATGCTAGAAACGCAGGTGATACGGAAAATACAGTTTTTTGAGTAAAAAAATATACAAAGAGTTCATAATCTCCGAAAATAATCTTTATAACCGAAGAAAAAGTTGACGTACAGAATTCTAGAAAAAATGTAAAGGCAGAGGACGAAAATTATTGAATTTTTTTTCCAAAAATATGAATATTTTAAACAGTATAATAATAAAAAGTATATACCGGCGGACCGCAGATGTATGGGAAATGTATCAGGTAAATATCATATATAAATAAAAACAGAATCAAAATTGTTGAATAAACTTTTGGTCTGGTGATACATTTGTACATTGAAGAGCTTCACTAAAAAAAAGTTGCCAATGTATATGTATTTCTTTCAATATCAATATCAACATTTTCGCTAAAAGAAAATTAACTTCAAATTAAATTCAAATAATAGGCGCATACTAAGGCCTGCAATATTCATTTAAATAATTGGTGATACTTAATTTTTTAACTAATTATTTATCTGACATAAAAATTAGATTAAACAATTATGGACCGGAAATCCCAAAATATTACTAGTGCTGGTAGCACAGGGTTAAATGAATACATATATCAACAGTATTGAATTAGACCTTTCCAATGATGCCCTAAAATATAAATTACATAGGAAAATGTCCAAAATATTCAAACTTTAATAAAATAGTATTTAAAATAAAATCATAGAAAATTTTACTAAAACTTTAATTTCGTGAGAATAAAAACTATTTTTAAACCTGTTTTTTATTTTATTTGTTGTACTCTTTTTTTTGACAAAAAGTTAAAAATTATATACACTGTTGATCGAAAACCATATTTTTAGAAGGTACTTTAAAAATGGTCCAACTCATAGGAATGAAATAATTAAACTGAAATAATTTGGGGATTAGTTTAAAACATATAAATTATTTGCAACATTTTTTGTCTCCACACAAATCAATGCACTTTATTATATACGTGGTTAAAAAATAACTTCATTCATAACAAATAACATTTTTAACATTTAAATGTACGCAAAAGAGTGCCGTCATAAAAGATTCCTTCCTATTATTAGAAAATAAAACGAATTATAATTCTTATGGCCTGATCTCCCATCTTATCATTACAACAAAAAAAAGTAGCTGAGCGGTATCAAATAAATGGTACTGCTATGTATCAAAGGAGACCAATCCACTACACTGTCCAGAACTGTGTCCATTTTAAATGTATTGGGCTACAGTAAATATATATTTATATATATATATATATATATATATATATATTATATATATATATATATATATATATATATATATATATATTATATATATATTTATATATATATATATATATATATATATATATATATATATACAGACAACTTAAAGCTGACTAAAAAATAAAATAGAGTTCCTAGAAGAAAGTAAACGAAAATATAATAAAGCTTATAATAAGGATAGTATTTCAGAACATATTAAATATTTTATTAAAAGCGAATAAAAAAGTGAATCTTTCTTTTAAATTTGAAACTTAAATATAACAAGCTTAAATAAACTCAAAATTTCATAGAGATTGATCCATTAGTTTCATCATGCATGCACTAAATTATTCATGCGCAGTCCTTAATTCAAACTAAACAAAAAACTAATGTGTAATAAAAAATATGTGTTGAAACAATTTTCCTACAGCTATTTATTATAATAATTTTGTAATATACGTATGTATATTTTTTGTAATATTTTAAGTAAATTTAACCAAATGATTTTGACTTTTGAATACAGTAAAAGTATATTAAATGTCTTCTTACAATTTTAAGCAATTTTTTTTTCAACTTTTTGCAAATATTTATAGAAAAACTAGTGTTTTTAGTATGAAATTCTATGTTTTTCTGTATGTGCGCATATGTTTGGTTGAGTGTAACCATGCAATTTCAATTTGTAGTTTTTATTAAAAATTTTCTAACAAGTTGTATTCAGTTTTTTTTTTTTTTTTTTGTAAACATTTTCTGTTGTAGTTTTTAATTTTTTTCATGTTATTGTTGTTTTTTTTTATTTTCTCATATATATATTTTTTTTTGCAGAAATTTTCCATCTTTTATGTTTGTAACACAATAACAGTGACAGGTGAAAAAGTAATGTAAAGTCAAGAAGATTACGAAAAACAACAACAAAAGCAAAAAATGTTTTGTGTACATCATCAGTTACATTTATGCATACATCATTTATGCACATTTATATGTATATGTATAAATGTTTGAATGCATTAGTGTTGGTGTATGGTGGTGCGTACGTTTGCTTTTCAATTCAATTGGGAGTTACTCCATCAAGGTTTTTTTTTTTGTTACATTTGTGGTTGTGTTGCATGTCATATGTTTATGTACAATTTTATATTTTCTTACTGTAGTTGTACAATATTTTGCTGTTTGCGTATCTCTTATAGCTCTTATTACTAACCATTGGTTAGTTTCTTTCCTTTAATTTTTTCGGTTTTATTTCTTCTTTTGCTCTTTTTATTTTTTTTGCATAAACATGAGATGTGTTCTGTATGATGAAAGATAAAATAATATACAAGAAAACACTATAGAGCAGAATACAATATAATACTTGCATGTCGATGTGAATGACATGGCATAAGGGTGAAATGTATTAACAAAATACAAATAAAAACAATTCCACTAAATTAACATCTAGAGAGAGAAAACATAAAAAGTAAAGTTGACCTCAGATATGCAAGAATGCTAACTTCAATTACATGGATGCCAAAATTTGAAGGGAAATTTTAATTTAATACTATACAAAATTGAAAGTCAAAATTCAATAATTTTTTCATGTACAAAATATAGAAAAAAAAAATTCAAAAGGGTACAGCAATTCTATTGCGATTTTAATAAGGGTATAGATGAAAATTTTTTACAAAATTGCATTGGTATAAGAAAACATTTGTTACATACAAGTAATACAAAAACGATAGGAGTTTAGATTAAATAATGTTTTAAATAAAATCTAAGAAAAATAAATTTTTGTTGGCCTTAGAAAACAATTGTTTTTCTAATGAAATTTTGTTCAGATATATAAATAAGTAACAAATATTAGCATAGCCAAATAATATTCTTCTACTTTATTTTGTTACACAATTTTTGTTTGCTTTTAAAATAAACAAGTCGAAAGATCAATGAACAAATATGTAACTACAAACTGGAAATTAATTTTAAATTTGTTATTATATTAAATTTAAAATTAATATGGACAAAAATACAAAAATTTTAAAATAAATGAAACTCAGTTAATGTTATAATAATTTTAAACATCGTTTTGTTTTTGGAAAAACAGCTAACGCCATTATATTAGTAACACTATAAGTAATCAAATTGAAAAGTTTTGTGGTCCATGTCTTTATTGTTATTAGAAACGGTTTTTTTTACATTTTCGACTTTTTCTCCACAAGTTAAAATTTTTTGATGTTAGAGTTTTACAAGAGAACTGAACAGCGGGCATATAGGAACAATATCACTTTATATCTTATGATCCTAACACTATTCTATGTCGAACTTTTAAACCAAAATTTGATCTGCTTTGATATCTTTATATTTTTTGGTCACTGACTGTGCGCTCCTCCATGAAGATGCGATTTGATGTGATATATTTATAAACAGCATACTTTTGCTTCGTTTAAGATATACTAAGAGACCCAACGTGATATGAGCACATTGATAGAACTTTGAGCGAACAAAATGCAATAATTTAGCGCATAAAATTCCTTGAGATGAATTACTTTCGTGAGGGGGTCCAAAAGCTGTTGCGGTTTAAAACAGAAAATTTTAAAAATTTCTAAAAATTTCAAACTTCACTTGTAAAATTTTACAATATTATCATTACTAGTTGAGTTACATGGCTTTTTTTAAATAAGTTTTGCACAATACAAGATACACATTAAAAATATATACATTTTTGCCATATCAATTTCGTTGGGTCACAAACCCAGTATTTTGGGAATAAGTAGAATATTGAAAAATCGTAATATGAAAATATGATTACAAATGTGAAATAAAATTTTAAGAATTCAAAATGGTATATTCAATATGAAGAATACTAGGTTTAAATTATTTAAACTTATTTGGTATAGATACTAATTCTCAATAGATATGTAAATTGAAAATGGTTAATTAAATATGGCAAAAAATAATTGTTAATTACATTTAAATAATAAATGATTTTTTAAAATATTTTAATAATTATGAGGGTTAAAATTTGCTGATTAAAAATCTGTTTTATTTCAATAATGATAAAGTAACATTAAAATTCAGAATCATTTTCAGCGTCGATTTATCCATCCATATAGTAAGATGATTAGACGGCTGGCACATTTTTGAAGATTTGTTAATGAAATTTTCCACAAACAAACTTATTCCAATTGATTATTACTTTTCCATATTTCCTCCTAGCTCCTATAAATATATTAAATATATCACTATTTATCTGAAATTATATTATATTAAGGTCAAACTTCAAAAAAAACTTTTCAATTATAATTATAATAAAATAAACTATATTTAATAATTTTTTGTCGATGTTTAAAATCAACTGCAACTAAAAGCATTAACTTTTAAAGCAATATTTATTTATTTAAAGAGAGAAGAACAAAAAATTTTTTTTTGTTTTTGAGCTTCTATACGAGGAGAACTATCAAAATCACAAAAAAAAAAAATAGTTTTTTAGATTTTACGTATTTAGACTTAATTTTATTGAAGCCACGACCATCATCAGCACTCTTCAGCGTCCACCCTTCTGTTTGTTTCTATTTTTAGAAATCCTTAACAGGGGAGTCAATTAACACTTTTACACCGTGCAACACATTTGTTGATTACTGCTAACAAAGCGGCTGAAAAATAACAATTATACATTGCTTCATCTACTACATAACTGCACGCAGAGAAAAAATATAGTTGTAGTAACAATAAACTAAAAGCAACATATTATGATAGGAACATATGATTATAGCGGAAAATAGTAAGTAATAATTATTATGATTCCACTTTGTCATATTGTATTGTATAGTTTTACATATAATAGAACAATCTTATTATATTATTATACCACATTGTCATATTATGATTCCATTTTATCATATATTAATAAAAATTATTATTATTACTATAATAATAATAATTATTATTATTATATAATTTTTATTGAAAAACAAACAAGTATTGAAGTTTCCCACTAAATTTGTTAAAAGGATAAGTATTACATTTATTTGTAACATTTTATTGTTATAGGAATAATAATATTAATATGATTTAAAAACAAAATTTTGTCAAAATTTTGTTATAATTTTGTTTCTGGTAAAAATATTTAAAAATATATAATTTTGGCAGTCAATCATATTTAAATTCTTATTGCGTGTAAACATTAAATGATAAAATTGAATCAAAATCATTATTATCATGAACACAGAGTTATTGAAGTTAAATAAAATTAACAATTAGAACATAATATTGTTGTAGTGATAATGCTGTAACCATATTTTTTTTATACGAGAGGTAACGTTAAGCATATAAACAATAATAATTGAAGAAGGAGAATACAAAATAGTTGCAAAAATCTGTATCGTAAACAATTCGTCTTACTTGATAACACATAGGGAAAATAAGTCACAGATTCCATTTCCCGAAAAGTTGTAAGTTAAATAGATGATGTTTACAGAGAACACCACGGGGGGACGCTGAAAAGTGCGTGGCCGACTAGAAAATGCATTCCATTATGCCGAGTGCCCAATAAAAACTTTTCCAATATATTCTTCTACAATTTTCAATGAACTTAAGCCTAAATACAAAAATTCTAAAAAAAAAACTATAAAACAAATATATATATTCTTGCACAAACTAACTGAAAGTGTCTATTATCTAAAAAGAAAGTTGTTTATTTTACTTGAAATACTCTATTGGCCACAAATTTAGCTGCTTTCGATGCCCAACGTACATATATTCAATTTTGTTAATTAAATTAATTTAAATATTTCAAATTTTTCTTCTTATATTTCTCATATTTTACGAACTTAATTTTTGCAAAAAATAATTTGATTTCTTTTATTAAATATATAGACGCGAATAGCGGCAACAGCTGCTGAATGCTAAAAGAATTCCAAAAAAATATAAATTTTTTATTAAAACGACACTTATTAATTCAATATTTTTTTTCTAACTTCAGCGCAATTTAGTTTTGCTTTTTTTCTTATTGTCAATATTTCTTGTTTCTGTAGTAAAAAAAAAGACTGAAAGGAAGGTAAAAGCTAAAAAGTATTATATATATTTATGGATTTATTTATAAAATAAAATTGAAAAATAGCCAATGATTTTATTAATACAAAAAGCAACATGGCATTTGTGGGTTAATTTGAATTTTTGTTTAGTATTAAAAAGGAGATAGAGGAAATATGATTGTATAAAAGAAATATGAAAAATGCTTAATAGTATTTTTTGTAAAAAAAAAAAAAATTCATAAACTTTCAATTTAAAATGTATAAATTTTATAGATATATTTAGTTAGATATTGAAATATTTTTTATATAATATATATATATATATATTTGTTTATAAATAAATGTTTAACTTACCAGGAAGCCAACATAAGAAGACTAATATTGGTATAATGCTGTATGCTAACAAATGTTGTGGACATTTTTTTATTCTAAAGCTTCCTCGACCACCATCTCCTCCTCTTCTTCGTTTATAGAGTGGTAAATGATGTTGCTGTTTTTGTTGTTGTTGTATGTGAGGTGTAGCAGAGGTTGTCGAAGAAGTCATATTGAAATTGTCGATGTTGTGCTTGTGTATTGTAAGAGGAAATAAAATAAAAAAAAAAAAAAAAAAATAACGAAAGAAATAATTCAAAAAATATAATAAAAAAAGTAAGAGAAACAAACGGAAGTGGCAGTAGTTGTTAAGGGGTATTTATAACTGTAAATGTTTGTTGGGTTTAGGTAGTTTGGCTTCCTTTTTAGTGTTCTTTTCAATCGTCCGTATAGTCCAATGGTTGTTAGTATGTTTTGACTACAATTTTTTATTTTTTTTTTATATTTTACAATTTCCGTTTCCGTTTAAAATCGTTTTATACGTATGTTCTATGTTATTTTTCTTTGGCTTACTTATTTTATGGCTTTTTATTTAGATTTATTTAAACCAAATTGTCAATTGAATTGTCTGTCTGTTTTTATACATTCATAAAGTAAATATTATTGTTGTTCTTTTTCTCCTTTTACTGTTCAGCAATATTGTAAAATTGTAAAATTTGTACTTTTCCCCTTAGAAGTATAAATCTGAAAGATACCAAGAAGAAAAATAAATTTTAAATTATTTTTTAAATAAAATTTTATTATTTTTAAATATGCTTATGAAATATTAACATTTATTCTTTTATGCATCTAAGAGGAATGTAAATAAATATAAATGAGTATTCATTTCTTTATTGCTTTCACCTTAATTTGCATTTAGTTTTAGCTGCTTGTTTTTTTGGGGTTTTAATTCATGTCAATTTAATGTCTGCTTAAATGCCATTTAAACTTTTGTTGTTGCTCTTTGTAGTTAGTTTTTTTATTGTTCTTGCCCTTCATTATTTTTTATTTGAAAGTATTATTTTGTAGTGTTTATTTGTCAAAGTCTTTTATGTTGTATAGTTACATTTTTTTCTCATTTCATTCATTTTCATTTGTTTTTATTTTCAATTGTATGTGTGATTCCAATCTTTTGTTGTTTTGTTTTATTATACAATTCTTTTTATTTGTTTTTTGTTTATTTTCTTTCTATTTTGTTGCTTTATAGAATGTATTTTGAATGGTTTTTTGTTATTGCATTTTTAATTACTTTAATGAAAGTTTTAATTGCATAATAGTATCAACACACTAACTCTCATACAAACACATTTACACAAATTCCAAATCCGTAATGAGTTTTACTGTCATGGTTTGTATACTTCCTTCTTTTTTTGCTGCAATTGTTCCTGCTTTATTGTATTTTTTTGTGTGTATGAGGGTACGTATGCGTGTATTGCATACAAAGTTAATAGAAGTGTATGTGTGTGTATGTGAATATTCATTTGTAAATGTAGTTGCATTTGTTATGGTTGGTTTACCACTTTGTTGTAGTTATAATTGTTTTTTTTCTGTTGTTGTTAATGTACTACTATTAGAAGCTTTATTTAGTCAAAGTATTATTTTATTACAGTTGTTAACTTCTCTACGAAAAACAGAAAAAACATAAGAGATGTTTGTATACATATATTGTAATAAATTAATTTCTAGTTAAAATGTTGTTAAGCACATTTTAACACTTTGTTGAAAATTTTAAAAAATTGTTGATAATTCTTTTGTTCTGTACAATATAAAAGGATGATCGTTTTCTATAAATAGTATGAAAATTTTAGTGCTAAATAATTCCAGATTATATTATATGGATGACCTAATGTGTATTTTTTAAACTATAATTTTATATAATTTTATATAATTTTTAATTTGCTTTTAAATGTTTTCATGGCTGAAGAATAACAGTGTAAATTATTTGCGTTGAGTAATATTAATATTACATTAATCACTCACATGTTACCGGATCCTTAATGCAATAATAGACATTTATTTTTATACATTTTTAATAACCAAAATTTAGCAATATATCATTTTTTAGTACTTTAAAAATATATACTGAAAAAAATATAACTGAATTTATATCAGTCGGAAAAATATTTTATTAAAATAAATGTATTATACTACAATCTACAATCTCATAACATAAAAATCCACATCATTAACAGTCAATCAATATGTTCGTAGGCCCATCTCTGACTTTTAATTAGTATTTTTGGCAATCATTTATTAATTGCTTTAGTCAAAGTTACATTATTTATTTTTCAAAAGCAAAAAAAAAAAAAGTGATAAAGACGTGATATACCTATACGTGAATTTAAAATTTCATAAAGTTTCTTTTTCTTTAATCAATTTGATTAAATTTATAAAACCACAAAATTAAACAATTTTACTTGTAATAAAATCGGTGATAAAAAGATTTCTTTTTATCTGAAATTAAGAAACTCCAGGAGAAACCCTTTTCTTTTCTACCAGACTATTCGTTCACGAATTTATATAAGAGGCAAGCGGATATGTCTTCTACTTCAATAGCCTATTGCTATCAGTTACATAAGGCTATTCAACAAAGTAGAATAAATCACGTGTTACACGTGTCCCTTACCGCTTGAACCTATGTATTTTAAATCATTAAAATCTATACCAGCTACAATATCAGAATGTCCAAATATAAGCCAAAACAACTAGAAATCATTACCTTACAACTACATTCATCATTTTTCCAATTATCAGATTGTGACCAGTAAAAGTGCTAAACTAAAAATTATATCTCACTCAACTAATAATGATATAATATATTATTCTAACACTTATCTAACAATGTTCTAAAACTTAATTAATTTAAAATTTTTCTAAAAAATTTATAAGTAATCTAAATAATCAACAACTTTTCGGAAAATTTTCTAAAACCTTAAATAACTATTTTTTTTATGAAAAAATATTCCCTAACTTTTTGCAAACCATATTTTTAATAATCTATAAAATAGTTATAATGAAAACCTAACAACTATAGTTCTAATTAAACTGAATAATTTATTTTTATTTCTTTTTTTTAAATTATACCTACGTATATGCTATTAAAAACACATTTAATTTCCTAATACTAAATTTAATTTCCGCATAAAAATGTCTTCATAAAAAAACTCCCTAATATAATTAACTTACTATACTTTAGTTTCATAAATAATCTTAATTATTAAAATCACCATAACAAAATTAAGAGAAAACAAATATAACATTTTAAAATATTTCTAACGATAAAAACTAAAACCTGTACTAAATAATTGATTACTGCTGTACTGCTCATCAACATGTTGTAGGCCTTCAAGCAGCGTTGGAGTTCGATATTTTATTTATTATTTTATTATACTTCTTCTTTAAATATTATTTTCTCTTAAACTTGTATCGTATGAATTGATCACAAAGAAATCTTATCGCATGCTATATATTTTCTTTTGTCTTTGAATTATCACCGTAAATGAAAATAATTTCTTTGTAATTAGAATTTACATGCAGACATACATATATTATTATTATTTGATATTTTTTTTTTAATTTTTTTTTGCGTTTGATTTTACACATTACTTTTGTTTTTTTATTAAGTTTTTTGTTTTTGATTCTTAAGATAAATATTCCTTATTTTTTTATTATTAATTATTCTCCGATTATAATTAACCCTAGAATGTTAATGTGAATTTTTTTTATACTATCTTATCATATTATCAATCAAGAAAAATCTTAGATATGTTTATAAAATTTAAATGAATTTGTCTGCAATAAATAAGAAATTAAATTAAATATGGTTTAGAGTAATATTTTCATGTAGAACTTCCAGATCCTAAGGAAAGGGAAAGTGTGTATTAGGAGTTTTCCATTAAATTTTCTTCTGGCCTTGAAGGAAAACCATACGATTGTAGAGAGGCCTAGAACCTTAACATCGTTGGTTCCATAAGGTCAAAGCGTGGAAAAATACCTTTTTGTGTTTGCTAATTTCTAGGGCATATAAGACATACATGATTTTTTTTTTGTAAATTTGTAAGACATTAGGTCAAATAGGAGACAAGATCCTCGCCCACACTCCGAACTAGCTAGCTCAGCAAGCATGTATGCAACGTTTCATATTTTGACCAATGGGGTATTCAAAAAGGTAAAGGAATATAGTATATAGAAATATATGAATTCAATACCAAACTTAGACGATTGGCGTTTCCTTCGGTTTCGGTTTTTTTTAACAGCACTACCCCACTTAAAAGTTAGAAGGTCATCCGACTACAAATAAATCTTACATATTACAAACAGTCATATGATATATTTTAAACTTGCTCCCCATTTTCACCTATTTTTTTAATTACTGAAAAATTTTATTTTTTTTATTAGAGTTCTTTATTAAACTATTATATAATCAGCGAACCATTGATAAGATTTAAATTAAAAATTTACGATTTGTATAAGTCACTTTAAATTATCGTTTAACTTTGGTATGTTTTTTTTTCTTTGCCACTATTAAATATCATTATATATAAAATATCTTTACATGTCATTACTTATTTCACTTGTTTCATACTCATAATATTTTTATATTGTATTTATTTCTTTTTTTATTCATTCGTTTATTTCTGCTTTTATTTATTTTTTATTAAATGTATCAGTAAAATTGCTTTTAAAAGATTAAAATACTTTGATAAGAGGTTCAACAAAAGACATTATTTTGCGATTTTCACATTTCGGTGTTGGGTGATGTACAGCTTCATTTTCTGGCTGGCACCGAGCATGAATACAGTTACAATCCCAAACGTAAAAAAAATAAAAAAAAATGAAAAAATAAAATCATTCTATAAACCACAAATGACTCTCAACATAATAGAAAGCAACAAAAAGCAAATTTTTTTTTTTTTTTTTTTTTAAAGAGCAAGATACATATATATATAACTGCCGGAATTGTTAAACGTTAAATAGCCAGGCAGCAGTACTTACAAAAAAAAAAAAAAAAAAAAAAAATCGTGGATAAAAGATCTGTATAAAAGTTGAAAACAACTAAAAAACGATGAAAATATTTCACATAAAAGAGGAAAAAAAGAATGTAATGTAGCAATCAATGAACCACAATTGTATCTGTGGCTAAATGTCTATAAGTTTGAACGTAAAAAAAGAAAAACAACCCAGAGAAGAAAAAAAAAATAGAAAATAAAATAAGCATTTACTATCGTTAGCTATTTATCTTTATATAAATGTACTCGTATATGAATAATGGATAATAAACCAAAATAAAGCCAACAAAAAAAAAATAGGTATAAAATTTTTAAAATGTTAATAGATAGGGAATAGAAATGGCACAGGAAATTATAAGGAATTTATGTACAGAAAATAAATGCGCAAAAAAATATATACGTGTATAGTTTTTAGCAAATTAGGAAAACGGCAAGAGAGATCCTAGTATTTATTTATTTGTTTATTTATTTTAAAATAATATAATTTAGGTTTATTCTTAAAATTTTGATAAAAAAAATTATCTGAAAATTTATTAAAATATCTTTAAAATATTGAATTATATTTTTGCTTTTTTTGAACATTTGACAACTCGATATTTCATTTAGTAATTAGAAAATAAACGAATTGGTTTTTTAATTGTTTTTAAGAAAAGCAGTTTTTCTTTTCAAGCCAAGTCATCGAAAAATTCTTATTTGAAACAAATGGCGAATGTACAGCTCATTTGAATCAAATATGTCAAACTTGTAATCTCAAATATTTGTAGTAAAATTTTAAGTTAGTTATTGGTAGAAATTTCTTTTGTTTTTATGTTTTTGGCAAAGTAAATAATTTTATTGCTATTGATTATAATAACCCAATGAGAAATTAAGAAAGCCTAATTTTGTTTATCTTGAAAAAAACAACTTTTTCTCTTATATTGGTCAAATAATATGTATCCGTGTTTTTTTTTTTTTTTGGAAAATGTTTGAACTAAAAATTTCTTAATGAAATCAATTTTAATCATATATATATTCGCCATTATTATCCTTGTCATTTTCAGAGTAGCGTGTAGCCTGGCATTGTCATGATGGAACACAGCACCCTTTTTGTTGGCAAATTATGTTCCCTCTTTCTTTATTGCGTGTAGCCTGGCATTGTCATGATGGAACACAGCACCCTTTCTGTTGGCAAATTATGTTCCCTCTTTCTTTATTGCTTTATTCAAACGGTCGAGTTGTGTATACTAGAATTCAGAATTGATCATTTCGCATGACAGCTTGAACGCCGGTCATGCTCCACCAGTTGAAAATTTTCCAAATGCATCTAACTTTTTCGAATGGAATCGACTAAACCAGTCATAGGTCCGGCGTTGGTAACTCACAGCATTTTCACCGTAAATTTTACAATACTTTCGGTATTTTTCTTTTTTTGTAGCATTTTCCTTCTTTTTGTAGTAAAAAAGTATAACATAGCGTACTTCTTCAGATTTTTCAATCATTATTAAGAACTGTCTTCACCAAAAGTGTAACCTGAAATGTCACCTTTCAAATACGAATTAGTGTTGGTGGTGCGATACGTGGGCACCAATCTCATCTAGTGACAAAAAATGCGGATACTTTTTGTATAACCTAATATATTGCTTAGAAAAACTCCAGAAGGGTCTTAAAAAATTTAGAATATTATATTACCAACGAAATTTGTTGGAAATAAAAGAAAGAAAAAACAAATTATGTTAATTTTTAATTAAAATTTATCTTTAAATATCTACAAAACAGTTTTTTTCCTCTGCATATTTGTAGACTAGCTTTAGGCTACTTTACGCATTTATGTTTCTATTTTAAAAATAATTTCCATAGGCAGTATTATAGTATACTATCTTAGTAATAAAATTCATAGTCTACATTTAGATATTTAGATTTTCATACAGTATTTATTGTATAATTTTCTTTTCTTGGCACTAAAAAAAAAATTAGCAAAACAATTTGCGGACTACTTATAAGCATTTTAGCTAACATTTCCTTTAAAATGTGCTACTTTTAATATAAAATGTATGTAGTCTATTTTTAGGCTACGTCTAGAAAAAATGTTCAACAATAAAATATATAGTCTAGTTTGAGGCTGTTATTATACGTAATTATTTTTTGTTTAACATTAATTTTATTTCTCGGGATTATTTAACTTTTGTGCTAAATAGGTGTCCCTTTGCAGTATATTTTCTTCCTTTCATTTCCTCTTCTACATTTCTTTGTGTTGTTTATACCAGTTTTGGCAACAATTTTTCTTTTAATTGCATTTGTATGCACTTAGTACCTTAAATTTGTCTACATTTTACTGAAAATTAATGTGTTTGTTGTCTTTGGAAGTTTCTGTTTTTTGCTTTAATGCCACTTTTAGACGTTGGTACATTTATATTTATTCGTTTGTTTTACTTCTTTTCGCAGTAGTGTAATGTAAGACTTAATGTAAATTTAAGCATACACTCTTTTCTCGTAATCAGGGAAGAAAATGTTCTGCTAATGTTCTACTATATTGTTGTGATTCATAGTTAAAGTTTTTTTTTTTTTTTGTTATAAAATACCCTAAGAGCGGGTTAACAAACTTTTATATTTCAATAAACAAGTTACTATGAAGAGGTATGTTTTTGGGTTATAATTAGAATTTATTTTTATTTATTTACGTCAGCATTTTGCAAACACGAATCAAACCATATACATATGAAAGTAGATGCATTTTGTGACTGTGTACTCAGATTTTTATTTCGTGTTCGATTATCCTTTTAAAAGAACTTTGAAATTTCAAAATTAATTTTTTTTTTGTGAATTATTATAAAATCTGTTAGTATGATTTAGAAATTCCAGCAAAATTTTTCGTTTTAATCCTTCGGGCACTTGTGATGTCAAAAATGGCCCTAAAATACTTTATTCTTAAATATCCTAGAGGTTTTCTAACACGTTATTCTGAAATTATATTAATTTTAAAAACAGCATAATAAAACTTTTGAATCCTACATTTTCTTCCTTTAGCTTAAACAGTTAAAATTTTATAAAATTTTAAAAATGTCCTGTCAGTGTTTACCTAAATTTCTTTTTCGAAATGTATGCTATAATTTTAAATATTATTTAATGATAACTGGTACAATCGTCTTTTTAGACTTAAAGTCGGATCTTATAGAAAATGGTTGAAATCGGCCCCTTACAAATGTTTCCAAGAAATATGCTTAAGTGACCAGAATTGCCTTGAATAAGCAAATATTTATATGAATGAGGTAGATAGGATTTTTTTCGATATTAGACATATTCGGCATTAGGCACACTATAAAATTTCAAGAGTATGTTTGCATAATTGGCCATAGTTTTCATATGAAGCCCTTTCCAGTAAATTATTTAAACTTGTATAAATACTATAAAAATCTTATTATCGACATAAAATATGGTATGATTATTTTTTATTTGAATACAAATCATGTTATCAAATTTCGCAAAAATCGGCCTTGGTCATGTAGCACCAATTCCAGAATGATACCTTAATATACATGAATTGAATATAAATAACTTAGTTTGTGATTTTATTGCAACATTTAAAATTTATATAGTTATAAACCGCACTACCGAATTTCGGTCCATAATTGAAAATATTTTCCATAGGATCCATATAAGATCCACTCCCAAAAATCACTTTAAGCACCTAAATTTCATATAAAGTAATTAATGAGTTTTATGTCAGTATATAAACTGCGGTAAGAAGTTTAACAGAGATTGGTCCAAATATGTTCACCCGAAAATCAGTTTAACGACCGTACATAATGGTGTAGGGTATTACATTGTCGCATTTGACTGACTAAACCCATTTTTCATCTTAATTATTCATAAAACAAAATTAAGTACAATATACAATTTGTAGCCTATTGAATTTAAAATTAAATATATAGAAATATTCAACTTATCGTCGCTTAAGCCTTCAAATACATTTCAAAGTCTAATAATATCTAAATAATGTTGTTATACTATACTTAAGAAATCTAAATACAATGGCTTCAAAAATTGCTACATTGGTTTTGCATGCTCGAAGTCTCTATAAATTGAAAACCTTATTTGTACTTTTGTACTTTGGTACTTGAAACTAAATATTAGTGTCTTTAACATATATTATTTCGGTAACTTTCAAGGAAATTAAAGGATTAAATATTCGAAAGACAATTTTTGCAACTTTTATTTTGATTATTTTAACAAAATGCCAAAATTCTTCTCTTTCATTTGATATCCACATCGCCCTATAATAGCAATTAGAAAGTAATATAATAAAAATAATAACCCCGTGCATCCCTAAAAATTTTAAAGTCCTTTAAAAGGAAAACCGAGCGCGAAATGAAAAACGGAATACTATATTAAGTCCATATTTACACATATATATGGAATTTATCATGTGTGAACAAAAAGTGTTTGATTTTTGTTGTACGGTGTAAAACACCGTACTGATTCCTTTTTTGATTTTTAAAATATCATGCTGAAGTCAAAATCTTAAAATTTCTATCAATAAATTGCTTTCTTTACAGATAATTTTTTTTGGGTATTATTGTCTCTAAGCTTTCCGCTTGTGTTGCTTGTGCTTCGTTTCTTTTTTTTTTCAATTATTATCGTAGTTAATACGGTCATCTAGTCCCTCGACATATTTTTGAAATTTGTTGGTTTTAAGGTAGAAAAAGGAACACTTACTTCGGCTTGCCCTTAAATTAAACCCTGACTCGTCCTTTTATTTGTTTGATGCTGTTGCTGCTAGTCACCATATTTACTGTTGCCAACACATATTAATGCAATTACATTTGCACACATTTACACAGAGTCATTGTTAATGCCAAACTTGGCAACTTATTGTTCACTAAAGATACTTTGTTTTTAGTTTTCGCTTTTGCCGTGCCGTGCTGTTTTTTTTACTTATTATTTTTTCGTTAGAAACTTTAAGCGCCAACAAACTTTTTGCGAGTGTAAATTTCTTTCAGCTAAAGGATTATATTGCTTGCCTGCAGTATAATGTACTAAATACCAACAACTACTACTGTTGCTACACATACACAATCTTATATCCTAACAGCCTTAGCCTGAAAGTGGAAGTAAAGTATAATATGGCATTTGCTGTGTGAGTGTGTGTTCATAAGTCTATATATGGCATTAGTTAGGGCGTATACATAGAAAGCATTTTTGTTGCTATTGTTTTGTTTTTGATTTTTCAATGCTGTTTTGTTTCTATATGACGACGGTGATGGTGATGGCGATGATGATGTTTTCCGTTTTTTCCAAATTCCCAAGTGCGTATTTTTTTTTTTGGATAAATGTTAAGTTAGCAAAAAGTGAGAAATGGGTGTAGACAAACTAACTAACACATAAAAAATATACATACATACATACATACATACATACATACATACATACATACATATATACATATGTCATACATACATACACACTATTTCGCTCATTTATTGCGATGCTTTTGATTGCATGCCATGTACGCATAATTATGTATATGCATGTGTTTGTGCAAGGATTGTATAGACATATAAACACACATACATGCAAGCGTATATACAAATGTCTACATTTTACTCTTACAAACTGTAATTAAATGCGGATTAATGTTTGTGCAAGAACATAATGAAGAAACAATAATAAGTAGAGACGAAGACAACGAATAAGGATACAACAAGCAAGGATACCAGTATAAGTACCAACAAAAATAACGCCAGCAATAGCTACAGCAATGTTGAAAAGCAAAACAAATTAAGACTTTAGCAGAAAAATAATTTTTAAGGAGACATTTAGTAGATAAAACTTGACAAAAAAAAGTAAATGAGAAGAAAAGACAGTTAAGAAATTTATGTGTTCGCATTAGTATAGGATGTATGTCTGTATATGTATGTGGTTTTTTATAAGCAAAGATTAATGAAAAAATCTGAAATAAAAAGTCAAGGAAATTATTAGAAATTACAAAAGGAAAAATTTGTATATATATACATACACATACACACAAACACACACACACACACTTATATATATATATATATATATATATGAACAAAAAATGAAAAATAATTTACTTATGTGTCTATCACTCTCTGTCAAAGATTTTTAATGTTAAATAATTTGTATATATAACTAATTTAAAGCTAAATAATTTTAAACAAATATGCATATGGTTCTTAAATTAGGCTTAAATTACAAAAACATTTTACTTCACCTATTTCTACATAAATATATTAAATTTCTACATGAATATGAATAAATTATTAGAGAAGACAAAAAGTTTGGTTTTGAAACTGAAAGCATTTGCAATCTACATCTGGTGACATATTAACTTCAAAGGTAATGTGAAATATTGATAAATATATCAATACTTACTTAAAAGTTTTAGCGTAATTTTTAATCTTCCTGAAACTGAATTAAATCATTTATAAGTTTTATGGTAATACTATTTTAAACAAACAGGTTACAGACCTGAACTTACAAGACTTGAAACTAATAGAATGAATGATTTGAACACCATAGGTTTCATTTTATAGTCATGATTGTTGTACAAAGTTTAAAAACGTGTTTAAAATTACTTAACTTTTTCCCATTCTTCTACACTTTTGTACACGCGCTTATACTTTTTGATCTCATTCGATCCCATATGAACTAATTGGACCTTATGGTTAAATTTTACATCTTCTTTGTTATAATGCAGACTTTGAACAGTCACATACAGGATAGTCGAATTGCGATTACAAAATTTTTTAATTTTAAAATTTTTTTGGTTCTTTGAGCGGGGTCTGTGCACCGTTCAATGGAATAAAAATTTTGAAACAGGGATTGATACTTGTTACAATTATGTGAAATTTGTGCTATATCCCGTTAATGCGTCCTAAATAGTCAACGCAGTAAATAGTCTTAAAATTTAGAAAACAAGAGCGAACAATTTGAATACCTATTAACGTGTATGTATGTGAAAATTTAATGGTGTAAACAAAATGTGTTGTATTAAAAATTATCGTGCTTTTTATTTTTTATAAAATAATATATTAATATTAAAAAATACAACGATTTTATAATAAACCTCATAATTGCCAAGAATGAAAATATTTTTTGACACACATAAAAAGAGAAAACATAATATTATTAACAATAATTAAAAATTAAACATCTGAAATTACGCTTGATTAACATCACTTAATTCTTTCATAAAGTTTTAATTGTCGAAAACATTTTCTTCACGTGAAAAATTTTCGATAATTTTTTTTCCAAGAATATTCAAACGAGAATCAGATTTTCTGTAAAGTATTGAAATATTTTTTTCATTTCATATTTTCATGAAAACAGAATAGACCCCCTGGTTCTACATGCATTTGAATCACTTTATGTTTATAAAAATGGACTTTAATGTGCCATCAAAAAGAAAATATTTTTTTAAAACCCAAAATCAAGAATTTTTCATTTTTGATATGTGTTTCGAAATGCATTTGCAATTTCAACGAGACAGAAAGACTATATGACACACACTACACCACTAATTTTTCTAATGTAAATGTATTGATACTAACATCTAGATGATTTTCTCATAAAATTCGGCAACGTTGTTTCTACTTACATAAAACTAACTTGTGTCGAATATTAACTTGATAGTAACATTTTATAGGATTTATGCAGGTTCAAGTGATTTTCGGAAGAGAAGTTTATGGGGGCTATGGTCAATTGTGGATCGATTTTCATAAAATTTGGTACAAAAATTGACACCTCCTTGTACCGTATTTCATTAAAATATTCTTATTTTTAAGGCATTTTTGAGGGTTTAAACTCTATTCTGGGTGGATATTTGTATGGGGGCTAGGTGAAATAATTGACCGATTACAACCAATTTCAATATCTTTAAAATTGCGAACGGTGGTTTGCGCACAATTACATGGACAGCCAGTCAGTCGTCAGCCAGCCAGATGGACGAACATCGTTAGTTCGATTTACAAAGTGATTCTAAGTCGAGTGGGTGTTGGATAACTTTTTCTAAGTGTTATAAGCATCAGTATAAACGCATAATAATCCAACCACCTATGGTGGTGTAGGGTATACAAATTTTTCTACGTTTCATACGAAATAATGCAAAACTTTGTTTCCACATGTAAAAAAATGGACAAAAATTTAAATTTTCAAATATATTCAATAATAACGAATAGCAAAGCTTAATATAATAACATGTGTATATATTTTAAATGCTGAAATCTCGCCATTTCAATTCTGGTTTCAAACTTAAAATTTGTTTAACAATAACTCGAGTCCAAATCTATTTTAAGCAACTTTGAATTTAGCACAGTTATGTTCTAATCTAACGGAACTAATCCATGTATCCACATCCAATAAGCTAATTACAAGCTTTAGAATAAAAAAATAAAAAATAACAAAAAAACATTATTCAGTATAAAGTCTACAAAATTCTATGTGGTAAAATTTTTGTCAGAAATGTAAAAATTAAATAATAATTTAAAAAAAGTTTTTATAAATAAAAGATGAAGTAATATCTTAAATATCTTAAAACGGTTCAATATTGTTTATAAGCTCTTACTAATATCAACGGAATCAAAAACTGTAATAGCTTAGAATCTTCAAAAATACTTAATTTAGGTCCAATAAAGATGAATATTAAGAAAATTTATGTTTTTGACATTATGTTTAGTAGCGGGCTACAAAACGTTATGCGTATAAACTGCTCCCGGTCACTAAAAAGTATATTTTCACTGTAACACCGTATCATAGTTCAAATATGATTAAAAATCACGTCGAAGCATTGAGTCATATAAAATATGTCCCGAATATATATGAGGATTTTTTGGGTGGTTTTTCATTACGCCATTTTGCTAACAGCCTTTCTATGATTTATTCATGATCAAAATGATCTAATGTAAAATCGCCTAAAATAAATATAGAAAAAATCGTCCAAATTAAAAATTGCCCAAAATTAAAAAATGGAAATTTTGCCAAAAAAATTTAAAAATGCTCCAATCTTTACGAAAATTCATACACGTCCAATGACATTTTCTGGCATAAAAGTTGAAACAATATATGATAAAATTTTTGGGAAAAATCAGCCATTATCGGAATGAATATGGTTCTAACTTCGGTATGATTCTGGTTTGGATTAAAATAGCGTCGTAGATGGCTTTCGGTCGGATGCAGAGTTTATCAACCCTGGCATATGAACCTTTACTTTAATTTCTCAAGCAAGTCGTAAAAATTAAAAAATATAAAAGCAGACAGTCACCCAGAACTTCAGAACTGCTTTATTTATTTAATAGCCACTGAAATTATAATTGCTTACAGGCTAGCATATATATATTATTCTTAAAGATATTTACAATAAAATGTTTTTCATAATCATTCAATATTATTATTACTATTAACTAAGTTAAAAATACTTCTCTTAATGCGGACTGGATTAACTGAGAAATCAATATATGGATAAAAACTATTGAATTGATTTTATTTTTAAAGGAATATAATTTCTAGTTAAAAGATTTGTGGTTACGAATTCGATCTTACGAAGGAGGAACTCAGAATTAATTAAACCGTTTACTAAATTAACTACAAATGTAATATTTATATATTTTCTCCTACTTTCAAGATTAGGGAGATCAGTAAACCGTAATCAACTTTCATATATGATAGTAAATTAATATTAGGATTTCAAGAAAGACTACAAAGATAAAATAAGAGAAATTGTTTCCGGACCGATTCAGTTTTCTTTATATGAACTTCGTATTGAGGATCCCAAACTACGGAAGCATATTCTAAGATGGGTCTTACGAGAAATTTGTATAATTGTTGGAGACGTAAAGATCATTAAACTCTCTTTATTAACGATTTGCGAAATGTAGAAATTAAAGAATAGTTTCAAACCAAGCAACATACCAAAATCAAGAAATCCTTAGACTAGAAGTTGATATTCATTTATTGTGTATCTACAGAGTACTGGACTTCTTCTATAGAACATCATGTGTTTAAATTCAGAATCTAATGGATTCATCATGCATTAATCATAAAGATTGTCAAGATCTGATTGGAGTAATAAGGAACACTGATAGGAATAGTTAAAGTTATGGAACAGCTTTACATCATCATCATATATTAATATTCTAGAATTCTTAATGCAAGCTGGTAAATAACTAACAAATATTGGGAATAATAAGGGGCCGAGATGACGACCTTACGGAATACCGGATAAAACAGGAATGGTTTTCGATGTACATTCTCTAAATAATACACATTGGTATCTGTTTTTAAGATATGTAGAAATCCATTTAAGGAAAACATGATAAAGTCCGAGTTAAATATTCATTTGCACAATAGGAGATCGTGATTTACTTTATCGAAAGCTTTACTGAAATCTGTATATTGTATATTGTGTCTATCTGTAAACTGGAAATGCAGTTATAACTGAGGTTGTGAACCCCAAAAGGTTAGTAGTAGTGGAACATCCTTTTCTAAATCCATGCTTAAATGGGGAAAGATATGACCCAAATTTGTACGGAAATTTTTTACATTATGTCGTTTGGCTGACAGCCATATTTGTTATAATAACTTTAAAATATAAAGGTTTTTTTCTGGCCGTATTTTAGAATCAGTTTGATTTCTTCCGACGTATATTGTCTTTAATATATTGAAGCAAAATATTATAAATAAATTCGTGAAATCTCTGAATAAAAAGAAATTTTTTAACTTACTTTTGGAAAGTATATTTTTTTTTTAAATTTCTTTAGCTGCCCAATACAATAGTAAAATGATAATTTAAATATTTGAATATATTTTTAACTGCAATAAAAAGCTTATAAACATTTCTACAAATATTGCTTTTTAACAATTCAAAAATTCTTTGATTTTTAATACAGATGTTACTTACCTAAAATGTTCTATATTAAGTAATATACCACAAAAACATCTATATACTCGTATACATTTACTTGTATTTTATAAATATCTCTTATATTTTAAAATATTTCAAACAATTTAAATGGAATTATCAATTTTTCTATCATCTGTAGTTTATAAATAATACAATATAAATCTTCTTCTTCGAGAGCCTTTGAAGAAAAATCTTATTGATTTAGCAATTTAAAAATATTATCTTAAACTAACCATAAAAATTCTATAATAATACACTTATACTAACACACACTTATAAATACCACAACATTATAAATATTATCGATAAAAACCCTGCCAACATTTTCTATCGAAATTTGAACTAAAGCGACACCTCATGTAGTTAACAACAGTCGAAGAGTCACCATTCGGGAGAAACGTGCCGCAGTTCTAATACTTTTTATATTACTAAATTCACTAATTAAAAACTAAGAATTTTTTATTCAACACTATAAAAGTCATATATTTACTGAGCGAAATTATGTCGTGCTTATCCTTTTTTGTACTGAAATGTAAACAGTCTCCTAAGTCAGTGTTTTTAGATCAAAATTCGACACTAACGTATTTTCTAATTGAAAATCTATGTACTTTCTTCTTTTGAACAACCAAAAGTATAAGAAAAGGCACTTTTTAATGGATGGGTGAAAAAAACTCACTTCAAAATGCTGGCAGGAAAGAATTACATAAAAACTTAAGTACTCATATTTATGAGTGTATGTGTGGAGATAGATATATACACACCATTAAATTTTATACATTATTTTAAAATATTTTTTTAACAGAAAGTAAACTTAAAAATAAAATATAAAAAAACCAAAACAAAACAAAAATAAAAAAAGTCTTAAGGCCCAAAAATTTTTATTTTTAAACAGACTATAGATAATTACATATATACACATGCACGTGAATCATATATATATAAATATATATATATATATATATATATATATATATATATACATGTATATATAAATTTTTAAAGATTTGAACACAACAGACTACCACAGTAGCAGCTAGCCACTAGAAAATTCATTGAACTAAATAAAAGCATAAGAACCACAAAAACACTAACAACAAGAGCATTTAAAAGAGTATATACTATATAATATTTTTACACACACACACAACTATAAGTACAATAATGGCTATTACTTATGTGTACTAAACATAGGCAAGCATACAATATAAGTAGTGTACATGTAAGTTTAAGTATAGATTAAGGTCCTAGAAGGCAACTGATTAAGGTTTTTGATGAAAGCAAAGGATTTTGTAAAAAAATAAATTGAATAGGGTTACAATATGAATTGATGTCCAATACAAAAGTGTGATCTCGTGTTAAAAAGTTTGTAAATTCTCTAATATCTTTTATTTGCTCTTTCTTTTCCGTTTATTTCAATACAGTATACTTAAAAGTTTCCAGGGCCAGAAGTGTACAAAATTCAGAAAAATGTAAACAGTAAACTATTATATTGAAAAATATTAATTAAAGTTTAAATATTAGCTAAATATAAATTATTTGCTTGAATAAATAAGAATTAAAGTAAAATATAGGAATATAACAAAGTATTGTCTTACACAGACTTTCTTGGGGAATTAATCCTAAAAGACTTTGACACATTTCTAACTACATACATATATTCTCAAACATATAAACATATTGTATATTTTTTTTGTGCATGAATGAAAAAAAAATATGTTGATATTTCTTTTAATGCATTTCAAATTATCACCAGACATTACTTAATGTAATTTGTTGACAAGTTAGATATTTATTTGTTTGAAAACATAAATTCTATTTATTTTGAATTAAAATGCTTTGAAATAAGTGTTCATTTATCCAATTCACAAAATATGTTATTTGAATTATTGTGTTATTTAAAACTTTTTTGAAAATTTAAAATAACGTAATAATATTGGGTAAACTTAAGTCTATTAATTCCGTTAAATATTATTTTGTTTAAAAATTTGTTGATTCTTACAAAAAATTTAATTTCTTATTTAAAAATTTTTTTACAAGATATTCCACAAAAATTCAAATTTTCAACGCAAATTCAATTTATTACAAAAACCCGATTATTTCCAAAAAAAAAATAAATAAATAAAAAATAAAATTCAACAAAAATTCGATTTTTCAATAAAAATCCGATTATTTAAAAAAAAAATCAAAATTTTTCACCAAAAAATTCAAATTTTCACCAAAAATCCAATTTTTTAATAAAACTCCGATTATTCACAAAAAATTTGATTTTTCAGTAGAAAATTGATTCTTTCTTGAAATCTGATTTTTCACTTAAAATTAATTTTTTCAACAAAAATTAAAAAAAAAAAATCGATTTATAACAAATAACAAGTGCAAAATATATAGTCGGCCATGCCCGACAATATGATATCCTTCACCATTGCGTTTGAGCCTCAAAACGATTTTCGAGTCTTTCAGAAATGGCCTTATATGTGACCTATGTCTAGTTATAAATTAATCCTTATGAATCCCTGGTACTATGATTTCTGCTTATATAAAACTTGTGTCAAATAATAACACTGTGCGACAAATGGTAGGGGTCAGTGATCGGGAAGGGTTCAAACTACCGCGGAAAGTTATATCGGTAAAAAAGAAGAGGCGTTTCGCTGGGTCTAGTCTAGGAATCGAGATATATCGATTTGAAGTTAGTAACTATCATATAGCGGAAATTGTGACCTTTGGTGGTCTTTTTTTGACATAACTCGAGAACTACCAGTCCGATTTAAAAAAAATAGGAATTAAAATTCCTTTAATCTGTTCATACAACGTTTCGCTACATAAGCAACAGTTTCGCAGTTATAAATAAACGTATGAAAAAAAAATATTTTTTGCCTAAAAAATTGATTTTTTTTATTTTTAATTCATAAAAAATCCAAAACGGTAAAAAAAAGTGTCAAGTCTTATTACTTTCACGTGAAGTCACATAACCTTTAAACAAAATGAGACATAGATCATGAAAATCGATGGACGCGTTTCGCTTTTATTCACAATTAAGTGAAGGTATGAATTTCAAAAATTTGCACGAGATATGCTCAAAATTTCTTGGAAAAAACATTGACGACTTTTTTTATGAAAAGTAATAAACAAAAGGTTATTTGATTTTTATGGTAGCGGTAACAAACTAAAAAACGATTATAAATGTGCGTGGACAATAAAAAGGAAAAAAGGAAAGTGTACTTTTTTAATTATTTGGGTTTTTTTCGTTGGCTACCTGCATGATTTTTTTACATAAATTGCACCCACATTTATGAGTGGTCATGTTTTAGAACGTTTCGAAAAATTTAAAACGCACACGAATCAGGTTTATAGCCACCCTTAAAAGATGCGCGAATTCATAAGTACCTCTCAGTAAAATATTGAAACTTACGTAGTATTTATAGGTGTTCACTGATCGATTTTTGTCATTCAACAAGTGTATCCGAACGCGTAAAGTATGGTTTTTTGAAAGTGACGGAAAAGTAATAAAAGTATAAAACCGAAATGAGTGCAAATTATCCAGAAAATATCAATTTATTTTGCTACGTTTGTGGCAAAAGAGCTTCTTCAAGAAATGCTGCATTACTCACTGAGCAAGTGGAGCGTGCTTTTAAACTTTATTTTGATTGCGAAATTATTCGCGGCGTTTCGTGGGTCCCAGACAAAATTTGTAAAACGTGCTACAATGGTCTTAACATGTGGATCCAAGGGAAACGAAGTTCACTTCGTTTTGGTGTACCAATGATAGGAGAGCACAATTCTGACAACTGTTATGATTGCGCAAACAAAATATGTGGAGTAAATCGTAAAGGCCTTAAACGAAGAGTTTACATATCTGTTAAAAGTGCACAAATACCTCTACCGCATTCGGATGAAATACCAATTCCACCGCTTCCAAGTCCTGATAGAGAAACTTATTTTCTATTGAAACAATGGATCAATCGGATTTCACCTATAAACAAACACCAGAAGCCGGCCCATCGAACAAAATAATTCCTATATCAAAAGCAAGAATGGACAAGATTGTTGCAGAATTAAACCTTTCTCAACGTGAAGCAGAAAAACTTGCCCAGCTTTTGAAAGAAGACAACAATTTGGAGCCTAATGTCAAAGTCACCGGATATCGAAGACGACAATTGCTATTCCAACGGTACTACACACTTAACGAAGGGAACACATTTGTTTACTGCCACGATATAAAGGGACTGATGGAGGCGATAACCATTAATTATGTCGCAGCTGATTGGCGAATGTTCATCGATTCTTCGAAATCAAGCCTGAAAGTCATTTTGCTACATAAATATAATAAAAAACCAAGCATTCCCATTGGCTACAGCACAGACATGAGCGAAACATACGATTCCATGAAAATAATTTTGGATAAAGTTTGCTACACTGATCACATGTGGTGGATCAGTTGTGATCTGAAAGTCGTGGCGATGTTAGGAGGTTTCCAAGGAGGCTATACGAAAAACATGTGTTTCTTGTCTCTTTGGGATACCCGATTTAAAGGAAATCAATACGAAATGCATGAGTGGCTTGCTCGAGATCCAACGGAGAAAGGACACAACTGCGTAAATGATTCACTGGTGCCAATGGAGAACGTCCTCATGCCCCCTCTCCATATCAAACTGGGAATCGTAAAAATTTTCATCAAGGTCATTGTGAAGCAACCGAAAATTCTTGATTGTTTGGAAAATATTTTCCCACGAATCAGCGAAGCAAAATTGAAGGAAGGTTTTCTGAATGGGCCGGATATACGAAAGCTCATGAAATCAAAGGAATTTAAAGGTGCTTTAGACGGTAATGATTACTTTACGTGGAGGGCAGTGAAGAAAGTCATACGATATTTTATGGGAAGTATGCGAGCACACAATTACCCCGCTCTTGTTAGCAAGATGTTGCACTAATTCCAGAAAATTGGAGTGAATATGTCCCTCAAAATGCGACATAAAGGCAAAAGGCTCGATTCGCTGGTAGCTGCAATTTGTTGGTGGTCGCAAAAGACGTACGATCCCGACAATGAAGATGAAGAAGAAGAATATACAATGGGAGTTTCCTCCGAGGGTAAGTCACAAAAATGAAGTTAACTGACTGATTAAAAACAATTGATTTTTTCCAGATGAAGACAGATCCTTATCCGATATAGACTCTGAACAAGTGGGCGAACCACCATGCAAGAAATTAAAGGGCACAAACAAACGAAAATAAGTTTTGCGTTCATCGATTTTTATAACCTATGTATCTATGCAATAACCTAATAATTACCTGTAATAATTTTTAATTTTACGTGTTAGTAATTATAATAGATAATATATAATAAATATTATCAAAATTCATTGAAACATAAAATCAATATTCTTGTCAAAATGAGATACCTTCACTTAATTGTGAATAAAAGCGAAACGCGTCCATCGATTTTCATGATCTATGTCTCATTTTTTTTAAAGGTTATGTGACTTTACGTGAAAGTAATAGGACTTGATACTTTTTTTACCGTTTTGGATTTTATATGAATTAAAAATAAAAAAAATCAATTTTTTAGGCAAAAAATAGTTCTTCATACGTGTCCCAGCTAAACGCCGGGACACGTATAACTTCTTTTTTTTACTGATATAACATTTCCCGTTGGTTTCATCCCATCCCGATTTTGACTGTCGCATAGTGTAATTTGATTCTGTCATTTATGTGGTATTTATATGATTTTAAGTGATTTTCGGATTTCTTGTGCTTAATTATGAATCCATGAAATTTCCCAGCGAAAAATTTGGTTGTCATGTAATGAGTTAAGAAGCTAATATAATGGTTGCCCGCTACCTGCATATTAGCTGAATAACTCATTATTTTAACACGGTGATGACATTAGAGGCAACTACTTACCTCATGTTATTACAAGTAGGCATTTTTGAAAGTCATTACAAGAACTAATTACTTCCAAGCTATTCAATAAATTATTGATTTTAAAGTATCTCAGAAGTCATTATTAGTGAAAACAATGGCAACTACTCGTAGTTGCATTTTAGGTTAAAAATAACTAATTAAATATCAGAATATAAGAAACAGTTGTTTTCTTTTATATTTATTTAAGCGTAAAAAGAAAATTTTATAAATTTGAATTAAAAATTTCAAACATATAACAACAACAAATCATATACATGCGTATGCATGTACATACGTACATGTATACTCAAATTTCGATTTTCATATACATAAATATTTATCGCTTCTTGAAAGATATGTATATGAATTGGTAGATTGAACTAAAAAATCGATAAAAAGTATAATTTTCAAAAATTTTATCATAAATAAGTACTTACATCTCGAGACTAATAGCATTGTTTTCAGGTCACTGGACGATCGGAAAATATGCAAGCAGACTTGGTCTCCCTTACAATGAATATAGTCGTAGTTGTGGCAATCGCGGGAAGGAGGAGACAGTATTTCACCTTCTATGTGAATGCCCAGCCTTGAACGCAAGCAGACATAAATTTCTGGGAGGGTACCAATTAGACAACCTCTGTGAGATATCTGACACTAGACTCAGTGACATCATTAAATATCTCAATGCTATAGGCTGGATCTAATTTATTTATGTTCTCATTGTTCTTCCCTACACTTCTATCACTTCTAACGAGTCTAATTGATTGCCGTAAGGTTACGGGCTACACGTAAACCAACCAGCTAACCAAGTACTTACATACGGAGAAATAAATAAGTAGTTACTAAATTACTTCTGTGTAATGAAGACTGTATGCTATTATATTGAAAAGTAACTACATCTATAACTACATGTCCTTACCAAGTTTTTACTAGGTTGGTAATTTGATTTACTCTTATATAAAACTTATTTATACCAAAATTTATTAAAATAGTGACATAATAAGGCATTTATGAATATTAAAATCCTATTACGAGGGAAAATTTACATGGGGCTAGTTGAAATAATGGACCGATAATAACCAATTTCAATAATCTGTGTCGCTATACCAAAATAGTCATATTTGCCAAATTCCATCTAATTATCTTTAAAATTACGACTTGTACTTTGTGCACAAGTTTTATATGGAATGACTACCAGCCAGCCGGACAGACCGACGAATATTGTTTAATCGCCTCAGAAAGTGATTCTGAGCCTATTAGTATACTTTAAGGTGGGTATTGCAATATATAAAAATCAGAATTTTCAAAAAGTAAAGTATTCATCAATATTTTCTATTAAGCATTTAGAAAAAGTTAAAAAAAAAATAATAATAATAAAAATTTTCACATTGGGCAATTATTTGTTGTTCTGATAATAAGACAATTTCGGTTCCCTTTTTAAGTTTTTGATTGTTATTTTGTCATCTTCAGTTTTTTTAAGACTTAAAGTAATTTAATTCTGCTGAAATCTAAATTTCATTATTTTGTTATGAAAGATTTTTCTTTCATTTTGACTATTATCTTGGAAGCTTCTGCTGTGCAGAATTGTTTGTTACTGTCACCCTCTCAATTTTATATTTCACACCAAATGACGCTTAAATAAGCCCTAGAAATTGCCGTAGAATAATAAGCATCAACAAATTCACATCCTACACTTACTTTATTTACACAAACACAAATATACATATATATTGCCATTTATACATATATAAATGTATATTATTAGCATTTAAACATACATACATTCATATATAAGCACATTTCACACTCAAGACAAAGTTATTACTATCGTATTATTATTTTGTCGGATGTATTATATATATATATATATATATATATGTTGTTTTTGTTTTCTAGCATTTAATCGATTTTGACATTTTAAAGTAAATGCATGAAAATTAGGGAATTAATATATATATATATATATATATATATATATATATTTCTGTCTGCTGCCATTTGTTTTTTATTAACCTCGTTAGACATTAAATATAAGGAGTTGTGTTAAATTTTTTTGTCTTTAAATTTAATAAATATTTACATACAAAGAATGCTAATAAACCTAGATTTAAGTTAGTTTGAAGATTTTGCTTTTTTAAAGTGATTTTCAAATAAAATTAAATTTTTTAGCGTATAAGTGATTTGGTTATGAAAATTAATAATGTTCATACGTACAGCAACAATAAACTTAAAAAATATTGATTTACAAAAGTAAATTAATTCATTTTAATTTCAAGTTTGTTTTGAATAAAAATTTCTAAAAAATTATACATCATATATTGATTTTTTAAAGCAAATTTTAGATTTAGGATTGGAAACTATAGAAATAAAAAAATCATATTATATTTTTCATAGAAAACAAATATAAAGTATTTATATTTAATAATCATTTAAATATGTATATATGTCATTTGCTTTAATATCTTTTAATTTATTACAATATCGTAAAATAAAAAACACAATTTTATATTTATTTTATATATTTTTTTTTAACAAATAAAAATGTTTCCTTTTGTTTTGCTTTTCATAATAAATAGGAGTATTAATGTACTTTTGCAAATTTTACAATCACACGTACAAGAAAAAATCCAGTAATTGATTCAGCTCCTTTTGGAAACACTTTCCATACAACTTTAATACTTGTGCTTGTTATATCTCGTGTCATACATGCTAGACCAGAGAAGTTAAGGCGAGATTGTAAAAACGTTTTTAAGTGCCTCTTGTATAGTTTTTATAGTGAAAGACATAAAATTTAACAAAAAGTATATTTTAAAATGTTGTATAAGTATTTCCTTACATATATTATTATTATTTTAGTCCCTTCGACGTTTCTCCCGGGATTGCGTATATTTTAGAAAGCATTAAACTCTTCAAGTGTAAACAGCAGCTATAAAAGCATAAACATGACTCTGTTTTAAAATTATTTTTTATTTACATTTTAACGGAAAATAAAAGACCAAGAGAATAATTTTCAAGATTTTCAGATAAAAAAAATGGCAAGTTATTGACTGTAACTATGAAGAAAGTTGGTTTATTGAGACGTGAATGCGTAAAAAAAGATTCCTTCGCAGTTTTAGCTTAAATTTGTTTCACTTACATTGTTTAAGAAAGACAGAAATAACTGTTTTATCGATTTTATTGCAGTATTAGGGGTATTTAAATTTTATTATTGTGAATATATTTTTTTAGCATTCTTGAGTTCATAAGATCAGTTTTATTTATACAAGTAATATAAATTTAATTTTTTTAGTATATTTTCTCTGTAAGATATAATTTTAATAATATATATATATATATATATATATATATATATATATATATATATATATAATGGTGTTAATGAATCTTTCTGGAAAATTCTTTTAAAATTGTTTACAAACACATTTCAGAGGTATAATTTATTTCCAATTATTACTCCTTAAAGCGAAAAACATATAAAATCCTCTATTTATAGGAAATTGAATAGTGAAATAGTGGTTTACATATCTTCCCCTTGAATTATAAGATCAATTCAATTTAAAATAATTTAATATTACTCATACGTACTCATATTCACTACTTATTTTGTCTCCCTTTCGCTCATAATATTAAGTTTCTTTTAAAAATTTTTATTATTGCTTTGTTTCGATACAAACAAAGATTTAATTATTTTATATGGAGATTTAATTATTTTTTCTCTAGCATAATAATAATTACAATTTTATTGAGTTTGAAGCAATATTATGGTATGAAAAAAGTGTATTGTTATTTTATTTGTTATTGCCATTTGCCTTAATTGTTGTTGTCACTAGTTAAATAATAAATAATGAAGAAGAAAAGCGCTGAATATATATATATATATTAAAAATAAAAAATGATTTCTTCTACAGAAGAAAATTGCTGAAGATTGACAAACATTTATTATTTCTGTTAAATCATGCAAATGCAAATTAATAAACAAATTAATTTGTTTATTTATATGCATTTTCACTTAGCACTGTTATTGTTTTATTTATTTATTTGCTTTTTTATTATTTTTTTTAAATATCCATTTAATGGTCATGATGGTTTTGTGTGCAAATATACCCTTATATATAACACTTAAGTACAGTAGTTCTACAAAAAAATAAAAAAATAAAATAAAAATAAATAAATAAATAAATTATAATAATAAATTTTTGTGTGATTAAAATGAATTCAAGAAAAAAACACACTGTTAATATAACGATTTGCTTGACTGAGATGAACATACAAATGTTTCTTTAAAATAAAAAATATATAAATTAAAGAACCAATATGAATTTAAATTACTGAGTATATTTTTCTGTTTTTACTCACAATTTAATCTTATGGAATGGACCATTTTTATTACTTGTATAGATTTATTATAATATTAGCTCTAAATAACTGTATGTGTTTGTTTTCTATATAATTATAATCCATTCAAATTTATCCCATTCTTATCAATTAAATAACCGGAAGCAATTTATATATTCGCGAATATGCATGATTTATTGCATAGATAAAGAAAATAATATGTATGTATTCGAGTATAAAGTTAATGGAATGCTATTTATATCAATTTACAATGAACGATATATAAAATATGTTTATGATACCTTAAGAGAACAATTACCAGACTTTCTTGCTCTCTGTTTTCGTAGGAAGACAATATTAATTAAAATAAACCAGTATCGACTTAAACTTTCTCTTTTAAATAAAGTTTGATAACCTTTTTAATGTTAGACTCTATGGAAACAAATTTAGCGTATAATTGATAATATTATTGACTTTGGCTACAGAATTACTCATAAAATATTTTGCAGTCTTTTTATGTAAGCTACTCGTTTTAAAAAGTATATTTTCATTTATTTGTTTCAATTATTTTTTCTGTTTAAATAAATAAAAGTATGCCTAATAAACATAAAGATTTGAAAATAAATCAAATAACAAACAAGCTTTAATATATTTTAATAGTTATGTTAATATTTCCTATAAAAATTGTGTTTTTATATTATTTTTTTTTTTTTGTATATATAAAATCCTAAAAAAATATGATTGTTTAGCAATTTAATATAAAATAATGCAAACATTCCTTCATAAGGAAATAAATCTAAAATACATTTTAAATGTGTATATGTGTATATGTAATTGTATGTATATAAGTAATGGTTTTCAAGAGCAATGAACTAAATTGACCTATTTACATGTGTATAAAAATATATGAAATATATATGAAAGTTTTATGGTTTTGAATTTGTGTTTTTATTTATAGTTTTTAAAGAAAGATCTATTGTGCTAGAAACCCTTATTAAAAAAAAATAATAAAACATACTGTGTTGTGTATTAATGTTTTTTTTTTATATTTTTATTATATTTCTATTTACTGTATTTAACAATAAGAACAAAAACACTACATGTTTTCACTTACAATATATATATATATATATATATATATATATATATATATATATATATATGTATATATAACAACAACTATTTCACTTACAATATATATATATATATATAACAACAACAACTATTTGTTTTTACAAAAATTGTGTGAAAAATATAAAAAATATATATAAAACAACTTCAAATGTTAAAAGCTTCTGTATTTATAATAACAACTGCATCATCATGGCTTTAAAGCAATAGTTACGAGAGAAAGAGTAAAATAAAAAAAAGTAGCTTACATAACTGTAATAGAAACACAAATACTTCTTTTACTCTTGTATGTAACACATTCATATTAACTAAAACTCATATAAATGTTCATATATAAAAACACTCTCACACACTTATAGTTGATATTCCCCAGCAGAAAAATATGTTAGTCTTTTATTATTGCAGGCCTTTGTGTATGCCTCCACATCTTTCCGAAGAAATATTAAACACATTCAACTTTTCCTACTACAAAAATTCTTGTTATAGAAAATTCTGGTACTAATTCTTGTTTCGCTTTGATTAGATGCGACGTAGAAGGTGTATTAACATTCTCATTACAAAAAATAATTCTTTTAATTGCGACACTTACAAAGCTCAAAATTATTTAGTATTATTTTAAGTGCCTTAAATAAAGGTGACGGCATATCTTTTTTTAATTCAATTTTAAACTCTTTTGTAGTAACATTGCACATAAGTGAGCATATTCATTTAAGAGCAAGTCCTTCCATCTAACTACTTTTTGGAAGGGAGAAGGGAAGATCTTGTCTCCAATAATACGTCATGTAAAAAAGAAAGAATGCTGGGATGCGAGTGGCATGCCTTCTGGCTGATAAATGTAGCGTTTTAGAGTGTCTGTTTAGCCCTTCTTTTTCCGATTGGGTGTTTGTATGCTATATTACAGCTTTTGTGCCGAAACGAAACAAGCTTCTAAAGCAAATTATTGGTAGTTTAATATGGGGATTATTTTCGAATATACTCAACCTACATCTATACACAGACATAAATATATATATATATATATATATATATATATATATATATATATATATATACACTTTCTCAGAAATATAATACTGGTAATGGTGTCTGGTATACGTATTTATATAAATTTATTAAATATATTTTTTTTTTTAGATATATATTGTAAGGACTTTCTAATACAGTAAGCAACATTAATGAACAGAAAACTATTTCGCACTGTGAGAAAAGGCAGAATATGAACTATTCATATATATTTTTCAAATATTTTTTTTAAAATTATATATCTTTGAGTATTATGTAAAAATACTGCAAAATTCCAATCATCACAACTATCCTAAAATATAGGCCAAATATACCACATTTTAAATCAATAACTTTAATAACTATAAGATATTTAATAAATATAAAATTAAAATATTTTCAATATTATTTTTGAATCTTTAACTTTTTGCAAAAAAAAAAAAAAAAATCTAAAATATTTTAAATGAGAAATTTTATGATTTTATGATTATCGGTCTATAAATTTCTCTATAAAATATATTCAAATAGTTTGTTAAAAAAAATTGTTGCTAAAAGGTATCCATATATACTCATATTTATGGACGTATGGTACTGAACATAATTTTCTGTGACGTTTGGGACTCACAGAAGTAAACTCATGGAAATGGTAATTTTTTTTTGAGATTTTGTCCGAAATGTCTAGATTTATGCTATGTTTACTTTATTTAGAATGCTATATAAACATTATATAATGTATAACGTAAAATTAAAAATGTTCTAATTGTTCCAAAAATTAATATAAATCTCAAATAATTTCTTCAAAAGATAACTTGCAATATGAGTTTCATATTTTAAGATTTGTATCCTTTTCGTGCACTTTTAAAACAGTTCTGAAGAACTTCTTAATCATGAGTTTAAAAACTCGATATTGTAACTTTCCAGATCTCTTATTTGGTTTTTATATCCTTGTTTAACCTGAAGATTCGTCAACAAGATTTTACAAACTGTCCCCTATTTAAATTGGTTCAAAACTTATCAATGAAATATTTGGAGATTTTGAAATTAAATTTTTTTTTAATTTTAGAAGTAAAAAATCGTCGATATTTAAGTATTATAGAAAATATATCTTTATTAAAAAAATATCAACTTTGCTTGACACAGCTAAATATCTTTATAACTATATTCATAGAATTTGTTTATATTTAAAGGTCATCAGTCAAAGTTGAACATATAAGAAACAAATGTCTGTATCTAAAAAAACGGTATTTTTAAAATTCTAAAAATTTTATAATATTGACTTAACTTGTCTCCCTACACGTGTAAAATTTCAAGGTGGACACTCATTTAATTTTGAAACGATGGACCAAAATATAATCTAATTGCTAATAACTTTTGAACTATACACTATACAATTTTAATTTAAATATCATTTAAAATTAATATTTTTAAATTTCTTAAAAATGTATTTCTTAAATATATAATGTTAACATAAGTCCCCTTCATACTCGTGCAAAGTCTCATGTTGTACACTTCTTTAGTTTAAAAGTTATGTTGCAAAATATAATTAAAGGTAAAATTTTGTACATAAAATTTCATTTATTTTAAATATGAGCCCATAAAAGAAATATTTTGAAATAAATTTTTGTCAACATTTTTAATTTTTCATTCAAAGAATTTGCTTTTACCGTATTTTGCTTCATAACTTCTAACCTAAAGAAGTGTCTAACTTTGAATTTTGCACTTCTTCGGAAAAGATTTATGTCAACAATGTATTTTTTTTTAAGAATTTTTTGAGATATTACGGTTCGATTTTTAGATGTCCAAGTTTGACCTTTGAAATTTTGATATATAAAAACTTTATACATAAAGATTATATCCATGTTTTTAATAAGGATCTAACATATTTTGTTGAAAAATTATTAGCAGTTAAAGAAGTATACCCTTGTGATGTTTCCACTTTTTCTTTCATTTTTGAAGCAGCCCTTCCTAATATAAAAGTAATCCAAAAAATTACAAAGAAAGTAGAAGTTCGATTTTTATAGAAATTTTTACAATATATTTAACATTAGTCACCTAAGACTATGTTAAAAGCTCTTTAACATAGCAAAAATGTTTTTAAGCATCTTCGAAAATGTATAAGTAAATAGATCTATATTTGTATTATGTAAATATATTTTTTTTTTAATACTTAGAAAACATGAAGTGTAAAGCTTAAGATAACTATAAATTTTAGAATTACATTGTTCAAGGTTTGAAAATTAATGAAAAATTTCTCGATAAAGTTATTTGAACGATTTTTGGAACGTGAAAAGAATAACTTGCTGATACACTATATTGAAAATAAAATTAAAAAAATTAATATTAATATGTTTTTTGTGTTTAAGATACACAAAAGTAATATAAATAAGATACATATGATTCATTGCTACATATGTCACATCTCAATAAACTTTTATCGTGATTTCTGAGTTATCGGTTGCTGATTTATAAATTAAAATGTTCTAATGTGTAACATGTTTTAATACAAACTATTTTTACTTTTTATTTATATAAAACTAGCTGACCCGAGCCGCGTTGCTGGCCCTAAGCAAACATTAGTGTTGTATTACTGAACGATTTAAATTTATATTTTAACGAAATTTACGACCTTTAAATAAAAATCTAAGGAATACCTATTATAAAGTGTTTTTTACAGAAGAATTTAAATATGATGTAGATGTGGGCTCAATCAAAAAATATACGCATGTATTTAAGGCAAATTTGAATTTATATTTATTTATTACTTCATCTTAAGGTTAGCGGATAGACAATGTCTTTTTTTTGAACGGAATGATGAGAGCTGTAGTCGAAATTGCAGTTGTAATGGAACGCTGCTTGATTCAAATCAGAACTTGAAGCAATTCTTCTTATGCGTTGATTAAAAATTTTAAAGTTGTTGAATTGCTACATTTGCTCGACGATTTCTCATTGCTAACCGAGCCGTTTCATTTCTCGCCTGCCTTTCTTCCTGCGTTTGTGATGTACGAAGTCGGGCCAAACTAATACGGGGTTGTTCTCGTGCGATTTCTCGTTCATATATATTCAATTGATTGACGATATTACGATAAGTACTTGCATTACGTGTTCGACGCGAAATATTAGATCTCCGGGGTCGCGGCATTGTGAATAACACTTAATAACGAATGCCAAAAATACAACAAATGGTTTTAAATATCACAACCTCACTAAATGATGAGCTTTACTTGGAACTTACCGTTTGGAAATAGAATTCTACACCACCACCAGAAAACAAATTGCACAAAAAAGTAAGCGTTTCGATAGAAACAGAAACAGTAATTGTTATAATTTGTATTAAAAAAAATATTTTTAATGATTATTAAGGCAAAGAAATTATGACAAAAAAGAGTTTTTTTTTATCGCGGATTTTTCGCGAATTTTTTTCGTATTATCCTTTTCTGGCCGGTGACCGGTCCGAATTGGTGAGAATCATCAAAATCGGTCTAGTCGTTCTTGAGTTATAACAATAGTAACTAACATCACTTTCTTTTATATATATAGATTTCTAAAAAAATATTTTTTTTAAATTTAAATTATTTATAATTACATGCTGCTACAAAAGGACACTTCTTATTTTCACTAGAAAAACAAAACAATGTGGGCTATATCTTCTTGAGGATATAACATAACAGTTAAAAAATTTCGAATCACGCCCTTAATTTCGAGGTATTGTAAAAAAAAAACATTTTTAAGGTAGTTTCTGTATTAAAGATCTCGTAGCTCCTTGAATTTTAAGTAAATTAAAGTTTGTTAAATTGATTTGGAAAGTAGAAGATCATAGCTTCATCATCATTTTGTAATTTATTGTCCTCATCTTTTTCGAAATTTTGATTTTGATATAAATTGTTTGAAGTTTTTTTCTTGAGACTAAACATATTTATATAAAAAATTTTAAATGCTACTTGATTTAGAATAAAACTAGATATTCCCATACAAAATTGCTTGAAACTCAAAAAGTAATTAGTTATTTCCTAGACACTATTAACAAATTCTTCATATATTTTACGGCAAAATATTTTTTATTTAGTCTTACTTTCTGATACAAAATTAGAAATGTATGGAAAGTTTTATAAAGCTATTCTAGAAAAGATTGAAAAAATTCTGCAGTTTTTGTCTGACTTGAAATTACTAAATATCGTTATATCTGCAGAAAACATGCGTTTAAAAATTGAAGGGTGTGAACTATATATCTCTGATCATAGATGGAATCTGTACATAGAACATACATTTCTGGAATCAAGTTCTAGGCTACTTCCACTCTTCCGCTTACACGATTCATGTCTGCTCCTTATGGCCATTAGGACCACTTAAAATTTTCGATTTTTGTTCAAAGAAATTTTATGTATGGAGTGATATATTTGAATTTTTTTTACAATTTTATATTTTAATGTTTTTTATAAAAATATTTAATTTTTTTTAATTAAAATTTAATTTTGATATAGTATTTTTGTTAAAAAATAATTTTGTTCATTTTAACAAATCAATTCACAGCGTGTGGAGCGTATTTAACATTTGTATGGGACGTATTTAACTGACGTATTTATCTTCACACCCTTTAAAAATTATTGTATCATTATATAGGCTTTTATAGAAAATTATAACACCGCAGTTAAACTCGAAAAATTGTGAAAAAATTTTAAGTGTTCCAGATTTTGTTTAAACATTTATTTTTTTTATTATTTGATCAAAACATAAATAGTATGTACGGTTGAAAAGCCAAATCATTTTACTTCCCAAGAAAATTTAGAAAGAAAAAAAAATCGAGAGAAGAAAAACAATATTATGGATGCATTTATACGAGGAACTATAAAAAAAATAGCATAACTTGAAATTTTGAAGGTATTGCAAATTTTAAAAACTGGTTTATGATGTCCCCAAGAAAACTTAAAACGTACGCTATGCCATTTCTCGAGTCATTTTTCACTGTAGCAGCGCGCAGGGCTGTCAGATGTGATGATTTTTAATTGCTTTTGGCGACTGCATTTTCCGTTTGGCGACATGGCGAATTTTTCGACGATATATGACATGGTGGCGATTTTTTTGGCTAATTTTTAAAATTCTCTTAAATAGGCGAGAAAAGCTATTACATTTTCTTACTAGAAATCGACTATTTTTAGTATTTGCTTATCTAGCAAAATGAAGAGCCTTAATTTGTAAATAGCTTCAACTTAGTTTAGGAAATTTTATCCCCAAAATATATATTTTACAATACTTATGTATTAAATGATTGATAGTCTGTTTTCCATCATCTTGCAAACATATTAAGGATATTAATGATTTCGGTCAAAATGAAAAAAAAAAAACGTTCATGAATAAATTAATTCTTCGAAGAAAAATTTATAAGTTTAATAGAACCAACGCTGTTATATAATCTTAGAATTATTCTTTTTAAACATATAATAAAGTATAATAAATTGTGAATTTACATATAATACGAAATACTAAAAATTGTAACCAAATAAAATTTTAATTTGGCGATTTTTGGCGATTTATGATTAACAATTTCTAGTAAACTTTTAATTTTATTCTGCCTGAAGATGGTTCATAGCGGTTAGAAAATGTATTCCATGCTGATAGTGTCTGAACATTATTTTTCACCTATATTCTTCATTTAATTATTACATTAATAAAAATGAACTCGTGTCTGACTAAAATTAAAATTAAACATTTATAATATCTCAGAAATCAATTGTGCTATCATCGCAAACATTTTTGGAACATTGGAGGATATAATGTCAAACAACTTGATGATGAAAATATAATGATTTTACTATACCTATCCGAATGTCTTTAAGAGGAATCAAAATTTTTCTCTCACGATTGTTCTATTAAAATTGTTTAAATTAAGTAAATTTTCCGTAGAATGATTTTATTTTTAAGACTATAATTTTCTGATTCACTTTTCTCTAAATTTCATAAATGTTTAAAGTAATATTCATTTTTTTAATATAACTAAAATTATTAATGTTCAAAATTCGATGAAAGAATATCAAACAATCTGCGAAAGGATTTAGTTCATATTGAACAATATAATTAATAATATTCTCCAGATTATAAGATTTTTATAATTTCATATTACATTCACTATTACTTTTGCCAATCACTGTAAGTAACTTATACGCTGTTGTTGTTTTCATTCTTATTTGTATTTATAAAAAATAGTGCGTTTTTGTTTTGTGGGTTACTTTCAAGCATTTTAGAATTAATAACAACAAAAAAATAAAATAAAAACAAACACAAGAAAAATGATTGCAAGCAAGTATAACAGCCAACAAGAGTGTGGTTTCATTTTTAAGTAAAAAAAAAAACATTGTATATACAAATTAAAGTGTAAGAATGGTTTTTGCAGCTGGGTTTATAATATATGAATTTATTTTATAAATACATACATATGTATGTGTACATAAAAATTCACATATACAATCGAATACGGTTATAATGAACTCAAATGGACTGACAAATTTAGCACGTCATAAACGTGGTTTGATACGAAACAAAAAAAACATACTTATATTTGTACTTAAAGCATATTACTTTCCTTTAAAAATGGGCTGAATTTATAATTTTTAAATACGTATTAATGATTCAAATATATCAGGAAGATTTTATTTCTGATAATTATATCCTACACCACTATAGTTGGTTGGGGTATTATGCTTTTATGATGATGTTTGTAACACATAAAATGGTTATTCTACGCCCACCTCAAAGTGTATCAATTGACTCAGAATCACCTTTTAAGTCGATCTAACAATTTCCGTCCTTTAGTCTGGCTGACTGCCCGGCAAATGTCCTCCCCCCGAAATAGAGTTTAAACACTCAAAAGTGCTTAAAAATAAGAATATTTCAATGAAATTCGGCGGAATTTTCTGTACAAGTATCAATCTTTGTATCAAATATTATGAAGATCGGTCCACAATTGACCATAGCTTCCCTCTTCTGAAAATCACTTTAACGTGCGCAAATCCTATACGAATGTTAGTATCAAGTCAACATTTGACACAAATAAGATTTATGTAAGTAGAAATAACATTGCCAAATTTTATGAGAATCGATCCATAATTTACCATAGCTCCCATATAAACTTACTTCCAGAAGCGCCTTAAGTACATAACATCATTTAGATGTTAGTATCAACGCATTATTCTGTATTGGTATATTTTATTTTAAATTTAGTAAAATTGGTTACAGGTGAAATATAAGTCCCTTTCCCGAATTTTTATACTCGTACACAATGGTGTAGGGTATCATATAGTCGATCTTAACCGACTATATCTATTCAATGTTTTTATTTATTATCGAGGTTTTTAAATTGTCAAGTTTTGAGATCCTTACTCTTTGAGGAATAGTGATTTTCTGATATTTAATTTTTAATCCTTTTATAATTTCAGTTTCATTTTTATCTATTTTCGATTAATGTATATGTGTTACGATAAAATGTTCAACAACTATAAATATAAAATTCCTCTTTTATTTGTGAGATGATTTAAATTGAACTGGTATTTGTGGGAGTTCATTAAAAACGATTTTTTTGTATGAAATATACTCTTTAGGACCATAAAATGTGTTCGCTATAAAAAAAAAAAAATTTGTTATAAACGTGTTTGTTATGTACGTAGTTATTTGTTTGGAAAATTTCGGTAAAATCAATGGGACCGAATAAATGTATTCGCTATGGTCATAGTTGTTATAACTCGTGTTCGTTGTAACTGTGTTCTACAGTATCTACATAGACAACAATATACATTTTTCTTAAATAGTATGTATAAGTACAATATTTCTTTAAGAGCATGTGTACTTATTTATCCCAGTAAACACAAAGTTAAGGGTTTAGCAATTGCCACACTTATCACTAAATTTTATATGAAATTTCAAACAAATACAAATGTTGAGAATGTTTTTTTTATTTGAGATCAAACTAACATGTTTGCTTGGTTTATTTTATATAAGTTTGTAGCAAGTAAAATCTATAATCACAATTTGTATTTTTTGTTTTGGTGTTTGTTTTTTTTTGCCTGTATTGTTTGTGTTATTTTTATACACATATGTATGTATGTTTTCATTCTAGCTGCTAGTTTGTTTTTTCTCAGCAGCAGGTGCATTGAAAGTTCAAAGTGCAATGAAATCTTGACTGTAAGTATTATAGAATATTTTTATAAAATTTTTCATCTAAATGATTTATAAGGAATGTACATAGACAGATTATCCCTTCTTAAAAACAATTGTTAATTTTGTGAAATAATTTATAATATGGGTGTAAAATTATTTTAGTATCGAAATTTTTTAAGTTATATCAAACAATTAAAATATATTAAAAATAATATATTTTTAAGTATATATATATATATATATATATATATATATATATATACAGTCATATTTTTTTTAAGTGTTACATATATAAATATCTAAATCATGAGTATGATTAATATTTTACTTTTTTTATAAGATAATATTAAGTATACGTGCATGATCAATTTCAAAATACGAAAACATAATTTATAATTTGCAATTAACTATAATTACAAAAATAAAATATTATGCGATTTGTTGGAACTTGTAAAATTATTTAATATTTTTCAATTTAATATTTCTCAAATTTAAAATTTGTAAAAAAAATATTTGTATAAATTTTGAAAACCATTACTTTGCAATATTCATATATGGGTTAATATTTATAAAAATATATACAAAATAGTTTCTATTTTTTTAAATCTATTATTTTTAATTGCTGTAGGTATCTGTTTCCTCTTTTGTATTTTTGGAGTATTTTTTAATGTTTAATCCTTAATTATTTTTTCTATTAAGAAAATTACTATTCTCTCTTTATATTTACCAAATTTTAACTTAATTTATGTCTTGAATATATAATATTTAATGTTTTAACACTTTCTTTAATCCCATTTAACTTTTTTTTTTTTTGATAGAAGTCAACTTTTATTTTCATCTTTGGTATTAAGTCAAGTCTTTGTTATTTATTTAAGACCATAAAACATCCATCGTTTTTTTTATTGCTCTTTAAAAATCTCAACCAAATATTTTCAAACACATTAATTAACAATGATTTAAGGATATTAATCATTATTATAAAATTAGCTAGAACATTTTACAAATAAGTATAACAAATAAGAAGGAGGGTTCAATGTAAGAGCATTAGATAAAGTAAAATATTTAATATCAATTTCAAATAGATTTTAAGTAAATCGATTTATGAAATTTTAATGACCAAGTATTGAATTTGATTATAATTTGAGTATATATGTCTCTTTCGTTAGTAGAGTTTAAAATTATTTAACTTAAACAAATAATAGAAAATAAAGGAACAACTTATTTGTTAGTATAAAATTGTATAGTTGGAAATATTTGCCCAATTTGCAACCTTTGTCGTATCGTTGTATCATTGTTCGCCGTAAATATTTTTCGAACAAAATTATTGAAAGCAGAAACAAATTAATTTAATTTTTTTTTTGATACAAAGAAGTTGTGAATTACGCAATTATGTAAGTAAATATTTTTTTGGGAATTAAAATAATTTTAAGAAAATGATACAAAATGGAAGCAATTCTGTTACAAAATTAGGTTTATAAGTTCAAGCAAATTAAAATAAGGGTTATTTCACTAAATTAGTTATTAGTTATATCAGCAGCATGATATTTGAAAAGATATGTATGTATAATAAGCAAATATTTAGTTTAAATTATTAATATTGTTTCTTTAAAATTAAACTATATTAAAGCTTTAATAAAACCTTGTAAAACTTTTATAACAGCGCTGAGAGGGACATTTTTATATTTATTTTATCATAATAAGTCTATAATTTTTTACTTTTAGAAATGAATTTACACATTTTTCAGTATGAAATTTTTTGATAATTTTTCTATATTACCAAAAAATATAAAATCTTCTGTAATTTTTTGAACTTAAATATACATAATAAGATCATAATATATTTAATTTCAACATCCCCATATTAAAAAATTTGTTTTTGTATGATATCATCCAAGTCGCTATATTTTTTATGATGATTTAATTAATTTATGACATATTAGTTAAAAAGTTAAAAAGTTATTTGAGTTAGCAATTTTTTATATTAATAACTTGAAACCCAACTGAATGATCATGATGAGATTTTGCTTGGTTTGACAGCTATAATAGTGAATAGTTAATTTTAGCTTAATAGTATAATAATAAATTAGGTGTTCTATCAACTGATAAAGTCTTGTGTACAAGCTTTTTAGATTTCACACAGAATCGCGATAAAAGCATTTTATAGACGGATTTTGTGACCAACTTAGAGCGTAATAACATTTATATTTAAAAATTTTATACAAGGTTTTTTTTCTGCAATTTAGAAAATTCAAAATCAATAAACAAGAAGCATAAAGGAAGCATATTCTACCAATGATAACCATGGGCTCTTTTTTAGCACTAAGTAATTCCTTCTAATGGCAAAACAATGCTAAAATCATGAATTTTTCAGCTCTTTTCAGTTTTTTGCTGAGTCTTTTGTGTCTCATGCAAAATTAGATTTTTACAGTTATAATGACGCACGGTGATACCAAAACGATTTTTTTGCAAATAATACTGTAATTTGTGAACCGTTGAAATTATCTACATGAAATTTCACATGGCTACAGCCGAGGTATTTCTGAGTTGATTTAGAAGAGCATAGATCCCCAGTGTTTTAGGGGGTAGAGCCAATTTTGGGTACCTCGGGCATGTAATCTATTTAAAAACTCGCCAAAAATTCATTTTTGACTTGCATGTAAAAAATTTTACATATAGATAGTCCTTATTAATCTCTATAAAAAATATACTTACACATGCAGGTTACCTCTTTCAGTTTAATGAATATTTATGTAAAAGCAACTTCTACATTCATTTTTGGTCTCAAGTTTTTTTGGGCACACAAAACTGTAAGTAATATTGCTGCAAGAATTATATAAATATTTCAAACTTTAAAAAAGATCATATTTTTGGAGTCGTTTTCTAAAAAGGTTTTAATGTCTATCAACATCTAAAAATTTTTTTTGTCCCGGACTATAGAATTTTTGTAACGGATTCAAAAAACAAAAACATTTTAACGGCCTTCCCCAAGCCCTATCCAATTTTGAAAAACTTTTTTCTGGAAAACTATATATATAAACTATATATATATATATATATATATATATATATATGTATGTATGTATATGTTGGTCAAATACAAGAGATATTCTCTGAGTCACCCCTTTAACAAAGGCGGGACTCAGAAAAAGGGAGTATTAAGTCAAAATTTCATTGGAATAACTCCTCCCATTTAAATTTTATTAAGGTCTAAATAGTAACATTATTTCTCAAAAATATATTTAAGTATATAAATACAAAAATAAGAGAAATTTAATTTATATCTATTGATTATGTTTTCCATAATCTTACGAGTTCACAGATTCTAAATATTTATATATACAGCTTACACCTAAACATGCAACTAACAACAAACCTTGCAAGTTTTGGAAATTTGTCATAATTTTGTATGATAAATGCAGGCATATTGGAATTAGAAGCGCAATGCTATGTAACAGTAGAAGTTAGCACTGCACTGCTGCTCATGCTGTGTTTAAAGTTTTCATAAAATATATGGGAAAAGTGCTAAAAATTACCTAAGAAGACAAAGGTTTTGTTTTAAACAAAAGTATACACATTTTATGAAAGTATTTGTCACCATAAGAAAAGTTAAAACATTGAGAATCATGGTTATTAAAAATATATTAAATACGAAAAAAAAACAATTATTCAGACTTTGACCTGAACAATTTCAAATTTAGATTTGTATCTAAATAAGATTTAAGCGAGAAGAGATATTCCAATTAAGTTTCAGCGCAATCTAGAAAAACTTGTCCTAAAATCAGGAATTTGAAAAAAGTCCTTCTTTTTTGTACCGAAATGCCCAAAATCTTAGTCCAGGGGAAACTTGCTACAAAAATATACTTTTTCCATAAAACCATCACCCAGCCATTGCAAAAAGCGTGGTTCAGATACAAAATTTGGATCGGGTTTAGAGAAAAACCGTTACCCAAAGCGCAGACACGTTAAGATTTCTTTTGAAACCATTACAAAATTTTTTTAAAGTTTCAAATTCTGATTAATATAACTTTTTAACAGATAGGTATATTTATATGATTCTTCCAGTAGTATAGAATTTTGAAGGAAATCTATTTGATATTTTTAAAGAACTTTAGGGACCAAATTAAAGCGCCCTAGTTAAAAAACTTAAAAAAAAACTAGGCCAAAAATAAGAGTAAAATTTGCTTCGACTGTGCTAAATTTTATGCGAATTGGTCCGTAATTTACCACAGCTCCTATATAAGCCCACTTTTGGGAATTACCCTAAAGTGCATAAATTCATATAAATGTTAGTATCAACGTAATATTCTGTATTCGTCCACGAATTTTGATGCACATATACAATGGATATCATATGGTCGAGCTTAACCGATTATATCTTTCTTACTTGTTTAACTTTATCATTATGAAATTTTGTGATGATCTAATTATGTCCATCTATATATCTCCTACCATGAAAAAATGTATCTCTATTGAAGTGTTCATATCATCGGAATATATATTTTAGCTTTATAATCATTTTTTTAAATTTACCACATTTAATCAAAAATTTATATTTACTTTATACACAATATGCCACCATATCTTAGCTTTATTATAAAGTTAGAATTATATAAAGTTTCAATATGTATAATCAGCAGGTGTATAATATCACTTTTGAGAATTAGCAAATAAAAATATCATATTCGGTTTTGACGAATCTACAAAAAAAAATAAAAATAAAAAAATAAAATAATAATATAATAATAATAATAATAATAATAATATATAAAAAATAAATAAATAAAAAAGTCGAATAGAATAAAAATGTACTTTTTTTCAATTTAATACTTTTTAGGAAGAAAGAACCATTTTAGTGGAGCATTACTTTTATACATAAAATTTTTAATTTGCTATTATAAAAGTTGTCTGTTAAAATTAAAAAAATGGTTTTTAGAAAAAATATGTATTGTGATCCGGCTTACCTAATAACACCCTGCAACACATGAATAAAATCGATCTATGCATGAAACTAGAGATCATACCCAGCAAAACTATGTACTTAGCTTTTCTCACGGATGTATGATTTCTTCTTAAAAGGACTTCAAAGAATTCATCATTAAAAAACTATAAAAACTTTTCAAAGATTATATCTACTAAATATCAATTTCAAATGAAAGCTAGGAATTTATGTAATATAAAAACGTTTCTTATTTAAATGTTGTGGTAAAAAAAAATCAAGAAAATATATTTTTTAAAAATATTACCCTTAAATTAAATTAAATCAAATTAAATTTTATATCATCACCATACAATGGTCATTTTCACATAAGAAAGAAACGATACAAGCATGAAGTTAGAGTAAGTAAGCAGTTTTACTATGTACGGTCGCTAATTTCATGCAAATATCTATTTATTCATGTCTGAAAAAAAAAATTATATTGTTGCATTGTTTAATAGCAGATTAATAATTCTGTTAAATGACATTTTTAACTAAAGTAAACATAAGTTTTTCTTGGGAACAACGACAACGTTCTTTTTTCTGATCGACTGATTTCATTCTTCAATTTTTTTCAGACTTTAGAGGCAAAATCGTTGGATCAAATTTCGTATATTTAAGAGATATCGGCAGAAAAAATGGACCATAGTTTCAATAGACGCAGATTTTTATCTGGTTTTTCACCCATCAAATTTTTGTTTATTAATCAATTTTATCCAAGGAAACCTGACAAAGAGAATATCTCGTCTCCTAGAATTATTCTTCTCGATTCCTATTGTGTTTTCAAAAGACGGATGGACAAATAACTTCAAATCATTTTTATGATGTATTTTTTCTGTATTTTGAACTTTATGACCACTAGCAAATCAACAATTGTAATATAAAAATTTTAAACTCTTTTTATAATTTTTCATTGTTTTGAATATGAATATTTGATAAATATTTTATCATTTTAATAAAGGAATTTCGTAACATTTAATATTTATGTTTTCTTATTATATACTACAACATCTACTTTACAATATTTTTATAGTTTTTACTCTATAATAATTGTTTACGAATTTTTACAAATTTATCCCAATTTTGTTACGTATTGAGTAATTCCAAAAAATTTTGAACCAGCACGGATCTTTATCCTCTCCGATTTCGATTCATAACACGTATTAATCAGCTCCATATCTTTCACATACACACAGAGAAAAATCATGATTATAGCATTGTTACTACAACAATATTAATTAATATTAATAATACTTTAATTAATATTAATAATACCGACTTCATAATAACGATGTTTTTGTTTAAGTTTTATCGTTTAATGTTTGCATTCAATAAAATTTAAATATAGTGAACTACAAACGGTTTACGTTTATGAATATTTTTACCGGAAACAAAATTTTACTAATATGAAAAAATATTATTATTTCTACAACTATTTAATATTATCGATCATTTTCCTAGTTCTTAACTATATTCTGTTTTTAAATCACATTAATATTATTACTCCCATAACAATAAAATGTTACAAAAATATATAATAAGTATATTTTTTACAAATATGGTTTTGAAAAGCATACGTACGTATCTTGTTTGTTTTTAAATATATTTTGTTTCTAATGTTTATTTTTCAACTTAATTATAATTTGAGTTTAGTTTAGGTATGAATAAATATAAATAAACAAGGTTTAGTTATATTCGGGGTTATTCAAATAATATGTCATATTTATTAACTACTATTAGTATTAAATAGTTTAGTTAATAAAAAATAATAAAAAATAATATGATAAAATCATGTCATGACTTTAGAAAATTATATCATAATGTGATAAAACCGGATCATAATGTAATAAAATATTTAAATACAAAATGCAAAAAAAGTGAAAGTTGAATTATCTTATGACTAAGATGTTTACATTTATTATTAATTATGACCATATAAAATTTTAAATCAACCATATAATCCAATCACATATATTGCTCTTAGATTATGTTAACCACAAACATGTCTTTTATGGACCTATAAAGTTGGACATCTCGGGCATTTTTGATAAAAAAAAGTAAAGTTTAAACTAGCTTAACTTCTATGTGCACTAACAGATTTTTTGGAATATAACATAAAAAGTACATACATTTCTAGCGCAAGGACTATAAAATTAAAAAATATCCTTTATCCTAGAATATCCTGAAAAATTATACTTTTATTTTCCTCATTGATTATGAAGCAATGAAAATTAAAAGACTATTTTTCAGTATATTCTAGAATAAAAGAAGTTAATAATTTTGTAAGTACTTGTGCCAGGAAAATGTGTAATTTTCATGATTCTATCATAAAGTGGTATCTCAGCTCTTTCAAATACACATCATATTGACTTCTTACTTTATACTAGTCTTAACCAAAAATGCGAGTACAAAACAATTAATATAGTTGTCTTATTTTACATCAAAATTTAATTAATATATTCAAGCTTTACAGTAAAAAAAAATTTTAAGTAAGTTTTTTCTTTAATTACTTAAATGTAATGAAAAAAAACAAATAATGAATAATAAAGTAATATTTTCATCTTTTGAAATATTTTTGTACAAAATCTGATATTAATATTGGATTTCGAAAAAAAATTTCTGTAAGATTATTTTTAAATTTACTATATGTACTCATATCCCAAGCATAAATAAAATGCATTTGCAGCAATTTACAAATTGTGTTGAGTTCAGGTATTTTTGAATATGTAAAGTCAATAGATTATGTTCATTCTAAGTGCTTGAGTCTGTTATGTTTCGATCCATTATATATGTGAAAATGTGTGTTGGTAATTTTTATTCAATGTGAATTTTATTTTCTATTTTTAGAGTAAAAATGCCTTATATGTATATTCGTACCCAAAAATCTGTATACTTTTCGTTAGTTTTATGTTTTTTTTTTTTTTTTTTTTTTGTTTGAATGTTATATGTGAATATGTGTGCATTTACCTTTGGGATAACAAATCATAAAATTTATGATTTGTGGGCAACAGTTTTACTAGAGAGAAAAATAACTTTTGGTATTTCGTTTGTTTGTTTGTTTTCTGTCTCCATTTGATGTTGCTTTTATGATGCTTTTGTTGATTTTTATACTGAAGTCAGACTTTTGCTGTTTGCGACCGTTGATGTTGTTGCTAACTTGACCATCAAGTTTGTGTTGAGATATTATTAAGTAAAGTTTGGCAATTGTAACAAATTTTCATTTTCTTTAACTGATTTTTCTTTTTCTTGTTTTCTAATATTAAATTTTGTTTCAGCACACAGAACTTTTTTGTGGGTGTATAAGATTTTTATGATTTCTTATATATATTTTTTATTATTTATATTTTTTTTTATTTTTTGACACTTTTTTTAAGAAATAAAATAATATTATTTCTATTATTATATATTTAAAAATATTTTTGAAAATATATTAGCTGATTATTATAAATTAACTTAAACTTTTACTTAAAAATATTTTTAAGTTATTTTGAATTAATATAACATTTAATTTTTTTTAATTTGTTTTGCTTTTTGAAAACTTTTTTTTACAAAAAGAAAAAATCCGTTTTATTTTAAAATTTTTCTTTTGTGTAATTTTTTTGTTTAAAATTTATTCCGCGTTTAGTTTAACATCTATTCGTTTTGACATTATCATTATAACTGAAAATAGTATTTACTTCGTGTTTCGTTTTTTTCCTTTCTACTACTAAAACGAAACTTATTTTCAGATGTTGCTGCTTCTTTCTCTTCCAAATACTCTTTTGCGTTTTTGTTTTTGTATATATATAAAAAAAAAAACGAAAAAGAAAACAAAAATAGCAACACAAAAATAATTTTTAATCTTTTAGCATACTGATGTTTCAATCTCAAATGATTCCCATTTGTGCACACTTTTACGAAAACAATGTTTACTGAATAATTCCATGAGCACGTAATGAATAAAAATAAGAATTTGTGCCTTTTAAATTCGTATATTTTGTGTATTTATTGCCAAATGATGATAACATATTATTCTTCTGTGAGGAATGTTGTTATGTATGAGTAACTAAAGGACACAATGTTGTGTTCTAAAGAGAATTGTTATGGAGTATTTGGTTTAGAAAATAAATGAAACAGTTTAGTTTTCTAAGGAACGAGATGGTGGAATACATTGAAATGATGTCTTTGTTATGATAGCTTCCAGTTAAATGTCTGTTATTTAACATTTATTGTTTAAAGAAAAAATGTTAAATTTTATAGCATTGAAGTTTACGTTGTTAATAAAATAAAGGTGTATGATGTAAATTATCTACAAATTTGCTTTTATTTTAAAAGTGAATTATAGCTTAACATATTTTAATTTTGAATTGTACTTTAACCTCGAAGTTACTTAATGAATTTTGCATGAAATTTTTAAAATTTAAAATATTAGGTAAAATACCTTTAACATATTAGGTATATCCAAAAATATTTGGAGACAAAGTACATATTTTTTCACGATATTGCAGGGATTTGTTCTTTAGTGAGAATGTATATTATTAAAATGAAATTTTTTGATTAAAAATTTAAAAAATAATTGCTTTTTTTTTGTATTTTTTGTGTTAATTGTAGTGTATTTCAGTACATACGAATCAGGTTAGGTTAGGTTAAAAAGGGTGGCGTCTTCACGCCTCTACTCAGAGACCAGTCGGTCTATTGTGATCCCTTTATAAAGGCCAAAAAAATACCGACAAAGGAAAAGAGGAAAGATACAGAAAAAAGGGAGACTTTATTAGATAAAGCAATAGAAGAATATGGAATCTACAACCTAGCAATCAAAAACGAACCACTTTATCCCTATTACAAACCCTATCAGATTACTAAGTCATTTGCCAGTAACCTCCTCTAGTTCGCGTAGCATGTGGCTTCCACTGCAGTCTAATACGCTGAAGCCCTACACAATGACAGAGTATATTCTGTGCTGTCTCTAACTTCTACACATCATCACACCTTCTACAGAAGTCTATTGTACCAATGTCCCACTTACTAGTCATATTCCATATTGCCCATGACACATTCCACATTCTCATGACTCATGCCCAGAAGATGTTTCGAATATGCTGGTGTAAGACTAGGCCATAACGCTAAATACCTTGCAGTTCATTTTATTCCTCCATGCATGATTCGTTTTTCCTGAGGTCCATTTCCTTATGGCCATGAAATATGATCCAATTGAAATCTTAACCGATACCTCCAAAAAAGACCTGTCCAGTTTAGAGGCTTAGCGAGCTAGCCCAACACAGTCTTATCCTGCAAGAATCTATTAGCCTTCTCAATTCTTTTTTGCACCCAAGCACTAATCTGGACCTAACACAATGACTTGTCATTGCTAATATTGCTGCCTGACTATCCACATATAGTGTTACCTCAGAGTCCCTTTCAACGTACTCCTCCAATAATCCTAAGGCCTTGTAAATGGCTAATATTTCTGCCTGAAAATGCTGCAACTATCATACAATCTAAAAAACCGTCTGATATCCGTTGCCATAAAACAGAGACCCGCCTCTGTGCCTAATTCTATTTTCGAGCCATCTGTGAAGACACCACAACCACCATGGAGCTTCTCCGACCATCAAATTCGATTTCGTCAAGTAAGATAGCATGCCCCTATTAATACTGATCTCTTCAGTCTAAATAAGCTCCGTACAGCCATCCCTCTCACGAACTCTTTAATTAGAAGGTGTAGAATGGTGTCCAGTGCTGCCTCAGGTGTGCTTCTCATGGCACCTGTAGAGCTCTGAATTTTAGAGAGAAGGTTGCTATAAGTTATTTCCTTTATGCCTCCCACTAGACCGAACATCTATAAGTGAGGATAGGCCTCACAACCGACATGTATATCCATCATACAACTATAGGCTTGCGATTCCAGTTCTTCCTTATAGAGTTCCTCTACGTGTAGCAGACATTAAGCCCCCTTCCTGGATCTTTCCTGAGTATTTCTCCTCCAAGATAATTTACTGTCCACGCAAACACCCAGATACCTGGCCCCTCTTGACAATTTGTGTTCTATCCCATACAATGTTAGTAGACTAAATGCCTCAACCTTATATCTCTTGTAAACAGAACAAGTTCAGTTCGAGTTGATAACCTTTCTGCTTAGAATCAGAGTAATTCACTCAATTAGGAATTCACTACTACCTGACGAAGTAAGTGATTCACTGATCGCCTCTATCCTAATGTTTTCAAAGGCTCTTTCTATATCGTGAAAAGCTACCAACAGAACCCATCGAATATAACTCACTACATCATGCAGAGCACTCTCAACAGACTTACCCGTCAGATAATACCCGTCTAAATATAGACAACTCGTTTTTAGAGTCCACAAACTCACAGAAATTCACCCATGATATCCGTTTCGCCCATCTTATGCTTAATGAAGCTTTCCCTATAGCTGTCTCAATCATCATCACTCCTCGTTAGCTTGGCTCTGTTAAACAAATTTCTAACTGTATACCGCTGGTTCCTAAGTTCCCTTGTGAAATTGTTCACGACTTCCTCGATACTCCCAGCTAAATTTCTCCAACCTTCAGTATTCCTCGAATTCCTACTAACTAACTCACCAAAGGACTTCCAATCAGCCCTTCTGAAGTTATTATAGGGCTTTTCTTATGATTTCATAAAATCGATACTGAAGGGTATCATTCTATAACCCGAAAAAGAATAATCCATGGTTATCCTTCAGTTCTCAACAAATTTACCCGCTTGGTTAACTAGCGTTATGTCTTTAACTGTTTCCTTATCTTTCATTCTGAATGCAGGATAATTACCCCTATTACAGATGTGAAGATTACAAATTACAAATTCATTACATTACAAATTCAAATACTAAATCATATCTCTTCTTGATGTCGCTGCTAATGGTGAGCATTCGAATCACATCCCAAGTCTATATACACTCCTCTCCTCCTGGTGTGCTTCGGTTGCCTCGTAAGACATGTGGACGTATGCCAGTATGAGCCTACTATCTCCAGTGGCCTCCCCTTGAACAACCGTAAGGTCAGCATACATGTTCGTACCTTCTCCAGTGTGGATTGTGTGAATAAGTTATACATTGTAACCCTTAAATCACATACCCTGGTATATTTAATCCATGGTTCCTGGATAAGGGTCACGGTCAATCAACGAGGAGCTTTGTCAATTTCGTTGAGGCTGCTTCACAGTGATGAAAATTAATTTGCACCACTGATAGCCTCTTTCGGTTTATCAAATTTAGAATATCTAAATCTGATTACCCCAAACGTAAAATTGATAATCCCCCTAACTTTTTCAGAGACCCCTGATCTACTGCGAATCTAAAGTCTCTGCCTTGGTTCTCTTTACACGTCATGGATTTCAGAATCTTTCATTGACCTGTAAGAAGACCTACATTCTGGTTTTCTAATACTGCCAGAATGGTTCCAAACTCTGAAATGGGTGGAGGGAACCATGCTGTTACTATTGGATGTAGGGGCAACTCACACCCCAGTATCTCCTCAAGTTTCGGCTCCGAAAAAAGAGTATCGCATTTAGCAACTGCGTTTTTGGGAAATTCAAAAGATTTCTTATTACCCCAGTTGATATATTTACCTACTGTTCCAAAAGAGCTGTATGTTTGGCTGGTTCGCCTCTACTCTTATTTATCACTCCGGCATGGATCGTTGAGAATGTTGACTTTCCTCTTGTGCTCTTATGAGTCACTTCTGGAGTAATGTCCGCATTCTCACACAATACTTCAGGATAAGACATTCCCAGAGAGTCACAAGCAGGTCCGTAGATCCTTTCGAATCTTTTAACGTTCCTATAGCGCTTTCCGACAAGATACTTATGCTTGCCTGCAAGTGGCAAAGAGTCTTTCATAGCTGTCTTATGCAGATAAGGTTCTCCTCTTTAGTTCGGTACATAACATTGTTGTCGCATCGCGCATTACAGCGTAAGGCACTCTGAGCCAGTCGAGTCATTCTCCGCTCCGACCCCACCTCAACGCTCCGTTTCCTCTCTTCACTATGAGCGCGAAGTGAAATCACAGTGATCTCATGCTTATCTTTAGATTCAAGAGAAAGATACAAGAGCTTCTCTGTGGCTTTGGTTCCAGCAAAGGTATCCCTCGAGATGACCAGAATATAGCTGGCCCAACAATTGACTTTCCTGCACTAGAATGTCATCACTATATCGTCGTCCGTCTTGTCTGTTTCAGTAATATCACGATCTTTCGTCATCTGTCCAAATGGAAGGACTATCTCACGCGGTGACAGCATGCGTGGACTTGGCTAGAGTTTACAACCAACCCGAGCCATAGGCGTTGGAAGGGAGCTGTTAGATGTTTAGGCAACAATTAACCATTCAGGTCTTCCGCACTACTACCAACCACCTGACCTGAAGGTGAACTAAATTTATTTGGTTCTCGAGAGATTCTATGAAACTCTATTGTCAGAGATAATACACATGATCTGAGCACTCAAATTATGGGCTGCTACGCACCATATAACAAAATGTTCAGGTCATGTGCCTTACAACCAATCCCCCTATCCGCCACCAGGGGAAGCACAATGATATACACGCAATATTAAATGATATCCCTTTTAAACTCAACTAACATTGAGTATTTGCTAAAAATTGATAGGTGTCTTTATTTTACGCTAACTTTTTCAAAGAATTTAAGGAGAGATGTTAGTGAAAAAGCCAATTAATATTGATAGTTTTTTTTACATTGTCTCTTCATATCCTTCGCCAGGGGACTATAAATTTCTCATCTATTTTAAAGAAAATTAATAACAAATAGTTAAAAAAAACCAAATAAGCTATATTCGACCGGCTTATTTGGTTTTTTTTGGTTTCCAAGAAAAAATTTAGTGCCAACAAGATTAATAATTTTGCTATTAAAAAGATAATGGAACAATAAAGTAAAAAATTAATTTTTGTTTTGTATTAAGCTAAATTTGTAATTAACTATTAATTATTTTTTAAATAAAATACATAACAAGTTTTGAAATAATTCTTTAAATTAATAATCTCTGCTTCATATATTACATAATGAATAATAAATAACAAGGGAAATTGAACATATTTTAACCATATAATACAAATGTACCAGTTAAATGTAAAACTAATTTGATTTTACTTATACATTTATTTTAGTTTTTTCAATTTATTTTAATTCATCCTCTTTTGTAATTAAATTAAATTTTTTATTATATTGCCTTAAAATATTTCCAACTTTAATAGATATTTTCCACCTTTTTTTGTTTGATTTGTCTGCGCATTGTTTATGTTAAAAGTACCAAAGTGTAAAATAAAATTACAATTAAAAAACAATCCCTTTATTATTCCCTTATCACACAACAATTACAATAGCAGCAACAGTGAAGAAACAACAACAAAAGTATGATTGGTTGTATCAAGGATAAAGCTTCACTCATACATACTTCACTCTAGATCACAATGAACATAAAATTGGTCAGCAGAAATTTACACTGCAACAAAAAAATTAAATTAAAAAAAAAACAAAATATAAAAAAACAGCACAGATGGAACAAAAAAAATTGTCAGTAAAAAAAGAAAAACTCTTGTGCTGTTGGCATAATTTGTGGTAATGTTTTATTAGTCCATTGGGAAGCATTACAATTTTAAATGATTTATATGTATATTCATGGTTAAAATTGAGAACCCAAATGAAAGATACCAACAATAACAAATTCCAAGAAAATAACAAAAAAACAAAGGGGTTTTCAATAGAGACATGCCAAAGTAAATTATAAAAAGAAAGAAAAGTAAAAAAAAAATTTATAGTAATATTTTTTTAACATTCTTTTTTAAATATCAAAATTAAAAACTAATTGACAAATACCAGGAATAAAATATTACAATACAAATCACGTAAAAGAGATTTGATCCTTTTCATTTTCCTTTTATTTTATCTAAATATTTGTATGAGTTCAACTAACGTTGAAAGTTTATCAGAATTTTTTTTTTTTATAATTGAATACAAGTTGACTGAGTTTCTGAGAAATAAGTGGAAAAATAGCTTCAACGCACATACTCATCTTATGCGTATAATACGATTATTTACTACTTATATGATATTAATATAATTGATTTTACTTATTTTTATACTTTATTTTACGTTGGTGCTTATATGCAACTTTTATAGGTTACGTATCCATGTTCTACACAGAAAAAAGTCACCAATCACCAAAATAATTCATTGAATTAAAATTTGTTTAAATTTGCACCTCTCACAAAAATGATCAAATCGATTACTTATAATTGTAAAATATGAAAAATAGAACAAATTTTCCAATTAAAAAATTTATTAATCATTTAAATCAATTAAATCAATTAAAAATTTAACTGAGAAAAAATATTATTAGAATCTTATTTATACTTGAATATATTAACTACATTTCTATGTGAAATGAAATAACTTTGTTAATTAAAAAATTTAAGGATATAATTTTTTTTTGTGTAATATAATTTCACACTTTTTGTGTGTATAATAGAGTGTCCCGCGAAACAGGTTATTTGAGATTTTGATGTAGGAAGACCTTTTAAACGGGGTGTATTCATGAGTTGAATAAAAAAAAAAAATTAAAAAAATTAAATAAAATTCTTCTTCATCCTAGGGCACAATATATTAAAAAGAGTCTATTCTATTCTATTATATTCTATTCTATTCTATTCTATTCTATTCTATTCTATTCTATTCTATTCTATTCTACTCTATTCTACTAAATAAAATTCTTCTTCAGCATAGGTCACAATATATTTAAAAAAGTCTATTCTATTCTATTCTATTCTATTCTATTCTATTCTATTCTATTCTATTCTATTCTATTCTATTCTATTCTATTCTATTCTATTCTATTCTATTCTACTCTATTCTACTAAATAAAATTCTTCTTCAGCATAGGTCACAATATATTTAAAAAAGTCTATTCTATTCTATTCTATTCTATTCTATTCTATTCTATTCTATTCTATTCTATTCTATTCTATTCTATTCGATTGTGTTCTATTCTATTCTATTCTATTCTATTCTATTCTATTATATTCGATTGTGTTCTATTCTATTCTATTCTATTCTATTCTATTCTATTCTATTCTATTCTATTCTATTCTATTCTATTCTATTCTATTCTATTCTATTCTATTCTATTCTATTATATTCGATTGTGTTCTATTCTATTCTATTCTATTCTATTCTATTCTATTCTATTCTATTCTATTCTATTCTATTCTATTATATTCTATTCAATTCTATTCTATTCTATTCTATTCTATTCTATTCTATTCTATTCTATTCTATTCTATTCTATTCTATTCTATTCTATTCTATTCTATTCTATTCTATTCTATTCTATTCTATTCTATTCTATTCTATTCTATTCTATTCTATTCTATTCTATTCTATTCTATTCTATTCTATTCTATTCTATTCTATTCTATGCTATTCAATTCTATTCAATTCTATTCAATTCTATTCAATTCAATTCAATTCAATTCTATTCAATTCTATTCAATTCTATTCTATTCTATTCTATTCTATTCTATTCTATTCAATTCAATTCAATTCAATTCAATTCTATTCTATTCTATTCAATTCTATTTTATTCTATTCTATTCTATTCTATTCTATTCTATTCTATTCTATTCTATTCTATTCTATTCTATTCTATTCTATTCTATTCTATTCTATTCTATTCTATTCTATTCTATTCTATTCTATTCTATTCTATTCTATTCTATTCTATTCTATTCTAATCTATTCGATAAAAAGACATCTCTATCAGTTTTTTTATTATAGAGTCAATTTTTTTAACTGACATTCAGACAATACAAATCTTATTTTTCAAAAATTTTTTTCCAAACCTTTTAACAGTTTTAGTGCCAAATTTTAATTCTTGAACCAAAAAGTCCAATACTTTCAGTTTTCATTCTTATTGGCTCTATGAAACCCAGCCTGGTGTACTCAATTTTATGATATAATACGTGTAAATTGTTGTTTTTTTTTTTTTTGGATACAATAATACGAGTAAATTGTTGTTTTTTTTCTTTTTGGATACAATCTAAAAACACAAAAGTGACTAAATAGACGGCATTCTACACATTCAATTCGGTTTTTATAAAAACTGACTTACTTTTATCGTCTTTTTTCAATCTTTAGTGAAATAGTAATATCTTTTAGATAAATTTTAGAAAAATTAAAAAAAAAAAATGATTTTAAAGTTATTAAAATAATAATCTGAGTATGTCTAACACAAAAATCTATTACTTCACTTAGCCCCCATACACAATTGCCATAAACGTAGCAATATTTTATATTTGAATGTGTGAGTCAACAGTGTTTCCAGGAGGTGAGAAAAAGAGGCTAAAATGAACTTTAAAAAAGGTTAATAAGAATAAAGCCAGAAAAAGTTAATATATATTTCTTTTTTTTCTTGACTTATTTTTTGGAGCATTTAGCTTTATTGACCTTTTTAAATTCATTCATTATATATATATATATATATATATATATATTAATTAATTAATTTAAATAATTAATTAATTGAAATACAAATTTGGGTTATATTTCATATGAAAAATTATTAAATATTTTTATTTCGTAAATTTTATATTAAAATCCCATTTCGATTAAGGACTTCCAAATTTTTGTGTGATTTTTCACATTTATATATATATATTTTTGTTAATTAATAATCGTAAATAGTTTCTATTTTTAATGAAGTATATTAGAAAATAATTACGATACGGAATGTCCATAGAAATATATATATATATATATATATATATATATGTATATATATATATATATATATATGTATATATATATATATATATATATATATATATATAAAAAATATAAAATTCGGGTTTTAAACATTTTCTTTACTGTTGTGTTTATTTATTACGTTATAACCTATATTTACATTTCCTTAGAAATTAATGATATATTGTCCTTATTTTTTTTGCTGTTTTTGATGCCAGAGTATATTTTTTGTTACTGGTATTTTCATTTTTATTTCGTGGTTAACTTTTTGTTGCTTTACGTTTTTGTAGTAATAAAAGTAACTGATAGATTTTTGCGGTTTTACATTTATCTACAATATTTGATTTTATGTATTGAATGTTTTAAAAATTAATAAAAAAAAAAATTAAAAAAAAAATATAAAATGTTTGTAGAAAATAAAAAGCTTAAATTACAGAGAAAATGAAATAAATATTTAAATTTCAAATAAATTTAATACATATTAAAAATAAACGTTTTATTTGATAAAAATTATATATAAAACTGAAATTAATAACTTTTTCCTTATTTTTAAATGAGTTAAATTGAAAGAATTGAATGCATTATTTTTACTGCAAATTTATAAGTAAATTGTGCGTTCGAATGAAATGTAACACAACATTTTCGTAATAACTCCTACTGCCATTAATTCTAAATATCTTTGAATATTTGAAATCAAGTCGACAAAAGTATTTCATTTCAGTGCAATGAAAAAATGTTAACAAAGACCTAAGGAATGAACTGAAACTTAGTTCAGAAAAGGAAAAAGTCACAAGAATAAATTCCAAGCCCAAAAGTTAGAGAACTACGTCAAACATGTTGGGTCGCGTAATGGCACTTTGTGTTCATTTCTTTAAAATCAAATGTGGACTATGTTAAAGCTATGCCCAAGATAAAAAATGTTATGTAACAAAGCTGAGAATAACTCGGAGGCAAAGAATGATCAAAGCTCCTTAATAATAAAAAAATAAAAATATTTTCAATATTTTTTTTCACGCTTCAAGATACTAGTTTTGTATACCGAATAATCGATAAAATGATCCTGAATATTAGAACTAAAAACAATAAAAATTTGCAAAACAATTTGTTGTATGACATAATGAAACAGGATGTGAGATTATTTTGCTTCTATAATCTGAATAAACCCGAATACACAGAAAATATTACTTAAAATAATTTTTTAATAAAATTACTAACTCATTTAATATTGAAATTTAATTATATTATTAATTAATGTAATTAACTTTGTGATTGGTTTAAAGGTTTTTGACAACAATCGACAGCTGTAAAAAAAATATGCAGAAAAAAGAAAAACTTGGCAATAAAAAAATATAAAAATAACATCAAATCAATTTTCAACCATTTTCAACTATTTGGGCTCATTCTAACGGTCAAAAAACTGTAATATAAAATATAAACGGAGACGCTTTTAATATATAATCATTTGGTAAGTACGAATTTTAAATATATGATGAGATTTTTAATCGTTTCGTTGGTTTTATAGATGTTCCTGTCATTGGTGCCGGGGGTTATATTTAATTTCAAGATCTAAATTTGTGTTATCATTTGTTTTTAAAAGTCAGTTCATATTGATTGTGTTTGACGATTTTTTCAGAAATCTGTCATATTCTTACTAGGTCGTAAAGCCGCTCTCATAGAAACGAGTTCAAAGGTTTAAAAATGTTATTTATATGTAATTATCGGTGGTTTTAACAAGATGTATAAAACGCCAAGATGAAACTATATACCCTAAGTTTTATTTCCCCCACTCAAATTTGCTTATTATTATTATTAGTATTATTATTATTATTATTATTATTATTATTATTATTATTATTATTATTATTATTATTCGTTTAATTTTTTTACCTCTTTCCTTTAATTTTACTTGCATTGCATCATTTTGATATTCTTATTAATTTAATAAATGACTATAATAAAATTCATGCGTTTTTATTAATGGAAGGATTTAATTACCTGCAGAATTGAATTTTAGAGTTTTATCTTTATTTTAGTCCAACGGAGTATTAGTTATTTAAATTACCCAAAATTTTGGTAATTGTAAAGGACTTGTATCGAATTTAAAAGCGAATTTAAGAACTTCTCAGCCGAGTTCAATTGTGATTGTTAATTTCAAATTCCTATAGAAATATACCGCGAAAAATTTTGTGAAATTACTTTAAAATTTTTTCAAAAATTAAAAATTAAAAATATTCTACTTAGCAATTCATTTTTATATAAAATGATATATCGAAAAATGTCTGGAGAAAAAATTCTGCTGGATCAACTACTTGATCTTGTTTTGATCCTAACTTATTCCGTTCATCTTTTATTTAAAAAAAAACATGTTTTGTTTTATTTGAACGCACACCTTATAAGTTATATATTCATTACTTGCATATAAAATGTGACACCTGTCATAATACCTATACATAATAATAATACTAATACATAATATTTGTAAACTTTTTTGAAATTGCATACACGTATCTTTTTTTCTTTATGAGAAGATTAGTTTCAGAGCATGCACATTTATAGTTTAATAAACAAAACATTATTGTATTATTGAGTATTCTTCTTCTTTTTTTTATTACTTTGTTCAATCACATTCGGATTTCTTTATTAAAATTCATATTTTTTCAATGCCAAAAAAAAAAAAAAAAAAAAAAAAAAAAAAAAACAAAAATATTTTACTATACACAACAAAAAAATTTATGTATGTCAGATTTAATATAATAAAATAGTTGATAAAGAAAATATAAAAATATAGCAAATATAAAATGAAGTTTAAACTTTATTATAAACAAGTATTTTCCTTACCTATAGGTATGTAAAAATATGAATGTATATATTTTTAACAATCGAAATAATCTGATTATTTCTTTTGCTTTTTGTTTTTAATATAATTTTACGTTTTTTTTTTGGTTGTTTTTAGTACAACAAGGATATGCTCGTGTTTTTAATATCTCCTACTTTAATATTTTGAGATTGCATGACACAAGAGAATGAGCATTTTATTAGCTGTAAATAATATTGAATATAATTTTAAGCTTCATCAGTTGTTAACACGATTAGCTTTATCTGTTTAACTATTAGAAAACTGAATGCATAAGATTTTCCTTTGACTTTATAATTCTCTTAGGAATTCTTTGTTGAACTGCTTAGGCTTTAAGCTGGCTCTACTATTCCCCTAGCAAAGTCTATATATCTATCTTAGACTGTCCAGATAGCAGTGCAGTTGCCGTAAGTTTTTAATATACTTTACCTTCAGTTTATTCTATATTTGATGCCATACGATAACTTACTTGTACATTTGTAGTTTGACGATGATTTTATGTCTTGTGCTTTGGTGCATGTTAGCTAAATTGAATTGAATTAATCCAATAATATTATTTAGGAAGAAAAAGGCAAGCAGATCATCGTCTTTTCGTTAGGTACATTTCAGTCAGAGTCTTCAAGTCATGAAGTGATTTATATGAACGTCATTTAAATTATTATCAAATACAACACAATATTCTGTTTTGGGTTTCAATCCTGCGTGACTTGGTCACAATATTCTTAAGATCTATAAGGTGTTTTTAGTATTTTAGTGCTATTGTTTTAGTTTAAATAAGCTTTATTATTTAAAAATTCCACACAATATTATGAAATGTTAAACGGCTATTGTTGCTGCCATTGTGTTTTGCTAATAATATCAACAGGGATAGGGATACCACTTTTCTATTTGATTTATTTTATAATAAGATTAACCAGTATTTACTTTTTTGTATAGAATGAAAAATGAAGATTTTGTTTGTGTTCAGTTATTTATGTTTTGTGTTTTCTAAATTCTATTGAAAGCAGTGAAGTCAGTGTTAAAAATATTTTATTAAAATTTTTATACGCTAATTATATACTATATTGGTCACATTGTTAGTACAAAAAGTATATATATATATATATATATATATATATATATATAATCAATATACCATCTTCTCAGGTACTTTATCTAAACAATTATTTATTTAGTTTTAAGTTCTACGTGTAATTATTGAAATTTGAATTTTTACCCTCATTTGCTATTTCTATTTTTTATTGCTTTGTTATTGTAATTGTTTTTTTTTTTTTTTGCAGTTTTAATCTTCTTTGTTCATATAGCAAGTAACATCAATTTGCAATCAATGTTGTTGTATTTTCTGTGTGATATGATTTTTTCCCCAACAAAAGTGATTTTTTGTACGACAACAAAATAACAGCAACAAGGCAGAAAGGGAAGACAAAAAAAAAAAAAGACAAAGGAAATACTACAACTGTGTTTACAGCTTGTATTTCTGTTTTGAATATACCTTTAATACGGTTAACATTTATTGGAATTTAGACATGTAACACACATACATAATGAAATAAAGATTCAGACATATCCAACGACACACATACATATATCTCATAAAAAAATTTACAATTTGTTTGTTTCAGTTTTACATTACACAAAAGATTTTCTGCCTGGTCTAGTAATCCTTAAAGTACAAATTTTCATTTAACCGAATGCAATCACTAACACATATATATACGTGTGCATTAACAAGCAATCAGTTACAAACACACACTCAGTTACGTATACGCTTATTAACAACACACACTTACATTACATCCTAACCAAATACACACCCACATACGCTCACTGCTGTATTTAGACATTCGTTTGTACGTACTAACAAACAAGATTATGTGGTCGAATCAATGAACACTATGATTTGTTTTGTGCCAATAACTGTGGAAATTTGTATTGAAACATCTATAAGTAGGTGGCAAAGGGATTTATTTTCAAAGCTTGCTTTTATTATCTTCAATATGTGCCTCTCCCTACACCTTTATTTATTACAATTTTTCTTTCGTAACAAAAGTCTGCAAGACAAAATAGTAATGAAAAAAATTTTCATTATTGAAAATTGGAAAGGAAATGTCTATGGATATTTTAAAAGAAAATCTGTTTAATTTTTTAAAATTTTGGTTGAAATTAAATTTTTGTTTCAGGTTTAATATTGTGCTAATTTTGCTCATATTTTCACACCTAAAATCCAAAATAGCCTCTCTTAATTCATTTATGAATATTTAATGAATTTATATACCAGTTGGCCATACACGCCAAACTGCATTCATTCATACATATATATAAGCCTAGAAATACACACTTATATATTCATTCATATATGCATACTTTTATAAATATGTATGTGCCTATGGCAAAAATATTAAATTCCAAAAAAAAAAAAAAAAAAAAAAATGAAAAATAATCCTAAATCACCTTTAAAACACAGACAAAACCAACAGCAGTAGCAATAACAAGAATAACGAAAACTAACAAATGCAAAACCACAAACAGCAGCAGTAACATCATCATTGCCACCACTGCTGCTATCACCACTAACACCATTATCTGTATACAAAATACCAAAAAATAACAAAATTCTGACCATAGAATGAATCATCATCAATAGCAGCCACCAATGAATTCTCAGTCTTACGAATGAATGAATGACTACATGAATGAACAACTGAATACGTATACATAAACTATATGTATATGATACTGAAAAAATTACCATTGATAGTGTTGCCAGTTTAGCCTTTTTAATGCAAAATCTAACATTTTTATTTTGCTTTTAGACTCTAAATTTTCCTTTTAGCTTCTAGCTTTTTTGATTCTTAAAATTGCCTTAAAAAGGCTAAAATGTTTATTATTTGCCATTACTAATTTTAGTTTTACGGAATCATCCATTTAAGCATTTTTGAGTATTTATTCACATAAAAAATCGATATTATTAATATTTAATAAAATTTTTCACCTGTAGCGCTTCATTCTACAAATTAAAAATATCTTAAGTCATTTTGTGGAGTTAATAAGTCGATTATTATAATTACCTTTTAATATGATTCATATAGCATAGAAACCATTTATGAAAATAATTAAAAAAATCTGATTAATGGGAAAAAGAAACACTAAAAAATTTTGATATGCTTAAGCAAAAAGAAGTTATCGTTCAAAAATGATGGAAAATTGCTTGAAAACATTGGGTAATTTTTCATTTGTATGAGAATTTTTTGGGCGATTTTTCATTGAGTCATTTTGCTGGGAGTTATTTACAAATTTATTACAACTTCTGCAGAAAAATATTAAAGACTAATGAAAGCGAGAAAAAACAAGTTTCTAAATTTAAAAAAGTGCCTTTTTCTAGCCTTATCTTTTGGGGCATTCAATTTAGCTCCTTTTACCTCAGCTCCTGGCAACACTGAACATCAAATTAAAATCTCATCATTTATACAAAGGTTATTGTTTTATACAAATACATATATATATATATATATATATATATATATATATATATATAAAGTATAGTTTTATTGAATGAGTAAGCCTACGTTTTGGCACTTTACTTCAGATGTAGGCTAGGGGACATTTTTTGATTTGTTTGAGCGAAATATTAAACCACACGCAACAGAAAAAACAAAAACTGTAGAATTATATATGGCCAAAGCTACTAATACTGTCCACAACAATTCACATACAAAAAGAAAAAAGAAATGTTTATATGAAAAGGAATAAATAATTTGTGCCTATACTTATATTTATTTTCAAAAGGTGTAGGTTATACAATACATTGAAAAAATTTGAATGGAATATTATAGCACGAATCTTTATTTAAGGATTTTTTTTCTTGGCATATTGACAGCGCGACATAAATCACTTTCGTGAGGGAAACTAGAATTTATCGCGGTTTAAAGTTGAAAAATTTTAAAATATAAATTTTCATTTATATTTTTAAATATATAAGGTACGAATTGAAAAATATATATATCGTTCATTCTACAAGGGATTAATAATAAATGGCAACTTTTTGGCGGAGGGTCATAGATTTTATTTATATTTGCTACAAATATAATCTATGAAGCTGTTTAATCTTTAATGTGTTTTAATATTTCGTGAATTTATTCATGATTTTAATTTTTATAAAATTGAAAAAATTCTACAAAGTACGCAACTTTAAATGTTAATAGTTTAAATAATATGTTGTAGACAGATTTTAATGACTCAAGTCTCTAATGAAGGTCAACTGAAACATCTTTAAAGGCAACAATTCAAAGGTACCTAATGTAACGTGTTACAAACGAAGCAGAATTACCTCTTTTGCATCTTTGTGGAGGAGCGCACTTACAGTGACCTAAAAGTAGAAAAATACTGAATAGCTAAAGATTGATTTCAAAGTTTGCCATCTTATAACTTTTGGCCAATTAACGATAGAGCCATAACATATAAAATGATATTGTTCCTCTATATCCGGATAACAGTTCTCTTATGTAACTTTAACACCAGATATTTGAACTTGTGGGAAAAAAATCAAAAATATAGAAAAACCATGCTGCATTTCAGTCACATTTTTTTCAACTTAGAAGAACTGTAACTAATAACTGCAAAGACCATGGCCCACAAAACTTTGTAATTTGATTGCGTATAGTGTTGCTAATATAGTGTCATTAGCCATCTTGCCAAAAACAAAACCATGTTCGAAATTATTACAACATTAATTTGGTTTCATTGACAAACAAACAAATTGTTTAAATTGTTTAAAACTAATTGCTTAAAACTACTTTATTATGAACAATAATTCCTACAAAGTAAATTTTCAATATTTTACGCATAAAAGGAATAAGAGCATGAAACTGTTCATTCATTTTTTTCCCTTGATATATATTGACGATAATGGACTGAATTTTTTCGATGAAAATTTATTTTTATATTTTTTTTAAAGTTACGATTTTTTGTTTTAAATTTACTAGAACCGTAACTTTTAATCATCGGCAGGCAACAAAAAATCAACTTAGTTTCTTTTTATATTTTTCCTGTATTATGCTCATTATTATGAATGGTTTGGTGTCAAATAATAAAATTAATACTGAAGTAACTATAATTTATATTTTAAGTGTGAACTTATCGTTATAAAAATAAACAAAAGAAAATGAATAAAAAAATAATTTAATTTATATTCTCCTCTATTGGTTTTAGGATTTTATGAAATATTCAATTTTATCATTATATTTGTCTAAGTGTTAATCATCCGCCAAATTTTTCATATACATACATATGTTGTGGTTTAGGTATTGAATTTAAAATCATGCGTTAATTTTATTTTGAAAAGGCAGGCTAATGAAAAATCCTGGTATACCAAATACCAACAACAGGAAATTATGATATCTGGCATTTTTATCTATGTGTGTGTGGATATATCGACAAACTTACAAATACAAAATCATACAAAGGATGAGAAAAATACACATCATCATAATAATGGTGATGATGAATATGACGATGAGCAGGAAGGTTGCTATTGCTGACTGCCATCAATGGTGATGATGTTGGCGATGATAACAATGATGATGGTAATAGTGGCATGCATCCATTGGTTGCACATAAAGCAACCGCAAATACGAAAATATTTTTTATGTGAGTGTGATTTACATGCACATATAAAAGGTATTGCAATAAGAAGTGTTATTTAATTTTACTCATTTTAAAAAAATTACTGACAAACTGATGTCAAAACTATTTCCTGAATTTAAACAGATAATTCTTTCATTCTCCCTTCTGAAGCGTCTCTTCGCTCTGAAATTAGTAGCTTTATATTTTATATATTTTTTATAGCCAAGCTACAATTTAAAGAGAAAATTGTTGTTAAAAGTCTTCCAAAATAGAAAAAAAAAATTCCCAAAAAATCCCCATTAAACAAAAAAATACTAGGCTCTCTTTGTGGAGAGTATATTTAATTGGGATTTTCTGTAACAATTTTTTTACAAAAATAAGTGAGGAAATATTTATACATCATATATTTTACAAATAAAGTATTCGGTTACAAAAAAGGAAAAATTTAAGCGAACATTGGGAAAAGAGTAACCTGAAAAAATTACCAAATCACATGTTTTGCTCTTTTTCTGGAATAGCGAAAATTCATTATCGTTATTTGTAGAGATCATTAGCTTATCATTAGCATATCAAGGGCTGCTTGTGCAAGTTCTTTATAATGACACATACTTGTATAATCCCGGCAACACTGACAGTTTAGCCTTCTTAAGGATAAATCTAGCATTTTTATTTTGCTTTTAGGCTCAAAATGTTCGCTTTAGTTTCTAGCTTTTTGCTTTAAAAAGGCTGAAATGTTTATACTTCAACAAGGAAGATAATAGGTCTTATTTGCTATTCGTCCATTTAAGTATTTTGTTTAACAAATGCTTAATTAAAAAGAAATTATAGTTCTAAAATGACAAAAAATCTCTTGAAAAAGTTGAGTAAATTTTTATATGAATCATAACACAAACTTTTATCTGAATTTTTTGAATGGTCTTTCATTGGGCTATTTTGCTGGCAGTCTTTCCATATTTTATTTATAAATTTATTACAATATCTTAAAAATTATCAAAAACTAATGAGAACGAGAAAAAATATTTGTTAAAACTAAAAAAAATCTTAGCATTTTTCTGGCTTTCTTTTTTTAAGGCATTTAGCCTTTTTTGGACTTTTTTAAATTTCAATTTAGCCCTACTGCTCATCTCCTAGCAACACTGGTAGCATCTTTAAAAATATACATAGATTTGTCCAAAATTCCAATTTTATTACCTAGTCAAAGATACAATTATTAACTGAAAAATTTTCCAAAAAGTTTCCAAAATACTTAAAAATCGCCAACAAATTCCCTAATCCCCAAACCAAAATTTACATTCTTTTCTCAACAAAAATTTTCCAAATCGGGCAGCTCTAATCCTTTCGAAAAAATAGGGGCTGTCATTTAGATAACTAGTTGTTATTTTTATTTTATTTTAAGGAAACTAGTCCAATTATTAACGAAATATTTATTTGCTATTTAATTGCAGAAACATCTTTATTTTTTCAGTTATATTCTATTCTAACAAACTTATATTGCTCTTTCTGCAAAACTCTATTTACTACGTGTATGTTCATTTAGATATACATACACCAAGAGAATTTGAACATAAACATGCATTCGAAAGTAATGACACAATTGCTAATTGTCTGTATAAAATTGTAAATTATTTTTTTATACTTTTATACACTACATATATTAAAAGTTAAAATTGGTGAAAAGGAAGCATAAGGGTAATTGGCTGGAAAAAATAAACAAGTGTATTGACAAAAATTATTAAAATTAAAAATTTACTAAGCGGTTAACTAGGGTAAATAGATTAGAATTAAATAGCTACTAGAAAGCATATTCGAAATTTAATGTATACAACAAATAAGCTATTAAATAACGTAGAGAAATTTTAATTAAAATTTGTGATGTCAAGGAAAATTTTTGTAAATATTAAACCGAATAACAGTATGTTTATGTTCAATGTCCCAAAAATGAATTAATTATATTGTTTACTTTTTTTTGAAGTTTCAAAATAAACTTTATAATTTTTTTTTTAATTTTTTATTTAATAATGCATTATGTTTATTGGTTAAATAAAATTGTTAAATGTTGTTCACATAAAAATGTAGTTTGGTTCTACTATACAATTTAATTTATATAAATTAGCAACTATGTAAAATGTTTTCCATTTTTATACTATATTCAATACTTTTTTAAATAATTTATAGCTAAATTTAGCTTTGTTGTAATCTGTGATTTTATTGAGTTCTATGGAGCATATTTTTTTAAATTTTAATCCGTTGTCATTTGATAATTCTAGGTAATAATAGAGATAATAAAAAACAAGTTAAACGAAAAAAATAAAATTCGAGTAGACAATGTATTTATGAAATTTACAAACTGTTTATGACAGCAAAAAGTAATTAAAATAATTGTGCATAAATTATAGATTAACAAATCACAACAATCAAAAATCTATTTTATAATAACAACAATATAAATAAGTAAAGCTCTAAAAACGTTTACACATAAACATAAATAGATAAAATATATATTTATACAGCCTTAGAAACTAACATACACATTGTTTACATACATACCATCATAATTTATAATTATAAAAAAAATTATAATAATAATAATAATAATATTGAGTACGTATTCATTATTACACATGAATGAGCACAACAACATAAACAATTGACAACAGCAATTAACAATTAACAATACATTACACAGACTAAAAAAGAAGGAGCGTTAAGAAGAAAAGGGGAAATGTTTTACAATACAATTTACAGGACTAGAACTACTACTCCACACATACACATTTATAATTATTATGAATCAAACAAATAAAAAAGCACACACACACGGAAGAAGCCAACCATTGAAAGAATAATATCGCGATGATTTAAAAAAAAAAAAAAAAATGTTTGTATTTCTATGCAAATTATTATGGTTAGTGTTGAAAATATTAAAAATTATAAAAATAAAAATAAAAATAACATTGAGATAAAATACTAATGACAAAATAACACAAATATACATATTTAAGTTTTTTACAGTTTTATATAAATACGAATAATTTGTTTGTGTAGCAACTAAATTTCTAAAAATATGAAATAATACAGAATATTCTATGAAATGGGACTGCTTTAAATGTAAATTTTTATTAAAAAAGTACTATAATAATAGCAACGGCTAAATATCTTAATATTTGCATTATTATCATTACTTTTGTTATTGTTTTTCTATTATTTCTTCAGAAAAAAATCACCAAAATGAAAATTAGAAATAATAACAATACAAATGACAAAATATTTATAAACTCAACCATGAAATGAGTTCCAAAAAATATAACTGATAATGACGAATATTATAATACTCTAATTTAGCAGTTGCGCGCAGAGAAAAAATATGGTTAGGTGAATCATAATCAAACAGTGTTATATTATTGCTGGAATATAATATTTTATTTGCATGTAGAATTACAATATCGTTAATTAAATAAATATAAATATTTTCAATATGCTCAATGCATAACATAAATATGGTTATAACATAATAAAAATATGATTGTTGCGCAACCATATTACTATTATGTATGATATATATTTTTCATTTATGTATCCATAATATTGTTAAGACAAACCCATAATATTGGGTGGGCTGTAACCATATTATAACTATGTTTAAAAACTATCTATCGTTATACTTTAGCTGGTTTTTTGTATGGAATTTTATCAGAATCAGTAGTAGTCCGGTAAGTAGTCTTTTGATGCACTTTAGCGGCTTTTTTTTTGTTTAGAAACAGCCTTAGATTTGCGTTGAACGAGTTGAGTGACCTATTTTGCGGCACGTTTTCGTTACTTGGCTTGCTTGATATCTTTTTGGCGCCGGGCACGACGAATCTTTGATTTCGCGTTACGTTTAGACATAATTTCGGCCAAGGCAGCATCAACAATAGTACGCTGAAACTTTTGTGTTCTGTGGTTACGCTTCTTGGTGGCTCTTTTCTCGATATATTAACGTCACTTGCGACAGTACGTGACTGTCCAGGTAACCTTACGGGGATTTTGTTTCATTAACTAGGAGTGTTTGCATTTCATGTTCAAGAAAGTTTAGCCATCAACTTGCCATGGTCATCCCGACCATGTGTGTATCCACTGAATGAAAAGAAGCTGATTTTCATTTTGCGTTGTTGTCACTAGAAAAAAGAATGAAGTTAATATTTTATACAATTTATTAAACAATTTAATAATAACACTTATCAACAGTTCTTGTTTATAAAAGCTTTTTTTAACCCTTTAATGCGCCATGATGCATATATGAATTAACCACTTTCCATTGTTATTATATTTCAATCGAACAATATTGACATCAAATATTAGCTTTTCTAATAATATTCAAGTTATTTTTGTTGTTATGAAGTAATATCAAATTTATTACTGAATATTTCGACAAAAACTTTCATGATTTTTTTTTCGATTTGCGAATTTGTTTTGCTGTGCCGAATTCAATAAAATTAATAATAAAAGAAATATAGGTACAATTAATCAAAACAAATTTTAAAACCATTGATTGCATTGTGTAATGCTTGTGTGTTTAATTATTGAAATAATTGTATTGTTTACAAAAATTTAATTCAGAAGCTATAAATGCGTTGAAAGTTTTAAATTTAAATTTTAATTTAATTTTAAGGCAAATGGTTACAGGTAAATGTTTGGTATAAACACATATATGCTCAAAAGAATTGGTATCAAATTTCTAAAGTAACTTCTCTACTCAGTGTGTCAAAAAGTAATACTAAAATTATTTTAGATTTCCAAATAATAAGGTCAGCATTACCGAGTAAATGTGTTATATAATCTTTTGCGGATACTTCGAACATAAGGATATGTTGGATTAGTCTGATTAGTTATAATATTACTAGAAATGCTACGATACAGAAAATATGAGAAAATGTTGATATTTTTATATTTTAGCGACAATTCTTTTAAAACAAATGATTAACCACAGAGTTTAAAGTCCATTATTTCAACATAAAATTATGAAGAAAAACTACTTATAAATGCGCACTGATTCACATATGAATCATAACATCTATTAAAAAAATATATATTGCACTAAATGGTTATTAAACATTACCATTTGTTTGCAAATTAATTTTTCCACTCCGTCAGGTAGCCGATTTCACAATTCAGCATAATAATATTATTGGCTAATGAAAATTGTTTTATTAGATGTGTTTTTTTTTAATTTATTTCTATGTCTATCAATAGTTCAAAGAGTATGTATCGCTCTTAACTTTTAGCATGGACACATCATTTTCGTTATTATTTCAAATGCAATTGAAATTATGATATCATTATAAATTTATTTTGAAAATTTGGGACAGTTTTTCGCTTTTGAATTCATAAAATTTTAAAAACTGGTAATTGTATACTAGTTATCAAATTCACAAACCATACAGTTCTTAGAGTTGGTAAGCATTTTTATCTCTACTTAAGTTTTAAGCAGCTATAGCTATAACCATGATATAAACATAAGGACGTAGTTCCACATAGAATACACCTAGAAGTTTATGCGAGAGATATTTCGAACTAAATTTTCAAAAAAAAAAACTATTCATTTTTTTCAAAACACAAAAATATAATATATGTGACTACATGTATTTTATTACTGAAATAATTACGTTTTTGACAATTTGAATTAAGTTTTTCTCTCACATAAATATCTACTTATTAATCTATGTAGTTCCATTTCACTCTCACAATTTTTTTTTTTTTTTCACTTTTAAGCTAATTATTTGATATTCGTTCTTTTATAAATAAACTAATTGCCACAAAGATAAAAACGGAAATTTGTTTAGGAATATTTTTTACTATATATAAATTCTATATTGCAAATAATTACTTTTGTTGCATACATGGTATTGTTGGGACTTGAAAGAACGCATATCTGTGTTTTTGCTGATGTACCTGGTGTACAGCAGTTATTGAATATTTAAAATGTCCATTTAATAAATAGTTTTCAATTAAAAAAAATCTTTTTTATTCAATAGTGTAAACATATACTATTTGTATTAAATAAAAGCGTGAAACTTTCATTATAGAATATTATAAATTTAATATTACCTTTTTATCCATATAACATTACTTTTGTGAACAAAATCAGAAAAAATAATAAATTATAAATAATAAATTATATATATATATATATATATATATATATATATATATATATATATATATATATATATATTGTCATTTAACAGTTTAATAAATCGGAATCTTTTCATTTTCCCTGCTTTTAGAAATGTTTAAATTAAGATTCAGAATAAAATGTGAATAAATATTATATATTACAATCATGGGCATCTGCGGTGCCAAAATAAATTTTATGTGGGCCAGGTCTATTTTAAAACACAATACTATAACCTAAAAAATTACTTAAAAACAATTATATAAAAAATCGATTAGTTGAGTTAAAATTTATTTATTTATGGGCTGTAAATTGTAATAACAACTGCTATTTATTTAATATAAAAGTCTGTCAACAATATTTCAAAAAGCGAAAAACACTTGACAAATTTAAATAAAAGCAAGAGAGCTCTATGTTGCATTTACGTTTTCAAGAAAAATTAAAGAGAAGTTGTTTTTATTTTAATATTCCTTATTTTGACTTTTACATTTATTCAAGCGATCATTTTCCTTTTTTTTCTATCAATAAATTTTTTATTGGATAATATGTTAGAATACTTATGATTTGTTTTGATGATGAACTCGAAATAATATTAAAATGTGTCTTTTCAAGGAATTTTCCTTCCCACCCTTGTTATATATTAAGTGTCAAATAAAAAGTCATAATTATAGATGCAATTATATAGTGGGTGGTGCAAAATTGCTCAAATAATTAGTCCTTGACTGGTTGCTCAATATTAGGCCCACCACTCTTATGATGAAAAATTTTGATCACCGTCCCGGTTGAATATTCTTGCCGTTTTATATTCAATGCTCTTTTCAAATGAATTGGTTGTGTTCACTTAATTCGGTTTTAACGGCTTATAACTAATGACACCCTTTTGAATACACCGAACACAGAGTATAAATTTGATATTGGGGATGTTCGGCTTTGGTTCGTGATTTCCCGGGCTACAAATAAGATTTTTTACGCTTTTAATTGTCACAGTGAATCCAATTTTTTTCGCCTGTAATAATTCGATACAGAAGGGACATTGTTTTGTGGCGCTGAAGCAGGTTTTTAAATATGAAACATATTTTTTAGTTCATTTGCTACCCAATTTCCATACTTTTGGATAAATCCAAATTGATATTCCTTATCATGTACGTCAAAGTTGCCAGTTTCAAATAGTCCAAAGCACTTTTCTCAGCTAAAGCGTCATCTCTACCAACTTCCACCAGAATAACATGGGTTTGCGCAGTTGTTTTCTTCAAAAATAAATAATGGTGTAAAACTTGCACCATATTCCCTTTTTTTGTTTCAAGAATTTCCAAAACTGATAAAAACTCTGATAAAAAGATTCTAATGACAGTCTTTTTATGTGACATAATTATAAGAATGGACTGCTTGAAAAAATACTATTTCCGTATTGTAATTTAAAAGGTGGAAGTTAATGCATGCATCCAAATAATGTCAGATCCAATAAAAAGCTACCGGTTTAGCGTATTTATAAGGTGATATTATTCACTAAATATAAACTAACTAAATATATTAGCAAATATTCGTAAAAATTCGCTCAATTAAAAACTTTTTAAATTTGCACCTCTCACCAAATTGATTATATCAATTACTAAACACTGTAAGAAATGATAAACAGAGAATTGTTTCCAAATAAAAAATTAATCAAGTAGATGTTTTAATGAATTAAAAGTGTAAGTGAGAAATAAAATATTACTGAAATTTTATTTTTCTTTTATATTTGCCTGAATATATTTATTAAATTTAGATGCGAAATGAAACAACTGTGTTACTTGAAAAATATACGGTAATAATTTGTTCTATATTATGTGGAGTCAAACTCCATATAAAACAATAAATTTCCATCTCCTAGTAACTTGTTTAAACGTCAAGACTCCACACATAAAAATATTTATTAAAAATTCTCTCTGAAATACTGTTAAATGTATCCTGATTAAATAAAAAGAAAAGCCATTAAGAGTTGAAATGAAATGAGTTTAATTTACTTTTGTATCTATTCACATCACATCCAAAGAGATGTAACAATTACCAGTTGTAGATTTTCTAAAGAGCTTTATTATTATACCATAATTTACAATTAGTTTTTTATTAAAAAGATATTTACACACAATTGCAATAAGGATACCATCTGTGCATTTTTTATAAAATTTTAAAGCATATTTTCATTTTCATAGTACATAAATGTAGAAGTGATAATTTTTAAGATCTTTTCTATAAAAAATTAACTAAAATAGACCATAAATTAAATCTAAAATATTTTTAACCAGGATATAGAGTACTTATACAATTGAAAACTTACTTACCCGAACATTTTACTCTCTGTTTTTTTTTTTTTTTTTTTTTTTTTTAAATTAAAAACAATGAGTAGCAAAACATAATGATATCTTTACAAAATTATCAAAACCATAATTTTCCTTAAATGGATTTTTTTTGTAATAAAATATATGATTTTATGTATTTTTTTCTATAAAACCTCTACTTCAGTACTAGACAAATTTACCCGTTTTAGTCAGAAAGCATTCTTGCTTTCAGAATTTCTTTATATTTTGTTATTTTTCTAACAATTTCTACTAATTCTGACTAAAACATGTAAATCTGAAGTACTGAACAGGGCTATTATTTGGTAAGTACACATCCCCTTGTGTTTGTTTGGTGTGACTGTTTAATGTTTTTTCCGTTATTTAAGATTCTACCGTCATTGATGCATTTAAAGTGCATTTAACTTCTCTTTGGAAAACTATTTCCGTATAATATGTAAGTACACAGTAACTACTTGAACACATTTTTAAACCATCTGTTGAATTGTATTTTATATATTTGTTTATTTGTCATTCTTTAGGTTATCTCGCAAAAATAAAAGCTTTTACCGGATCTTCTAGTTAATAAATTTATTATTTTTAAAACCATATACCCAATTGCATAATACATATGTACATTACTATTATATTATTACAATTACATACACTTTATTCTAAAATATTATTTAAATAATATTTCAAATATTGAAATAAATAATTTGAAAACAATTTTTATATATTTATTGGCGAAAGCATTTTTGCACAAAGGTGTATATTTAATTTGATTTTTTATTGTTTTAGTTAATATTTTCGCTAAATTTTAGAAAAATTCTAATAATACATGTAATTTGTTTGATTTAAAAAAACTAGTTAAAATTTTTACAAAAAAAAAAAAAAAAAAAAAAAAACAATTATGTTGCTTGATTAATACAATCATTTTGATGATTGGAGCAAAATCAAATAAAATTTTAATTGATATACGTAATTTCGTAATTGAAACCCATTTATATTTTTTTCTGTGTTATCATCATTATTTTGATATCCACTGTTGGAATGCATGAATACATGTATGTAAAGAATACTCATTTTATTATTATAATTTTTTTATTTATTTTTTTCTTCTTATATTGAAGCAATCAACCATAAACATTTATCAATGAACTTATGATGGAAGCAACATTTGCTTCTTCACTTTTTAAGTACATCAACAACAGACATAACAACACATAATGTGAGTATATATTTCTACACATAAATGTATTCATATCAATGGTATGTATATATATATGTTTGTATAGTTGTATGTGTTTATCATTTGTTTATATTAAAAGTTGTATTGCATACATTAAGTGGACTTTAGTTGCCATAGAAAAACTAAATCCTTCTTCATCGTATTTTTTGCTCTGCTCACTTTTTTTAAATTTTGTTTATGTCTTGCATTATATACATTAGAAAAGAAAGAAAAAGGGAAATGTGTAAAAAGGAAAAAAAAAATACAATGAAAACTAACAAATTTAAAACAACACTTTTGCATATATTCATGTATCTCTATATTTACGAAAACAAACACACATATTTATATGGACAAGAGCATGTGTTTCGTGTGTGTTTGTTTCAGCATACTCGTTGTGATACATGCATGACCCTTTAGCAAGGATACAAGTATTAGATGTTCAGCACTTACACTAGCAAACACTACTACATACATAGAGATACTAAATATGAAACAAACACATGTATCTTTAATACAACCAATAATGTTATGTTGTTGCTGTTACTCTATCTTCATTGAAAACATATGAACATAATTGTATACTTGTGTATATTTCAAACAGTAAATGTTTGTGTGTACGTGGTTGTATGAATATAGAATGTCTACGTTGAGATGTTTAGACGAACGTAAGCTTTGACATGATGAACAACATGGTTTGCTCTAAATTTCTATGTTTTCCCTTTCTTTCTCTTTTGTTCCTAAAGCAAAATACAATGAATATCTTTAGAGATGATAAACCAACCAAAATAACTTGTAAAACTTGTACTACTACTTTTTCACTTTAACTACTAGCATTATTTTAACTTCAACTACTGCTATTGCTACTATTACTACTACAGCTGCTGCTGTGTTTGCTACTACTCCAAAAAAAAAAAAAAAAAAAAAAAAAAACAGCAGCTTTTGTTAGAAAACAGTAATGTTTTTACTTGTTGAAATTGTCTTTGTATTTATTGTTATTTCTAATCTAGAGTAACCATACTATAATTAAAAGCAACTGAGTAACTTAATTATTAAATATTTAATTGAAAACTACTTAATAACGTGTCCCAGATTTAAAAAAACTAATAATAATTTTAAAAAGTGATGAAAGTGATATCATTCTCGCAATTATTTAATAATATTTCATAATGATATTATTTTAAAATATCTAAATTCTACCGTGAAATTCAAAATAATTTGGCAACACTTTTAAATATGGTACCCTCTAAATAAAACGCAGTTTCGTCTCATTTCTTTTTGAGCCCGTATACGACACATTATCGTGTTATTTTGAAAATTTATATATAAGGAGTGCGTACGAAAAATTTAGTGCATACCATGTAGCTTATAAAAAATGAAACCAATTTTTGAAATTTTGATTTTATTAAAGTCTGTTATACTCAAGTTTTAAATTTAAAAGTAAAAGAAAAAATGTATTCGTTTTTAAAAAATATTCACATTTTTTTTTGGAATACCCTCCATAAGAGCTTTATTGGGTTTTCGGTTATTTTTCTTGTTCTTTAAATATTTTCACTATAACCCAATAAATTTCCAATGGACTGAGTTTTGGACAGTTTAGTGAAATGTCCTCTTGGTTTGATACCAATCAGCTACTTTTTTATTAGTACGATGAAGCGCGTGATTATGCCATGAACATTAGAATTCATCGAGCTTTCTAATGAAAGAAAGGAATATTTTTCGAGAGCACTCATTTGCGTATATTTCTCTGTTAAAAGTGCCATGATATCTATGATATAAAAATCCTGACTAGAATGTTGTAAAAAGTTCGCCACTATGTACTTTATACATATATATATATAATATTATTAGGATTTCAATTTTAATTATTCAGGTTTTTAATCATTAGGGTGTAAGTTTTAATATTTTTAAGAATTTTAGATTTAATTTTTTTTAGGATAATTCAATTTTATTCTAGGTTTAGGATTTCGCAAGTTTGGATGTAAGACTCAATATAAATTTTATTTAATTTTTCTTCTAGTTATTAGGGTTTTATAAATTTAAATATAAAATTTAAAATAAATTTTATAAATCTTATATCTAAAATTATAAAACTTTAATAACTAGAACAAAAAGCGCATATATAAAAAATTTATTTTGAATCTTATATCTAAATTTGTGAAATATGGAACTCTTATTAAAAATCCGAATAATTAAAACTTAAATCCTAACAATATTAACCTAAAAAGACTTTTTATATATTTTTATATACTTATGTTGCATTGGAATTTATGTAAACTTAAAGTTCAATGAACAAATGAGTTTTATAACGTTTTTAAAGTACTGGTGTTTTTTATTTACTTTTTTTTTTAAACCGCGAACTAAAGTCACCCATTTCATTTTAACTCCGATATTCACATATTTCTGAAGATAATTAATCTAAATCGTTCCCTCCTTTGCCTCCATATTTTTTCTAGCTTTTTTATTAGTAACAGTCTGTAAATCAACTTTTTCTTCAGTTATCGGAGTTCTTTTCGGTGGCTGTGAATTCCTTGTATTTTTTTTTAATCAAGAAACTGTGTTTCCTGTCTCATCTGCATTCCTAACAATTCATATGGTCGACATGTTTTTTAATAATAAATTTGACAGGAACGAATTCTGTTCAATCTTCATATTAAGAAAAATTAATTAAGCTATTGCAACAAAATTTAGCACATGATTACCGGAAATAGTAACAAATGTAAATTAATTTTTTCACTTATAATAAAAGTTATAAGTATTAAAGTGTGTACGTATTTTTTCTTGCGCATTCCTTTCATGAGCTATATTAGTTACTAGCTGTTCGAGTTTTTGTTATGTCTTTGGCTGTTTAGTTTTTAGATCTTTTTTTGCTGGCCTTTTTACAACAGAAACTTTATTGTCTGTTTTTTGTTAAATTCAAACTAAACAGGCTCTTGTGGACTTACATAGATACTTGTGCTTTTACAAAAGTATATCTTTTTCATATCAGTTTTCTACAAAATATTAAAATTTTCTCATGATTATACACTTACATATACATGTATACGTGGTTAAATAGACATATGTATACATAAATACATATATTTAGATATAAATATATATGTTTGAGTGAGAAATAAACAAAAATGTCCAACTATAATCCTAACTGATGTTTCTATTAAACTTTCACATATGCTTTTCGTTATGCTCTCTTCTCACTCTCCTCTTATTTTCTGCAGTACATTAGTTTGTTATTGTTATTGCTATTTTTGTTATTGCTAAACTACAAATATAAATATGTAATGGTTTGTTTTAATGTTTGTTTATTAAATACAGTTTTCATATTTATATTTAAAAATTTGTAAAATTTTTGTTCATAAAAAAACAAAAAAAAAAAGAGAAAAAAAATGAATGAAAAGAAAGATTTTTTCTCTGGAGTTTTATAAATCAATTTATTATTAGATTTTATATCCAAAGCAAAAGCAAAATTAACGTCCCATAAACATTTCATTTCGTAGCTCCAAAACTTCTCTCTCTCTCTCTGCGTTTTTGGAAAACATTGTTACTCCTGACACTTGCTTTGGAAAACAAATGTAAAACTTTGTAATTTCAATACGTATATATGTTTGCTATTATTGTTCTTGTGATTATTACCAAAAATTTTTTCCCATCTATTAACAACTTTTGGATGTTTGTGTGTTGTTCTTGTTGAGAAATGTTAAATGAAAATAGTTGCACCCTTAGTGAAGGCAATAAATTTTAAACTTGACTTTTATATAAAACGCGTTTTTTTTTTGTATTTCTACTTTTTAACAGATTTGAAAAAATAACAAAGTTCTTGTTTCATGTCCTTGGAGTATTTGTAATGGCACCAGCAATAACAATAACAACAAAAACAACAACAGCAACAAACAATGATAACAGCATTATGTAGGAGTAACTGAAAAACAAAGTTTAAATGGTAACAAATTTTTTATATTCTTTTTTTATTTTATTTATTTTTTTTAACTTTAGTTCCACTTTGTTTGAAAAATATTATTCTTTTTCTCTCGTTTTTTTTTTCTTTTTTTGCTAGAAAAATTTACTTTTTTGCCCATAAACAACATATTGCAAAAAAGTAAGAAGTGAGAACACGAGAGTTTTTTTCTGGTATTGTATTGGTATGTAGTTTGTTTTATTTTCGTTGAGGGTTGAAAATTGTTTTTCCCTTTTTTTTATTAGAAATCAATTTATTGCTGCTAAGAAATGGGCTCTAAATAGTTTTGTATAGAAACACGCCAATAAAAGCAATAAATATTGAAAACTTTTCGCGCAATTGTTAGAAATGTTTTCGCGGTATATTTAAGTAATGGCTGCTGGTATTGCAAAATTACGAAATATTTAAAACAATGATAAAATTGTTATTATTTCCGTTTCGTGGATTAGTATTATATATTTTTATATAGTAGGATAGAATGGGGAACATTCGCCTTAGGGGCACATCTGCAATTGGCAAATATCTTGAAAACGAACTAATAGCTTTTGTGGCTCTAATTGATTTTTTCTTTTTATATCGCAGATTTTTCATCTGTCAAATTTTGTTATTTTCAGTTTACGTCTGAACGGAGGTAGACGTGATTAATTATTTTTTTAATACTTTACCAAATATTGCGCTGTAGGTACTTTCCGTAATAACTTCTTAGTTTTTGGGATTCAATGAAGATTTTCTTCCGTGTTACAAACCTCATAGTAATAAATCAGAATTAACAACAGATGTTTTAATAAATTTATTAAAAGTATGAAAAATATTAACTTTGTTGCATAAAACCATTCATTTGCCACTCTGCCGGTAGGCCGACCCAACTTATCCTACAGTAACGTCGCAATCAGCTACGAGGTATTTACTAGCTGTAGATTTTTACTTTATATGTTGACTCTTTAATGTTTACAGGATTTAAACAAAAAAAAAAAAAAAAAAAAAAAAATGATTTAGTGATTTAAGCAATGCACTTATTTAGGATTTCCATTATTAATTAAAATTTTATTTATTTAACATAAAATTCTATTGAAAATATTAACCTTTTTTTCAGTATTAATTAAAAAAAAAACACAACATATATAGGCAAGCGATTGGTTGGATTCATAAATATAATAAACTTAAACTTTAGACAAAAAAGTGGCGAATGCTCCCCCTTCTTTATAGTTTGGTATCTTTTTAAATATTTATTAATTTCGTAATAAAAAATGAATACGTATTTTAATAACATACAACTAAATAATCAGAGACCAGATGTAGTTGTCAGAAACGAACTTTTCATACTTATTTCGATAGAAAAACAAACTTTTGTGTTTAAAAAATACTAAAAATTAATTTTTTAGTATATTTGCCGTTTTTTTTCTGATCGAGACAAAAAATTAACAGAAAAAAATTGCCTCAATAATTCGTACGCAAAATTAAATGTACCAGAGTCAAAAAATGCCAAAGGTTTTTTCAAAGATGGTTTGAAATCCAGTTTTATGACCTCTTGAAGTTCGAATTTTTGGAGTCCTTTTTTCGACATGAGTGGGACAAATTGTAGATCAAGTTCATGTGTAGGTTATTTTTCGAAAAGTATAAACATAGAAATAATAATACTGATGAGCTTTTTTTATTTTCTCTTTAAACTTATATCTTTTTTAAAAACAAGATTTTTTAACTTTACTAAGTTAATTTAAAAGAAAATTGAGCATATTTTATTTGAAAATTATACGTACAATAAAATTTTATGTTTAGTACACATTTTTTAATTAATATGTATATAAAGCAAAAAACACAAATTTTCTCAAATATCTTTAAACCATTAAAGCTAGCTTTATTTGAGCCTGACACTTGTAACATATTACAGAATGAATTATATTATAATCTTTGAAGGAAGCATTAACTGAACAAACAAATTTCAAATTTCATTAAAATTTTCATGAGAATGGTAAAAAAATATCATAGTATAATAACAGTGCACATTGGTCAAAAATACAAATTTTTTTGCAGAAATTCCAAAATATTAGTTTAAGAAATTGTAAAAACTGAATGCATTTTATAAATTATAGAAGACTAAGTAATCAAGAACATATATTAAAAAACATAATGTGGCAATGCTGACAGTCTGATATGGCATTAAATTTGGCAGTTTAATATTATTTTTAACATTTTTATTTAAATTGAGTTTGAATTATAAAAGCAGTATCTCATTACCAGAAAAATATATAACAATGTTTTATAATATAAATTGCAGCCCTAGGGGATGTGTTTTAAGATCTTTATCATAAATTTTATATAAGTTGTGTATTTATCGTTATTTTTTAATTGTGCTGTCATATAGGTTACTTATCGCGATAACTTATGTATAACTTTGAAGGACGAAAATTTATGTCTGGGCATGAACTTGAACGAATATAAAAATGTAGGAATATTTGCCAAATCGTCCTTTTTACGTAACAATTTAAATAGTGCCGAATATTTCGGTAAACTCTTGCAATGATCAACTTTCTTTGAGCTAAATTTTGTCAAACCTGAGCGGAAATTTCTTGGTTTTCGCAAAAAAGTAGGAGGAAATATTATGTTTTAAACTATTGTGTAGTTTCACTAATCAGTAAAAATCTAAAAACATTAAAATAGTTAAAATAAAACCAAAAGCAAACAATTAATTATCATAGTTGAAATATATATATACTATAGTAAAGTTATGCATTATAGAGCTTAAAGCAAAAATATTTAAAATTGATATTAATAAATATTAGTGTTAATTTTAGAGAAAATGACTATGAAATCACCTCAAAGGGGCATTAACAATGGGTTTTAGTAGGCGAAAAAAATGCTTTGTGCCTATACAAAAAATTTTGTAATGCACAATATTTCCTATCTCTTGTAAGTGACAAATTTTAAGTAAAATTTTTTTAGTAGCATTAAGAAAGTAAAATAAATGATTTTTACTGAAAGTGGGCTAAAAATTCGGAGTGACACCCAATTTTTATTTTAGACTATATTTTTTTTCCAAAAAATATTTGATATATGTTATAAAATTTATTTCAACTTTCAAAAAAAGAACTGTTTACAAGAAGTGGGCATGGCATTTTCATTAATATTATATACTATATATACGTTGAGTCAATTGAATAATTTGGCTGCTTATATATTGGAACAATCTTATTGTAAAAAGTTGGCGTCAGATGGGAGATCTTTTTATTAAACATTTATTAAAAATATAATATGCATAATATCTAAGAGAAGCTCTGTATTCTGTGCAATACTAAATATCCATAAATAAATTGAAATTTATTGATTTAAATATCCAAAGAAATCAATAAAATCGAAATTCAAACTAACTTTGGAAAACCTTGCGGAGATTTTGTTAATCTGACAATATAATTTCATTGAGGCTATATTTGATGACCCAAATTTGTCGCATAGCGTCATTTGTGATTTTTGTCAGAAAAGTTGAAAATTATGTTCAACTTTTTTCATCGAATGAAAAAAATCTAAACAGCTAAATTTTTAATATTTATAATACATTAAATATATGCATAACAATGACATTTATGTATCGATTTAAACAAAATATGGCTCGTTATAATTACAATATATACAGCTAAGTGATAAAGAAGAAAAAATAGAATTTTTGGTACTTTTCGGTTTTTTTCCATTCTTGTAAACAAATTTTAAAATTTTGTTAAAAATATTATTTCCTTGATATCTCCAAAAAGAGTAAACCAAAAAATTATGTAAACAAGACTTGAAGGCACCCTGTATTCCTTATATTTTATTAAAGCAAATTAAGAAAATTCGTTTTCGATATATTTGGCAATATGTAATGCAACTTCATTAATTTTTTATATTACAGTTTATCTCAAAAACTATAGTCTACTAACAAAAGAGCGATATTATAGGCCTAAAACTTCATTATAAAGTGTATATATCTACATTAACTAAAAATTCACGTGCCGGGGAATCAGCGTTACCCTATATTATGGACTGAATGTAGGGAAATCCAAAGTATAATTATGGACGCAGTAATAAAAGTTTAAAAAATAAAAATTAAATATTAAAAATCACAAATATACTAGAAGTATTGAGGAATTTAAAATGTGACAGACTAATTAAAATTGTTTTTTTTTTCTTTACAAAAAAAAAAAAAAAAAAAATCTAGTTGCTAACAAGATATTTCTTTGTTGTACAAAAGCTATCCTCAATGTTAATATAAATATCTTTTATATTTTGAAATTTCTGTGCAGTAAATCTAAGGCTTAAAATTAATTGAATTTTCATAATGTTTTTCTAATCTTTTATGATTGTTGCAAACTCTATTCATTCAAATCGCTCAATACATAAAGGAATTATTGTAAAATAACAAAATAACGTAATTAAAAAAAAATCTGTAAAAACACTTTATGGAGCAGTATTAGAAACGGTTGAATGATTTTGGAAGCAACGATACGTTTCTTATAGTTAAAAACACGGCAACGACTACCAGCAACACCATTAACATCAATAGTATCAACATCATCACCAAAAACAATGACATTAACTACACAGAAAACAATATCAACACCATCAAAGTTATTTACTTTAATTGCTGTACATTTTAAATTCATTTTTATACTTTTTGTATTTTATATAATTTTTTTATTTTTCTTCTTTCTACGACTGGAAAAGCCTGTATTTAATGTTGAGTTCATGTTGAACTAAAACAAACTGAAGCAATTCATGGACAAAACATGGCAGGCAGAATGGCATGTAGGCCGCTTGGCAGGCTTGAGGTTGTATACTGTGATTGTGAATAAATGTTCATATTTGTGGTTAAAAGTAGAAGGCGGTCAGAAACTACATAAAAATATTTATAAAAAAAAATTTTGTTTTGTTTGGATTTTCCGTTTATTTTTTTTTTCCTTTTTGCAAACAAAAAAATCTAAAGTTTTTGTTCATTTAAAAATCTGAAAAAAATCACGTGCGACATACCCTGGAGAATTAATGGTGTTTGCTTTGGGTTCAGATTTTTTTTATAATATTTTTTTCCATTTGTTGGACGTAGCTTTGGCGAGCCAGTTTTTAATGTTGTATATTATATGTTTTATTTATTTTTTAGGAATGAAAATAAAGCAAACACAGTAGCAGCAGCAATAACAGCAACAAAAAGCAACATAAAGTGAAATGTAATTTAAAGTAAGTTGTCATTTTATGATGGTAATGTTTTCAGTGTTGTGATTTTAATTTAGTTGGGTGTTGTTTTTCATTATTTGCATTATTTTTGGTCAAAAATATTTTGACCTCGAAAACTAAATAATGAAGAAATATATATATATATATATATATATATATATATATATATATATATATATATATATGTATATGTATGATAAATAAAAAATAATAATAAAAAAAAAAATAAATGGATATGTAAGGTCAGAAAATTGTAAAATTAATTTTATTTTTTGTGGTGAAAACATTTATATATTCATTTATTTTAAAAAACTGTGCTCACGTTTTATTTGCTTAGCATTAAGGTGTTTTAAAATTAATTTTTCTTTATTAAAAATTTGTTTGTATTAAGTGAATTGTTTTACAGGAATGTGGGTAGTAAACAAGTTATAGAGAGTTATTATGTTAAGACGTAGATAAGTTTTTAATAGTGGTGTTTATAATTAAAAGTGTAAGAGTCTTGGATTTATATATTATATAGTAGATCTTGGAGTTAATTTATGGAAAACTCCTGTTACAGAATTTCTATTCTTTATACTCTTGGTATTACAATTTTAAATTTATTAGAATTTTATTAGATTTTTTGATTAGGATAAATCAGAAAGTTTTAAGATTATTGGAAATCATTTATTTGGAATTAGCTCAGTTTCTCACTGTTAATCTCCAAATGTTAAATTAAGGTCATTGTTTTATATACTGCAGCATATCCCGAAAAGGTTTTATGCGATTTTGTTAAATAAAATATCAAGAAAATAATACCTGAATCGTCTTCAAGTTTTATTAAGAATATTTTTTATTATGTTCGATAGTTAAAGAGATTTAAAAAAGACATGTCGAAAAATTTAATGCAAAATTTTATTTTTTTTCTTGCAAAAAAAAAATTGTAAAAAAAAAATCAAAAATGAAAATATTTTCCATTATTTTAACCTAACGTACAGTAAAATTGAAACAACGATTCCTATATGATAATACATATTTTAATTTGATTTCAATGAACTTGTGCGTTGACTTAATGAACGTATACATTTAAAGTGCATCACAATATAGGCCTATTCCATACTCTTGTTATTCTTTCTATTTAAAATGAAATTATTAAATTACAGAATTTAAAATAATACAATATTTTTAGTATAATTTTCTAAATAAAATATAAAAATGTAAAAAAATCAAGTCATTTCAAGGAACCAACAACCAAAATTTATTTTCAAGAAGACTTGAAAATCTTTTTTAATGTTGCATTAAAAAGATAAGAAAATATCCTTTTAAATATCTAGCCCTTTAATATTGTATATACTATTTAATTATGTAACTTATTCAAGGCATATTATTTTAATACTTTGTGCTGTGAAATTTAAAAAAAGACTTTTGTTATATTTTAGGGATACTTAGCTTTCATTTGACATCCATATTGGACTGATATGGTCTTGGTAAGCTTTTTATAATTTTTTTTTTCAAAATTGTGTATTTGTCAAAAATTTTAAGTAATTTTGGAAAAATATTTTAAGTCCTGGTGAAAAACTGAATATGTAGTTTTAGTATTTATTGCGAAATTTATGCACGGTGTAATTTTTGATTGTGTAATTCTTAATTTTAAACAAAGTAAAGATTTATGCATGAATTTAAATCAAATATGACTTGTACGAGTTATAACGTTGTCAGCTTTGTATCCAAGGAATAAATGTTCATATTTTTGTCGTTTTAGATTTTTTTTGGATAAGTTAAAGAAATTTGTTCAGTTCTTTATTTTGCACGAAATTTATTTTTCTTTTTACAAAATCATTTTTGACATCAGCTAAACTATTTGGCAGATTAAAAAGTAAGTTCAGTTGATAGATGTTTTAAATTTGAATTTTGCATATAAATTTGTATTTCGAAAACTAGAGCCAATTCAAAAAATAAAAAGTAAGTTATAAGTTTAGTATATAGATAACAATTTATTTTTGTCGCCCTGAATAAAACTTATATAAATTTAAAATTTGATTATGAATTAGCTAACAAAGTTCTATCGGAAATCGTAAAGAACAATTTAAAAAATTTATAGAATTTTCATTTTCTGTGTACAAATTTGAGTTAAAAATATTATATTAGAGTATATTTATGTATATTTGCATATAATTGAGAAGCTCCTTTCACAATTTTTTAATTAAATCCCCTAATTTATTTTTTAAAATATTTTTCTAATTTTAGAAACTATATTTATTATAGTTTTTTTACTTTTTTCTTTAAAATCGTTTTATTTTAATAAACATACATAAAATGAGTACTTGAAAAAAATCTTCACCGGAAATTAAAGAACTTCTGACTTTACTGCTGCAACTTATTTTTTAGTTATACGCAACCGGATGTTAATTGTTATGCAAGATATAAGTAGTTGCAGCAGTAAAATTATATAAACATGTACCAGCATACAAAAACGACTAGAATAAAATAAATAAAATTAAAAACATACACAAAAACTTAATTTTTCTTGCAAAGTTTTGATGCAAGTTTATTGGCATTTTTTTTTTTTTTTTTAATAGTTTTAGTGTGTTTTAGAATATTGTACTCTACTCTTAAAAGATAATAATGACTTGAAATATGAAATCAATAATTAATTTATAAATTTGAAATTTCGTATAATGAAGGTATAAAAATCGTGTGGGCGTATGAATAATAATATAATAATAGCACAAGCAAAATATTGCTAATACGCATTGTTGTTTTCTTTAAGTTACAGTGAAGATATAAAATTTTATGAAGTTTTTCTATTTCAATTTATTGTTAATATTATTATTATTATAATATTATTATTATTATTATTATTATTATTATTATTAGTATACACCCTTCACCAAATCGGTTTTCAATTTTCTAAAGCCCTTATAGAAGCAGCTATGGACTTTGCTTTTGTAAAATAAAATTGAAATTTTTAGTTCTTATATAGATCGATCACGAACATAATTCTTGCAATCCGTTGGCGGCTAGCCATTCGGCCTATATCTAAAATTTCTTGTTTGTATATACACACAATCATTTATTTATGTATGTTTGGGCATTTTTTAGTTAGAAGTAGAAGTATTGCAATGCTTCAGTGTTGCTGTATGTGTAAGCATGTATATATATATATACAAACATATGTATACAAATTTTGTACTCATTGTTTGTTTAAGCAAGCAGTAGTTTTCGTTTGTTTATACACACAAAAATTTATATTTAGCATTGCAATGGCTATTAGTGTTGTTGTTTCTTATAAGCAAGCAGTTTAGTTGACAACAGTAGTATTACAATGATTATTATCGTTGTTGTTGTTTGTTTTATATAAGGAAGCTATTTAGTTGATAACAGCATTATTATAATGATTATTGTGGTTGTTGTTTTTTGTATATTCAGTCAGTTTGTAAGTTGTTGTTATGTTTTTTTAAGCAAGCTTTGCTTTGCTACTTCTTACCAAAATGGATTTCGAAAAGGACACTCAAGAGCAGCCAGTTTATTACAACTTACCACATTGTTAAATTATGGTTACACTAAATTCAGTAAAGCGTTCGATAGAGTTAATCACGACCTACTCTTAAGAGAATTGTGCTTAATGGGATTTAAAAACATAATCGTAAATTGGATTAAATCATATTTGAAAAGTCGACAACAACGCATTTGTTTTAGTAATGCCCTATCTAAAATCATATATGTTAAATTCGGTGTACCAAAAGGCAGTCATCTTGGGCCGATATTCATTTTACTGTTTATAAATGACCTCTCATAAGGTATGAAATTTTCCAACATACTAAATTTTGCAGACGACATTAAAATTTTTATAAGCTCAAGTAGTCCATTTAATTAATCGTTTTTACAAATGGATTTAGACAGCTCTTTTATATATTGTAAAGAGAATGTAATGGACCTTAATATCAATAAATGCAAACATATGCACTATTCGAGATAACCTGGTTCTTATGAATGTTTCCATCTTGAGGAATACGAATTGGAGTCCATAAATGAATTCCTGGATCTTGGCGTATTATTTAATAAAGCTTATATTTAATAAACACATTAATATGTGTACAAATAAGGCTCGTGGCATCCTTATTAACCGTTAGGCTAAATTATTTAATAATGTTAGTATAACAAGACAGTTATATACTTCTTTAGTTAGACCAATTCTGTAATAAGTGTGGTTCTGTTATCTGGGACCCCTTTTATAAGATTCATATTGACCGTATTGAATCTATAAAATAAAAAAAAATAGTTCATACAGTTCATACGTAATTGTTATCCGGATTGATATACAATCTGCCATCAGGCAAGACAAGATTACTGCAATTGAAATTACCAAGACTCAAAATTCGAACTATGTTAAATATAATTTTCGTTATTATGATTATATCTGGCAACATCGAAGCAGAATTTCTTATGAATAGAATAAATTTTAATATACCTTAACATCCCTCACGTAACTTTCAGCCATTATTTATATAGTATTTTAGACAAAACTATGTTAACGCTGATCCCTTCCATAGATTATGTTTAAACTTTAATGAACTGTATAATATTATTGATATGTTTCACAATGTAAATTTAATTAAACGTAATTTAATTTTACACTTAAATAATTTCTGTAATATATAATTTTTAACAATTTTGTATTTTCTGTCTGTAAGGATATTTCCCATAGACTTAATAAATAAATACGAAAATATTAGGGAATACTATCTTTTTAATTGTTGGTAAAATGGTGAAGAGTATAAAGAATTAGGCCCAGCCAAATATAGTAATCTACTTTGTTTATTTTTTACTTTTGTAGTACTTAAAAAAGTCGTTGTACATCTTTGGGTAAGATTTCTGCCCAAATGAAAGAAAGATGGGGAGTATATTAAGTTTGTCATTCCGTATGTAGCTTGTGGAAAAAATAATTTCAGAACCCATAAAGTGTATACTATGCTTCCTGATAAGATGCTGATTCGATCTTGCTGTTCATTGAAAGCAGGATAAAGATCGGGGCGGACAAACTAGAGAGATGAAATTTGCCTGAAATATTTGCCTTATATAAGGTTTGTTTGAATTGAAAATGAACAAAATCGGCTTATAAAATCCAAGCTATGAGACAAATATTAGAAAAACAAGGTGTTCGCCGCAACTCCAGTTCATACTTTTTCGCAGATATCTCTTAAACAAAAATATGTACGACAACGAAATTTTGTATAAATAGTTCGACGATCGATGTAAACTAGGAAATGAAAAATGGGCTGATCCGCCTGTCATATAAGCTGAAATTTTAGATTATGGTGAAGCAAAAAGTTGCAGGTGGTGGGTATAACAGATTCGGCCAAGACGATTATAATATTCTCACTTGCTAGTAATTTATGCAAGCTTGGTATGTGACTTTACTTTTCCTTTTTTAAAGTTTTTATACGCCCAATAAAAAGTTATGTTTACATACTTATTTATTGTAAGCACAAAAATGCTTTAAAGAAGACGTTAAGGCTATGCATTTAAAATTTAATGTATACTTACAAGAAATAGGGTAAGACTATAGTTATTAGTGTAAATTATAAAATTTTATCACATATTGCTTAAGCACTTTGTTTCCAATATTTCCTAATTTTTTAAAACTAAATTAGCAATTTCATATGTTGCACAGATTTCTGTAATTGATTGTTAAAATTTACAATCAATAAATAAAGAAAGTAAAAACAATTGAAACTCAAAAAGATATTTAAATGCTAATAAAAATGTTCATCGGGTAATAGCTTCTTGACATTAGTTTGTTCGATTTTTTTTTTTCAAAATTATACATAAAATATCCTATAAAATGTTAACTTTTGGTTTACTAATTTTTATGTCGTTATTCTTCACTTTCATATTTATATTTCCTATAAACGAAATTCTTCAGTTGTCTATGTATCTATTAATTTTTTTGCCCAGTATGGTAGCAATTTTTCTGGTGGCTTCAGTTTTGACATTACTGCTACAATTATTAAATAATTCTTTGCGGAGTGTTGCAACAATTTTAACAGGAATTCTTTGCGCATTTGGTTCAGCTTTTTTATTGTTGATAATTAGTTTGACAGCATTTGTTTTACGAATGTTTTTCAATATAAACGTAGAATGAATTAATTGTTCTAGAATGAAATATTGACAAATTATTAAGTAAGTAAAGTTATTTGGCAACATGTAATGCATGAAGCTACGTTTTTGTAATTTTATGATAAAATTCCTTAATTTTTTTATTACTATTTTTACAGATTTATCGAGTAAAAATGAAATTGCTAGAGAGAACTCAAATAGCAGTGGGAGGATATAATTTTCGTTTTAAAATAATAAAAATTAATTAAAAATTATTGAAACTTCAAAAATTCATTACACAGGGTTTAATCAAAAATAATAATAAAAATGATCTTGTTTATTAAGTAATTTTATTCAGTATATTTTTTTTACCGGTAAAAGATTTAAGTTAACTATTCTGTACTATATATTCCGATATAGTTATTAATTTAAATTGAAAACATATTTTACAAAAAATTACTTCAATTAAAATTAGTTTTATTTTTATTTATTTTTTTTTCTAACTTTCTTTAATAAACTAAAATATATAAATTCAAGAACTTAAAATTCACCTTAACTTGTTCTCTTCATAAATTTTGCTATACATAAGTACGTTTACAACAAAATTTTGTATGGGAGGCAAAGAGATGGTAGCAACCATAAGACCATTGCAAACTTTCTTACAAACAGCATAAATAATTCAATTGAAATTTATAGCCAAAACACATAAGACTTGTAAGATGATTTTGAAGTTTTCATTCATTTTTATACCTTTTTTACTTCTTCGTTCATTTGTGCCACATACTACGCAAAGAAACGAATCTAATAACAGCAACATAAAGTTGTTACTAACTTTGAAAGCCAAAAACATGCAAAAGTAAAGATGTATAAATTTAAGCTTATGAAGAAAATTTTACAAAAACAAATATATATTAGAATTTACACATACATTACACACACCCATACATACGTACATATGTATGTATATAGTCCATATTTTTTTAAGGCACTAACATTACTTCAAAATGTCTATTTTTGATAAATTTTGTGGAGAAATTTTTTGAAAAGAAGCATTATATTGAGATTATTCAAATGAACGTTCTTAGTAAGGAAATTAGGTTATTATTATATTTTACACAATATTGTGGTATATTAGATATTGATTTAGATATTTGCTTGAAGAAAATGAATCACAAATAAATTAAATTTGTTTTTTGGTACATAAATTAATTCGAATTTAAATTAACTTGATTGAAATAAAAATAAATATATAAATATGCATTTTAAATATAGTTTTGAGTACAGTTTTTAATACGGTGAAGTCATATATTATTAATGAATTTTTAGCGTAGTTAGGAAAATATTATTAAATTAAAAAAAAAATTTAAATAAACTTTACATTTTTAATCTAATGAATACAGTCGAGATAATTTAGTGAAACAAAAGCAGTTATAAAATATATAAAAGATATTGTTTTATAAAAAAAGTGCAATATCTCCGAATATTTAATGAAATAAAGCTAATAATAAATTAAATTCTTTTTGTTTGAATTTTTTTCTTACTTTTATCTCTATCCAACCCATAGACAAAATAGATCCCTAGTAGTCGAATATATAAAAAATTGTTAAACAATTGTTATATGAAAGTAATAAAATTATTTATTGTTTAACTCTTAGAAAACAATCAGCATTATGTAATATTTAATCTACGTATATCACACATACATAAGAAACCCAATTTTACATCTCATTTATTGACAGACAATTTTTGATGTAAAATATTTGTATAAAATTTGTATATACACACTTGCAAATACTCATACATCTACATATGCATATATAAAAATAAAATTTATGTACATTCATAAATTGAGTGAGCGAATTGTTTTTTGCTACTCCTCTACTTGCAAAAAGTGAGCAAATATAAGTGCCAAAGGTAAGTGATGCCAACGAATTTTCTATACTCTATGTGTGAATAAAAGTTTTGGAATTTTACTGAAACTTTAACTCTTCATATATTTTCCTTTCTATTTTATATTAGTTTATATTATTTAGAGTTTAATAGTCTTTAAAATTACTGACTGTGTCTGGGCATAAAATATTTCATTACTGAATTGTTCAATTACATAAAAGAAAATGAAAATAGTGGAAATATCCATTTCTTAATATATATCTTATATTAAATTAAAACATAATTGAATATTATTTTCATACCACTAAAATTCCAAGCAAATATTTAGAATTACGGCTGATATAAGTAGTTCTTAAAAATTTTTTGTCGCTATGTTACAAATACAATATTTAACCTTTTAATACCCTTCCATTCGAAGAATTTGAAAAACTGTAAATATATTGGAAAATATATAAATTCTATATATGTATAGCAATTGAAAATATATAAAAAAATTGACAAATAGGCAGACAAATATGCAATGATATTAAATTTAATGATGTGCACATAATAAAGTGTCAAATATCAACAATATGATGATAATGATGATTGTAAATGTAAAAATGAAAAAAATAAAAAATAATAAAAAAAATAAAAAAATTTGTCAGCAATAAACAGATAGTACTAGTGACTACTATTGTGTTGCTATTGATGTTAATGGTACTTTTGCTGCTGCCATCAATGCTTCAGATGTTGTGTTGTGCTAGTGATGACGACACTAGCAACTGTATAATTGTCTGTATAATCATCAAATGTATTGCCACACCATAACATTTCATATTTGTTTATAACAATACAAATTTATATATCTGTATCTGTCCGTCTATATGACTGGGCTACCTAGAATATGTTTAAGTATGAGAATTTGTATAATATTGAAAAACAGAGATCCTCATCAATTTTTTATATTTTAAACAAACACATTTATATTGATGTGTATGTATACATTTTGACAATAATATTCTGTCTACCAAAACAAATGTAAATGTCATACAACATTAAAGTGGGTTATAAATATAAAAGCAGTATCTAAGCATATATATATATATATATATTTGTATATATTTCTATGTATAGATATGTAAAAATATTTGTATAAAATTTTAACAATAAATTGTATTCGCAAATTGTGTCAAATATTTGCTATAAATATGTGTGCCTGTATTACTTATGTAAGGGTGTTTATGTTTTTGAATATATAAAGTTTTTACTATTAAATATTTGATATATAATAATTTTCATTTGAATGCATATTTTATTATTTAAAATAAAAGCAAATTGTTTATAGTTAAATAAGCCAAAAAGCTATCGAAATAATAATTGTATATAATTTGAAAATTTTATATAATATATAATTTTTATTATTTTAATCAGAATTTTCTTTTATTATTGCTTAAAATAGTTTGCTGATTATTTATTTACATAACTTTACATATTACTAGCAACAGTTTTTTTATGTCAATTTTTATATTTTAATTCTACTTTAAATTTTTGCTGTGTATATTTTTATATATTTTTTGCAAATAAAAACTGTTTCCTATTAAATTGTATTCTATAAATTTCTGTAAATTCTCAATAATCCGTTGAATGGTATTATTTATAAAATGATACATTTATTCTGAAAAAGTGTGAACACAATTTAGAATTATGTTTCCATTACAATGCTGACATGTTGCTAATAGAAACCAGATATTGAAAGTTAAGTAACTCCTCTTACGTCACTTCTTACATACCATATTATTCTTAAAATGCACAACTAGTGTATAAATGGGGCACAACCCATTTTCTCTAGCCAATAAATACTAGTGCACGAGCCTGTGTCCAGGCACACAATAGCTCTTGATAAGTTTTCGGTATTACTGTAGCAGATCGTAAAATATTTTCCCTTCTTTTAATTTTTGTTTATTTTTTTATCTTTCTGGTTATTATATTTCTTTCTTTTTTGCTAAAACTCTAAATACAAACTAGTTTTAGTTCTTCCTTTAAGTTTGGTCGGTAAGGAAATATGATTTGGTAGTATAAAGGAACAAACACCTTAGTAGTTTTCTTTAGATTTCAAGTAATAAAAATATTTATATGTGCAGATTCTTGTAAGTTGATTTCATAACGTGAAATAGAATTATTAAGTAGATTAAGTATAAGCTTAATTATAACAACACAAAGTTAAATGTATATTTTGTTGTTATAAAAATTATAAATATTGATTATACAGTCAATTTAAATAATTAACTGTATTTCTCGGAACAAACAGTTAAATAGAAAATTATTGAGATTGAATAAAATATTGTCACTTGCCATAAGAACCATATGCCTGATTTGGTTTAAATTATTTAATACAGTTGTTAATGTTTACTTTTATATTAAATTCATTGAATATTAAGTATTTGATCAAATAAACCTATTGCGAAAATCGTGAGTCAATTTCATGTATAGATACTGATTAACAGGCAACTTAACTATAGAGTAGTTTTTTGTAATTAAAAATTTTTATTTAAAGGCTTTTCACAAAATGCTAATGATAATATATATAAGAAATATTAAAATTCTTTTTGCAGAAATTTGGTCTTTTAGCGTTTTTTCAGGTTGGGATTATATGCGCGGTTTTGCAATGAATTCTATGGGAAACACTAAATTCGCAAAATCGTATAATTTCTCATTAAGTAGTGAAATTACACGATGGTTTTTGATATAAATATAGAGTAAATTAAATAAGATTAAATAGTGTAAGAGTATGTACATAAATTGATATGTATGAATATGGGTTCACCTTATAATGTGTGTATGTATAACAGTGTATTAAATAAGAACTTAGCTTTACAGTTTCAGTTTTAATTAGTACAATTTTATTTAGTTCAATTCACTGTTTTAGTTAAGTTTAATTAAGCTAAGTATGCGAATACAAATTTAGTATATTACAATTCAGTCTATCAAAATTCAGTTAATAGTTATTTTAAATTCAAATATCAAAGAAAATAAAATAATAAAAAATATTTTAAATAACTTTTAATATAAATCGTTAGATTTTATAAACATTTATTCAATATTGCAACTCAAATTGGATTTTTTAAATTTAAAAATTTTGCTTCCCTGGCAAGCTAGCAGGTATAATTGGAATCAAAAATAAACTACTTATTTTTTGCCTGAATAACTAACTATTTTTGTACGAGTTGTCCACAAATACATGTAGTTATTTTTAGTCTCTAGGGGTATTCAAAAATATATACCTAAATGAAAATAAAAACTAAAAAATTTTGCTGTCAGTGAAATTCGTCTTTAATGACTAACATTTTATTCAGTATACTACCTCGCAACTAATTTTCTAAGTGACAAAAACTTTTTAGTATAAATATATGGTTTTAAACATTTTGTTATAAAAAACGAACAGCATCAGAATAGGGTTGAACCAACAACCTTCTGGTTGTTAATCCAGCGCTCTAGCCAACTCATCCACATGATTGCAATATTACTGTGCTATTCTACTATTAAGTACTTATTTATGTAATATAGAGTACGCATATAATAATGACGACTCATTACCAAAAGAAATTATTTTAATAAAAAAATAATAATATGTTGAAATTATCGGAAATCGAATATAAAATTTGTACTAGACTAGACATAAACATACCATGTAACTATCCGTTAAAAAATTTACTTATATACCCACCATATTTAAAGAAATTAACATATGAAATACTTATGATAACAACTAACAGATATAAAAACAAACTTAACCACACTAATGTAAAATATTAATTAATTAATATTAATTTTTTCTTAACCCCTCTAAAGAAAAGTATTATTAATTTCTTTCCGCTTTGTTATTATTCCCTTTAATTAACTTAATTAATACACATTATAATTCTCATTTAGTTTGTTTTATTTTTGATTAGATAGTTAGTTTTGTGACAAAAAGGGTCTGATATTGTTCGTACAGCATTTCTGCAGGAACCCGAAATACTGTCCTAATATTACCCAATATGCGCTTGTTAACTTAGACACGTATTGTAGTTATCACTAAACGTAGTATTTTTATTTTGCATTCGTAGTTAGTTAAAGCTCCCTAATTCTTTTGAGTTTGTAGTAATTTACTGATTAGTTTCGTACCTTGCATCCTTAGTTAGCCGAACTCAAAGCTCCGGAATTCTTTTGAGATCGAAGTAGTTTACTGACTAATTTCGTATTTTGCATTCGTAGTAAGTTTAAATCAAAGATACCGAATTCTTTTGAGTCCGAAATAATTTACCGATTGCTTTTATATTTTGTATCCTTAGTTAACCAAACTCAAAGCTCCCGAATTCCTTAGAACCCGAAATAGTTTACCGCTTACTTTCGTACTTTGTATCCTTAGTTAACCAAACTCAAAGCTACCAAATTCTTTTGAGTCCGAAGTAGTTTACGCATTACTTTCGTATTTTGAATTCGAACTCAAAGTTCCCAAATTCTTTTGAATTCGAAATAGTTTACCGATTACTTTGTTATTTTCCATCATTTGTTAACCGAACTCAAAAGTACCGAATTCTATGAGTCTTTCTCATCTCATCTAACTTTACTACTCATCGTATTACCGGAATATTACCCGGCAGCAATCTGTTCCAGTATTTTCACCGTTTCGTTTTCAACCGCTCTGCCGTTAAATCGTTGCACCGTTTTGTCATTTCACCTTTTCATCGTATAATCTCACTAAAATATCCGAGTTCGAAGTAGTTTAATTTGGGGAATTTTTTCTTGAGTCCTATTTGTACAAAATTTTGTTTTAAAAATTTCAAGATTATAAATGCTGTAAAGGTAAAAATATTGAAAACAAAAATATGTATTTAAAATACACAAACTCTTGGATTTCCATTGATATATAATTAACAAAATATTTTAAGAAAAAAAGGTAAAATATTTTTTACTCTTAACGGTTTACTGTGCCTCATTTTTATTTATCATGAAACTATATTTAATACCGATTGTACCTACAAATATAAATAGAACTTTTCCTTTAATAACCAATTAACACATCAATTGATGTTCATATAGCGGTGACAATCTCAAAAACTATATAACAAACTCTCATATATTCAGATATGTAATTTAACGTTTATTTGAACAAAACTTCAGTTGGTTTTGTTTTTGTTTTTTTTTTTTCTATAAAAACAAAAGTTGAGAAACACTAAAATTTAGCTCAGTGATACAATTAGGCAGAGCATACATACAGTTGACAGAGTTATCAAACAAATGGAATAGAAATACCCCGCTGTACTCATCAGCAATTCAAAAAATTTTTTTTTGCCAAACAAACCGCAGAAACCATATGAACCAACGTTACTCACATAACGGTATGAAAAATGATTGAACAGCACCTTGTTTACTTTTTCATTTTATACTCTTCTCTTATCATTCTATCACTTTTTCTCTTGCTCTCAGTCTCTAGCATTTGTTAAATGCTAGAGACCAATATTAGAAATGATTCGTATATTGGTAAAAGTGACTAGAATTGTTAAACAAACAACAAATTTTGAAAAATATGAGAATATGTTCAAGTGTGTGACTGATTGCATACATTCACATTCATATGTATGTATAAGTGAATGTGTACATGTATGTGAATATATTCATATATGAATTTGTATGAATAGTGTGCTTGTGTGAATGTCAGTTTTTGCAGGTATTATTATGTCAAATACATGAAAAACCTCAATTGGCAGGAAAGGTGTGACTAACATTCAATGAAGCCACTTTATGGCAAAATTGATTTATCATTTCTTCAACATTTTAGCAATTTCTTCTTAATTATAGCAAAACATTCGAATATTTATCTATCAGTGGAAATCTATTTGTGTATGTTTAGTTAAATTTTATTATGTTTTTTTTTTTTTTTTTTTTTAATTTGGTAGATTATTATTACATCCTACATCACCATAGATAGGGAGAGTATTATGATTTTGTATTGATGTTTGTAACACCTAAATATATTGTATATACCAACCAATAGACTTATAATTACTTTTTGAGTCGGACAATGTCCTTACGTCTGTCCGTCCGTGACGTTTTGAAAATCATTTAATGAAATTTGTTGGAAAGGTTTCTTACGACTCCAGGACGAAGTGTATTGAAATTGGTTATGATCGGTTCATCATTTCAGCTGGGTGTTTAACGATCGTAAATACCTTAAATATGGCAACATTTTAATGGAATTTGACATATATTACTAAAGTGCATAAATAACATAATATAATGCATACTTATTTTTCATAGAAATACTATATACTACGTTTAATATAAATTTTGATGCACATACAATATGGTGTAAGGTATCATATGGTCGGAATTGACTGGCTGTATTTCCTAATTGTTTATATTTGATTTTTAGAATAGAAAGCTTTTAAGTTTTAGCAAATAAGATCTGGTCAGATAAAGTAAATTATATTTATGAAATACTTTCAAAATTAAATACGCGTAGTTGCACAGACCAGAATTACACACACAGAAAAAAATATGACTAGAATTTTTTTAAACAAATCATCATTTAGTTTAAATAAAATTTTATTAAAAAATTTAGTTGGTTTTGATATTTTGTTTTATTTGTTGAAAAATATTTCAAACCAGCATAAAAAACAAAAACAATTTTGTGTATTTTGACAAATTCAGTAAAGATAAAAAATAAATTATAAAAATGCAAAACCCTGAGGTAAGTTGTCTTGCTTTTTGTAAAGAGATTCTAAATACATTAATCTGTATGTTATGTTAGATAGATAGATAGAGAAGGTTGATGTGATACCAGATAGTACCACATCTCCTTCAATAAAGTAGCTCTGAGTATAGAATACAGAAAATAGAAAATACAGAAAGTAGTAGAGTAGAAGATAAAAGGGGTAGAAATGTGAACGAATCATATAGGGGGATTAGTAATGTTACCAATCCCCCTACGGTTATACCCCTGATTATCCCTTAAGCAGCCGATTCCCATGACGAAGCCTATGACATCTACAAGATATACGTCCCGAACGTCATTTAGCCCGCCGAGGAATTGGCTACCCAGCCATTTCATCGTACGATGCTGCAATCGTGGACAATGTGGCACACAATGTGCTCAATAGACTCAGTCTCGTCGACGTCTCCACACATTCTACAAAAATCGGAACTGCTAGCGTCCCATCTAGACCCCATCTTCCCTATCAAACAGTGACCCGTTATGGCCCCTATCATGATCCTCAAGCTCTTCCTATTCATGCTCAGGAGAGTGCTAGTACCTGCATTGTTCAGTACCGGCCATATCGCCCTCGACACTCTACAGTCCTCTCTACTCTCCCAAGCCGAATTGGTTCTGAATAAGATCCAATCATTGATCTTCCCATAGAAGAAACTTAGTGGTGGTTTCACATAGGTTTCCCTCTCCGAGACATTCTTTGCTGCGCCTTGCCTTGCCAGTTCATCAGCCAATTCATTGCCTGAAATATTGCAGTGGCCAGGCACCCAGCAGAGTTTCACCATGTAATCCTCCATCAGCTCTCTTAGTGTCTTCCTACAGGCAGCTACTAGCCTGGATCTCACCAAATGTGTCCCCAAGGCCTTCATAGACGCCTGACTGTCCACATAGAGAGTGACCTCGGTACCTCTCGCAATGTTTTGCCTGATTATTTCTGCGGCTTTCAGGATGCCGAGAATCTCAGCCTGAAAAACGCTGCACTCATCAGGGAGTCTAAAAGAGCCTTTCAAATTCGTGCCCATAATATAGTCCCCCGCCCCAGTACCTTCGGTCAACTTTGATCCGTCCGTGAACACTGCACAACCTTCATATAGTCTCTCAGTGCTGGACCAGATCTCCCTATCAGGTATCACCACGACAGGATTTACCCCAAAGTCAGATTCAGCGGCCATGTAATCTGATGCCCCTGTGGAGTTAAAATTAACCTCACCGTAGCTGATCTCGTATATGACCCTGGAGTGACCTGCTCTTGATGAGTTTAATAGTCCTAATTCCTTAAGTCTCAGCAGACTCTTTGCTGCCATACACTTCAAAAACTCTTCAATGGGTAAGAGATGAAGTATGACATCCAGAGCCGCCTGTGGTGTGCTTCTCATTGCACCTGTAATTCCAATTGAAGCAAATCTCTGTGCCTTCGACAAAAAGGTTCCTATTACTCTTATGTTCCAGTGCCTGCTACCAAACAGAACAACCATAAGAAAGGATTGTTCTCACCACCGAAGTGTAAATCCAATATACAACTTTTGGTTTGAGCCCCCAACTTTTACCTATGGAGTTTCTACAGATGTAGTAGGCATTGAGGCCACGCTTGTGTCTCTCCTGAACATTCCTCTTCCAGGTCAGTTTACTATCAAGGAATACCCCCAGACATTTCGCTGAGTCTGAAAGCCTCAATTCAGTTCCACACAGTACCGGTAGTCTGAATGTATGTTATGTTATCCCTTCATTATCCCTTTTATCATCATTTTCTTATTCTTACATAGATTTTGTACATATATTTTGCCGTTATTAACCCTCCACGAGTATTTTGCCGAAATAGTCAAGCAAAATGAAAATATTTATAATATGTCATTAAGCGGTTTAGTCCGATTTACATTGAACACATTCACTTTATGAGTCAATTTAACAATGTCCGCCTGGCTTTCGGGCTGTATTAATACTTTAATATACCTATAAGCTAATCAGTTAGTTGCGTAAAGTCGGGACATATGCTTTTTAAGGGCGTTAAAGGGAACTTTAAGGAAAACCAAAAGTTTTAATGATTTGTGTAACGGAAATGCGCTATTTTACCCCAAAACTTCCATAAAGTTCATCTTCAAAACTTAAACATGAGTGGGCAAACTTTTGAATTTTACAAGATTCAGTCCGTAATTGATGTAATAACAATAATAGTAATTACGTAAGACTTTGGCGAGTTAATGTGTTGGTTGGTTGGGTACGAGAATATTATATATACATACATCCATAAACTATAATTTGGTAGGTATTATTAAATAAAAGTAATTTTAATTTTTAATAACCATTTTATTTAATTTTTTAGGTTTTGATATTGCTAAAAGACGTATACATAAAAATAGTATTATTTACTATAATTAGAAAACACTATGGGATGTTACGTTATGTTATATTAGGGCACCTGTACAGAGACAGCACACTTGGGTCCAATTTCGTCCCGTTGTGAATCCCTGGCGGATCATGTATTTCTACCTCACATGTCCATTCCAACGAAGCAACACAACGCATGTATGCAAGAGCTGATCCATCTGACATCGATATCAGAGAGATCTGACAACACATGCATAAACGGACTTCCAAAATTGGAAGTAATAATCTTGGCAAGAGTGGGACAGTGATATAAAAGATGTTCCGCTGTCTCCTCCTCTTCATCATCCCGACAACTTCTACAAAAGTTGTTAAAGGGGAGCCCTAGAGTCCTACCATGCGCACCAGCAATCCAGTGCCCTGTGACCACGGCTACCAGAGTTCTCAGCCGATGCCTCGATAGTAACATGATGAAGTTAAATCGACATTCATTATAATGTGGCTATAAATGTCTCCAGGTTGAACATATAGATTCAATTGTCCACATAACCTGTGCAATCCTCGATAAGTTTCGCAGAATTATTGATCTACAGGCCGAAAGCGGTACTCTAACCAGTTGGTTCGTATCTTCACTTCATAGAAGGGATTAATCTTTGGCTAGTGCATCCGCAATAAAATTACCCGGGGTTCTTGAATGACCACTAATTCTGACCAGCTCCGGGTGAGAATGTCTCGCCATCTTGTTTAGAGATTTCCGGCATTCATGTACCAATCTGGATGTCGAAAAGATACCCGAGAGAGTTTTGATCATGGCCTGACTGTCTGTAAAGATTTGGATATCCGCTCCGAATACCCTATAGTACATTAACCAGTTCGCGCCCTCATTATGGCCGAGACCTCTGCTTGAAGAATGCTGCAGTGATCTGGCAATTTAAAGGAAATGTATTTCCCATAAGCAGGAATATAGGCACCCCCCAACCCCATCAGCGGATTTGGATCCATCAGTATAAACCTCAAGTGAACCATCCCTAAATTCTGGGGTAGTTGTGATTAATACTGAGAAGTCTCTGCCAATAAAGGGTATGGGGATACAATAATCGATATTGCTAGGAATGTTATTAAGGAATTTCAGAATGGTCGCATCGCCGAAATTGCTATCGTTCCATGCACCTATAGTCTCGAGCCTTGTTGCCGTCATAATGGCGATCTGTTTAGCCATAAGACCCTCCTACAGACAGTTCATTAGAACAAATATGGATTGAGTTATACGAAGCGCTCCTGTTATGGTCAGCACTGAACAACGCAGAATTCTATCAAAGATTCCGATCAAAGATTCCCTAGGTACTTCGCGCTATTTGATACCTTTAATTCAACACCGTTTAAGCATGGAAGTGGGAAAGATGGAATCCTGTATCTTCTAGAAAAGAGGACAAGTTCCGTTTTTCCCGGATTCACGCTAAGGCCACTGACTCTACTCCATGTACTAATTAGACCCATAGTAGTTTGCAGTCGGCGAGACATAGTATGCAGATATTTCCCAGATACAGCCACTGCAACATCGTCCGCATAAGCAACAGTTTTAAACTTCAGCGCAATGAGTTAACGATGATATTCCAGAGGAGTGGAGATAAAACTCCTTTTTGTGGAGTACCCTGTAGATGGTACTAGATATTATAACCCTCATACTAGATATTATAACCCTCTTGGTTAGAAGTCTCCATATGAGGCTAAAGATCGACTGATGAATGTCCAGTCTTTCCAGGGACAATTTGATTGCCTCCGGAGTCACATTATTAAAGGCTCCTTCTTCAAGGAAGGCCACTAATGCATACTCCTTGTACATGATAGCTTTTTCATTATACACTACGAGCGAATGTAATGCAGACTCAATAGATTTGCCCTTCATATAGGCATATTGATCGATCTACATAGGTGTAGGTCGATTAACCTTTTCAGCGTCTTCAAGAGGAAGGACGACAGACTCATAGGTCTGAAATCCTTCGGTCTTATGTGTGAGGTTTTACCTCCATTAGGTATAAAGACCACTGTATATTTAGTCCATGACTCAGCGATGTACGCACATGACAAGTATGCTAAGTAAGTCCGAGTTAGCCAGGGGGCTATTAAATCCGCATTATACTGCAAACCAGCAGGTATAATGTCATTAGGGCCCGGATATTTAAATGAGCCCATATCAGTTCACTATCCCTTATGGGAATAGGAACATCATTGTTGACCTCTGAAGATATTGCAGAGTGTTCCTCTGCAAATTGTGGGTCTGCATGCAACAGAAGTCACCGTATCAAAAGCGTCCTTTACCGTCTTGACACAGGACTCAATATCATCGTAACCGTTGATGGTCGGAGGATTTTGGAGGAGTTGGGACAGGATATTCTGTTGTACTGTCCAGTTTGTCTTCCTCCTGTTTTGATAGGACTTAAGCCCAGGTAAACAAACTTCCAAATTGAAGTCAATGTACAAGTGATCAGAGAATGAACCATCATTGAAGACCCCCCAATCCCTAATTACATTAGAGTGCCTAGTATTGACTAGCGTGATATCGAGAACCTCCCTTCTATTAGTCACTACAAAAGTCGGTTCCTTACTAGTGTTCAGAATATCTAAACTACTATAAAGAATAAAATCATATAAAGACTCACCCCTTGTATTTGTATCGGAGCTTCGCCAAACGTCATGATGGGCATTGGCATCAAGCTGTATATTTTTTGCTCTAGCCCCCTTTGTTATCTCGCGAACTTTAGTTGGTTGTGGTTCGCATTGCTCATGGGCCATATAACTGGAGACAATGTAGATAGTTCTAGAGATTATCTCCCAGGCCGCTGCTACAGTATCCTCATTACTGAAATCAGAATGAATGAATATACTGAGTTTCTTGCTTGCTACTATACAAGATCATATTTTACCTGATCCCGTACCGTGTAGCAGCTTAAATTTGTTCGCACGTAGTCCACGAATCTTATCGCCAACGATCCATAGTTCCTGGACTAGTTCTAGCTCCTCTCCTCTTTCTACCATTCGGTGGAGTAACGCAGCAGAGACGGCTTTACAACGGTGAATATTAACTTGCGTTATCTTCACCATGTATGCCCTTTGGGATGATTGTGCCATTGACGTCATCTTGGTTGTAGTCAAAAAGGGCGTCGCCGTCAACTACTTCGTCCACCCGCTCAAAAAATTCACCCACAAACTCAGAGTTTGAGTGAGTGTCCTCTTGAGCAAGAAAACTAGTAGTCTCCTCACAAGACATTACTTCCGGAGTTGGATCATCATCTATCTAAAACGGTCTGTCTCTCTCATCCCCTCGGTATAACTGTAGGAAGATCGACTCAAAACTATAGTAGATCTTCTCACTTTTCACACGAAGGGATGGCAGTGACTCCTTGTTCATAACCTTCCTGGATGCTTCGTCGGATTCGGAAATTCTGGTCACCTTCCAGTCGCCTGTAGGGATCTCAGGGTTTCCGACCAAAATGAGTTCCAATATCTCCTCCTTTTTGGGTGGTACGCCCGGAAGTCGGGCCTGGACTAGGCCGACGTGGGATCTCTTCAATGGAAACCACGTCCAGTCTAGCACCTTCCCATAGGCCATCCAAAAGAGCGATCGCCTGCTTCAGTAGAAGTACCGATCACTCGTTTGAACAGGCCATTAACTTTACACGGTTACGGTACCATCCCGCATCATCACAATTGGGGGAGGATCCGGGGTTCTCTTTCAGAACCTTCCAGAAGACTCCCATCACTATATTCCACTTTGTGTGGGATGTAGCGCAATATGAATCGCTCCTGTCGATGACAGCTCGTATGAGATGGCCTTTGGCAACTTCACTATACGACCTATTCATCGGATTGTAGGGCTTTGGACACTTGGTCCCGGACTGTTGCTTTTGCGGTTGAACCACTACCTCCGCACTTTACCGTTTAGGACCGTCCTTCGACGTACGGGGAGAGATGCGCTGCAATTTGGCCAACAGTGATTTGGCCCAGTTGAGGGAAATAAGTTCCTCGGGAGTAAGGGAATCGGTCGGCTTTTTGTCCAACCGATTCATAAATCTTTCGGCGGCGCACCATCTTAAAAAGGACTTTCTGGCGGGGGTAAATTGCTTTGGAACGAATTAATACCATTTCGGGCAAGAAGCTCAGTTACAGAATCAGAAAGCTGGTTCACATTCCTTTTACTGGCGGGGGGAGGAAACGCTGTCAACTTAACAAATTTTTATCCAGAATAAAAGCTTAACCTAACTGTAGACTAAAATTTTATAAGTTAACAAGCCTATGAATTATTACTTTCCATCATATTAACTGTAACTTACTCAAATTGCATTATGTAGTTTTACTTTGCATATACATACTTTACATATACATAGTAAATCAGCAACTCATATACATTTGTTAATATATATACATATATATATATATATACATATATATATATATATATACATATATATATATATATATATATATATATATATATATATATATATATAAACGGTAAAAAAAACTGTCAAGTCCAATTACTTTGACGTAAATTCACATAACCTTTAAACAAAATGAGACATAGATCATGAAAATCGATGGACGCGTTTCGCTTTTATTCACAATTAAGTGAAGGTATCTCATTTTGACAAGAATATTGATTTTATGTTTCAATGAATTTGGATAATATTTATTATATATTATTTATTATAATTACATAGATATATAGGTTATAAAAATCGATGCGCCCTTTACTTTCTTGCGTGGTGGTTCGCCCACTTGTTCAGAGTCTGTATCGGATGAGGATCTGTATTCATCTGGAAAAAATTAATTGTTTTTAATCAGTCAGTTAACTTCATTTTTGTGACTTACCCTCGCAGGAAACTCCCATTGTATATTCTTCTTCTTCATCTTCATTGTCGGGATCGTACGTCTTTTGCGACCACCAACAAATTTCAGCCACTAGCGAATCGAGCCACTTGATGGAAGCGCACGCCATGTTCATCCGACTCTGAGGCTAACTGCTTGCTGAAGTATTCGAGATGGTGATGCAAAACGTGAATTTTGAGGGACATATTCACTCCAATCTTCTGGAAGTAGTGCATCTACATCTTGGTCACAAGAGCGGGGTAATTGTGTGCTCGCGTACTTCCCAAAAAATATCGTATGACTTTCTTCACTGCCCTCCACGCAAAGTAATCATTACCGTCTAAAGCACCTTTAAATTCCTTTGATTTCATGAGCTTTCGTATATCCGGCCCATTCAGAACACCTTCCTTCAATTTTGCTTCGCTGATTCGTGGGAAAATACTTTCCAAACAATCAAGAATTTTCGGTTGCTTCACAAAGGCCTTGATGAAATTCTTTACGATTCCCAGTTTGATAGGGAGAGGGGGCATGAGGACGTTCTCCATTGGTACCAGTGGATCATTTACGCAGTTGTGTCCCTTCTCCGTTGGATCTCGAGCAAGCCACTCATGCGTTTCGTATTGGTTTCCTTTAAATCGGGTATCCCAAAGACACAAGAAACACATGTTTTTCGTATAGCCTAATTGGAGACCTCTTAGCATCGCCTCGACTTTCAGATCACAACTGACCCGCCACATGTGATCAGTGTAACGAACTTTATCCAAACTTATTTTCATGGAATCGTATGTCTCACACATGTCTGTGCTGTAGCCAATGGGAATGCTTGATTTTTTATTATATTTATGTAGCAAAACGACTTTCAGGCTTGATTTCGAAGAATCGATGAACATTCGCCAATCAGCTGCGACATAATTAATGGCCATCGCCTCCATCAGTCCCTTTATATCGTGGCAGTAAACAAATGTGTTCCCTTCGTTGAGTATGTAGTACCATTGGAATAGCAATTGTCGTCTTCGATATCCGGTGACTTTGACATTAGGCTCCAAATTGTTGCCTTCTTTCAAAAGCTGGGCAAGTTTTTCTGCTTCACGTTGAGAAAAGTTTAATTCTGCAACAATCTTGTCCATTCTTGCTTGTGATATTGGAATTATTTTGTTCGATGGGCCGGCTTCTGGTGTTGGTTTATAGGTGAAATCCGATTGGTCCATTGTTTCAATAGAAAAAGAAGTGTCTCTGTCAGGACTTCGAAGCGGTGGAATTGGTATTTCATCCGAATGCGGTAGAGGTATTTGTGCACTTTTAACAGATATGTAAACTCTTCGTTTAAGGCCTTTACGATTTACTCCACATATTTTATTTGCGCAAGTGTAACAGTTGTCGGAATTGTGCTCTCCTGGATCAGTCCAAATCATTGGACAAACGAAGTGAACTGCGTTTCCCTTGGATCCACATGTTAAGACCATTGTAGCACGTTTTACAAATTTTGTCTGAAACGCCACGAATTATTTCGCAATCAAAATAAAGTTTAAAAGTGCGCTCCACTTGCTCAGTGAATAATGCAGCATTTGTCGAAAAAGCTCTTTTGCCACAAACGTAACAAAATAAATTGATATTTTCTGGACAATTTGCACTCATTTCGGTTTTATACTTTTATTACTTTTTCGTCACTTTAAAAAAACCGTACTTTACGCGTTCGGAGACACTTGTTGAATGTCAAAAATCGATCAGTGAAGAGGTACTTATGAATTTGCGCATCTTTTAAGGGTAGCTATAAACCTGATTCGTGTGCGTTTTAAATTTTTCGAAACGCTCTAAAACATGGCCACTCATAAATGTGGGTGCAATTTGTGTAAAAAAATCACCAACGGAAAAAACCCAAATAATTATGACCGCTTTTTAGTTTGTTACCGCTACCATAAAAATCAAATAACCTTTTGTTTATTACTTTTTTTTTTAATTCTGACAATCATAACAAAAAGTCATCAATGTTTTTTCCAAGGAATTTTGAGCATATCTCGAGAAAATTTTTGAAATTCATACCTTCACTTAATTGTGAATAAAAGCGAAACGCGTCCATCGATTTTCATAATCTATGTCTCATTTTGTTTAAAGGTTATGTGACTTTATGTGAAAGTAATAGGACTTGACACTTTTTTTACCGTTTTGGATTTTTTATGAATTAAAAATAAAAAATTCAATTTTTTAGGCAAAAAATATTTTTTTTCTTCATACATTTATTTATAACTGCGAAACTGTTGCTTATGTAGCGAAACTTTGTTTCAGCAAAATCGAAACGAAATTTGTTTCAGCAAAATCGGACTGGTGGTTCTCGAGTTATGTAGAAAAAAAAACCACCAAAGTCACAATTTCCCCTATATGATAGTTACTAACTTTAAATCGATATATCTCGATTCCTAGACGTGACCCAGAGAAACGCCGGGACACGTATAACTTCTTTTTTACCGATATAACTTTCCCCGGTAGTTTGAACCCTTCCCGATCACTGACTCTACCATTTGTCGCATAGTGATATTTACAAATTTGAATGTTTGATTTTACAAAAGTAATAGGTTCGATTGCATCTAAAAATATTTGACTTCATAAATTTAATAATAGAATAAGAAATTTAATTTTTTTCTGTGTACATATACATACAAAATCTTGCGCTGCTTTCCTAAAAATTCCATCATGGGCCTTTTAAATTCTAAGGCCTTTATTTTTATATATATATTTTTCAGGATGCTGTAGTTTTATGTTTTTTTTTTTTTGATTTGTTTTTAGTTTTTGGGGTACTAATTAGTAGCATACTAGAGTTAATTTAATTTTATTTGTTTTTATTTTTAATGGTTTGTTTTACACTTCCTCTACCGTTTTGTTTTGTGCTCTTTCGTTTTGTTTTTTTACGTTTCCATTATACTAGAAACAACATTAACCGGATACAAGACTTTGCTATTGTTGTTGTTGTTGCTTAATACCAACTACATGTTAAAAGTGTGTAGGTATTAGTTGAATGGTTATTATTTTATGAGTCTGTTTCATGTTGCGTTTATTTTAAGGTTATCTAAAGGATAAGCTTAATATACTCCTTCATATGTTGTAATGTAATTTGAGAGTTAATAAAAGAATATATTTATTATATTTTTTATTGTATATTTACCTATTCTGTAAAGAGAAGCTAAGGAACATAAAAATTAATATTTTTTTCTTGTGGATTAAATATTTTAATGCCGAATTTTAAATAGTTACTGGCAACAATAGTTCCTACTATACTAAATTTAAGCTACTATTGTAGACACTACACAACAACTTGTCATAAGGAATTTTATGAGGTTCAATGTACTTTATTTTTTTTGTAAAATTTCTATATTTCAATGTTATTAGGATTTTTTTTGCGAATTCTTGCTAATTTTTTTTAATATTTTGTACATATTTTTTTCTATTTTAAAATTTACCAGCCGCAATGTCAAATGTTTTGTTGAAGTATGCTGATGATGGAGTTAAACAAACATTAACGGTCACGCCATTTAGTAATGACAATGACATCAGGCCAAAATAGAAATAGCAAAACAACAAAAACAAAAATTACTATTAATAAAGTAACAGCATAAAAACTTTACAAATACTATTTAGAAGAAGAATCAGTCAGTTAGAAATTGCTCACAAACAAAAACTAATATTGCTGCTGTAGTGCAAATGACATTGCGGTTTACTTTTTGGCTGTGACGGATGGGCTGGCCGAAAAACTGTTCAGAAACTTATGCAGCCTGTAGCAAATAAGTTTTATTGGGAACTAACTCTTAAATTTGTTTAAATGCAAAAATATTTGTGTTTACTTTTCACAATTTCTTGGATTTTTAAATTAATTTTGTCTGTGACTTCAAATAAACAGAATAGTTTAACAAATGTAACTATTACAATTGAATATAAAAAATGTCCTTCTATTAATTATTATTCCGCACAAAAAACATAACTATGTTTCTGAAAGTTTAATAAATATCTATTCTTATACGTTCCTTTTCTAGTAGACACTTTATTATTTGCATATTTCCTATTCGCCTAATTTCTTTTGCTTTTTCCTCTAAATACTTAAACTTATAGTATCTTATTTGCTTTCCTTTCTTTGCAATAAAAAAAAAAAATACCCAGCATAGAATAAAAGAAGAAATTGAGGTAATACAACATTTTAAGTTCATCATATTTTCTTCATCCTGCTGTCTAATCCGATTTGCGTTCACAAATTTTGCTTGATATCGTGCTGACTACTAAAATATGTTCGTAATTTACTTAACGATTCTAAAATATTGAAGATATTTTCGAAAGTAGCGGAGAACGAAAAAACTAATCAGAAACAAAAAATTAAAAAAAAAGAAAATGGAAGAAAATCTTATTTAGTTAAATCTCCATACATATATTTATGACAATATAAATGATTTAAGAATAATAAATTTAAGCTCATTGTAAATAAATGTATAAATTTAAGAAATTTAAAGGTGTAATAAAATAATTTCAGAAGAAATTAGAAAAAAAAAAAAATAATCAGTTTATATTATGAAAAATGCTTAATTTATTTTACAAAAATTGTAATAATATGAAAAGATCTAGTATTTTATTAGAAATAAAATTTTTATTATATCTGAGTAGTATATTAATTTTGTAGATTTAAAACCTTGAAAGATGTGTTACGTATTTTATAGTGACACTCACTTAAATTACCAGAAAAATTTAATTTATTGCAGACCTAATAAATTAAAATTGTCTAGGCAAAAAATGGAACATATGTATCATTAATTTTTATTATAAATGAAAAAATAGTGATACATAATTTTAGTACAAGTTTGGTACCTTTGCTCGAGTAAAAAGTGTGGAAGCGTCATGCGCTTACGAAAAAATCTATTTTCTAAAAAATCAAAATTAAAATTTATTATCAATTGCTAAAAAAATATGACTTTTGCACTTAAAAATATTAAAAAGCTTTTGTAATTTTCTGATAAAATGTACTTTTGTATCAAGAAATTAAAAAAAATATATATATCAAATTATAAGATAAAAATTATGAGGAAATTAGATTTGAGGAATATGTGACAATAAAAAAATTTAACCAATGACAAATTATGCCAAAAATTCGATTGAATTCAAAATATGCAAACTTTTTCTTTTAGGAATAAAATATGCAAAATTATATTCTTAGGTATAAAATATGCAAAAATTGTAATTGAACTTTCTATGAAAACATGACAAAATATATTGCTAAACCCAAAATATGCAAAAAATATGATGTAACAAATCGACCTCAAAATTCTTAAAATGCATACAACCCTATAATTCAAATAGCACATACGTGGATATCTTATGACAAAATTAAAAATTTGAAAAAATTCATGGACTTTTTCCCACTTAGGTTTTGGCATGTTTTATAAAATAAATGGAAATGTTTTATAAAATAAAGATTTATTTTCCTACTCTTGTTGTTGATTTGTATTATTTGATTTATTTTAATACTGGACATATTCTTAACTATTTTAGTTAATTTGTATTATTCAAAATACCAGGTTCATCAAAAATAATTAATAAATTAATAAAAAAAAAAAAATTGTTAAGCAATCCTATGCTTAACAATTTTTTACTATTAATGCTTACATCAGAGTTGTCCGATTTGGAGATTTATCTACATATTGGGGATATTTTTTGAGAAATGGGGATGAAAAAATTTGGTTTGGGGATTTTTTGGCGATGAATTTTATACTATAGGGATATTTTATTTCTATAATTTGTCTTTTTAACTTATGAAAAATTAAAAAAACATAATACTGCGACAACTATAAATTTTAGTAAGATAAACCTACTTACTTATTTGTCTATATATCTATACATCTATCTATCTAACCATCTATTTATCTGTCTGTCTGTCTATCTATCTATTCTCTCTATCTATATATATATATATATATATATATATATATATATATATATATATATATATATATATATACTTATCTATATGTCTATTTATTTATTCAACAACAGTTAGTTAGTTTCACCGGCTACAAATCTTGGCCAAATACAAATTTTTTTGTCATATTTTCCTTTTGCGTTTTTTGTAAAACTCCAAAAAATCAATTTTGTTTTTATTACTACCAATTTGGTATCTTAATAGAATAGATCAAAGTTGAATTTGTTAAGCGAATTTAAAATATTTATACATATCTTTTTTTAAAATTTTTCATTAATTTTGCTTATTATTTTAAGTAGATATGATTTAATATGAAAACAGTAAGAACTAGTCAGTATCATATTGGAAAAATATTTGTTTTTTATAACCTTGAAAAAAATTGGGTTCGCAAGAAATTTAAATTTTTAATAGGCCTGCAAATTTTCGTTAAAAGTTGGAAATCAAAAATTCAATGAACACAAATTGATTGATGTATGGCCCAAATTTTCCATCTTAACTGCTTTAGAGATATTTTGCGTTTTTTTTTTAAGAATATCAAATTTTTTCCAAATAAGCTATCATTGGCAATTTTTATCTCTTACAAAAGTCAAACCAAACAATAAATATGTAAATCTAGAAATTAAACTAACAAAAATCGATATATTTCCTTTCTATGTCAAAAGAATTGCTGCCAAAAGCAAATTTGGACCTTGGGTTTAGTTATAAGTTAAATGTATCCAAATTCCCTTTGATACGACTTTTTAACAAAAATAGCAAAACTTTATTAATGACGCATAAATAAACAAATTAAATGCATTAAATTGTTTTGATTTTTATCTAAAATATATTTCAAAAAAAAAAAAAATAGCTTGATAATATTTGCCAAGAATAGTGCTCAACAAAACCATAGTGTAGTGAAGTGAAGGCAATAAAAAATAACTTTTAAACCGAATTTGATACCATAAAGTTAAAAAATAGTTTCAATCTCCGCAACTAGATGATTATTATACAGATTGACTGAGAGGGAGGTGTAATAATCGAGAATTTAGAAACCTTCAGTAATTATACTTTTTTTTTTAATCTATAGGAAATTTTCTTTTTCAATATTGACTATTTAGGTAAATTTACCTACCTAAAGCTGCATATCTGCAAAGTAAATGGATTGAAGTAAAAAAAGGTAATGTGGTTTATACTAATCTCAAAAATAAATTTACTATTTCAATGGGGATTTTTGGGGATAATATAAGCAGTTATTTGGAGATAAGACTTGAAAAAGCTCTGGGAACCTTGTATTACATTTCCTTAAACTTTGCTGTTTGCTCAATTTGCTGTGCTATTGCCCTCAATTTATTTTTTTTGCTCCATATTTGATTTAATTCTAGATTAATTTAATCATTATTTAGTTTAATGCATATATAGCTTAATCCATGATATATATGTAAGCTTGGAATATAACGAAGGAATATAATTAATATGTATTTAAATGTCAATGTATGATATATTCAAATTATAGGTTGCTAGAAAGATATGTACATAACAGTGTTGTATGCTGTAGTAATTGGTAATTAAAATATAAAGATAGTAATAAACTTATGCATATACAGACGAAACTGTCCCCGTCTAGTTTATTTCCTCTCATGTTTAAAAAAAATAAGTGGAGATTGTATATGTGTTTTGCGTTGAAACTACAGTATATAATATGGCACATATAAATACTCACATATTCTTAATGGCATATGGATATACATATAAACTGTCGGACAATATAAAGTGCTGTTTCCTACTCTTGCTAATTACTTCATAATAATTGTCTTCTAGGTGCATTATGGGCCACCTTTTTGGTGTCCAGGTATTTGTCGTATTATATTGTTTAACTTTATAAGCAAAAGAGGTCGCGGTAAAATAAAGTAACGATATACAAAATTTTTTAACTTGGCTTCCAATTTTCAACTTGTTTGTTACAAAACGGATGGTAGAAACGCTTAGTGTTAATATTATATTCATTCAATACTATTTCAAGTATTATTACATTTGAAATACAAGAATAGATCCGTGTATAATATTGTGAAAATGTTCTTTATTCCAGTTTTAGAGAATGAAGGAAAATATCTGAACCTGAGGCTAAAAGAAGAATTTCGTTATACAAAGTAACAAATTTTAATGATAGTTAGAAGAAACTGGGTGCCAGAAACCCTTATACGGCCAAGTAAAATGGTAACGATATCGCGATTCTCACCAAAAATGATTGAGTCTCATCATCTAAATATATAAAGAAAAAATTATTTATAACTATTTTTAGTGTTACTATCAAGACAAAGCTCAAACATATGAGTTTCAGAAGTGCTTATTTTAAGCAAATATCTTGACTTGCTTGCCTTGCTGCTAATAAAATAAAGTGACTTGTAATGCAAATATAATCGTTAAAGTCCCAGAATCATTCTAAAATAAAGTTATTTCGATGAATGAATCAAAATTTTATTAAAGAATTCTAAGAACCGAAAAGAGTTTGGAAAAAGCTTTAGAAAGGATGGAAATTGAAAAATTTCATTTATTTGAACATTGTCTGGCAATGCTAAAAATGACTTCTTCTTTTATCTGTGTGCTTATGTAAATGAGTTTCTTTTAGCGAGAACTGCAATTCGTTACGATTTTGCTTCATAGTCTTAGGCTTTCTGTCCACACAATATCTTACAATTTTCATTCTAAATTGTTATTTTATATAACGATATGGTTCGTTTGGACTCACATCCTAAATTTTTGTATTTTAAAGAAAAATATATAAATTTCACTTCATTTTTCTTATCCGAAATTAGTAAATCTTTTTGAATTGTGGAAGAATATTAAAATTTTTCAAATATAATAGTAATTTGTATTGAATTTAATAACCAAAATGTTAATATTGAGCATTTCTAAGCATATATTTTCCGTTTTGTGGCAAACAATTTGCAAAATGGAAGCTAAATTAAAATAATCTTATAAAGTATATCTTTATTTTGTCGTACAACATTTACGACAATTAATTTTAAAAATTCAAAACCTTCTTCTGTTTATCAAATTAAATAATATAAGACGACAAATATCTGGTCAGTAAAAATGTAGCCTACAATGCACCAAGAAGACAATTATGATGATGTAAATAGCTAGAGTAGGAATCCGCACTTTATTTTGTCCGACAGTGTATATATTTATGTATGTATGTATGTACGTATGTATGTATATATGTATATATGTATATATATATATATATATATATATATATATATATATATATATAATTCAAAAATTCAAATTCAAAAACTTAAACAAAAATAAACAAACATAATTAAACCAGATAAGTTAAAAATAAGAAAAATACCAACAAAGATGTTCATTTTCTATGAGTCTTTTTGATATTTTTCATATAAAATATGTGCTTTTTTCAACATATATACAATATATGTAGTTATGTATTTTCTATGAACTCTGTATATATGTATTCATATATAAACATATATGTACATATCTATGTATCTGTATAATCTATGTTTTGTTCTATAACTGTCTGTTTGTACATTTTTGAATGCCATTAAAGCAGTATTTGATGATACACACTTTTAATTAGATTTTCTCATAGTGACACATTTGTAAAATGCTCTCATTTATTCTTGTTTGTTGGCTGTAAATTAATATGGGCTTATATAATGTATAATATTATAATGCTATATGTCTTTACATACAAACTTACCAGTGTTTTTTTTTTCTGTATACTTTATTATATGCATGTGTGTCAGGTTAAATTATAACTGACAAATGTTTTTAAATACAAAAATACTAGGAAACAATTAAAAATAAAAAAGTATAATACAATTTGTTTGATTTTAATTAAAAAAGTATATTAACAACAAAACATAGAAAAGTAGGTATTGTTAAATTAATTTTTTTGGTTGTTGTGTTTGGTTTTTGTGTTAGTATATCATATTTATTATTAATGAGATAATTGGTATTATTTCTTAACTTTATATTACTATTTTAACCAAAGGGTATATATTTTTTTAAAATATTTTACCGTGTAGTTGTATAATCAGTAAATAACAAAAATGGCTAAATACGTAAATAAGATCATAGAAAATGCAGACATTTTCTCTCATTTGACAGAACAAAGTGGTGAATATACTTTGTGATATATTTACATATACATATATATTTATAAAAATATATACATATGTAGAGATATATTTATATATAACATTTTCATAACTGTTACCTATATTTTTACTTCAAATTCATTAATGTTGTAAATTTGTTGTCAATGGATTTTAAATGATCCTTAGTCATGCTTAAGGATTATAAATATACCAGCAGGTGAGAAATGCTGTCAAAATAAGGCAATATTTCAGGCATTATAAAAAAGTGTTATCATGTCATCACAAAATCAACAGTGTAAGCTTAAAAATCTCTGTTGTTATATTGTTCCTTCTCAATATAAACATAAATTTTTTTCTCCTCAGTAGCAGTTGAAATTTGTATATACGCTTGCCTTGCCTTGCTTATGTAGTATATGTGTGTGTGGTTGTTTTAAAGCGCTGTAATGGATTTATAATAATATATGCGTTTGTAATGGTAACAGACCACTAGCAACAAGAAACATAAAACAAACATTCAAAAGAAAGAATCCAACACAACGCAACACAACACATTCAAGAAATGACACAAACATTCAACACACTTATATACATGCACAAAATAATAAATAAACCGACACAAGTGAATTTGGTTTCGTACTCCCTAAAGGATGCCAACCAAAGTAACGAGAAGTATATTTTTTTTTTTTTTGTAGTAGTGCTGATGTTTTTTTTACTTTCAATGAACTTTAGCCTAAAAATAACAACAACAAAATGACAGTACACAAATAAAGCCTGTAGGTATTATACAGAATTTCATATAAAATCAGACCAAAGAAAAAAAGAAACAATTGAAAACGGCCAAATAATGTAAAATTTAAACTGAAATACATCATCAACTCAAAGTCTTTACTCATGCAGGACATGTAAACGGATGTGTGTTAAATGTTTCGTCCATGTTTGTTTTTGTTTTTGAATGCGTGTGTGTTGTCATCACCATCATCGTCGGCAACATACAGTCAACAGTAGCAGCTTCAACAGCATCATCATCAAAATGATCGTGAACGTCATCAATATGTCAGTATAAAATGAGAAGATGAATTTGTGTGAGTAGTCAGTCAGTCATGTAGTAAATGCGTAGACAAATTTCCGTTTGACATGGTTTATTGTTGATGTTTTTGTTGCAGCTGTATTTATTATTTTTTGTTGATAGTAAAATGAAATATAGTTTTAGTGTAATAGTGTGATCACTATATGAATAATTATTTATAGTTTAAAGTGGACAAATAAATAAATAATTTTATTTCTAGAAATTTTAATACAATACGATATAAATATTTTTTTTTTCTTTTTTTTTTTGAAATTAAATGTATACGAGAATTAAAAATCCTATCAAGTCAACGAATATCTATTTCAATATTAATTACAATCTCAAACTTAAGAATTAATAAAAAATAATATTTTTTTAAATTGTTTTCATACTTTACTACTTAAAAATGTTAATAAGTTGTTCTCTTTCCCTCGGAAAAAAATATTTAAATTCAAAATTATTTTCATATAAGAGAAAATATTTGAGCATAAATTTAAGCATCTCGTACTAATGTAAAAAAAAAGAAAGGAACCCCCTTAACCACATATATTTACATACAGATAGAACTTTATATAAAAACTTCTTTTACAAACCCATACACACATATATCAACAAACAAATCCTATATATACACAAAAGTAAATTTAATAATATACCCTGCAAAAAAAAAAACGAAGAATTTTACTCTCTATATACTACACATGTACATAATATTTTGGAACAGCAGCAACAAAACCAACCAACAAAATAAATAAAGGAAACGTAGTAAAAGCGAAGGAACAAGCAGCCAGTCATTAGAATATACTGAAATTCAGAACCTAAAAATGAAAGAAACTATCAAGGGAATTTCGACAATTTATTTACAAACTCTAGCGAATAGTTATCTAAAACTGTTTATGCAAAATAATGTAACATTATATTTTTATCGCAAATACCATGGAGCTACGAGACTTACCGAATTTACAAAATAAAACTACAACAACATTAACTATAAGTATAAAAATATATATACATAAAGAAATAGAACAACACTAACAACGGTGATCTTTTTTTTTTAATAACTGTTTCAAATACTCCCTCACACATATGTATATGAAGACTCTTTCACTACTACTTGTGAAACTCTACAGCTCTACTAAATATTTTTAAGCTATTTGGCATTACTTTTAGTTAAATTTGTTGCTATTGTTGTATTGTTGGTGTTGTTTTGTATATTTATATCTATAGAAGAGTATATTGTTACATAATTTTGCAAATATTCATTCGTGGCATTTTCTTTGGAAAGTAACGAAATATATTCATGAATTTTTGTGGTTACTTTTAACAGTTTTGTAAAATTTTGTTTTGCATTTATTTAGAATTTAGTACCAGTATGTTTTTTTTCGTAGTGATATTTTTAAAATCTTTAATTTACCATTTTTAATATTCTTTTTTGGTTTTTAGTTCTTTAAATTAGTATAATATCCAAAGTTCGCGTAAACTATGTATGGTCAGATTGATTCCAAGGCATTATAGTGGTATAAAATGCAAAATTTTGATTCATCATATCAATCGTTAATTATTTTCGTAAATTAATAAATGTATCTACTCAGGCATAGTTCACTAGTAACACTATGCCTGAGTAGATACATAATTTTTTCGTCAGCTGTTTTTTTTTTTTCTATTTCTTTAAGATTTTTACTCTAAAAGAGTTACATTTATTTTAAAAATACTTCTTTTTTGAAAAAATTTGTATATATTTATCTACAAATATAAAGTTTTTTGGGGTTTTGTAATTATTATCCTGTTGCTATAATAATTACAAGTTGCTGCTATTGTATTTTTGCTGCATTTTCGTATAATAATTTTCGTTATAAAAATAAAGTAGTCTTGATATCTGCATGACGCCGAGTAAAAGGGTTCACAAATGTGGTGCGTTTAAACTTGGTATTTGAAACCAGTAAGGTATTTTATGTGATATTTGCCCCTGTGCCGGCATCTCTGATGATGACATGACTAAAATTAATGAACTATCATCTATGTCTTTCGTGTGTACCCCATGTAAAGGCAACATTTCTCTTGGCGGTATTTGTGGTGAGATTTCTAGTTTGAACTCAAAATTCGATGAACTGAGTACTAAAATGTGTGAATTTATCACTAAAGGGAATGATGACCTCAACTTTATGAAACAATCGTTTAATGTTGCTGTTTCGGAATTCAAGAAAGAATTATCTTCCTGCATTAAAGAATTGAAAAGTGATATTGGTGGCTGCAATAAATTAATCAAATAAGTTGAATCTGAGACTAATGTTAAAATAATAGTTCTTGAAGCTGAAAATAATGCTTTAAATAAAAAGTTTAACCGGTTTGACATAATTGTTGGAGGTTGGCCTGATTGTGTAAAAACGTCACAGATACTATTATTGATTTGGCATCGTTTTATGATATTCAAATTACGTCCAGTGATATTTATCAGGCTTATTATGTTAACAAGAAAAAATTCATACTTTTCAAATTTAATAATGTTACAGTGCGGGACAATATTATGGACGAATATTTCAAGACTATTAAAACACAGTCATTCAAAGCATTGTATATATTGGATTTTGTTACTGATCCAAGGATATCAGATAATTTAGTTAACCATCAAGTTTTTCATAATGAGCATTATTCTTCTGCAACGGGAAAATTATCGCCTTATGTTTAAAATTACGCCAAAGTAAAAGAATTGATAAATACAAACTAAATAATGCTGTTAATACTTCAAGAGAATGTGATGCTAAAGGCTGCGTTAAATTACTAAAGAGTGAAACTGCTATACTGGATTAATAGTAAATCTACAAACTTATATCCCGAGAATTTTTAAGCTACTGTGTAATACATATTTATATTTTGACCCTGTAGGCTTTGTATTACTATACTCAATAAATAAATAAATAAATAAATCTAAGATGATTTATTTTGACTTTAATTTAGAATTTATGATCCATTGTAAAATTCCTTCATAAAAAGATTATTAAAAGATAAAATGGATGGGTTATCAGCGTTCTTAGCTTTCATTTCAAACTCCATAGCTTACGCTCAGTGTTGCCAGAAAGTAGTGAAAAAGAGGCTAAATTGAAATTTAAAAAAAAGGTTAAAAAAATAATAATAAATACCCCAAAAGATAAAAATACCTAATTTTTGTATTTATTTATTTTTTTCAATTTAGAAACTTATTTTTTTTTCTCATTAGGCTTCGATATTTTTTAGTGATGTTTTAATTAGTTTATAAGTAAAATACTGGTAGGGTGCCCATTGAAAAATCAAAAGAATCAAAATATAAATTTAGGTTATATTCCTTATGAAAAAAATAGAGAAAGATATATTTGGGCTAGCTCGAAAATGTGATTCCCTACATCATTATGTATGTGCACCAGAGTTCGGAGAGGAGCATGGTATGAAATTTGTTATCATTAGTATTAAATATAAAATGAAACATATGTACGTATACAGAATATTATGTTGATACTAATCTCATATGGGATTTATGTACTTATGGGTGATTCCCGGAAGAAGAACTTACATATGTTGGGGTTATGGTAAATTATGGGCCAATTTTCATAAAATTTGTTACCGTGATTTATAATTCTGTAAAACTTATTTCTGTGTAAAATAATAACATTTGTATGGTTTTCGGCCTATAATTATTTCTGTCAAATTTTATCAAGTTATCTTTAAAATTGCAACCTAACTTTTGTTCAAAAAGTTTAAATGGACGGACGGAGGTCGTTCTGAGTCGAACAGTGTACTTTCAAGTGGGGGTCCGAAAATTATTTTGTGCATTACAAACATCAGCACAAACACATAAAATTCCAACTACCAATGATGGTGTAGGTTATAATGACCCAATATTTTTAAGTAATTTTTCATAATTTTTTAACGATAATTTCTTTCTTATGAAGCACTTTCCAATTTTTGGGGTAATTTTTGCCTTTTATATGAATTTGTTAAAAATTCTATTCGTTTCTACGGATACACAGAAAAAATGATTATTATGTATTTTTCGGTTTACAAAGTTGTTTCATTTTACATAAAAATTTAATAAATATGTTCAAGCAAAGATAAAATAAAATAGTAAAAATAAAATTCAAGTAATATTTTTTCTCATTTAAAATTTAAACTCATTCAATCATATAATTGATTGACTAAATAAATTTTTTATTAGAAACATTTTTCTGTTTTTCATTTTTTATAGTTATTTGAATTTGATATAATTATTTTGGTGAGAGGTACAAATTTAAACAATTTTTAATTGAATTAATTATTTTGGTGATTATGATTTTTTTTACTGTGTATTGAAGAATATTAAAAAAATTATAATAATAGGTTTATCCATAAAACTAGTTAAGTAAGCGAAAAATTTTTTAAATATTAATGATTTCATTTTTTTCTTCATATAGATACGAAAAAAGCCGAAACTGTGGATATTAAAAATACTCGTAAATTTGAGCTTGTTATGAACAAATTTTTGAACAACAAATTTTTCCACAAGTTGTCATTTTATTACATTATAGAAAAAAATTTTATTTTTTTTTTTCTACTTTATGAGAAAAGTATTGAAAAGTTGTTTTCAGCGTCACCATTGAGAATTTTTTAAAAGTATCCAGAAGAGAGGAGTTCAAAAAACAAAGTTGCTAAAAAAATGAAAAAATAGTAAATTCAATTTTACAAATAACAAAACAATTTATTTATAATTTCCTTATTATTGCAAAAATGTTCTTTTAATTAATTGTTCTTTTAATTAATTACGCTTCTGTACTTTTGTAGGAGGTCTTCACTAGGACTCCAGTCTTACTGATCAACGTCTAACAAATTTAGGACTGAAAGCATGGATTCACAAGAGTTCACCTTAACTCTTTAGGATAATTTTGTATTTATTAGTGATAATTTAGAAAAATGAGACAAAGTAAAAATATAAATTAACTATTCATCGAATCTAATTTTTAATTTTCCCAATCTGTTCATAAAATTTATCATTATCTTCAGTTGCTAATAGTTACAGTTCATTTATAAATTTTTCGGATTTTTGTAAACTTTTTGAAACAATCTCAAAATAATATATTTCTTCGTTAGAATTAATATATAATGGGTAGAGATATTTCAAACGAGATGGTCATAGAAAGTCGCCATATAGTTACAGTTTCAAAAAGGCAGCGCTGGTTGTTTGTAATAAATACGATCCGTCTTAAATAAAATTTTTTCATAAAAATGCACTAAGTAACAAAATGAACCAATGCAAAATCGCCAAAAGCAAACGAAAAAATTTTTCAAAAATTAAAAGTAGAAACCTTTCCTAAAAAGTGAAAAAAAAATATCCAAATCTTTATAAAAAATCACACACGTCCAATGTCTTAATGTCCATGAATTTTATGACATTTTCTGGCATGAAAATTGATACATTATGTGACCAAATTCTAGATAAACATCGACTTTGGTAAATCAACATTTTTTACTTTATTAATCGCGTTGCATAAATTAAAATTATTAAAGCAATAAATTATCCAAAACTTCAGAAATGATTTATCAAAGGATAATTATAGACCAAATATGATGAAAAATCACCGGAATTTTTGAGTAATTTTTCATTTTTTAAAATATGACTCAAATTTATACGTAATTTTTTGGGAGATTTTTCCATATCTTCATTGGTTCATTTTGCTTGCAGCCCAAAAAAAGCCATTTGGGGAACCAAATTCCCATGGGAAAATTTTGTAGACACATATAGTATTGATACACAATTAACATTGAATGGTGTCATTTTGTACACGAATGTAATAGATATTTATCTGGGTGTAAGTATTCATAAAAAAAAGTATTTTTCTTTTTTTTTTCGACAATGTATCATTAGCAAAATTGTTACACTAAATGCAATATTTTTATTTTAACTCTTGTTTTATTTTCAATATGCTCAAGTAATATATATATATTTTTTAGAATTCATTTTCCTAAACCGCTCATTTATATAACACACTCATATATTAACTATGATGTGAAAAAAATTTAGGAAAAAAGTTTTAAAATAAAATGATAAGGAGGAATATTAAATTTACACCATAATTACACTTTGTGAAATATGTTGGGTGTGATTGTTTGAAAGTAATGCCTGTTTTTATTATTTTGTATGAATATATATATATGTAAGAGTATTACAACTGTATACAACTACAATAACAAATATTTAAAATAAACTTGTAAACAGAGGATTCATCTAAAAAGAGTGACGATGATAATGATGGTGGTGGTGATATCATTTGAAGCGAGGACAATGTTAGTCATAACAATACTGGGTGGCAAAATAAATGATAATGCCGCTTATGCTACTGAATCCAAATTTGAATCCGATTCTGATGCTGATGCTAGTGGCAGAGTCGTATGTTTTTATATGCTAATAAACTCAAGTATAATTCACTGTTATACGAAAATGTACAACTTTACTGAAATTTGTTATTAAAAAATTTCACACATACATACATAAATATTAAAATTGCTATGACTGGTTGGTGTACGAACATTGTACTTAATTTTTGTATATTATTCCAGCATTATTTTTATTTTTTTGTTTCTTTTATTTTTTTCATAAAGTTGTATTTTTGGTGGCTGTAAGGTTTCGTGATAATTTGTAAATTATTACGAGTGTTGGCAATTTATGCACAAACAACATTCGGCATGATTCATTGTATTATAAACTTATTATTATGCTAAGGGATTATCTGGTTTTGTTGTTAACAATAAAACCAGTTAAAAGAAAATTCTGGAGTGGGAGAGATGGCCAAGATATGAGTATAAAACGGGTTAAAAAATTGTGTGCAATTTTTAAATTAAAAAAGAGAGACAAAAAAAATGTAGTACAATTTAAAGACGAAAAAGAGTTATAAAACCAAATGTAAATAAGATGTTTTATTTAATAAAAATTAAGAAAAACATATTAAAACCTTTTATATCTCAAAAGTTTTGTAAAAATAAACATGTCAGAGATGTCTGCGTATAAAAGCATTATTTAAATTTATTTTTATTTTTTAATACTCATACGCCTCATGTGCCTGTAAGCAGTCAACTTAAAAAAATCTGTTTGTCTTGTTTTTATTATCTTCCAATTTTATTTTTATGCGTATTAATATACATATATGTGCGTCATTTTTGTTTGATTTTCTAGACATTTTCGTTTTATTTGCAGTAAGTTTGTTATGTGATAAATGCTTTCAATCATAAACAGAGACATTTCTCGTTTTATTCATTTGTAAATGATGTACGTTAAAGGAATATTATACCTATGACCCTGAATGTATCATTTCACCTGTATTTTACCATATTTCATAATTTGTCTTTAGTTTAACAACAATAAACCTACAATAAACCTACAATAAACACACAACAAACAAATCGCCGCAATAAACGTCCGATTTTATTGAGATTTATCAGGAAAAAAATGTACATACATATACAGTTTTAATATATATAATGTTATTATTTATATTTATGGGATACATCTACCAACAGGGGTCAAGACAAGATTTCTGTTTTTTTTTTTTTTTTTTTTTTTTTTGTACCTGTTCCGAAACCATCATATAGTAAATGTGAATTTCATATTTTGTCATTTGCTTAATAGGGGAAGAAAAAGTATTATCTTTAAATTTCTATTTAATATTTAAACATCTTTTACTTCCTTTAATTATTTTTTAAAATTGCTATTAAACTAGTCTCAAAATTATTCTTATAAATTCATGTTATAAATAAGTATTTTTTAACCTTTTGTTTTAAAACGTACAGATTGAAAAATTTTAGTTAAATATAATTTTTTTACTATTTAAAAAGCAAGTTACTTACTAAATATTATCGTTATGCCACAAACTAAATCTAACGATTACAGCTATAATAGTACTCATACAATATCCAGATATTTCAAATATATACCATATAAGAAAAGTCTATATTTAAAAAGAAAATGCACCTTCACAAGTACAAATGAAAAATTAAACAACAGGTAAAAATATCCTCGTTTATAGGATATCAACATGGCATTATATGACGTAGGTATGTGTGTGTACATTTGTAGTCTCACATTAAATAACTGAAGCTGGTTTTATTCAATCATGTTGTTGTTTGTCTCAATTTTTATTTTGTTTTTTATCTTCTTTTTGTTGTTCTTGTCTACAGAATGATGGTGACAACAAGCACTTTTAGTAGGTAAACTGTTAAACAAACATAAAAATATAAAAATACATATATACATGTACGTATATGTGCAAAAGTGTATAAGAAACTCAATCTACTATACCATTGATACTTGTAACTTCCTCGTATCTATACTCAATATATTCGTCATACTGGGGCGGTAGACGTTTCTTTTTTGGTCATTTCATATACAATTATATGTATGTATGCATGTATGTATGTATGTATGTATGTATGTATGTATGTATGTTTGTATTTATGTATGTGTTTATGTAGATTTTGTTCATTTTGTATTGCATTGTTATGTCATCATGTCATGTACACTTTGCAGTTTAATACAAGACTTTTTATTTTGTCATTGTTGCTCTTTCGAGTTTATAAAATGCTGATTATTTTGAGGGAACAATATTTAAAAAAAAACTGTAGAGGAGATTATTTTAAAGTAAAACTCATAACAATATACTGTTGTACTACCACCCGTAACAACTACAACAAATTTATAATAATAAAAAATCTCAAAAACAACTGCTCCTGCAGTAATAGCAAATTGAGTAAAGCAGATAATATGGTTACAAGAAAATATGTCAACGTGTCAAAATGATGTTATAGAAATAAGTTTGAAAGCCATAGTATACAATTGTGTAACAAAATATTTAACATATTTTAATTTAATTTAATATTGAAGAGGAGTTACTATTAAAATTGAAATTTTCTAAATTTGTCTTTTACTACTATTAAAAAGAAACGATTGGGATATCTATATTTATTTTATAGGACTATATTATGAAAGTGTTTACTTATTAGTATTCCAATCTCATTGTCATTAACGTGACATAAATATACTCGCTAAAATTGTAACTTATATAGCAAGACTTTAAATCCCTAGTAGCGTTTGATAATGCTTGACCTAACATTCAACATCAATGAGAAAGGAAAATAACTATATAAACAAATTAAAGTGATGACCATCGTGCAAATCCTTTCCAGATTTTTACGTATTTTTTTTACAACTATATGCATATTTTTTTTTTTGCTTTTGTTTATTATGTAAAATTTAATAAAATAAAAACTTTGAATTAAAATAAGAAACAAAATTGTATGCCTGCTATTATTGGTTTCATTTTTAATAGACTTCGACTGCAATATCGAATACTGATAACAACAATTTTTACATTGTGCATTGTCGAACCTCAATTTACCAAACATTTTTTATAAACCAACAATATGCCAACATTGTTACTTGTCTGCTAATGCTAACGCTACTGCATGAAAATTCCACAAATTGGTAAAAATCATGAATGACCAAAAAATAAATAAAGAACTGCTGGTATGCTGAAAGCATAACAATGACACAATGCATATACTGCACACACATTTAAATACATATATACTCTCTATGATTACACCCATATACATACATACATATATATGTATATATATATATATATATATATATATATATATATATAATAACCTTTAACCACATACTATATATATATATATATATATATATATTTTTTTTTTTTTTTTTCTTTTTATATGTGCTACATATAAATGCAAGGTACACATACTTGTATAAAATAAACAAACAAATAAATACAAGTATTGCACTCCATTTCATTTACTCCTGTTGTAGTTTTTGTTGAAAAATTCAGTTACCGTAACGAGCTGTATTAGTTATAACAACATGATGTCTTCCTACTTGTTTTTCTTTTTCTGATCACATTAAATTTGTAAACGATATAAATATATTTACTGGTGAGAGTGAAATAGAAATTATTTTATAGCACCCGGTAGGAAATGCTTTGATAATTTGCAAACCGTGAAAATTAAAGATTTGGCAAAAATAAATATACTATCTAAAGAGTTTTCAAACATATACACTTTTTAATTATTACTAACTATTTTTCTGTTTAAATATTTGTGTTTACATGCTTCTTTCTTTTTTTTTTACTTCTTATTGGAACATCTCATAATTCTCATTTATTACATTTACTCAGTAGTTTTCATAAAAATTGTATTTTTAATCAATTTGCTTGTCTCTCTGAAAGTATTTCTCATTCTAAACGCTTTATTTTCACATTTACATTATGTTTTGATCAAGTTTTAAAGTAAGTTTTTTTTTTTTAATTTGATACCGCCTGAAAACTGACATTTGTATCTTTTTAAATTGATTTGAAGCTATTTTTTTAACAAATTCTAGGCAAAAAAGCCAACTTAAGTTTAGATATTTATAACAAGAAATGTGAAAGATTTCCATCAAAACTAAAAATAATTTCATGAGTCAGATGAATCTTTAGTTCAAGAGATTCGGATGAATCTCAGTTCAAAACATACATAATATTTTGAATATTACCTTCAAGTTGCAGAAGAGCAATATGTTTTATGTGTGTACTTTCTCTAGTAAAAATAGAATATTTTTATTTTAAATAAAAACCGGTTGACCACCTTTTTTAAACCGTACTCGAAACCGGTTCTTTAAAAAGTTCTATTTTTCGAATAACTTGAGAGCCGGTTTTCTGAAAAAGTCAATTTTTTGAATACACTGTACATCGATTTTTGGATACACATTACATCGAATAATTATTTCACTTAGCCCCCATATTAAATGGTTCAAACGATTATAAATGTCTTAAATTTCTGTATTTTCTTAATTTTTTAACAGGTGAGAATTGCCGAAGCAGAAATCGTACCAATAAATTTCGTGAGGATCGGTCCAAAATTTACTATAGCTCTCATATAAGACCTCCTCCCAAAAAAACTTTTCCGCTCATAATTCCTTTATAAATATTCTTATAAAGATAAAATTAAGTACAAATAAAATATATTTAAGTATTAGTTTTGTAACAAAATTTCACACGGATCTAACAATAATTGACTATAGCTTCCATATTACGCTTCCATGTCACGCCAATACCAATTCAAAATTATTTTTGTGCATTAAAGTAATTTAATATGGCAAAACTTGCACGGCTGAAACTTTCTAATTCGTTTTAAATATTATCGTAAAATTCTATATAGATATCTTTATGAATAAAGCAAATAGATAAGTTAAATAAAAAATCAAATGAGTTATGTTGATATCTCCTAAAGTAACGAACATATTTTTCTAAAAAAAATTACACAATGTGTAACGTAATAAAACAATTCTAAAAATTAAAGAAATGAAAAAACTGTATATCTGAGTTATGTAGTTTTTCCTTTTGGCCAAAGCATATATTTATTTTCTAGAAAGTTTGTCAAAGAAGCTACAGCCAATTTTGGTTTCTATGATTTTATATAGAAAACTAAACTTTTATGGAAAATAAAAGTAATCACAACTTATCATTCTTATTAAAGAAACTACAGCCAATATTTGTTTTCTTAAGAATTTATGTAAAAAATCTATATTTTTATAAAAAATAAAAGTGATAAAAGGTTATCATTCTTTTGTAGATTAGAGACTAATTTTTGAAAGTACAGCCAGTTCTAGTTTTCTTATGAATTTATATGAAAAATCAATGAGAAATAAAAGGCATCAAAGATTAGCATTTCTTCGTTGATTGGAGGGTTATTTAAGAAACTCGAGAAAATTTTAATTTTCTTATGAATCTATAAAAAAGTAATATTTTTACCAAAACTAAAAGTGATCACAGATGATTATCCTTTTATTTATTAGGGACTTATTTAAGAAACAATAGCCAATTTTAGATTTCCTATGATTTTATGTAAACGATTTTTATTCTGATGAATAATAAGAGTGATCACAGATTTTCATCCTTTTGTCCATTGGAGGCTTATTTAAGAAACTGTAATCAATTTAAATTTTCTTCTAAAATTGTGTGAAAACTTGCTAAAAGTCGGATTTTTCATGAAAAATATAAGTGCTTACAGATTATTATCCTTTTGTCGATTGGAATCTTATTTAAGATATCACAGCTAATTTTAATTTTATTATGAATAAATGTAGACATTTTTGATGAAAAGTGAAATTGGTCACAGAATATCATTTTTTGTCAAATGCAGTCTTATTTAAGTAACTACAGCCAATTTCATTTTTCCCATGAATTTATGTGAAAAACTGATATTTTTCTGAAAAATAAAAGTGATCACAGATTATTATTTTGTTGATTGAAGGCTTATTTAAATCAATTTTAGTTTTACTATGAATTCATATAAAAAATCGATATTTTTACAAAAATAAAAATGATCACTTACTTAGTAAACTATAACTAAAATTAGTTTTCACCGGACAACCAAAAATGTGCAAAATCATATTTTTTCTTGGGCTTGAAATGAACCAATATATTTTTCTAATATTTTCATAGAAAATCCACGTCTTAGAGAAATTTTTAGCAATTTAAATGACATATTTTTACATAGTTTATATTTAAGAGCATAATTTATCACATTTTACACTTAAGAGACAAATTATTCAATTCGCACCTAATGAAATTTTTTGCGGAATGTACCACTATTAAAAATTTCTCTTTAATATCACATACGTTTTTAAAAACGATTCCATAATAATTTTTATTTTATAAATTGATAGAAATTTTGTAATTCGCTGATAGAATGTATTAGCTTTGAAAGTTTTTAAGTGCAAAAGAAAAATTTCTGGATAATTTAAAATTCAGTCAGAAAAATAGTATTTAAGGAGTTACTCTTTTGATTTTAAGGGTATTTCGAATGCGCACAAAATACTTTTTTTAGAGGATATTTTTCATTGCCGTGGTGATCACAGGTTATCGTTCTTTTGTTGGTTGGAGTTTTATTTAATAAACAACAGCCAATTTTAGCTTTTTTTTAAGAATTTATATGATCTTTTAATAAAAAATATATTGTGATCACAGATTATCATCTTTTATCGATTTGAGAATTATTTAAGAAACTGCGGCTATTTTAGTTTTCTTACGAATTTATGTAAAAAATAGATATTTTAGTGAAAAAATAAAACTGATGACAGATTGCTATCTTTTATTGATTGGAAGATTGGCGAAGAAATAGCAGAAAATGTTAGTTTTTTTATAAACATATAGAAATTGGTATTTTGATTAAAAATAAAAGTGATCACAGTTTATTATCTCTTTGTTAATTTAAGAAACTACAGTCAATTTTAGTTTTTGTATGAACTTATGTGAAAATTTAGAAAGATCGCTATTTTGATGACAAATTAAAGTGAGCACAGATTATTATCCTTTTATCGATTGGAGGCTTAGAAACTGCAGCCAATTTTCGTTTACTTATGAATTTATGTGAAAAATTGTCTCATTTCAGAAACTAAAGCCAATTCAAATTTCTAAAGATTTGTATGAGAAATTATTTTTTTTCTATTTTAATTTTGCTCTAGCTTAAACAGACTTTGCATTTAGATGACAAATATAAGATTATCTCAGTTTTGTATATTCTGTTTGATGGTTGCTACATATATATATATATATATTTTTTTTTTTTTTTTGTGGCAAGTTTGGATAGGAACTTTACAAAAATGTTGGCAAGATAACAAAAAAATTAAATAAAATGTCTGTTATATAGTAATCCCACTGGTACTGTGTATGTATGAATTAGTTTTAGTTAAATATTTCATTTATATTGTTCAGCGACTTGACTTGTAGTGTAACTGAAAAATTTGTATGCAAAAGGAAAAGATCTTGATATTATGCGAAGAAATCTCATAACATACTATCATCAAAATGTGCAATATTACATCTAAATGAAAAAGTGTCAGGTAATTATTATTATTTTTTTAATTCACATTACAATATTAGTCATTAGATGCCATTAGCGTAATGAATCTGTTTCAGCAGGGATTGCATTTGTTAACAGATCCAAACAAAAATACATAGAAATATGCACACGCATATTTTAAAAGAATCTTACACAAGGATGTATACCATTTGAGTGTGTTTTTAATTATCGTAACGACCTTAGTTGCAGTGAGAATTTTGTAAGAGAAATTGCGGTTTTAGAAGGCTGCTTTAAAAAGATAAATGCTAAGATAGTTTTTAAGAACAACTAGATGAAGAAAGAATTCACAAAAATATATCTATATGTTATATTTATTTACTAATATTAAAGAATTATAATAAATTTTTAGTGATTGAATTTTAAAAAAATAATATTTTTTTTTTTTGTTAAAACTAATTTAAGTTTATAGATTCTATAAGAATATCATAACTTATGTGCAGCAATTCGAAGGAAAAATCTACTTTAGCAACAATCCTATAATATTTGCAATTTTATTTTTTGCTCATGTGCGAAAATTAATGCCACAAAAGTGCTTCAATTTCTATTTTACTCAGTGCGTAAGATTACAATATAATTCATATAAGCTCGATTTACACAAATATGCTTACACTGGCATAAAAATATATTCAGATAGACTGATCTACTATACAAACATACCTTCATTACTATTGCTGTGCTACACACAACAACAGCAGCAACAAAAGTAATAAAATAAAATAAAAAGATATAGCAACAATAATGTAATATTTACATCCCTATTATGAGTTGTTGTTGATGATTCTCGTTGTTTTTGTAAATATATTTTTTGTATATTGGCATAATTTTCTACATGTTAATGCGTATATGTCTAGGTCGTTATGAATTGTAAATCTAAATAGATTTTAAGATTATATAGTAAATTTCGCTTAAAATCACAGCAATTTCTTTTAAAAATTATATTTGAAGCGAAAAATATAAAAGAGGATTTACTGATATAAAAAAGGGGAAAAAATAAAGAAATATCATACTTACAATTTTTATTCAAAATATGATAGATAATAAGGCATATGAACTAGGGTATCCAAACGATTAACCGTCATTTGGTTATCCGATTAATTATGATCGATTAACTGTTTGAATAATTTAAAATTGTCTATTTACGAATAACGAATAAACCGAATAATTTGTGTCGTATAACCGATTAACCGAAATTTAGTTTTTTCGGTTTTAAATTTACGAGCATAACTCTTTTATTTTGAAGATAAATTTATTTTTAAAATGTCTATTATATCCTAGCAAAAATAAATTATTCATATTTATGAAAGTGCTTTTTCATTACTTCCAATGTATCAATAAGTGTACGTTTTCGTGTGCCTAAGAAGTAATACAAACAGCATTAAAAATATTATTAAAAATAAATTCAAATGAGTTATTCTGCTATAAAACGTTGAGATTCGGTTGTTATTTTTGAAAATACCTGTTACTAAAAAGAACAGTTTTAAACAAATGAAAAGTAATGTTATTCATAATTTAAGAAAAACAAGTAAAAAAGATATAGTCGTTCAAGCCCGACCATATGATATCCCACAGCATTGTGAATGTCCATAAAAATTCTTGGAGGGGTCTTATATAAGATATGTGGACAATTGTGGACCGATGATAAAATAAAATATACTAATACAGAATATCACGTTAATACTAACATTTATATAAATTTATGCAATTTAGGGTGATTCCCGATAGTGGGCTTATATGGGAGCTATGGTAAATTATGGAGCGATCTTCATAAAATTTGTCACTGTGATATCTACTTATATAAAATTTATTTGTGTCGAATATAAACTTTATATTAATATGTGTATGTGTTTTTTGTACGTTAAAGAGATTTTTGGAAGAGGGTTTTATATGGCAGCTATGGTCAATTATGGACCAATTATGGTCAATTGTGTGAAAATCCATTGTTTTCATAGAAATAGGCGAAAGATCTAATAAGATAAATATTTGATGAAATAATTTGATATACCTTATGTTTCTAAATAGCTATTTCAATAGGTTAAATTAATAAATATAATTAGTGCTGTTAATATATTTTACATGAATTACTAACTCCATTCGCTTAATCGAATAATTTTCTATTAATCGGAACACCACATTTTGTTTCATTATTGGTTCCAAAAGAAAGTAGTTTTTTTTATTTTTTTAATATCTATATTTATTTCTATAAATTTTAATTTCAAAAATTCCTAGTGAAACTATTTTTAAAATTCTTTAATATTTTTAATCGGAATATATTTTTATTAAATTAAATATGCATATCCAAGCACAACTATGCAATAGTATAGACTATTTGTCTTACAGAAACAAATACAAGAAGCATATATTTACTGTTAAATCTGACGATAAATATAATACATAAAAAAAACTGTTGTTCGTATAAATATCTAGAAAAAATGGTCTTGTGAAAGGACTTAAAGCTGACATTAAGACTTGCTATAGTTTCGTTTTTATAAATTTTAATTTCTTTCATTTTAAAGTCTTAATAGTTGAATAAATATCTCCTTAAAGAAGTTAGTCTGGAAAAACCATATATAGAATCGTTTTTAAGATCCAAGAGAATCATTTACACAAGGTAAAAGGCCTTTTCGTTTTTCCCTCGGTATAATAAGAACGATATAAAAAAGATAATAACTAAATTCATTGTGAAAGGTAAATAAATGTGTGTATAAATACATATTTTATGATGATGTTAAATATACAAACGAAATATTACTTTTAAAATAAAACCAGAAATATTCTTGTTGTACTACTCAGATTATAAAAAAAGAAACCACTCGTATTACAATTTATGCAAAAAAAAAAAAAAAAAAAAATAAGAAAATCTCAAATCGCTTCAAAAAGAATGACGACACTGACGATGATGCTGATGACGATGGTAAATATGTTATGAAATTTTGAAGAAGTAGGCAAATAATATAAATATTAAAATAAATTTTTATGTATAAATATAGAGAAATGAAATTGAATGTAAACCCTTTGTAAGATTTTATAAGCAGCGATGTACAATATTAGAGAGTATATATATATAAAATAAATATAGTATCAAGGATGCAAATTTAAAAAGTTAGGAGAATTTAAGGTAAAATTGGAAGATAAATTTACAGAGATTTAGCAAAAAGTAAGTAGTTTAAAGTAATGGAAATCACTTATACGAATTTTATTTTTTAAAATATATATTTGTAATTACACTCAGCTGCAGTGTTAAATTACTTGAAAATGGAAATAACATGAATTAAATGCCTTCTTGGGATCATCATAAACAAGCCTTTAAATTTATAATGAACCCTGATTTTTTATTTTTTCTTTTTTTTTAAGTGGATCAATCAAGATATTCAACTGTGTGGATTTGTTTAGAACTTATTCGATTTTATCTGGTTTAACTTACATAAAAATTCAACTCATTTTATATTTTTGACCCAAAATATATTTACCGAATAGAAGAAAAAATAAAACAACAATTTAATATATTGTTTATTTCTAAAAAAAGTGGAATTTTTAACTAGATTCAATAGAAAGTTTAATTTATTATTTCTAAATACTTTTTTATAAGAGTTAGCATAATGTTAATTGAATGCTTAAAATCGTCATTTTAAATTTTATGCATTCTATTAACTGTTTTTAAAACTTTCAAAATATGAGTATATTTATTTTTCTTTATGTCTCATTTGTTGTCATTTCTACTGTAGGAACAATCTTTTAATTTGAAATTTAAAATTTTGCTCTAGAATCAGAAACAAAAATGGCCGTGTAGTTTCTTGTGCCAATCACCATAGGAAGTTGATGCTTGGCCAAGATATTCCAAATGAAATCTCCTTTCATAATTTTAGCTACTTTTAAATGTAACTCGCAAAAATAGATTTTGGATGACCCTTAAAAAAATACAAAAATGTAGGTACCTTTAATGTCTGTTAAATGATTCCGTTGAGATACATTTATAAAATTTGGTATGAAGTTAACTTATGTAATTCTGAAAAAATATAAACATTTATGCGAATAGGTATTTTCGATTTTGAAATATAGGGCTTTGAATATATCTGAAGTCATTTCATTTTTGTACCCATAAAAAATTTTCTAAATAATATCTGTAGAATTTCAAATAATATTGAAAGATGCCAAAATAATGCCTCAATTAATCATTAATGCATTTCCGCAGCACCAACTTTTCTTATAAAATCTTACAAAAATAAAAAGACCTTAGGTATGCGTTCAAATAGAACAAAGCATGTTTTTTTCAATAACAGATGAGCGGAATAAGTTAGGATTAAAACTAAATATCATTTTGTATAAAAGTGAATTGCTAACTAGATTATTTTTAATATATATATATTTGTTTGACTTCTAAAAAAAAATAAAGTATATTTACAACATTTTATAATCAAAGTTGAACACTGCTTGGGCCTTCTTGAATTCGTTTTTAACTTGCATCCAATTTCTTTACAATTTCCCAAAATTCTATGTAGTTTAAATAACTATACTCTGTGGGAGTAAAATAACATTCTCAATTCTTGATTCTACTTTAATGAAAAATTCTTAATCTGGCCTGAAAATGTTGAAAATACTCTTATATATTACAAGTGTCATTAGTGTGTTTTTGTGATACTCCTTATTATAATTATTCGAGTATATTCAGAGCATAAAAAGCACAAAAATCACATATCGCAAATTTTTATGGTTTTTAGTTCGATACTATTTAGGGTAATTTTCTCAATTAGTCAGTATACATGACTTTTAACTTGGAATATGAGAAAAGTCAGCAATAACTGGCAGGATAATACAAAATATTGAAAATATTTTTGTTTTTTATTGTTAAGGAAATCTCACCATTCTTTGCCTCAGATTTCTTCTCAGCTTTATAATTTAAATTTTTTTAGCTTTGATTGGCTAAAACTTAGGCATAGCTTTAACATGCCTTATATTTTATTTTTAAGAAATGAACATAATATACCATTACGGGGCCAAACATATTAGGCATAGTTCTTAGAATCTTCACTATTTTTTGGGCTTCAAATTCATTCTTGTGACTTTTTCTTTTTCTCGACCGAGTTTCATCACATTTTTAGGTCCTTGTTAAGATTTTTTGTTAACCAAAAATGAAATACTTTTGTCAAAATTTACTCAATCAACATTTTCCAGTAAATTCAAAAATTCAGATTTTATTTTGTAAATTTTTCTTTAAGTACCATCTGCATGCTGACAAACGACCAGATTTAAAGAACTCGATCTATTGTTAAATTTATCATAGCTCTAGAAGATATCTTAATCAAGAAAGATACTTAAAATTAACGGTAGTAAGAGTTATTACGAATTTTTTGTGTTACGTTTTATTCGAACGCACATTTTAAGAAACTATTGAAATATTTTTGTAAAGATTGTATGAGCTATTAATTGTACCGGTACTTGTATGTACCATCATTCAACAAAGGGTTAAATTCGAAATTTTTTAAACAAGAGGAAAGTAAATTTGAAATTGTTGAACAACAGAGCAAAATTTTTCAAATTTTAGTAATTGTGGTAGTGATTTTATATGTTACAAAATAATGAGTGACACTTATTTATCCCATTACTTTAAAACATCAAACTGGTAATACCTACTGGCAAAGACCTAACTACTTATTTTAGGGCATTATGTCATTACTTAAAAGAGCAAAATTTTAATGAGTACAGTGAATGGTTATAAAAACTTATAATTAAACTGTTAATATTTAGTTTGATAACTAGTTATTTGCTTGGTGGTTATAAGCATTTAAGTAAATTTAATTTATTATTTTTAATACGCACTCCTGAATTCTTGAATATTGGCATATAAAGATTATGATTTCTTTTACCAGAATTGAAAGTAGTTATTGGTTATCATAATAACTGCTTCTTTGGTCCCTTGTAAGTAGTAAATTTCATTAAAATTGAAAGTAGTTACTAGCTATCATAATAACTGGTTCTGCGGCCCCTTATAAGTAGTAAGTTTTACTACTCTGCAACATATTTTAGATTAACATGTTCATGTATGTAAATATGCATATAAAACTACTTAACTACAACTACTTTTCTTCTGCTGCCAGTTTGTGTGTTTTTTGTTTCTTTGCAAAAAAATTTATATATAAAAAGTAACGAAAAACCAAATGAAGTGAGCAAAAATACATTTGAGTTGACAAAGATATAAAATACCAAGAGAAAAAGAAAAATTATGTAGAAAATTATTATTTATCTACTGATCAACCTTAGAAAATGTTTTTTCCTTCTGTTACTTCACTAAATATTCCTTTTCTTACTTATACTACATACAAAAAACGTGATGTTGTTTAAAAAAAGTAGATAAAACGATTTATGTATTCGTTCTTTATTGAAATAACAGGAAAATGAGTAAAATGTTTAAATTGTTAGTAGATAGTGAATAATGTAGCCATTACTTGCTAACAACTAATGTTACTGCTGATACTGGTTGCTGGATTTGCTGCTCTTTTTGCTAATATTGTCTGTGATTATTATGATAATGTTTATGATGAGGATGATGAAAATATATTTAACTATATAAATATAGATTGAAAAATCATGGATACTAAGATGCTCTTAAGATTTATACTTTATCTCTATCATCATAACACTGATGCAGTGATGATTATGATTATGATATGTGTAGAGTCATTTTTATAATTTTCCTTAAGTAATACTTATAAAAAGTAAGTGTTTTGAAGATTTTTTAGTTTATTAAGAATTATTTACTAACATATTAGTTAAAACAAATTGTAAGTTTGAGTATATAATACTTAATAGTTAGAAAATAGATTTAAAGTTTAACTTTTTTAAGTACAAATTTTTTTCTTTATTATTCATATACTATTTAATTCTTTTTTCTTTATTTCCAAATATTCTTAAGATGAATAATGAAAAGGACATTTTCATCTACATTTAAATTTTATTTTCTGAATACAAACATTAATCATGTTTTTTTAAAAATACATTTGACTTGACTAGTTTCTTATGTTTGATTTAACAAAATACAAATAGAAATAGTACATCTCATGAATACATTTATTCTATTTTTCATATATTTTTTTTTCTTCCTTCATATATGCATATTCAGTTTTAAATGATGAATAAAAATTATTCTGGAAAGTCCCAATAGTATGGAAGGAAAAAATGTTTTCATATAATGAGAATAATATGACATAAGTATTTTTGAATATGACAAACACGGCAAAAGTAGAAAATAAAATTTAAAGCAATATTCCAATATATATTGCAAAAAAAAAGTAAAGAAAAATTCGAATTGCAAATTTATAAAGTCATAATTTTTCATACTTCAGTTCAATGTACCATAAACTACGTATCAGGAAAAAATAAAAATAAAAAAATGTATATTTAATATAAATTTTATTAATTTAACCCACTACTGAAGAAGATGTTGATGAAAGTTACAAGATAAAAATATAAAAGCGATTAATGTTTTAATTTATTTGTTAAAATTATATTACAGCTGTGATACTTAGAAGCACTAAAATATTGCTTTAATTTACAAAAAAAAAAAAAAACATTTACCAAAAATATGCCATGATAATCTATTAATAAATTACAGCATAAATATTTTGAAAATTTGCTTTTTATTAAAAGAGCTGTTGCAAATGTTTAAAGGGTTAATTGATTTCAACCACAAAATTCTGTTTGTAATTTATCTGCGAATTAACATTATTTTTTCCACTCGTTTAATTATTTACATTTTTACTAATTAAATAATCATTGTTTCTATTATTTGTTTTTTAATTGCATTACTAAATAATTAAATCAACTATATACAAATATGTAACAAACATGTTTTTTTTATTATGTTTATTTTTATTTCTATATGAGTATTAATTGAGCCCCATTAATTGCAACTAAATATGTCATTCAGTCTGTTGCGTGTATTTAGAAAAACTAGTAAAAAAATTTGCAAATAAAACATTATTCATTTAAAATGCAAAAATATTAAAACTTAAATATATACAACATAAAAGTTCAACTATATTAAATAGCAGCTTTATTTAAATACTAAGTATTCAATTTTTGAAGCTTAAAAAAATTAAATTTAAGTACGTGATGTATAAACAAAAATTAACATTAAATACCGCATAAATACAATGTTTGTGGTCATTTTTTATTTCTATGGAAAATTTTAGTAAAAACAAAAGAGAAAAAAAAAACGTAAATAGTATACTATGAACAGTGATGGTTAACGACAAAAAAATAAAAAAATAAAATTAGGATAAATGCTAAAATTCAGGTGAATTTAAAGGAATTTAAAAATTTTAATTACTTATTTACTAAAATAAAAATCACATCATTTTATTTATCGGGCAAATTTTATTATCTATTTAATAAAAACGTATATTTATATTTTGCGATAATCCTAGTTCTTTAATTTGAATTAATGTTATTTTTTTTCGTTTAAATTTTTTAAATATTTTTTTTATTTTTTTATTTTTATTTATTATTACCTTTTTTCGTCGAACAAATTAACGTTCGTTATTCGTTCAGACTAATAAAATTTTTGGCAGGATCTCATGAAAACTATACTTAATTTAGAAACTCTGGTAACTGGACACAATATATCATTGATAAACGAAGTTTTTCCGCCAATTTTCATGTGAAACACATATTTTGCAAGTAAATTTGTAAACTGTGTTTGCCTAGTCCGATTTAAATAAAAATTCACATGTGCTTGCTAATATATATTTTTTTCTCATCCGATTTTCAAGAATTATGTATTTTCTCTCATTAAGGCTTGTGAATGTTATTTAAATTTTATAGTTATCGAGTTAATCGTATCTCAAAATTCAAATTTTGAGTTTCAACAAAACGTGGATCCAATTCGATTTCCTCCAAGTTACCGACAGAAGATATATGATATCCTACACCATTGTGTACCAGCATAAAGATTCGGGAAGGGGACTTATATTACACCTGTGGCCTACTTTACTAAATGTAAAATAAAATATACAAATACAGAATAATGCGTTGATACTAACATCTAGATGATTTTATGCACTTTACGGCGATTCCTGGAAGTGGGTTTATATGGGAGCTATGTTAAATTATGGACCGATTCTCATAAAATTTGGCAATGTTATTTCTACTGATATAAACTTATTTATGTATAATATTAACTTAATACTAACTTTCATATGGGATTTATGCACGTTAAAGTGATTTTCGGAAGAGGAGTTTAGATGGGAGCTGAGGTCAATTATGGACCGATCTTCATAAAATTTGGCACAAAGATTGAAACTTATACAAGACTTGCTTATACCGAATTTTATTAAAATATTGCTATATTGAAGGCATTTATGATCGTTATACCCTTATTCCGGGACGATATTTATGACATTTGCTAGGTGAAATAATGGACCGACCATAATATATTTCAACAGACCTCGCTTCTATGTAATGAGAGTCCCACGTGCCAAATTTTATTGAAGTTTCTTTAAAATTGTGACCTGTACTTTGTGCACAAGGTTTACGTGGACAGCCAGCCAACCGACCAGCCAGACGGACGGACGGATATTTTTATATCGATAAAAAATAATTCTAAATTTGAAATTTGCGAAATAATAATTTTGACATATTTTAAGCCAGGGGAACGTAAACTTTGTGCACAAAGTACAGGTCGCAATTCTAACAAAAATTCAATGAAATTTAGCACTTGGTACTCTCATGATACAAGGATGAAGCCTATTAAAATTGGTTATGATCGGTAAATTATTTCACCTAGCCCCCATATAAATGTCTTCCCGGAATAGGGCTTTAAGGATGATAAATGCCTTAGATAAAGCAATATTTTAATGAACACATATTAATATCAAGTTTATATTCGACATAAATCAGTTCTATATATAAGTAGAAATCATAATCACAAATTTTATGAAGATCGCTCCATAATTTACCATAGCTCCCATATAAGGCCAATTTTGGAAATTACTCAAAAGTGCATAAGTCCATATAAATGTTAGTATTATTATAATATTCTGTATTCTTATATTTTATTTTACACTCAGTAAAAGTATCGGTCCACAATTGTCCACATGTCTAATATAAGACCATTCCAAGAATTTTTATGAACATGCACAATGGTGTGGGGTATAATATAGTCGGGCATGAACGACTATATCTTTCTTACTTGTTTTGATTGTGCTAATGATTTTTCATATCAATTAATTATTGTGTTATATCTTACGAAAAAAAAGTATATTCTGGATCGAGTTTGTATGTTTAAAAGCTATGGATTACAGTTTTATTTGTTTGTTATTATTCTATCCTAGTTTGTCAAGTCTCCTTTTGGAATACTTGTCTTCCCACTGGAAGAAAAATTTGTCCAAGATGAGATTATTGATTTAATATAGAATTACTTAGTGAATATAAGTTTATAATGATTTATAAAATTTTTAAGCGTTCCGTTATTATTTTTGGCAAGATTTTAGCAAATTACATATAATATTTTATTTTAAGCAAGTTTATACGTATACTACATATATATAATTTTATTGAAAAGCGTGAATTTTACTCAAAGAATCATAATTTTGATATAGTATAAATAAAATTATTTTTCAAATTGTGTCCATAAATTTCGGTGTGGCACAGTGATTCATTTCCACATAATGATTGGTCAAAAATAGGAGGAGTTTTCCTAGATTTATGAACGTTGGTGAATTGATATAAAGTGAAATAATTATAAGCTTTTGTAATTTGTAATGGGTATCAACCACACTCTTTACCGCCCATTTCTCTAAAAGGTGAAGTTTTAAATTAGGGGAGCATAAATATTTTGCAGATGGTGTGTAAAATAGATTCGGCCAAGCCAAATATGACATTGAAGTTTTGTTTTTAGTTTTTATAACATACATCATCATTGGTGTTTGGGTTATTTTACATTGTTGCTAATATTTATAACGCGCAGAAAAAATCACTACACTCTCAACTTCAAATATATCTTTCGACTCAGAATTGCTTTCATATTCCTTCCGCAATATGGCTTAACACCCATAAATACAAAATTTAAAAAAATAAAATGAAAAATGTAATTTTTTTTCTCTTAAAAAATATGTAATTACACAAATTTTAAGCAAAAGTTGATTGTTTTCTTTGTTGTTTTAAAAATATCAGATATTAAGCTAAAGGATAAAATCAAAATCTGTGCACTATTCTCTATAAAAAGTTTTTCAAACGTAGTATATTTTTTAATTTTTTTTTTTTTTTTTTGTGAATTGATGAAATCCAAAGTTCCACACAACAAACAAAAAGATAAAATTAATTGTTTTAAATTGATAAATAAATTTATGTTTTTAAAATAAATAGCAAAAAATCTGTTGAAATACCAATTATTTATTTAATGCCATTGAAATTAAGTTTTTAATACACACATTTTTGATCTATATCAGTTAGTTTTGGCAGCCTCTAGCGGCATGACTTTGCTTTCTAAATATATAAGGTATATATTATTAAAATACTAATTTCATTAGCTATCAGTACACTTTCTTGAAATTATTACCTTTTTTTTTGTCTTTGAAACGAATCACTGTGCGTTATCCGGGTTTGCATCGGTTTATAAGACACTGAAAATTTTACAATAGCTGGATTTAACAAATTTACACATAAATATAGGAATTGCCACCAGTTTATTTCCCCTAAACATACAAATTTTTACCACAGTGCACATGAAAGATTCATGGGAAGAATGAGAATAAGTTATACAATTTTTTTATATGTATTTTGTACAAAATCTAAAGGACCTTTTATTCCTTTACACTAAAATATTTGATAAAAGGTTTTACTTTTTTAGTTTATTTGTGCACAATCTGAAGTTTCAAATGTTTATGAACATTCTTATTTAGGTGTAAATAATTTCATTAAAATATTTTTTTAAAGAAAAAATTTACTATCTAGTTATCTTTTCTTTAAATATTCATAAATTATAGAAAATTTTTTCATTCTGATATAAATTTTGTTGTGAAAAGTTTAAATTTTAATGCTTGAAGAGAAGCAGGAAAATTTAGATTCTTTGGGTGCCTTGAAAATTTTGTTGATGCTAATTGTTATCTTGAAAGTTTATTTTAAATGATCATCTAATATAGTATTTGAGTATATCTTGGAATTGGTAAAAGTGATTGTTTTGTTTTTCCACTTTTTTGTCAAAACATTTAGTAATAAGTATTTATTTATTTATTTATTTATTTTTTTTTTTGGAAATTGTTTCCAATATTTTTGTAAGTTACGTAGATCAAGTTTCATTATAGTCAAGAGGATCAGGACCTCCGGCGTGGAGTTTAGTGAGAATCTACGAGGGATAGTCTAATTTCCCGTTTACTTGAAAAATCTGATTCCTTGCATCTCTTGCTTAAGTTTTACCTGCATTTCATAACACGAAAAAAATTTAAGTCGGAAAGGAAAAGTGAACCCAACCCGACTTACACATGAAAGTGTAATGGGATGACCAAGCGTTTTAAATTTCAAAATTTAAATTTTCATAATACATTTTTTTATTTCGAAACTCGCAAACTAAAACATCGGAATTCATGGACGATAATATTGTACGTTAAGTTATTTTATTCGGATTCCAATATAAGTCCTTTTAACTTAATACTGTGATGGTCACCTAATGTGGATTCATATATAAACTTGAAAATATAATAACAAATAAATATTTACACATACATATATAATTCATACACCAAACTGCATCTAATTACATTTACAGCACTGCCGATTAAAGGGTTGTAAAGTTCCCAACATACCTTATCTTGTTGTCTGGAATCGTTACATTAGCTCCAAATACCTTTATTAAATAAAAAATAAAAAATGATAGATATATTATTGAAAAAGTGTTCAGGTTAATATGACCCAACCTCAGCATCCGCGTAACTTTAGTACACCATATCGATGGGTTAAGCAAAAATTCAATTATAATTTCAATTGATTTGGTTATAAAAGTGAATTGAAATTTAAACAGAAATCAATTATTCCCAAATCAAACGTTATTAATATAAAAAATTGCGTAATTGCAGTTCATTTTTACTTTTCCTGTAAAGAAATGGATTTTCGAAGCTCTCAGTTTTTGCAAATATAAATAAGTATATTTGTAAAGAATCCTACATTAACAAAACCTGGTTTTCCAAAAAAAAAAAAAAAAAAGAACAATTTTCTCTATAAAATGGATACTTTATCAAAATTCTAAAAACCGACCCTAAATCAAATGCATTTTATTCTTTTTATTGTTTCTATATTTATATTTAAAAATTACAATTTACATTTATGTCTGGTCGTTTTATAACGTATGAGTAATATTAATTAAATATTACGTATACGTCAAGTTATTATTTGTTTAGAACTTAAATAACTTAAATTTTTTTTATTTTTGTTTATTTAATTGCTTGAATTTCAAAAGAATTCAAGTCACTGCTTTAAATAATGAATTTATTCTCTTTTTTTCTTCAAAAATAAAAAAATTAACAAGCCATTTGTTAATTCCAATTTCTTTTATCCCTGTCTTGGAGAAACTCTTACTGAATTTATATTTTTTTTACCATATGTTTTTGTTACAAAAACAAATCATTAATTTGCCAAAAATACTAAAAATCCCTCTAAAAAAGTACACGTAGACTTCTTTTAAGAATTCAAAATAAGAACAAAAATAAAATTCAACAAAACGGAAGGAAAAAATAATTTTCTTTTAACTAAGAAAAAATAATAATAATAAACATATCATGAATTCCATGAGACATCATATATGGAAAATACGATAGATCCTTAGATTTTGTTTGTATTAGGCACGTGCAATTTTTAATTTTAATTTTATTCACGTTTTTAATTTTATATAAATAAAAAGATTTCATTTTGTATGTAATTTTAATTTTACATATCTTTTGAAGTTTATCTCCGAATTCATTGATTTAAAAGTCACTAAAAAGGCAATAAATTCCTCTTTTGCTATAAAAATTCGCAATAAATAATTTTTTAAAAATGCATTTTTAATGCATTTCTGAAAACTTTCTCCCCTTCAATTTTTAATTTTCTTAAATAAACTGAAAACTTGATATATATTTATTTAACAATTCATTTTAAGTTTTTAGTGACGATAAGCTAAATTATTCTTAATATATATTTTTTTTCTAAAAGACACCAACAAATTATTCCACAAAAAATTCCTTATTCAAATATTTTTGTTTTTTTTTTTTTTTTTTTTTTGACTAAAAATATAATTTTTTAACCATTTTTTTGGTTTATTTATAAAAATTGGGCAAATATGTATTCAATTAAAGTTATATATGAATAATTAGTATAATTGGCAAGTTTTAATAAAATGTCTCTTTAAAAAGTTTTTGTTGAAGAAATTCTGCAATAGATTTAGCTAAAATAATGCATATATGCGTCCAATGTAATTTATAACTAATATGTATTTTTTAATCATTTATCTAAAAGAAAATATAAATACCATTAAAATATTTTTAATTCAATAAAATCTGCCACTTACGTATGTAGTTTTATATATTTTGAGTTGTGCACTCCTAGTGCAAAATATACAAAACATTAAAATATTTAAAAAAGTAAATTTTTGTATGAAACAAGTGTTGCTATTTTTATCTAAAAATTATTAAATTGAACAGGAATGGCCCCTATCAAAAATTTCGAACAGTTTTACACTTAGAATGATCTCTGTAAAGCTGTCTTCTAGAAACGTATAAAATTTTTAAATGAGTGGGGACGATATGACAACTAAGAGTCAAAATAAACTATTTAAAAGTTAAATATATACCAGTGTGTGCTGTATGTAAATATAAAAAAAGCATTTGTAACTTTCGCTACAAAATTCCCTAATATTTTTCATTCGGAAAATTATAGTTAACAATATATGGGCCATTAATTTAGCCTCGCTGAAACCGACTTTAGTCTTTAATAAATTTTGTAGTAATACTTCTTTGATTTCTACCAATCATGTATAAACTAATCGGACTTTTTGGATAAATTCTGTACCTTCCCTATTGTTGTGTAGGCTTTCAACACTTACATACAGGGTAGTTGAATTTTGGTGTCAAAATTTTTTAATTTTTATTTTTTTTCACAAGAGAGGAAATTTTTAAAAAGGTCAGTTTTCGCAAGGCACAATCACAGTTTCAGTTTTTCTTGTTATCCTACACAATAAAATCGAGTATTAAAAATAAATTTTTGTATTTTTATGTAGAAAAATGTAATTGTAATTGGAATGTAGATGCGCATAAAAAACTTTCGGAAGATAAAAATTTTGTGGACCGAGAAAAATTTACTTGGGTTAAAAAAGGATCACAATGTTAAATAGCATATCTTCTTTGATCCACATTTTTCGCAAAATTTTTTAAAATCGCGATTTTTAGTTTAATGATATTTTTTTTTTAATTTAATAAGAAAAATTTAAATTAAAAATATATGTATGATATAAATATAATCTTTAGAAGTTCGAAGAAAATTTTCTTCATAATTATTTCTTCACGGAATTATTTTAGGCAGTACTGATTGTCCAATCCTTCTCAATTGTACTCAAATATATGTTCCTCAGGGACAATTAAAGAAATTCAATCTCTTTCATATTGATAAACATAGAACTGATTATGATAGAAATGAACCAATAACTAAATCCAATAATTTATTTAAATTTTACTAGGAAACCCTAAAATATACTACAATAACACCATCAAACATCGAAAATATCAAATAACTTATAACGTGAAAATAGTACAGTCAATATTACTATTTTGCTCTACATATCCCTTAATATATATATATATATATATATATATAAATAAATAAAGTTGGTTACAGTCGGGGCGATTCAAACAGGATAAGAACCCGCCATATAAGTCTCGGAAATTATTGTATATAATGGAAGAGGCGTCTATATTTTGAGAAAGTGAAATTAAATCGTATTTTTCACGAGTAACTTCGGTTGCTCGTTCTGACGGGTGACTTCGTGCTGCTCGTTCTTACGAGTGCTTTCGGTTGCTCGTTTCCACGAGTGGCTTCATTCTGCTCGTTCTCACAGTTGACATCGGTTAGCTGTTCTCACGAGTGGCATCGTGCTGTTCTCTTAGTAGAATATTAGTAGAATATTAACCCGTAGAAGTGCATGGTAATAGTAGTTTGAAAAGTAGCTAGATACTAGCTTTAAGAAACCAATATACGTATTATAGAAAAAGATACTATCTTCGATTCCTGAAGCTGTCACCTGATCCAGAAGCCGATCCCGCCAAAAAACCCGAACCAGTTTGACAGCCGAGTTTGTCGAAGCCGAAAGCTCAAAGCTGATTCTACCACTGAACCAAGACTACTAGAAGCCGAGTAACAGAACCGAACCTATTATAAACTGAATAACCGAAGCAGTACTAATATAAGCCTAAGAACCGATCCGATCCTTATATAAGCCGAAGAACCGAACCGATCAAAATATAAGCCGAGGAAACGAAATAAGCCTAGTTGAAGAAGAAACGATTGAAGACGATATTTACTAAGCCGATGGTATCCGAACTGAATTTATCGAAATTATTCTCTCGTAATATCTATTTATTTTATATTTGAAATATTTTTGAAGTATTCTATAAAGAAAATATTATTCTAACCCCCAGAAAGGGTAAATCAAACGTCTTATTATTTAAGGCTTGTGGATCCGTAAGTAAACCTTGGAGACGACTAAGTTACTTCAGCCGAGAACAAAACCAAATTATTAATTAATTTTTATCAAAAAGTAAACTGATCCTATATTCATTCACTTTATATTTATGCAAATTGATTTTAATTTTCAAGCTAGTATGAAAACTACAACTCAACTTCCACCCGGGTTTGATGGATGTAAATGTAAGGAGTACCCTTCATAAACACATAACTTTGGCTATAAAATATTTTTTACATTTCTTTTTGCGTAATATTATAGTAAAATATATTATTGCAAAATATCTGAATTTTCAAGCTAATACACAATTTAAAATATTATATTTCAAAAATTAAAACATATTCAGGTATACGGTTTTAAACAGAGTAGGAGGAGAACGATTTCAAAACTGCCTCTGAAAAATGCATTTGTATTTGCATTTGTAAATTGCATTTAGTAAAAAAATAAAATTATTTAATAAATTTATTATAAAAGAGGGCAAATATAGAAATCTAGTGCATTTTAAATAATGAAAATCCGATAAGAAATGTGGAAAATGTGGTCTTTTAACCTAATATACTTCTTCTTTTTGTAATTTTTTAATAATTTCAAACCACGAGAAAAATACAGTTTTTGATTTTTTTAAACAAAAGTCCGATAAATTTAGTTTGTTCCAAACGGGACACATTTTGTGAATATGAAGAAAATTTAAAGAAATGAGGTCAAAAATTATATTTTTTATGTGTTCTTTCGTGGAATTCATGATATACATAGGCATTCATACAAACAAATACTACATGCGTGGTATAATAATAAATTGACAAATGACATGATGTTTCAAGGTAAATCCAAAAAGAAATATTTGCGGAATAAACTATTTGTACCGCAAATATTTGCACATATGTATGTACATGTACATATATGTGCCACCCATACTGATACACAAAAGGTGTTTTGTGGTCACTGTAGGTATTATATACTAAAACATACACAAACATTTGACTGCGGAATTTTTTATCGTTAACGCATCTTAAATTTCAATCACGTTTTTTTATTAACGTTAAATTCATTACATTACAATTCTTGATGGCTGTATTATTTTTTTTCTTAACACACACATACACAGACATTTTCATATACATAAATATGACTGTATATTTATATTTTTTATATATAATACATTTATAATAAAAGTGACAGAAAAAAGGTAAACTTTTTTTATTTTTCTGTTTGATTGTTATTTTTATTCCTTTTCGTTGATTCTAATTCAATTTTTTATATTTTTAAATTAGATTTTCGTCTTGATGAAAAAGTATCAAATGTTAACAAATGGCGGTGGTAGCTGGAATATATAATATTTTATACTTCTTTTTTTTTTTTTTTGGTTCAGTTTTTTTGTGAAGAATTATGCCGATAACTAAATTTTATTCCAGATTTTACCACGTAGCAGTTACTTTTTCGTTGCTACTTTATCGTTCGTCTTTGGCTCTTGATTTTATTTATTAACATGCTTATTCACTTAAAATGTTACCATCTTTTTTTTAATGTTATAAAACAATTTATCATAATTTTTACGTTTTTGTTTTGAACTCAGAAGAGCAATGAAGATTGTTGGTTTAAACCAAAGAAACTAAGTGAAAGAATAAGTTTTCTCTAAAAATTTCTTCCTTGAGGGCTTAGAAGTTTCGAAATAATGGAGATGTTGAGAGTTAAATTCAATTCAGGCATTTGAATTCAGTTTTGTAAATTAAAAATTGATAACTTTGCTTTGAAATCATATCATTAACAATATCTTAGAATTTTTAAATAAGTTTGTTTTGGGTTTATCTATTATCTGTTAGAAAGAAAATGTGTAATTAAAATTTTTCTAAACCTAAAAAAAATATTTATAACTTACATTATTTCCATTATCATTTGATAAATCGTAAAAAAACATTAAGCAAATTCTGTAAATATGTTTGTTTTTAAATGAACTTAAACTTTATATATATTAGTAGTCAAGTAATTTATAAACATACCTATATAAATATACGATCCACACACAAACTATTCTGTGCTCGTATTGTATTATTAGCCACTTGAAAACATTTTGGTCATATTATTTTGATAACATTTTAAAATCTCTTTGCCACAAACTTTCAACATAATATTTTAACCATTAAAAAAATACACAGATACACAGACATATAAAATTTTATCGCTTCTGTTGTTTTCATTGCCAAAAATAATTTTAGTAAAATAACACACACAATAAAGATTAGTGATGCCAATTTCTTAAAAAAAGAAAATTTAAATAAAGAAAATATCTCACTATAAATTTTTTTAGATAAAACATTTCTAAATACATTTCTTCAATCGGAAATTAAATATCTATATGAAGGAATATAAATGCATATTTTTTATACAAACAATTATTAGAATTGATTTTAGGATTTGTTGTAATTTTACTAAGACTTTTCTTTAAGGATTTCATCTATTAAAATCGCTACATTGACAATGGCAATAAATGTGCATGAAACTCTTTTTCATGCACAATATCATTTTTAAATGTTAAACCTCGCTTTGATACCGCATATATGAGGTAAAATTTAGATAAAGAGGAAAAAATAGAAAAATAAAATGTTAGTGGCTTAAACAGAAGTGAGTATGAACATTAGGGTTATAACTAATTTGGAGCTCAAAATGCTATAGCACAAATATTGTCCTGATAACAAAAACCAGTTTTTCATAGCAATTTTGAAAAAAAAAACTTTGCGCATCGGTCGCGATTTCTAAAATGCTTTTAAAAAATTTTTTAATATTTTTATTTTTATTTCTTTTTCATCAGTTCAAATTATTTAAACGGTACAACTTAGGAATATCGTATAGATTAAAAAACTTTATTTTATGTCTTTTTCTACTTAAATAAGAAAACGTTGTGATATGGGCAATCATTTGGAAGTAAATTTATTAAGAATTATCGATTGTCGAATTAAATATAAAAAGGTTTACTATTAACATATTCCGTTAAAAATGAGCAAATCTTAAAAAAATACTTTGTTTATATATTTTGTATATGTATCACGATTTAACAGAGATTGAAGTTACAAACTATTTTATATCAAAGGCGACACAGCAAAGTGGCCAAAACTTTTGTAATTTGGTAGAAATTTTAATAATTCTGATAACAAAACGATAATATAAAATATAAAAATTCCACCGCGTTTGGTGAGTGTACTTTTTTTAGCAATCGCGAAAAAAAATTTAATTGTATCACATTCCTTTATACCTTTTAATGCTCTACAGGCCTTGCTATGGTATTTTGGATATTTGCAAAAATTGCAAAAATTTGTGACCCTAATACACATGTTTGCTTGAACAGTAATAGTATCAACAAAAATTCTAGTCGACTCAAATAAAAATGTATTAATATTAAAAACGTAAATATAATTTCAACTGATTTTCATAAAATAAACCATATAATTCTTTCCAATGGACTAACGATTTGTAATAATGAAAAGTGCATGAATTTATAAAAATAATGAAATTGATAATAGTGTAATAAAACATAAAGTTGCTAACTATTAAATTTAATAGATTTATTAACATTAAAGACTTGTCATATTTGAATAAGCACACTTCTACAAATAAAAACAAGTATATTGTGATTGTATTACCAATCATAACATTCACTTTACATTCATTCATACAGGTAACCCTCGATGTACGAGCTACTTCATTTACGCGATTTCCTTATAACACAATTCAATAATAGTGACCATTTCTTGAAATACACGATGTTATTTAATGCCTTTAACCAACGATATCAAACCTTGAATTACGCGAAGTATAGTACTGTATATTGAATCATGTACAGAAATGGTTATTAAAAAAAGAAAAATTATTTTAAGAAAATGTTTTAAAAAAGGATCTTCAACAAAAGAATTTCGAGGCAATTTAATAGAAAAAATTATAATAAAATTATAATCTAAATATAACCAAATTAGCAAAATAGTATATAAACAAAATAATTATTTTTATTTAAAAATTTAGTAGTATTTAAAATACTTTACAATATTCTTCTTTATATAATTTAAGTATAGTATTTAATATATTCAAAACCTCTCGAAGTTATTATTTTTTATAAATGATATAATTTTTCTTCTAAATATAATGTTATATAAAAGTAGAAGAACTTCTTTTATATAAGTTGGAAGCATATTGTACATATGCAGTCCTTTATAAAAAAGTAACCGTTCTGTTGCAGTTGTTGTTGCCTGTGGAATTCTAAAATTCCCAACATTCCTTAGTTGATAGGGTTGCATATCACCTACATAATTTAATTGATCTATAAGATATTGTGGCGCGTTTCCCATTTTCATTTTTTGTATAAATATGAGAGTATTAAATTCAAGTCTTTGTTTTATATTAAGCCATTTATTATTGTATAAATGTTACATTTTATTATTGATCTCATTGCCTTAATTTGTAGTTTTTGTAGTCTTTCTATTTGTGTATTTGAACAGCAGGTATATAGTATTGTTGAACCGAACTCAAAATGTGGTTTTATCATTGTATTGTAAACGTTTATAGCCGTTAGTGTTGATACTTTGTTTCTTATTCGCTTAAAAACCCCGATTTTTTAACGATTTTTTTGCATATATATTCAATGTGTTCTTCAGATTTTAGTTTTTTGTCTACTATAAAGCCAAGATATTTAATTTGATTAATTTCCATTAATTTTGTTTTACTTTCATTCAGTTTAAGTTTATTCATTTTTTAGCCAGTTATTCACAATTTTCATGTCATACATCAAATTATCTTCACATTCATTATTAGTATCACCTTCTGTTTGGCATGTCCTTTATGTATATAATAAAAAGTAGAGCACCTAATATTAATCCTTATGGCACCCCATAATCGTTATATATATACTCAGATCTTACATTATTAATTCTCACAATTTGCTTTCGATTTGTTATATACGACCTAAACCATTCCAATTAATTTCCGCGTATTCCGTATTTATATAATTTCTGTATTAATAAATCTCTATCTATAGTTTCAAAAGCTCTTTTAAAATCAAGGAAAATTGCCATTATTTTTTTCTTTTTATCTATGTTTTTCCATCTATTTATAACGTAGTTTACCGTTGTTTCGCATGAATGTAGGAAATGAGGGGAAAGGTAGGAGGAGATCACCTAGATTGACAAGTTAGGGATTGACTTTTAGTAGGTTGGGTTTAGGACGAAAGGAACATGACGGAATAGGGACAGTGATATAAAAGACCGACGTTACGGACAAAAGGGATAGAGTGTTTTGAGTTATTGTGGCGAACGTTTAACAACTAATAAAATTATTTTCTTATCTTGCTAATGTTACTTTTAAGTATTAAAAATGTGTAAATATTGTAAAATAGATAATTAGTGTATGAATAAATATTATAATGAATTTAGAGTGAACTGTGTTTTAAATTGGAGAGAAAAGCAGAAGTATCTAAAGTGTTCAACAAAACATTTTTCAAATTCTACAATTGGGGGCTCAACCGGGATGATCTCACTGAGCCAGTGAAATAAAAAGTATTCATTAAAATACTTTGATTACTACAATATTCGGCAAAATATTGTATACTAACACAGTGAGTCAAAGTGAGATGAAGAGAGAGTTGCAGCTGATAAAGTGAAAAATAACTGTCGATGACAACACAGAAGAGGGGAAGCCAACAACAACATCACGGTGAACGATATGCTGTACAACAACAACTTAAGAAGTGATTTGCAATAGATGTGAGTGTTGTGACCAAAAAATTTTCCTGCATAGATGGCGCATAGAGTTTAATGAGCTGTTTGGGTGCTATATGCTTATTAATAGAGGGCGCTGCTGAGCTGAACGTGTGAAGAAGGTGTATTTTGTGTATGCGACCTATGAACGCTGAGCATAGGAGAAAGAGTTGCAGAATATACGCTTATGGTGTGTTGAGTGAAGGGGTGAGAAAGCAGAGAGTACGTTTTGCTACAACGAAGCGTGAGTGTATCTGAAGTACCGCCCAGAGGAGAAATTTTGTGTTGTGATATATTATCGTGTTTTAATTTCATATCGTTCGCAGGGAAATTGTTTGTGTAGAATTGAAGTGCACGTGCAGATTGTGTACGCACTTGTTAATTTTTTTTTGTGTGTGTTTTTTTTTGGAAGACCGTTAGGTCAATTTTTGTGCATCGTGCTCAGCATATAGTTGTTTGTGTTTGTTGTTGAAGATTTTTTTTTTTTTGGTGGAATTTGCAGCTGCAAGTATTTGATTGTGTTGTCTGTGGTCCGTTAGGTCAGTTTTGTTTTTTTTTGGTAAAAGGGTCGAGAATTGCGTAGTTTGTTTTATTAATTGTGTGTAATTGTTGTTGTCTGTTTTTGGGATTTTGTGTGCATATTGTTTTGATATTTTAATTTTGTCCGTTTTTTGTTTTTATATTTTGTGGCTTGTGCGCACGTGCGACATCTGTCCGTTAGTTTTTTTTTTTGTTTTGATACAAAAGGGTTTACTTGCATATTTAATTGCGTATCAGGATCACTTGTTTGTGTTATTGCTGTGTGCATTTTTTTTTATTATTTGGGTTTTATTTTTAGTTTTGGGATTTTGCGACGTGCAATATTGTATGGATACATATTGTTACGTGTACATTTTTATATATTTTTATTTTTATTTTTGAATTTATTTTTTTAAGGCTTTAATTTCTTTTGTTTACTTTTATTTTTTTTATAAACCTTTTTTTTTATTTTTTTTTCTTTTGAGATGGAACTTAGTGACATTTTGACATTGACGATAGAGGGGCTGAGGGAAAAGCTGGGTGAATTAGGACTTTCGACGGACGGTAGTAAATCTGGTTTGCAGGAACGATTGATTAGACACTTCCAAACCCCTAGTACTGCGGATGATGATAATTCTGAGTACGGAGAAGCGGCTTCAGGTGGTCGGCGCGCAGAGGTGTATCATCATGGGCCGTCAACCTTTACCTTGAGGGATATTGAGGAAACTTTGTCGAAATTCTCAGGAGAAGGCCAGCCGGAGGTTAACCAGTGGCTCCGTGACTTTGAAGATTGTGCCCATACTGTGAGGTGGAACGAACTGCAGAAATATATTTACGCCAGGCAGTTACTAACAGGTGCTGCGAAGATGTTTGTTCGAAGCCAAATTTCTGTTCGTGATTGGCCATCTCTGAAAACTTCATTGTGCAACGAGTTTGGGGTGCAGTTGTCCTCGATAGAAGTACATAGATTGTTGAAAGGCCGTAGAAAGAAATCAACAGAGAGCTTCCGCGAATACCTCTATGCTCTGATGGAGATTGGTGCACCAATTAGCTTGGATCAGGAGAGCACTATAGAATATTTCATCGAAGGTATCCCGGACTCAAAGGTCAATAAATCGATTTTATATCAAGCTATAGATATAAACGATTTAAAGGCCAAAATAAAGGTATACGAAAAGATAAATGGGTCAGTGCATCAATCAGCTTCGAAAGGTTTCCGTCCAAAGCAGGAGCAGACCAATATATTAAATCAACCTCAAGGTGAGAAACGGTGTTTCAAATGTGGTGACAAAGGACATTTGGCGAATAAATGTAAAACTGATGGTGTAATATGCTACAAGTGCAAAGAGTTGGGGCATAAAAGTTTCGAATGCAAGAAGAACGTAAAGGATGGAAATGTAAAGGTTATGAAGAAGGAAGAAAATAATGTCCAGACACTGTCATCATTATCTTCGCATAGGATATTTAAAAGCATCATTGTTCATGATCGTGAAATCATGGCAATTATTGATACTGGCAGCGACATAAGTTGTTTACGCAAGGAGCTATGGAAAATGATGGGCGATGTTAAGTTGAGTTCTGAAACCAAAACGTTGACGGGAATAGGCCAAAAGGATATAACGACTCTTGGCTGTTTTTCTACTAATGTTAATCTTGACGGAATTTTCGTTACTATAACATTTCATGTTGTTGAGGATCAGGACATTTTATATCCTGCTGTTATTGGTAATGACGTTCTAGAATACGTGAACATGACCATTACAAGTGATAATGTGAAATTCTGCTCAACAATCTCCAATACAGAGTCTAAAGTTGAAGGTGGATACAATAATTTAACCTTACAAGATGTCTTTAGAGAATTAGCAAATATTAATACCATAGGCCAAATAGGTGACTTAAAAGTATATGATCAAATAGAGTTGGGTCATTTACACAACGAAGAAAGAGTGCAGATACTGAAAATGTTAGAGAACTACAAACCTGAGAAGCCAGACATATTTCCAGTCAAGATGAAGATTTTACTCAGCGATGAAGTTCCAGTTTGGCACAGCCCAAGAAGGATGTCGTTTGTAGATCAGCAGACCGTAGACCAACAAGTAAAGGAATGGCTGAAGGAGGGTATTATAAGACCAAGTTATTCCCAATATTCTTCTCCTGTGGTTCTAGTATCGAAGAAAGATGGTTCTAAAAGACTTTGCTGTGATTATCGCCGACTTAATGAGAAGATAATAAGAGACAATTTCCCAATGGTAATGATAGATGACATTCTGCAACGTTTACAAGAGTGCAAGGTTTTTACAACACTGGATTTGCGAAATGGATTCTTCCATGTGCCTGTAGAAGAGGATTCCAGGAAGTACACAGCTTTTGTTACTCATAATGGCCAGTACGAATTTTTGTATGTTCCTTTCGGTATATCCAATTCCCCAGCTGTTTTTTGTCGTTACATTTCTGCAATTTTCCATGATTTGATAAGGGATGGAACACTTGTTGTATATATGGACGATATGGTAATACCGTCAAAGGACAGAGCGGAAGGTCTTTTGAAGTTACGAAAAGTTTTACAAGTTGCAGCATCAAACGGGCTTGATATAAAATGGAGCAAATGTCAGTTTCTAAGGGAGAAGATAACATTCCTTGGTTATATAATAGAGAATTCAACAATACTACCATCAGAGGAGAAGACAGCAGCTGTGGAAAATTTTCCATTACTGAGAGATAGAAAATCTATTCAACGGTTCCTTGGTCTTACATCATATTTTCGAAGGTTTATACCTAATTATGCCATAGTGGCTAAACCGCTTTCTGATTTATTACGGAAGAATGTTCAATTCAAGATGGGTGATGAACAAATAGTGGCGTTTCAACAATTAAAATCTTCCCTCGTTAGTGCTCCTGTATTGAAATTGTATAATCCTAAGGCAGCAACTGAGATACACACCGATGCTAGTATGTATGGTTATGGGGGTGTTCTTCTACAAAAGAACTCCGAGGACCAACAATGGCATCCCATAGAATTTATGAGTCGCAAAACTACCCCTGCTGAAGAGAAGTACCATTCGTATGAATTAGAGGTTTTGGCCATAATTGAGGCTTTGAAGAAATGGCGAATATACGTGATGGGTATAAGAATAAAAATTGTAACTGATTGTAACGCTTTTACAATGACAATGCGAAAACAAGATGTTCCATTAAGAGTATCTAGGTGGGCGCTTTTTCTACAGCAATTTGATTACGTAATTGAGCATAGATCTGGATCAAAAATGCGTCATGTAGATGCATTAAGTCGCGTTTCATGCTTGCTGATGGAAGACTCATTGCGACATCGAATAAAAGAGGCACAACTACAAGACGAGTGGAACAAAGCAGTTCGTGAAATTCTACAAAATAGTTGTTATGAAGACTACTACCTAAAATACGATATTTTGCACAAGGACTCTGGTAAAGAGTTAATAGAGATACCAGCAAATATGGAGAAAGAGATTATAGAAATGGCGCATCGACAAGGGCATTTTGCAGCACGGAAGACTCAAGATCTGGTAGAGAGAACTTTTTATATTCCTAATTTGAGTAAAAAGTGTGAGAATATAGTTAAAAGCTGTATAGAATGTATTATGGCTAATACTAAAGCGGGACGTCAAGAAGGATTTCTCAACCCTATAGATAAAACAGATAAACCGTTGATGACGTATCACTTGGATCATGTTGGGCCAATGGAGACAACTCATAAGCAGTATAATCATATTTTAGTGGTGGTAGATGCTTTTTCCAAATTTGTTTGGCTGTATCCAACAAAAAGTACGGGAACTCAAGAGGTTGTTGATCGTCTTCGGAAGCAGTCTGTGATATTTGGAAATCCATTCAGGATGATTACAGATCGGGGCACAGCATTCACATCAAATATGTTTAAGGAATATTGCGAAGAAGAAGGTATACAACACTTACTAATAGCAACGGGAGTACCTAGAGGAAATGGTCAGGTTGAGAGGATCCACAAAATTATTGTGCCAATGTTGACTAAATTATGTATCGAGCGTCCTCAAAATTGGTACAGGTATGTTGATCGTGTACAGCAAGTTATAAATAACACAACGTCGAGAAGTACAGGAAACACTCCATTTAGAATATTAACTGGCTTAAATATGAGAATTAAAGAAAATCCCGATATTCGAGCAGCTCTAGAAGAAATAGCGGTCTATGAATTGGAACAAGAACGTGATATTTTACGAGAAGAAGCTAGGGAGAACATCCAAAGAATACAGCAGGAGAATAAGCGAAATTACGACAAGAATCGTGTCTTAGAGAGGCAGTATAATGTCAATGATCTGGTCGTCATTAAGCGCACACAGTTCGGTACCGGCTTAAAGCTCAAACCTAAATTCTTAGGTCCATATAAGGTCATCAAGAAACTGAATCACGGACGTTACGAGGTCGAGAAGGTTGGTGAATTTGAAGGTTCCAGTAGGTGCACATCTGTCGCTGAGTACATGAAGCCGTGGGGTTCTACATTCGGGTCGAATGTAAGATCAGGAGGGCCGAATGTAGGAAATGAGGGGAAAGGTAGGAGGAGATCACCTAGATTGACAAGTTAGGGATTGACTTTTAGTAGGTTGGGTTTAGGACGAAAGGAACATGACGGAATAGGGACAGTGATATAAAAGACCGACGTTACGGACAAAAGGGATAGAGTGTTTTGAGTTATTGTGGCGAACGTTTAACAACTAATAAAATTATTTTCTTATCTTGCTAATGTTACTTTTAAGTATTAAAAATGTGTAAATATTGTAAAATAGATAATTAGTGTATGAATAAATATTATAATGAATTTAGAGTGAACTGTGTTTTAAATTGGAGAGAAAAGCAGAAGTATCTAAAGTGTTCAACAAAACATTTTTCAAATTCTACATGAATATTTCGATAGCATGTCATTATCTTCAAAATATTTTTCTAGTTGTACTTTAACAACTTTTTCTATTATTTTTTCACACGTTTTTAGCATATTAATCGGTCGAAATTCCTCACATTTTGTTGTTTTCATAACTTTTTCTATTGGTGTAATCAGCGATAACTTATAGTTTTTATTTATTATATTTAACAAAAGTTTTCCTATACTGTTCCAGTTTTCACTAATTATTTCTATAGATACTTTGTTAAAATCAGGTTTATTTTTAATAATTTTGCATATATTTATATTTATTTATATAAATAGAGTATTTATCACAGGTATTCTGTTTGTATATTGCACTCGTTCTATTGAATCTCTAATTGTCTTAACACTATCTACAAAATAATTATTAAATTTATTTATTGTTTGGTATGTATCTTTATATTCTATATTATTAAATATCACATATTGTATAACGTTATGTTTGTTATTGAGCACTAAGTTTTTTATCTCCTTCCACATTAGTTTTTGATCTTTGGCATTGATTATCTTTTTGCTAACGAATTCGTTCTTTTCATTTTCAATTTTCGTTTTATATATATTTCTTATTATTTTATAGTTTTTCCGTGCTTCATTAGTGTTTTTATTTATTGCAATGTGATATTAGCAATTTTTTCTCGTTTAAGTAATTTTAAGCTTTCATTGAACCATTTATTAACATTGTTTGTTTCTTTAGTTGTTTTCTTTTTTGTAAATTTTTTAATTATGTTTTCTATGATATTATCTATTTTTTTAGCATTCTTATCAACATCTTCATGTCTAAAATCATTTGTTAATTTACACAGTTCCTTGCTGAACAACTTTTTATCGTATTTAAAAATTTCAATTTCTTTTTTTTATTGAATATTTATTACTTTCACTATCAAACATTATATCTATTGTCTCATGATCGGCTATTTTATTTGCATTGTTATTTCTTACAACTATATTATCATTATTTGTTATTCCAAGATCGATTAATGTTTTTGTATTTTCTTTTATTCTTTGTATTCATTTACTATTTATTTAAGTCCAAACTTCATAAACTAAAGCAACAATTTCATCAAAGGCATTAAAAAACTCTACTTCTCTACTGCTTGGTGATCTATACACTGTCATTATAACAAGTGAAATATTTTTATTTTTCGCTAAATATGCACCCATCCAATATTTTTTATCCGCAACTTTTTCACGTAATTTATTTACTGTCCATGTCTTTTTAAAGTAGATTATTACGCCACCAGTTCGTGAAGAATTAGATAGTGTAGGGTAGTGATCATATTTCTAATTGAGTAAAGTTGTTTAAGAGTCCTTGAGCGTTTGTGTATATTCCGTATACATTATTTAATTGTTAGATATTAAACCCCATTCTTCTCATTTTTAAATGCAATTTATTTTTATATACTGGACATTCTTTATTAAACGTATTATGATAAACATTAAGTCCTAGATTAAAATTTTCATTTGATCTCACTCAGTTTATACATTTTGTTATAATTACCTCTTTACACTCTTGAGCCTTATGATTACCATGACATTTATAACATATTCCCTGATTTCTACAATCCACTGCTTTATGATTGAAATCTTTACATTTATAACACATTAAAACATCTATTCCATCAAATACTCTACATTTTTCCCATCCAATGCTTATTTTCTGTTTTTTTGGTACTTTTATTTCGTATTCTTCACTCATTTCACTTTGTAAAGCTGCTTTTATTTTCTCTCTTTCCTCATTATTTTCAGATTGAATAACTAATGTACTATTACTTCTATTTCCAACATTCGATATTTTTAGGTTAATTGGATCTATCTTATTATTCAAGTTTTCTTTAGTGTTTTCTATTTTTTGTTTTTCTTTTGGCTTTATAATCAGGGGCACTTGTTTTTTTTAGTTCTGACAATGCCATCTCTTTTACCATCTCTGCAAACGATAATTTGTTTTGTTTACCACTTGTTTCTTTTATCTTTATCACTTGTTTTATTTCAATACATATTTTGGCATTACTTTCATCGATGTTATTACACGTAGATTTATTATTATTTTCGTATTTATTTACTAGATCACATATCTTTTTTATTTCTTCCATGTTTTTCAGATATTTTTTGCGCCTTGTCTATTTTTTTAGCCTCTCATAATACCGCTTTTCAATTGCTTCTAGCAATTTTTTAATTTCATTTTCATTACGAGATAATGATGCCTCAAATTCATGTTTATATTCAATTAGGTTCTGTTTATTCACAATTACACCATCTTGAATTTCCCTAAGGACTAAGTCAACATTGTATCATCACATATATATCTCACAAAATTATCATTGTCAATTATTTTTTGACGAGTATTGATCAATTCCAGAGCATTTTAATGACATATGATATGTTTTTTTACACACTCCAGCACAACTTATGCCCGTTTCACCGCGTATTGTGCTTTTGCATTTGTGACATTCAGCCATTGCTATATCGTTATTGTTTTTCTTGTTTTGTAAATTTTTTTTCTTATATCTAATTTTCACTTATATTATTTTGTTTAATTATTTGTTTTTAAAAGTCACTCTCTTCTTAAAAAACAATATTTATATATATTTTAAATAATTTCACAGAGGTTTTGCAAATTATGTCTTTCAATGAAACAGTGATGCCAAATCCACTAAATCCCATAAAAGAATTTCCATCAGGTAATTTTAAAGCCACTAAAGCATTACCAGCAGATTTTGAATCAAGTAATAAATAATAGTATGAAAATTGATGTCAAAACGTTTAAAAATAATGCAATAATTTAATGTGTTTCATTTTAACGCAACTTTTAGGTCCCAAACTAACATTTTTCATTTAATTAGTGCGCGTATATTAAACGCGATATATAGAAATCCTAGTCCCAAAATATAATTTTGTATTTACTTTCTTCGAGCCCAACAAGCCGTGTTAATCGAGGGTCAAAACAATAGTCAAATTTATAGGTATACATACATGCTAAAAATTTTTTAACTTTAGTTGTCAAAATTTATTATTCATATATATAAAATATGTTTTCCATGATTTTTTTTCAGTGTATGGATATTTGTCTATATCGTTATTTTCTACCTCTGAATGCAACGAAATGAAAAAATTCCTGGACATGTTTGGGTAAACAATTTGGAAAACATGTTTTGTTTTCCTCATCTTTTTTCAATTTTATGCAAAATTTATACATACAGTTTGTAAGTAACTATGCGTGTATTTGTTAATACAAGTGTAAGTGTGTGTATGTACATATGTGTGGTATCTGTGTGTTTGTGTTATGTATACATGCTGCATTAGCTGCAACCACAGTGATGACAGCGTAACGTAAACAACCGACATGTGTTTTGATGACCATGTTTTACATTTATATCAAACTATACACACATATACAAATATATACATACATTTGTAAGAGTTTTTCTAAAATTTAGATTTTTTTTTTTTGCTATCGCAACAACAATATTGTTTTGATGGTCCCTAAGTGTCATCGGAAGCAATGGTTATACTACAGCTACAATGATTCATATTAAAAAAGGAGCGTTTTAAATAAAAATATATATTTTATATTATAAGTTTAGAAATATATTTTGTCACAGTGTATAATTTAATTTAAAGAAATTTTTAATTTGGAATTTATGAATTTATTAATGTTTTTTATATGTTATATTAGTAATTAACAAATTTTAATTTTGGAATATTAAATAAAATACAAATCATTTTTAAAACTGTGAAAGGAGCACATCTAAACTGTTACAGAAATCACAGATTACTTTGTGTTCTCTTAATATTTTCTTATAAAAGCGAACTTTTATAGAATATTCTCAGCAGCTGTAATAAAGTATAAAAGCAACAATTTGGCCTTGTGCACATCTGAAATCTTGTATTTTGTAAAATAAAACATTCCATATGAATCTGTGAATATCTTAACTGTTATATAATTTTATAATGTTTTGTTAATAATTATTAATTTTATATAAAATCATTATAAATTATCAAAAATGTTTGTATTTTCCCATGCTCGTATGTTTATATAAATGTTAAACTAAAATTGCTTGTTCAAATGATTATTTAAAAAATTTTAGTGGCAAATTGCTGTCAATAATTTAATGGATTCCCATAATTGTAAGTATTAGAACAAGTATATATACACATACAAATTTATCTATTAGTAAATGGCTTTGCTAATATAAGAGTCTATATTTGTTTAAAATAAAAAAGTATTGGTAAATAAAAGTACAATATATATAAAAATTCCCAGCAAAAATTCGGTTGATAAGAATTAAGAGATAATTAACTCGTCATGCTTTCTTATTAAGGAAATCGAATTTTATTGTTGAAACTTATAAAGACAATGTTTGCTGGGATTTATAACTATGTTTAAAATTGTAAACTAACAATGGCTGTCAATTGTTATTCTTCCAAAAAAAAAAAAAAATATAATTATATTAAAAGTTTCAATAAATCTTTGTTATTGTGTTTGCAACTGAAATTAGTTTTTCAATTTAATTTAAACCCAAATAAATATATGAATCATATTTTATGTTTATAATAGCATAAAATAACAACAATAATTTTGCATTTTAAATATTCCTTTATTTTCGGCAAATGTCAAATCCATAATTATAATAAATAAATTATTCATTTATTTAAAAATATTTAGATACAACAATAAGATAACTACTGAAAAAACATTTTGTTTTCCAGCCGGGGTATGAGTTAGCTTAGTCCAAGGTCTTAACGAAAGCCTGATTCCTTTGAAACAAAAACTCGAAGATGTATTTTGATTTTTATATAACAGTAGTAAAATGCAGTGATGCTATCTCTTGCTATAATAAATGTTTCAAAAAGGTACTAAAAAGGACTAAATTAAAAAACAAAAACTACATTTATATGTTATAATTGAAGCAAGGGCTAACATTAAAACTTCTTTTTAGAAGTAAAAAACCAAAAGTATAAAAAGAAATTTTCCTATGTGTCCAAATTTTCCTATGTGTCTAAATATCAAAATATTAAGTATAACATATGTAAATTAAAAGATTATGCAGTTTTTATTATTATGAACTCCAATCCTAAGTTTTTCATTTTTTCTAACACTTTCTCGCTCAAACAATTTTGATTGTTAAAGCCAGTTTTCTAAAAATTAAGTTTCTTCTAAGTTCTCAGAATATTTCTTCGAACAACACAGAAATATTACCAAATATATTAGTAAATAATTCAATTAATGAAAAATCCTTTCAAATTTGCACCTATCGCCAATATGATTATATCAATTACTAAAAACTGTAAAAAATTAAAAACAAACCAATTTTTCCAATTAAAAAATTAATCAAATCAATTAAATAGATGATCGAATGGCTTAAAAATTTAAGTAAGATATAACATCTTTTTGCCTAAATTTTGTTTTTATTTTATATTTACTTGAATATATTTATTAAATTTAGATGCAGAATGAAACAACTGAGTTAATAGATAAATATATGGTAATAATTTTTTCTGTGACTATGAGAAGCCTAGTTCTAAATTTTAAAGAGATCTTAACAAATAATGGTCTAAGATCCCTTTAAAAATTGGATACAGACTTCTGATATTGTTTGAAAAAATATTTTGAGAACTTAGTACAAAAATTTATTATGTAATTTTTTTCAATTATGAAAAGATCTAATTTAAAGATGTTCGGCATTCATGTACAAGCTTCGATGTTGAATAGACACCCGAAAGTGACTTAATTGCGGGTTGACTATCGAATGTCCACTCCGAATACTCTATAGTACATTAGCCAATTTACTGCTCTCCTAATGGCTGAGATCTTCGCTTGATGAACAGTGCAGTGATTCAGCAATTTATAGTTGGTGTTTCTTCTATATGTATGAATAAAGACATCTCCTCCAATCCCTTCAGAAGATTTGGATCCATCCTCAATCGATCCGTCTTTTATAATGGGATCGGCTATGATTGAAACTGAAAAGCATGTGTCCAGGAAGGGTTTGGGAATACAATAGTCAATATTGCCAGCGATGTCATCCGAAATTCCCAAAATCGTTGCATGGCCATAGCTCCTACCGTTCCATGCACCTATAGTACTGAGCCTAGTCGCCGACATGACGGCGATTTGTTTGGCCATTAGATCCACTGGCATCCAGTTCATCAGAACGAATAATGCCTTGGATGATATTGTACGTAGTAATTAGTAGCACTAAGCTATGCAGAACCTTTCGAAGATTCCGCAAAGGGTGGATTTTTTCATCACTTTCTACGACACTATCGCTCCATATATAAGTATAGGCTGCTTTATCATAATGTCGAAGAGCCATTTTATATTCATAGGATTTATTGCCTAAGATTTCCCTATGGTCTTTCTATACATATAAAGGGCAATATTTTCCTTTAGAGCTCTAGCTTGGATGTTTTGGAGCCAGGATAGTTTGAAATCCAATATTATACCCAGATACTTGGCACTGTCTGATACCTTTAATTCAACTCCATTTAGGTAAGGGAGTGGGAAAGATGGTATTTTGTATTTCTTTGAGAAGAGAACTAATTCTGTCTTTCTTGGGTTCACGCTAAGGCCACTACTTGTACTCCATTTACTGAGTAGGCCTGGCATATTTTAAAGGCGGTGTGATATGGTATCCAAATATCGTCTACATACGCGAAGATTTTGAACCTCAGGGAATCAAGTTCCCTGAGCATTGTGTTGACAGCAATATTCCAAAGAAGTGGAGATAGAACTCCCCCGTGAGAAGTGCCTCTATTTGCTAAACAGTTTGTTTACATTTATTTATTTTTACTTTTTTTTCGTTTTCTTATTCTTTACTAGGGTGATTCAAAAAATTTAAGAAAAACTTGTTGTTTTTGTGGTTTACCGGTGCAATTATCCAATACTCTACCTTATATATAAGCCCACACATTTTGATTCAATAAGAAAAATAGGTACTCACTGAGCTCTCTAACTCATTTAAAATAGCAAATATTTCCCATAATGTTTAATCGATTGCAAATATTAAGGTATCAGTTGAAAGCTCTTGAATGCGCATTTATAAAAAAGATATATTTTTTATTAAAATTACTGTATAGTATTTTTTTAACTTAGTGGTATATTCGAAAGTGGCTTCGCTTACCAATTTTTTACCCGATTTTTTAACAGCAACAAATTTTTTAATGAATTTCTTAGGAATGTGTGCTTTTCAATGGCCTATAACTTCAAAACTCTTCAATTGCATTAAAAAAATTTTACATCATTATTTTCAGCATTAAAAGTACTAAGAATGATGAGAAATATAGAAAAATCTAAGCTAAGTCAGGACATTTAATTTAAGCCCAAAATTACAATTACAATCGAAATTGATTAATGTTTTTGGTCAAAGTTTTTCTAAAATAAGCTTTTTGTTTTTGCCTTATTGAATTTGTGGTAGAGCTGCCTGCACCTTCTGTGAAGTCGCCTTGCGATATACTACGGTATTACACTACTACACATATTGGAATAGATTTCGGTAAGGTTCGGGTTGTAGTTCAAGCAGCCGGCTTAAAATTATAATATGAACAGTATCGGAAATAGCTCGATTTTTCCCTAAAACACTTAACCTTTTAAATAAATATTTTCATAAACTGAATGGAAATTATACGAATTTTAGTTTAAATAACACTAGTGTAGGTGTAACTAGATATTGGTTTTGAGTTTTGTAACAGCACGTTACAAGGTATCTTCACCTTTTTTAAATTTTTTTAAAATACAATAAAATGAAATAAAATATTTGTATTAAAGTACACTAATGTTTCATGAATCAATCATATATCTACAGAGAAATGGTGCACTATTTTAAAATAAGTTTTTCTTTCTGTTACATTTACAAATAAATATTTTTTTTATAGAATCATTATAAAACTACGTATTCATTTAATACTTCACCTTTTAACAATCTAGTAAAGAGGCAAGTGTTTTTAAAAAATTTATTGGAAAAATGCCAAAAACATTCACTGTTCGCATTCATTCACATGACCGAAACAGTTCTCACTAAAACAACAACAAATATGTTGAATATCTAAATATTGTTTTTCTTTGTCATAGCAACAATAGAAATTCAAAAATGTCAACTCGCCTACATTCACTGAAAAATACCTTTAAAATAGAGAATAATATAAATATGTCTTTTTTCATTGTAGAAAGACCAATAAGTAGCCAAATAATGACCAAGATAAGAATAATACAGACCACAGACGAAACAAGGCTTGTTTTCCTTAAAGAAACACTTATAAAATAATAAGTAAGAATACTTTCCCTGCAAGAAATTGGAAGATATCTTCTTTGACGATAATACGGCAATATCCCTAGTTTTTCATTCGAGAGAAAATAATCAAAGTAGTATTTTGTATTTTCATGTTATTATCATTTCCGAGAAATGTCCGCAATATTGAATAAAATAACAAAATAATAACAAATAATCCTTTGGAGGATGTAAAATATATAGAAAAATTATCACTAAATAAATCTTGAAATAATATAATAATGTCAAAAGGTGTAAAAATTTTGTAAAGCACGTCCTAATCTTAATACCATAAGGCACGAAAACTAAAACGCTCATATAAAATAAACTTTTTTTCTTTTTTTTTTTTTTTTTTTTTTTTTGCTAAAAGACAAACAAATTTCTTTAATATTTTTTTCTCTTTTCGACGACCGAAAAAATTGTGACTGAAAAATAAAATAAGTATTGCATTAATTTCATCAAGATGATCTCAGTGGGATATCATCAATTTATTGTGAAGGTGAAAAAATTGTTCATTACTAATTTTTTTAACGGATAAAAATACTATATTAGAAAAATATTGCTTTGATGAGCTTCGTCCACATAATAAAAAGATAGGAAGATATCTCCTAAATATTTGTAGGTTTATTATTTTATTTCTTTTTTTTTCATTTTATTCATATAGTAAAATACCAAAATATAAAATATATTTCGAATAAATTTGTAGTGTTTTACGGCTTATTTACTAATACACCTACTTTTTTTACTGTACACGTCTCTATCTATATACAATTCGAAGACATCTTTAATACAGATATTTACGCAATATATTCTTATTATTATTTGGAAGAAAATTGTCAAAGCAATTATTTTCTAATATTGTATTTTTATCAATTTGAAAAAAAAAATTAGGCAGCAAATAACAAACAATATATACAATTTTTATTTATTTATTTTCTTCACGGTATATTTTATCTTCAAAATATTGCCATTTTTTCAGTAAGGTGATATCATGTGGAAGAAATTAATGCAATTTTTTTTATTTTTCAGTCAAAATTTTTAGTTGTTGAAAAATTATTAAAAAATTAAAAAATATTGAAAAAAAAAAATATATATATATATATATATATATATATATATATATATATATATATATATTTCATTTGAGCGCTTTAATTTATAATTTTAAAATTAATTTGTATGCTTGTAAAAGATGCAAATGATCTTAAAGAAGATTGTTTGATAGAATCTTCTTTTTCCATCTATATGATTATTATTTTCCAGGCGAATTGATCTTATTGCTTGGATGTATCGCCTGTAATGCATAATCTCTCCCGGTGGGGGAAACTTCCGTAATACGAATACAAATATTGCCGCAATACATTTTTATTCTTCTAAGCAATAAGAATTCGAGTCACTTTCTTATTATTTTGCTTGTTGGGATATGTGGCATATGCACATACTTGTTAATGCTTTTTAAACAGACACATATAAATGGTTTTGAAAAGGGACTTCTAAGAATTTATTTATTTTTTTTCTAATTTTCTATGAATGCAAAAAATGAGAAATAAAAAAAACAAAGAAAAAGAAAATCTATTTTAAGAATTTCAATTTAGTGAAAAACAGATAAAATTGAAAAATTTAATGAAAGAAAAAGATGCATGTGAACCATTGTATATATTGTATCCTTTTTGCATGGGTTTGTCAAATGTTTACTTTAATTCAGAGATTTGTTTTCACAAAATGAAATAAATAAAATCAGTTCTTATATTTCAACTTGAGATCAATTGCTATGTGTCGTTTACATAAATTTTGAAATAAGCAAATGAATCAGATAAAGAAGGACAAGTGGATTAATGAACTGTCAATATAACTAAAAGTTATTTCAGTCAATTATATACACTTCAATAATTTGCAAATTATGTGTTTAATGGAAATGATTTTATAAAGCGTTTGTGTACAAATATGGATTAATTTATTGAATATGATTAAACAAAAAAATAAAAATAATAATAATACTGAAAAATATATATTATTAATTCCACGAAAGACCGTCAATATGTGTTCCTTAGGTCTTCGGGTTTTATTTATACTTGGCATACGCATACCTCATATACAGCCGTTTGAATATATCCAATTTCATTTATTTTTTTTTTATTTTGAAAAACTTGCAAATTTATTCACGGTATTAATTTTGTAAGTTGTAAACGGATTTTATTGATTCAAATCACATTTAAAATATGAATTCTACTCTTAACACCTAATAATTTAAAAATGATATTACCATTTAAAAATGCACTCATAATGCAAATGCAATTTTAAGATGCATTTTTGTTTTCCTTTGATATTATAATAACTATAATGTTTACCAGAGGTTGAAATATTCATTATTCTGGGTCAAAATAGTTCACTATTTAAAAAAACTTTTTCCATGCATTTTTTTTTTTTTTTTTTTTTAATATAAGTGTTTTTTATTTTTAATGAGTTTATTTCATAATTAATTTTAGTTTTAACATTTCATAATTTAATATTTGTGGTACAATATCTTCTTGTCCCAGAATAATTACTAAGAACTGTACCATATAATAAAAATATTTGTCTTCAATAATAAGCAAAAATATTTTAAATCAAGACGATAGAAATGTCTTAAAAATGCATTTTAAAATTGGTTTCTTGTGTAGCAAAAATTTTTTTTAATTTTACAATATCATTTACAACAATAATTGTAACAAATTCTAAACTGTTATTTAATTCAATAAAATTCGATGTATAGTTAAAGAGTTATGAACGCTTAGTTACATATTACTTTATGAGAGCAACCAAAAACAAAAATATTATGAAAAAATTAAAATTTTTTATGAAAAATACTTGTCACCGAAACATTATTATTGCATTTTGTAGTAAAACTATATCCCTTAAATACACTTAAAGGAAACTAAAATCGAACGAGTAGAAATTTTTCAAAAATTCTTTATAAACCAGCAATTACATTTTCAAATAGGTAATTTCCTATAAAGAGATTTCAGTTGGCCTTCATTAGACCCTTGAAACATTAAAATCCAAATGTAATTAAATTGGGAAAAATTATAATAAGAAAGACTAAAGGACTCGATAAGTAATTAGTGTAATAAATATAAACAAAATCGGATGACCTTCCGTCAAAAAATTTTATATATATATATATATATATATATATATATATATATAGTGTGGGTGCATGAAATCATAAAAAAGTGATTAGAAATTTGCTAGGTTTTATAGAGAAGATAGAATATACAAACTAAAATTTATTATTTTTATGTGGCGCTTCATTCACCAAATCGAAAATAACTTAACTAGTTTAATGTACTTATTTTATCGATTGTTATATTATACTCCATTAGCCCTAGAATCTATTTATGAATATGTTTAAAAATTCTTCCAAAAGCAAAAGATATCCTAAAAATTTAAAAATACTTAATAAAAATGGAATTATACTTCAAAAATTACAAAAAAAAAATAATAATTTACAACATTGGGTAGTTTTACATAGAAATATCATCCAAAATTTGTATAGGAATTTTTTGCCGATTTTTTATTAGATCATTTTGTTGGTAACTTTTCTATGTTCAATTTAAAAATAAATTACAAAATGTTTAACAAATTTTTAAAAATTTGAAAAAAAAAAACTTTTTTCTGGCCTTATTTTTTGTGACATTTTGCCTTTTCTGACCATTTTTAAAGTTAAATTTAGCCTCTTTTTTCTCGCCTCCTCGCTTCCAATTATGGCCGAAATTCAAGTATCGTGGCCCAGAGTGCTTCATAATGTTACCTCTACTTGAGAGTATGATGTATGCAAAATTCAAAAATATTAATCATACACAACGTATTCATATTAAAATAACTAATTTGTGCTAAGTTGTATTATTTTATTTATATCATTTATATAAAATATAATCAAATAAGAGTTTCCACCTGTGAAATTTACATATATTTTAATACACATGTATAACTAATACAACTAAATAAAACAATTTAACATACTCACATGAATTCATATCAACATTAGCGATATTTAATAAAGTTCTAAAAAGTATTTTATTTCACTGTAACGAATCCCACTTCGTATTATTGAATAAGTTCATATTATATTAGGCTAGCACTTAAAATTTTACTGAACTTATTTTGCATGTTAGTATAAAAAGTAAATTATTCAATTGATAAAAAGCGGCGTATTATCGGAAAAATATTTCAGATGTATAATTATACCAATTTATTGTTTTCAATACTGCAATGTGCAGGTCTAATATATCTATATAATTAATATACAAGCACATTCTTTGTAATCAATTTTACGCTGATTCTATATATTCGATTTTTTCATAGATGTGCAAAATATAAATTTTACTAAAAACCGATCAGTATTTTAGAACTTATAAGCGTTAAAAGTTGCTACTAATACATATATACATATAAAAAGCCACAAACGAAATGGTGTCTCAACTTTTTAAACTCTTCTCTATCTGATTTCCTATGTCTGTCAAACAAATTCTCAATTCAAAGCAGGATAATTTTTGCTATGTATTAGAGCTCTCCAATTTTAATTGTAAGAGAGAATTGATAAACAAAATAGAAAAGAGTCTAATACTTTGAATTTCTCTGTCTGTTATTTTTTGAGTCTTTGGAATTATGAGAAACAAAGTATAAAAAATAAACAGTCGTATTTTTTTTTTATACTGTTCCTTTTTATTTTTTGAAAATGCATATTTTTATGTAAAGTTATTTATTTTCTTTGTTATGACTTTAAATCTGGAAATTATAATACCACTTGATTTTTATTTATTTATTATTTTTTTTTCGATAGTATTGTAAAACACAAATAAATTTTGAGAATGAGAACAATCGATAAAATAAAAGAAATTGCAAAAAAAAACGATAAAATATAACCCGTCGAAAAAACGAAAAACACAACAAATTAAAAAAGCAACCGAAATGACAAGACTTCAAAAAAATCGTCAAGATGAAAAATATCCTAAAAAAATTTCAAAAATAGAAAAATATCGCCAAAAAGGAAAAAGAATTCAAAACGGAAAAAACAAAAAAAAAAAACGAAAAACCATCAAAATGGAAAAATCAACAAAACAGGAAAAAAATTGCAAAAAAATGCTCAAAAAATGCCGAATCGGGAAAAACTAGGGAAAGAAAAAATTGTCAAAGTGGAAAAAAAGCTTAAAATGGAATTTGGATACATTTTGGTACATATGTAGAGGAGGATACACAAGCATACAAAATGAATTTTATTCATTTTTATTTTGAAAACTGTGCCAACTCTATAGCTTTGAAAGTGATTAATATATTTTTTTTTAAATGGCCATAACTTTTTTTGTATGAAAGATAAGAAAATAATTTTTTTCTGCAGTAGAATTTTCAAAGCTTATATTTTGTATTTAAGCTAAGGAAAATGTTTTTTTAAACATATTTTTTGTAAATTTTTTGCTTAGAGACGTATATTTAAAAAAGTCCATCTTTAATTTTTCTACATATATTTTTTTTCATAGGAAGCTTTATTAGTGTACTTACTATGCAGAAAATTTCATAGTACTCTGGAAAGTAGTTACCGAGACATAAGCAAAAATTTTAATGTATATACAAGAAAAAAATTAGGCTTTATATAGTCAATAAAATTTCATCTACATTCCATACAGATGTACTGGCTAGACAAAAATTTGGAAAAACGTTCCCCAGAGTTTTTTGATATTTTTCGAATAGATGTTTTTTATATCCTGTGATTTAATTTTTTTAAAAGGATTGAAGCAAATTTTTTAGTAGCATTTTGATTAGTTCTGAAGAACTAATTAGTGCAAATATATTTTCTGTTCGAATTTTTATGAAAATAGATATTTTGGTTATTTAACAAATATGTAAACGACCGCCATGTCACGACTATTAGAATTTTGTCAGTAATTTTAATAATAATTTTTATAATAATGGAATTTAAAACTTAGAAATTAAAAATATTTTCTTCCTGCATATACATTAACATTTTTGCTTATGTCTCAGTAACTACTTTCTAGAGCACTATGAAATTTTCTGTATAGTAAGTATACTAATACAGCTTCCTATGAAAAAAAAATATGTAAAAATATTAGATTGACTTTTTTAAATATATGTCTCTAAGCAAAAAATTTACAAAAAATATGTTTAAAAAAACATTTTGCTTAATTTAAGTACAATATTTTAAAATACAAGCTTTGAAAATTCCACTGCAGAAAAAATATTTTTAAATCTTTCAGAGAGTTGCCACAGTTTTCAAAATAAAAGTGAATAAAATGAATTTTATATGCTTGTGTATAATCTTCTACACATGCACCAAATTTTATCAAAATCGGTAATAAGGCCAAATTTTTTTAAATTTAAAATGGAAATACTCTATTTCAATACCATAGGAGTAGGGGAGCACCCCAGATATAATCTAGTATATAAATATGTATATAAGCGTGTATGTACATTTACACTTATAACAACTATTATTATAAATATTCCATAGATTATATTTATATTATGATTTTGTAAATATTTACTTTCAATATATAACAAAGTTACAAAATATAACAAACTAATGAAATTGCTTCCAATATTACTAATATTGCTACTACAAATACAATAACAACTATGCATATGAATAATAATAAACTAAACTAAATAAATACATCAAATAATTTAACGAATATGTTTTTCATACTATTTAATTAACTGAATATGTATGTGTGTGTACTTATGTATGTATTTATGTATATATATATATATATATATATATATATATGTATATATGTATATATATATTTATTTATGTATGTATGTATTTAAGTATATATGTATGTATATACCCAGAGGTTCCAAAGGTATTATTTTACCGTTTACCACCAGATATATAATTACTTAGACAATTCGCTAGTTACTTTTGGTAACGCAAGTGGTTGTTAAACAATCACCTTCTGCACTACATTTCACTAGTGATTTAAATAATAAAGAATGTTAAGTGTTTTAATTAGAAAATATGATATCGCAAATGAAATTGTCACTTCTATGTTTACATGTAATGGATATAATTTCGTTGAGAATTTTGAAAGACCCAATTTAGAAATTTTCGCCCGTGTTATATATGAATTTGTTACTACCATTTCTTTCAGTGATTTCGCTAGTGAACTGTAATGCAATTGGTGGCACTTCGCCTTCAGAAATTCACATTAATGTATGCGAATTCATTGCAACTATTAATTTAGTGAATTCACCGTTCAAATGTAATGCAATTAGTGGTCAATAGACTTCATAAATTTACATAAATATGTATTTATGTATTCGCCAGTTCATTATGAATATTAATTTAGTGTTTTTATTATTGAAATTTAATGTAATAAGTGGCCTGACAGAGGTTTCAAAAGTGCTCTTTAAATTTATTTAGAACATTTTTGTTATTAATTATATTTTTAAAATTACATAAATGTAAGTACCTATGTATATGGATTCCTCAAATATATTGGTCGGTATGTATATATTTTGACAAGAAAATACGATTTACTAAATTTATAAGAAATATTTTTATAAAGCATGTATGAAGTTAGACTAAAATACTAAAAACCTAATCAAAAATCATTTTAGTAGTCGGCCCAGGTAATTTTACTAATTTATTTAGAATTTTAAACGAAATTATTTGTGATTTAATTATTAAAAAAATATAACAAAATTAGGTGTAGTATGTTAAATAAATAAGTTTTTAACCTAAAATTGTAAAAAGTTTTTCTGAATACTTAGATTATTACCATAATAATTGTAAAGTAAAAACAAGTAAAAAAGCTATAATTGGCCTATTCTGAGCATACTCTGCACCATTATGTATATGGGTACTATTAATTTTCTGGGAATATCCTTTATGGAATCTATGCTCAATTATATACAGATCCTAACAAAACTGGGTACCGTGCTATTTGTGTATATAAAAAAAAAAATTTGTTTCAATATTATCATGACACAAATATTTATGTGATTTATTTACATCAAATGATTTAGGGAAATGGGCCTTGTATGAATACAATTGTCAATTATGAACAGATATACATAAAATTTGGAATACTGATTGAAGCTTCTATCAATCTTATTTACATCGAATTTTATTGAAGTATTGAAATAATAACTGACCATAACTAATTTCAATAGGCTTCATCGTCATTGTACACAGGGCATGTCCAGCCAGCCAGACAGACGAACATCGTTAAATAGACTCCAAAAGTGATTCTGATATCTTTGTGCATTACAAACATCAGCTCAAACGCATAATAAGACTTCTCGAAAAAGAAAAATACTCCTGATAAAGATACTGAAGCTTAAAAGCAAAAAAAAAAAGAAGGTGTTATGGAAATAAAATGGTTTAGTTTTAATTAGCCTTTTTAATGTCATATACTCCCAATAAAGATATATAATTAAATAAATTGCATACTTGTTCCTTTTTGAAAGAATATTAGACAAAAAATATTTCAAATAGAATCGAAGCATTATTCTATGCCTACAAACCAGAAGGTTAGAAGTTCAAGCCCAGTTGAAGATATATGTAAAAAGAAGAAGAATGTAAAAGTAAAATATGAGAAATAAAAATAAAACTGAATAAACACAAAATAATAATAATAATATATATTTCAGTTTTTCGTCCCAAATACTAGAGTTTTCGTACTACTGAAAATAATAGTGATTTTTTATGTTGGTAGTGCTAGTTAGCATCATATTGCATTTTATATTAATTTCGAATTGTTATGCATATTGTGTCAATGCAAAGAATTGAAAATTGGTTAGCTCCAATGACATCCCCATGTTAAATTCACCTATTAAAAACATTGCAAGTGGACTCAAAAATAACTGGTTGTAGTTTTTAGTGGCTAATAAATTCGACGTTACGGAACTAGTTTGGAGAACCGCTGGGTAATGTGATATATGTTTGTTTATATACCCGTATATTAGACTTAAATATATTTAACATTAAATATCGTAAATAATTATATTTTAATAAAATGTAAAAGCAAAATTTGAAACAGGTAGAACAAAAAATATAAATTATTTTTGATTAATATTTAGCAAATAATTTATAGAATAATTAAGTTATCAAGTAAAATTACTTCCAATTAAATACGAAATTCTAATATTATATTTCATCGAATTTATCACAATTACTGTTTGGACTTATGTCAGTAAATTTGACTATTAATCGATTAAATGATACTTGCGTTTTTCGTGAATTTTATGGATAGAAAATGGATATTTCAGTTTTAGCAATCAATTACTTTAAGAATAGTTAAAGTAGGAATACGGATATTTAAACAGTATTATTTTAAATAGCTTACACAAGCATTTATATTAATTTTGTATTACTGAATAATCATTTGAAAAAAAAATTAAATGGTCTTAAGGTCCATTCGTTTTAGAAAACTATTTAGTTTTTCTTCTTAAATTAATTTAATTAACTTTTTAAAATTACATTCTCCACTTTACACCTGAAGTCAACAACTTACATTCTCACATTAATTCTCAGATAAACTTAAAATATTATGCAAATGTTCCATTAAAAAGTCTTTAATCACTACATGGAAGAGAATTAGCAAAATTTCTAATGAATCTAATGTGGCAGAAAACAGCAAAATTACACATAAATTTATTGTTTCAAAAGAAAAGGAAAACAAGAATTCAAAATAATATTTTAAAAATAAAACGTCTGTTTCACTACTTGTCCAACTTGCAAGTTTTAGTCAGAATTTACAGCAAAGCGTTCCCATATAAAGAATTTATTTGTATTCTGTTGTTTTTCTGACAATTTCTGACTAAGCTAAAATATCAATCAGATTTTGACTTAAAATAAATAAAAGAATTAATAAGCATTTTATTTAAATAAGAAAGTAAGTTTCGTAATACCTTTTTCATTTTCATTATGTTGCATGGCAAAATACTGTAAAAATACGTGACAAAAAGATATGTATTAGTGCGTGTTTGTGTATATGTTTGCGTGTATGTTGGAATTGTTTTAAAGCAATTATTTATATGAATATATGAATATATGTTAAATATTTACACACATAACTGTATACATAACTACATACATACTATACATACATACTATAAATATGTATATATAATTCACATACATACGTACCAATATCAACGTATATAGTTAAAAATAACTTTACGAAACTATAACCCAAACACATACCGCACATTTTACATCACGTACTTATTACAAAACTACTAAAACCAGGTGGTACAATATCACAGCATGCGTTTCTTTTTTTTTTTTTTTTTTTTTTTTGTTTTAACTAATACAAACTTTTATTTAAATGACACCTCAGGAGAAAAATAAAACTAGAGCACGGTTGAAAACATTTAAATGTACAACTATCATATTTAGATATTTTTAGGTAAGTTAAATGGCAATTGTTGAAGTTCAAACACTTAAAACATTTTAAGTTGGTTAACCCTTAAAAATTCCAAGAATTTTAACATGTTTCTACAAAAAACTACATACACATATTTAAAAGCGAACATGTTACTCCAACGTGTTACCTCTATCCATAAATGCGGATTTTTAATGATTCAAAATTGCTCATAATATATTTTTTATAAAAAAAAATAAATAAAATAATAATAATAATAATAATTGTTAAAAGCAAGAGGTATAATCTTTTAAATATGAATTAATAAACAAGTTTCTTACATTAATCCAGTGAAATAGATAACAGAATCTTGAAAAAATTTTATGAATTTAAACACTTTTAAATTAAATAAAAACAATATAACAGCAATATATATATATATATATATATATATATATATATATATATATATATATAATATATATATATATATATATAAAATATACATATAATATATATATATATATATATATATATATAAAATATATATATATATATATATATATATATATATAAAATAGCAATCCATATATATATATATATATATACATAAATATGTATATATATAGATTACTCCCACATTCAGTTATATTTTTTAAAAGAATATATATCTCCAGATGAAGTTGTTAAGAATTTTTAGTTATTCAATTATTATTCTTGAATCAGGTGTTTATTTCATATACATATATACATAAAAAATTCTTACCTTTTTTCTTACCACTATAAAATTGTTTTATTTTAGTACTCAAATTATTAAAACTTCAATGTAAATTTTCTATACTACTTTTGTTTTATTATAAGCATTTTCTCTAGTAATTTATGTTCAGGTTTTTGTACAATTTTCTTTTTATAACAATTTACACATATGCTCTGGTATATGATATATACTAGTTTTTAAAGTTTTTATTCAAATACATATAAAACAAAATAATGCCTTAAGTATTGTACATATTTACACTAGGCTACACCAAAATTTTCCGACTTTTGACTATAACTACACCTAGAATCGTTTATTGATTTTTAGAAAAAATATTGTGTGAAAAATTAGTAAAATCAGATATTATTATCCAGATGCGGGATCGGACCTGAAGTTTGAATAATATGGCTTGTTTGTAGGTTTTAGATATTTTACTTTGTACTAAATTGTTCAAAAATCGTAATCTATACATAACTATCTATCAAACAAGGCATAAAAGAAAACATCGGTTAAAAAATATTAAGGTTATTACGAATTCCATTGATGACTAGTATGTTTTAGACCTCTTGTGTAAGAAGTGCATAAACAAATTAATTTTTTAAGAAACGTTTTAATAAAATGCTATTTTTATTTAAATTTTAATAATAATTACTGAAAAATATGTTTTTGTTTCTACGTGATAATTCGGCTCCTTCCTATGCTTGGTTAAAATATGTGAATTTTTTAACACTGTTTCAATTTCGAGAAACTTTGAGTAAAACTATATAGGTTTATAGCCAATAATAGAATTAGGCCAATACCGGTAAAAAGGCATTTTTTATTTTTTTTTTTGGCTTAAAGTCAATTACTTCTTAACTGATATTCAGACTACACAAAGTTATTATACAACAAGTTAGTGTGCCATATTCAGCTGTGCCGAATCTGATATACCCTTCACCCCTGTTGAGATGTATTATATGAAAATTAAATATCTTAAATTGAATGTAATTACAAATATATTTAATTTGTATTTTCATACAAAACTGAAACATAATCTGGATTTTATAAATCCTTATATCGTTATACTAGTATATACTGAAAAAATGAAATGTAAGTTTGTTTTTTCATATTTTTGTTCGTGTATCAATTACGTCGAAACCGCTGAACCGACTTTCACGAAATTTAACACCCAGATAGTACCAATTCTTTGTTAGTGGGCTTTGTTAGATCTCGATTGGAAGTCACACTCACATTTTACTCCTACTTTTAAAAAAAAATCTATTTTTTTAACTTTACACTTCACTATTGAAGCTATTTATATGAAATTTGACGCACAGATAGTGCTTGTACTGTATAATGTTGTAGATATGTTGGATGTTGATCGGATGACACGCCTATATCTTATATCCACTTTTTAAAAGTCTTAGCATATAATTGGAACAGGGGGTGTAGTACCCCCATAGAGAGCCGTCAAAATTCGAAGGAATGTTTATACTATTATGTCGTATTGATGAGATTAAAATAAAACGGATAGGTCTAGGAGGTCAGGTAGCCCCAATACAAATAAAATATAAATTTTCTTATCTAAAGGACTATTACAGTAAAAGTCTTAAACAAAATTAAAAGAAATTTTCATATCAAATATTGAATAGGGTGAAGAGGACCTAGGAGACTAGTAGTTCTCACATAAAGTAAATATTAGTTATCGCATCAAAGAGGGAAGCGAAGCGCACCGGTAAAAGTTATATCATATATCTATGTTCGCAAAAGGATTTCCGTACGATTGAGATATATATATATATATATATATATATATATATATATATATATTATAAATGGCAGTTATCGGTGGACTTTATAAAAGCTATTTCAACCCACGGACGGATGGATATCGTTATATTGACATCAGTTCTTATAAGGATCGAGAAAATATAAAACTTTTTGCTGTCCGACGAAAGTTATGGAATGATATCTCATATCAAATTAACATTTTTGGGTAATTATGTTTAAAATTTAATTAAAAATTTATCTTCATTTAAAAATTTCTCAAAAACATATTAATGGTCTGGAGAATTCGTAATAACTTGAACATTTTTTAACAGATTTTTTATTTTCTCGTTTGATAGATAGTTATGTGTAGATTACGATGTTTTAACATTTTCTTACAAAGCAGAGTATTTGATATCTAATTTTTTCTAAAAACTGTAAAAACGCCATATTTTCCCCATAAAAATGTACCATACAAACTTCAGGTACAGTGTGGCACAGGTTAATGATATCCGATTTCACTAATATTTCACACAAAATCCTTTTACAACACAATGAATGATTTTAAATGGAGTTGCAGTCAAAATTCAAAAGTCGATCAATTTTGGTGCGGTCTAATAATATAAAAGTATGAATGCACTATGTAGTTGTGTTTGTGTGATTGAGCATATGTTAAGCTAGTGCAACAAACTTGAAGAGATAGTTTAACAACATGAAATACAAGATGCCATAATATACACAAGACCGGAAAAGTCAAGACCAAAATTGAATAATGTAGATGTTCATTGATACCTCTTTCACTTCCAAAACTACTACTAGTGATACTACAACATTTATGAGTACTTCCACTATTACCACTACTTCTTCTACTGCACAGGACTATTTCTACAACTATTGCTTGTGTAGTTATACGACTATGTTATACTTGCTGTTTTCGTTTTGTGAATACATGGAAACATGCTAGCAAAAAAATAAAAAAATAAACTAACTTCAGATTCTGTATGTCTTTTTGTTGTACGATGTTGCATGTATTAAATATACACATATATACAAATGTATTTATTGCTATGAAAGTGTGAATATGTTTAAAGTTATTGATACTATATATATATATGTTCATGTGACCATCAGTGCCTTTAGAATTATATACAGTGATATATTTCTCATAAATTTGCTTTTGTGTTTTTCTAAAAAATTGTTTAATTTTTTTAATTAAATAAATTAAATTTTAACCTGATTATTCTTTTAGAAATCATATTACATAACAATACACATTAATTACATATTTTCTTAGCTGTAAATACCTATTTCAGAATGATGACAAAAACAATTACAAAGCCTTACTTATTGAGAAGTTTTCCTTACTTACATAATTTCGTGCGTACCATTAAGATAAGTTTGAATTAGTACTGCATATATATATAAAACTTTTAAAATTATCAAATATAATTTCCCACCGTTTAAATTTTATACCCCAAATTTTATACTACAAATAATTTTCTAATTTGTATTAATTTTAAATAGTTTTCTCAATGTCTAATTTTCTTACACTGATTTAAAAGTATTTTAAAAGTCATATTATCTAATCGGTCTGACTTTGTTAATGGTTTGTGTATATGTGTGTGCATGCGGTTATATGTATTGTGTGACCAAAACCCGCATAACTTTGAATGTTGAATAAAAGACAATGACTTATAAATAAACCCCCATTAATGGAATACAAACACACAGAATAACTTTATAGCCAAATGAGTTTATCTAATTGTGAGTTTTGTATTAAATTTTATAAAGATAGAAAATCTCGAAAAGCAAATTGACATTTTAAATAAAAGTAATTAAACTATTCAACAAGATTTAAATTATTTTTGATAATATTTAAAATGACAGAGAACGATACTTAGTACAAACAAATAAATTATTTACCTACATATTGTTTTTTATCCAAAAATATAATTAACATACTATTACCCAGCAAAAAAAACGAACAAGTGCTTCCAAAAAAAGAACATTTTCACCACTTCAAAAGTAGAACTAAGTGCATATTTCGAGCTTTTTTGGAAGTTATTAATAATTGCAGAAAAAAGTGTTAATAATTTATAAGAAAACTAAAATTTCACAAATTCTAAAGCATTTTTATTACATTTTGATAAGGCTAAAACAGAATTTTTATTAAAAAAATTTTATAAACATAGTTTTAAGAGAAGTACTTCAAAAGCAATGAACAAGAAGCAAAAAGAAGAAACACAAATCCATGGGTAAAAAAAATAACATTTGTAGCTATTTTAAGCACTAAGTGCTTCCTTCCAAACATAACACAATGATAAGAACATGCGTTTTGAAGCACTTTTTCAGATCTCTTTTTGCTGTGTGTGGTTATATATGCAAATTGTTAACCCAATTTCAATCAGTAACTTTTCCTATATTGTAACTATTTTACTATAAGATTAATGATAGTATGTTATACATTTATATTTAGTTTAGAGTTTTGTCTAAATAAATTAAGAAAAAAAATTGGAATTACGCGGAATTTATACCTCCGGTAAAGCTGTTGAAGTAAAGATCTATAAAATAGATTTTTTTTAATTTAATAAGTAATCCCAAATATTTTAAAAAAAGTTTTAAAATAACTTTTCAAACGGTAGTAAAAATGTCAAAGAATAAGACAATCTTCACAATATGACAAATAATTTAGTGGGATAGGATCACCGAGCTCCTATAAATTGGTATTGCTAAAACACATCAATAATCAATTAATTGTAATGTGTTTTGAATTATATTTATGCAAGGAGGCGCAACGCAATCATTTGTTAAAGTATAATATTAAAATTATGTAAAATGAAATAGGAAATATTTGAGAAAAATTTTCTTAGTGAACGAATCTAAAATTAAGGTTAAGCAAACCGTAGTGGTGGCCATCATAGAATTTCATTGGACATAGGGTGCCTATACCACAGACCAAAAATACCAAGGTTCAGCGTTCCTAACCACCATATCTAAATGCTAATTGAGATGATACACAAGCAGTTATCAAAAGCAGAGTTTCTTAATTTACGAAATGCTTTGATGTGCAAAATACTTCAGATAGAATAGTTATTTGTTATACATTATAAGATATGTATTGGTCTTACACTATAAAATTCTTTGAAGCTTATATTTCATTACTTAAATGTATATATCTTCTCGTTGGAATGGTCCACCTACAATTTTGCTGTTTCACCTTAGATATGTTTAATGTAAAAATCATAAAATAATCATAACATAAAATAAAAACATAAAAAATAACCATAGAACTGTATTTAATTGAAAAATAAAACTCATTTTCTGTTTCTTGTACAAGCGCAACAGCATACCCCTAATTGATCATTAATGGGTTTTTACAACACCCGATATGTCAGAAACTGAAATAAAATCTTTCAATTTTATGATCACAGTTATAAAAATAGACCCCATACCAAATTTTATTAATTTATCTGAACGCGATTGGGTAGTGGTCGAAAAGAGGTTAAAAAGGAGATGAAAATTGGTATTGGCAAAATTCTAACTTTAGATGAACAAAAGAGAGTATCGAATACAAGTGTTTTAACTAAACTTCAAAATAATTTAGAAATAATAGGTTCCAATAAAATCAGACTGGTTTTTTCGAATAATGTAAAAAAATTGCTTTGTTGCAAGATAAAATTTGTGCTCTGCGTTAATTTCTATAGCTGGCATGTTTGAATTTGATCTTGGTTATTATTTTGTGTTGGTCAACAGTATAATAGTTTTCATGTGTTTACTGATATTGATAAATATTGTACATTTTCTGGTATATACTTCACAACCTTTCAATTACTTAGCCAAAGTATGAATAGTACTCACACAATTCTTTGCCTAAGGTTATTCACAATCACAATATAACATTACATACTGAAACCGAAAATTTCTTACACATTCTGAAATGTAGATTTGATGAACTTAGTAGTATGTGTTTAATATGTGTGGGCATTTTAAACAATTTGTTTGTTTGTAAGTATAGCAAATATTTTAACATCATGTCTCATGGACAGTTTGCCGAGTCAATCGTTTGAAATTATCCGTAAAGCTTCTGGTCGATGTATGTATGTTCTTTTTGTCACATTTTTCCTTAAACTTAGTTCACATGAATGCAGAAAAATGTCATGTTTGTTTAGGTTGTTAATTTTATAACATTTTATAGTACACTAATAATTTATGTTAAAGTGATTGTTGGGTTTAAAGAAATTCTGTGGTATAAAGGAAAAACTATATAATTGTTTTCTGTTTTTTACTTTGAAGCCATTTTTTTAGTTTTTCAATGGAAACTAAAGCTCGTAGGTATACAATTACGAATTATCTACTATAAAAATGTCTGCACAATTTGTACAAAAATTATTTTGCATATTTTGGAATCGATATATATATTGTCTACCGAAAAATATAGCAAAAGTATAATGGTGTTCTTTTTTCGTTTAAAAAATTAATATTTTTTTTAAAGAATATCTCAAATTAGGCATTCTTTCTCAAATGGAATTTTATCGAATCTGTCGAATTACGTACTTATTTCATTTCCAAAATAGTATGAAAATAAAATTTATGCCTTAAAAAAACTGTATTTTAAATAAGTATATTAAGTTCAAAAATGAATCTTAGGAATACTATCTCCTAATGTAATGGATAAATTTTTGTAAAAACTTTACACAATTTGAAATGAAATATATCAATTCTGAAAATTAAGAAAATTGTAAACTACATAACTTAAGTTATGTTGTTTTTCCTTTTGGTCACAGAATTATTATTAATATTTTTTTGTTTTTTTTTTTTTTTTTAATTTTTGATTAAAAAATACATTTATTAGTTACTACAAAATACAGGGAACATAGACATTTTTTAAATATTCGTTTAAACTATTATTTTAATACAATTTAAGCTTATCCCTTAGTTTTACATACTGCGTTAAAGAGAATATACTTTAATCATTATTTTTAAATGAAATTTAACAAGTTCTCTCAATTTAAAATGTTAGATTTACTTAATGAATAACCACAAATGTTAATTGAGAGACAAAATTTCAAAACCATAAATCAATAATATTTCATAGCAATATACTATTTTCGTAGTGAAAATATAACTACATATCCATGACCTGTTTTAAGTAAAAAAAGAAAATAAAAAAATATTAAACTGCCATCGTTAATATATATCCCCTTCGATTGTAATAGGTTTTAGTCATTTTTGCTTTTTATCCTTTGCTTTTACTTCATAAATAGAAAACCTTATCTGTGGTGTTGATAGTGTAATAACATTTTTATATTACATACGAGTACATTTCGAGAATATGCCACTTGAGAATTATTATTATTTTTACCATTGGTATTGCTATTGCTACTGACAGTATCACTGTGTTTTACTCTACACGGGGACAACATTACTCGCGTCTGTTTGTGTGACTATAGCAGCAGTGCTGGGATGGCTTTTTATATTTACAAAATAAATAGAAAAAAATAAAAAATATAAAGATTGTTGTCATTAACATATAAATATTGATATTGAAAATGTTCTCATACCTCACATTTCATTTAGCATTAGATGAAATATAAGTTTTAATTCTATTCTATTTATAAATTGCTTCTGTTGTCGATGTTGACACAAACACTGCCATGTGTAGGTATGTAGCAGCACGAGTCAAGGGCATAATTTTGTAATAGCAGTAACTTTTTGCGTCTAAAATGAATTATTTATTTGTTAATAATGTCAGTGCTAGTTTTAATATTTGGTTAATGAATTTTATGTGTTTTTTTGAAAACTAAAAAATTTTTTGTCTTAAGAGATTTTTATTAATTTTCATTAGAGATGCTGTATTATAAAAACTTTTGAACACTTTTTGTATAATATATTTTCAGTTTTATTAAGAATCCATTTAAAGATAATAAATTAAATGATTGATTTATGTAAATTAAATACGAAAATAGAGTTAAGGTTTATTTAATGCATTCATCAAAAATAATTTGTATAATTAAGTTTTATTACATATAGTTTTAGCTACTGAATATTATATAAAACAACATTTTCTTATTTTTAAATATTCAGTTATTGAAAAGCAAGTTTTAATTCAAAGAACAATAGAAACAATTATTTTATTCTTTTCAATACTATGACAAACATATGTAACAGTTTCGATGCTATGTGTTAAATATCATTTTTTATAGCCTATATGTGGGTGTTTTTGCTGATGTTTGTAACACCCAAAAATATGTAGGTCGCAATTTAAGAAAAAAAACACACTATGGAACATAATTTGGGTCAACAAATATTGTCTCAATGATTCCAACCTGAAATGTATTTATTTGACATTTTATCTTTTTATAGACAAAAACACTGAAAATGTGCACTTTCCAATGAGTCAAAATTGTAAAGTCAAAATTGGAAATTTATTCCTTGATCATTTTTAGTTATTGATTTATTATTTTTTATACGATCATTTATTATATGATCATTTTCCAAGATCATCACTTTCAATCGTTTTTGGATGTTTTTAGCGTTCTTGCAAACAGAGGTGGTAAAAAGTGATTACAAAGTATAGTTAGTATTCAGGATTATTAATTCTATTGAAAGGCGACACCTTAGAGTGGCTCTCATTTGAGATTAACTGAGATGAGTGGTAAGAGGTAACAATTTCGAGAATTATTCTTCATTGGAAAACGTCTAAATTATCATTAAGAATTTCGTTTTTTCTTTAAATAAAAAATTATTTTTGATGTTTTCAATATCCCGTTAAGTAATAAAAGAGATTTAAAGATCTAAAAAAGAAATCCATGTATTTTTAAGAAGATAAAATTTCGCGGGAATTTTTTAGGAATTTAAGATGGGTTAATCATAATTTGAACTCACTTTTAGTACTGCCTTAAACTAAAATGGATAATATGGAATAGCAGCAATAGTTACTAGCTCTCTTCTTACTATCACATGTACAATATCCACAAAAATTTGTATAGAAATGCCTAGACCTGTTTTGAAGAATCAAGAGTGTTTGACGTTCAGCCTTTAAAATTTGATCATCATACATCTTAATTATTAATTTTATCTGAATAATTTTTGGATTAATTGTGCATTTTTATTTTGGAAAACGACCATATAATTCAATATGTAAAACTTTCCTAAAATCTTATAATTTTGTCGCGCACTTTATATATCGTGTATCATGTAAAGGGAATACAGGATATAAAATTAATAAAAATTTCACGCCCAATTTTGACATACACAAGAAATTGAAAGTCCTGTATTATATAAAATTAAATCTGTATGGGTTCCACGCCTCCTTTTTGCCACACTTTTATTATACTGTGATATTTTTTATCACTGTCATAAAAATTTTTATAATAATTTGAAATTAGCTTACAAAACAAAGCAACGATTTTTAAAAAAAGTGGACGTGACATCTAGTCACTACCTTCTTCAAGGGTATGTTTCATTTTAGTCGGTTCAGTAGTTTATATATAGAGTAAGGTTGAAATATATATATTTTAAAAAGGCAAAAATATACCTTATATAATTTTAAAAAAGTTTTTAGAAATTGTTATTTTTTGTAGCTAAGAGAAAGATCTCAAATCAAGGAAGCAAATAAACATAAAAGGGGGTTTTTAATCGTTTTTTTAGGCGGAATGCGTCGAAGTTTTGTTTTCAGTATATATATATATATATATATATATATATATATATATACATATATATATATATTCCGGAAATAATTAAAAATTATTTGCTTTAAATTCTCCCTCTCTCTCTCTCTCTCTATATATATATATATATATATATATATATATATAATATAAAACCTCAAAATTACTTAAATTGAAAAGAGTTCTTAACGTTAATAATCATAATGAAATATTAAAACAAAAATTTTAACAAATTATACAATTTTTTTTTTTTTTATTAATTCTGTAGGCCAAACTGGATAAGACACCATGAATGCTGACGAAGTGTGTAGCGGCACAGAAAATGCGTCTTCCATTCTGCTTTATAGTCCACAAACCCTGTTTTTATACTGCCAAACAGAGACAACAAGGCAATTTACGATTTGAAACTTGTTTAGAAATAATTTAAAAAATTTCTTTATTTCTTTTTCTTACACAAAAGTCTAAGAATTCTTTTTTTTAATATTTCGTGATATTAAAATGATTTTTCTTTAGTATAGAAAACTAATAAAAATATAACATTTGCACCGAAAATCTGGCAAATTAGTTTGTTACTGAAGAGAAAATGTATGAGCAAAAGTTAAAATAATATTAGAAGATTTTAAAGGAGGTAGATGCGCTCTTGCTTCTATTAAATCAAATATTGTGGTTTCGCAAAATTTTTATACTGTTTCGACCAGTATTTTAGAAAAAAATGCATTTTTTTATTTCGGGATATATGGGAGGTAGGCGTGTCCTTGCTCCGATTTTTTCAAAACTCTCTACACACTAACTTTGAGTCCATAGTATTATTTGTAACAATTTTCTACTTTTTTATCTTTAAAAAAAATCACACCAGTATTTTACCTGAAAAGTGTTGCCAGGAGGTTAAAAAAGTTAAATTGTACTTTAAAAAAGGTCAGAAGAGGCCTTTATATTTTTAAAAATATATTTGATAAAATTTATAAATAAAGTATAGAACCTCTGTTAATAAAATTACCCAATGAAAAGTCGACCACAAGATAACCACACAAATTTAGATTATATTTTATATGAAAAATGACCCACCATTTTGAAGCGATTTGTCATTTTTGAACTATAATTCCTTTTTAATTAAAAATTTCGAATTTTTTTTAAATTATATTTATAAATAGTTTCTATGATTAATGAAGCTTGTTAAGAAATAATAATAATAATAACTGATAAAGTAAGTCCATATAATGAGTTAGTGAGGCGCCCCAGGCAAAAATTTTTGTAAAATATATATAATTTTGATTTTTCGTGCGATTAATACACAAAAAAATGGATGATTCTGTAAAAATAAAATTATTTTCTGCTCTGTTGAAATATTAAAATTTTATCCTTCTTAAGGCAAAAAAGTCTAGAAAAAAAACAAACTAGAAGCTAAAACAAAAATTTTGAAGCTAAAAGTAAAATAAAAAGGCTGGATTTAGCTTTACAAAGGTTGAACTGGCAACAATTTTGGTAACATTCTAAGCCGTATTTTAGCAGCAAATCCGTCTTTTAATTTCAGGATATATGGGAGTTAGGCGTGACCTTGATGGGTTAAAAACTAAATTAGCTGACTCACAAAAATAATTTAATTTTAATTTGGTTACAAATTTTGGTAAAGTTCTGATCAGTATTTTAAAAGAAATTTAGTATTTCAATTTCAGAATATATAGTAGGTAGGCGTGTTCTTTCTCCGATTTTTTTTTAAACTTCAAAACTTTTTTCAATTTTCTACAACTCTTTCTATTTTTGTCCCACCATTGCATGGGAACAAAGCACTGTGCCTATGTTTCATAAAAATACACACCACACTTAATATAAGTATCGGTCCACAACTAGCTATGGGTCCCATATTTTTAAGCACATAGTGTAGGGTATCGTATGGTTAGGCTTGATTGACTATATATTTCTTACTTGTTAATCATGTCACTTATGCACTAATAAAGTTGAATGAATACAGGTGCTCGTTTATGTATATGTGTGTGTTTGATTATGTATCAGTGTATGATGACATTTCCAATGGTAAAGTCGTTAGCTTTATTCGCATATATTTTTTCCAATATCAGGTACTGTCTACGACAATACCATCAGGAACTATTTATCTTCTGCAACAAGAACTTGTTGCAAAAATTAAAAATACGAACGAAAACCCAAACAGGTACAGCTTTATTTTGAGTGGCTATTTTGCATAATAGACATAGTTTTTCTAAAAATACTCGTTTCATGTGTGCGCACAAAAAATATTAATGTGATATTGATGGTTAAAAATCGAGTCATAAAAAAGAATAAAAAAAGAAAATATTAAATATGAATTTAGGTGCTTCAAATACTATTATCCCAAATATCTTTTGGGTAGTGGCAAATAACTAATAAAACACTAAGAGCCTTTTAGTTTTAAATGTGAATACAAAGCGACTTTTTACAAGAATTTCAATTTAATTGTCATAACACACATTCTCCTGTATAATACACACAAATATAAAAGTATGCGTGTAAAGTTTTTGTATCCAATTAAATGCGATGAAAATTCTTGCAATTTCTTCTTTCTACATAAGTAAATTTATCACAAATTATTGTCGTCACCGCCAAAAAACAAAACATAGAACACAGAGGATGAAGATAAATGCAAGCAGTTAAAAACTTTATTTTTAGAACGTGCATACACAAATAATACTAACAAAAATAGTGAATAACCGCCGGAAAATATCAAGAAAATTATACTTCAAAACGCATGAAAAAAAGATTTTTATACGGAAAATATCAAACTAGCAGTTAAATGCAACATTTACTATGAGTATTTCCTTTTTCTACTATTGTTTCTTATGCGATTCCATCTAAAGGGAGAACAATTGCTATACAAAAAGAATTTTAATGAAATGGATTCTTTGAAATAAAGCAAAAAAAAAAACAAAGCCTTAATTGTAGTCATTCAATAACGACTCTATAAAATAGTACGAATGAACCACTTGTGATATGTAAAGAAATAACTAATTTATGTGCTACACATAACAGCTATTATAACACTTATGCCAGGTAATGTTATAATGAGTAATTATTGTTTTTACTTTATAAGTTTAAAAAATATATATAATATCATACTCTAACATCAAAAATTCTTAATTTTTTTTTTCGGTTGTGAGAGTGGCTTAAATATTTCATTCGAATGTAGAGTGCATACGATCGAAATTTGTGTTTTTTTTTTTTTTAAATTTCGCAAGGAATTTTCTAATTTTGAAAAATGCATTTAATTGTCCACTACACATTTCGGCTTTTATTGACGCCTTTTTTGTTTTACATTTTTTTCTTGTTGTTTATTAGTTTTTGTTATTTTATTTTTGGCCTAAAGAAAAACTTAAACTTTTTAGAAAATTAATTCAATCTGAAATTTTTACATGAACACATCCACCTACATATATATTACGAGTGTTAACGTGTGTGAGTATGAGTGTGTTCTCTTGTATTTTTGTTTTCAAGCGACACTTGATGACCCTTCAACTTCAAACTGCCTGCTGCTTGTGTTATTTTCAAATATTTTGTTTTCTTGGCATTGTTGTTGTAGCAGCACTTTAGTAGTAGTTGATAGAAAAAAATTACATTTTAAATGTTCCTAAAAGTAGGCAATGTTTGTCTCTTTATTCTTTATATATATATATATATATATATATTGTTTTTTTCTTTTTTGTTTTTCTTGTACTACTTTTTCTTTGAGTTTTTTTTTTGTCATAGTTCGTGTTGTTTTTGTTTTTGCTATTTGGTGTCCTTTGTAATAATATGCAAAATGCACATTTTGGTTGTTTGAGGGTGAATACTGACAAAAGTTTCTATTTCTCTTTTTCTGCATAAACATTGTCTTTATGTCAACATAATGTTAGCTAATGGGTTTTAAGTGTTTTTGACAACAATTGTAATTTCTTGTTTCCTTGTGGTATCAACAATCAACTACTCTAAATGCAAAAAAAGGAAAAGAAAAACTGGTCATTATGAAAGTTTTTCTTTCCTACATTTTTTATTACATACTACTATATAAGATTTTAAGTTTTGTTTTTGATTAGCTTAAAATGTGTGAGTTTAAAGGTTAAATATTTTAGTGTAATTTATAAGATTGAAAAAAAGCAATTGCATAATGAATTCATATTTATTTAAGGTATATAAATATTAGTTTTAAGGCATTTAAAATAAAAAAATCATATCCATTACAATATATTTTCATTGTTTTACCGAAGTATTTAACCTCAAAGTCTTTGCTAATTATAATTAAATACATGTTATCTTCATTTGCTCTCAGCACATATTCAGTATACAAAATACATAGACAAATACATGTCAACATGATAGTAAAGGATTAAAGGTTAAGACACTGAGGCAATGACAAATATTAACTTTGACACTTTTATAGCAACAACAACCCACATACGTACGTACGTAAACATATAATAAAACAAATATCAACCCAAAAGCCCTTAACACACAAAATACAAAAAAAAAAACGAAAAGTACAAAGAAAAAGTGTCATACTTAGTTCTAACAATACTTGTTAAAAAAGTACAAAGAAACTGTAAGACAAAAAAAATCCAACCCTTTTCACTAAGGACACTAAAGGAAAAAAAACTATTTAAATCCTCCCACAGATTAAAAGTAATGAAAAAAATAGAAATGGAAAATGATTTAAGAACAAAGATTAAATGACATTGTCTTTTTTGATTTTTTTTATGTAAACATAGAACAAAAAATATTATAAACATTTAACAAACTTATGGACACATGAAGACAAAATACCGAAAATACTAATAGAAAAATTAAAGATTTTAAAATTTATTTCCTAGCTAACTAAAGCTCCGAAAATAACTTACAAAGTAGAAAATATTCATTTAGTGAAACAAATATCGTGTTTTTCTTGGTAACTTAGTATTAAAATAAAAAAATAACATAAAAAGCACAAAATAAAAAAAAAAAAATAATAAAATTTACGAAAGTTACGAAATTGTTGACATCAATTAATATATTTGAATATTTTTTAAGTTTCAAATAAATTTTATATTAAACAAATTACATTAGTTATTAAATTTTTGTACATAATCAACTAAAAATTAATTACAGATTACTAAATCTGTACCATTTTCAGGAGACCGTTTTTTAGATCTTAGATTATAATTAATAGAAGGAGGTATGTATACAATTTTGAATTATCTATTGTATAAATATATCCTTAGTTCGTACGAAAATTATTTGGTATATTTTTCAAACTGATATGTGTATTGCCTATCAAAAATATAGCAAAAAAGTAATGTTATTATTTTTCCTTTTATAAAATTAATATTTTGTTTAAAAAATATCTCAAATTATAATTTTTTTTTTTTTCAAAATAGAATTTTAAAATATATCTTGAACATTTTAAATTATATACTTATTCTATTTCCAAAATACTATGAAAATGAAATTTATGATTTTTAATACAGGAAATGTGGAAAAAAAAACATTTGAAGCATGGACGCCTATAAAGGCGTACTTTTTCAAAATTCATTTATTTTCGCATAACATAGAATATATATTCAGAAAGCTATTTACAATAAATTGCTTTTCATAATCATTCAAAAATAGTCTTATTATAAAACCAAGTTAAAAATACTCCTCTTAATACGGATTGGATTTACTGATAAGTCAACACATGGAGAAAAACTGTTGATTTGATTGCATATACGTCTCTCTTTGGCATAATTGGTTCGAAAATATTTGATTCTTAATGGAGTATAATTTCTAGCTGAACGATGTGGGATTACGAATTCGATCTTACGAAGCAGGAACTCAGAATTAAGTTTACCAAATTAATTACAAATGAAATATTTATATATTTTCTCCTACTTTAAAGAGTAGGGAGATCAATAAGTTATAATTGATTTTCATATAATGGTAAATTAATATTAAGATTCCATGGAAGATTACGAAGACAAAATATGAGAAATTGTTTCTGGACCGATTAAATTTTCTTTATATTAACTTCGTATTGGGGGACCCAGACCACCGAAGTATATTCAAGTATTGGTCTTACGAGAGATGTGAATAATTGCTTGGAAATGTAAGGATCGTTAAGCTCTCTTCCCCAGCGCTTGGGGAAACCTTGAAGTCCTTTTGCTTTATTAACGATTTACGAAACGTGGGAATTTAAGGATAGTTTACAATCAAGCAACAAACCCAGATCAAGAAATTCTTTGAATAGATCAAGTTCATATTCATTCATTGTGTATCTATAGAGTACTGGACTTCTTCTGTAGAACATCATGTGTTTACACTTTCTTAAATTCAGATCCATTAGATTTATCATACATAAATCATAAAGCTGCTCAAGGTCTGATTGGAGTAAGGAACATTGATAGGAATAGTTAAAGCTTTGGAACAGCTTTTCATCATCAGCATACATTAATATTCTAGAACTCTTAATGCAAGCTGGTGAATAACTAACAAATATTGGGAATAATAAGGGGCCGAGATGACGACCTTGTGGAACACCGGATAAAACAGGAATGGTTTTTGAGTTACATTGGAGATATAAGAGAATGTAAACATTTTATAAGAATACAGCTTGTAACACCGTCAGGCCCACATTTATCAGAATATTTTAAATACATTTCTCAGTAATGTTGGACAATTTATTAGGATTGTATCAGGAATTTTATGTGGATAATTGATAAGTTGATGTAATTCTTTATCATTATAAGCAGATGAGAAGAATGCAGCAAACATATCGCAAATATCTGCATCGTTTGAGGATTATTTATCTCCAAATTTCATCGTGGATTGATATCCAGAGACTCGACGCTTAGAATTTACAAACTGGTAAAAATATTTTGGATTATTTTTAAAGTTTAATTATTATAACCTTAAATATTTTCTGAATTGTAAAATCATCTTGAAATAATCTTATAATCAATAAATAAACCGAACTTTTTATATTTTCTATAATGTTTGTTTTTCAAATTTTTCAAGCCATTGAGCTGCTTTGTATTCCAAGGCGACCCATGTGCAATTTTTTTCTCGTCATTGATATTGATTTCTTTAAACATTTAAATAAGCCATTATGGAATTTATTCAAAATGATGTCAATATTACGAGGGCATACTTTATTGTAAGGAATATATTCAAACCAATATTCAGAACAAAGGTACGTGATTTAATTCAAGTGTTAATAATAGATTAATGCGAAGAATATTAAATTCATCAGGTTGATAAACAAATACAAGATCAAGTAATTTGACAAGCTTGTTTATTATGTTATTTATTTTGAAGAGTCCAAAATCAGCAATAGCATCTGGTAATTCAATAGATGTCTCCGATCTTATTGTTGGGCTTAAAAAGCATGAATCAGGAGTTTCGCACTGAATACCTACAAATTTTATCGTGTTAATATATAAGAGCAAATTATAAAAATTGTTCTAAATTTTGCTTTAACACATACAGCGATAAATTCAATCTAGTAACCAATTTACATATATTGCTACAAAAATAGTTTTAAAAATCTATCAACTTTTCCAAAAAATTACTTTATAGGCACAATGTACATAATAAATATTAGACTAAGTATCAGAATATGAAGAAGACACTAAAATTTATGTCATATTGCAAAAAAGAAAAAAAAATATCTTGTGAGTTATGATGCATTAAAGTGAGAACTTTATCTTTTTATGTAATTTTGATAATAATTTCAGCAAATATATTCGAAAAAACAAGAAAAAAATGTTTTCGGCTAGATCCGATCATTGGATACTCTACACCATGCGTTTCTAATATTTGCGGTGGGGGTCTTACATATGTATATGTAATAATATCGTGATATTACCATTTAAATTACATTTATTATGCGCCTGATTCCCGAAAGTAGATTCTATGTGGGAGCTTTCGTTAATTATGGGTCGATAGTGATAAAACTTTGCTCTAGATTTTCTATCCGTATGAAACTTATTCGCGTCAAATATTATTGTTATGTTAGCAATTATGTTGGACTTATGCACTTTAAGGTGATTTTAAGATGATCTACGGTCAGTTTTCCTCCCATAATTAGGAAATTTGGCACACTGATTTGCATATATACAGTGCACTTTATCCGAATTTTAATTAAATTGCGATTAATTTAAAGCATTTATAAATATTAATTACTACTATTGTTCTACAAAAATATATGAATATAAGCTCTTATTCCATTTTAAGCTATTTTTAGCCGCAAAGTTTTGCTTATTCTGATCCGAATTTTTAAGCAACACTTTGCTCACGGATAAATGTTTAATAAATCTTACCAAATATCGAAAAACTTAAGAAAAAAACTTAATCTCTTATGATTTTATGGAGTTTTAATCGTCTCCTTTGAAATAGTCCTTATGATTTATACGCTTTTATAGGCCTCTATGGTACATATTTCAAATGAGTACATTAAATTTAATCATGAATTTTAATATGGGTAATATGGAAAAAAATACATATGTTAAATTATACAATTTAGGCATTTTGTAAAGAGCAAAGAAAAAAACAATTATGTTGTTATGCAGACCACTATCTTCAAAAGAAATGGACAGATCTTTGTCAAAAATTTACACAATATGTAATGAAATAAAGTAATTCTAAAAATTAAGAAAATGGTAAACGACATAATTTATGTTATGTAATTTTTCCTCTTGGCCACATAAATGTTTAGTAGGATATAACGTTTGTATTTCCGAACGGTTTCGTCTATAATTCACAGCGAAATAATGCTTAAGTTGCCTAAGTTGAAAATATTGCAAAATATTGTTAAAATTCAATTTAACATTATATTTGCAAGCGCTTAAATTAAAAGTAACAATAAAAAAAAAACAATAATATTCAGTATATTGAAAGACTTAAAGTTTAGCAGAGTTTGGATTATTAAGCTTTTAAATAAGTGTTCTTAAGCAAAGGCATAAAATTATCCTGTATTTTTTGTAACTTTCCTGCAAAAATTAAAATAAATTTTGGGTGGTCATTTTAGTCACTTTTTAAATCAAGTAACAATTATTTGAACTAATAACGAAAAATATATCGATTCTAATAATCAATAATAGCAATATATAGGTCTGTATTATAATAATGAAAAAAAATTGTTTATATATTAAATTATTATATTACATGTGTATTACGTGTGTAAAGTTTAGTTTCTGCTCTCAACAAGACTAGTCGCTTTCGTTATATCGGAAAAATAATTTGTTTCAAATGTTACAAAAATATTCAAAAAAAACTCTGTTATTGTTTGTGAAATTTGCAAATGCAAGTTTCATAAATGATTTATATGATAGTCATATATCAAATGTGATTATTCTTTCTGAAAGTATAAGAAATGGTGATAAGTTATGTGTTATTGGAGATTTTAATCTTTGTAATATTGTTTGGTCAGAAGTATCAAACTCTGAGGTACTTTTAACAAATAATGTAAATAAATCTTTTGAGATAAATCTAATTTTTTTTCACTTTTTAAGTATTGACTTACAACAAGTTAATACGTTTTATAATAAACTAAACAGAATTCTTGATTTAGTATTTCTTAGTCCTGATTTGAGATTCACCTTAAATTTATATAGTTTTCCAATATCATCATCTACTTCTTACCATTTTCCATTAAAAATTAATATTGAATTCTGTGAATATCTATCTAATTATAACAATAATGACATTAATACATTAAATATGCTTATTAAAAATGTCAATTGGATTTAATTATTAGAAAGTAAAATTGTTAGTATATATTATGATGTTTTTTATCAAATGTTTTTAATATTTTTCAAAATAATAATACTTTAGCAAATTCTTGGGTACATAAGTTTCCATGGTATACCAAAGGACTCAAAAAATTTAAAAAATCTTAGAAATAAATATTACAAAAAATATAATTCCACAAATAATAATGTTTATAAGAAAAAGTTTCTTCGATTCGAAAAAGAAATTAATTTTCTCAATAAATTTCTATACAATCAGTATATTATGAGTCTTAATAACGACTTAAAGTACAAAACGATTTTGGACTTTTATAAATTCTAAAAGAAGCTGTTCTTACATTCCTTTATGTATGAACTATAATAACTTAACTTCAAATAATCTAATTGATTCACTGAACTTGTTCGCATTCTATTTTAAAACCAATTTTAATGATGAAAATTTACAGTATGATGATTTTGATATAAATGAAATAAACACCATTATGGATTTCGGTAATTTGCAACTATCTGAAAAAGATATTGCAGAAGGTATTGTTAGGCTTTCTAATTCATTTAAGGGTGATAATGATGGTTTACCAGCTTTTTTAATAAAGAAATATTCTTCTTCATTATGTCTACCATTGAAAATTATTTTTAAGCAATGGCTATTTTATTAAAAAATGGAAATTTATTACAATTTCGCCTATTTATAAATTTGGTGATAAAAATAATGTCATAATTCTTGAACATATTGTTTATCATAAGCTTTTCTTCAATGTAAGGAGGTATATTTCTTTATATCAACACGGATTTATGACTGGAAGATCAATCTGTACTAATTTGGCTGTTTTTACCAAGTATTGAGTTGATATTTTTTAAGATCGATTGCAGATTGATGCGATTTACACGGACTTTGCTAACGCATTTCACCGAGTACCACATGATCTTTTATTATTTAAATTGGGTTTTTATTCCCAAATGTTATCTTGTTTTGGTTATTACTTGTCAGATAGACAATCCGTAGTTTCTTTTGATGGTGTTTGTTCCACATCATTTATTCCTACTTCTGGTATTCCACAAGGTAGTGTTTTGGGTCCTCTGTTATTTAATATATCTATTAATGACATTTACCTATGTTTCAGAAAGTCTCACTATTTATTGTATGCTGATTTTAAAACAATTTCTAACGCCAATGACGTTTTTAATTTCCACGAGGATTTAGATAGCGTGAGTTCTTGGTCAGTCCGCAATGTTTTACCTTTTAATTTAAACAAATGTTTTTCTATGACTTATCATATATGTTGTAACACTGTTATATCCCGATATAGAATACATCAGCATTTACTATATCTATGCCGTAATTCTAATAATTTTGATCATTACACAAAAAAAGTTCTATTTCCATCCTTTGTGAGATGTAGATTACAATATGCTGCAGATCCCTGTACTCAATTACATATAAATAGAATTGAAAAAATTCAAGTAAAATTTATAAAGTTTGGTCTTTCATTTTTAAATTTTTCATTTTTAAACCCTCAAATTTCGATTCCTACATACCCTAATAAGTGTGTCTCGATTTCTATGAAAACCTTAGAAACAAAACGAAAAATTTCTTTCCTAATGCTATGATTCGTCGATTAATTGATTGTCCTGATTCGCTTCATACCATAAAACTATATGTACCCCTTAGGCCTCTAAGGCAAAATAATTATATCTTTTATATAGATATTCATAGAACAACATATGCTTTGAATTAACCATTAATAGTTTAAATTTACATAACTTTTTGCTAAATAATTTTACACTTTATTATACACTTTATTATTCTTTTTGATCTCTTTCGATCTTATATAAACTAATGGGCTTTGTGTATAAATTCAACACCTTCTTTGTTATAATGCTTTCAACAATTTCATACAGAGTAGTCGAATTTTGGTTACAAAATTTTTTAATTTTTAAAATTTTTTGAGCGGGGTCAGTGTTGCTCTCAATGGAATATAAATTTCGAAACAGCGATTGATACTTATGCATATTTTACGCTGATGTGCCCTAAATAGTCAGCACAGTAGATAGTCACAAAATTAAAAAAACAAGAGCGAAAAATTTGAAAAATAATCAGTTTTTCGCGAGGTACGATCAAAGTTTCTAATGGAGTGGCACGGATTACTGCGTTAACTTATCTTTTTTGTTATTTTAAACAATAAAATCGAAGAAGCATTAAATATAAATTTAATAATCAGATTTTGTGAACTTTTTGAAAATTGCACAAAAGTACACTTTTCGTTTTTGTATTTTTATATAGAGAATTGCAATTTGTATAAATCGTGGATATATAGATATAAGAAAGGCGTAAAAATATAATTGATAGGAACCATAGTTGAATAGTTGAAAACGGGACGATTTTGCTAAGGCACATCGCATGGACAGCACGAAATTGACCATAATTAGCATAATTAGGTGGTATTTGTAATTCCTAACGGAAACGTAGAAGAGCACCAAAAAATTTCGAAAGATACAAATTTTATGAACCAACAAAATTTTTTTGGCTTAAAAAAGAATCATAAAATTAAATACCATTTCTTTGAAATAAACTCTAACAAAATATATTTCCGTATAATATGTGCAGAAATAACTTAGATTCGAACACCATTTTGGCAAAATTTTTAAAAATAAATTTTATTTAAATAACTCAGTAGGTTTTAATATTGCGCAAAATGTTTACCAAACTTCTAGTTTGTAGAAATGTATATAAGTTTGTTCAACTTAAAACCGCTATAACTTTGCGAACTGATTCTACATGCATTCGAGCCACTTCATATGTATACAAAAAGATTTTAATGTGACGCCAAAAAAATAATTTTTCTTTAAAGCATTAAATCAAAAATTTATGATAATGGCCCATATATGTTGGTAAGTAACAAATTCGATAAAAAGTAGTATTCGATTATGTTTCAAACCCGAATAATTTTATCACTATGACTTTCTTACAATTGGGTATTTCCATTTGTGGTTTTCGATGAGAATTTTTATTGACTTGAAATAAGATTTGTGTACATTTCTGTATGTATGTATGTGTGTGTGTATGTATGTATGTATGTATGTATATATGTATGTATATATGTATGTATATATATGTTAGTACTCACAATTAAAAGAAATATGAGTTTTGTAAAATGTTTATATCTGGGCAGATTATGTTGTATTTGTGTCATGTGTATTTGTGTATATGGATGTTTTCTTCTTCTATTTTTCAAGTATATGAATTAAAAGTTATCTCAAAAATGTTTCAAAGTCGTTTATGATTGAAATCAAGTCTTGTGGAAAAGAAAATCTGTCATATATTTATAGCAATATTTATTTATATTGAAAAAGAAGAGAAAACCTAATAATGCAAGAACCAAAAAAAAGTTTAAGAAATTTTAGAAATTCTTTAAAGTTACAAATATTCTTTTTATTAATATTAAGTTTTACAAATGAAATTAAGTTTAAAAAATGTTTAATAGCATATGTGTAATGTATAAATACTTCTATTTAAAAAATATTTTATTATTCACGATTAAATATGCACACAAATAATAAATATTGTTAGTAGCAACCATAATCGAACACTGTCGTATTATGATTGGAATTTATGGTTGACGGTAATTTATATCATGTTTGGATAAAAGAAATAAAATTCATTGTTCTGTAACCATATAATGGTCATATGTGGAATTGATTTTATGCTTATAACTAAAATATAGTTGAAACACAATTAAATATAGTAAAGATGCAACCATATATGGTTGAGATACAACTATTGTGCTTTTTACTATTCTACATGTACATCAACATATATAATATCAATATCGTTTTACAACAACACTGAAGTTGGTGAGAAAAATGATATTACTAATAATTATTTCGTTGAAATTTGACATTTGTCGCATCGATTTTATGCTTATAACCAAAATATAGTTGAAACACAATTAAATATAGTAAAGATGCAACCATATATGGTTGAGATACAACTATTGTGATTTGTACTGTTGTACATGTACATCAACATATATAATATCAATATCGTTTTACAACAACATTGAAGTTGGTGAGAAAAATGATATTACTAATAATTATTTTGTTGAAATTTGACATTTGTCGCATCTGTGTGGACGGAAAAAATTATTTTGTATATAAATTTTGACAGCAGTAGTCGTAGATACTATATATTGAAAATTAACGGTAAACGACACAATTAGAGGCAAACATATTGTTGCTAACGATGTTATTGGTTCTGTATAATTTACATTTGAATACAGAATTAAACTTAGATTCTGCTTCTGGTTTATTATGTACTTAAACCTCATTTTTATTCATATTTATTTTACTTTTATTGTGAATTTCTCACACCAAATTTTAAAATTTATTAACACAATGAAGATAAACTATAATATTTCTTTCCTGTATTTTTAATTAATTCACAATTTAAATTATATATATTTTCAAATATACATAAAAGATCTTTATGTATTAAGTGCACAAAACTGAATTAAAATCAACAAACTTATTTATTTGCAAGTACTAATAATGCATATCGAGAGCCTATATTCAAAACACTCTGTCTCGGTTTTATACTCTATAATAACCCTCATCTATGTTATAAACTTCAAATGAAATTTCCTGGTATTTCCAATCTTTTCAACGTTTCTATATTCTTCTATCTAACAAAATAAATACTTCACTGTTATTTTTGAGTGCAGAACCCTCCATCACTCTAAGTAACTATTTCATTTTTTGATAATATTAACATAACATACATATATCTTTTCTGACTAACTTATACATGCTGAAAATTAATATGGACAAATAACTTATATCGGTTGAATTGTTCTTTAAATATATTATGATGCTACTACCCTCCGTAAACTTACCTATCTAATTATTTTCATGTCCATAAAATTATTCCCACAAAATATCGAGACATTTATTGTAATGTTTCCTTAGATATGAAATAATAAATATTTACCTTGTGTCTGGCTAACACTTCCCCTAGGGCTGCCCGCCCTTTTTTCATCTCATTTATGATTTTTGATAAGGAAATTATTCCCACAAAAATTTTTAAACTTTATGCGATAAATAATTTTTATTCCAACAATAATTGTTATTTTGTTTATATGATCGCAGAATAAAGTAGCCGATTTAAATTATATTGTTTCTTTTACTTACTAGCTAATTTAAATAATTAAACATTAAGTGGTAATTAAATATATTTTTTACAATGTAAAACCCTCTATATTGTTATTTTATTTATACACATTGAATATTTTAAAAATTGCAAAATCCTCTATCTCTCTTTAAAATTGCTAATATTATAAAATTTTAGAAGCAAATTATATGTCAGATTTAGCCGTGATTTTAAATAAATAATATAAAAGAAACAATTACTTGAAAATAAGACAGATAAAACGATTTTTGCTCTTCTGAAAAGTTGTGTTTTCGAGAATATATCTTGAACATAGGCCCTCAATATTGTTTTCCAATATATATAAATATATTGTTATTAAATCAAAATAAATAAAATAATATTTTAGTATAATGAAAATTATTTTGTTGTAGATATAATTTTAGCAAACATAAACTCAAACATGTTGTTGCAACCAAATTGTTTTCAAAATAAAATATATTCAACAATAACGTTGTTTCCGATAACAATAAATTATTGCGAAGAAAATTAAACAAATTTTCACAAAAGCATAATTTTAGATAAATTTTTATAATTAAAATTAAATTAATAAATCCGATGTAAACCCAAATAACAGCTACAAAAAAAAATAAAGTTTTATATTCAATAAATATATTCTTAAACCCAATAATATTTTTAAATGAAAACGGATCCATCACAAAATTTGTAAATTCTAATACCCAAATTCATAAATATTTTATTAATTTTTTTGTATTAAAATATTATAATAACTATTAAAACAGAGAATTTAAATATTCTTACAAATTTTAATAATTATTTTAATGGAAGCTATAAGAAAATATTTGCTTTTCTTCAGGTATTTAGGAAATATTCTTTTTAAATCAGTAAAAATTATAAAAAAAATTTAAAATAAATAATACAAAATTGTTTTTTTATATATAGGAATGTTTTCTTATATGTTTTGTAGTGCATTTGTGGCGTGTAATGAAATATAAAGATTTAATTTCTAATGTTTTCTAAGATAATAAGTTAATGTAAATGAACTGTCAACGAAATGTAGAATTTATGAAAATAAAGTCAATGTATGATGTACATATGTAGTATGTATGATTTATACTATGTAATGTTATGTTTTACAATGTTTTGTTCAGGTAATGCACATATAGCTCATATAGCTATAATACCAAGGTTATGTAATTAGAATTATGACGTTGCTGCATTAAATGGGTGATATATACATGTCGCTTATTTACTTCAAGAACGTCATTACTAAAAAAAAAAACTGGTACAAAGTTTTAAAGGAACCACATTCAAAATTTTAATATGCCATTTGTCTTAAGAGAAAAACTAATGTCAAATTCTGTTCTCAAGCGGTAGTCATAAAATAACAAGATAAAGCTTGATATAGTGTTATTTCGATATCATTAACTCAAAAATCTCGTTATTGAGTTATGTCGGTCTTGAAGTAAATGAGCGATATGTACATAAAGTGTAGAACCGCTTTGTTTCCTCACATCATATCATATCTCTAATAAATTCGACCTAAAAGAACGAAACTCCATTATTCAAAATATAAGGAAAAAAATTGAATAAAACATACCTATGTATATATATATATATATATATATATATATATATATATGTATATATATATATATATATATATATATATATATATATGAATGTATATATATATATATATATATATATATATATATATATATATATATATATATATCAAAACGGCTGATATTATATACATGTATCACCATAGTTCCGAAAAGTCTACAGAATCTTTATTTAAAATAAAAGAAAGGAAAAAATATGATGAAAATTACAATTATGTAATTGTCAATACATATTGCTTGCTTTATGAAATATACTGACGGAATTTGGGAATTTTATGTCCTTTTCATCATTTCTTTTTTGCTTGTCTAGACGAGAAATAATAGCAAATAGGTTCGAAGCAACTAAGAAAATTATAATCATTTACCATATTATACCCTGCTCCATTGTACAGTAGGGTGCAGTTCCCTTTGTGGGAACTACACTCTATACTATATCTATAGATAATGAAACTTATATGATAATTTTTCACGTTTGTTGTTATTCATTATATGTTAATGGTCCTTAACAGAATAGTAGTTAATGTGATCCTTATATGGGACTTGTAATGAGATACGGGTCGATATTCCAGATATTAAACACAATAATTTATTATTACAAAATTAGCTACTCTTATATTTAATATATTTATGAGCGCTAAAGTACGTTTTTTGTGAAATTTGTAGTATGGAGGCTAGATGAAATGATAAATAGAACTATGATAATTATGACAATTCAATAATATTTCATATTTTAAATTGCAATAAATTATACATTTTTAAGATTGTGATATTTACTTCGTTTACAAAATAAGGATGGGCATACGCCAGACGGACGACTCAGATCGATTAGCATACTAAAAAGTACACTAAATATTCTCCCATTTATGGCGGTGTAAGTTACAACTGCAATAAATTAATTTTTCTTACCATTGGAAGTCATGAAGAGATACAGATTTTTATGGTCTTATTTTTTTATTTTGGAGAAATTTTAAAAATTTATATTTTATTTTTATTAATACAAAATTGTTTTTGTATCATAACCAGATTTTCAAATTATTTATATTCTATAAAATAAAATAATAAACTCAAATAATTTTTTTATTAAAATCGAAATTAAAACCAATCATTAATTTATTAAAAAAAAATTTAGTCATAATTTTTTCTGTGTAAAACTAAATATAAAATGCCGAGCATTTTCGATTCTATTTGGAATAGTTACTTGAGAGCATTTTCTTACCATTTAAAAGAAAAATTCTCAAAAATCCAGCATTATTTTTGGAACGTAATTAAGTAACGTAAGGGCCTATCACAAAAAATATAGAGCTTACACTTAAAACCTGTAGCTATTTTAATTTATTTATGGATATTTATATTGTGGAAATAAGATAGCGTTATTTAAATAAATAAATATAGTACGGTATTGGCCAATACATATGTATATACTGGGCGGATTTTTAAGCATTTATTTTTGGAAAAAATGCATTTAAAAATAAAAAATATGCCTTAAAATTTAAAAAATATGCACTTGTTTTTTATATTTATCAAATTATAATAAAACTTAGTCCATGATAAGCTTTTCAATATAATATATTTTGTATTTTTTAACTTCTTTTAAAGAGTAATGACAATATTTCTACTTCTTTTAAGTTTGCGCTATTTTTGGATTCATCAAGTATTTAAAAGTTATATTCATGACACTCAGTTTGACATAAACTTAGTAAGATAGGATTTTGTTTATTTAAACAAAAATATTTTTTACTAAGTTGTCAAATGTAAACGATTGAATATTTTTGCGTAAAACATTTAAATATATAAAATGACCATCCTACATCAAGAAATGTAATAGAAGCGTATTTCAATACTTGTAGATGTGAACACAAGATAAGATATCACCTGAATGTAGAATTATTGAGTTTGATATCTTTTAATTTTTCCAAATCATTATTATTATTATTATTATTATTATTATTATTATTATTATTAACCACAACTTGCAACTTTAATTTTATTTTTTAACAATAGGATCTTTTCTTCAATTCTCTTAATAGCATTATCAAAGAAACTTATTTGATTGCTCAAGGAATTTAGTGTTAGAATCAAGTCAAGATTTCCATCTTGTAAAAATTAGCTGAGGAGGAAGTGGCAAATTGGGATAATTTTTCTCTAATTTTGTTGTAGAGGTTTGCAAATAATTGTAAGTATCTGTATACCATATGAAATCAACGAATCGATGTGGTCGAAATTATTACGTACTTCTTAAGCTACTCGGTGTAAAAGTGAGCTAAAAATCGCTAAAAAAAACCCGCTGTACATCAACATGAAAAAATAAGATACAAATTTTTGTAAAAAATTTAAAAAAAAAATTATTTCAAAAAATATGTAAATTGTGTAATACGGATAGATAACTACATAAGGCAGTTTTTTAATATTATGGAAAAAAGTGCATTTACATGAAAATCCGCCCCTTAATCATAAGCATAGTTTAGAATTAATGATAACTTTACATTTTCGATGTCATAGCCACACTGCCTTTATCGCACAAATTAGCCTCCTTCTATACTAATTTGCTTACTCTATCAATACTTAAGCACAATAATAATACTTATGTACAACAAAAAAAATAAAAAAATTGAAATACGTTACAAAATATTCATATATAAATAAGTAAGAAAGATACAGTCGGTCAAACCCGACCACATGATACCCCACACCTTTGTGTATGTCCATCAAAATTCTTGGAGGGGTCTTATATTAGACATGTGGACAATTGTGGACCAATACTTTTACTAAGTGTAAAGTAAAATATACGAATACAGAATATTACGTTAATACTAACATTTATATGAATTTATGCACTTTAAGTTGATTCCTGAAAGTGGGCTTATATGGAAGCTATGGTAAATTATATTGCTATCCTCATAAAATTTGTCACCGTGATTTCCACTTATATAAAACTTATTTGTGTCGAATATAAACTTGCTACTAACATGTGTGTGGGATTTTTAGAAGACGGTTTTATATGGTCAATTATGAACCGATCTTCATGAAATTTGTCACAAAGATGGAAACTTATACAAAACTTCCTCACACGGAATTTCATTAAAATTTTGCTATATTTAAGGCATTTATGATCGTTAAACCCCTATTCCGTGAGGACATTTGTATGGGGGCTAGGTGAAATATTGGACCGATCATAACAAATTTTAATAGACTTCTTCCCTCTATCATGAAACTAATACGTGCCAAATTTCATTGAATTATCTTCAATATTGCGACCTGTACTTTGTGCACAAGGTTTACAAGGACAGCCAGCCAACTGTCCAGCCAGCCAGACGGACGGACACCGTTAGATCGACTCAAAAAATGATATTGAGTCGATTGGTATACTTTAAGGAAGTTGCTGGATGATTTTCTCTCTGCGTTACAAACATCAGCACAAACGCATCATATCCCAACCACCTATGGAGGTGTAGGGTATAAAAACAACAGACAGCTCTCGTATGCTTGATACATAATGCGTATAAAAAACAAATGTATTTAATTATTTAAATGTAAAAGCAATGTGAGTGTATAAAACGAATGTTAAATCTATTACAAAGTTCTTATGAGAATAGTATGCTTAAAAAAAATCAAAAATAAAGTTCTGTGTACAAAAACAATGCTGGGCTAAAATCTATGTGATCAAAGCCTATGTATAAAAAACAAGAATGGAATTTAAAAATCGTTGCACTACTGTAAGGAATTTCAAGTATGTATAAAAAATAAAAGAAACAAATTTAGCAGTTACACTATAGTTGGAAATTAATGACATAATATGTAATGATCATCAATAATATATACTGCTGCACTAGTTACGTTTATTTCTTTTCATTAAAAATTTAAAATTAGCAACAATGATTTAAACTGAAATAAAACCCAATAAACATTAATATATAAACTCTTTTCTTTCATGCAGAAATAAGTGATTTTATTGGGAGTGTATACACAGAAAAAAAATCACATATTTGATTTTTTTTTTTCATAAATATTATGAATCGAACATGACTTTTTTTCTCAAACTTTTGTCATAAAAAATAAAATTTTATTCACAGATATTATTAAATTGTATTTATTGAAAATATTACGAATTTTGCAAAAATTTTAATTTAGTTTTATTAGATTTGATTTAATAGCTAAATAAAAATAGTATTGCATGAATATATTAACAATAAATCCCCTTAATTATAATTTTCCAATAAAAAGTAATGTTTAGAAATTTTCATAAATTTGCTGTCATTCTATACATGCATCATTTTAATAAAAAAAAACGCTTCTGTTATGTTCTTCTGTTCCCAATATGTGGTTAAAAATCATTAAAAAAAACCAAAGAAAATTTCAAACATGCATTTACAAATTGAAAATATAAATGCAAATTTAAACAATTTATTTAAGCCTTCTTGACTTTCGATTCATTTAAAAAAATGTAAAAAAAGTATTAATGTAAAAATTAATGTAAAAAAGTATTAAATATTATGAACTAAAATCAATGAAAGTAGATTTATATATTTATTTTTTATGCTTGTTTTATTCAAAAATTAATTTAAAAAAATGAAATTTAAAATTTTTTAAATGAAAAAATAAATAATTAAACAAATAAATAAAAAATAAATAAAAAATTTTTTAAGTATATAGTGAAAAGATGAGTAGTGCATCTGTGTATTTATTATACATATACCTTTTCATGCATGCAAATATGTTTGTAATATTCAAAAAAAAAAAAAAAAAAAAAAAAAAAATGATCCAACTCACCGAACCTAAAGTCTACATTCGAGCACATGCTATTACAACAGCAACAGTCAATATGTTGTTTATTGCTATTGATGATAAGCACATAAAATTTTATGAACAAACAACGAAATCCGTAATAAATTTGTAATTTGTGCAACATAATATGCAAATTACTATGTTGTTGCTAAAAAAGGCTTATAAATAGTTTAGTTCATGTATTTTCCAACACTTATTTTCCTTCCTCTCTGTCTCATTTCCACTTCCTCACCAAAGCTGCCACCTTTTAAAGGCCATTTATGCAAATGCAAATACTTATTTGAGATTAAAACACCTGTACGTAGTACGTAAAATTATGGATGTATTATGTCAAACTGTGCATTGTTATTTTTGCTATTGTTGTTGCTTTTGTAGATTGTGTTTTGCTTGTTGCTCTCGTTAATACTTTTAATGGCTGGCAACATGTTTTGTGTTTTGGTTTTTGGTATTTTACTTTTAATATTTTAACTATTTTAGGTGTTGTTGAATATGAATAGATGATTTTTGTTATTTTAGATAAAATACTAAAAACTTATTGATTTTAAATATTTATTATTAAATATTATGTACTGAATAATTTACGTACTCTGGCTTCTACTGCCTCTGTATCAAAACAAGTTAAAGGGAAATATCTAACATATTTCTAATTTTATTTAACGTTTAAAGCAAACATTTTTAACTATGGTTTACTGTATAATTTTAAAAGGTACCTATATTTAGAAAAGATCTGCATTTCAAAAACGTAATACAAAGTATAATATGTTTTAATAAGGTGAATTAGTGTACCCTAAAAACTAGCTAGACAATGTAAGATTAAATTGCTAAACTTATAAGCCCTTAAAAGGTAACACTTAATTTCTATTTTATTATATGTTGCACCACAAAAGATTATATATAGCTTAATTTCTACAATATCTTGATTTGGAATACTTTCAAACTCAATTGTAACATACCTTTATCACAAAGGTGAAGAAAAAAGTTCCGACATAGTTTGTATTTTCAAAAAATAACAAAAACAGAAAAAAGTCACCAATCAATAAAAATAATTCATTCAATTAAATTTTTTTTTTTTTTAATTTTCACTTCTCACCAAAATTACTATATCTACTACTAATAACTGTAAAAGATGAAAAACATAAATATCTTACCTGAATTTTATATTTACTATGTATTTCTTTTATTTTATATTTGCTTGAATATATTAATTAAATTTTGATGTAAAATAAAACAACTGCATTAATTGAAAAATATAAGGTATTTTTTTTTTTGTTCAAAGTTTTGAATTATGCAATGAATACAGAGAAAAATAAATTTCATAAATGTATAACGTGCAAAATATTATCATCAACAATTATAATAAAAATTGTTTAAAATAAGTAACATCTCAAAATACCTTTAAATAAGAACACAAAAAACAAAAGTAAAGAACAAAAATAACCCTTTTGTTATGCGTTATATTTATGTATAATATAATATTATCATTTGAAAACCATAAAAGATCATTGTAATACTCCAGTCATAATGTGAATGAGCATACAAAACGCGTATATATAATTGTTTGAAAATGTTTATGCTCTACACTAGTATTGTATATTTCTTTTATGTAAATATTTATATATACATATATATATATATATATATATATATATATATATATATATATATATATATATATATAAATATATGCATATGTGTAGTGTAATGGCACCCATAACAACACCCTCTCACATAAAAAAAAGAAAAACACACACACAAGTGTGTTTTTATTTCTACTAGAGTCTTGAATACATATAAGTTATAAAAATATAAAGAATTATTATTGTTCCCGTATTTTCAGCTTTAACGGAAACGGAAATATGATGTAAAGTTCGTTTGCTTCTCCTCAACATTAACATTAATGGAGTAGCATAGAAGGTAAGGTATACAAAGGAATGCAAAAGTATACCGAAGCATTAGGTATGTAGTTTAAGGCCAGACCAAGTAGGGAATCTTGTTGATGATGACGATGATTTTAAAGTAGGACTATCTTTACATTCAAACTATATGCGGTGTTTAGTGTATGTTCAGCATATTGCATAATATCGTTCTTATATGTATGAAATGGTTAACGGAAAGAGAGTCTCTTGGTACTTATGTACTTGTGTGTAACACTTTGAAAGGAATTTGTATAAATATGAACATTGTGGAAATTCAAACTAGTAAGGGAGAGAAATGAAATAATATAATTTCACTAAAGTAAATAAAGTGCAAATTTTTGTTCTGTAGATGTATCTAAAGAGATACTAAAAGTAGTGGTTATACTTGTATACATGCCATTCATTTCTTCCTTTTGTTAGTACAAACATACAAAAAAATACGTATATGAATAAATATATGCATACATAAGTATATGAATGGATATTTTTTAGTTTATGCCAGTAATTGTGTTTATTTTTATGAAAACATTCATTCTTATTACCAACAATGCTCATTACATTTCCTCTTTTATTTTCATCATAATGTGTACGTATTAATGTAAGTAAGTGTGTGTTTCTGTTGAAGGGGTTGCTTTTTTTTATTCGATGTGTCTCAAGGCAATAAAAAATAATTACTTTATATAATTTCCTTGCATTTGAGGTGTATATTACCCTCCAGTCTATATTAACATTGTGTTTAAAAGTGGTTACTAATGCGTATACAAATTCTATGAAATTTTCTATACTTACGCAATAACTAGTTCAACAATGTATATATAAGCCTAAGTTCTTTCGTCAAAAAAATCGAGCAAGACATAGAAATAGGTAAATGTTGGCATAATTCAATTTAATTTTTTTTCTTTATTCCTTGAGAAGTCTTGGCAAGTTTGAATATAGAAAATACTCAAATAAGAATAGATCTATTACATAAAAATTTAAATATTTCCATAACTAACTTCACCGTGTTGGTAGATAGACTTAGACCATTTTGAAAATAATCAGATGTATTAGCATGACATAGAGTCATAGAATATAGAATTTATTTGCGATATTGTCTGCATGATGTTATTGCACAAAAGAAAAAAAAAATATATATATATATATATATATATATATATATATATATATATATATATATTGTAAGGGATTTGAAATGGTTATTTTGTTGTCTTCAACCAAAAATAAATCAAATATTTAAATTTGAGAATTGCTTTATTAAATTCTATAAATCTCAAATGTATTTGCTTTTTTTAATACAAATTGTTTCTTTTTCTTCAAAAATTCATTTATGGATAATATATTGATTATCATAATAAATGATGCTAAAAAAGCAATGGCCTTGTTTATTTATTTATCTACTTAAAATGTTGTAATATTGAATTATAAAATTTTTAATATAAATTAAATAAATAATAACACTTCCTTTGGTACTCAAATTAATAATAAAAGAAAGAAAATTATATAATAAATTAACTAATATGGTAACACTTGTACTAAAACAAAAATAATAAAAACAAATTACTAATAAATATTAAACTGCTTATTTTAATAATTATGTTAAGATCATTAAATATTGATAATTTAATTATATACACCTAGTAAGAGAGTATAAAATATGTATAATTTTAATTATTTCATAAATGATGTTACATTTATGCTGGTCGCATTAGCAGATAACTAGTGTCAAGTTATGTCTAACTAAACCCGAGTTATGGACTTTAAGCTTATCTCCCATTCTGTCTTTTTTACTAAAATTCAGAAAGCACAAAGTTAACTGTAGCGAATTAATTAGGAAACAATAAATGCGTATTGCATATAATATTATATAATTTGTTTAATTACAATCGATTAAAATATATAGATTATTTAAATAATTTTTAATTTTTCTACAATTAAGCCCAATTTATATTGGTAAGTTTCGCCTTATTTCTGGAAATAATTTTTCATTAATACGATAATTAATCCGTAGGGTTTCAGTGTATGAATTAGGGATTTATCAAATGCGTAAAAACTGCATAGTTTTAATATAAATTGTGGCAAATAATAATGTAATCAATAATGATTTGAAAATGCAATAATTTATCATATCAATGAAGTAATTACTTGAAGTAATTTACAACTAATTATCTTTTACTTTAATTTGCTAAATTGTTGTTCACTACTGTATCCATTTAAATGAAACAAATCATCATCAAAGCGAAAGAAGTAATTTTGTTTATAAGAAGAACAACAGTAATACGTGAATTCACCAATTGATAAGCATAGATCAGCCAAAGAAAAGAAAAAAGAGTAAAATGTAAGGAATGTACGAATGTAGATATATATGTAAGTTACATTATAACATCTTTAATTATTGTAACGAGCTTCACGTTCTCTTAACTATTTTATTTTAACCTTAAAATTGTAAATATTAATGCTTTTACAATTATAAAGAACACAGTCCAATACAAACATTTTACATTATTGATTACCTATAAATTTAATTACTTAACAGATCAAACAAAATAATGTTAAATGTATGAATTGATCATTATTCTTATAATACTAGCTCTAAAATAATAACTATATTTTTAATTTCTAAATCAATTTATAAGTTACAGAATGTTAGAGGAATAAATGTGTATTATATCTAAATATTATTTTTACATTTTTTACTCATAAAAATCTATCTGAATTACAGCTCCATGGATGATTTGAGCTCAAACCACCATTTTCTGTGAAATATACCAAGAAAGAGTGCAAAAGGAGCGTAAACTTAATAAACTTAACTTTATGCAACATCAAGATAGATATCTAACATGCATTCATTTAATGCAAATATCTAAATATATATAAATATATATATATATACATATATATATAAATATATATATATATATATATATATATATATATATATATATATATATATATATATATATATATATATATATATAGATATATACATATAACTAAATTAATGCTTAATAAGTTATGATAGAAGAAATCCTTTATAAGATCTTTTGCTAATGTTCTCCTAACTTATTGATATGATTTTGTGCTTTCAAATATTTTAATTCAGATCTAATTGAAAAATAATGCTGTCCATTTATCTTCTAATCATATGTTAAAAAAGAAATCAGTTTAAATCGTTAACGAAATCTGTAAAACATTTATACGCCTATATAGGAACATAACAAATAAATGTAGAAAAAACAACCACAATAAATTACTTTGATTAAGTGTCGAACATTTAATCAATGTATATAACGTATCTACTACAACGACTGCTACTGCTATGTGAAGACTTATTCATACACATACTATTAAGTAAATAAGTATATGTATGAGGAAAAAGCACACATGATTCTGTAATAATAATGACTCTTAGCTGCCTTTTGTCTAAATCTATATAAATTTGTATGTTTTAAATACTTTAACTAGTAATATGAATTTTATTAGGGTTTGGAAATTCCCGGACTTTTCAGCTTCCGGGAAACGGGAATGAAATAATTCACAGTTTTCAGTTTTGTTTGAATGAATTACTTAATATAAATCAGCTGAAATAAAAACAAATAAATATATTCATAAATAAATATCGTTAGTGTGATGATAAAAAGCCCAAAATTGTAGTTTTTTCAAAATTCTTCAGAAGGGCAAAAACATGTTATTTTTTAATGAAAGCTTTATCAAATTTTCTATGAATACTTAGGAATAACACAGATATTTAAAAATAGATTTATAAATCAATGGACGAACAAAAAATAAGTCAAATTTTCCAAAAAAAGTTTAAAATTAAATACATGTAAGATTTCTCGTCAGTGCTGTAACGATATGTTGTGAATTATTTGCTTAAAAATTGGCTTTTGGAATCATTTTGCTATTATTAGAAAATTATAGCGAATACCATAAAAATAATTATTTTAATAATTTTCAAAATATTTTTGATATACATTTGAACTTTTTCGATTTATAAAAAATAAATAAATATTTATTTCATTTTGAAAAGTATCTAATTTATGTTCCAAACTACTCTTAGAGAGATTCGATAACATCATTTACTAATAAGTTTAATTCCCAGAATAACTATTAGAACGGAGCCTCTTTTTAAATATTTTTACCATTTTTAGCATGAATAGATGAAATATGAATGAATAGAATCAATCATAATTATTAAAAAAATATTTACTATTTTATTATTAAAAAGTTTTCAATTGAATATTAATTCCATCGAATGGTGTTATATTTTACCAAAATTTTAATTATAATCGGATTTAGAAAAATTATATTCATTTTATTTAAATATTTTTTGTTATATAAAAATTAGGCTTTATTAGCATTTTAGAGAAACTATTGGTTTATTAATTACAAATAATATAATTCTATTTTCGCGGGAATATTAGTAATTTTTTCCCGGAAATGCCAGTTGATTATCTCCCGGGTGTTCCTGAGCGGGAAACCCTAATTTTTATATGCAGAGTCTGCATGTGAGTTTAATATATCTACGTATGTATTTCTTGTATACATAGTTAAATAATTTGTTTATTTTATTTATTTATTTTTTATTTTTTTTTTTTTTTTTTTTTTTTTGTAAGAAAATATTTTGCCATAATAGTATATTTAGAATTTTTATGCAGAATGATATCTCGTTTTGTTACTCTCTATGTTGTAAAATCCTTTCTGTTTTTAAATTTTCCTACTTTCCTATAATAAGAAGTATAAAACATATAATGGCAACAGCAACAAAAAACGTAATATTTTGTAATTAATTCAAGGATTAATTTTACCTAAGGGATTAATTCGCCAACAGCATTGAAAAATTAAAAAACGGTATTTGTTTGTAAGTAAAAATATCCATACATATATAAAAGTTTACATGCACGTATTTGAGTATAACAGTTTTGCTGTTAATACGCAAAATGGCTAAAGGGAGTTCCATTGTAGCTAATTCTGAAATATTTAGCATTTTAGATTTACCCTTACGTTGTTCTTTGTTACTAATTTCAGTATTTGATTGGTAATAGTTTGTATGATTATGAAACTGCCCTACTATGAAGAGAAGAAGAGAACCATAAGGAATACAAGCAAATAACATGATGATAAAGTGCCAAAGTTTATTGTGATGGTGATGAAGGATGGTTTGTTGGTATATATGGGTATTATGTAGAAGGGTCGAGATTAAGCATTTGAAAACACATTTAATTTGATTTGTGTTATATAAAGATTTTTTCTTATAAAATTTATTTTCCGGAGACCACGCACAATCTTTAGGATTATTGTTATATCAAACGCACAAAAATAAATTAAACATATTTTGAGTATTTAGAAAAGGATTAAGAAAAAAGTCACAACATCAAAGCCATATATTTGAAACATTACAAGTTATCTTTAAACTAAGTACAACTTACGAATATTTTTATATCCCACACCACCATAGGTGGTTGGGGTAATATGCGTTTGTGCTGGTGTTTGTAACGCACAGAAAAAATCATACAACACCCACATTAAAGTATACCAATAAACTCAGAATCACTTTTTGAGTCGATCTAACGGTGTCTGTCCATAAGTCTGGCTGGCTGGACGTCTAGCTGGCGGTCCATAATTGAACATAGCTCACTTTATAAAACCCTCTTTTGAAAACCACTTTAACGTGCATAAATCACATATACATGTTAGTATCAGGATTATAGTCGACACAAATAAGTTTTATATAAATAGAAATCATGGTTAAAAATGTTATTAGGTTTGCTCCATAATTTATTATAACTTCCATATAAGCCCACTTTCGGGAATCATAAAAATGTTAGAATAAATTCATGAAAATGTTAGTATTAACGTAATTTTCTGTATTCGTATATTTTATTTTACATTTAGTAAAAGTATTGGTCCACAATTGTCCACATGTCTAATATAAGGCCCATCCGTGACTTTTGATGGACATGCACAATGGTGTGGGGTATCACATAGGGCTTGATCGACTATATCCTTTTACCTTTTATAGTAAATTTTTAACTACCAAAGGGAACCCCAATATGTTAGCATAATGAAGTTTTATGTTTAATTATAAATGCTTTTATTTTGTGACCATTTAAAATATTTTAATTAACTAAAATAATAATTCAATTGATAAGTGCTTAACAATTAAAAAATCGTTGCTTAGGTTTCAACGAAACCTAGATGGATAGGAAACCACCTAATTATAGTACGCAAACTCAGCTTTTGTACCTTAAAACAGGGACAAGAAGGCAATTTACGATTGCAAATCTGTTTATGGTCCTTCGATCCGTATGTCACCTTACGATGCTACTGTAACCATATCTATAACATTTTTTATGGTACTAAGTTCAATCTCACTTTTACTTGCCCCAAACGCCTGGTGCTGCTAACGAAGTCCTTCAAAAATGCATCCAGTGCAAAGTGGATGCCATGTTCAGATTTCAAAGAAACAGTCATGGATAAGACGCTCTGCTGGTATCTAATTTTAATCCACAAACTCAGCTTTATTATCACCAAACAGAGACAATAAAGCAATTTGTGATTGTAAAATAGTTTAAGTGCCTCAAACTATCATCAATCGTAAAAATCTATATTTGTTGATTTTGTGTGATGAACCAAAAAAATATTTCTATATGTTTATAGGGCCTCGATCTTTGATTTTTCTTCCTCTCCTTCTCTCACTGATTTTTTGCAGATCATTCATGATTCAAACCAAAAAAATTCAGTATTTTATTTTAATTCTACAATATTCAGTTGAAAATTTCTTCATTTAAGTATAATTATCATGTAAGACAGCTTATGGAGAAAATTACAAAATAAATTATTTATTTACTAATTGGTTAAACCCATAAAATTTGTAAATTATTTTCTAATTCAACATCAATTAATCAGGCTATAACATGACATAACTCACCACAAATGCTTACGTAAATATGTGTTCATATAAAAGTCCAGTAAATAGTTATTAAATCGTACATACTTGTCTAATAAAAATCAAACAAACTTGTATACTCCTGCCAATTTAGTACACATATCAATTTACACACTTACACAAATAAAAATATATCCATATCTATGTGTGTATTTATTCGGCAGGATTATTTATCTTTTGTTTTAATTGATTTGCGACAATTAATTATATTTATCCAGATTGATTGGTACTATGTTGATGTTCTTGTGTTACACTATATTTTAGCTAGTAAAAGAGATAATGTACAACAATATTTGTCATAGCCTTGATTACATACTATTCATTTTAAATGTGTATATGTATAATAATGTTTGTAGCTATTTATGTATATATTTATTACTTTATTTGTTTGTATGTATGTCGCAAATGTATAAAACTGACAATATATTTTCCTACTTTTGATATTATAACAATTTCAGCGAAAAAGTGTTAACAACATGTCAACACTCTTACATTTTATTGTTGTTGTTATTATTTGTAGTTGTTATTATTATTTAAATGCCACTACTTTTCACCACTCGAACCAATAATTTAATAAACTACTCGTATTAAGAGAAATATAAAAACAAAATCGAGAAAAATTTAAATAGAAATATAATGAAGAAGACGAAATAAATGTACACAGATACAAGTAAATACAAATACTATATTGAGTGAATTGAACTTACACATCAACATGTATGGATGACTTTATTTGCTAACATGATGATATTGTTGTTATTGCTGTAAATTTCTGTAGCTGCTGGTGATGACGATGATAGTTATGTGGTAGTTAAAGGTCCTATAAATTGAAATTGATTGACATTTTTGTTGCAATTGCTATGGTTGTTGTAATATTTTTATATATTCCTCTACTATGTTCCAATGTTCTTTATGCTTTTTGTTGCATATTTATATTGGTTTAAATTGTTGTTGTATGTGTTATATGTAAATATTTTAATTGATTTTACTTCCTTTTGTATGCATTTTAACTTGCAATGTTGGGTGTAGTTATAAATTCTTTAATACTAAAACAACAACAATGTAAGTTATCTAAGTTTTATACTATCCTAGTTGCTCCCCATCAGAAGTAAGGAAAAGTCTTTATATATATATATATATATATATATATATATATATATATATATATATATATATATATATATATATATATATGTATTTAAGTTGCTATTTTTCTTTCTCTACAAAATGTAGTTAGTTTTTCTGAAATTCAACTTTTTCAAAAATAAACACCTTAAAATATAAACACATTAATACAATGAAAATTTGTTTCCTCATATTTATTTGCATATAATTATGATTCTTTAGAAAACCAAAACTCTGAAGACAAACTTAAAGAACAAAACTTTCAACTTTTGAACTAAGAAATTATAAAATCTGATCATAGCTCTTTAACATTAGTTGAGTGATGTTTTATTAGAAGAATAATAGAAGCATGTAAAGTAACGGTAATGGTTAAAAAATTTGTGTATTTGGCTTGACCTTTTGATATTTTATTGCCAAAGAATCTGTTATGAACACAACAAGTTAAAAAAAATCGTACATCAGAAGATAAAGAAAAATAGTATGGTAAAAGAATTTATTGATAATATAATTTATATTAATAAGTTTTAAACAATTCTCTCATTTATTTTGCAGATTAAAATGTGTAGGTATTTCTTGTAGGGGACATTCTTTTCTAATTTAATTTTTTTGATCAGCCGCAGGTTTTTCTTAAAAAAATTCTATTGGCAACACTATTCCCTCTTGATTGCAGTTGTGTTATTTTTTACGATCATTTACCTATAATAGAAATTGCATATATTACACAAATAATTTTTCATTGCCCCAATATTTTTTGAAATAGTCACATCCCTTTATATAAGCAAAAGATAAAATAAATATATTAAAACTCATAGTGAGTTTTATTGTGTCACATTGATTGAAAATAACTTTGGGGGTCTGGGTGGCTGGTTTGGGCATGAATAAAAGTTTATACAAAATTTGGAAATAAATGTTTTATTAAATGGAATTATTTGTTTTCAATTGTATTTTGCTTTTGGCTGTTGTTACGTTTTGTATATTTGTATTCATTCATCAACCGTCAACCACCATTAAAATGCAAACAAGTACCGTATGAAAGTTTTAATATGTTATAATGTAAAAGTCTTAACTTCACTTTTCTAAATTGGTACGAGTAAATAATACCCTATAATGTTTTACATACTTGTTTTGTTGAACAAAATATAATGTTACATAAAGTTCGTGTTTCCAAATGATAAATTTGTATTTCAGGGAAAAATATTTACTAAAAAAGTAACTGAAATCCTCCATAACTTAACTGATGAAGATTTTCGATTAAAACCTTTTTATTTCTTCTATATTTTGTTTTTATATTAATATACGATTTTATTCTTTCAAGAAAATTGATTGAAACTTTGAAAGCCCTATGGGTTGTATGAGTAATGTACATAATAATATTGCTAATACCATAGATTAACAAATACTACGTTTACACCAGCGTTGACATAACGACATTTAAAGTGCAATTCTAGCACTTATTTTTCGGCTGTTGCACTTTTTTGCGAAAAAGAAAAATAAAGTTAAATGCTTTTTAGCATTTTTCTTTTCTTGTACATTTTTGTAAATTGAATGGTTTTTTGTCTTTAAAAGTGCAATTTTAGCATTATTCATTTCTTTCATTTTTTTTTTAATTTATCGAGGAGGCAATAGTAAAAAATATACAAGCTGACCTTATTATGTCTAAATGCCAATTGCGACACTAGTAACCTTTCCAAATATGAAACGATTTTAAATATTTTCTGAGTTTTACCAAGTAAGACCAAAAAGCTCTCACTGTACCACATTACCTTGTTTGTTTAAAAGGTATTTGTTTTCAAAAATTGAGTGGATAATATATGGCCTTAACTTCTTTTCGTTTTTAATAAATAAACGCATGATGTTCTGTTTTGAATTAACTCAATCAGTTAAATCGAAAAAAAAATATTTCATTTTTAATTGGGTCTCAAAATTGCAATTTTTGTAGTTTATAAAAACTTTGTTAGAAACATTTATTTTTTATCTTTTTAAAAAATACTAGACTTTAAAAATGGCTGTAAGTACAATTTTATTAAATTTTATATATGACATCACATTAAGCAATGATCGAAATTAATAAAATTTTGAACAAAAGTTTAACTTTTAACTATTATTTTGGAACTTTTCCCAATAAGCAGGTAAATTTCAAAAAGTCATGCTTTAAAAAATGTAAACATATTATAAATATAAAATATGATAGAAAAAATTAAAAATATCCAATCAAAATAAATCTGACTTAAATTTAAATTTCCTTTTTACTGGAGAACACTACTAAATTAAAATTTAGAACAAGTTTAACTCAGTGCTTGGCACTGGATTCAAGGCTTGAAATACATTTGGTTTAAATTTTAATTCCAGAAATAAGCTCATTGGGTTTTAACTATTTTTTTGCAAATTTATGGACAAATTAAATTTTATTATATGGAGTTGCTTAAACTTTGCGTTTCTGAATGCTCAATTAAGCACTTAAAAAGGTATGAAAAAATTATTGCGATGTATTTGAAAGTATAAAATATATTCCTGAAATTTTTTTATAAAAAATTTAATAAAATACATTTTTGCTCTAATAGTATAATTTTAAATTGAACATTTTTTTTTTTGAGAATTACAATATTTTAACTGCATGTTTTTATAACACAAGCGCAAAAACGACTCGTTCAACAAAACAAACAAATTTTGAAATTTTGTTTTTGTTTTAAATGTAAGTTAGACGAGCCGATTTTGCGCTCGTGTTATAAAAACCATCAGTAAAAGTAATTTAGCATTTTTTTCTGAGAAAGTTCTGGAAACACTGATTTTTATATACGTTTTAGGTAGGTAAGTAGGTAGAGAAGGGTTGCACAGTGCTCGGAAAAGTTCCTGTGCATCCACCTAGACCTAGACCTAGAGGTCCATTGTGAGTCCCTTCGTAAAATTTATAGAAAAAGTAGTAAAACTAGAAAAAGTGGTAGTAGTGTTAGAGTAATTTAAGAAGGAAAAAGATGAGAAAGCTGAGACCCTCTTAGCCAGCCTATTCCCATTACGAATCCTATCAAGCTAGCCAGATCGATCCATAATATGCTATCCAATTCGTCAACGAATCGACTGCCTAGCCATTTCTAACTACTTAGTTGTATACATGGACAGTGGCATATAATATGCTCCACCGTCTCTATCTTCGCACATCCTGCAAAGACCGGAAGAACCTATCTCCCAATTCACTTTCATTCCCCCTAGGGGACAATGATCTATTGGAATACCTATCACAGTTTTCAGTTTTGCCCTTTTCATGCCTAATAGTAGATTTGTATCTGCTTTTAGGCCATACGACCCTTGATAATCTACAGTACGTTCTACGATTCCATGCATGATTGGTTATATCACGAATCCACGCTCTAGTCAACCTGTAGCAAAAGCTTAGAGGTAGTCTCTCACCACTTTCACTTACAGCACTATCCAAAGCTGAGCCGTTCCTAGCTAATTCATCAGCTACCTGCCAGTTATCTCGCAATGACCCGGTACCCAGCAGAGTCTAATATGATAATTGCTCATCAATTTTCTCAGATCCTTCTTACTGAATACTGAATAGTTTCTCCTTACCTGACCATTGGTTATCCCATTGGGATAATCAGTGTAGGATTTTCCCCGAAATCAAACTCCGTGCACATGTAATCTGTGGACCCAGAGGGAGCCAGGGCATGTTCACCGAGGTTGATTCCGTTTAAAAATTTGGAATGTCCTATCCTGATTGATCCTATAAGTCCTAGTTCACAATCACGAACTCCTCAATGGGTAGGAGATTCAGAATGACGACAAGTACCGCCTGAGGTGTGCTTCTTATGGCACTTGTGATGTCAACCGAAGCACATTTCTGGGCTTTAGACAAAAGATTCCTACGACTTCCTATTCTCATTGCCTCCCACCAGACTAGACATCCATATGCCAGGATTGGTCTCACTACCAATGTGTAAATCCAATTTACTACCATCGGCTGGAGGCCCCAATTTTTACCTATGGAGTTCCTGCATGTGTGGTAGGTGTTTATACCTCTATTAGGCCTTTCCTGTGTATTCCTCTTCCAAGATAGTTTACTATCAAGAAACACTGCAAGATATTTTGCTTCGTTTGCCAGTTTAACTTCAATTGCCTAGTACCGGTAGCCTAAACTGTTCAATCTTGTACCTGGTGAATAGAACTAGCTCCGTTTTCTTCGAGTTAACCCTTAAACCCTTACTAGTAGCCCATGAGAACAGTACGTTAAGTTCAGACTGCATGACGCCGCTGATCGTAGAAAGAAACTTCCCTGTGGTCAGTATAACAACGTCATCAGCATAAGCAACGATTTTTCGACCTCCTGCGTCAAATTGTCTTAGAAGCGAGAGAACTCCTCCTTGCGGAGTCTCTCTAGTCACTAGCTTCTAGTGATTCTCTAATAGCCTCAATCTTAACATTATATCAAGGAACGCTGCCAAGGTATACTCCCTATACTGTAGGCCACGTTCAATGTGACTCACCATATCATGCGCACTCTCAACGTATTTACCCTTTAGATAAGCATGCTGAGCTCCACTGATGATATGGTAGTCAATTATCATCCTCAGATAAAGATCGATTAATCTCTCTCTAATGTCTTCAATAGAAAAGACCATAGGCTGATCGGTATTAAATCTTTATATACCTCTTACTTGCTATTGGAGTAATTGCAAAATGAAAAGTTTGCAACATAAACGGTGAATTAATATTTTATTTATAAGAAAGTAATGCGTACTGTGTTGCCACTTATTTTTACATTCATAGAATTTTCAATGATAATAGTTGTATTTTTTTTTTGTTTTTTTTTTTTAATGTACCACGATAAATAAATTTATGAAATAAGTTGATTAACTGTATTTAAAAAACCCGGAGTATCAACTTCAAAAAACTAAGACTATGAGTATATTAATAACAAACTTCATTGAACACAAAATCAACTGTAATATGTGTCCTTATTTTCAAGCATATTTGTATTAATTTTCACATCAAAGTTAATCTATGGCTCATATTATTCAATTTTCATAACTTACTTTTGAAATATGAAATATGTGTATGAATTTTCCTGAATTTTTTTAGTCTATGTTTAAAAACGAACTATACTAAAAAATCGAGTTTAAGACCTTTTAGCTTCAACTGGTTCAAATATAGTTTTATGAATGTAAATAGGATAAATGATATGTCCCATCTTGCCTCTATCATTGTCATATATATATATATATATATATATATATATATATAGCTTTTATGGAAATGTATTTATTTTTGTTGGTTTCATTGCTCCGGGTTAAGGGTTTTGTATTGCAGCTTTAAGCATATTTTAAGAGAAATATTAATTGATGTTTATTTATAAGATTTTTTGCAATAAAAAAGAACTATATATATACATATGTAGAAACATTTAATGCTGTATTACAAACATGTAGCTTTTAGGTATTGATAATGATATATATATATGTAATATATATATAATATATATATGTAATATATCATTCTTTCCCGGAAAATCTGGTAACTTAATGTCAAATCTTATATTCCCGTTTGAGTATATATATATTTATATATATGCATAAAATGATTTTTCATTTTTTTAAAACAGTTAATTTTAGTAACAAGTATTTGCAAAATTAACAGAAGAAAAATTCATTTGAATCTCTTTTTAATAACATTTTTTGATTGCTGTTTACGTACACTTATTAATATTTTGAAACTAATGAAGAAGTACTTCAAAAAAAAAAAAAAAAAAAACAATTTAGTTTTGCTTGGATATAAAAGACATTTTATAAAAAGATGTAGTTGACATAAATTCATCTTCAAAACTTAAAATGTTCTAAATTTATAACTCCAGACACAAATTATTATTCGAAAATGGACAATTTTAAATTATTCGAACAATTAATTAAAAATAGTCGGATAACCGAATGACAGTAGTTAGAACATTACATTAATGTTTATAAGTACACATAGCCCTAATAAGCAAAACGTGTCAGCTGATTCGTTACATTTATATTTACGTTAAAACCTTAAATATGTACTTATGTATATATATTGACAAAAATATCAAACTCTGGTATGTATTTTTTTTTTTTTTTTTCTTTCTTATATAGTTCATATGTTTTTTTTTACAATGAAAAGTATTACATATAGTTTTGTGTATAAAAATTATAATAAATATTTTTTGTTATAAAACTTAACTTTTTGCTTAAAAAACTCGTTGAATACTCTAAATATTAGACAAATTCGTCTTTATATTACCAAATGATTTACCAAATGTTTTTCGATTAAAGACGAAAAAAATACATAAAAATTCCAAGTAAAAGCTAATCATTGAATAATACCAAAAAAAAAAAAAGATTAAACTGACTGCAGAATTCTCATTTCTTCTATTTTTTCAATTTTCAACAATAAGTGACAATGAATGTGTAAGTTTCTGCACTTTGATAGTTGTCACTAAATGTCAAAGAAAAAATAGCATACTAAGAAAGACAGATATTGAAGACAAATAATAAATTGTGTGCTGTTTTTGTTGTCCTTTTCCGAAAACACTCAGAGAAAATAGTTCTTTGTAAGATATAACAAAATGTGACTGTCATGTAATACTACTAAAATGCTTAAAATATTATTATATTACTCTTATATATTGTAAAATATTTTTATATATATGACTTAAGTACTTAAAACAATACATATCCTTTAAGTTATAGAAAATTTAAAACTTTAAACTAAAAGAAGTAACAATATGGAAAATAGTATTGAGAGCATAAATTATGAAAAATTAAATTTATGAAAAGAGAGAGTGAGTTACAATGATATTATTGCAACTTACCACATTTATTTTGTTCTTTCTTCAAAAGCAATAACAAAAAATCAAAATCTTTAAGAAAATTCAATTTAAACACACATTTATACTGAAAAATTTTCTTGGTGTATGATTTGCTATATATGTATACTGAGCACTTTTGCAACAATGAAAAATAATAATAGTAGAAGATTTTTACAATTCGTTTTTTATGCGTTTGTGTATGTATATGAATATGGAAAAGTTCGTATTATAATCAATATTAAAAAAGAGACTTTAATTGCGCACAAAATTCCATAACGCCAAAAAGTGTTGCTAATATTGGTTGGATTGTGTTCGTATTATTTTCATACGTACAGACATACAAATATAAAAATCGTCCGAATGGAATTGTAACTTACAATTCAGTACTACATAGCAGTTGGAATTACAGGGTACTAGTGACAACAGTAGCAATGATAATAGCAGTTAAATATAAGTGGGTATATCAATGATTACAATGATTGCTAAATAAAAGAGGAAGAGATAAAATTCTCTACATCTGCTCTGATGACAAGGATAAAAATAAAAATTTTATAGTTTCATTTCTTCACATTTCTTTTCTTTTTCCTTCCTTTTATCATATATTTTGCTAAAGCTTCAATTTCAATAACAAAAAAAATTTTTAATTGATGTCATGTTGAATTCATTTTAACATATATATTTTTTTTATTTTACTTATGTATTCTATAGGTTCTCCATTATATTTTTTTGTTTCTGGAAGAATTTTGATTTGAAAATAATATGCCATTTCATTATTGTTTTCGTTATTTTTTATTTTTTAATTTTTTTGTAATTTGTCTGAATATTATTGACATACATTTTTAATTATTTAAGTTAAATATATTCAATGTTTGTCAATTTAAACAAACAGATTGTAATTAAAACTGTTAAAATTTTAATCAAAATAAATTCGGGTAAACATCATGTCTATTTCAAATTAACAATTAAGTTTTCTTAAAGTTAATTTACAAGATCTATTTTTTTGTAATATTGAAGGTTTTTTTCTGTAGGCAGTTGGTTCAAAAAAAGTGATATAGAGAAGAAATTAAGGCTCCTTTTTTATATTTTTTATCTGTATATTTGACTTAATTAAGTTTAAAAAACAAGCAATGTATAAAAATTGTATAATACACATACATAGTCTAACAAAACACTGTATTTTATAGAGCCACAATAATATAACCGTAGCTTAAAATGAAGACAACATGAAAGTTTTATACTTCCTGTATTAAAATTTTATCAATTTTTCTTGTACATTTTAAAAACTTCAACTTAAAGAGGTGGTATATAAAGATTATACAAGTTAGCAAATCCAAGAAAAAACTAAGTATCTTAACAATGGAAACATATATATCAATCAAGAGAACTGCACTGCTAAATGCATAAAAACAGAAAAAGACGGAAACATAGAAGAGGATATGCAAGTCAGGTAAAGTAAAGTAAAACTGAATAATATGCGAACTTTGCACAATTATTTTCTTTGTAAAAATTTAATGCATACATTTATGCTCACAACTTACAACACAAACACAGATACGTACATATACTTACTCAAGCTCAAATTTTTAAGTTGTAGCTTTAAATATGTAATAAATTTTTACATATAAATTTTTATATTGCAGTGTATACTTTTTATTGTTACTATTGTTGTTAGTATACACGTACCTACAAGTCAAACGGAAACGGAAACAGCCGTTATAAAATGTAATACCAGCATGGCAGCAAGTTTCCTGCTTGTTGCACATGATATAAAGCTACTCAAATAACAAAAAATAAGAGGACAATTTTATAAGTACATACATATATACACACATACAAAATCTTTTACATCTTTTTTTTTTTCATACACACATAAGGATTTAAAAAAACGAGAGAATGACATTGTAATTTTGTTAAATCGTTTCCCTTGGAATCTTGGAATTTTTATGTGTGGTATTATAATATTTTCCTCCACCTCTTCCATGATTAACGCAACAAAGTTGGCTTTTGCCAACAACATTTTTTTTTGGTCTACAAAACTGGGCGTTTCTCTGTGAATGTGCATTTTTCTGTTGAGGTTTATCATTTTGACATCATTTTGTTGAAATTATATTTTGTCTTCTCTTGGGAACATTTTGTTACCCTGTCGTCAACCTTCTTAACTGATGCTACTAAATTAGTTCTCTTTCTTTCAACGCAATGTGTAGTTTCATTTTCTTACGTCTACTTTGTTAGTTTCCATACTGTGATTTTATGAGTTTGTATAGTTGTTATTAATTTTAATACACAAATTTAATGGAAAAACAATTATTGTTGGTTCACGTTCCAATTTCCAATATATATATTGAATTAATTCAATCTTTGTCGATAATTTTTTTTTTTTAGAAAATATTAACCCATTTCTTAGCTGTGCAACATGTTATAAGTGTTTTGTTATTGTTCAGTAAAATTTTGAAATTTACTGTAAAGTTTTAAAAAGTTGTAGATGAAACCCAGCAAAAACTTTTTGTTTTTCGGTAATGGCAACTACTTATTAAAGCAGTTTCCCGGTAATGAGGCGTCATTATTATTTGCCTACTCGGTATTACATTAATAACTACTCAATAGTATAATAGCACAGTAATATTGCAATCACTTTATACTAAAAATAGTTTTTGCTACTTAGAAAAAGATGTTAGTCATTAGAAATGAATAGTTAATTTGTGTCCGAGTTCAAACTCATTGCCGGCAAAATTTTTTATTTTTTGTTTAATTTTTGTTTTCGTTTAGGTACATATTTTTGAGCACCCCCAGAGTCAAAAAATAACTACATGAATTTGTGGACAACTCGAACAAAAATAACTTTATTCAGGCAAAAAATAAGTAGTTTATTTTTGTTTCCAATTATACCTGCTAGATTACCAGGAAAGCAATGTTTTTGCTGGGAAACAATGAGAAACCTTTTATTTTATGAAAACTTTATATTCATACATTTAAATCTCCAATATTCTTATAGAAACTAGCGGTGAATTTTGTTAGCTAATTTGCTCTTCACTTATTTGCTGTTATCACCTAAAAGATTAGACAAATATATATATATATATATATATATATATATATATATATATATATGTATTTCTCTTATACAAATTGCAGCAGTTGAAGCACAAGATTAGCACATAAAAGTATACAATTGTTGTGGTACAATATTTTTAACATTATCTTGGCATCATTATTTTATACAAATATTGTTGCTATTGTTGTTGAAGTTCAAAAAGTGTAATAACATTTACTACTACTTGTACAATCTACCTATACATATAGAGAACTAAATACATATGTACAGAAATACATACTGCAGCAACTATTACTTTTTTGCCATCAACTTGTATCAACCATTTGCATTTTGTGTTTTCGTAGCTATTCCTGTTTTTATTGTTGTTGATATACGTTATAAAGCTTGTTGCACGCCGCCGGAAACAGGAAACCAAAAATTGCTCTATTTTGTGTTTAAGGCAGTGGTAGTTGTTATACTTAGTTCTTGTCTATTTTCATGTTTTGTTTGTTCTTGTTTTTTCTTTTTTATATATTTAATATTATTTCTATTCTCTTTATAGTAACAGTAGGTTATTGTTGATATTTTATGCTTGTTTGTGTAGATTTGCTTCAGAGTCTATGTGTATGTGTAATTTATATGTATTATTTCTAGTGTTGTTTTCTAAAGATAATGTCAGTTATTTTTCGAAATTAAATTGTCAGTAACATTGCAAATTACCATTTTTATGGTATGTTGCCTTCTTTTATTTGTTGCTTAGTTTCTAGAAAAAAAAAGAATAACAGAATCATACGAAAATAAAAAGAAAACGATTCAGAAAGAATAAAGAATATAAATTTTAAAACATTAAAGTATTTTCCACAATAAATGTATATGTATATATTTTAAAATTCTAGTTTACAATATTTAGACTGCTGCTTTTTTTATTGTTCTTAGAAAAATAAGCAAATCAAGAAACAATGTATTTTCAATTATTAAATATGTTATCAATTGAGTTAAGATCATTCATCATTCATTCAATCAATCATTGTTCCATAAGTACACAGTAGGGAGATCGAAATGGTTACATTCGATGAGCAGGAACCCAGACTATAGTAATGTCATACAGTCGACTTAGTCCTAGCAGTTCCTCTTTACACTGTCTGACTAGAATAGAGGTAGTTTTAGGTGATTTGAGCGATAGTATTGCCGCTTGACTGTCGACAAATAAACCAAGCTTTAACAATTTCCTTGCTTAATATGCTCTCAATTTGATCAAGACAGTCTTTGTTTCGACTTGAGGTATACTTTTCTGTTTGTGCATTTGAATCCCATTGAACTTAGTCCAGTTTGTTCGTCTTGGGTTTCTGAAAGTTGACACTGTTTCATTGCAGACGAGTCCAATGTCGAAAAGTATCCAGCAATGATCTGAAAAGGATTTCTCTTTGGATACTCTCCACCTATCAACTGATAAATTAGATCTGTCTTTCGTAAGTGTAATGCCTAGCACCTCTTCCCATCCACTACGGTTCACCGAGCTCGGAAAAACCATTGTGGGGTCGTTGCCAAAGTTGCATATAGTCAAGTGGTTTGCATTAATGAAATCAAATAGACACTCACCTCTGTCGTTGTTTCGCACTAATTCGACCCTTGTGACTGTCAGGTCTGCTGAGCTATACTGTGAGCAAAGAAATTTGAAGTTTGAAACCCAGGTTCCTGGACTAAAGCAATGTCGACATCTGTAGCACATTTTGAATGCTGCAGATTAATTTGCACGATTTTCATCGTCGGTTGTGGGGTTTTGTGCAGGTTCATTTAGCTGCATGTCTGTCAACAGATTATTGGCTACCTCCAATTCGTCTGATTCGCCAGCTCCTGGACCTGTGGGACGGAACACCTTAACCTTAGCGTCCCTAACCCCAAAGTACAGTTTTAGCCCCGCCTTCTCTAGCTCAACTGCGCTATTCTCTGAGATGGCGAAGATAATTCACTTGTTGTTGTCCCCATGATCTTCTGAACGGAAGACTGTCCAGTCACCCATGGGGATACTGGGGTTCTGCAGCTTCAGACACTCCAGTATTTTATGGTTATCGCAACTCATCTTTGGTAACCAAACCTTTGCCCGCGGTTTCATAGGGATTTCCCTCGCTGGGATAAGCTCTTTGCAATACTTTTGCTGAGAAAATTCTTAGAGAACACGTCCAAACGTTTGATTATCCTGTAGCCCCGGTGTATCTCACCAGAGTCAAGACGAGGAACTGTAGAGTCTTTATTGGTGAGTACGTGTTCCATCACGAATTCAGCCAATTTAGACTCTATAGCACCCCATTCTGCTATAGAGAAAAGAGGGTAATTGGGGAAAGAGGATAGGGGATGGATAATCTTTGGTCATGTTGGCCTTTAGAGTCTAGATCTTGATCACTCAGTATCCTCCAGGAAAGCAGATCCTTCTAGGAGGACAACTGGGGTTTAAAGAAAGAGACCACAGCCTACATTTAAGCCACCACATCGCGTCAAGATTGTTATCCAAGGGGTGGATAACAATCTTGCCGCGATGTGTGTATTATATTATCTTTTATTATTTTATGCTTCTTGTTCATTGCTTTCGAAGTACTATTCTTAAAACTGTGTTTATTTTTTTTATAAAAATACTGCAAAAATTCTTATATTTTTATTTTCTTTGCAGTTGTGAACCTCTTTTCCTGCTAAAATATGCACTCAGTTCTACTTTTAAGTGGTGAAAATATCTGTTATATATATATATATATATATATATATATATATATATATATATATATATATATATTAAGTATGGAAGTGGCCGTGATTCTACCTGACCGTTTATACTGGAAATTTTTATGCCCTTGTCCACTAACAGAATATAAAATTTCAATCCAATATCTCCCAAACTGGATTCTTGTCATTCCAAAATACCAAATGTGACACTATACAGCTGGACGGACGCTGGCTTAAGAACATTTTTTTATAATTTCCTAAATTATGATTTATAATTTCCTGAATTAAGCTCGATTTTTCATGTCACTGAAAGTCATGCGCAACTAGGGTGATCGATTATTCCACTTTTTGGAGAATCCGCTTTTCGACTAGTTCAAATAGTTGGAAGCAAAAAAAAACCGGTTTTTGATAGAAGTTAATATTTCCATCAAAAAAAATATATTTATTAACCAAAATTCAACAAGTTTTACAATATTTAAATTCAAATTTATTAAATAATTTATTTAGAAAAACAACATGTAATTAAGTCATAAAAATTGAGAATAAATTTTATATATTATTGATACGCTAAAGATAATTATATGTTTAAACTCAGTAAAATTTAATTTTTAGATGCACCATCATGACATTTTGCAAAGAAAGTACATTTTTAATCGCTTCAAAAGAAGTCTTTGTGCTTCCAAAAAAGAATATTTTCAACACCTAAAAGTAGAGCTGAGTGCATATTTTAGCAGGAAAAAAGTTTCATAATTTCTAAGAAATTAAAAACTTTATAAATTTAGTGAGACAGTATTTTTATAAAAAAGAAAAAAATATTAACATAGTTTAAAAAAAAAAATACTTCAAAAGCTTGTACAAGCATAAAAAATGGCATTCTACCAATGACAAACGTAGTTTAAAAGAAGCTCTTTTGCAGCATTAAGAACTTTCTTCCTAGGAAAACACAATATTAAAATCTTGAGCACTTTTTATATTATAAAGTTATTCCAACCTTCTCGGTTAGATGCCTTTACTCTTCTTTTCTCCCTTACAAGCCTGCTTCAGTCGAAGCTCCATTTTTTACTGGGAACTTACAGAGTTAATTCCAATTTTACCTTAAATTATATTTATAATACGTAACAAGAAATTATACTTTATTAATGTTAATTAGTCAACAAAATTATTTCTTTATTTTCATTCAAATATTAGCATTTAACACAAATGTTTTATGTTATTTTACGTTTTTTGTATTAAAAAAAAATCGTTCTATTCGGCATTCGAATAATGAACATTAAAAAAAATAACCGACAGTACTTAAACTGAAAAAATAGGTTTTAAAACCGGTTGGAAAACCGAGTCGATCACCGCATGTGCATGGTATAAAAATAATACATAGCACATATGGTAAATCCACGGCAATGTTGCCAGTTTAGCCTTTTTAAGGCTAAATCTAGTTTTTTTCATTTAGCTTTTAGTCTCAAAATTTTCGTTTTAGCTTCCTGATTTTTTTCTAGCCTTACTTGATTCTTAGAATTGCCATAAAAAGGCTAAAATTTTAATATTTCAACAAAGAAGAAAATAATACCTTGTTTGCTTTAGTGTATTAATTCGAGCTGCCAGCTCGTCTCAAAACAAAATCGCCCAAATAAAAAATTACTCGAAAGAAATGAAAAATTGCCCAAAAACAAATATTTACTAAAAATTATGACACTATCTGGTATACAAATTTTTGAACAAAATCAGTCATATTCAAAATAAAAATAGTTTTAACTTTGGCCTAGGTAGAATTCTGGTATGGATTAAAATAGAAGCAAGTTTTCAACGCAAAGCTTTTCAACTCTGGCATATTTCAAACCCCGGATTTGATAAATCAAACTTTTCTGAATAGAATGGAAGACTTTTTACTTTACTTTCTCGACATGATTGAGAAATGAATGTTAGATAAATAAATAAAATAAATAAATAAAAGCGAAAAATTACCCAAAATATCAAAAATGTATTATCAAAAATGAATTATAGCCCAAAAGTGACGAAAAATCATTATTTTTCATATTGGGCGATTTTTCTGTATTTGCATTGGGCGCTTTTGCTTTGGGTCATTAACTTGACTGACTTAATCAACTATTATAATTATTTTTTCAATAATCCTCATTAACCATAGAAAATTTTCATAAATATAATTTAAAAATCTTATAAAATCAAAAACTCATTCAAAAATTTAAATGGTTAATCAAAAATTTATTTATTTTTATGATTCGAAAATAAAAAAAAAAAAATCAATTCAAAACATTAATTTCTTATTGGCTCATTTTGTTCAAAGCCGTTTTATGTTTAATTTATAAATTTATTACAATATATTTAAAAATAAATATCAAACACTAATGAGAACAAAAAAAGTTTTTAAATAAAAATATGTTAGCTTTGTTAGCAATTAGCGTTTTCTGACGTTTTTTAAATACCAATTTAGCCTCTTTTTTTCTCACCTCCTGGTAACACTGATCCGCTTCGATGATATATAAGACTGTAAAATTTTCGAATGCCGAGTACTTTATATATCTCCAAATATTGTAACTTTTTCATAACAATTGTTTTTTTTTACTTTTTTCAGTAACAAGTAGAATATTTCTTTTTTAGTGTAGACTTAAAAGTTATTCAAGATTTCTTTTCTTATACAAAATAAGTTTTCTATTGTATGCTTTTAGTGGTCATACTTAAAAAAAAGAAAAGAAGAAAAGACTACTCAACATAATGGGCTTATTAAAGCAATATATAGAGACTCTTATACTCAAAAGCTAATAAACAAACGATGACGAAAAAAAAACACACAAATAAAATCAATGATAAATAGATAGAAATTTTCTATACAAAATAATGTTATCATACAATATTATCATATTGATGTTCAATGGTTAATACCCAAATAAAAAAAAAAAAATATAAAGTTTTCTTTTTCCCCCGTTTTCTCCTATAGATGATAAAAAGTCTTTTTTTGATGCGTGTTTAGTGGTTGTATACAATAGTTTAACTGTTTACGTGATATGAAAGATTTATTAGATGTTAATACAGTTCGAGAGTAAAAAAATCAAATGAAACAAAATACATATGTAAAAGTGTGTATCTGTGTTCTATATTTATTTGTTCTTTTACAAGTTTCATATTTTATTTTTGTATATTTTATGATGTATGCAAGGAGAGTAATAGGTCTTTTCTCCGTCTAAAGCTGATAAAGGGATAATGGAGGTTTTTATGACTATAACAAATAAGTTATATTGAATTACTTTTGGGAGTATAAGTAATAAACAAAAGTAATAAAAGTGAGTATAATAATAAGTAGAAAGAGGGTTAGTAGAAATAAGTAGAAGGGAACGTATTAAAAACTAAATAAAATAAAACTATAATTGAAAATTAAAAATGTAAAATATAATTACTTAATTTAATATGAATCAATATACTCGCACTTTTGCTACTTTGTTCAAAAGAAAAAAGTATTTATATTTTTGGAGATCCCTTTTCCTTTAGGCTTCTTATAATTTAATTTAATCTAATTTTGCATAAATTATCTTATTATATAGCGGTTTTATTGTACAAAGTAAAAGTTCAAAATATTTTTTACCCCCTAAGGTCAGTTCTTTTTCCCTCTTAAAAACAAAGCAACTTTTTTTAATTTTCCCAGAATTAGTTTTATTTTTTATGCTTCTTTTTTCTTCTGTCAGTTTTATTTGTCGGTTTACTTACACACCAATGATTGTTGCTATTTATCTTATTGGTCTGTTTTATCAAACACTTTATGTGTCGGTTGTTCTTTTATTTTTTTTAATTTGTTGGTTTTTCTTAAGTTTAAAATAAGATTTTCTTCATTCATCCAACAAATTGTTATTTTTTTTCAAAAATTATAAACTTTTAAAAAAATTAAAACACGAAACGGTTTTTGTTAAAGGCGTGCATATTGGAAAAAAATAAGAGGCGTTTACATATCCATGTATAATTTGTATTACGGTATTAAAAAATTCTAACATTTCCTTAAGATTCAACGTATGTATGCGACTATTCTAAAAAAAAGTAAAAGTTAATATTCCAATTACATATCTCTCTCATACATACCAGGAATTCAGCAACCACAAAGCCATATTTGCCGATTTATTGGCATTTTGACGATTGTTTTATTGTAAAAAATTACAAAGAGAGAGATAGAGAGAGAGAGAGAGAAAAGGACTATAAAAAGTTTAAACTATTACTTCGAAATTCATTTGCAATTTAACCAGTATCGATATACAAATTTTTTGCGTGAAAAGCACAATGTTATTTCCTATACATATGTATATAAGTAGAATTGTTTTGATCATAGATAAAAAAGTTTAAGAATGAGTTAATTAGTAAAGAAATTAATTGAAAATAGCCCAATATATATAATTTTTTGAATAATTGTTTCAATTGAGTTTATTTTACTGTAAATTAGGCCCACTTGATTCTTAAACAATTCAGTAGTACTTTTAATTGTGATTAAAGAAATATAAAAAAAATTTAGTTTACGAATTATGGATCTGTAAAGTTTTGGTATATTTTTCTGAATTGATTTTAATACGTAATCGATTTAAATTATATTAATACTGTTTTAAAGTTCAAATACCTTTTGAATAATATATATTATGACCCTTTTCATTAAATTCTTGAGAGGATTTATTAATTTTTTATTGATATACCGAAGCTCCGGAGGGTATACGGAAAAAGCTTTATTAATGTTAAAAAGAAAAACATTTTTATTTTAACTGGCCGGTAATCTTAATTTTTTTCCTATTTTTCAAATTTAATAAACAAACAGTTTTAAAACTTAACATTATTTTTTTAATATGAACATAAATAGCCAACTTTTAATTTTTCCGATTTTATAACCATTTCGAAAATATTATGCAGATTTCGACGCTTTTTTGTCGAATTTTAACGATTTTATATTATAATAATCTGGCAACAGTGCCAGCAACATTTTTTTATATTAACGGAGACCAAACAAGTTCAGTAAATTATTTAATTCTTATATAATATTCTTGATTCTACCAATTCTTACATATATATATATATATATATATATATATATATATATATTTATCTTAGTTTGTACGAATTTCAAAATTTAAATAATTTTACATACCTGAGAATCCCTTAAAATTATTTTTCTTTTACAATTTTATTTTTATATTAATATCATATTAGATGTATATGAATGTATGAATGTGCACTTTGAATATTAACAAGTCAGCTATCATAAATTATATTAGCATAAATGTAATAGACAATGATTATTATACTTACAAAAAAATACATATTGATACATTTTATTAAAAAAAATATATAGAAGCAAAAATAACTAACCATAATAAAAGCAAACAAATTAAGCTACTAAAATAAATTCTATAGAAAATATATAATTCTATATACATATGAAGAGATACCGGAAACTTGACGACAACAAATTTGTTAAAGTGTTATGATACAAATAAAAATATAAAGACACCTTTTTTTGTATACGGAAAATGAATACATACATACAAATTTTCATTTCCAAGCAGCATAAAGGAAATAAAGGAAAAGTTGAACAAACTTAACATTGATATGAATACACAAACTAACCTACAGGTACAAACAATATGGCTAAGTTGGTAACAAAATAAATTTGTAGGTTAAAAATGATTGTAATCGAACTTAAAATAATAATAAACTGTGTTTTATGTTTATGTTTCCACCTGTATTTTGATGACATTGAGGTAGATAACGTTAGAGAAGATCACAAATACAAATATTCATTGGCACTTTATTTTTGTAAGAAGGAAAATTATTTGGATCAAGTTTAATTTAATTTTTATGACATTAGGTTAGAATTTTGCATTACAATATAATTACAAATTATATTCTAACCTTATTAACCGAGCAGTGTAACGTTGTAGTGAAACACACCAAAATTTCTGACGGTAGCGAACCCACAACTCCTAGGCTGATAAGTTTGTATTTACATAAAATTAATATATAAATATTTAATACTGAGAAAGACTAATGAAGTCAAACAAAATACAATTTATCGTCAGTGCGTTCCGAAAATTCCTACATGTATTTTTTTATATTAAAATCTATTGGCTCTACATTTGAATATATTATTTAGTAACTGGATTAGTTCCAAATTTATCTAATGATACGCCTTTCTTGTAAAAAAATAAATTGATTTTGCGTTCTCAAGAAAAGTTGTCAAAAACACAAAGGCCCTTTCGTCAGTGCACCGATGTTATGTTGTATATTTGTTTAAGTTGAAACATTGACAATAATTCATTAAAGTTTGGCTCTGATTTTTTTCTCTGTGGTTAAAACTTTATTTTTCGAAACGTTTAATCCTATATACGTTACATATATACGTATCTTGACCAGCCAAAAGAAGAAAACTTTATTTTTTGTTTATTCAATTTATTTGTAGTTTTATCATTTTTGTTTGCAGGATTTGTTAGTTTTATTTGAACTTTATATGTAAAAATAAAGAAATGAATAATGTTTTGTATGTTTGACACATGTGTAGTGTTTTAAGTTTGTTAAGATATCCTTAGAAGAAATAAAACTAATCTAAGCTGTCTTTTTTTTCGTAAAGTAAATCAATAGGAGAAAAAAATATCATTAATATGTCAGAATTGAGAATAATGCGTTTGTAATAATATTTTTTCAATGAATATACACTATGTGTATAAAATCGTGGTATTACTAAAATGATTTAATTAAAAATAACAAAACCAAATTTCCAGTTATAAAATAAATATTTCGTTGAATTTTTCAGCCAATTATAAGACTATAAATCACTTTTTTGACTCTAGTTCTGGAGAACAAATTTTCAAATTTGGTTAGATAAAATAGAAAAGTATAAAAAAACAATTGTACAAAACATTGTTCTAGGAATATTTATAAGCCATTACCAAAAATTTTTGATTTCAGACCTTAAAAAAAATGTTCATAAAAAAAATCATCATGGTGACACATTAAAATCCTTTTGTATAAATATAAAGTGTCTCGAATGCATGTAGAGTCAGTTCTCATATTCATATCGTGCAAAGGGTACGAAAGTTATAGCGGTTTTAAATTGAACATATCGATATATAATTCTTGTAAATTAATTTAATTGGTATGAAACGTGTTTCCCGGAAAATTCTCCATGAATATTTTGAAGGGTTTTCATCGAATGGCCTAAATAGTTTAGAAATATTGGTGATGAAGGTGATGCTGGTAATACTTCTAATAGTAGTATTCCTCATTTAGTGCTTCAAATAATCATTTAAACCAAAATATTCTTGTATATTATATAGCACTTGCGTTGAAATTTTTGGTAATTTCATTAAGAAAGTCTTAGTTAATTAGAGTTTGAGAGTCGAATATCCATTTACCATTCTGTAAGTCATAATAAGTGAAGATATTCCAATACCCAAAAGCGGTTTGCTATTTTCTTCCTACAAAAAAAATATATGTAGTGTCTGATGTGATCATATGGTATTGTTTAATATTCTTTATAAGAAATCAGTGCTTTTTCTTATAAGTTAATTTTTTTTCCCCATTTCCAGGTAAAAGAAATATCACAGGAAACCCTAAAACCGATATACAATACATGAGCAGAAGACGACGAAAAATACATTTATGAAAAAAAATAACAGCAAAAAACAATGATTTTATCCATACACTTTGCATGCAAGTATAAGTAATTAAAATGTAATGTCGAGCCATTAAAAGGACATCGAAACGTAAAGAATACAACATTGGCAAAATGAAAAATATAAGACAAAGTATTTAAAAATAAAAAAATATCATATAATATTACTAGGAAATTATTTTGGTTGAAGATAAAAAAACTTTCAACAATATTGCACATTTTATATTAAATTTTTTTATAAGAAGACAAAATAAGATTTATTGATATTTATCATGTTATAAATTTCTTTGTATTAACATTAAAAGACTAAGTTCATTTTTACATTAAAAATAACTAATTATAAAAAAAAAACTCATTATACAATAAATTTATGTTATACCTTATGCTGGATTTTTTAATAAAAATATTGATTAATTTTTTATATACTCGTATAGTACCAACCAAAGATTAAATTAGATAAATCTGTTGTCAAAAACCTAAGACAGTTGTCAAAAAACCTAAGTCTATGTTTTACTTAAAAATTTCATTGAAAAAAACAAAAAAACAATTTTACTATGTGTGTTTCTTTGACCAATTTTTTTTTAATTGATATTTTTTTAATTGATATTTTTTTTTTTTTTTTTTTTTTTTTTTTTTTTTTTTTTTATTTGAGCTTCATATCTATGTTATGGTACCAACCTTTAATAAAAATTCGATACCTGAATGTTTTAAAAAACCCCTGAAAAAACAACTATTTTTTACAATTTCGCGATTAAATAGAATTTAAAATCTCCTCAAATTCTAAAAATAAAAAAAATTGTCTCCTGTTATTTTATATATTCTTGATTGATTATTAAATGCGTCAATGCTTTAATATTGCGGTCATACTGTTGGTTGTATACGTGTTTGTATTTTTTTTTTTTTTTTCATAATTCTCTTTCAATAACTATTTGTATCCTCATATTAAAACAAAATATTATTAATGGCTGCCCATAAAATTTGATAAACTAGCAATAAAATGAAATTTATAAACATTTATTTTTCTTATTTACATTTTTATTTAAGCTTAAATTACTCAAAATAAGTTTTCGATTTTAGTGACAGAAATAATAAACTCATTTATATATTATTTAAGACAAAATATTATTATGAAAATTTAATTTACTTGATTACTAAAATATGTAATATGTATATTAAAATTAATTTAATACTATGTTCATGTATGCGTGTTTTTTTAACCATTGGTTTTATTATTAAACACAAAAATTTGAGTTGATTTTTTTTCATATTTAACACACAAAAAAACATGATATTTTCCAAACAGGAAAGAAATTATTAGTAATTTTAGTACATTGGAAAATGTTGAATATACGTTTTGTTAAAAATAAAAAAAAGCAAAATTTTAATTTGAACATTAATTCATTTCTGAGTTTATAGGTGTCTTAATTATTAAATTTACTAAATAAAAGTATAAATTGTGAAATTTTTTAAAAATATGTTTCGTACGAAAAACATCTCAATTAAAAACCACGTTTACGTGAATATAGTATAAATGTATGTATACAAATAAAAAATGATTTTAATTACCAAAGTAAATCATGCAGTCAAAATAGTATTTAAATTTGCACCTCTTATTAAAATTATTTTATTAACTACTCATAATTGGAAAATTTGAAAATTAAAAAAATCCAATTAAATAAATAATTGAAAAGTTTTTAAACCTTAAACAACATGTTTAATTAAATGTATTAAAAAACTAATTAAACTAGATTTAAATTTATTATTAAATCAATTTGGTAGATAATTTAATGAACCAAAAATTTATAATCATGGACATTATCTTTGTTTTAAAAGTTAACTAAAGTTTCTCTTAGGAAAATTTTTACATTATATGATAACGTTTCTCGACGAACTTAGACTAATTCAGGATGAAAATGATACTAGCTTTGACCTCTGTAGGATTCCGACCTGAACTAAACCGGTTTTCTAGATATTGCTCTTTTGTCCGGATTTCCTTATAATTTAATACAAACTTCACAAATATTCGATCAACATTGCTTTCAATAACCGTAAAACCATCATCCATAAAATGAAACTAAACATCTGCAAAATCACCAAATCAATAAATATATAGCAGAGAATTGTGCATTTATGCATACAAAACTTTATTCCATCCGTTTTTTTCCAAGAAGAAGGCCAAATTCATCAAAATAGAAAAATTCTTGTCGATAGCAAACACAATTTTTTTAACACTTTGTTTTTTTTTTTTTATATTTGATTATAATATATTGATTAATCTTTTAATTAAATTTTAATATAAAATGAAACTACTTTGTTGATTAAAAAAATTTTTAAGTAATAATTTTTTCTGTGTATCTAAATAAGCATACATATATGTATGCTTGTAACAGTCGTAATATCAAATTATACTTTTTAATATTTACTTCACCTGAACAACTTTAGCCTTTAAATTCTAAAGAATATTGTAATAAAATTTTCTTCGCCAACTTGTACATTATAAAACTTCCTTTCGGCATTTTCACTTGCTCTCTATTAACTTGTGATTTATTTTATGTTTTATATTTTATAATAATAATGTTTCAACACATTGCTGCATTGTTATCTCCTGTGTGGAGCTACTTTATGGCCATTATTTTTAAAGCCCAATGCTACATTGCAAAACAATGAACCTGCTTTAGCAGTTTTACATTGTGTTTGTATCTATATCTGCAGCAATACAACCACCTGTTGTTTTATGTAATTATTTTTGAACGTATTTTTTAATATTTTTGTTTGTTGCCTTTACATAAAAAATAGTCTTTATTGTACCCCATATAGGTGTATTAAAATCGTAGATAAAGGTACAAAAAAAAAATATTTTGATAAATGGTTCTTAGTAGAAGCTTGATAGAGTTTTCTCCATGACACTTTCCCTTTCCAGGGTATTTTTATTTCGTTTTTAAATTAATAATGGTGCTACTCTCTTAAATTTATGTTTGTGTTCTTATTTGGTATTATTAGATATTTTATTTGTATAAAGAAAATTACAATAAAAATTTTATGTTCAAAACAAAAATGATTTAAGTCTTTAATAAATTATTTAATGTGTTTAGGTTCATATTACCAACCTGATTTGCTAATATTTTAAAATTACAAGTATTATTACATTATAAATTATGATAATGATAATTATTTTACATTTGATTTTGTAATAATTCAAATACGCTTATGAATAAATAATAGATTCATGCCTCTGAAAATAATTTTGTAAAACTTTCATCAAATGTGAATTTAGTTACTTATTCTGTTTGTTTTATTTTATATATACACTGAATAATCATACAACTGGAATGTATGTATTATAACAAAGCTCTTATAGAATTAGTACACGTAGAGGAAAAATATATAGTTGTAATGACCATAATCTAAGAGCAGCATATTACGATTGGTACATATGATCACAGCAAATAATAGAAATGATTATAAATAATAATTATTATGACTCCAATTTATCATATTGTATCCAATTTTATGGTTTGTTTTTTCATGTTATGAGTATAGTTTTACATAAAATTGAACAATCTTATTATATTATTATACCACATTGTCATACTATGATTCTATTTTACCATCTTATCATATATTAATAAAAATTATAATTACTTTTAAAAAATTTAAGTGAAAAATTATATATATATATATATATATATATATATATATATATATATGTATATATATATATATATATATATATATATATATATGTATATATATATATATATATATATATATATATATATATAAATGTATATATACGTATATATACACGTATACATATGTATACACGTATAAATAATAATATTTACATATTACTACTTATATTCATTTGTACCACCATATGTGGTTCAAATGCAAGATAACTTATATATCTTGAATCACAAAAAGTATAACCAAACCTTGTCTATTTATATTTGTTCATATATAAACCAAATGAGGATGACATTCAAGTCAGAAAACAAATATTAAAAAAATATATATATATTTAAAAACAAACAAATATTGAAGTTTTCTACAAATTTTATAAAGAATGAATAAGTATTATATTTATTTTAAACTTTTTATTGCTATAGGAATAATAATATTGATTTGGTTTAAAAACAGAATATGGTTTAAGAACAAGGAAAAAGACTGTAAATATTTAATGGTTGTAGAAGTAATAATATGTTTCATATTAACAAAATTTTGTTTCTGAAAAAAAAATAGTTGAAAACATTTAATTATTGCAGTCAATCATATTAAAATTATTATTGCGTATAAGCATTCAAAGACAAAATTGAATCAAAATAATTGTTATCAAAAATACAGAGTTATTAAATTTAAATAAAACTAACAATCAGAACATAATATTGTTTTAGTGATAATGCTGTAACCATGTCTTTTCTCTACGTGTAGACAAGGGATGATCGATGACCAAATGAAAAGGAACAATCTATATGAAGATTTTATTATAAATACCAGTGTTTTTAATTGTGAATTACGGAGAATAAATAAAGTAGGGTCATTAATTAATTTCAATTTATTCTTATTGAGTATAAATATGTTAACCATTTTGTATAGGGTAACCGTGATGAAATAAAGGGTAACATTTCGGGTAAATTCGTTATTATTATGAAATGGATATCCAGCACAATTTATAGATAGGTAAGTGTAACAATAATAGCGGTAAGTACAACAGAATGATGGTAAGAAGTTAAGTAATTTATTTCAGCTAACACATCTTTATGAAACTTCGGTTTCCGATTAATTTGGATAAAACTTGACTTGGATTTTTATTAAAATATTCTGTTACAATATTAATTCACGAAACTTATATTAATTTTGTTTCTAAATAATTAATATAAAAATTATAAAATGCTTTTTTTATCAATTCAGTTTTATTTTATAATTTGTGTGCTTAAAGCATGTTTCTACATGGCGCCGGCCTTACCTTCAGGCAAAAGTTGTCATTTTCTCATTAGAGCAAATGACGAAAGCTAGCGAACGAATTGCTTCTAATAAAATCTTGGCATCAGGTGTAGTCGATTGCGTAGGTTGCCGATTCGGCTGCTGGGTTGAAGTTTTTGGCACTTCTGAATAATGGCGTAACCCTCTTTTCTTAATACCTCTTGCTTGTGTACCATATTGCTGTTTTAGGTGCAAGAGATTGTGATGGTAGCTTTCACACTTTTTACAAGTATCCATGGACATACGTGATCGTAAGTCACGACTTTTTTCAAGAAATTTCACGCAATATCTGTGCATGTCTACTATATCTTCCCTCTTTTTAACGGATATGTTTAAAAACTTTCTGGAAAATCGCAGAGCGTGAAAACCACGCTGATCGTGGTCGTTACTACGATTTTGACTTTGACGAGTCACTTGGAGTCTACGTTTGTTCCTGTGAAAAATTGAAAATAATTAGAAACGTCGAAAAAGTATTAGTTACATGTGATTATGTGCTATTTAGTACAATATAAAAACAAACTACATATATAAAATAAAAAAGAATATTTTACTTTAAAAGCAAAATTTAATATTGTTTTCGTTTATAGCGTTTAAACTGAGCTGTTAAAAAAAATAAAATAAATAAATGAATTATTTAGAATCTTCGCAATTTATAAAGTGAAGAAAACATAATTTAACTATGGGTTATACGTACGTCAGCAGTACGTGTATTCTTATCAGGGCCTGAGAATATTCTTTCCAACTGCCACTCGTTCGGTGGTTGCAAGTCGTCCATAACTACCACAAGATCAAAAACCTGCATATTCGGGAGTGTGATCTTCCATTTATATCTTCCTTCCATTTAAAAGCGAATTGATGATGAATTATCTTTAACTTTTCCCGCCTATCTACAAGGGATATATTTCGGAAGTTCGGTTCTGGGAGAGCCATTAAAGGGTCACCTGTTAAAAAGTGATTAGGAGTAAGCGCTGTCAAATCGGCTAGGTCTTCTGATAATGCAGAAATCGGTCGAGAGTTGAGTGGAAAATTCTTTAAACGTAAATTTTTGGGCATCAGCAATTCATTTTAAATGAAGCTTGAAACTTTTTACTGCGGCTTACGTAATGTATCTTTGAGTTCTATCTTGCGCTACGTTCTTTACAAATATGTTAAATTTGCGTCCAAGGATTCTACTAGAACCTAACGAATTTCTACCGTTATCAGTAACTACCCTTTGGATGAGCCCTCGCCTCTCAACGAAGCGAAATGCGGATTGGAATGCCACTGCGGATAAATCTGAGTATGACTCCAAATGTATAGCTTTCGTACTGAAGCAAAGAAATACACTGGAATAACCTTTAACGGTGGGAGATTTTCTCATTAGTGACGTTTTAACCTCAAAAGGAGCAGAAAAGTCTATACCTGTAATATGAAAAGGAGATGCAGATAGAGTGCATCTTTCTGGGGGCAAAAGAACCATTATTTGAGAGCACGGTTATTTTTTGTAGATAATACACGGTTTGTAATTTTGTATTATTCTTTTTACTCGTGACTGCATTCAACATGATAGAGAAATTGATGTATATGAGTAAGATATAGTTGACAAAGGCGAGAATTACTAGGTATTATTTATTTCGTTATGTGTTAATTCATTTTGAGTATTATGGCAAGTATTTAGACTGATTTTTCTTATACTTTTATAATAGAATCGAATCGAAAAGAATCGAGAAAATATAGTCTAAAAATCTCAAAGTCTTGCTGTATAATGAGAATCTGTTCAGAATATCTCCTTCTTGAACAGTTGTTTGTAAAGTTTGGATTTCTTTTGAATTTTCGACTATTTTCAAGTGGTTTCTCTTGGACAATTCAGATTTGAGCTTGTGTAATCCCTGCCATGATACTTACAGCCGCGTGTTCCGAAATTAGCGAGATTGCTTTAAGTAGGGACATGTTGCCATATTGCTTTCGGAACAATGTCTCCCATAATGACGACGGTTTCGAAAGCCAACCTAGAACTATTGAAGAATCAATCCATAAATATACTTCCATGTCAGCAAAATGTAGAGATGTTTGAATATATTTGAAAAGATTTGCTAACAATACTTCACCATTAAGTTCCAAACGAGAGAGACAGACTGCTTGGATAGGGGCAACTTTACATTTTGCTAATAATAACTGAAAATATTTTATAAGTTTTGGTTTCGCATGAAATATATACCGTGGCACAATATGCTGCTTTGGAAGCGTCACAGAAGCCATGGATTTGAAGTTGTTTCTATATCCAAGAGATCAGAGATGAGTTCATTCCATTTTCTATTTATATTCAATTGAGATACCTTCATCCCACTCTAGCTCTTCTAGTTACAACGGTTGCATTAGTATCTTTGCTCTGATGTCTATGGGTGACAGCCAACCAGCAGATTCAAAAAGTTTCGCAACTGATGAAATAATTTGCGCTTAATTATTTTAGAGGACTCTTCGACTAGGGAAAAACAATAAGTGAAAGAATATGAGAGTGCATTCTGCTTAATACCAAGAGTTTTGGTTGAGGTAGATTCTTGAAAACGGAGAAAATCTGAATCATATAAATCTTTTATTGGCATATGAGAGAATAAAATTGGATCATTTTCAGTGATTTTTTAAGGAGTAATCCAGCTGATTTTAATACACCAATGAGCTGAGTTTGAGCACATAGCGTTTCTTCCACTGAATGACCTCCACAAAAAATATCATCGGCATAAGTTTGTATGCGTATAATTGTAGCAGCTTTGGGAATGTCGATTAAGAGAATATTAAGACTTTGCTTTTCATTAAATACTCTGGACGCACTACTGCTTGATGGAGTAAATAAATAAGCCACATTTTCCCTGAGATATAATTTCCTGAAAAGAAATTTCTTCCTTACGGTCGTGAGTCAAATATTCGTTCAGAACCATATTATATTGGGACTGAAGTTCAAGATCTTTGGATAATATTTTTCCATTCTGGAAGTCTGAGCTATGCGTTCAAACAGTTCTAGTAACTAGATCTTAGAGCTGGTTTCGAAAATTATTGCAAGAGGATACGAGGCCATATTACCAAATTTTGGTTTTTCACCATAACTCAGCCTACCAACCTCAGACTAAACTTTTCCAAGACGATAAATATAATTAGACTATTAAGATGGTTGATTTAAGGCATATAAAACTAAATTGGGATTTTGATTCGCGTTTCGATGTTATAAAAAAGTATTAGTATAACACTAGATAGAATTACATATGTAATCTACCCGATAATATATAATTTTAAGAGCCAGGTATAATATTGCAATAGAAGCGTATCAGTCGAAAATATAGTATAGTATAGTATAGTATAGTATAGTATAGTATAGTATAGTATAGTATAGTATAGTATAGTATAGTATAGTATAGTATAGTACAGTATAGTATAGTATAGTATAGTATAGTATAGTATAGTATAGTATAGTATAGTATAGTATAGTATAGTATAGTATAGTATAGTATTGTATAGTATAGTATAGTATAGTATAGTATAGTATAGTATAGTATAGTATAGTATAGTATAGTATAGTATAGTATAGTATAGTATAGTATAGTATAGTATAGTATAGTATAGTATAGTATAGTATAGTATAGTATAGTATAGTATAGTATTGTATAGTATTGTATAGTATAGTATAGTATAGTATAGTATAGTATAGTATAGTATAGTATTGTATAGTATTGTATAGTATAGTATAGTATAGTATAGTATAGTATAGTATAGTATAGTATAGTATAGTATAGTATAGTATAGTATAGTATAGTATAGTATAGTATAGTATAGTATAGTATAGTATTGTATAGTATTGTATAGTATAGTATAGTATAGTATAGTATAGTATAGTATAGTATAGTATAGTATAGTATAGTATAGTATAGTATAGTATAGTATAGTATAGTATAGTATAGTATAGTATAGTATAGTATAGTATAGTATAGTATAGTATAGTATAGTATAGTATAGTATAGTATAGTATAGTATAGTATAGTATAGTATAGTATAGTATAGTATAGTATAGTATAGTATAGTATAGTATAGTATAGTATAGTATAGTATAGTATAGTATAGTATAGTATAGTATAGTATAGTATAGTATAGTATAGTATAGTATAGTATAGTATAGTATAGTATAGTATTGTATAGTATAGTATAGTATAGTATAGTATAGTATAGTATAGTATAGTATAGTATAGTATAGTACAGTATAGTATAGTATAGTATAGTATAGTATAGTATAGTATAGTATAGTATAGTATAGTATAGTATAGTATAGTATAGTATAGTATAGTATAGTATAGTATAGTATAGTATAGTATAGTACAGTATAGTATAGTATAGTATAGTATAGTATAGTATAGTATAGTATAGTATAGTATAGTATAGTATAGTATAGTATAGTATAGTATAGTATAGTATAGTATAGTATAGTATAGTATTGTATAGTATAGTATAGTATAGTATAGTATAGTATAGTATAGTATAGTATAGTATAGTATAGTATAGTATAGTATAGTATAGTATAGTATAGTATTGTATAGTATAGTATAGTATAGTATAGTATAGTATAGTATAGTATAGTATAGTATAGTATAGTATAGTATTGTATAGTATAGTATAGTATAGTATAGTATAGTATAGTATAGTATAGTATAGTATAGTATAGTATAGTATAGTATAGTATAGTATAGTATAGTACAGTATAGTATAGTATAGTATAGTATAGTATAGTATAGTATAGTATAGTATAGTATAGTATAGTATAGTATAGTATAGTATAGTATAGTATAGTATAGTATTGTATAGTATAGTATAGTATAGTATAGTATAGTATAGTATAGTATAGTATAGTATAGTATAGTATAGTATAGTATAGTATAGTATAGTATAGTATAGTATAGTATAGTATAGTATTGTATAGTATTGTATAGTCCCGCAAGGGTATTCTCTGGAGAGGATAACGGGTGTAACGATCCCGCGGACCCTAGTTTTGGCAGGTATGGAGAGCGTGCTAAAAAAAGTACATGTGCTCGGAGAAGTCCTGTGACAGGGCGAGTGGATATCGCCCTAAACTATGTATCCAACCACAAGGGTACCCTCAAGAGAGGCGTAGTTAGAAGCTTGACGACTTCGTGGTTTCCCTAGTCCACACTTGGGAGTTTAGACCGATTTAACGGTAACCTCGTGCACCTGACACCCCTGCCGAAAGGCATCAAGACTAAGCCCAGTACGGTCTTGATTATGGCATTTCTGGAAACAAGGATATGAATTGACAGAACCCCAGGGCTGACAGTTGTAGTATTCTGTTACCTTAGTATGCAGAAGTGAAATTCTGCAGAAATGGCTTCCAGGCTAATGCTACAACTGCCTCCGTCCCATTAAAACTTGGCAAATCTCAAAGTACGTTCAAGGCTAGGTTGGTGGTGCAGGATCGGATGTTAAATTCCCGACTTACACTGATCTGGCTCTGGCGAAAGGTCTCATAAGGGTCATTCGTCAACCCTCGCATGGACCTCACTGCTGGCATAGGGACCCATGGGATCATACAAGTGACTGCACAACGAGCGGAGATAGCGGCTTTGAGTTGGGACCACGAAGCTAAATGTTGGAATCAGAAGAAAGAACAAGGATGAATATAAGAGTTGAAGAGACACCATTTGGAAAATGTTCGATTATCAGACAACCATCGGGTAATAAGAAAGGAGATGAACTCGGAGTTGTTGAATCTCCATTTAAAAGAAGCACGGTTATAATGAGATCACCTCCATTGAACGTAGCAAGTGGCAGCAATAAACAAACTAACAATGTAACCAAGCTCGGAGGAAAAATTTCGCAGTTGATGGAATTTATATCAACTCGTACGAATATCCACAAAGATATTCACTCGATGACAAGGGAGATACATGCATTATTTTTGCTAGTATCAAATGAGTTAAAGTGCACGTCAAGCAATTTAGTAGATAAACAACCTATAAACAGAGAAACTCAGACGGAAGCATGGCCCAAAATCACGGTCCATGAAACACCAAAAACACCAGCTGTCAAGAGAGGCCCCAAAACGCAAAGTCCCAAGGGAAATAAAACCAAGAAGAAGAAAGATTCGAATCATAAGAACTCGGAAAGTAACAAACCCAAACCCACCGCAACGGCTACCAATAAAGATGCCGAAAGTGTAGATTTGGAGGCTCCAAATTCTGAATGGAAGGAAGTGCGCCCAAAAACCAAAATGAAAAGGAAAATAATTAAGCCAGATGCTCTTATTATTACAGCTTGCGGAGATACATCATACGCCGATATCCTCAAGCAGGTTAAACGTGATCCGAAACTGAACATTTTAGGAAAAAATGTTAAAAATATAAGGAAAACAGAGAAAGGTGAATTACTTTTAGAGTTAATTAAACCGGCTCATCAGAACACAGTGGAATTTAGAACTGCGGTCAAAAGCGTTCTTGGTCCAGAAGCAGCAGTGCGTGCACTAACTCAAGAAGTACTTCTGGAAATAAAAGACATCGATGAGGTTACGACAAGAGAGGAAGTTTATGAAGCTCTCCTAAATGTTTCAGAAGAGTTTAATATATTGCAACCATCAGCAATAAAGTCAATGAGAACTGCATATGGATGTACCCAAACTGCCACAATTGGAGTAAACCCTGTATTGGCCAATATACTTATGGAGAAGTCTAAGATACATATAGGATGGGTATTATGTCGCATACGTGAGAAAATAAGTCCAAGAAGATGTTACCGATGCTTGAATTTTGGTCATACAGCTTCTGGATGTAAAAGTACTAATGACTACTCCGGCTTGTGCATTCGCTGTGGAGAAAGTGGACACTGCACTAACAATGCAATGTGTCTTCTTTGTAGAGAAAATGGATCTGACACTAATCATATTACCGGAGCAACTGTCTGTCCGCAATACAGGAAGGCGTTTAACAAACTTAAATCAAAATGAGACTATTACAACTGAACATGAACCATTGCGAAACTGACCAAGACTTATTGGCACAAACCGTCCGTGAATTAAATGTAGATATATGTATTATTAGTGAGCAATATAGAAACTTAACTCCACCATGTTGGTTCAGTGATACCTCTGGCACATGCGCAATTTGGTCTACAAATAGTCACATTTTGAGGAAAGTAAGATTTGAGTGTTGTTTTGTCCGTACTATGGTCTCTGGAATACACTTGTACAGCTGCTATATTCCCCCAAGATTTGACATTGGTGAATACAAGAAGATCATACATGCTTTAACAACTGATGCGATCGGAAAGAGCCCTATCGTTATAGCTGGGGATTTTAACGCCTGGGCTACGGAATGGGGCTGCCCAAAGACAAATGAAAGAGGCAGAATCTTGCTTGAAGCATTTGCGTTGCTTGATGTGGTTTTGATAAATAGTGGAAATGTGCAGACATTTAACAGAAATGGTAGAGGATCAATAATAGATATTGCGTTTGCTAGCTCTAATATCCATAACGGGATATATTGGCATATTTCCGACATATACACCCAAAGTGATCACTCTGCAATCATTATGGACTTAGGTATGTCTACATCGTCGTCCGAAGCAGGCTCCAGAAGAGAAATAAGCGGTTGGAAATCCAATACTTTTGATAGGCAGTTGTTCTCTATATTTATGGAAGACGTAGAATTATGTGGTACTCCTGAAAATATGGCTGAACAGTTTATAAGTCATATGACGCAAGCTTGTAATATGTCTATGAAGAGAAGGAAACGTGAATTTAAGAAAACTCCTGTATACTGGTGGAATGAAGAAATAGCTCAGCTGCGAAAGGATTGCATCAAAGCCAGAAGACGCTATGTAAGAACTCGATGTAGAATAGAAAATGAACTTTGTCACGAGATTTTTAAGCAAAAGAAAAAGGCCTTTAAGCTAGCAATACGTAAAAGTAAAAGACTACGATTCCTGGAGATATGCAATGATCTAGAGCATAACCCCTTTGGCTTAGCGTACAAACTTGTGAGAAAAAAGCTCAAATGTCTGAGCTCACCATCACCCAAGGAAGCTAAAATTCTTACTGAAATAGTGACTCATCTGTTTCCGGAGCAACGTACTGCAACATGGAATACTCAGAACATCCGAGAGATTTTCTACTTTCCAGAAATTACGTTATTGGAAATCCAAAAGGCTGTTACAAAATTCGAGGATAAAAAAGCCCCGGGACCAGATGGTATCCCAAACCTCGTCCTAAAAGAGGCTGTAAAGTGCTGTCCAAACCAAATGCTGCAGCTGATGAACTCATGCCTAAGGCATGGTTCATTCCCATCAATGTGGAAAAGGCAAAAACTTGTGCTCCTACCCAAGGATAAGAAGCCTTTAGAGGAACCGTCATCGTATAGACCACTGTGCATGATAGATACCAGCGGAAAGCTATTGGAGAGAATCATTTGCAATAGACTCGAAGAATGCATTGAAACATTGGATGGTCTGTCAAAAATGCAATATGGTTTTAGAAAACATAGGTCGACAATTGATGCAATTGCAATGGTTGTAAGCATTGCAAAAGATGCAATAGATGGTAGCAGCTGGAGAAAAGGATCCAAGGAATATTGTGTACTCGTGACTCTAGATGTCAAAAATGCATTTAACACGGCAAATTGGGAGAATATAGTCAATGCTCTTGTACGAATAAATGTTCCAGCTTATCTTGTGGCAATAATAAAGGATTACTTCCGGCAAAGAGCTCTTATATATGAAACAGACAAGGGAATGAAGGAATATAATGTCACAGGCGGAGTACCACAAGGATCGGTGCTTGGACCATTGTTGTGGAATGTGATGTATGATGGTATCTTGAGATTAAATCTTCCAAGAAGAGCAAAAGTTATTGGCTTCGCTGATGATATAGCCCTGGTGATAGTGGCAAAAACTATTAACGAAGCTAAAACAGTTTCCGAGAGTAGTATCCATGTGGTACGGTCATGGCTCATTGAAATGGGTCTATCGTTAGCTGAGCATAAGACGGAAGCGGTATTGATATCCAGTCGTAGAACGATGGAATATATAAATCTTCAAGTTGGAGACTGTGAAATAGGTACAAAGGATTGTCTCAAATACCTGGGTGTGGTGATAGATAATCGTTTATCATTTAAACACCACCTAAGTTACGTGAGAGATAAAGCCACAGGTATATGTACAGCGCTGTGCAGGGTAATGCCGAATACACGAGGTCCAAAATATTTAAGAAGGAAAGTGTTAGCTGGGGTTGTCACGAGTGTAATTCTCTATGCTGCTCCAATATGGGCAGAATCCACCAGGCTAAGGACCTACAGCGGTAAAATTAGATCTGTCTACAGACTAGCAGCACTGCGAGTATCTTCTGCATATAGAACTGTATCGGATGAAGCAGCCTTTGTAATTGCTGCCATGATACCAATCGATATATTGGCAAGAGACGTCAAATATGAATTCGAAGCACGGTCCATACCGGAAAATGGTAGAGATGTTAGTGTTATTAGAAGAGACAGCATGGCGGAGTGGCAAATGAAATGGTCATCAGCTTCGAAAGGTAGATGGACATATAAGCTTATCCCAAATGTAGAAGTATGGTGTGGAAGACGGCATGGTTATCTGAATTACTACCTGACCCAATTCCTTAGTGGACACGGTTGTTTCCGCTCATACCTATACCGTTTTGGACTTGATAGCTCTCAATATTGTCCGCGTTGCGTAGAGGATGAAGAGGATTCGAATCATGTGTTTTTTGTGTGTCCACGTTTTGAATATGAGAGAACGAACTTGGAAAGGCAAATAGGCGGTGAGATATGTTCAAGTAACATAGTACAGATTATGCTTGTATCACTCGAGAACTGGGAGAACGTTTGCAAATACGTGAAAACAGTCCTTTTAGAGTTGCGGAGGCAAGAGGAAGTTAGAAGAGGAAATTTTGATTAGTTAGGGTTTTGATACCTTTCCCCCCTGCGAGGAAATACTTTTGCGGTGGTTCCGCAGGGAATGGGGGCTGGAGAATACGAGGTTGTTTTAGCGTGTTGAAGTCTCGCACACCTGGTATCATTGAACGACCAGAGTCTTTCGATGATTTTTTCCTCGTAAAAAAAAAAAAAAAAAAAAAAAAAAAGTATTGTATAGTATAGTATAGTATAGTATAGTATAGTATAGTATAGTATAGTATAGTATAGTATAGTAAAGTATTGTATAGTATAGTATAGTATAGTATAGTAAAGTATTGTATAGTATAGTATAGTATAGTATAGTATAGTATAGTATAGTATAGTATAGTATAGTATAGTATAGTATAGTATAGTATAGTATAGTATAGTATAGTATTGTATAGTATAGTATAGTGTAGTATAGTATAGTATAGTATAGTATAGTATAGTATAGTATAGTATAGTATAGTATAGTATAGTATAGTATAGTATAGTATAGTATAGTATAGTATAGTATAGTATAGTATAGTATAGTATAGTATAGTATAGTATAGTATAGTATAGTATAGTATAGTATAGTATAGTATAGTATAGTATAGTATAGTATAGTATAGTATAGTATAGTATAGTATAGTATAGTATAGTATAGTATAGTATAGTATAGTATAGTATAGTATAGTATAGTATAGTATAGTATAGTATAGTATGGTATAGTATAGTATAGTATAGTATAGTATAGTATAGTATAGTATAGTATAGTATAGTATAGTATAGTATAGTATAGTATAGTATAGTATAGTATAGTATAGTATAGTATAGTATAGTATAGTATAGTATAGTATAGTATTGTATAGTATAGTATAGTATAGTATAGTATAGTATAGTATAGTATAGTATAGTATAGTATAGTATAGTATAGTATAGTATAGCATAGTATAGTATAGTATAGTATAGTATAGTATAGTATAGTATAGTATAGTATAGTATAGTATAGTATAGTATTGTATAGTATAGTATAGTATAGTATAGTATAGTATAGTATAGTATAGTATAGTATAGTATAGTATAGTATAGTATAGTATAGTATAGTATAGTATAGTATAGTATAGTATAGTATAGTATAGTATAGTATAGTATAGTATAGTAAAGTATAGTATAGTATAGTATAGTATAGTATAGTATAGTATAGTATAGTATAGTATAGTATAGTATAGTATAGTATAGTATAGTATATTATTGTATAGTATAGTATAGTATAGTATAGTATAGTATAGTATAGTATAGTATAGTATAGTATAGTATAGTATAGTATAGTATAGTATAGTATAGTATAGTATAGTATAGTATAGTATAGTATAGTATAGTATAGTATAGTATAGTATAGTATAGTATGGTATAGTATAGTATAGTATAGTATAGTATAGTATAGTATAGTATAGTATAGTATAGTATAGTATAGTATAGTATAGTATAGTATAGTATAGTATAGTATAGTATAGTATAATATAGTATAGTATAGTATAGTATAGTATAGTATAGTATAGATTATTATGATAATATGAAATACACGTTGTCATGCACAAAATTGATTACAGCAGCTCTCTATTATAAATATACTATTTCTACCTGCGCAAATACTTTTGATTCAATTCGATTTCACATGCGTTTTTTTTTTCTACGATTTTATGTAAACATACAAATATTTTTCCCCATACTTCTGTTTATATAAAACCATTTGTTAAATTGATTAGAAATATTTTCTGTTGCCCTTTCCAACAATTACAACTTTATTGAACCCTGCTCGCTTTCTGAAAATATTCTAATTTATGTGCTTAATTAAACTACCCATAGGAAAATTGTAACCTCAGAAGCAACAAAAAAAGGGAATAAATATAACAAAAAAAAAAAAAAAAAAAAAGAATATCTTAAACATCATGCAGAAAAACCTTTGTAACAAATTTTGTGTGTATTGGCAGAGATGGAGAAAAAATTAGGAGAAATTATGTGAAGATGCAGAGAAAATATACAAAGCAAATGGTCACAGCAGGACATTCCAAAGATTATTTGCTGCTGTTTGATTTGTTATAGTACTTTATCCAATATCCTCAAGAGCTAAATCTACGAATTATTGTTATTTTCTGTTCTTTGTGTTTGTTTGTTTTGCTGGAGTTTAGTTTATTTCTTCTTCATATTTTTGCTATAGAGATTGTAGGGTAAATTATTTCAATGTTGCAAACGTTTATTTCTTGTTAAAAAGAAATCGGAAACCAATTAGTTTTGAAGTGATTTACAGCAATAACAATAAAGAAATAACAAAGTATTTTGTTCCGCCAGTACGACTCAAAAATACCCTTTTCGATAAAACAAAGGTTATATATATATATATATATATATATATATATATATATATATATATATTATTGCAGTCATAAAACAGCAGTCATATTTAATAGATTATTTCACGTTTTTATTTCGTTTCTGACTTTGTGAAATTTTGTAGGGTGTTGGTAGTATAACAAAAAATATGTATAATATGTGTATAACAAAGAGAGGAAAAACAATTAATAGCTATAAAACATATTCACTGTGTGCCAAGAATGTTAATATTTGTGAAACAAGTTGTTAAGATTTACGCATATTTCTCTCGATTGCTGTTTCATTTGCTAAAAAAGGAAAGTGGGAAATGCGACTGGTGTTGAACACAAATAAAAAAAAAATACTATTAAAAAGGATTATTGTTTTTCTATGTTATATTATTTATTTTTTGTCGTTTTCTCCCACCACATTTATCATGATTACATTGTTTGAAAAGTAAATAATTGTAATTGATTTCGAATTATCTTTCTAATTTTGTATTTTTCTATTTATTTTAATTTTCATTTTTTAATTTTTCTTTTTATACATATTTGAAATAACACAACCAATCCCGTGTTAACATGTACTTCACACCATGACCGATCAATGGAATAATTAAATTTTAAATTGTATAAATAAGCTAGAATTGTCAAATGTGAAAAATAACACTTATATAGAATTACTTATCTTAAGGAACAAAAATCACTAAAACAAAAACGGAAAACTGCTTGGTTGGTCAATATGTGGCTAATAAAGCTATAAAATACGATAACAAGAAAATTTCAAAATTCCCAAAAATGGGATTTTTTACATTTTTGGCTATAGAATCCATATTTTTCCGAAGTCCCGTAGATTTTAATTTAGAACTTTTAAAAACATATTGAAGATTCTTAAAATATATTCCGCCTGTCGATTCGTGCTTTGGGATTTGAGAAAATGTGGTTTAAAATTAAAACTTTCATATAAAATGGGTCGAATTCGGGAGGGTGTGTACCATGACGAATTGAGTTATTGGGCTTGTGTTTTATCTTAAAATCATCTCTGTGAAGTTACCTTTCAGAAAAGTGCAAAATTATTATATGTTGCTAAAGAAAATTTTATTTTAGATAAAAAAGAGTTTAGATACTTTTTCGGCTAAAAAAAACACAAAAAGTGGTATTTTTTGCAAACTCAAAATTTTTTATTTTTGGACTCGGTAAAGATATTGACTTCAAATTTTTTTATTCAATAGATAATTTTGTTCTTTAACTAGTTAAGAAAACAACTAATAAATTCGATCGGAAATACTAGGATATATATGAAAAAACTAGACCAAGAACATGCAGAAATTATGGTGCTTAAAAATTCAAACACAAATAACTCGAAAACTATAAGAGATAAATAGGACACGTAAGCATGTTTTTATAGGTCTCATCAGGGCCTACAACAATATATAAAAATATTTGAAATATTTGGATGAGAAGCAAAAATTGTACACTCCTCTGCTACGTCTATACCAAATTTCATGAAAATCCAACCAGCCGATCAGAAGTTACAGATTTATTTCCAAAAAATTTCTATTCTACCCCACTGTGCACTGTTGACTGAAAGTTAAATTTTGGAAAATGTTTTTAAATATATTACTTAACAAAAATTCGAAAATTTAGCTAAAATATTTTAGCAATAATTTATATTATTATTTCTTTTAGATTTTACAAGACTCATAGGGCCATTACATTTTAAGTTGGTTCCACTTTATACCTTAACTGCATCCATATCTCTTCTTACTGCACTCCATACATTTTACATTTTACACATATATTTAATATTTTGAGTTTAGTTTTGACAAGATGAGCGAAGATGTCCATACAGGATTCAATCAGCCAAATGATTAGTTTGCATTATTTTCTTATGTCAGCTCTCGAAACCATGGATGAAAGCTTCACAACATTGTCTAACTCCAGATTTGTTATTGATCGGGTCACTGACATTCTCGTCATGGAGGATGCGGCACCTTGGGTTCGTGTACAGAGCTTTCATAATATTCTTGTTGAGTGACTCTTTACAGACCACTGCTTTACAAATTGCAAAGTATCAAAAGCTTTCTCATAATCTATGAAAGCCAGATAAAATGGTGAACACCATTCTACGGACTGTTCAATGATGATCCCAAGGCTATCTAAGTGATCAAAGCATAATTTTTTCGGGCCTAATCTAACCTGTTCATTTGCAAAGAAGTAGATTTAAAGCTTCCACAAGGCGATTATTAAGTATTAATACAACGCCAGATTTTACACTGTGATTGTATTAAATAGAAATTTTGGACTAATTTTCAAAGTTGTCTTCGGGATGTTATCCTTGTTATCGGGATGTTATTTTTCAACAATTTCTGGAATTTCGGATGGGCTTATTGAGATATCATCTCTATCGGTATGATATTCGCAAACTCACAATTGTATTTCTGATTCGTTGGATAAAAGTAATGAGTAATGTTACACCTACACGATGGAGCTAAAGTGAATACGTTTCTCGTAACTATTTAATTTACAAACAAAATAATAAAGAGTATAAATTCATCAGGATTTTGTTTAAAATAATAAATTTTTGTTTAAAATAATAAAATTTAAAATTATTGTTAAAATATAAAAGTGTTCAGTTATGCTCCATCTAAGAAAAAATTAAAAAAATCCTTTTTTTTCAAAAGGCTATGTCTTCATTCTTAAATTTTTGTAATGAGTTTAAATCTGATCTTTTAAGCGATTTTTCGACAAGCTTCAATAAGTAGGACTTGGGTTTAGACATAAGTTTGTGATCAGTATTATAGAATAATACTGATATGGGAATATAATGTCTTGAATATTATATTGCCAGAAACTGGTAAAATTTTAGGAAATATTACAAGAAAATTTTCCTAGCACACAATGCTAATAATTATTACCATTGGACCAACAGCGCCATTTTTCTTAAGATATGGTTATCGTGTATAAACACTACTAATGCTAGTGTTATTAAATTTAATAAGTTTTTTGGGAGATTTAATTTTCCCGCTGTTAGTAATATCCATATTTGTTCAGCAATAGTTTCGTGTCCTTGCAAATTTATTTTTGACAAAATCTAACTAGAAATATATTTGTATTTTTTCGAATTTCGGATTCAATAAGGCTATTGCGTGTTTAAATATTTTTAAGAGAATCCTAAGAAGTTTATTTTTTCACTAGGCGGTATTAGCTAAATTATATATTTTTATGTTATTTCATTCGCAAATTTAAACAACGGATTTTAAAGTGGTACACTTTAATATTTTATAGATTTCATTATTCTTCGTCAGCCAAATAAATATATTAATGTTTAGTATTTAAATATTATAAATTAAGCCCTAAGAAGTATATTTTACTATTTTGATTTTATTTCAGATATGTCGTTAAGAATATAATGTCTAAAAAAATAAATTGCCAAAGAAAAGTGTTCACTTTTGTTCCATAATGTATGCCTTTATCTGTTCGCTACTGAAAATATCAAATTCCCCATTACATTTTCGAAGTTTTTTGCAGCCCGTGAAATTCTTGCTTGTGAGCTGATCTTGTAAACGTTCCTCATGTTGTTAAGAGGACTGAAGATTCTGCCTTCCTTGCCAAGTTGTTGTACAATCTCCTTTTGTCTTCACGTGCATTTTCCTTCACTTACTTGTTTATTGCATAATAAACAACATGTCGTTTCCCACGACATGTTTCCATGTTCATCGGCAGCTGTTGTAAAGCAATGTTACCGACAAGGTGGTTTTCAGTGAGACAATATATACTGATTTTGTGGGAGGGCTCTGCAACTTCTCCACGAAAAATCGTTTTTACATTATGGCTGTGATCTTGAGACGATTGTCAATGATCACTTGTATAGACTGCTCCTCGTTTGTTACGCACATCGTCCTCTCTATTTTTTACTGATTGCTATGTGATCTATTTAGTTTTCAGTGGCAACGACGTAACTATGTGTACGTTTTTATGGGAAAAACAGTTCCGCCAACTACCAAGTTGTTGTTAAGGCGGTTTTTGATGAATAATTTCCCATTCTGAGTTATTCCTCCAGTGCCATATCATTCCATTACGTTTTCTTTTTGAAGGTTAGCTCCGCGGTTTCTGTAGAAGTTTTCCAATATTCATACTTTCAGTTGGTGTCTAAAATTATATTTAGCAATAACTTTAGAAACTACAAATCGTTATTCAGATATAATACATTTGCAAAAACCTTTGACATCAATATTGAAGCATTCTAGTAGAAAATATTTCACGCATACAAACACATATTTTGTCAATGAAAACAATAACAATTTGTGAATGACCTGCAAAAAAAGGTCTAATATTAAAGCTTAAAATCACAATCGTGTGGAAATATAGAAGATTTTAACATATTGATAAAGTAAAATCTAAACGATGAAAGACTTAAAGAATAAAAGTTGCACACTCATCTACAATTATGTTTACAACATGCTCAAACTTACATACTCACACAAATTAGTAAATGGCATCAAGATAAGAACTTATAAGAATTAATTTATATTTCACTTTTTATGCGTATGCATGTATGTATACTTTGAAAAATTTACTAACAATGAAGACGACGGCCTAACATACATATAACACAAAAACAAGACAAAATTAAGTATTTACGCTACTAAACAATTATAAAAAATAAGAAAAACAATAATAACAAGTACATATAAGATATACAAACTAACACAAATTTATGGACTAAAGCCGCATATATAATTTTATCTGAAAATAGAAAAAAATACGAATTAATAGAAAAAAAAAACTTTAAGAAGCTTAAGAAAGAGGAACGGAAGATTAAATGAAATCCTTTTCTTTTTGTGGCATATGTGTATATAAGTGATTCCAAACATTTGTTAACTAAAGAATACTACTGCTAAAACAAAATAAAATTCAAAGAAGGGAAAAAAGAAAGTATCAAAACAATCGATAACATATCTCTTAGTATTATACTTATTTAGAGTCTTTATTTTGAGCAGAAAAAAAAGAATAATACACAAAACCATTTATATGGTCCTAAGTAGTACAGACAATACAGTTTTAATATGGTGTTATGTGTTTTAGTATACTAAATGTATGTATATATTTTATTGGTAAGTAGCTCGATTTATAATTATATAAAAAATCATTTTCTTAATATGATCACTCTAATAAACTTTGGACAATTTTTCACATAAACATTTTTTATTTCTTTATTTTTTAAAATTGTATATGTAAATATTTTCGAAGTATCACATAATATTAGAGTTAGTATATCTTGAGGTACATCATTGCTAAGTTTATTAAATAAACAGAAATACAACACCAAAAACTGTAAATATTTGAAACATTTTTCATAAATAAAATAACCAATATCCTTAAAGCTATTCAATAAAATCCAGAGTAACTCTAAAATTAAACTTACTAAATTACCCTCGTTAACATTTATATATGTATGTGTGAATATATGTTTCATTTAGTATATACATATGTTGTTTTTATTATTGCATTTACTTTTTTTTTTTTTTTTGGAGCATTGTGGTAAATGTGTTTGAATGTCTGTTGTTATAGTTAAAATAAAATAAATACGGATACGTATCCAACAATATGTTTTTCGAACATGTTGACTAAAACTTAAGCTTTACTAGCTTAACATAACATGTATTTATTTTCCTCTTATTATGAAATAAAATTGTATATTTGTTTTTATAAAAAGAAGTCATTTTATTTTGGTTTTATAGTGTATTTTATGTACATACGTCTGTCTGCCTATCTTACTTAGGTGTCAGTAAAGAAAATCAATAGTTTCTTTATTTTAAACAGTTTTCTTTGTCTTTTAATAAAGAAAAGTTTACTTGAATTTAAGTTTTCTCTTGGAAATATAATACGTCTAAAAGTGTAAAGTACGACTGGAGAAAGTAAAAAAGAAAAAACGGTTTATGAAATTTCGTATTTTCAACAATAAATTATTCAATATGTAAAGAATTCCACAATGCTTGAGATTTTTTGATGGCACATTAAAATCCCTTTGTACAAATATTAAGTGACTCATATAAAAATAATTTTTTTATAAAATTACGCGCAATATCAAAATTTATTAAGTTATTGGAATAAAACTTATGTTATTTTCAATTTTTTGTATTACAATTTTTATTTTTATTCTACTTTATTAAAAAGAAGTGCTTTTTAATATTATTGTGCTCTTTTAGCCCAAGTAAATATCTTTTGGTCCATAAAATTTGTATCTTTTGAAATTATTGATACGGCTTTACGTTTCCGTCAAACATTACAAACACCTAATAATTATGCCAATTTTAGTTAATTTCGTGCAGTCCATGCGATTTGCTTGAGCTAAAATTTTTATTGACAAAAGTGTCCCGTTTTCAACTATCGACGACACTTAATTTAAATTATATTCATCGCCGTTTTCATATCCATACACAAGATTTGTATAAGTTGCAATTTGCTATATAAAAATACAAAAATAAAAAGTGAAATTTTTGCGTAGTTTTCAAAAAGTTCATATTTTAACGATAAATTTATTTTTAATACGCCTTCGCTTTTATTGTGTAAAAACTAAGTTCATGTTTGAAATAATATCACCATAGAATAGAAATTATTAAGGATTAGTCAGTTTCAGCCAGGCTAAAATTTTTAATAATGACTCATAAATATTTAATGGAGTTTATGTAGAAAAAAATTAATAACGATTGGCTATGTTATTACAATTGGTACATTATATATTTAATAGAAATTTTATGGATGATTAATATTATAATGACCGCTAATTGTGAGCGATATTTGCAATCAAATTTAACTTTAAATTAAGAGCTGTCAAGTAATTCGAGTAAATTATACCTTAAAATTTTGCTCGTTTTATAATATTTACTTAGAAAAGATTTTAAATTTTATAAAAGTTTTATTGTACAATGTTTTTTATTAGCAAATAAAAATTATGTATATTATATACATACTATACATGAAATTAATACGTTTATTTGCAATTTTATTGCAAATTTTTGTTTTGCCTTCATTTACAAATACGATCAATGATGATGGTTTGCCAACACGTTATCATCCAACGTATAATTGTCCATGTGAGAAACATGGTGCTTCAAGATTTAATTCACATAATTGCAACGATTGACCTTGAGATTTATTTATTGTCATAGCAAATGCTAAACGTACTGGAAATTAAATGCGTTTAAAGTCAAATGGCATATCTGATGGAATGATTTGTATTTTCCAGTTAATATAGTTGGTTCAATGATACTGTTCAAAAACTTGTTAACAACCAATCCAGTTCCGTTAAAAAGCCGTGGTTGATTCAAATTGCGTAAAAGAATTATTGGCACATCAATTTTTAATTGTAGAATGTGAGGTGGAGTTTCAGACAAATCAAGTGAATTTAAAAATTCTGTTGTGCAATTCACAATTTCATGTGGATCGATAATGCAATCAATCAATTTGTATGTTTTTGTTTGATCATTAATTTTATTTTAAATATCAATATTAATGTCACTGATATCTTTGCTTTTGGCTTATTGTTGATGATTCTTATAATTATATATAATATTGGGGTATACACTTCAAATTAAATCTTCTTTGGATTCATTAGTAAGACAAAAATCTGCAGGCAATGTTATTAATCCTCCAATAATTGGATAAAACACAAATGTGCTGGTTCTTCATTTTATAAATGTACACGCATATTTATAGTAAATGATAGTTTTTGAACAAAGTGCCACAAGCTAGATGATTTTAAACATGCGTTTAATTCATCTGCTGGTGTTTATCGTACGATAACTGGTAAAGTTTGTCTAAAATTACCTGCCAATAAATAAAAGCACCTCTAAATGGTTGCTGGTTGTTACGTAAATTTTGCAATGTTCAATGCAATGCCTCTAATGACTTTTTGTGTGCCATTACGAATTCATCCCATATAATAATCTTGCACAGTTGAAGTATCTTTGCCATTCCAGATGAACTCGAATTATTTCATGTTGGTGTTTCGATTTATTCGTCGTGTAATGTGACCAATATTTGCACGTGGTCGTGCCATTTTGATTAAATATGCATTTAATTTATTTGAAATACTAAATTTGAATAAATACTGAAATGTACGTGTATATTTTTTATCTAATTAATTAAGAACGAATGTTAGTTGATTTTGCTTTAACATATTATTTTTTTAAGCCTAATAACATTAGTTTGAACGTATTTAAATGCTTTTCAAAACAAATATATGCAAAAACATCTAATAAAACCAATAAATTTCTTTTTTTAAATCGCGAAATTTATTGGACAAACGCGAAACACGACTCACGGTCCATAGAATATTATGTATAATTTTTTTCAAAATCGGTGCACTAGTTTTGAGTTTAGCGGTTACGTAATAATTTATTTATTAAAAATATAACAAGTTTTATATGCTGAAAACTACAACAATGTTAACAATTTATTTTTATAAAATCTGAGAATTGTTTAAATGTTTTAAACAATTAAATCACTTAATTAACAAAAATGGCTTAAATTAGCCTTCTGAAATAGTCCAGAAAAACAATATTTAATTTATTTCCTTTGGTAGTTAAATCAATTGGCCTAAAAGTAAACCTAGATTATTTAATGTTTGGATATCATTCTCCGCAAAACGGGAACATTAAAATATTATAAGGAGCAGTTATGAATTCGAAAGGAATTATGAATTATTTTAGATAAAGAAGCGATTATACAAAAAAGTATAAGTTTACTGCTTAATAGAAATAATTTTTATTTTTTTAATTTTTTTTTTTTAAATAATTTTATTTAAGAAATAATTTTTATTTTGTTTTATTATTTTTTATTTTATTCTCATTAAAAATCTGTTTAAAACCACTTGTTTTTTTTTAATTCTAGCTTATTAAATAAATAAAAATATATATTTCACAAACAATTCCAAGAAATACGTCTGCATTTTTTAGTTGCAAAATAATTGTGTTTTACAATATTTGCATTTTCGTTTTAAGAACGGAAATGCAATTTTGTTACAAAAGTAGATAAAACAAAAGTTAAAGAAAAAGAAAGTGCTGACATATTCAAATATGTTTTATTATTTTATTAAAGTATGTTGCAATTAAAATATACTTTTATTGATAGGGGTTACTGTAAGTCTCAATCCAATTTTAAGTCCAAATCCTTTTTATATCATAAGTTTCATCCAAGTCATCGTTATCATATACAATATGTTTTTCCAAATCAAGTTCAAAATCTTTCACTTTGTTTCATACCTAAAATCTAATAAAAATGTTTCTTTTACGGAATATATATATATATATTAGAAAATTTCTTAATATTTTCTACACGAATCATTCGAGTAATTTTTACTTGAAATCATTGATTTCAGCTTAATCGAACGATTATTTCATTTTAGTTTGTCGATTAATCGAACAAACATTATTAGAGTGAATACCTTAATTAATTATTGCTGCTATCGCACTATTTAATCCGAAAAAAAAACATAAGTAAACGATCACTGAAATTATTTTTTATAAGTTAATAGTTTGGTTTCGATATATTTTATGTGTGAATATTTTAATTTTCTGTGAAATTAAAATATTGAACTTAAACAAAAAATCATAAAAAAATTCAAATTTTCAATTTGAAAGTAAAGTTAGATCTTATAATTATGCGGCAAAATAAATTTAGAAATCAATATCCAAATTGACAGATTAAGTACTGCCAATTGACCCTGATCTGATGTAAAACTTTAAATCTATAAAATCTTATATGTTTATTTCTGCAAAATCTAAATATATTATTGATTATATGGGCTTTAGCAAAAATTCAAAAATTATTTAAATATAGATATTTAAAATCTGTCAGCTTAGATATTAAATGTTTTAACAGCATTTAAATATTAAAGAAATATTTAAAATGCAATCAATGAACAATTCAACTTCCTGAACTAATCCTTTGCCCTTTGTATTTCATTACATTAAGTTTAAAGCTGGATCAAAAAGTATTCATGCACCCACTTACACATACAGATATAACATTGTACAAAGTGAAAAAATAAAACTTTAAATCAAAAAGTCAACTTTGACAGCATGTTTCCAACTTTATACATACAATCACACACATATTCAATCATTAATATGTGTATGTTAGTGAAATTGTAACAATACGTTCTTTCACAACTAGGCAACGTTCAACAAGAATGAGATTTTGTTTAAATCACTAGTATAAACAAACCTTTTTTTTTGCGTACTCGAACAAATGAAAGCATAAAATGTTGATTCTAAATCTACAGCTAAAACTCAGTAGAATATACATAGTTCTCTTACTAGACAGTTTACACTCTCTAGCCCGCTCTGTGTGAGACTCGGTAACAAACAACAATCTAATTAGTATTCTATTGACACTTTAATCGTGATTACGCCGGAAAACGTACGCGTCAACATGCTGGCAGCCAGTTTTTTCATCTTTCCCTACATCCCTCTCTTCATTTTTAAATTTAACATTAGCCATCATATTGTCAGACTATACATTATGTTTGTATGTGTAAAAATTTGTGTGTTTATGCCATTTTTTTTTTCTCTGTAAAGGGATATCCGGTAGAGTAAAAAAGAGAACTGAACAAAAATAACAACAACTATTGTTGTATTTTAAGAGTAGACGGTGCAAATGGTCATTGACAAATGGAAACATATACATTTGTATACTAGCTATTTTAGCCTAAGAAAGCTGCCACAAATACTTAAACAAACTATCGTATACACATGTACTTATACAAGTAATATTAGCAATAATAACAACTATAACAATATTCTATAAGTGTGTGTAAATTTGTATATAACGTTATGAGGGTCTACTATAACTAGTTGTATATATGTGTATATTAAGGAAAACATATGTATGTTGAAAAAAAAAACTTGTCCATGGGAAAGTGTTTTATGGTAGATTGTTTCTCATTTATGTAAGTGTACTTTATAAAAGAATAGATGTATGTGTTTATGTGGTTACTGTCGCTCTAAGTATAGCAGCACAAGTTAAAGAAAAGAGATACAAAAACAAATGCAGAGGAAAATTTTTTCCTTTCTAAAAGCAGTCTATTTTCGAAATATAAAAATTGAATAGCGACGTGTTATAAATGTAAATTTAATTCGATTTAAATACATAAATAACAGTATATTTTAAAATAATAAAATAAAACTAATTTAAATTATTGAAAATTATTTTAAATTGAGATTTGTTGTCAATTAGTTATATCCTGAAATGTTAGCAATATATGTTTTAAAGATATTATGTTGGTGGGACTTTTATTTCATTAAAAGATATATTTTGTATGACCAAAAAGTATTTTATTTTTTAGTTTAATCTTAAACAATTACCCTTCCTCTGACGATTGAATTATAAACATATGTAGTGTTCCGTTGCCACTAGTTATAGTAAACGTAAAAAAATAAATAACATTTTAAGTATCAAGTTCTAAATATTTTAGTTCATACGTTCTTTTTGAAATTACAAAACTACAAACTAAAACAACATTTTCTACTAAGATCAACTAAAAGTAATTGCAAAAACTACACAAAACTCAACTTTTAGACAAATTCAAAATCTCTGTCATCAAAGGTTTATCCTTTACAAAATAACATAAACAGCATAATCCTCATAAGGATTTAAACATAAATAATATGTACATATGTGAGTTCATACGAAATATAAGTTTTATATACAACTTTTTGTTTCTGTTTGATTGTTTGACAGCATCAGGTAATTTACTAAAACTTGAATTAAGTGAAAACATTTACATAAATATAAATGTATAAAACAAATATTATTTACTTTTTTTCTAATGTACAAAAATCCTTGATTTCCTTAATGGATTACATAAATTAATTAGAAAATATAAAGTTATTTTATAATTATTTTTGATTGCTATTCAAATAAAAAGGAAAATAATTAATAAAATTGACAAAAGTCTTACTTTTATTGTAAGCTATCATTAAATATAATAAAGTGTATTATTTTAATACAATTTTTAAAAGCATATTTAGCATATAATAAAATAAAAACACTTATTATTTTTATTTCTAATTCTTTGACATATGTTCATATGTTTATCAGTTATTTAATTGGTTTCTATATAATTGCTTAATAACTTATATTGAATTTTTGGTAACATTTGTATATTTATTCATGTTAATTTATTTCAAAATAAAAGTTATTTTATTTTTATTTAATATCGTAGGTTATTATATGGTCGGGCTATAATTGTCTTACACCTTTTTTTAAAACTTACCAAAAATAATTGTTTACTACATATGGATATAACAAACATCAAACTATTATTTGCAATGAAAAATGAACCGACGCTCTCAAATAAAAAAAAAATCATCAAAAGTTGTTAAATGTTATGTCACTTGTCTGTTTCTGCGAAAAGTTTAACTTGATCTGGCTGCCAGGACTGTCGGTCTTTGTCCAAAATGTTCTTTATTTTTAATTTGCTGCCGTTTCTCTTAATATCTTCAAATCATAGTTGAATTGTGCGTGAATTACTAAAATGAGCCCTTGTTCAATAAATAACAACAACAACATTTCTTTTTCCTGTACAAATGCAACATTTGTCGTCGATACCATTTAGTTAGTTAGATTGGTTGGTTTGCCATTTGCTTTTTTTTTTTGTCTGCATATTTGTATATCCAGTCTATTCGTCCATCCGTCCCAACATAAAATTCTTTATCTACCTTTTGTGTTGACATTGATGAAATTGTATTTTATTAGTATGTCAGTTATGTTTTGTTGCTGGTAGTTTTGTATTTGAAAATTAGCTTATTATTAAAACGGAAATTAGTAATCAGTACATGAGAAAATTAGTAAGAAGTTTTGAGAGATTAATTACATTGACATTATTGGTTCTTAACTTTACTGCCATTATTCCCACCAAAAGGTCATAATTATGTATTTAAATATTTATTTCGACATTTTTTGATTAAACAATAAACTTGTTGATGACATTAAGAAACCGTTATAGAAATATAGTGACGCAGGTTCTATGATATATCCCAAATATCAAACATAACTGGAAGATTAAATAATTATCAATCTAGCTAATTAATTTTATAATTATCAAACTTCTTTGTCTGACTTGAATAACAAAAAGATATGAAATTAAAAGTTGGAAGGATTTCGGTATTGTAACTAACAATGATATATTTTTAATAATTTCAACACACTATAATTTTACAGAAATGTTTTTTACTAACAATCCTTCTTTAAGAAAATTCATTAAAATGTAACGAACGCTTTCAGTTTTTCTTTTGACGCAATATTAACTGCAAATGATACAAAAGGCAACATCAGCTACAAGAAAAACCAACTAGAAATAAATTAGCGCTACAAAGGCAACATTGTACGTTTAAAATAACAAAAAATAATATGTAAAATATTGAAGCAAACTGCGTTTGAATATTACGATCACGAGAAAACTTTATGTTAAATGTACCTTTAATGTTTGTTACTGTTGTTTCGTAGAAAGCAAAAAAAAAAAGAATTCAAAAATATTTCAGCAGTTTGATGGCCTATGGTGTTTGTGTTGAGGCTTTAACTATTTGGTAGCCAATGTTTTCCATATCTTATATGCAAGAATACATATAGATATTTGTTTGTAGTATATAGCTTTATGCAACATTGCTAATAAAGCATAATGCAATATGATAATACGAGTAATGTTGATGTTGACGATAGACGTTTGAAACCAAAAAAGAAACACCAAAAATATTATTAGTATAAGGTAGTAAGTAGTATAAGTGGTAGTGGTTGTGATTCTGATGGCAAGCTGTACATTATGTTCTTTGTTTATTTGGTCTGTCTGCCTGTGTGACGGGAAACATTTTTGTGACAACTGAATTTTATGTTTTAGTCGTTTTCACCATACAAAATGTCTACTAAATCCTTTTCTATTTATACACGTATGCATGTGCATTCACCTAGTTGAATATTTCATAATTTTCTATGTCTGTATATGAGAGTGCGGTTTTGCTACAACTGTTATTGCTATGTGTATTTGCTGATGTTTTTGTTATTTTTGCTTTTACCCCATTCACAACAATGCATATACAACAAAAGCATTAGCGGTGGTCACATCAACTAAAATGTCATCAACAATGCCATAAACAACTTGAACATTTTCATAGCACTCGTTGAAGCAACTAATATGAAGTAACAGCAAAAGCAAGAGTTCTAACAGAAATTGCAGAGAACTACTTTAATTTAGCGCACTCTCATCAACACTAGCATGGACGTTGTGCACTATTTACGAACAAATGTAAATGACTGTAATGTGATGAAAAAATAACATTCATTCAAGATTGTAAATGACATTTGTCTTGAAATAAAAAATTACTACTGATATAAAGTATATAATTATTTCGAATTTCATACAAAATAGTTTGTACTCGTATACTAAAGAAAAAATATAATTACAAATTTTAAAGAAGGTTGGTTAAATCTCTCTATTATAGATAAAATTAAAGTTTAGTTTTTAATTTTTAATTATAAGTTGTAACAATTTAAGTTATAATTATATTTTCGTAATATTATTTCATAACTTATAGCTCAAGATAAATCCAAGGTATAATTGTTTTCAGATTTTTGTTCATTTGTTTTTATTCCATACCATAGAATTAAAATAAAATAACTTGCAGCGAATCCTTAAAATAATTAAATTGAGATTAGCATTTAATACCAAACGATTTAAAGTGTATACTTACTCTACCTCTCTATATACTGCTGTCTCATACAATCACAGATACAAATAGTATCTCTATAACCCAACAAACATTATTGAAAATACATAATTTTACAAATATAATATTCATTCCACAAGAGATTTATAAAGAGTGACAGTTTTTTGGCGGAGGTTCATCAGATTTTGTTTATATTTAAACTCAAAAAAAAAAAAAATAAATAAAAAAAATTGTATTTTTTATTAAAAAAAATCTGTAGGACTATTTTGTAAAAAATTTTTGAAAAATAGTGGACCATTTTGTGCCACAATAATTTCTACTGCAATCTTTAGTAAAAATTAAAAAATTTTATAGCATTAGAAAGAAGAAGACAAAAATTTAAAAGGTAGAATTTTTTTCCTAAATTTGCATTGTTATTATTAATATATTTTTAAGTGATAATGTTATTTTTTTAGTACTAATGGACATGTAATTTAATCCGCTTACAACTTATTGAGATATTTGTGTTTAAAAATATGCACTTTGGAGTATTATGCATTTGTGCGGATGTTTGTAACGCACAGAAAAAATCATCCAACACCCACCTTAAAGTATACCAATCGACTTTTTGAGTCGATCCAACGATCTTCGCCCGTCCGTCTGGCTAACTGTGCACAAAGTACAGATCGCAATTTTGAAGATAATTCAGTGAAATTTTGTAGGTAAGACTTTCATGACACAAGAACGAAGCCTATTGAAATTGGTTATGATCAGTCCATTATTGCACCTAGCTCCCATTGCACATAGCTCTCATATTTTTTTATGAAATTCGGTACAGGAAAGTTTTGTATTGGTACCAATCTTTGTGCCAAATTACATGAAGACGTCTCCATAATTCACCATAGCTCCATTAAAAAAAAAACTTTTTTCCGAAAATCTCTTTAACATGCATAAATCACATACACAAAAGACACAAAAGAGTTTTATATAAGGAGAAATGACAGATTTTACTAGGACCGCGCCATAATTTACCATAACTCCCATATAATCACCCTAAAGTGCATAAATTCATATAAATGTTAGTATTAACGTAATATTCTATATTCACATATTTTATTTTACACTTAGTAAAAGTATCGATCCATCATTGTCCACATGTCTAATATAACAACCCCCCACGAATTTTGATGAACATACGCAATGGTGTGGGGTATCATATGGTTGGACTTGACCGACTATATCTTTCTTACTTGTTAAATTTCTTTTTTATTAAAAACAATAAAATCTTAAATAAATTCAAGAGCTTTTCAAAATACAAAGAAAAAAATTTTAATGTTTAAATGACTTGGAAAAATGGCTTAAAATGACTTTGCTTTTTCCCATTTGTCTTCACTTTTTGATTGCGCACTTACATTTTTTTGATCTTATTCGATTCTATATCAACTAATTGGACTTTTTCGATAAATTTTACACCTTCCTTGTTAATATGCAGACTTTCAGCAGTCACATACAGGGTAGTCGAATTTTGATATATAGATATAAGAACGGTGATAAATATAATTGATCAGGACCATAAATTTAAGTCAACTGATATCTATACCTAAAAGCGGAATACTTTTGTCAAAACACATTTTGCTTTCGCTCATCGCATGGGCAACACAAAATTAAATGCAAATGGTATAATTAGTAGGTGTTTGCATCGTTTAATGGAAATGTGGAGGAGCATCACAAAATTTCGAAATTGAAAAATTTTATAAACCAAAAAAAAATAATAATAATAAACAATCTTTGTAATAAGCTTGAATAAAATATATTTTCGTATAATACATGAAGAAATAATTGAAATACGTTACACTATTACCAACAAACTTCAACTTCATAACTTTTATTCGAATAACTCAGTAGGTTTTGATATTGCGCACAATTTTTAATATATTTAACTTAAAACCGCTATAACTTTCAGCCTCTGCGCAAAATCAGGAGCGCGAACTAATCTTACATGCATTTGAGCCATTTTATATTTATAGGAGTGGATTTAAATATGACACCAAAAAAATCTAAATTTGTTGATAATGATCCATATAATTTTTAAAAATTATATATAATGATAAAAAAAAATTCAGTTTTGCATCAACCTGTTAAAATTTGTACAATTTTAATTTATAGAAATATGTATTTAATATAATCTACACAGAAAAAACTAAAAATGGGTTTCAATTATGAAATTGCTTATATCAATTAAAATTTTATTTAATTTTGCTCCAATCATCAAAATGATAGTATTAATAACCAACATAATTAGTTTTTAAACAGACTTCAATTAATTTTTGAATCAAATAAACTACTCGAATTACTGGAATTTTTCTAAAATTCAACTAAAACATTAATTAATACAATTAAAAAACTAATCAAATATATACCGAAAATGATTTCACCAATAAATATTTAAAAATTGGTTTAAAATTTTTTATTTCAATATTTGAAATATTATTTAGATAATATTAAAAAAAAGTTGCAAATTAGCAATAAATGATCAGAATTTATGGATAAATAAAATTTAATTCCTGTATCTGAAAAAGTACTCCAAAATATTTTTTATTTATTATTACTTTTTTTAAATTTTGAAAAATAATTTTAGAACATTAATTGTATAAATTAATAAAAGAATTGAAGTTGTAGAAAAAACTAATTATCAAATTACTTGAAAAATTTTATTGAATAATTTTTTTGTGTACATATAAAAAATATTTGAGCACCTGTTAGATAATAAAGAAAGATTATTAATTACAATCTAAAATAGTTTAGTTTAATTTTTAGTATTAAATGTTAACTGGATAGAAGCAGTTATGTCAACATATATATTTGCAGAATTCATTTACCACAGAACACTCATTCACATTCTATTTACCACACGTACGCACACACAACCAACCCTCTTTAAAGCCCTTCTTCAAATACATTAGGCAACCAAATTTTACATTTCCCATGATTTTATTGAGATTATATTTATAAGGATTTCATATTTGGCTTTTAGTATGTAGAGCAATTTATGTCAAGAGGTAAAATTTTGCTTAAATATGTTTATGTTTTTGTAGCAAAATCCAATATGAATATGAATTTATTTTTATTAGTTTAATTGCTATTGTTATTTGGCATGCTTACAAGATACATTCTCGTAAAAGAAAGATCAAACATTCTCATATTCATACTTACACACATTTATTATATTGAGTAGAATTATAATATAATTATAATCTTTACAATTTTCTCATTAAAATGAAAAATCCTAATATTTTCTTAAATATTGTACAATTACAAGCATTAAAATTATACTTTAACAATTATGAAAAATTAATTAATATGTAATTATTGCAGTATTTCCATTAATATTTCATTGTTGCTTTATTGTATTTTATTTTTATTTAAGGAGCATTTTAATGATTTCTTCCTACAATTTAACTAAGTCAATTAAATTATAAAGCAATTAAATATTTCATCTATTGTATTCGAAAGTTACTTTACTTTTAAATCTAAATACCAACAAAGATTTTTCATTAAATTTATTTTAAAATGTATGTTTATATAATTTTCTTTGAAATAAATGTTACAAGAACGTTATTTATGCAAGTATAAAAACAACCGTACATACATATGTATTCCATAGCAATATATCCATTTAATTATTAGTTAAACAATTACAAACTTGTGATAAAATTTTAATTTTTAGATATTTATCTACATTGGCTTCGACTTTTGTTTTTTTTTCTTGCTTATTTTTTCTCTATTTTTTAATTTGAATTTACTTTTATTATTGTGTCCATCTAAATCAGGTCAATTTGAAAAACATATATTTTGTAAACATTACAAAACAAACAGCAGCAATAAAATCTAAAAAAAAAAATAGAACGCTGGCTTTTAAAAAAATACAAACAAAGGCACATAAATATATGAACATAACACATAAATACATATCATTTACGCATTTTGTGGTTTGATAATAGTTGTGAAATCCTTTTTTCTATTCATAGAGCTTTTTTTCATTTTACTCTTTTTGTGGTCATGTGCATAAATGAATATTTACAACAAATACTGTTACTATAAATGAATACAAAACAACCGCAAAATAATATCAACATAACTGAAAGAAAAAATAAGCATTACAAAAACGACAAAACCATATCCAACTGAAAATGCTAGTAGTTGGAGCTGTTATTGTTCGAGCAATTGTAATCGAAATGGCAGTTATAAATACAGCAGAATATAAATGTAAAAAATATAAAAACTTAACAAACACACATACACACATTTTTAAGTGGAAGTTTCTGTGTGATTGCATTTAATATTCCCTTATACAGATATATATACAGTCTCTCTGTTACCAATACACATACATATGTATATGATTTTTACTTGTTTATAATGACAAAGAAATGTTGAAATTTACTTTTGCAGAATAATAACGAAATGAAAACAAAACACAAAATATTTATTTTTTTATATATAAATAATTGAACAATTCATATGACCACTATCCGTGACCATTTATTGGACGGATATGCCATCGTATATAGAGCATATTATACATATCAAAAAATAAATAAACAAAATAAACTATTTTAAAAAATTGTAATTTTTATCAAAACTACGTATAATTGTAACTTATAAATACATAAATAGTTTAGATTTAATTCGTTACAAATTTTTGTATTGTATATTTTTGTCTAACTATATAAAATAAACTAATTTGCAATATAAAACATTATAACATCAAAACAAATAGAAAAATAATATCGAAGTTAGCTCAAAACAAAAAAAGTATTTTAAATGTTTACCAGGGTACTTTGTGAATGAAATTATTGGCCATATATAAATATATATATATATATATATATATATATATATATATATATTGTAACAAAGTTAATAGTAACAGCTATTTAAACTTTGTTACATACCTATAATACTTATAATTATTATTACATTCTTTTATATATCTGCACCCCATTAACATTTCACTCCTTTGCTCGTCTGTAACTACATTTGTTTACACCAATACATTAACGTATTTAGTTTAGTTACCAACCATCATATGTTAAAGGGAATTAATAATTCTCATTTGGTTTATTTGATTTTTCACATAAGTATTCTAAGGTTGGTTGAAGTAGTTGCGATTCGAGCGCTCTAGAATTTGCCACAAACTAAGACAGCTGATCTTACGATATAATCTGCCTTGTTCCCAAGACATCTGATATTGTAAAATCAGTCACTGTTTCTCTGATACTCGGATCAATTCCGAGGGGGTCAGGGCGATACCTTGCACAGCGACTTCGGTTGACTGTTTCGGTCACAGCGGCTTCGGCTGACTGTTTTGGCACAGCGACTGCAGTTGTCGGGTTCGGCACATCAACTTCGGTTAACTGTTTCGGCACAGCGGCTTCGGCTGACTGTTTTGGCACAGCGGCTTCGGCTGACTGTTTTGGCACAGCGGCTTCGGCTGACTGTTTTGGCACAGCGGCTTCGGTTGACTGTTTTGGCACAGCGGCTTCGGCTGACTGTTTTGGCACAGCGGCTTCGGCTGACTGTTTTGGCACAGCGGCTTCGGCTGACTGTTTTGGCACAGCGGCTTCGGCTGACTGTTTTGGCACAGCGGCTTCGGCTGACTGTTTTGGCACAGCGGCTTCGGCTGACTGTTTTGGCACAGCGGCTTCGGCTGACTTTTTTGGCACAGCGGCTTCGGCTGACTGTTTTGGCACAGCGGCTTCGGCTGACTGTTTTGGCACAGCGGCTTCGGCTGACTGTTTTGGCACAGCGGCTTCGGCTGACTGTTTTGGCACAGCGGCTTCGGCTGACTGTTTTGGCACAGCGGCCTCGGCTGACTGTTTTGGCACAGCGGCTTCGGCTGACTGTTTTGGCACAGCGGCTTCGGCTGACTGTTTAGGCACAGCGGCTTCGGCTGACTGTTTTGGCACAGCGGCTTCGGCTGACTGTTTTGGCACAGCGGCTTCGGCTGACTGTTTTGGCACAGCGGCTTCGGCTGACTGTTTTGGCACAGCGGCTTCGGCTGACTGTTTTGGCACAGCGGCTTCGGCTGACTGTTTTGGCACAGCGGCTTCGGCTGACTGTTTTGGCACAGCGGCTTCGGCTGACTGTTTTGGCACAGCGGCTTCGGCTGACTGTTTCTCTTAGATTAAGTCTGAATTTGTAACCTAGATTTAAGGAATTGTATTATTTAAATTAGTATTCGTAAGATAGCTTTAAGTATCATAAACGAACCGGCGTGCTGCATAATACTCGAGGGAGCCGAATCTTCGATCCAGCATCTACCAGTTATAGAGCCGATTTACCTGCGAAGTACCCGACTAAATCCCTGCGTATCATCGTACTGCCGAATCTTCGATCCAGCATCTACCAGTTATAGAGCCGATTTACCTGCGAAGTACCCGACTAAATCCCTGCGTATCATCTTACTGCCGAATCTTCGATCCAGCATCTACCAGTAATAAGCCCGATTTACCTGCGAAGTACCCGACTACATCCCCGCGTATCATCGTACTGCCGAATCTTCGATCCAGCATCTACCAGTAATAGAGCCCGATTCACCTGCGAAGTACCCGGCGTGCTGCATAATACTCGAGGGAGCCGAATCTCCGATCCAGCATCTACCAGTAATAAACCCGATTCACCTGAGAAGTACCCTACTGAATTCCTGCGTATCATCGTGCTGCTAGTAATTTATCTAACACAACAATATTTATAAATACTACCGATAACCTAAACATTGAATTATTAAATAAAGATATACTGTATATTTGAACCCCGGAAAGGGTAAATAAATTGTGTTCTCACTTAAGGTTCGTGGATCCCGTAAGTCGACCCTGGACACTACTGAACTACCTCAGCCGACGACAAAACCACGTTACAAATGGCGCCCGAGCAGGGACCCGATTCTAAATCGCAACGCGAGAAAAAGGAAACCGTCGCCAACGAAAAAGGATCGGCCCAAAATTACGAAAGCAGCAAACACGATCATCCGACAACAAGTCAAAGTCTAAATAAGGATTCAGTCGGATGGATATACCTATTACGCAAGGAGCAACTGATCGAACAATGCAATAACGCAGGAATACCAACCGCTGGCTTCACAGTCGAGCACCTTCGCAAACAACTAGCAGAGAATCTTCGTGCAAAACGATTAAGGGCTTCGGCTGAAAACCTATTGCTGGAATTAGAGAACGAGTTAAAGACAGCGGAGAAGAGTATAATATCCGAAGGAGAAATATCATTACCTGTACCCCGATTAGTTACGGAACAAAAATTTTCGGATTTTGACATCATGAACATCGTACAACGGTGGGACCTTAAGTTTTCGGGAGAGACTGACTTAATGGAATTTTTAGAACGCCTAGAAGAGCTAGCCGATTGCCACCGAATAGGCCTCGATCGTCTCCTCCCATGTATGATAAGTATGCTTAGCGGAAATGCACTCAAATGGTTTAGGGTAAAAAGGGAATCCATCAACACCTGGCAGTCTTTTCGACAGGAGATTGAACGATTCTTCCTTCCGACCCGTTACCTTGCCCATTTGGAGCAAAGCTTTTATAACCGTAAACAGAACAACAGAGAACGAGCGAAGGATTATATTCTATCCATGCTTACCCTGTGCAGACGGCACCCTACTCTGCGAAAAATTAATCATCTAGATCGTATTTACGATGGTCTCCGTACGGAATACCGGTACTATGTTCGTCGTAATGACTTCACTGATTTTGATGAACTTATAGCTATGACCGATGAATACGAAGCGCTAAAACAGGAAGAACGCTCGCAAACCTCGCACATGATGTCAGATTCGGTTTACAACAGGGCCACAAGTTGTTGGAGGTGTAAAGGTGCAGGCCATAAGAGGACAACATGTACTCTCCCTGGGAGAATATTTTGCTCACACTGCGGACGCGATGGAGTTCTCTCAAGAACATGTCAGTGTCGCAGACAACTACAATCTACTAGAACATCCAACTTGACATCCCCTGACTTCCGATACTACGTGTCAGTAGTAATGCATAATAAGCGAATATTAGCTTTAGTCGACACGGGTTCATCTCGTACGTACATCGGGAGTTCCCTTCGTCAATATTTACTGGACTTCGAAATCAAACCTGTTAGCACTCGGGGTATGGTGCAGATGGCTGATCAGTCTATGGCAGCGTGTCTGGAAGCGTTTCCGATCACTATCGAGTATCACGAAACAAAGGTGATATTAGAAGCCTCCGTGATTACCACATTAGCCGAACCAATGATTTTGGGGATGGATTTTTTGAGCGCGGTAAATATAGAAATACGCTTGAATGGCCGAATATTACCACAACCCGCCGTCATAAGAGCAGATACACACCCTCCGCTTCATACGATAACCAGCCGAGGTTTTCTATCTGAATATGAGAAGGATGAGTTGAACAACCCCCTGCGAGAACACGATGGAAAAGGGCTAGGTACAGTCGACCCGACCATGATGCAAATAATTAACAAAGAGATTGATAAACCCTTAGATGAAGACCGTATAGAAACCCAACGTAGTGCATACAGTGCCCCGATAGAGCTAGCCCGAAAGAAACATAGTGGATGGATAACGTTAAATACCGCCATTAAACCCGACGCGTACCCCCTTCCACAGATTAATGCGATCAGGGATCAGCTTCGCGAGACAAAATTAATCAGTTCTCTGGACACAAAACATGGGTATTGGCAACCACCTCTCAAGGAACCTCCCAAGCCTTATACAGCGCTCACTGTTCCAGGTAGAGGTCTATTCCAATGGAGAGTTACGCCCTTCATGTTACATTCTGCACCAGCTACTTTTCAACGCCAGCCCAACAATGGACTAACTTATTTCATTCGTTCCCCAAAGAAGGGGGGAAATGTAACAAAGTTAATAGTAACAGCTATTTAAACTTTGTTACATACCTATAATACTTATAATTATTATTACATTCTTTTATATATCTGCACCCCATTAACATTTCACTCCTTTGCTCGTCTGTAACTACATTTGTTTACACCAATACATTAACGTATTTAGTTTAGTTACCAACCATCATATGTTAAAGGGAATTAATAATTCTCATTTGGTTTATTTGATTTTTCACATAAGTATTCTAAGGTTGGTTGAAGTAGTTGCGATTCGAGCGCTCTAGAATTTGCCACAAACTAAGACAGCTGATCTTACGATATAATCTGCCTTGTTCCCAAGACATCTGATATTGTAAAATCAGTCACTGTTTCTCTGATACTCGGATCAATTCCGAGGGGGTCAGGGCGATACCTTGCACAGCGACTTCGGTTGACTGTTTCGGTCACAGCGGCTTCGGCTGACTGTTTTGGCACAGCGACTGCAGTTGTCGGGTTCGGCACATCAACTTCGGTTAACTGTTTCGGCACGACAACCTCGGTTGACTGTTTTGGCACAGCGGCTTCGGCTGACTGTTTTGGCACAGCGGCTTCGGCTGACTGTTTTGGCACAGCGGCTTCGGCTGACTGTTTTGGCACAGCGGCTTCGGCTGACTGTTTTGGCACAGCGGCTTCGGCTGACTGTTTAGGCACAGCGGCTTCGGCTGACTGTTTTGGCACAGCGGCTTCGGCTGACTGTTTTGGCACAGCGGCTTCGGCTGACTGTTTTGGCACAGCGGCTTCGGCTGACTGTTTTGGCACAGCGGCTTCGGCTGACTGTTTTGGCACCGCGGCTTCGGCTGACTGTTTTGGCACAGCGGCTTCGGCTGACTGTTTTGGCACAGCGGCTTCGGCTGACTGTTTTGGCACAGCGGCTTCGGCTGACTGTTTTGGCACAGCGGCTTCGGCTGACTGTTTTGGCACAGCGGCTTCGGCTGACTGTTTTGGCACAGCGGCTTCGGCTGACTTTTTTGGCACAGCGGCTTCGGCTGACTGTTTTGGCACAGCGGCTTCGGCTGACTGTTTAGGCACAGCGGCTTCGGCTGACTGTTTTGGCACAGCGGCTTCGGCTGACTGTTTTGGCACAGCGGCTTCGGCTGACTGTTTTGGCACAGCGGCTTCGGCTGACTGTTTTGGCACAGCGGCCTCGGCTGACTGTTTTGGCACAGCGGCTTCGGCTGACTGTTTTGGCACAGCGGCTTCGGCTGACTGTTTTGGCACAGCGGCTTCGGCTGACTGTTTAGGCACAGCGGCTTCGGCTGACTGTTTTGGCACAGCGGCTTCGGCTGACTGTTTTGGCACAGCGGCTTCGGCTGACTGTTTTGGCACAGCGGCTTCGGCTGACTGTTTTGGCACAGCGGCTTCGGCTGACTGTTTTGGCACAGCGGCTTCGGCTGACTGTTTTGGCACAGCGGCTTCGGCTGACTGTTTTGGCACAGCGGCTTCGGCTGACTGTTTTGGCACAGCGGCTTCGGCTGACTGTTTTGGCACAGCGGCTTCGGCTGACTGTTTTGGCACAGCGGCTTCGGCTGACTGTTTTGGCACAGCGGCTTCGGCTGACTGTTTTGGCACAGCGGCTTCGGCTGACTGTTTTGGCACAGCGGCTTCGGCTGACTGTTTCTCTTAGATTAAGTCTGAATTTGTAACCTAGATTTAAGGAATTGTATTATTTAAATTAGTATTCGTAAGATAGCTTTAAGTATCATAAACGAACCGGCGTGCTGCATAATACTCGAGGGAGCCGAATCTTCGATCCAGCATCTACCAGTTATAGAGCCGATTTACCTGCGAAGTACCCGACTAAATCCCTGCGTATCATCGTACTGCCGAATCTTCGATCCAGCATCTACCAGTTATAGAGCCGATTTACCTGCGAAGTACCCGACTAAATCCCTGCGTATCATCTTACTGCCGAATCTTCGATCCAGCATCTACCAGTAATAAGCCCGATTTACCTGCGAAGTACCCGACTACATCCCCGCGTATCATCGTACTGCCGAATCTTCGATCCAGCATCTACCAGTAATAGAGCCCGATTCACCTGCGAAGTACCCGGCGTGCTGCATAATACTCGAGGGAGCCGAATCTCCGATCCAGCATCTACCAGTAATAAACCCGATTCACCTGAGAAGTACCCTACTGAATTCCTGCGTATCATCGTGCTGCTAGTAATTTATCTAACACAACAATATTTATAAATACTACCGATAACCTAAACATTGAATTATTAAATAAAGATATACTGTATATTTGAACCCCGGAAAGGGTAAATAAATTGTGTTCTCACTTAAGGTTCGTGGATCCCGTAAGTCGACCCTGGACACTACTGAACTACCTCAGCCGACGACAAAACCACGTTACAATATATATATATATATATATATATATATAGAAAAATATGGTCTCAAACGATTTAACAAATATAAAAACTATTACTTTTTTAATTGTGTCAATTATTCAAGTGATCAAAATTAAAATTTTCTTATATTTTTACTAAAAATAAAACAATTTATGGGCTTTCACTTATTTTTCTTATTGTTTCAATTTATATCTAATAAATTAATCAAATACAAATAAACATAAGTGATAATTTTAATAATTAAATATACATTTTTTTCATAGGTTGAATTTCATTCTATAAAACAATAGAATTTGTATTATTCGTAACTAAAATTGGATTTTACATTTTTCTATGTAAAATTTTAATTTATTTTTTTAGAGTACTTTGATTTTGAGTAATTTGTTTAATTATGGAAATATTTGAAATCATTTTAAAATTCAGAAAATATTTTTTTTTGCTGTTTCGCAGTACTTGAAAAATTTGTAATAATGTAAATTACAGCCTAAGAGACCATTGTTTTAAATTTTATATAACTCATATAGGTTGTATATCAATTTAATCTATAAATTTGAAGGACGAAGAGTTATGTTTTGGGCATGAACTTGTACGAATATAAAAACGTGAAAGTATTCGCCAAAGCGACTATTTTATGTAACAGTTTAGACAGTACCAATATCTTTCGGCAGACTCTTGCAATCGTCAATTTTCTTTAAGTTAAATGTAGGAGAAAATTTCATATTTAAAAATTATATCTACCATAGTAAAATTATGTATTATATTGCTTTTTATCAAAAACACTTAAAATTGGTTTTGATAAATATTATTGTTAATTTTAGATAAAATGATTTTGATACAACCTAAACACGTACAAACAATGCTTTTTGAATTTATGTCAAAAAAAAAAAAAAAAAACAAAAAAAGATTTTCTTTTAAATGCTAACAAAAAAAAATTCCTTGAACAAAAAAATTTGTGATTTTTCGATTATTATTATATCTACTTCACATAAAATGATTTATATATCTACTCAGATGGTAATGAGTGTCAAAGTGATTTACTTTTTCGATAGATATAAATCCATAAATAGAAAAAGTATAAAAACTTTTCGAAGAATAAGTTTTTATAGACCAAAGTCAATTTTAACTTTTCTAACTTTTTAAAATTGTGATTTGACTACACTTTTTATTAATATATTAAGCTGTGTTCATAAAGAAATATTAAAATATATTTTCTAGTTATCGAAACATTTCTTCTAACCTATACTAATATCCAAATATAACGGCAGGGTTATTTTGAAGGACGAAAAAATCTTTAAATTAAATCGAAATTTAAAAATTAAAAATCTCCAAGTATCTTTAAATTAAAATCGATTAATAAGTTTTAGACCAAGGCAAACTAAGATACAGTAAAAGAATAACTGGTTCTAAAATTTCCAACACCAAGCTTTTAAACTCATGATCAAAAATTCCTTCAGAACAGCTTCATAACTTCACAATATTTGACCTATAAAAGTCACATAATAAAATATCTTTTGAAAAAATAATATGTGATTTAAATTAATTTTTTTAGAAAATTTAAATTTTTTACTTTTTTTACAATTTTATTCCGCATACCACAACGACTAAAACATAATTATTTCATTCGAGCATCTGAAGTTCATCTTTTCTTTAACATTGTTATTTTAATTGATGATGATTTTTCGCCCTTATTGAAATTTTAGTTTTATTATAAATTCACAAATGAGAAACAAATACCTTTTAGGTTTCCAAATAGTCTTTTAAGTTTCCTTTTCTTACAGTTGTTACCCCGGTAAACATCATAATACTTATCATCATTATTAGCGAAATCCTTCTTAGTCATTGCGCATCAAATCACATCAATAAATTATTTGAATGACATTTGTGTTGACAGGCATTTCTTTTTCATACATACACACATACATACACTCATTGATAAATTCACAATACAAACACACATCCAACGTTTCACATAATTTCAGAAAATGATTCTAATACTTTGTCGATATTTTTTTCTTCATTTTCACTCACTCTTTTAAATTTTCTTTATGAATTTCTAGTGAATAAACAAACACTCTTTTCTTTTTGTTGTCGTCTTTTGTTTGATAATAAATATTTCGCTAATATTAGAAAATTCTTCAGATTCAAGCAAGAGGATTTTTGAAAAATAAAAAAAATGTAGAGTTTTTTTATGTGTGATGTAGAGGTTGTCATGGTAAAATTCTTTGACAGGGTGGAATATAATATGGGAGAGTTAATAAAATGGCTTTATAAGATAATGAAATTTGTATTTTTGTATTGAGTGGTGTTGTTGCTCCTGTTATTGCCTTTCAAATGCTATTGGCGTTTTATTTTTTCGAAACAAATATATTTAAATACTTGTCATAGAAATAGTAATAAAAGATGTCTATGTTGTAGAGAAATTTAAAGGGGATGCTTAAAATTAAATCTATTAAAAAGGCTAAAAAATGTCATAAAAGTAAAATATTTCAACAAGATTATAATTTAAGGGGGAATCTAAAATCCAGTTTTAAAATAAGAACAAAACGTTTATTAAATAAAGAACTATATAAATAAATCATGGTCAATAACATAAAAGAATATATTTATAATTTAGGTTTTTACATTTACAATAAACAGCTAATTAAATTAACACGACATCGTTTTAAAGTAATGTCATAAAAAATTTAATTAAAATACACTTTATGTGAGTAGTGCATTTGTACTTTTACCCTAAAACTTTATTAAGTTATAAGCCAAAATTAGCTTAAAATTTTCAAAACGTACATACATACCTATATACACACACTTAATACTCATATACATACTAATGCGAAGCAGTTGTATACGCCTAAGGTAAGATTTTAATGTTGCGTGGTTGTGTGAACCTTGTATGCAGTGTTGCCAGAAGGCGAAAAAAAGAGGCTAAATTGTACTTTAAAAAAGGTCAAAAAAGGCTAAATTCTCGTTTTCATTAGTCTTTGACATACTTTTTTTAATATATTGCAATAAATTTATAAGTAAAACATGGAACGGCTACCACTAAATTGTTCCAATGAAAAATCGCCGTTAAAATTCCTATACAAATTTGGGTTATATTTCATATGTTAAATGGCACAATTTTTTGGTGATTCTTTGTAATTTTTGAATTATAATTCCTTTCTGATTAGAATTTTTCAATTTTTTGGGTGACCTTTCAATTTTTTTAAGAGTTTTATGAATTATGAATATAATTTATATATTTTATAGGTTCTATAGTAAAAGAAGTTTATTAAAAATATATAAATAATTATACTAATTGATTAAATAAGTCTATAAGATGAATTAAGATATTTTTGATTTAGAAAATGAAGCACCGCAGGCTAAAATTTTTGTTAAATATAAATAAACTCGATTTTTTGTGCGAATTAAATACGAAAATGCTTTAATGCATAATTCTGTAAAAAGAAAATTAGTAAAACCAAATAAAAAAATATTTTCTTCTTATTTTCTTCTTTGCTGAAGTACCAAAATTTTAGCCTGTTTAAGGCAATTTTAAGAATCAAAAAGTGCTGGAAGAAAAGCTAGAAGCTAAAGCGAAAAATTTGAGACTAAAAGCAAAATAAAAAGGCTAGATTTAGCCTTAAAAAGGCTAAACTGGCAACACTGATTGTATAGCAAGCTCGTATTGTATCTACTCCTCCACCAGATTGGTGTTGTATAATTAGATTACGATCATCTTTATGTGTTGCATTATAAAGTGCTAACTAGTTGGAAATTAATTATAATTGAGAAGGGATTTTTAACACCCTAAAGACTCTAAGAACATTGTAAAAAATTCTAATACAACATTGAAAAAAAGTAGTTTTATTAAAAATATGAACGTATGAGTAATATTTAATTGATGATTACATCAAAAACATTAGTTATATATTTTTACTAAAAGTGCATTTTTATAGAACAGTGGATTTAAAAAACGCCCATCATATTTTTAATGTTTTTACATAAAAAAAAGGGTTAAAAATACAACATTATTACAATATAAAACATAACACACAATTGTCGATATAAAAGTTGACTGGAAAAAGTTACAATTATGAGTGAAACAATATATTTTATGGGCTTTTCTTCTGATTTATCATGTGTAACAATAAACGATAAATGATTAGATATGAATTCTTTTTATTATTCTCTGAAACAACTTTCGTTAGTAATTTAATTGTACTTTACGTAACTTTTGTTGAACCAGCTGTCGGCTTGTGTTTAAAATTTGTCAATATTCTGGTCTTTCTTAATTTCCTTTTAACAAGGTGTACAATATCATTCAATTAGGCAGTTTGGAGGGTTGGAATTGGAACAAATTTAATATTATATTTACTGTATCATTGCACCATGCTAAATCAGGCCAAAAGAATGTCGAAACCTTATGGTTTCTTATAAATGTAAGTAGCCCTCTTTTTAGACACCTCTTGATATAAATATGCAAGTTTATTGTGTCCGATATCGCATACAATTCACTTTTTTAGGAGCTTTGCTCTCATTTTAGCTTCAGCATTCTTCTTTATATTTCTATCTGGTACTTTTTGTATTTTAAATATTTTAAGTCCCATATTGGCTTTAACTTTGCGCATTCAGAACATTTGACACGTTTAACCACTTTGCGTTCGGGAATGTTTGGAATAAATCTGAAGAACTGTTCCACACTTTTGGCTTTGTGATCGTTGCATGGTCTTTTATATTTAACTTTCTTACCACTCCAAAAACTTATTGCCTGCTGACACGTAGCTCTTTTCTAATTTTTTTGTAAGTCCAATTTTGATGAGTTCTAGTGGTTTTGATTTTTTTATGTATTTCCCTTTGACCCTCCATTGTGAAGCAAGCATACAAAGTATTTAGAAAATTCGTATCATTGTAAAACCTGGAGTATTTTTCAAAGATATATTGATCACAAAAAGAAAAATAGACAAATCTACACAGAGAAAAAAATGCATATATTTGAAAATCTATTTCATAAATATTATGAATCGAACATGAATATTGTTCATAGATATTATCAAACTGTTCATAATGAAAATATTAGGAATTTTGCAAAAACTTTGTTGAATCTTTGATTTAGTTTTATTAAATTTGCTTGCAAATGGTAAATGAAAATAGTTATACATGAAAATAATAACAACAAATTCCTTAAAATGGCAAAATTCCAAGAAAAATCTGTACAAAAAAATAATGTTTAGAAATTTTCATAATTTTTCTCGCATTCTGTAGCTCATCATTTTGATAAAAAGCGCTTCTGTTCTGTTCCCAAAATGTAGCTAAAAATCATTGAAAACCTAAAATTTTCAGAAGAAAATTTCAAAAATTTTGTTTTACAAATTGAAAATATAAATGAAAATTTAACAATTTTTTCAGTCTTCTTGACTTTTGATTCATTTTCAGAAATATAAAAAAAGTTTTAATGTTTAAGAAATTATGCTTAAATATTATGAACTGAAATGAATGAAATTACATTTTTATATTTATGTAAAAACTTTTTTTGTATATAAACGGAAATATGTGATATATTTTATTCCAGCGCACAAACCATCGAAAATTCATGTAAAAATATTATTATTATACTTATAATGATAACTATAATTAACAATTAGTTACCCGAATTATACAAATACCTACTTGAATGTGAACAAATAAAATATTAACTCTAAAACTATCTATGTATTTGTAATTATTTACGTGTATTTGTGCATGTTTAATGTAAATGAATAAGTATAATAATAACACAACACAAAATTAATGAAAAATTTGTCATGAAAAACTCACAACCCCTTTAGTCTCTCACTCTTCTCCGGAAACTCTTTATATGTAGCGGCATTGTGCAATACTCTTTATTTTCACTATTTGAAAAAAACAATATAGTGATATGAAATTTTGTAGAAAAAACTGCAGGAAAAAAAGAAAACAAGACAAAAATAAAATTATAATGAAAAAGTTTTTTATATAAGCACAAGTGAATTAATATATGAGCAAATAATGAATGCAACTAGAATGTTTGCAACAAAATAGTAAAAAAAATATATTTTTTGGGGTTTTTTCATAATTTTTTGTTTTTTCATCTTCTTGTATATTTTTGTTTTTGGTTTTTTTTCTGATGCTGAATGAATGAATATTGTTGCAGCCTGTGTGTGTTTGCATGTGTGGCACAATTTTATATGTTGTTGCAAATCATGCTGCTATAAATGTTTGTTTGCTTGTTCGTTTCATGTGACGGTTGTTGCAAACACACAAATAATTTATGATGTTGTAAATTGCAAAAATGTTGATATCATACACATTAACATATATAAACATACAAAACCAATACACAGAAAAAATTTATTCTATTACTAAATTCTTAAACTCTATTATATTTTTTACTGAAATCGGACCTATTACTGAATTGGTATCAAAATCAAATGTTCACACTCGTAAATGCTTTATTGAAAAAAATTTATTTATTTATTTTTTTGCTTATTAAAATATTTTCACTATTATAAATTTAAATATTTAAAAATCTTCATAAGATTCAATAATTTTTTTAAGTAAAACAATTAAAATAATATTTAGTTTTTAGTAGATATTCTAACAAAATTTATTGTTGAGTCAATAAAATATTTAATAAAAATTAAATAAAATAATAAAAATAAATAAAAACTAATGTTACAAAATTTTATAATTTTATTTCAAATATTTCATCTTTAACAAATAAATTCTCAAATATAATGCAATATTTAAGATTGAAGACTAATGTTATGTTGTAGCATATTTGTGTAAATTTGGTATAAAATTCACGAAAAGAAAGCAGATGTTGGTGTAAAATATGAATAATTATAGAGTAATACGTAGTGTATATAGTTGAAGTGTATTACTTTTTCGTTTACTTAGTCAAAATGATTCTTTAGTAATATTGTGTTTCAATATAGATATCTATATAAAACTACAAAATATTGCTGATACATTGTTACTTCTTTAACGTTAAATAAAGAAATCGTTATTAAAATAAAATAATAATAATAATAATAATAATAATAATTGAACATTACTTACCATTTACCGGTTAGGGATATTTCAAACGAAATTAAAAAGGGCTCCATGTTTCCTTTAGTTAAGGACTCTGAAACTACCCAACTTATATCGGTTCTTGAAAAGACAAAAATTTAATAAATATATATTAAGATCAATGCTTTTTTATATTAAAATTTAAAATGTTTAATACTTATCATAAATCCGTAATTTCTAATCATAAATTGCAATTTCAAGATATGAATAATTCAATGATATACTTTGTAAGTTTTTTATAGGATATGAAAGCAATAACTCGTTTTGAAACCCCTAAAATATCTGCTTCAATGCCTTAAAGTCGTTTCTTATTTGTATGGTATTGTTACGGACGATAAAATGTGAATCTATTATAATAATCTAAAGCGTCAAATATTTTAAAAATCATGACAAAAGGTTTGCATTTGGTGTGAGCAGAATCTAAAACTGAGTATAATAATCATGGGAAATCTGTACCGATCGCAATAGAACCATTTGAAAGGAGTATTGAATAAAAAATGGTCACAATATGCTATCGGACACGAAACCATAATTTTCTTTTATTACAATCATGTTGCTATTTACTATTTCAAAAATAACAGATGAGAAACTATATACAATTGTTCTTTTTAACTATAATTTGCTTCGTTTCAGAATGACCTGACTGGAATACTATATAACAAGATATTAAAAATTGGCATGATTCGTTTGTGGGTTCAAGCTTATATAAAAAGGATCTAGCTTTCGACGGACAATATAGTAATAAAAAATATGAAATACGTTACTAGGTGCTTACACCAAATTTATTTCATTACTTAAAATACATTTTGTCATCTTTAAGTGTTTCCGAATCACCTGAAAGATAAATAAATTTCAATCGTTATTAGGGAATTTGGTAAGAAAATAGTGATAACTTACCTCCAATGGGCTTCAAATATTGTTTTCCTCTTTTTCGTAATTTTATTTTCATTATTTTTCTGCAATTGTCAAAACATGAGAGATTGTTTTTGTTTTATGTCTTGGTTTTAATATTATTTACAACCAATAAGAAATAGTGTTAAAATCAAATATTTTATTTTATAAAATTTTATTTAAAGCCAAATAATGATTTATACAAAAATATTTTAGCCATAATTTTTTCAGTGTACACACCGACAAATAAGAATATGCAAGCAAACAAACAAACAGTGAAGTGCAATGAGTAGTAGCTGAATGACTAGATGTCGCTTCCAGAGTGTGGAGTTTGGTTCAGCGGTTCATTCTTAAAACTCATAAAGTTTACTTTTGCATAGAACAGTGGATAATGGAGTACATTTGATATAGATAATTCTTGAAAATATAATCAGGATTTAAAAAGAAAAAAAAACAATTTTAAAACTTATTTACCAGTTAAAAAAATATATATATATATTTAAATTTTCAACTAAACCATATATATATGAAAATAGAGACATTATATGATAAGTTTTTTATTTCGTGTTTGAATATCCTTTTAAAAGTACTTTAAATTTTCAAAATTATTTTTTTTTTTCTAATTATTTTAAAATTTGTTATTTGCTCAACAATGGGTATCAAATGATAGAATATGAGTTAGAAGTTTCAATATCAAATAATTTATTCTTAAATATGCATGAAGTTTTCTATCAAATTTGTTTTCGAAATATATGCTGTCATTTTAAACATTATTTAATGATAATTGGCAGAGTCGTTTCTTTGGATTTAAAGGCGACGCTTTTAGAAATTGATTGAAAAATCGATTCATTGTTTCACCTAGCTCTGAATTGTCTTGAATATTGAAGTATTTATATGAAATTTTAGGTACATGGGATATTTATCACTATTAGACATATTATCAAATTTCAAACGTTTGGTTGCATAACTAACCATAGTTTCCGTATGAAGCCACTTTCTATTAATTATTTAAAAATATATTATGGTATTTATATATATATATATATATACATATACATATATATATATATATATATATATTATGGTATTTATATATATATATATATATATATATATATATCGAAATATAATTTGTCCTGCTTATTTTGTATTTGAGTATAAATTATGCTCTCAAATTTCACAGACATTGCCCTTTAATTAACATATATTCCATATAACATTAATTTCAGATTAATTAATTTGTTGTTTTATTTACAACAATTAAAATTTATATAACTATAAATCGCAGTACCAAATTTTAGGAGCATCGTTCCATAATCGAACATAATTCCCATATAAGATCAAAATTTCATATAAATGCCTGAATTTGAATTAAGTTTGGCATTAATAAATTTTATGATGTTCATAGTTTCTATATAAGGACCTGTTATCATACTACACTTCATGTAAGAATTACTTAAAATTTAAATACAATGGTTTCAAAAATGCCATTTCGGTTTTGAATACTCGAGTGTTCAATAAACTGAAAATTAAATTTGTACTTTTATTCTTATAAATAATTTTCAAATGATTGTGTGTATTAAAATAATAAAATTAAAACCATAAAACTTTGGTATTTGAAACAGAATTATAATATTTTTAACATATATTATTTTTTAAATTATTCGTTGGAAACTTTCAAGGATATCAAAGGATTAAATATTCGAATTAAATTTTTTCAACTTTTATTTGACTTATTATAACAAAAAGTCATCCAGTATGATGTCAATTCTCCTCTTTTATTTGATACCCATATCACCATATAAGAGCAATTATAAAGTAGTATAATAAAAAATTAACCTAGCATATTCTTCGAAATTTTAAAGTCTTTTAGAAAGGAAAAACGAACACGAAATGAAAAACCGAAAACCATATTGAGTCCTTATTTTCACATGTATATATATATATATATAGATATATTGAAAAACTGATTTTATTTCTATTGTAATTAGGGTTACAGTATTTTTAATCGAAAACTCTAATTATGAAAGAAATGTTAAAAAATTCTGAAAAAAACATCATTGCAACCTTGGAAGGGATTTTTATTCATATGTCCACATAAACCAATGTTTTGTAACAAGTTTTATATAAAACGATGGTGGCTTTCGTACATTTGAAGCAAATATTATTGTTCTTTTATGGATTTTTTTTTCAGCAGTAGTAATTTGTACATGAATAATTTTTATTTGTTGCTTAACACACACTTTTTATATTCGCACATAACAACATCGTACAAATACACAGACACACACATCCATACTTATGAATGCACAACTATGACTACACTCTACCATATAGCCATGCACAAATTTAAGCATGTGTGAATACCTCTTTTGTAAATATGTTGCATGTTGAATGTTTGTTATTACAATACTGCAGTATGCAATTCAACTTGTGAAGATATTTATGTGCGGTAGTATTTTGTGTTTAAGAGTGTATAAATGTGCTGGTGTTTGAGTTAGGGTGTTTACTATCACGTAAATGTAATTATATAAAATTTTCATCATATGTTTTTTCAAAGCAATATGTATACATATATTTACAAACGTATACCAATGCTTAACAATATTAAGAATTTTAATAATATTAACAAAACATACTACAAATGTAATATCAACATCGTGTAAAAGATATATACATAATATATAGTCTATTATGTACTACATATGAAAGAATATGTTACTACAACATTTACTCAAAATAAAGAAAAACAAGGAATAAAAGATAAAGCAATTTGATGAGTATAACTCGAAGGGAAAAATTTAATTTAATTAGTTTAAATCATTACCAACACTGTGAGTGTGAATATAGTGTGAAATTTTGAACACACAATATATATTTATTTTCAGACTTTTTAGATGACAAAATAAAAACTCAGAAAGATGACAATATAAAGTGCCAAATTTTATTGAAATCTGTTTAGTGATTTTAAACAAATATATTTTAACTACCAGTTTTTAGTTGTTAACTAAACTGTATTTTTCAAATAAGCTCTGCTCACGAAGAAATTAATGTCTACAATCTACAGGGCCAAACACTTTGAAATTTTTGTTTTTAACAAAATATTTAATAAATTCCTCCAATATAATAGTATTTTTCATTTAAATGTTGCAGCACAAATACTTAAGAAAATATTCCTTTGAAAGCGTTACCTTTTACTATTTATTTTTAAATATATATCAGTCTGCAACAGTCATTCTCACATATTTAAAAATCGTTATATCAACAAAACTAGAGACCATTCACTGTGAAACTGTGTACCCAGTCTTTCTCAAGGATGTAAACTTTTTCTCAAAAGAAGCTCAATTCTTAAAAATATTATAAAATATATACAAAGATTATATTGACCAAATATGAATGTCAAATGAAAACTTCCAATACATGCAAGATAGTATTTAAATGTTGCTATACATAATATTCGGAAAGTATCTTTTGGGAAATTTAACCTTTAATATTATATTTATTAGTTAATTATATACTTTATATAAATATGTACTTTATATAAAGGGATTCTTAGCTTTTCTTAATTTTGGTAAATATTTTATATATATTTTTTCTAATTGTGTATTTTTAGAAAATTTTAAATCCTTTTGAAAAAAAAATTTGTCGTCCTAGAGAAAAACTGAGTAAATAGCTTTATTGTAAATTTTTTAATGTGTGAAATTTTTTTTGGAAATTATTGCACGATATAACCTTTTTTCAAGATTATTATTTCCTACGATTGATCTTTATAATAAAAAACATTTTTTTTTATTTTTTTGATAAACTAAATTGTTAAAAACACACAATGTGCATTTGTTTAATACCATTTAGTTACTTTTTTGTATTTATAATGAGAAGAGAGATTAGGACAAACAAATTAATGTTCATTGTGTTTTGTAATTATAGGAAGGAATCTGCCAGTACGTACTTTTTTTCGCCCCTTATGTAGCATTTATACTTTTGGCAAAAAAAAATGGTCGCAGTAATTTGCGTTCCCCCTTCTGCTTTCACATTTTTTCTATCGATCTTATTACAAACCTTTTCTGACAAAAAGTTCATAGCCACTGAAGAAATTTCCACTTAAAATTCGTATTATTTTGTTTACGATACAACTTTATTTTTATGGTTTTTATTATAAATATGAATTATGCGCTTGCATGAATTTTGTTATATTTCCATTTTGAGAAAAACTAATTATGACATTATAGCAAAATTTAGCACTTGGTTAGTGATACTAATTTTGTTTATGTATATAACAGTAAAAGCTGTAAAATGTGCACGTATCATTTTGTGTGCAGTTCTTAGTTTGAAAATTAGGATTTTTATTTCTTTAAATTTGACAAATACTTTAATAATTTTATTTTATCAATTATTTTCATAAAGTACAAGAAGCAAAATAATAAGTAAACTCTTATTTCAAAGTTGTTATGGATTAACTTACGGTCTAACATCATATCTATAAATCATGCTTAAGTAGTAGATTAAAAGTGATTTAGAGATTTTGTTCATTTAAATTTTTAAATTTTAATTATCAATTATTTATTCAATAAATTTCATTAAATTTCTTAATTGTGCTATCCAAACATTGAGTTTTTGGTTTAGCAATCACTTGTATTACATTATTTCTAGCTAAATCACGCTTAAGTAATAATGAAAATCGCTTAATCACTTTTAATATTAAATGTTTTTCTAGCTTAATTGGTTATTATGATGGCTTACAACCAATAATTCAGTTTATAAAATATAAACTTGTATGTATGTTTATTTTGATAGATATAAGTATTACTCGTATATGTTGAACATCAAATACGTGTGATTACAAGAAATTTACATTACACAGAAAAAAATTATTAGATAATATTTTTTGATAATTTTGTTAATCTTATTTTTAATAAATTTTAATTAAACTATGATTTAACTTAATTATTATTTTTTGTATTGGCAACATATTATTCAAAAATAAAAACAGAAAATTGAGATAAGTCTTATAAAAATAAAATATTTTATTTATTATTATTATTTTACTCTTCTAAATTATACAAATTTCTTTTCATTAGAAATAATTTGATGATAAACATTTTTGGTATAAATATCGGTAAGTTTTGCTGGCTTAATTGCCAATTCATTTTATAAATTCGGGTATTACGTTATGCTGGGTCTCAAAGGTTATAAATACTAGTATTATTTTAGAAGTTTAAAAAATTAATAACAGACGTTATTTCCAATTGCAGGTAATGGTTTTCATGTGTATTAAATCTAAGTGCTGATTATAAATTGCTTAGCTACGAGTACCTATTCCAGTGATTTTTGGGAGGAATACTTTTAATTAAGTATAAGTATAGATAGGTAGTAAATTTTTGCTGACACAAACTATCCGTTATCGTTAAATTTTGCAATATCTGTGTCATTTCCTATATGCGGAAATGCTTCACGAACGAAAGTTTAAGTACCCATTATAGAAACTCATCACCAAGTTGAACACCATTATTCCATGGATGATATTCATGATAATTAATTTTAAGATTTTATAATCTTTAAAACAACCACATTACATACAAAATTTTTCTTTCACTATATACATACGAACTATTATATTATATCATAACAAAATATATTACATATGTATTTTTCGTTCACATAAACTAACTTCCACATTAGTTGTATTTAACTGTATTTGTAAAACTATAAATTTGCAATATAAATAATTATTAAAATATTTAAAATTTAGTTAACTTTGGTTGTGAGCGGTTTATTATTTCACCCATCCACCATAAAAATATATCACCGAAAAAAGAATTTTAAAATATAATTTAGTTATATTAGCGATATTTTAATGAAATTCTGCACAAATAAACTTTGTTTTATTATACGCCTTCGTGCTAAGTTTTATGAAGATCGGCCCATAATTGCCTATGACTCCCATGTAAGTTTCTCTTATGGTAATCACCTTTAAGTACATATAAGTGTTAATATCAAGAGATTATAATAGATATGTACATATGTTTTATAAAAATATGCAGTACATTTAATGCAAATAACGGTTAAAAATTGGCCACAGTTCCCATGTAAGATCATATGATCGGACTTGACCGACTATACCTTTCTGTCTTGTTTTTATTTTTTTTTTTTTTTTTTTTTTGTGAGAAAAAGAGATCATAAGTGTTATAAATTGGAAAAAATAACTCAAGCTCTATTTGTTGTTTTTGATTTTTATTTTATTGTTTGAAAAATATGTTTTTTTTTTTTTGTTTTTATTTTATTACACAAAAATAAAAATTACTTTTGCTTTTTTTCTTTTTCAATAAAAATCAAAAATAAAAATCAGTATGTAAAGTTTAAAATATAAATGAAAAATAAAAATCAAAGAATGAGTTTTATGATTTCTAATGAAAAGAAAATAATATTTTAAGATTTTTATTTTAGTTTTTAAACAATATAAATATTATATATATGTGGGAGAGGTTTTCTAATCAACTTCGACCATCACACGGTTTCTGTGATATCTTGATAAAATTTGGCATGCAACGTATTTAGATAAATCTAATGAATATTTTAAAATATTTGCATATAGATGACACAGGAATTAATTTGAAGCAAAAAATTTAATTATGAGTTTAAAATTCTAATTCTTAAAACTACAAAATATATTTTTTTTTTTTGTATTAACTGCCTTTCTTGATATCTTTCTTTTTACATACATACAAACATACATTGCCTTTTAAGATATAATTTTAGACTTATTTTCCTTAACTACAATAAATCTTCAAATATTTAAAATCAAATGGATCACAATATTAATTTGAAGTCGCTCGGAAAGTCATCACATTTTATTCCAATGTTTAGACCTTTTATTCATCGTTAGAAAATAAGTGATCCACGCAGAATAATGATCACATATTTATATATATATAAATAACTCTTAAATATTGTATATTGTTATAATGTACATAAATGCAAAAAACTTCTGTTTTATGCCACAAAATTTTAAAAATAATTTCACGACTTTAATTTCTTGTTAAAGAAAAATCATAGACTGATTTTTATGTATTATAATGGAAAATAAATTTGAAATTCATAAAATAGAAATCAAAGATAATTTTTATTTCTAAGAAATAAAATAAAAATCAAAAATAAAAATTTATTACACAATAGCTTAAATAGAGTTATACCAAATGCAATGGTGTACTCAGAATATTTTAACTAATTTCCTTAATATTGAATTTTTTTGATCAATTTATCTTTGATCTCTAGTAAGAAACAATTAAAACGAACATACAATAAATACAAAATCACAATGAAATTTATAAAAGGGAAAGTGAACTTCTGAAATAAGTATAAACCATTGGATGAAATAGAAATTTTCATGTGTGTATGTATGTATGTATATATGTATTTCAATTTCAGGAAAAAAAAATAAAAATTTGATCGCATATTTGCTATGATTATCTTTTGTTATTCCTTTTCTAACAATTAGGTTATCATGTCTAATTCCTTCACACAAAAACACTGCTTCATATGATGGTATTACTAAAAACACTATGTTATGTGAGATAACAAAACGGATAAGAAAATATCCATGTGAAAGTTTGTGTATATGCAAATGATGCTAAGTAAAGAATTGAGAAGAATAATTGCCTTGTTTTATTTAACTTGTAATTAAACCACAGGCAAAAGCCTAAAAACAACAAGTTCATGCGTTTAGTTCGTTCGTTTCTTTTCTCTTTGTTCTGTTCTGTACTATAAATGAATAATGCATGCAAATACACATATATATATGTATATATGTATGTATGTATGTATGCATGTATGTTCATAAAGTCATAAAAACAGATACGCATACTTATGTAAAAGTTTAAATGCTTTCAAAAGATAGACAAAAGTTTTAATTTTTTACACTTGTTCGCTTTATTATTCTTGTAGTTTTCTTCTCAAATAATAAAAATAGAAAAATTTTCTAAAAATGTTCACTTGTTATTACTCCTACATCTTGAATTAAAAGTTTCATTCTGCTTTTTCTCTTTTTCGTATAACTGAGGAAAAAACATGTCTGATTACGCTTGAGTTAGAATTCGTTTTGGGGTCTTGTGTAATATTATTCACTGACTGTATAAATTGCAATCATATACGCACAATTTTCCACAAAATTTTTCTTTGTTCTTTTTACTTTATCTTTTTTACAAAGCTTTTGGTAAAAATAAAATTGACAAATTAATTAATTTTGTAAACTTTATAGAATTCCAATTAAATCGGTTCAAGAATATTCTTAAAAAAAAATATTTAGAAACTATACTTTATTATTTAGTAATGGCAACAATAACTAAATAAAAATATTTATAAGTAAAATCACCAATTTCGAACTTACTAATAACACAGGTCAACACTAAAAAGTATCGTGAAAAATATGTTAGAGATATTGCAAGTATAGTCATTCCAAGAGCATATCAATCAACCCTCATAGAGCCATCGAAAAATTGGGTGTAAGAAGTGGATATAGGGCGGAAATTTGTATTTGATATAAATAACACATAACCGAGGACCTCAGGAATAGTAACATTTTAAAATCGCTTTGACAGAAAACGTGTAGACATCAAAATTTTGAAAAAAAAACTCTAAATTTAAAAAACAAAGCCAACAAAAATTAGAAAAAAATTGCATCGTGAATAATTTCCCTTAATTTTTACTCCTCTGACGAAATATAGTGAAAAAAGTTTAAAGAAATAAATCCATGATGTCACACTTTTAACCCATTGATGACCAAAAAAAAAAAAAATATGTAGCACTAGGAAATTTTTAGGCTATACAATTTTTGGGTTTTAGGTGGAGCAAATTAGGGATCCTAGGTTTATATAGAAGAAATAGTGCAACAAAAGTGTAAAAAATGTCATGGCTCATACTTGTCCCACATAGCCCCTAGAAGTCTTTAAAATTGTCAAATTTCCCGAAAATGTGGGAGCAGTAAGCGATGAACAGGAGAGCTTTTTAACTAAAACGCTGTTACTGAGAAATTATGTGAACGCATACGGAATCCAAGAACGCTGGCAGACTATTGTTGCTTCCTAGTATGAGAAAAAATTAAAAATTGTACTTTCTTAAATACTAATTTAAGGAAACAGAATGCATCCATTTTTTATTAATAACTAAGCGAAATTATTCACGATGCATTTTTTTCACACTTTTGATGCCTACGCATTTTCTGTCAGTATGATTTTAAAAATGTTACAGTCATGTGTTAGTTATATCAAATACAAACTTTCCCTCTACACCTACTCCTTATATTGCATTGTTCCGTGGTTTTATGAGGGTTAATAAGGGTTATGTATAGTAAGTTGAAGACTTGACTTATACTACATTTTTGTGGTACCCATTCATGTTCATAAAACATGAGTAAATAAATTGCTCTACATATAACATATAAAATTATATAACTTGTGACGTGATGAAAAATTTTCATTTAACTTTCTACACTATATCAAGTCTAAGAAATAAGAATTGTACATAACTATTCGCGATGCAAATTTTTTGCGACTTTGTTGACCTTTGCAATAGATATGTTAGATTTTAATTATACCTAAAACTATATATATTTAAGCAGGGGTTCTCAAAATCAACAGATTCACGACCCCCTTCAGACATTACAACTCGAGACCAACTCATAAAAATTTCTGTGCAATAAGTAAATACCAAATCTGATGTTTTCAATATGATTTTAATGTTTGCTATCATACATAATTGTTCGAACATAGACCAAAGTTTTAAATCTTAAGTTTTATTTTTAATTGAGATTGAAATCATTCCGTCCATACATTTTTATGCAATATTTAAAAAAAAAGTGGATTCTCAACTTGATATTAACAATTTTTAAACCAGTCCTAAACGTAGAAATAAACAAATTTTCAAAAGAAAATATATGGTACTTGAATCTCATATTCTTCTTAAATCATTCTTAATCTTAATTCAAAATTTTTAAATTAAGGAAAACATTAAATTTATTAGGTTTAAAATTAACAAATAATTTTAAAAATTTAGGTATAATTTTTTTTTAAATTTTTTCACAAATGTTTTAGTAATTCTGACATATCAATTTAACTTGTATTGGAATAGAACTATAAATTATCCCTTTTTCTTTTACAGCCACATTTAAATTAAATATAAGAATAAAGTTTGAATCATTTAGATAACTAAGAAATATAATTCTAAATTTGAGAATTCCTACTTTGGTTGAGGAAATTATTGTTTGAAATTAGATAAAATGTTTAAATTGGTATCATTATAAATTCGAGATCACATTTTTATATTAAAAAACATAGCTTTTAATATATTTTTAGTCTGGCCGCCCCGTATTCCATTTAGAACTAAGAATATGTTGATTTAATAGGACATAACTGATTTAATCACTCACAGGGATATAATTCTATAATTCTATAAAATTGTTTACTTTCGATCCATAATCAATTCATATCAATTCGATGAAATCTTTAAAAATATTATATAAAATAAATATTGTGTTTATATAAATGTGAGTCGCGAACCTCCATTTAAGAATCGTTTTACAACAGTATCTCGCCGAAAAAATATTTTTAAAAAGATCACTAAAACGATACGTATTGATAAGTATAATAGAGAACAATTGTATCTAAAAAGATATAAAAATATTTTTCTAAAGAATTTAAGTAATTTTCCTAACAAAAACAAAAAGTGGAAAAAAAGCATTTACTCCCACATACATTTCGTCATTTATTCGTTAAAAATCTTAAGTTCTTAAGTTCAACATGTACTGTTGAGCTTTTTATAAAAAAAAAAATATATATATATATATATATATATATATATACACGTGCAGTAATAGGAATATTAATAAACTACGTATACGTGCGTAGATCCAATAAATGTTGTTTAATATAGAAAAATACAAAAAAAAAAAATAATAATAATAAATAAAATAAATAAATAATTTAAAAATTATTCTCAACTCGAAAAAGTTCTCAAAAACTTTATACTTGACTCATACTAAAAGTATGAAATTTATGTATTTATATATGAAATCAACTTTTAAATTATTTATTTATTTTATTTATTATTATTTTTTTGTATTTTTTTATATTAAACTTATTAATATATATATATATATATATATATATATATATATATATATACATAAATTTCATACTTTTAGTATGAGTCAAGTATAAAGTTTTTGAGAACTTTTTCGAGTTGAGATCAATTTTTTAATTATTTATTTATTTTATTTATTATTATTTTATTATTATTATTATTATTATTTTTTTTTTTTGGATCTACGCACGTATACGTAGTATATTAATATTCCTATTAGTGCACGTATAGATATGAAAAAGGAGAAAATTATTTTTCCTTTAATTTAAATCTTTACAAACAATAAAGAAAAATTATTCGTAATTAAACTTAAACCAATTTTCTAAAGAATTTAACTAATTTTCCTAACGAAAACAAAAGGTCGAAAGAAAAACCATCAAACACACATATACACAAACACACATGAACGTACATGTACGTTCATTCATTCATATACATCACCAACCCAAACGTCTTTATGTGTGTTAAAACACATACAGAAACAATTTCTTGCATATTAACACATACAAACATTGAACTCAACACGTTTTCACATATGTCTAATGTCAGCTGCATTGTTGTAACAAAGTTGTATAAAAAGAAAAAAAGAAGAAAATATTATTCCAAACATGAAAAAGAATCTTGGAGAAAATAGCAGCAGAAGCAATATTTGTAGCAATACACTGGTGGTAACGGAGGAAATCTTACAACATGAAAATAAGAGAAAAGACTTTGCTAAAGATTGTCGAAAAGTTTGTCCTCTGACACTCTTTATAGAACGCACGTTTTTGCACGTTCATTTATGTTTTAATTTTTTTACTTCACTCACTTTCATAATGTTCAAAGATATATTGATTTAAATATAACTTTTGTGAAATTGGCTATAGCTAAATGCGTGTTAATCAAATATAATTTGATTACAATTATTATTTGCTGTAGCAACATCTTTTGGGCGAAAACTAAATTTTAACAAAAACTTTAGCAATTTCAACTGATCGTAAGTACTTTTTATTATTTTTTTTTTTTTTAAAGAAGTATACAATAAAGTCGAAGTGAACTTTTTTTTCGTCTTTTGAAAGATCTGTGTTTCTCTTTCTTGTCATTTCTTTCTTGTCTTTTGTTTCAGAAGCAATGAGTACCCTCATACTAGAATAGAATAGAATAAAACATTATATGAGTATGTTAACTAGCATCGTGGTGTCTTAACTTAAACGTTATGACTTTTTCACTCTATATATGATGTATGTGTATATGTGTGTATGTTTACAAAATCCGTATGTATATATTTAAATGTTTAAATGTGTTGTGTGTGTAGGAATTTGCTTCATGTCGTAGTGTTTGTTTTTCTTGATGTACATACAATTTTTTATTTCTTAAAGTTGTGCTATTCATTATTAGCTTCTCATGGGGTTGTTAAAGAGGAAATCAACTTTTAAATGTCTTTCTATTTTAGTTATTTCAACTCTTGGTTTTCAACATATGTTTTTTGTGCTTCTTATTTTTTTCTAGGAAATTGTTGTTGTTGCTAATTAGTGTGTGGTTTTTTTGTTTTTGCATCCCGTCGTTGTAGACTTTTGTCTCTTATCATTTTATATTTGCTATCGTTAATTTTCGACAAAACGTTTTTCTGTGGGTTATTATTATTTTGTTTTTTTTTTTGCTTTCTTTTTTTGATTCTTGACTTGATGCTTGGATTCTTTAAGCTACTTTTTATTTGTTCTATTATTCTTATTTTATTTAATTTTTTTTTTTTTTTTGTTTGGTGGTGGTTAAAACTTTGTTGTGTAATTCCCTTAAAATTTATTGTTTAGGTTTGTTACATTTGTTTTTAAATGTTTCATATAAAATAATAATATTATGTTCAAAGATTTTTAAACTGCATTTGTTAAAATTTAACTTTTTTAAAACCATTAACAAATAAAATCTTTAACAAATAAAATAAATAAAGTAATTAAAATTTTAATTCTAATAGATAGGAAAGTTGAAATAACAACGTCCGTCCGTCTGTTTATCTAGCTGACCATATGTTGCTAAAATAGCATTCCAGGTTTATATATTTTTTAACCAACTTTTTAAATTCATTTAGAATACCGAGTTTCACCAAAATACAGAATATATCACTCTAAATTTTTCTGTAAACTTTTACAAGCAGATTATACTTTTATAGGAATATGAAACTTTTCTTTAAAACCGTTATTTTATTCTGATAAAAGCTGTCAGGATACATGTATAGTACTTATTTTTGAAAACCTGTATTTTGTAATTTTAGTTTAGAGTTTTAATGAATTTATTTTCTTTTTTATTAATCTCTTGACGCCCGAATTATTTTTTTTTTTTTTTCTGTGCGAAAACCATTTAATAACCAAGTGTTCTGATTTCATAATATATTTTTCGAAGATCTAACAAAGCTTTCTGTTATAAAATTTTATCTTTTCGGATTTTTTTTTTTTTTTTAAAGAAATAAAAATACTTTTTTCCAAAAGCACTTCGACCTTTTCGTCATTTTTAAATCAATATGGACTTTTGAATTTATGGTTTATAGGAAAGCTAGTGATGCAAAGTTTAATGAGATTATCTATATTTTAAAAGCAAAAAATAATAAATGTTGATTTATGGTCCACCTGAATATAATAGGCGGTTTTGTTTATTAACTTTACTTTCTATTATGACACGTATTTATCTGTGCATTATGCACAGGATTTTAACTGAATCTAAAAGATTTGTACTATATTTATAAGTGTAAAGTGTCTTCTAATTCCTTAATTTCCTGGATCAAAAAACGTTTCAAATAGCTGAGTTATAGACAAGGCAAAAATTGATATCTACATCTCTGGAATTAAAATTTCCTTAATTGGATTTTGATATTGCGCACTGTTCTGGTATAAATTCAAAAAGCATTGTTAATGCCTTCTTAAGGTTATATCGGAGTCATTTGAATTAATAGTAACAATAATATTTATTAAAACCGCTTTAAGTATTTTTGCTTAAACACCTATAATGCTTAATTTTACTATATTTTTATTAAAATCTTACCTCGTTATTTTTAAGCACGCATATAAATGGTCGAGTAAAATCATAAACTTTCTATGAGTTCATTATAATACTTACATAAATGGTAGTTGCAAATATCATCACATTTTAATAAAACCTTGTGGAGGGAGTCCTCTTACTTGATAAATTATGAACCCGAAGCCTACAGCCTCATGAAAAAATTTACACTTGCGGATACACTATTATGGATCAAGAAGAGATTTCTTGACAATATGTGCAACAAAAGATAAGTATATATCTTTGAAAAATGGGTTATATTATTATCCTTTAATCGAACATAATTTCCGTTATACCTCCAAAAATAATGACGATGTATAAATTATTGGAAATTTTATACTCTACAAATATTGTAATGACATCTAAATACTTGCGATCCATAACAAAGGAGATGTATGGAAAAAACTGTGCCCTTTAACCGCGAATAACTCCCGTGGCATACACATTATTGTAGGTGACATTTAACAGCATGTATACCACACTATGACGAAGCTATATGCCAAATTTCGCCTAATTTTCAAACCGATTATAAATTTGAAATATACATTTCTGTGTTCAACAGAAATACGTTAGAATCGAATATTAGAAAAATGCATATGTTCAAGAAATATTTTCTTTTTAAATCTTATTTTCCTATTATTTACACCTTCCGAAATATTAGAAAAATAAGATTTCAATTTTAAATTTGAACTTTTAGCTATTATATTGTGAAATATATATACATAAATAAATAAATAAATAAGTAAATAAATAAATAAATAGTTATCAAACATTTACTTTATTTTATATGAATAATTATATACATTTTTTCACAAATAACATATAACACATCTAGTAACTCGATACTAGGGATCGCAATTTCCCGAATTTTTTGATTTCCCGGGACAGCGAGAAAAATGATTCAACTTTCCGGGATCCCGGATTAAAAACTATAATTATCACTACACTCATCAGTTGAACAACTAAGATTCAATTAGGTAAGAATTTTTGCATTGGCATATTTAAAAAAGGATTATAATCTATTGAATAATAGACATAGCATATGTCGTAGGAGAGTTTTGTGGATATAGATGCAATATTAGGCAATATTTTTATTCTTACTTAAAAGATATGTACCATCAAATAACGACAGAAAAATTGAGATATCGGAAATTAAATAATACAAGGTTTACTCAGACATTTCAGATATTGTTCAAAAATTTTTAAACAATGTTTCGTAAATCTCTTTAAAAAACATTCGTTTTCATATTATAGATCAGAAAATATTTTCTTCATCTTTCCAGTTGAAAATGATATGAATAAATATTGGTTTGTCGGACTCACTACCTACTTTTTTTTAGAGTTTTATCAATTTTCTATGAGACAAATTCCACATGTTGTCATTACTACTAACAAATTTATAATGTTCTTTTCAAATATCTAAAAGACTCTTTCAATCAGTAATACTTTTTCACTTGCAGCTTTTTAGTGCTATTCATGCCGTAGTCTTCACATTTGTATTTTTATTTTTCCAGCTGCATTTTTTACCTTATTACACCCTACACTACTATAGGTGGTTGGGATATTATGCGTTTGTGTTGCTGTTTGTAACGCACGGAAAAAATCTTCGGACCCACATCTTAAATTACATCGTTCGACTCAGAATCACTATCTGAGAAGATTTAATGATGCCCGCCCATCTTTTCGGCTAACTAGCTGTCTGTCCATGCAAGTGATGGTCGCAGTATATCTTGATGAAATTTTGCACAAAAACGAAGCCTATTGAAGTTGTTTATGATCGGTTCATTATTTCACCTAGCCTTCATATAAATGTCTTCCCGGAGTAGGGGTTTAACGATAATAAATGCTTTAAATATGGCAATATTTTAATAAAAATAGATGCAAGGAAGTTTTGTATAAATATCAATCTTTGTGCCGAATTTTATGAATTCCATTATTGACCATAGTTTCCATATAAACCCCTCTTCCGAAAATCACGTTAGTGTATATAAATCCCATGTTAATATCAAGTTAATATTTGACACAAATAAGTTCTATATAAGTAGAAATCACAGTGCCAAATTTTATGGGCATCGATCCATAATTTACCATAGCTCCCATATAAGCCCCATTTCGGGAAACACGCTAATATGCATAAATTCATATAAATGTTAGTATCAACGTAATATTTGGTATTTGTATATTTTATTTTATACTTAGTAAAATGATCGGTCCACAACCATGTATTTTGATGAACATACACAATGGTATAGGTTATTATATGGTCGGGCTTGACCGACTATAACTTTCTTATTTATTTTCTTTAAAAGAATTACTAAAATATATAAGTTATTGTTAAAATTCACGCAATTTTCTCTTATTTAAGTACTTTTAAAATTTCCGGGAATTTCGAACAAAAACGGGACATGAACAATTGCAAATTTCCGGGAATCCCTAGGCGCGAGATCCCAGGATGCATTCTTTACTCGTCACTAATAAAATTTTTGAAAGCTAATTCCATATAATAGATTTTTTAAGCAAAATTTTGAAGAAAATGCAGATTCAACCGAAATAATGATACGTTCACATATAAAAATTAAAAATTTCATTCAAAATTGGTATATGTAATCTATTTCGCAGTGTAGTAGAAAATTAAAAAGTCTATTATATAGTTTCTTTGAGTTTTTTCTGCATTAAGTTAAAAGTGTTTGAGTTTTTTCGTTAATGAAAGTGAAATTATGATAGGTTCGTTGTAATTGTTATACAATTTTAACACAAAATTGAAAGAGAAAAGTTATTAAAATTGTCATTTAATTTTTTAGCAATATGTTAAAATTATATTTGGTAACAATTTATTTCATCAAAAAAATTTTTGTGGAAGCTTTGAGTAAATTTTAAAGATTAATCCAGGAAAAACTCTATTTAAAAAATCGCTACAAAGACTTTTCGGTTTTGATATTTAATGTCTTTAAATAGCAGTGTATTAAAATGTATAGAAAATTGTACATCACCAAAATACTTTTCAAATTAAGATAAAATTTTAATATTTGGGGGATCCCAAAAATAAATCTAAAATTAATTTGAATTAAAACAACAATTTTTTAATTACATCGGTTTAAGGTGCATTTTTTCGTGATAGTTTTCTGAATGTTCCAAATGGATTCATGAAGACAACGAAATATAAATGGGTTTATTAAATTCAAGAAAAGAATTCTCAAAAAAAAAATTGTGATATATTTTATAAAAAAATTAAGATAAATGCAAGAATATAGAAAAACTCATTCATATTATTAAGAAATATTGTCAGTAGTTTAAATTTATTGGAATTTACTTAAAAAAAATTGATAATCCTTCCACTAATCACTGAAAAGATTTGTTTTAGTCTTCTTACTTATGAAAACAAATAAAGCTGATTCATGATTTGTGATTTAAATAATAATGTACTACAATTAGCCTTATTAAAAAGTTTTTTTTTTTATAATTCGCTATGACTTACCTTTGATATTTATTCTGACGCTTTAAAATCAAATTAGTTAACTTTTTTAAGTTTTTATGTACAAATTTTTCGAGGTAATAATAACCTTAAAATTTACTCACAAAAAATGGAATTGAATTAATTGTAACTAAAAATAATTGTAATAATTAAATAGCAATTCTACTCATTTTCCTTTTTGAATTTAATGTGAAAATTTCATTATAGTTAAAATGAATCTATCATTATTACGCCTGCATAAATGATCAAAAAAAAGAAAACCGAAAATTTTTTATTTAATGAAGAAAAAGTTGAAAGAAACGTTGTAAAGGAATTTACAATTTTCTACAGTATAATACTAAAGTTAAAAAAAATATATATATGAGCCATTATCAAAAAATGTTTAAACTGGCTGAAACTGACTTTAATCCTTAATAAGTTGTGTGGTAATACTACTTACAACAAACAGGTTACAGATCTGACATCACAAAACTTGAAACTAATAAATTGCACAATTTTACCACCGTATGTTTCATTTTGTTATCGCGACTGGTGTTCAAAGTTCAAAAAATTAGAAAAAAGGCTAAAAATTACTTAACTTTTCCCTTCCCTCAAAGTTTGGAAAACAAGAGCGAATTTTTTTTTTAAAATCAGTTTTTTGCAACTTAGTTTTTTTGTTACTTTACGCAACAAAATCGGAGGAGTATTGGAAATAAATTTAATAAAAAAATTTTATGGATTTTTTAAAAATACGGAAAAATTGCTCTTTTTATTTTTGCATTTTTATAGAGCAAATTGCAATTTATACAAATCATGTGCCAATTGTCTCTTTTTTTCACCACCTGGCTACTTTTTGGTTCTTTTTTAAAATGGAACTAAATGGCGACTTTGATAAATGACGAAAAACTAAGAAATATCTCGACCCATTATATATTCATTCTAATGAAGAAATTATAAATGAACTGAAATTGTTAAAAGCTAAAGCTTATGATAAAGTTTATTAACAATTATTTAAAATATCAATTGTCAAAACTTATGGGACCCGATTGGGAAAATTAAAAAAAGATTTGATAAATACTTATATTCCAATTTATGTTAGACGAGAATTTGTAAAACTGGAGTCCAAGTGCTGACGAAAAGTTCTATGTGTTTTTGAGCAGCTTTTTTAGGAGAGGGAAAAAACAAAGTATTGATCCTTTTGATAATTTGAAACTAATACAGATATTTTAAAATAGATTATAGTTGAAAATAGATGATCAATAATGCTTTCCAATGGTCCAGTAAAAAAAATCTAGTCCTTAGTAATTTATTAAAATCAATCACAAAACACTTTAAATATTTTTCTTCTTGTAGCTGATTAATACATACATTATATATATATATATATATATATATATATATATATATATATATATATATAAACACATAGATACAGAAAAACATATAAAAGTATATAGATTTTTATACGTTGATTGATGAATATGTCAAGAACTTATGACATTAATATTTATAAATTATAGTTTGTCTCTAAATACTAAAGATATGTACAATACAATTTTACCACAGTTTTACAAATAAATACCAACAACTTTCATTTCAATTTGCTGCTGTTTCTAAAATCTATACATAGATAAATGTATGTTATGTACGTATGTATGCATGAGTGTTTGTATATGTATTTATGTCATAGCCACAATGCGTTTGTCATGTGTGCCTAATTCGTATTAATGAGTTTAATTTAACTATGTGGGTTTGAAGGATAAAGCCTGAGGTTAGTTTACGAAATTTCATAGATAAGAAAATAAATTAAATAAATCTAATTTAAGTTTGTTTTTTTTTTCTTTTTAGTAATTAAAGATTTTTTTATTTTTAAGTCTAAGATTTCCATTGCGACATTACTCATTTAATTCTTAAATAGCGAAGGAATAAATTTTTTGCTACAAATTACTTCTATAAATTTCATTCTCTCCTTCAATCTATTTGCATTCACACCTATTCCACCTGTCAATTTATCTGTTAATGATTTGTTTGCAAGTTAATTCCTTTTTTTAACACCTTCTTTTTTCAACTTTAGTTTCTCTCTTTCAATTGAATTTTCCTTTTCATTGAATCTCCTGCACTTTTTTATTTTTAATTTTTTTTTTTTTTTTTTTTTTTTTTTTTTTTTTGAGATATATTTTCGTTGTTTTTACCTTTGCAGACTGTGTAAATAGTCATAGTTACTTTAGCAATCTGCTTTATTTTTATTTGTAATGAAATCATTGCAATTTACTATTTTAATCAATGCTAAGTAGTTTGTTTATATTTCCTCTTTTTTATTTAATTGATGTTTTTGCTACAGTAGTTTTTTATAAATAAAATGGTTGCAAATAGAACAACAAATTAAAAGAAAAGCGAACATTATAAGAGTACTGTGATAAAAAAAGAAGACATTTCAGACACTGAAATTAGTAGTGGCCAAATCTGGAAAAAGTCTTTTTTATTTTTATTTTTTATGTACAACACAGATTATTTGCAAAAGCACATAAAAAAACCTCAATATTTTGTAAACTGACAAAATATTTAAGGTCATTGATTTAAATAAATTATAGCAATTACTTTTTATCACCATATAAATTGATTTCATTTCCTTTAAATTGGATTTTTAATGTTTTTTAACATTTTTTATTTCTTGCATTTACGTTGGCATAAAATATATGGTTACATAAGTACAAACAAATTTAATAATACAAAATCTTAAACTTTATAATTATTAGTAGAGCAAAATTAGCTATAAAAATTCAGTAACAAATCAAAATATTTATAAAAATGCACTTTTACAAATATTAAATTTACATAATTATTGTCGAACTTAATTAAAATAAAACAATATACAAAAAATTTTATAATTTAAATTAAGTTTCAAGTATTTTTATTACACCATTCGTTTTAATTAATTAATTTATTATTCATATTAACTACAGTAATTTGTCTACACAACAAGTATGGCGTTAAAAGTTTTACGGTCCAACTTTAATACAAATTATAAACTTATTTAACGTCCTTGTATATTTATATGAATTTATATGTATGTGTTAGCGGGGGCGGGTAAAGTGAAACAAAAAAAAAAAAAAAAAACTTTATTGTTTTAGTTATTTTAAGTATCACATTAAAGTGATAACTATGACTTTATTAAAACTCTTAATATTCATTCACATTTATTTACATATTACATACACATATACGAATATAAGCACATGTATATAATGATAATAATGGTCATATGAGTTATAAATTTGAATAAGTTTTATGTGTTTGAGTGCTTTAATGTTCGTGTAAAAAAATAGTTATGCAAATTAAGAGGGCTTTTAGTTTTCTGGAATATAAATTAAAATCTTATTAAAACACAAATTAAGAACAAAAAATTAGAGGTAGAATATAATGAACTTTTAAGAGAAATCTAATAATCCATTGTTTATAGTTAAACTAAGTAAATAAAAAAGAAAGTTTCGTTCTTAAAGTCTATAACAATAAAGTAATACTCATTGGTAAATAAATGAATGATATAAAAGCTTATTTAATTATTTCGGAATTTTATAGTTTACAACTGTTTTACTATTTACCTAAATTTTGTTAAAAAAAAAGGAAAACAGGAATCGCAATTTCTAAAAATTGAGATATATACGTTTTTTCTATATTAACTTGAACATTTATATTTTGATTTCACTAGCGATAGAATTTTGGATCATCAAATATTGCCTCATTGATTCCAAGACGAAATGCTATGTTTTTTAGCATCGGTTTAATAAAATCTTTTTAAGGTTTTCCAAAATTAGTTAGAATTTCGATTTTGTGGACCCTTGTAGTAGTATTCAAAATAAAAATTTAACTTATATATAAAACACAAACTAGCTGGTTCAAAATTTTTCCCTTGAAGTCTTTATGTAGGCAACACTTTTCATTTATATTATCAGTTTTGTGAATAGTTATAATAAATTATTCCTTAACTATTATAACAATTTTTTCTGCTAAAATGCGTAAGTTTTAAGCCGGAGTTGATACATTAGATTAGTGGCATCCTAATCTAATACTTCTACATATTAATGTACTATGTACAATTATGTGTAAAAACAGCCAACAACGAAAAAGTCGAACATATGTGATTATGGCGAACATATGGTTTGACATGCGAGTAGCCGAAATATTGGTAATTTAATCCAAAATAGAAAAAATTGACTTTTTCCTGTTTATATTTGTGATTTTATTACAAGATAACTTAAATAGAACATATATATGTGCAGAAAATTTATCCTGTCACGGAACTCCATACGTAAATAGCTATATTAGCGCATATTTTTACTTCGAAACGAATCTTAGGATCCGGAAATTAAAAAGTATGATCTTGTTTTTCTTGAAATATGTATATAACGGAAATAATCCTAAAGTAGCTTTGAAGTAGGGCTGAACCTACTTTAAAATATTTAAATTAATAATGGTTTACTAAAGGTAAACCATTTTTTACCTGAGTAAACAATGGTTTATCTTTGTTTACTTAGAACTGCAAAAATTCTTTTTTTTTTCGTTTCTAAAGTTGTTAGTCAGCTCAATCATTATTATTAACATTTTGCTTCAGTAAATATATTTTCTAGGACCTAAGTTGGGCTTAGGCTACTTTAAGAATTACTGAAAAAAAGTTTCTAACTTTGATAAAAAAAAAAATAAGTCCAGTAAATGAAATTCACGGAAGTGAAATAATATGTATTAACACGTTTGTATATAGAAAAAATAATTGCCTTATACTCGTATTTTTGAATTAATATATTCAAACAAAAATAAAATGAAATAAATAGTAAAAATAAAATTCGAATAAGATTCTTTTGTCATTTAAAATTTTTATTCCTTCAATTACCTACTTGATTGATTTAATACATTTTTAATTGAACATTTTTTTTCTGTTTTTAATTTTTTACAGTTAATAGTAATTGATATAGTCATTTTAGTGAAAGATGCAAATTTATACAATTTTTAATTGATTAAATTATTTTGATAGTTGGTGACATTTTTCTGTGTACGTTACGAAAATATAAATATTTTCAACTTTTATTCAATATTTGATAAAATTTTTTATAAAACTAGCTTCATTTAACGTGTGTGGAAGCGATTTCAGATAACGATATGGAGATAGTTTTACTTATTAAATACCTATTTGAGAGAATTTTGTCGAAATAAATTTTTGCATCATTATATTATTCTTTAGTGACAAACAATAAATTAATTTTATCTAAAACCACTTTCACAAGTTTAAAGTCTCAATTATTAGGTTATCATTTCTACATAATAATTGGGACATTAAATACAATAAAAAAAAACATTGTATTTGATAAATTCAATAATTTTAAAAATGTGGTTTCCAATGCAGACTATGGAAGATGAATGCGTTAATTTTTTCATAAATATACATTTTAACAAAGTAATGTATTTTCATAATAAAAAAAAAAGTGGTAAAGATAAATACCTCTGTCGTTTTCTTCAAATATTAGGCAGGTAAAATGATCCAACTCTCTTCAAATGGTACTTAAGCCACTTCTAAAATCAACAATTTAATAGTTCTGCTAACTGTTGAATTTTCATTTTCGAAAATCTTTGTAATGTTTTAAAAGAAAGAAAAGAATTTAATTGGCATAAAATTATTACGTAAAATTGTAACAATTGCAATGTCTAACTCGTTTTTTTTTTTTTTTTTTTTTTTTGGTAAATAGACTTAGGCCACTTTCAAAATATTCGACATAATATTAAAAAATGTGACGCCCGCTTTTTGTAAGCAATTATTTTTTCTAAAGTTCAAATTAAATTTAGCACATATTGGATAAACCTATAGACCAAAATATAAGTTGAATTTTTTTTAGCCCACTTTTAGTGAAAATCAATTTTGCTATTTCTTTATGTTACTACGATAATTCACATACAATTTTGATATTCACAAGAAATAGAAAATAACGTATATTACAAAATTTTACCAGTATAAGTACCACACCCTTTTTAATCATCCTGTGATATTTTTTTACCACTATCATAAAGATTTTAATTAATAATTAATTTTAAAACTTACTTGCGAAGAAACAAAGTAATATTTTTTAAACGGACATGAAATCTGTTCAGTACCTTCTTCAAGGATATAGATATGTGTCAATTTTCATTTTAATCGGTTCTGTAGTTTACACATAAGCTCAAGCCAAATAAAGTAAACAATATTATGAAAAAAAATTAGTGTAAAAAAGGTGTGGCATTAAAAAATCTAGTGTAATAATTGTGATACTATATAAAACAACAACAACATCACATAATAACATTTGAATTAAATAATTTAAATGTTTTTTATTTTCAATCCTATTAAAAAAGGCTCCGAAAAATTCGAACTTCAAGTGGTCATAAAACCGAAGATCGAAGTAACTTTGAAAAATCTTTTTGGAGTTTGGTTAGAGCATTGATACGATTTTATTTTACGTTGGAATTATTGATAAAATTTTTTCTTGTCGCACTGTGTTTTCAAAGTGCGCTTTATATAGGAGCTATTTATGTGAACCAAAACACATAAAATCTGGTAGTGTGATGACTCCTTTTTTGTACTCAATTTCATGTAAATAAAAGTCACCTATCAGAAATGAAAAATTGTTCAAAAATAAAATATGAAAATTTTCCCAAAAAATGTGAAAAAAAACCCAAACCTTAACGAAAAACGCGTTAATTTGGGTATTCTTTTCATCTTTTTTAGGCTCCCAGTGATCTTCAAATTTGTGAAATTAAAAAAAAAAAAATATAACTTCATTCAATTTTAATGTAAATTATTAAGTCATTTTTGATTTGGTCTCTAAAACGACATGGATATTTAAACTTTTGTTCTTACTCGAAACCTCAATTTACACCTAAATAAATTTTTTTTTTTGCCAAATTGTGTCTACATACTAACATTATTGTGTGATTTATGCACGATTAAATAATTTTCATGAGGGGTCTAGTATGTTTAATTAAGGACCGATCCTAATAAGATTTGGTAGAGTATATAAATATTATAAGCGATTTGCTTGTGCTAATTTCTGTAGAAATATGTCCATATTTGAAAGATTTATGAACATCCAATTCTTATTCCCCGAATACATTTATATGTGTAATAGGTGAAATAATGTACCGATTTTATATAAGTAATATTTACCTACAAGCTTTTCAAGGGCGGACATAGGTAAATTGTCTCAAAAAGTAATTCCAAGCCGATTAGTATACATTTTGGCTACTAACTGTGTTACATTTCAATAGTGTTTTTACTTAATTCAATAGATGTAGCGAAATTTCTGGAATCAATTCGACAATAATTGCATTAGATTTAAATAGTCAAATTACTAATAGAAATGGTTATAAAACGAAAGAAAAGTTCTGAATTGATATTTTTAAAACTCTTAGGCAATTCTTTGCATTGAATGTTAATTACTTTATATTTTCCAACCAAGATATTAGACAAAGTTTGTCACTAATTTTAAACATTGAACGCATGTATTAAGCCGCTAGTATGCAATTGTTTTGATTTGAATTAAAATAAAACAAACCTAGTAATATATATAAAACTAATTAAAGCTATGTGATATCTTAACTTCACTATGATATCTTCAAAATTATGATCTGTACTTTGTTTAATACATTTACATGGACGGACAGCCATGATCGCTGATTTTGAAATAGAAATATATCAGAGTATAATGTAAAAAATACTGTTGTTCTACTCACAAAAAATTCATGGATTTACAATATTCTTATTTCAAAGTATTCTCACAAATATTTTATTTGTCTAACAAAATTTACTTTATATAAAATTCTATAAAAATTATACTAAAGTTCATGAGAATATCTTTAAGCAAATTGAATTTTAAAAGATTCAAAATTCAATAGAAAGTTTAAATCTTAAGCGTAATATACATATATACATTCTAAGCTAAGTAAAATAATGATACTCACTTTTGGCTTAAAGAGGTAAAAGAAAATCTATAAAAATTTTAATACATAAAGCAAGGATCTTGAAATCAGATTGAAGGAATATTAATAAAAATATACAAATATTTTTATACAACAGCTTTAATTCAAAGCTTATTTGTATAAAATTACAGAAATGTGTGGATGTGTGAAAAAATAAATTTCAAACCTACATTATTATATAAAAACATTTATGCATTTGATATTGTAAACTAACATATACATGTATATGTGTGTGTATATGCGTAAGTATCTGTACTTGATGATTTGAATAGAATTGAAAAGAAAAGATACAGATACTGTATGTATATGTATTTGGTAATAATGGTTTGTTTGGATGGAAGGTTGCTGATGATGTTCTTGTTGTTTTTTCAAGACTTATGCATATGATGATTGTGTTAATAAAATGTATTGAAAATGAATATAAAGGCAAGACCTTTAAAATTTTCTAATGCCAAAGGATTTTTATTTAAGTACACTTTTTTCTTCTTTGTCGTACGTTTTTATAAGCAAATATTTTTATTTTCACTTTAGATTTTGTCATTTTATTCCTCTATTTTTTCATTTTCATTTTTATTGAATTTAAAATTTCTTGCTTATTTATTTCTTAGGGGAAGAATAGAAAAATGGTTATTTTCTGTTCAACATTCGACAGCTGTTCATTGTGTGAGTGTGGAATGGAAAGACAAGATCATGTTACTAAAATAAACGCGTTTTAAAAATTCAACTGCCATAAACTCTTTTTATCGAGATGGTTGGTTATTCTTTCCATAGATTCTTTATGTTTTTTTTTTCTGTTAAATCGTTACGAGTACATGTGTTCGTCTGCTTCCTATACAAAAGCATAGGTGGTATTTCATTTTATTTTTTTATTTTCTTTATTTATAAATTTGAATCTTGTAAAAGGTGAAGTTTTTCCATACATATCATTGTGGGTCGTAAAAGTAGAAGTATATTTTATATGTATTTTTTTTTTTTGCTTCTTTTTATTTTGTTATTGTAAAGCTATTTTCACTTTTCCTTGACTTTTGTTGGAGTATGTTGTTTTTCCTAGAGCCGTCTTCAATTTTTCTCTTGCTTAAGTACCCTTTTTTAGGCTTGTTGTTTGTAATTTGCGTTACAAGGGGCTTTTTTTGTAGAATATTTTTTATTATGTTTAAAATTTCTAAGGAAGACATACGAATTTATTGAAAAGTAAAGAAGATGAAGGTAATTTCAGTCTTGCTAACCTTTAAAGTTTAATTTTATTAACATTTTATACCCGAGTATGGAACAATATGTGTCAAATGTTAATTTTTATGGCATCAATATTCAAGGCATTTAATATATTTTGGAGATATGTATTCAAATTTAAAGTAAAAATTGAAAAAAAGAACATATAGAAGAGGAAAATAAGTGGCTATTTGATAAGCACATTGTTATATGTAAATGTGTTATTATGAATGTTACATTATGTCATGAACAGAGTACACTTTTAAAATCTGAAGCAATAGTTCACTTAATAAAAGATATATACATACATGGTTACAAATATAATGAGATTAAATAACTTCCAAAAGACTTTTTTTTTAGATTCTTAACACAATTTTAACCATAATTTAATCCTTGTCAAATATATTTATATGCTTGAATAGACTTAGCTGACGTGCGTTCATAAAATACTTACATACATACCTACATGAATACATAAATACATACATCCATACATACATATAAATATGTGTAGAAGTAGAAAAAATAAATATGGGGGGCTTATCAAATGTAAAGATTTCATAAAAAGGGTAAACCATAGATAACACTTGTATTCATCTAAAAGAAATTTATGTATGTTTGTATATTGACATATTGATCAAAGCTGATAATAATGACGAGGTCATAACAATAATGGATATTAAAAAGGTTTCATTTTGTTATTTCTAAATATTAAATAAACAGTTTAAAATTCTATTATAATTTAATTGTGTGCTTTTTTATTATATTTTACAGCATTTAATTCAAGTTGTTTTAATTGATATTCTATTTGTTTTAAAAATCATGATTAGGATATAAAAAAACTATAGATTTGTTTGTTTATTAATTAATGTTAATTAACTTGTTTATTTTATTTATCACTAAATCCGTAATATACTTTATTTAAAAGCTTATTAAAATAAATTTAATGTTATTTAATTCTCCTATTTCTTTATTCAATTTTTCTAATTTCAACTCCACCAAAAAAAAAAGAAAACTTTACTCGATTACAAATAAATTGTTAGATTTTTCATATATTTCAATTACTACCGTTACTTGAATGTGCAGGTTTTGATGGCATTTTCAAACTTGTAGTTATGTGAAATGTTTCATGGACGTAATTAGAACATTTAAGCCATCTCTAATTGAATTTTGCTATCGTATAAATGTAATCAATTATATGGCCATTGCAAATATTTTGCACTCACAAATACACACTCTAATATGTATAGTTTACGCATACCTATACGTATGTATATAATCCAGTAGATATTAAGCCTTTTTTAAATGGTAAGTTTAATGTTTACAACAGTGTTGTTTTAAATGTAGTAGTAATATCTGTAATAGTAGTAGTCAACAAGTATTAGGATAGAGTGGTTTTTAATTGCTCAGCTGAATAGCCAAATATATATTGATATATTTTAGGTAAATTGATAAAATAGTAAATAAATAAATGCATTTTTAAGTTTAAAATTTTATTTTAAAATATTTTTATAGATCTAATTCCCAGTTGTTTTTTATTTGCTTTTAAAGAAATATAGTAGTACTATGTATCATTTTTTGATACACAATACTACCATTCACAATATTTATATAAGATTAACTATAAAAGTTCTTTTTACAAAAAAGTATTACAAATTGAAGCGTATATAGAACTTTGAATTTAAAAGTTGTCTACATTGTAAACTATTGCAATAAATAAAATTTATTCGGTAACGAAAACAAAAAAATTAACTAACTTATTTGACATTATTTTAGATTTGACAACCTCTCTCTCTCTCTCTCTATATATATATATATATATATATATATATATAAATATATATATATATATATATATATATATATATATATATATATAATTAAATTTTTTAAAATTTCATCACTCATAATACGTGACCAGAATATTAAAACCACTCTGGAATAAAAAAAAATAATAATTTCCTTACTTTTGTTAGTAACTCGTAAAAAAATACCATAAAAGAAATAAAAGAAAAACAAACAAAAATCGCTACCAAAAATTTTACATAATTTTTGATATGAATTAGTAATGACATATACAACAAGAAGTACTCGTAAGTAAGGAATTTATTTTTTTTTTTCAGGCCCATAAGCGAAAATTTTTTAAGTATCATTTTGAACCTTTTTAGTTTTAATATGTGTTTTATTTAAAGATTTTTTTCTACTCTTAATAAAGTATTCTGACCATAAAACTTTCACCTTTATTTCCAAGTTTTTCTATTTGTTACTTCGAACTTGAAATTACTCATCAGTTCTGGTTGCCTTTTCTCTACACATTCCCTTCCCTTCTTCTATTGAGATTATATTGATTTATTACCTTCATTTTTTTATGTATATATCAGTGTTCTATAAAGTAGTCAACTCATAACTGAAGGCAATTTTTAATAAAAAAAAAAACAATATTATAATAAAACTTTTACATTGTATAACATGTCAGCAGTTTTTATTTATTTATTTTTTACATTTTATGTTTTTTTCTTTTCCCCAAATAACATGATGTTTACAAGGATAAATTGTAGTTTAGGAAACAATAATTGTTTTATTGTATGTTGTATTTGTTGTAGTGTGTTTTGATTTATGCAATTAAAAAATATTTCTTGGGACGATACATTTTTTTGTTTTTATTTACTGTCCATTTGTTTGTTATAATTAAATTTTCATTTCAAAGCTGATTTTGACTAGTAACTCTATCCGTTTTCCATTTATTTCTATTTCAATATATTCTTTAAATTGTTCCCTGAAAATATCATAACCTGTCGCCACTTGATATAGTATTAAAAATCTCTATTCAATTTTATATTTTTTCTATTACAATTTTTTTACAACTCACAAATGTTACAACTTCTAAACTTTTTTCCTAATATTGTTGGAAAATAGAAATAAAAGAAACGAAATGTAAAAAAGTTGCTCCCTCAATATTTTGTAACAAAACAAATAAAGTTTCTAATTTGAAGTCAATGAAGTTTTATTTTTTCTCAATACGCCAAAAAGTTTTTTGATAAAAAGAAAAAAAATATCAAATATATAATAGAAAATATAAAATGAAAAATATAAATAAAAAATGTCTTTAATTTTCAATAGCAAATAGAAGAAAATAAAAAATTATATGAAAGGCAAGCATAGAAACCCAGTGTGTATGTATGTATATCACAATAATCAACAATGCAAAAACAATTTGATGTTTTAATATTAAAACAATAAAACAACTTTTTCAAATATTCATTCAAATACATATATAAACAAACCAGATAATTTTTTCATTTAAATAATGCCCAAGTTTATTATTCTTTCCATATACTTCTGCTTAAATCTATATGAAACAACATTATTTTTCCTTTTTATACACTTAAGGGTATATATATGTTTGTCATTCCGTTTGTAATATCCACAATTTTCGTTGGAAAGTAAGAAAGTTTATATTTTCTGACTCCTCATAAGAAATGATGTCGATGGAATGATGTCCGTCTGCTTGTCGGTTAAAATGGCGTTTATGAAGCTCACCGAAAACTGTCATATATATATATGATATTTTTTTTTCTTTCATTTAATATATCCTTAAATATCTGCGCACCATTGCATTAAATTTATTATTTACTAGCTTTTACCGATGCGCTTCACTACTCTATTTGATACGATAACTAATATCTACTTTATATAGGAGCTACTACTACCCTTGGACCTATAACCCTATTTAAAATGTGATGTGAAAATTATTATTAAATTTTTTAAGACTTTCAATGTAATAGTCCTTTAGATGAGAAAGTTTATATTTCCTTTATATGGGGGCTACCTCTTACCTTGGACCTATCCGCCCAATTTTCACTTTATCAATGCGACATGATAGGGTAAAATCTCCTATGTAATTTGAGGGCACTCATTGTAACCGTTCCTTTGATATGCCATAATGAATAAGTTGTAAAAAAGTGAGCATAATATATGGGAGTGACATCTAATCAAGATAACCTATAACATTCTACAGTGCAAGCTATTTGTGTGTCATATTTCATATAAATACCTTAATTAAAACGCGTAAAATTGAAAAAACTATTTTTTTAAAAAGTAGGCATAAATGTCGGTATAATATCTGATCGAGATCTAACAAAGCCTATAACTACTTCTGGCAGTGGTACTATGTGTGAGTCATCGGTTCCGTCATTTAGACATGAGGAAGGAATAAACAGACAAACTTACACTTCATTTTTATAATCTGCATAAATATATTTGTATGTGTAGAGTACATGTGTACTCCCTACAAGTAAAATAATACAAAAGTGATTCGAATTCGTATTACTTAGAAAAAAATGTTATTGTCGCAATTATCATATTCGTGTCGCGGAATTTTCTCCCATTGGGATAGATTGTGTGTCTGAGGTCATACATCTAAGCAATGAGAAGTCAATACACCTGGAGAAAAAAGAGGCAATATTGTTATATAATCATCTATGTGAAAAAAAGAAGATGCCGCCAGATAATCTTCTGGAAGTTGTAATAAATAAATAAAAAAATTATCGCCAAATAAATCTTGAAATAATATAATAAAAAAAACTTTTACATCTTGAAAAGCATGCATGCACATAAATCTTAACATCATAAAGCACGAAAACTGAAAACTCACATAAAATATAAATTTTTTGCTAAAAGTCAAACAAATTTCTTTAATATTTTTTCATTTTTGAAATATTTTTCGACAACTGAACAAATTGTGACTGAAAAATAAAAATATTGCATTAATTTCTTCCAGATAATCTCAATGGGATATCATAAATTTGTTGCGGAAGTGGTAATCATTTATTGGAATTAGATTTGAGAACAACAATAATAAAAAAAATTAAATTTTATATATATTTTTGTTGTTTATTACCGATTTTTTTTAACTTATAAAAATGCAATATTAGAAATATATTGCTTTAGTGATTTTCATCCAAATAATAAAAAGAAGATATTGCGTAAATCTTCTAAATGTTTGTAGGGATGGAGAAGCATGTACACTTACTCGAATTTTCGTTGAAAATAAATACAAATTCTGACATAAGTTATGTTTTTTTTTTTCAAGCAAAAATTAACGATTAGCTTAAAACATATTATGTTTAATGAATAATAAATAACAATATAATAAAATAGATAAATAAGAGATATATGAGCTATATGTAGGAATTTTATATATATTTAAATTTTTTTTTCTCCCTTCTTAAAAAATTTTTAATTATATAAATAAAAAAATAAATAAATTTTGCATTTATATATAATTTACGTACTTTAGCGCAGAAAAAAAAATAACAAAAACTAAAAAGATAAATTTAAAAACTTGGTCTTTAAGAAATGGCTCATTAGAATAAAAAATAAAATTTAAAAAATTTAATAACCGATTTTTGAACTGTTCCCTAATACTTCTATAATACTAGTTTTGAATGTGATAATTTGAAACAAAAATCATTGATTAAAGAACTAGTTCCAAAACCGTACCATAGAATGGTTACTGGTTAGGTAACTCTTCCACAGAACTAGTTCTGGAAGTGATAATTTTGAACATAATGTCAAATTAGAACAAGTAGAGGCTATGTTCATGCGTTCAGGAACTAGTTGTATAACTAATACAGTTCTCTTGGATGAGTTCTTCTTTTTATTTTTGCTTTCTTAAATTTAAAAGGCTAAATTCAGCTAAAATTTTTGTTATTTATTTTTTTTTTTTGCCTTTATCGCTTATGTAAAATTAAAAATATATTATCTTTTTTTAAAGTATAAAACATTAAATAACTTATTTATTCTAAAAACAAAAAGAAATAATAACAAAAATACGCAAAGAAACCAGAAAATCCGGAAATCCCAAAATATTACTTATGCAACTAAAGGGTTAAAAGAATGCATATATCAACAGTATTGAATGAAATCCTTCCAGTGATACCGTAAAATATAAATAACGATGAAAATTTTCCAAAATATTCAAACTTTGATAAAATCATAGAAAATTTTATATCATAAGTTGTATTTTTTTTACAAAGAGTTAAAAATTATGTACACTGTTGATTGAAAACCATATTTTAGACGGTACATTTAAAATGGTCTAGCTCACGTGAACGAAATAATTAAACCGAAATATATCAATCTTTAATTCTAGGGATGCACAGTTGTAACATTTTTTGTCTCCATACAAATCTATCATGATTCTATTGCAACTTTATATGCAAATGCAAAACATAGTTAATATATTTGTAATTATATCCAATATAATGTATTTCATTTTCATATAATATATCTCAATACGGGTGAAGGGTTCAAAAGATACCACTCTAACTTGTTTAATTATACATTTTGCGTATGTATGCAAAGAGTATATATCCATAGAGTCGTTCACATGAACAAAATTCAGACCTTGTGTTTGCATTCTGAATGTGCGTGTATTTGTTTAAAAGTTTTCTTCTGTACAACATTTCAATTAAATCAAAACAACATTCGCAATATTGTTTCACACTCATTACACACAACTACGAAAACTAACATCAAAGTGAACATTTTATGCTGCAGTATTTTATAAAGTAGTTTTTTCAAAAACAACAGCACCATAAAAACAAAAATTTTATTTAAATTAAAAAATAGTTTTTTAAAGTTTTAATTGACTCTTTTGCATAAAAGTGAATAATACAAAATTTACATAATAATAGTATCAACAACAAAAATAACATCAAATGTAGTCAATAGACGAACAAACACATACAAGGATTTTTATAAATTATTAAATAAAAATTACAATAAATGTATAGTTTATATTTGAATACTCTTATACAACTCTATTTGAACAATATTTTCCAAACGCTATTTCTCAAATGGAAACTCTTAACAGTTTTATAATGTTTAAGAAGATTAATTAAGAATAAGGATACCCTTGCAAATTGAAAAAACAAAACTAAGCCAGCAGATTCTCTGAAGATATTTTAGAAAACTGTATTCATATTACAAGTTTGGCACACTATTTATATCGTGCTACTGGGTTAAGTGCGAGATATAGATACATGTATTAATTTCTATTGAAAAAATGTAATTATATAAATACAAATTTAACACAAATGTTTATTTAAAAAACCATATCGTCCTCTTTTGGTTTTTTTTTCTATAGGAGAGGCAAAAAAAAATATAATAATAATAGCATATACCCTAATCATTTCTAAGTTTTTGCTTTTAAATTAAATAACTTAATGAAAATTTACATGAATATTATCAAAAAACATATTTGTTTTTGTTCATATTTTTAATTTTAAATGTATATTTTTTACATTTATATTTTTATATTTTTAGTGCACATTATTGTTTTATGGTGCATCTTATAAGCGCATATTTCCGAGTTTTTAGTTCATTAAGGTATCAGCCTTGATTATGACTTTATCGCTATTCATTCAAAAGTTATACAGTGGCAAACATTGAAACCAAAATTTTATCTCACTGTATGTGCGCCCCTCCACGAATATGCAATTCTGTGTCATATATTTAAAAACGACGTAATTCTGCTTCGTCTGTGACGTATCCCAATGTTGAGTAACAGAGTTTTGTCTCTCCAAATCTTAAAAAAAATAAGCGTTAATTTTGAAAAATAAAAATACAGTTTACTCTCCCAGGACTGCTCAGAATTCCAGCGTGAATTAAGTTATTTTGATTTAAAAATCACACTGTTGGAGGGGCCCATTAAAATATACAATTGCAAAAAATTTGAAAGACTTTTTTGAAAATTTTGAAAATTTTTAAGATTTTACTTCAGCATTTTTGAATGCAAAAAAAATTTTTGGAATTATATAAAGCACATTGAGAGGCCTGCTGTTCTTTATTTTAATGGTATTTTTTTAATCTGGAAAAAAAGTTTTGGCGGAAAGCGAGATAATCCAAAACGATTAAGTTATAAAATCTTCTTTAAAATACATTATTGATGTATTTAAAATTTTCTGGTTATTTATCTATATTTTATTCCGAAAATAGTTCTAAAAATGATAATTCCACGTACATCGAGTATAACTTAAATAGAATGCTGAAATTTTGTCAAATAATATCCTAGAAGTATCTTAAAATAAAAGTTTCAACCGGAGGTTTCTCGTTGGCAAGTTAGTTCTCTAAAACATATTTAGGATGTCAATGAACCACGACGAAATGCCAGAAAAGATTAAAAAATGTGGTAATCAAAAAAAAAAAAAAAAAAAATAATAATAATAATAATAACAATAATCGCAGTTAAGTTATTAAAAAATAATTAAAAATATGTTTAGAAAAATTAAAGGTTTGTGTAACTTAAACTCCTGAAATTTTTAGACCATTAAATACTACTCATTCTAATGATATATATACCAAAATCGATTGACGTTGCATATAGTCCCCGGTATTAATATGTTAAGTATATTAATATGTTAAATGTTACAGAGTATCTAAAGAGTTTCTTCGTCTTATGCTAAAATTATAATATAATGATATTACCTTCATATAAAGTGTTATAACTGGAACCGGTGCCCATAGATAACAAATTAGTCACTTAACATGTTATGTATTAATTATCTTCCCCTGAAGAATTATTTACTAAAAGTTTAAAACTCAGAGTTTTGGTTGAATAATTTTTATTTTTATTTATTTATTATTTATTTATTATTTATTTATTTATTTATTTGTATATCGTTAAATTGAATACATATTTCAGCTTAATATTCAAGGATCTTTTGGTAAATATTATTTCAACACCTACAAAGATAGAAAATGTTACATACAGCTAAATTTTTGAAACATTGAGCACTAGAAAAAAGAAAAAATATAACCGTAAAAGTTTTGCTCTTAAAAACAAGTGTATCAGGTCATAACTTATACAAAGAAATAATGGTAGAGAAGATAAAAAAAAAACCACTTGAGGTGCAAAAGATTAAAACCGAACATAAAACTAAACCACATACTTATAAAAATAGAGACAAAAAACAACATAAATGACAAAAGTATACACGAACAAAACGCAATTGCTTACCTTTTTACAAAATATTAAAAAAAAAGATTTTTTTTTTGTTTATACAATGACTATTCTAAAAGATTTATTAATGACAAAAAGAAGAATTTACAAAAAAATAAGTAAATAAAAAAGTGGACACAAGTGTGGCCCTCTAAGAAAAACAAAGTTTTAGACTGAATAAAAAAAATTTAGAGGTGGCTCAAAGCGATCGAAATATAAAAGATTAAAATTTTTAAAAATGTTTTTAATTTATTCAACCATTAAATAATTACTTCAACTGATCTTATTCTAGCTTTAAACCTTTTTGTGTTTCACACTTTGGAAAAATTAAAAAAAAAAATCGACCTATCAGTAATAAGGTAATTTGCAAAATAATCTTAAAGTAAAATACGTAATTTTTAACCAAATAAAACCTAGGAAAAATAGTTAGCATTAAAGTTTACAAAAATCAGTGTTTTGCAAATTTTGATCGCTTTGAGCCACCTCTAAACATTTTTCGATTAGCCTAAAATTTTGTATTTCTTAGTTTTTTGGCTATTCTCAAATTTCTAGAGGTACGATCGAGAATCTGAACACCTCCATAAAAAAGGGGCCACCCTAGTAGACACAGAAATAAAAGACTTTTGCTGCAAATAGACCGAAATACTAAGTTATAAGCCCTTGAAACTAATACGAGTACAACAAAAGCCAATATAACAGAGAAATACAACACACATACCACTAGCAACCACTCACCGCATACTACACTAAAAACTCAATGTAACTGCCACAAAAAACCTACGATAACAACGAGAACAACATGTATTTTTTTTTTTTTGCTTTTTTTATACAAGCAAGACCTGCAACATTTGTTTAAAGCCCCTATTTTATTATACTATGTTGTTTTCTCTACAATGACTTTATCCACTAACTTTAAATAGCGGACTGTATATTGAGGAAGAGAGCGGATAATAGGAATAAGTTGCAAATATATCTTGTGTTGTCATACAGCCATAAGAGGGCCCGACCATAAAAAGTGGGTTTTTAAGCTTTTTTATATAAATATTTTTATTTTTGTGTTGGAGCATCATGAAACTTTTACAGGTATGAGGGGTTTATAAATAAAATTCTATGTAAGTATATATGATTTTACTTGATACTTGGCATGCCCTTCCATGTGTTCATACTAGTGGTGGTCAAATATTGTGTGGTATTTGGTGGCTTGTTTAAGTACAATATTTCTACTGATTTCGCTTTTTGACCAATAAAACCAAATATCATATATATACACATATGACATCAAATTCAAATACAAACAAATACATTTCATGAACAGAGCGAAAAATTCATACGCAGAATTTTTCTATACAAACACTTGTATATAAAATCAAATTACACACATATTGCATATATCCCTGCCAACATTTTCTATCCAAATTTGAAGTAAAGAGTAACCTAAGTTGTTTTTAACAGTCGAATATTATATAATTTTCTTATCCAAGAAGAGTCCCCGTGAGGGAAGAAGTATGCAGCAGTTCTAATAATCGTACCTTTTAGTGACACTATTATGTGCATTCTTTGAGTGTCGAAATATTATTATTTAGAAATGTAAAAAAATACATCAACAAAATATTGAAATATAATCGCTTTGAAATATTTCTCTTGAATATTTTTAATTATAATTGAGCTAAATATTTATCTTATATTCAAACACACTATAACAATTCACTATAACTTTAAACTAAATTAATAATTCGCCATAACTATAAATTAAATATGAAATATTTAAAGTTAACAATCACTCATTAAAAATTAACAATTTTTTATATAATACATTATTTAACGCTTAAACAACAACATAACAAAGAGTGTCAAATAAAGACATTTTTTATTGGATGGATGATTGGATATATATATATATATAATATAATAGCAAAATCAATCACAATGAATATTAAAATATTTAAGGAATATTTCAAAATTAACTTAATTAATATTGTACTTGTTTAATAGAATAAATTAAAATGTTACTAAATTCGAAATTAATATTTTGACTTAAACAACCGATTTTATTTTTTGTTTTAGTTTATCTATTTTCTTTTTTAGTTTAGAGAATCAATAAATAATATAAACATTCATTAATATTTATACACTTTCTAATATAATTAATTTCAGTGGGATTAAATATTCATTATTATGTTTTTCATTTAATATTATTTTACCAATTCTACAAGAAAAAAAGAAAGAAATCATCCCAACAATTTTAATTCAATGTTAAACACACCCCCGTAGACACTCTGTTGTATAGGTATATGTATAGTATACTGATACATTTTGCAATTAACGTTCAAAAATAAACAAAATCTATAAAATTGTATATTTGTATACACATGAAAATGTATTTCTATATGGAGAACAACAAGCATAATTTTAATTTGTTTACATTTTAATTAAGTATGCGAATAAATTTATTTTAAATTATTAAACGAAATTCAGTCATATGATAAAAACAATTCTTTTATTTTAAAATCAATATATTTTCTACACAAATAACTCATATTTATGCAGATTTAAATTAACGAAAAATTTATTATGATTTTAAGAACAGCACATCTTGTTCTCAGAAAAAAAAAGGAACTGAAAAGTCATAATTTTAACATCGTATTGTCATTGGAAGGAAGAACTTAGTGCTGAAAAAAAAAGCTGCTGTTCTTTTTTTAACCCATATTTGTCATTGAAAATAATGCATTTATTTTCTGTTTATTTATTTATTTATTTTTTTTTTAATTTTTACTTTTTTTGCCAATTTCATTTCCTGTTACCAACATACAGACAAAAGACTAGATTTCAAGAATTCGATCTGCTGTTAAATCTGATATGTGTATAGAGGATATTGTAACCAAGAAGTACATTTAAAACTAACGGCAATAAGAGTTATGTATCTGGTCAAGCGGAATAGGTGCAATTGGCGTGAACGGAGTTATACTGTACATTGAATGTTCATTTTATACAGTTTTTAAGCAGAATGTACTCGACTTTCTGATCTTATATTGTTTTTGATATTGCCAAATAAAGTAGATTTGAACGGTAGTTAAAATAACATTCCTGACATAAAATCTTATAGGACCAGGTTCTGGTGCTACAACAAAGGGTCGAAAGAATGTTTTTTCTGTTACACTTCAAACATAAAATTTACTCAAAATAACTTTATTCTAAATGATGGAATAATGATTTATTGATTGCTGGCAAGCACAACTGTTGTCATGAAGTGTTTTTCCTTAATTTGATCCTTCAATGGTACTTTTTATATATTTTATGTGGTGTTGTGTCGAAAATATTAATATAACAATTGAAGAACCTGCGTGATGTTCGTTATTTCGTTGATATTTTACACAAAATTTTATCCATCATATTGACTTACATTATATTATCAAGAATTTAGCGGACTTCGCCTTTTAAATTTCCCACATACTACCCATGGTTGATAGAAATATAACTGACTTCAAGAATTTAATTTATCTTTTATTTTTAATTTTCTCATATTTTTTGGAAAATTTCAATTTTGGAAAAATTAAAAAATTTTATAATAAAAGGTAAAATAATAGGTTCCGTTTAGAGAAGGAGCTACTACTTAAGTCATGTACACATTTATTACAAACCAGTCTATTTAGCCGCCTCTTAAGGTTGTAAAATTCCTCCGCTCGACTAGAGTTATTTTGAATATTATTTTATAATTTTATACTTTTTCATTTTAAGAAATTATTATGACAATTGCTAGTCCAAAATCTTTAACATTTTTAAAAGAATTAACATTTATTTTACCTTTATTTTACCAGATTCCGGCATTTAGAACTATAATTTCCATATATTAATGAAGGGTAATACAAACAGAAATGCATTATGTTTTCTTTGTCTTCTTGACAATATATAAAAAAGTACATAACAAAAATAAAAATATTTTTAATATAAATATTTAAATTTATATTCATATTATTTAAGTTAGCAATACAAAATATAAACGATTTTATGCAATTTAAAACACACAAAAGTACAAATATTAGTGTATAAATGTATTTCTTACCTACACACGTACATACATATTTTTATGTAAGCTTATTTATATAACGCCCTATATTATTACTGTGTCAATTTTATTAACAAGTAACAAACACATTGCTTAACATTACCCATCTATATATACATATATGTATGTAGGTATATGTTAAAGTATTAATACACATTTAGCATTTAAATGTTTGTTTATATTTCTTTTGCGCAAATAAGGTTTTTAAAATAACTGCCTAAAAACTGCCAGTACTGTCGTACTAAATGTTTGTCTAAAAATAACATTGATTTGATATATTATTTTGTGTATGTATGTATTTATGTATGTATGTATGTAAATGGCTTATATCCGTAAATTTAAATCAGAAATTGTTTAAAAATAAATGAAAAAACATATCTTACTATGAAAACAAATTTGAATATATCATGCAGTCATAGTCACATATATTCACACTTTTCAAATTTTTTTGAAAATTTTAAAAAGAACTAAAATATTGTTGTTATTTTATAATATTATGAAAAAAAATCTTTTGTTGTTGCAATGCCTGAAATATTTAAAGTAGATTGTGGTAATTTCTGATAAAGTAGCGGTATTTATTTCTGATATTAAAAGAAAAGATCTTATGCATTTTTCATTTCAAAAACATTTGGACAAATTTTTTATATTTAAAAGTCAGTTATTTACGCTTAATAATTGCCAAATTCATCAAAAACCTTGTCGTTAAGATAATATGAAATTTTGTGATAAAAACTCAACTTTAATAGATCGTAAAAATCTGAGAATATTGGCAAAAATTATAAAAAAAAAATCTAAAAAGATTTAAAAGAAGTTTTAAAATGATACATCGTTATCATGCTATCTAAAAGGAAATGGGTATAATTAAAGCATCGTATAGTCCTTAGTTAAAAGATATCATTATGTGAAAATGAAAACAATTGAAATAGAAATTGTTAAAAAACTTTCAGGAAAATTTAACATATTTGCAGAATTTTGCAGTGTGTTCAGCGAAAATGTATGATCCTTTGAAACGTTATCATCTTCGCATAATAAAAAGTGTAATGCAATATTTCCTACAATTAGTATGCGATCTGTAATTAATATGCGATTTCTAAATGTTACTAGGGTACATTATTAATTTTACTTTTGTTTAGATTATTGGAATTATCTCTTATCAAAATTTTGTAAATTGGTATTAACTACTACATTAACATCGCTCAGACCATCTGTGTTAAAGAGCTGAATAAAAAGGAGATATGCAAAATTGCGAATTCCTTTTCAATCTTCTACTAACAATTTTTTTTCGAAAAAGTTGCCTTAGAATTAGATATATTAAAGTTGTATTACCTATTTTAAGATTTATTGAATTTTTAAGAATTTTTAACTTTGGGGCTCTAAGACACAATTCCACCAAACATGATATGCCATGCTGTTATTATAGCCAGGTTATAATCATAAAAAAAAACATCCCAAATACTCAGATTTACTTATCAAACTTATTATTTTACAAAAAACAAAATTCTAATGGGTTATAAGAGAATACGTACTATTGCAGGAAGATTTTTAATCTATAATACTTCTACAAGACTATCTATATCCATAGAAATTTTCTTGAAAGAGAATACTCCTCATATATGTGAACAGTATAAAAATCAATTTAATATATTTATTTCAATATATATTTAAATTTATTTATTTAAATTTTAAATTCATCAATGTTGAAAAATCTTTTTTTATACAAATTAAAGTAAAACTATTTTTTTTAATTGAAAATTTCAAAATGCCATGCGGCCTAGGGGTAATAATTCAAAGCTAGGTGTTTTAAAGTGTCCCTATGGATTCAAATCCAGGCGAATAGAAATGTAATTTTTATTTAATAAATTTCAAAGGGATACTTTGTTTGGTTTATTATTTTGTTTGATTTATTTGAAATCTTGGCCAAGGATTGAACTCAGGACATAAGGTTTTTTAGTCACAAACCCAACCGATATACATAAAAATAATACTTTTATATAAAAAACCACATCAAAACGTGCCTAGAAATTCTATATATATATATATAGAATATATATATATATATATATATATATATATATATATATATATATATATTTGGAAAAATGGAAACTTATAAGGAGTCCAGGGGATTTCTTAAAAAATTTTTGAGGCTGTTCTAGAAAAACGTTTATAACTACTAAATGGATTTCGCTGAACTTCAGTATTAAGATTTTCGAAACTATATGCCAAATATGTGAAAAAGAAATGTAATTATTGGACTATGAGCTTCAAAAAATCCATTTCAATATACGAACTGAGAGTCATCCAAACGGACAGATCGACATGTATTCTCAAAAGCTTTTTTTTAATCATTGCAATCGCGAATGTTTTTCAATTTGAGGGCGTGGATATCTATTTAAAGACTTTTGTATAATATGAAAAATTTTTATATATCCTTCATTTTATGTCATGGATTGAAAGGTCAAATAATAAGTTTTATGTTTTCAAATCAAAAGATAAATTACTTTAAGATCTTTATTTTTGTTTTTAAATAATATCAATATCAAATTCGACTATTAGACGATTTCTTTGATAGGTCGATAAGATTTGACTGGTATGCAATGTATGTAGAAAAATATATTTTAAAATATTCGTGCATAGGTGACATAGAAGTTAATTTGAAGCGAAAGATTTAATTATGAGTTAATTCTAATCTTCTAATTCTTGCAACTATTTAAAAAAAAATTTTTCACTAACTGGCTTTACACCATTAACAAATAAGAGATCCACATAGATTAATTAGCACATACGCCTGATAAATAACATATAAACATTGTATATATATACATTACAATATTGCAGATAAATGCAAAAGACTGTTATTTTATTCAACAAAAAATTAAAAATCATTTTATGATTTTTATTTCTTGTTTAAAGGACTGAAAATCGTTGACTGATTTTTATTTTTTGTGAGAGAAAGTAAAAATCACAACTTTAGTTTTATTTGAAAAAATGTCAATAACTGTTATTTGAAATTCATAAAATAAAAATCAGAAACAATTTTTATTTCTGAGATAAAATAAATAAAATAGCTTAAATATCGTTATAACAAATACAATGGCGTACTCAGGATATTTTTAACTAATTTTTATACAAAAAATATTTAGTTTCGGTCTCTGGTGTAAATGTTTTTGAAATAAAAATTCATTATAATTTTTCTTTTAATATCAGAAATAAATACCACTACTCTTTTAGAAATAATCGCAATCTACTCTACACATTTCAGGCATTAAAATATTTTATAACTACAACAATATTTGAATTATTCTTTAAATAAAAAAAAAATTAAAAATTAAAAAAATGTAAATATATATAGTACTATGACTGTATCAAAAAATTTACTTCAAATAACAAAAACAAAAGCAAAGCAAGCTAACAAGTGTTCGATACCGTTAAAAAAAAGTTAATATTCCTGCGTTGAAAACTAATAGTACACATTCAACAAAATGTTTTCCATATAAAATATTACATAAGAATATTAAAGTAACGCTTTAACTTACTTCTACCATTTTCATATACTTCCTTAGCCATTTTCCCATTTACTATTTTAATCTCTGACTGCGGTTTAAATATCTTAAGCATTAATTTTTATTAGCTAGACAATCATCATAAGAAAATGTTATAACTTCTGGGTTAAAGTTGAAACATTCTTAAACAGCACGTACTGTTGAAGTAGTCAAAGAAATCATGACATACAGTCACATATATATACCCCCTGTCACATGAATACACTCTCTGCCACATTAATAGGACTTAACACAAATGTTTCAAAAGGTTATAGCTTCTACAAAAAAAAATAATAATAAAATAAAATGTTACGAACATAATTTTTATTTCTATTTAAAGGTAATTTAGATTTTATTGAATACAACAGATTTTGTTTTTATAAAACATTTTGTGAACCAAGTAAAAAAAATTCCTGCAAAATTTGCGTCACATGAATAGGACCCTAATATAAAAAACAGTTTATGTATAGTTTGAAATAAACATTTTTAATTTTATTTACATTTTATGAAAATTTGTACATTTTAAAGCCTTTTCAGTAACGCGTAGAGTCTCCATTTTTACATATTGTTTCGTAAATTCGATTGGGAATAGAATCATACAATGATTTATGCAATCGAGCGAAATGGTCGACCAAGCTACTTTCATGCCTTCAATAAGTTCCTCTTTGGTAGTATACTTTTTTACAGAAGTATACACTTTACGAGCTAGCCACCCACAAACATTTTCAATGATGTCAAGGTCCGGCGAGTAAGAGCACATTAACATTTTGATCGCGTATCCACGACTTTACCACTCAGACAGTATGAATTGGTGCATTATCATGCTGGAATGTCCATTGTAAGTTTCCAAAAATGTTCTGAAAGTGTAGAAATGTTTCTGCAATATAGCAATTACCTTTCATGGGTGCTCTTTTCAGAGATCGTGAAAATAATAAATGAAGCCATCAAGGCCTTCTAAATTACTTTTTTTATCTGAAATAACGATACGGTGACGTCACGTGAGTTCGACAAAAACCCAAGTGCACATTTTTCCGAGCACCGTTAAGTGGTGGTTTATTCTTAAGTTTTAATCGCTTCAGATGTTTAGCCTTCTAAATTACACGCTGCACTGTTCTTACGCTTGCCCAAGCTCCAGTTTTAGCTTTAATTTGTGCAGACGAGTTGTGAGAATTTGATGCTGCTCTGAGAACGGCACGTTTATCAGTTGCCGAAGGTACACTTTTAGTATGGCCTTTCATATTTTTCTCGTAGTTTGACTCATTCGATTCGTTGAGCAATTTTGTGGATAGATTGTTCAGATTCCTTAAGCTTAAGGTTTTTCTTCGACCCATTTCAAAAAAAAAATCATTAAAATAACTCAATTTTCATTAAAATAATTTTTTTCTATTGCATTTCTTCACTTGCTTAAAAAACTAAATTTAAAGCGGGGGGGGTCCTAATAAATATAGACTATTTTGGTCAATCACAATTTACAATATTGAAAACATTATAAGGGGACTTTTCCAGAACACAAATTCAATCTCAGAGCAAGCTAACATAGAAAGAAACCTTTAAAACACAAAACAAACCACCGATAATTGTTTGCAAATATCGGAGAGAATTGCAGTTGTACAAAGTACAAAGGGGAGTCCTATTCATGTGGCGGGGAGTGCATACATATATATGTATATGTATATATACATAACTCCGTTGAGAAATACTCAGAAAACCTCAATCACATTATATTGCTGAAACTAAATATAAATGCGACACGTTACATGGTTATCATGCTGTGAGTGTATTTGTATGAACCACTTTATTTTTAATGTTGTGTATAAATGTGTATAGATGTGTCACAAATTATCTACAGTTAAAAAAAAATAAACTATTGTCAATTACATTTATATGTTGAAAAAAAAAAAAAAAAATAATAATAATAATACATGCATATGTATAATATGTGTATGTATAATAAAGGTATATAAGACAAATTGAATGTATAACAACGCAATGTTCAATAGAGGAGTATATCTAAGAAAATATAGAAGTAAAAGTAAAAAACACTAAGTACGACCAAAAGCAATACTTCGCAAGAGCACTCAAAAATTATCGCGTTTTAAAATCGAAAATTTGTAAAAAATACTAATAATTTCAAATTTCTCTTGTTTATATTATAGATGCACATATTAACAAATCATGTAAAAAACTATTACCACGTGCAAAAAGACTCACAATATTGTCATCACTAATTGAATTACACGGATAAATTATTTTTTAAAGCATAAGATATCAAGTGCATATATATATATATATATATATATATATATATATATATATACGTCACAAGCGAAGCGGAATTAAACCTTTAATGAATATATTAATGAAATATTGTTCCCTTATGTCTGATGTATAGTTCTCTAATACAGTTCTAACATCAAAAGTTTGTACTTTGGGGAAAATAATTAAAAATAAAAAAAAACCCTGGTTCACTACATGGGCGGAACCGCGGAGTATATAATTTTAAGCTTGGGAAGGAGACCCCACATATCCCTCAGGAGCGGAGCTATGGCACAAAGTAGGGTACCTCTGACATAGAAAATTATTAAACGTTTGCCATTTTTTTCGATTTAAAATATTTTTACATATTTTTAAAGCTCTTAATAAGGCCTACAAAAAAAAGCATACAAAATTTCGCTATTTATATCTTACAGTTTTCGAGTTCGAGTTGTTTGCATTTGAAATTTTAACTACCTCGAATTTACGAGTTCTAGGACCATATTTGCCAGTATTTCGGACCAATTGTATTAGTTTTTTTTTTTATTTAACAACATTTAATAACTATTGAATAACATCAACTATTGAATAAATTGAATAAAGTCGATATATCAACCGAGTTCAGAAATAAACGATTTTGAAATTGAAAATTGCAAAAAATACGATTTTTTGTAATTTTTTGGCCGAAAAATTATATATACTCTAAAATGTAATTTTCTTTAACATCAAGTACTAATTTTATACTTTCGTGAAAGTATCTGCACAAGCATGATTTTAAAGTAGAAAACAATCCCAATATCCCAAGCGGTCTAAGTACACACCCTCCCAAATTTGTATGAAGGTTTTTACTTAAATTATAATCTGTTCTGGGACATCGGGAAATGGTGGAATTTATTGGCCAAAAAATGGGAAAACCTATTTTAGGATTTTTGATTTTTGGGATTCCTTTTAAAAAATCTTAAGGTTTTTACACTTTATCATTTTAAACGAAAAAATCCACAATCAACAAAAATTTCGTTGAGATATCTTAACTAACAAAGGCTTTATTACGGATAAAACATTTTTGGTTTCTCCAAAACCAATTAAAACAAATACTTTAATTCCAAAATTTGGAAAAGTATGAAATTGATTTTTTTTTTTTTTTTTTTTTTTCAAATAAATCTGTTGCCTAGCTGACATAATTTTTCATTACATATAAAAAGACTGAAGTCAATATCGTTTACAGAACCGAAATTACGCTACATTAAGATTTAATATTATACAATAGGCATTCCTATGTTTGAATGTTACATATCATTTTAATAGTTCTAAAGTTTTATTTACCCATTATCTTTGACACGAAATTGCGTCTAACGTAAAATTTCATTATAAAAATCATTAGGTTTTGACTTATGTAGCACATCAAAATAAATATTTGTAATAAAAAATAACTTTATATCTGAATTTATGTGCAAAAATGAAACAAAACAACGAACATAATTTATTTGAAATTCTGTATTTATTCTGGTAGGTAGTTATTTTATTATTTGTTTTTTTTTTTTAAAGCAACACTAATAAAATGTAAAAACGACAAAAAATTGGCTAGAATAAATACCAACGCGATATAACATAGTATAAATTGTTAATAGTGAATATATGTTTTTTTTTTTTTTTTTCTTTATTCACTTGCCAAAACAAACAAATTAACGTGAGTAATAAAAAAGCCTAAAATTTTAATATACAACTTTAAGCAAAAGTGTTTATTTATTAAATAAAAGGCACATTTTATTGTTTTATTTTACAGCCAAACACGATTATAACGAACACCGGTTTAATGAACTGTGGCTATTTTACCGAAATTTTCCATACAAATAATTATGTTTATAACGAATAAGGTTGTAACGAACTTGTTCTATAACGAACACATTTTTATGTTCCCTAGTGAATACAATTAGGTAGTTTTGTCTAATTGTATGTAACTTCTTCTTATAGATGATGATGATGATGATGATGGGTTGTTGAAGATAAAAGGGGTATATCAATCTATAATGGAGAAGGAATTATAATTACTCTTTTGATAGGAGTAATTATAATTTAGTGGGGTTTTTGGAATAAAGAAAATAGGGGGTTTCAATTAGTGGTGTAGCTGGTTCTAGTTACAACAATATCTCACCTTTTCCAGGGAAATTCAGGATTGAGGTAAGTCTTCTTTTATTTTCGGTTGAAATTCAGTACTTTATTTCACAAGATTTTTTAGATCTAGGTCTTATATTAAGGTAAGTATGATGAATGATTATTGTTTAATAAATATTATTTAGATTAATCGCGACGGCTCGATGGTAAGATGATAAGATGCTGAAATGTTAAGACAGCAAGTTGGTAGGATGCCAAATTAAAGATGGTAAATGGTTAAGTTTAAGATGATAAGTTGGTAAGTTTAAAATAATAAGATGGTATGTTTAAGCTGATGAGATGATAAGTGGTTAAGTGCCAAGTAGAAGATGGTAAGTTGTTAAGTGCACGACCGCCAGATGATAAGTGAGTTTTACAATTTGAAGGCCAATCGTTATTCTTTTGGGTTTTCATCAAACCATCGGCCTTTTAACAAAAACCGATATCATTACTTTTCTTTGGAGAAAATTAATTTGTGGCATTACCAGAATATTTTGTTCTCAGTGGCATACATTGAGAACAATTATCTTATATTAATATTTTTAAATTAATATAAAAATTATAATTTAATTATAATTTAAGTATCCAACTTGATTGGACACCTAGAAAAATATTTCATAAAAAAACTACGTTTATAATAAACGTAATATTAGTTTTAGATAAATAAAATTGAAAAAAAAATGTTTCAAAAATAAAAAAGTATAATATAAAATATGTAATAATCTTAGAAATAATTTTCATTAATTTAAATTTAAATTATTGGAAAAAATAAAAGATTAATTTTATACTTTGAAAAATCAGCAAACAAAAAAAAACTAAAATTTTAAGAGAATTAAAAATTAAATATTAGATGGCATGCCAATTTTAAAACATCTTTAATAAAAGAAAACATTTAATTAGTAAAAAAGTGCAAAAAAAATATTCTTTCTGTTATATTGAAATTAATTAAACACATTTAAAAATTAATTAAACACATTTTTGAAGGAAAGAAATACACTTTAATTAAAAATATTAATGTCGTAATGAAATACGTATACTTTGTTAAGAAACATTTTTTTTTTTATATTTTAACGGATATAACGAACTACATTTATATCGAACTAAATTCGTCAGTCCCTTCGAGTTCGTTATAACCGTGTTCGACTTTGTTAACATTTTGTTGTATGGGTAAATATGTTTGTAAAATTTTTGTGGTGGTGGTTTATGATTAAGTGCTCGTATTTTATTTGTGGCAAGTATAATTTCTTGTTGAACTTTACGAGAATTGTGAGTGGCAAAGTGAATGAAATTATATCTAAGTGAGAGTGTTTGTTTATATATATATGGATACATAAAAATAAAGTATGTTACATAAAAAATGTGTGTGATTAGAAGTGTTTGATATTTATGACTTGCGAAAGCGTTAAAATTGCTAAATGTGTTATAAATGCATATTTAATTTCTGTATTGAAGAAATAAAATATTTACACCCAAATCACATCTGATTAAGAGGTAGGCAGCAAAAACAGATTGTTAGAAATATTTTATGATTCTTAATAAAATTGAAAACCAATTTGGTTTGTTCATACTCATGTTAATATTAATGCAACAAAAAGTCAATAGTTTATTTTATATATACAATAAGTTAAAATAAGAGCCAAGTGATTAACAACTTGAGGAAATATATTTGGTAGTATAAACCTATTTTTTTTATTTTTTGCATAATATTGCTCTAGTAACAAATTTACATCTATTGATACAAAAAAATCTATCAGTTTCACCGAAAAAAATACTTTAAAGACACGATTTTATGAAATTTTTATTTTCCATACTAAATATTTTCTTGGACTTTTAGGTGTTTTTTAATAAATAGAGTGCAATCAATTGATATACTGAAACAAAAACTTCAAAATACGAAGAAAACACTTAAAGTTTATGTCATATTTACTCAACTTGCAAAAAAAAATATTATCTTGTGCGTTTTGATGCATCAAAGTAAAAACAAGTAAAAGGGCGTATATTCATAATTTAAATAATATAATAAGATAATCCTTTGATGAGACTTTGTTAATAATTTTAGCAAATAAAAAAACATATTGTCGAATAAATCATGTCCAAATACATGACTTTAAATTGGTACTCAAGGATGGCTTCTGTCAGACTTTGATGGACGCATTGTATTTACCCTGTGCGAAGAGCACCGTGAGGTTGGGTCTACATGGACAGGTACTCACGTAAAACCTTCGACGTTGTCGAATAAATCCAATCATTTGATACCTATGCGTTTTTAATATATTTAGAGGAGGTCTTTTATGAGATCTAAGGTCGATTGTCGACCGGTTACTATAAAATTTGATGGTGTAAGTTATATTTCTGTAAAACATATGTATATGTAATAATATCATGATATTACCATTAAAATTACATTTATTATGTGTCTGATTCCCGAATGTAGGTTTTATATGGAGGCTTTTGTCAATTATAGACTGTGATCAAATTTGCACTAGGTTCTCTATCTATATACAACTTATTCACGTCAAATATTATATATTATTTTTATGTTATCAATTATCACTTTAAACAGATTTTAGGAAGATGGCCTTATATTAAAGCCATGGTCAGTTTTCTAACTATCTTAATGAAATTTGGCACACTGATTTATGCATATATACAAATGGTCCGAATTTTAATGATACATGATTAATATAAAGCATTAAAATATTCGTTACTATTATTTTCTAAAAACTATATATGGATATAAGCCCTTATTTCATTTTAAGCTATTTCTAATCCGGATTTTTTAACGACATTTTACATACAGATTAAAAAATCTTACCAAATATTGAAAAAATGTAAGAAACCTATTAAGTTTTATAATTTTATGAAGTTTTGTACATTTTCTTTATGCTTTATGCGCCCTTATATGTATCCATGCTTCAAATATTGTTTCAAAATCAAGCAAATATTAATACTACAAAGCAATTAAAGATAATGTATGTTATAAGTGCTTTTTAAATATCCAATAATTTGAAGATATTGGTTTGACTTGTGTTTTTAAGTATGGAAATTCCAGTTTTCTTTTCTCATTTCAACCTAAAATACTAAGTAATCATCAACCCGTTATAAACTTTAAGTTTTTGCTTCATAACCAAACTTTTTTGCATAAGTTACAGCAGTCAGATACTAAAACACTCTGCTTAAGAGAAGAAATATTTCTTAATGTCTTTGTCATAATCTGTTGTAACATTTTTCTTTTTTCTTTCTTCTTTCAGTTTTTGGTACTTCTTTTACCATAATACTGATTGATCTCTGGGGAAATTTATATATAGTATTTTGCTGTTTTTATTTTACACTTTCAGTGTTCATTTTTTTCCTTGTTTGTCCCTTTTGCATATTTTTTTTTTCACCATTTCTCAACATCACATATTACTGAACAAAATGAAAAAATGAAACACAGAGCAAAACACAAAGATACATGTATTAAGTAAAATTGTGTATACAAATAACACTCTAAAAATACAAATTTAAACAAACACAAACTCACAGTATATAAAGTCAACTAACTTACATTCGAATTCACATACACATAAATAAAATTAACTTAATGTCACTTACACTTTAGTGTTTTGTGTCTGCTTAATTTGGTCAGATTATTGAGAATTTCCAATGGGACTTACGATAAGAGACTAAAAACTCACACGCACATACACATACAAATGTAGATATATATATATATGTACAAGAGCAGAAACTTGCAAACAAATATAAAATATAACAAAACATATATAATAAAATTAACTTTCGTAAAAAAGTTTGCTTTTGCATAAATATTTAAGGTGGGAGTCATAAAATTTGAAAGTTAAAAAATACTCATAATAATAAAAAATCTCTCTAAAATGTTTATAGCACCTTTTGGTATTAAGAATAAACAAACTGTTTGCAAAAATCATTAAAATTTTATATTTTTCATTACTATAGGCATCAATAGGAGCAACTTTACTTCTTGTACTTCAAATAATATAAATCATCACTTAAATATGAAATGTATTTTATCTTTAACACACGTCAGCAAATTATCATTCACAACTCTGTCTCCTCATTGACATCATCATTTCCCTCATCAACGTCATCGTACTTCATCGCTATTATTTAAAAGTTTTATTGTGTAATTGCACATCATTTGGAATAACATAAACTACATATATTTGGTTTAGGTACTTTACAGTCATGCTCAATATTTAAAATTTACTTAATAAATGTTATGGCCCATTTGCCAGGTGTAAGAAGAAACCTGTAATTTACAGTCATGATATGTCTACTTGTTCAGCATTAATAGTAAATACGACTATAACTATGTATGAAGGTATTTTACTAAACAGTCTGCCTTAGATTCTGACAGTATTTGTTTAGCTAAAGTTTTGTATTGCACCTACATATTATGTAATTTATGCAATTCAAGTTTCTACTCAGATATAAATTAATATTAGTCAGTATTCGGTTAAAGTTCTTTCTATGAGCTTTTAGTTTACTTTATAAACAAATATCTACAAATGTCAATTAAGATCATACTAAATAGTATAAAGTTACATTCTATTTGACTTGAAATTGCAAATATGAAGAGGATTTAGTTAAATTAAATTTAAAAATTCAAAGAATATTGTAGCCACAAGTTACAATTAATATTATGTAAATTGAGCTTTCAAAATGAACTTGTTAATAAATAGTTGAAAATATTAAATCCAAAAGGTATTTTTTTATTTAAGTTACAATTTGGTGCACATTTTCCATACGGTCAATCACATACCTATATAAACGCGCGATCATTAAGTGTTGAAAAATGAGAAAATTTAAATAATTTCAAGCACTTTTTCTGATTTTTTGGAATATTAAACAGCTATTATAATTATAAATTGAAACCTGTTACCACAAAACTTATTTCGGATTAAAATCAATATCATCTGGGTTAAAAATACTATATATCTAAATATGTATTTGTATTTGGTATTACTAAAAAGATTCATGGTTTTGTCTTTTAAATTAAATAAAATTTCTCAGAATTTTATTGTCAAATTTTGATAATATAAAAAATAGCCCAAGAGACAGTAGCATAAATATATAGTTTTTAATCATACACTACTAGATAATCTTAAAAATTTCAGGTCAAAAATAAATATGTATATGTATTCTTTTATACCCACATCATTCCGTGTGTAGAATGTCGCAAAAATCTTTTAAGACCATAAGGTATATATATACTGGGTCCTCATGAAAATTTATGACGACCTGGCGATGTCTGTCTTTGTGTCTGTTGAAATAAAAATAGTGCTTAGGACCACCTAGGCGGACGAAATATTTCTCTTATTTAAGGTTTGTTTGACGTTGAAAATGAGAAAAGGTTAGTGTCCGTCTCCACTTCACATTTTTCCAGCGATATTTATTATACATAAACATATACTTATATTCCATATAAAGTGAAATTTTAAACTTGGGTGGCACAAAAAAAAAATTAAAGGCGGTGGGTATGACAAAATCGAATACAACATTCTTAACTTTTTGTTTTTTTTTTTTTTTTCAAAAGCAGCAATTTGAAATAAAAATTAAGCAGCTTTAAATACAATTGTATTATTCATAATTATAGTTGCAATTTTTTTGCCAAAACTTTTAGAAATAAACAGTATAGTACAACTGTATAAAGTTATGGGCCAAAAATTGCAATTTTTTTAACCAAAAAAATGTAAATATTTTACTAAAAATCAAATACTTTACCAAAAATCTTAGATTTTATTAAAAATCCACTTCTTCATAAAAAAAATAATATTTTTATAAAGAATCCGACCTTTCACTTAAAAAAAGTGGATTTTTGTAAAAAAAAAACAATTTTTTGACACAAAATTATATAACAGATTCAGCTCTTAATATACAAGTTTTATTTTCCAAGCAAAAAGAAAAATAAAAAATTAAAAATTACCATGATTTCTATTATAAATCTCATAATCGTTACATTCCCTGATTAAGATATTTTTAAAAACCATTGTTCAACCCACAACCGTAAATACAAATAAATATAAATAAGTTTACTTTGCTCTAAAACTTCAGCACTAACAAGAAATTATAGAGTTAGAGCTTGGGCTGCTGCTAACATTACTACAAGTAAAAACATATACAAATCTAAATTCTATTCGTTGTTATTTAAACAAACATCAAGGTGTGCAATTAGCCAGGTTTATTAATTGTGCTACAATAATAAATAAACTCATCTCAAACTATGCAAACAGCCAGCAAGTAAGTTGTATAAAAGTATCTGTATATGTAAGTGTAAGAGAACACACGCAATAGCATATAAATTTTTAACTGTTACTCCCAATCTTCACCATCCCCCTGCCATTCCATCTAAGAATCTTAATTAAGCCGTGATTCTGTAATTTTGTTCTTCGGTGTTAGTGATGTTGTTTTTATTTTTGAATTTGTTTTTCTTGTTTTAGCTTGTATATGTATAAGAAAGTACTCATTACAAATGTTCATTCAACAAAAAATAATTAGCATAATATTTAACAATAACAAGTACACACACATTCACTTTAACAAACAAACAAAATACAAAATTACACTAAACGAGCACATCTTTAATTCAACATAAATTTTAAGCTTCAGTTGTAGAAGTGTGAATGTATTAGTTGTTGCTTGACGTTGAAATACGTTTATGCGAAAGCATTTACTTACTATTGAAAATGCTGAGCAAATTATGTAAGGAAGTAAGTAAAAGTACAGGTATATATAGTATTTTTAGCTGAGGCTTACAATTAGCTAATTTGTATTCTACAAACAGTCATCATAACGCAACATCACAATAATCTTTGATAAAATTAATTTTTTTATTAGAAGAGTGAACACAAAAAAAAATCAAAACAAATAAATACTAATAAATGATGTTAAATTATGCACTTACTGCATAAATTAGGAACAATAATCAAATAAATACAAACAAAAAATGTTGATTTATAATTTCAATAAATTTTTGTTATTAGATTTAATTTATGTAAAAAAATACACAACCGCAATATTATTAATTATTACTAAGATGCTAAAAAGGTGCAAAATAATAAATAAAACAAATATATTTTGAATGTGTTTAGAATATTTAATTAATAAAAATACTAATAAAATAAAACAAATTCCAATGCAGGTTCTATAATCGCGACAGTTTACGAAAACAGGTTCTGTTTTTGCGACTTTTATCTCTTTTTTTTAAATTTGGTTACAATGTCTATAACCAAAAAAGGGAAATCTCCGTCTTTTGATATATTAACCTTTTTGGATGATTTTGATCTTAAATTTTGTCAGTTTATTCGTGTCATTTGTAGTGTAAATACATCTCTTAATATGGGAAAAGTTCAACATATTTATTAAAAATTTAAAGAAAATTTAAAAGTGGAATTACAAGTTGCATAAGTCTTTGGTTCACAGAAAGTAACCCTGGCAAACGTTGCACCTCAAAGAAAGTTGAGTACTCAAGAATGGAAAAAAGTCTTTATAAGTGATTTGTAAAGCAAAGAGAATAAACGTTTACTATCAAAAGCCAGTCATCTTTATTCCAAAATTTATCAAAGCAATTCAGGTTTCAATGAAAATGAAGAATGGTTGAATAAATTTAAGCATTGACATGGAATTCGCAGCCTCATTTTATTGATCCTTTTGTGAAAGAGTTTAAGGATTACGTTGATGAGCTTGGGTTGAATCTTAAACAAATCTGCAATGCCAAGGAAACCGGTTTATATTATGGATGCTTCCAAATCACACTCTTGTCACATGTAAAGAAAAAACGGCAAACTGAAATTGTTGATTGTTGAAAAATCAAAAAACTCACGCACCTTTAAATACTTTTTTTCAATAATCCTGTAATATACAACTCCAGTAATAACGCCTTGATGACATCATTTATATTCATGTTTTGCATACTTTGGTTCTAAAAGCATATTTTTGCATAAGAAAATCCGTATTTCACAGCGTGCTTTTACAATTTAAATATCATATTTTTCATATTTTATACTTAAGAGCATAATTTTGCATATTCTACACCTAAGAAACAAATTGTCTTATTTTGCATATAGTACAATTTATTACATAATTTGCCTTTAGTGACATTTATTTTTTACTTTCACATACGTTTTTAAAATCTGACTCCCTAATAATTTTCATCTTATAAATTGATAGAGCTTTTCTAATTTCGTGATAAAATGTAATACCTTTGAATATTTTTAAGTGCAGGAACAACATTCTTGTTCGCAATTGCTAATAGAAATCAAATTATTTTTTTCATGGATAATAGACAATTTAAATTTCAGCCATGTGAAATAATATTTTAAGAGCATATTTTCCGATTTTAAAAGCATTTTTTATACACATAAATCACATATTTTTATGGGAATATTTTTGGATGACCTGCTTGTAATTAGTAACTTAGACTCTTTTAGTTAATTATCGAATAGACAAGTTCAAGTTCATGTTTCCAACATTGACATGTATGAAGGACCTAATTTAAAGAAGTTATAAATTTTATTAACATCATTAATTCTCTATATATATTTATAAAACTTAATAATAGATATTTGTACATACAGCACTACAGCAGCATATTTATGTGACTTTTTGAATTCTTTGTTTTTGTTATCACTTCTATTACGGTTTCCTTCCCCTACAGCTTTAACGACTGCCAAAAAGGAAGTTTAAGAAAATTTACATTTCTCCAACAACTATTTAACATGTCCTTTTACTATTCCAGCCTTTACCAAGGGAAAGAAAAATAATATTTAACAAACTTCACTTAAAAAAAAAGAACAAAATAAAGAAAGAGATACAAAAAAAACATATACAACGACAAAAACGAAATGGTTTAAAACCAACTTCAAACTGTGACATGGAGTGTGCGTATTTGATGACCCTTTACTTAACACTTATCTAGACAAGACAGTGTGAATACATTTTCCTATTTGCTACAATTGTTGCGAGAGCTAAATGAAACTGATGCAGGGGATAAGAAGAAAAATACGAAAAATAAATGTTTTACTAGCAAAACAGTGTCTTTTATACGTATGCGTTCGTTTGAGTGTGATTGTTGGAAAACAGTAGCAATTGTTTGTTGGCAAAGACAGTTATGCAAAAATTACTATTTCAATTTTGTTAAACTCTTAAGCTAAGTTTATAACCTAGTGTAAAAAGACTACAAAAGTTTAGAGTTATAATATATATTTTTTTATTTCTTTTATACTACTTGAATGTCTATAAATTTTTAACTAAGGCTGAATTTTGGTTTTTTCTTATTATCACTACCACTAAGTTTGCGAAAATGCATGTATGTATTGCAATAGAATTTTTTTTTTTTTTTTCTTTTTGTTACTTCTGTATAATTTCAACTATAAAATGTGTTGCAAATGGTTTTTAAGTGTTTTTGACAACAATTTCAAGTATGGATGTGGCTGTTCGTATTTCGCGTACTTTTTTTACAATAGAAATTTTGTTGTTGTCCCACTATAATCTGCTGTAACTTGAAATCTGGAAACTGTAAACTGTTATGGTCATTACTATTTGTTCTTTTTTTATATCCCATAGTTTTTTGTTAGGTTTAAACTCTGAAAATGGTTGTGATTTCTAGAGAGGTTGCACAAAAACAATTGTAAAATTATTAAAAAAAATCCTTAGAGTGTTTTTGATGTAGTTTACACAGCAATTAAAAGTTTTTTTAACCCGTTTTAACGAAAAACAAATTATAAAAAAGTATTTTGAAATTATTATCTTTTATGTTCTTTTTCAAATCAAGTTTAAATAAGTTGGTTATTTAAAAATCCATAATACATTTCACCACATGCGGTTCAATTATCGCCTTATATTCGCTCTGTTTTCTACTATAAATTTATTTATTTATTTTTTTTTTTTTTTTTTTTTTTGCCCACAAAGTAGCATGAATATGTGTTGAAACATTTTAAGAGAATGAATTTACAACTACTACCACACATGAAATTCCTATTGTGACTGCGGTAGATTTCCGCTTCCCAACATTTTTATGATTATTATTGTATTTATGATACAAATGCATACTGTGCGGGTAGAAGTGAATTTGTATATATGTCTAGCCTGTATCTTATAAGTATGGTGTTTGAAAGTAGTTTTAGCAAAGTGCACGTTTATGATAACCATTACTATTTATAGAAATACAAGGTATTTAAGATCTTTAAATAGTAATATTGCTTTACTATTTAAACGTCTTACATAAATTTCTAAATAAATTTGTTTACTAAATCTAAAAACGGTAAATTACATTGAAATTTAGTTCTTATTTTATTCAAACTATTACGAAACTGATAACTCCTTGTATATATCTATTATTACAAAAAGCTCATTATAATTTATTATATAAGTATATACTGATAATATGAAAAAATTGTTTATACCATTTAGTGTAAATTGTGCATCAAGAAAGTATGTGCTCAAATTGTAAACTGTGTGTTGAAATCGTTAACGAAATCATTGGTATCCAATTGATATCACTTTAGTGTAAAATTACTAAATAACATAAATTGCAAACAAATAGTGTCTAGAAAGATAACATTATCAATGTATCCACATTGGTAATTTACAATGTTATATATATATATATATATATATATATATATATATATATATATATATATATATATATATAATGCACGAAATTAAAGATATATAGACTTTATGGTTCATTTTCGTTCTTCTAATAATACTTCTTGAATTTTCTGTAATATTGAGCCTAGTAACATAAAATTGAAGATATATGGTCCTAAGTTAATGGGAAGCCTTAGGAGGGAATTTTGTGGTACCTTTCCGTTCTTCAAATATTACTTTTTGATTTTTTTAATAATAAACCTAAGAATGTAAAATCAAAAATATATCTGGATGAGAATCTGGAAGCAGTATTAGTTCCATTCATCTTACTAAAAAATGATAGAAATAATTTGGTATTTTCCGAATCTTCGAACTTTTAGGATACAAAAAAGTGGCACTTTATTGGTACCCTACGAATCTTCTGAAACAAAAAACAAAAAAAAACTAATTTTATTTTGTATTCCTTCTTTATCATAAAAACATCAAACATGTCGTTGGTACTTTTTGGAACATCCCATTATTTATTATACTTTTTATACTTTTTGTACATTTTTAACAAAACTAAATTTTGTAAAAATAACTTTTGTTGTTAGTGCAGACACAATAATATTCTAGAAATAGAAGACGCCAATATTATAACTGTTCAAATGGGAGTTAGGTGTCGTAGGATATATACCTCCTATTTGAAAATATGCACGTGGCATTATCAAGGATGCAGCAGAAGATTTCTACATTTCACAAAACTATTTGTATTTGAATGCACAAATGAGCTGTCAGCAAAATCGCTCAAATCAAATGTAGAAAAATCACCCAAAATAAATGAAAATTTGTCCAAAAACTTTCTAGTATGAAAATTAATACATTATATGATAAAATTTCTGAACATATTCAGAATGTAAATAGTTCTAACTTTAGTTTGGGTAAGATTCTGGCCTAGATTAAAACGGTTTCCTAGACAGCCAGCCTTCGGCCTGATGCAGGGGTTCAACTCTGTTATATTTCAAATCCAGGCTTTACTAAATTATACCTTTTCTGAAAGAATGACTGTATACTTTATTTTCCCATGGATAAATAATAGCAAGAAATCATTCAAAATATCAAAAATATGTTATCAAAAACAAATTATAGCCCAAAAATAACGAAAAATCACCACAAAATTTTAGACTGTTTTTCATATAAAATAAGAAATATGTTAGCATGGTATGCCTAAAATGAGTATTATTCTTCAATTTTAATCTCCATAGTATCATTATTTAGTGGGAATAGAAGTAGAATCAACACATAAAATCAACTTATTTTTGAAATATTTTAGTCATATTTTTTGGAAGATTTTTTATATTTATTTTGGGCGATTTTGTTTTGGGTAATTTTGCTGGCAGCCGCACAAATGTCAATACATTATTATGAGTAGTTGCAATACAAGGTGAACTAAGACATGTCAACATCAATTCTAGTTATTAGCAACAGTAGCAGGCAATAAAAGCAGTAGATGCTATCATGCTAAACATGTGAATAGATTAAACAAATAAATTCCTAAAGGGAATTTTATATCATTCTTTATAAAGTATAAAGTGCAGTATGCAAATATTTTTATTAAATGTAAAAAATAAACCTAAAAAAAAGTACACAAATTTTAATTTGTATTTTAGTTATATATTCTAGTTTTATGCATTCACATACATATGTGACAACATTTATCGTTATTGCTACCTACAATATTTATTCATAACTTACTCATATTTTATTATATTTTCATTTACTTTTATGCACTTTTTAGTAAATATATTATTTAGCTTATATTTTTTCATCTTAACTTTTTTCTCAGGACCTTGTATTTGTCTATTTCGGTTAGTATGAAAAAAAAAATAACATAAAAAGACTTACTGCAATGTGTATATATATATGCATATATACAAGACATACTCTTGAGATATTATATTTTGCGTTTTGTTATTATTTTTTACACAAAAATAAAAAATAAGAAAAAAACAGAAATTCATATTAAAAACTGCTGCAAAGGTTGTTTGTAATTAACATATGCTCAAAACCATGTTCGTGTAATTAAAATTACATACAAACATATATTTTACCCACTTCTATATGTCTATATACATTCTCACTTCAGTTTATTTTATTTTATTTTATTATTTTTTTAAATTACCTTCAGAGTTTTTAAAGTATTCTCTACAATTTTTCTTTTTTCGCACAAATCTTCTCTTAATAAAATACTGTTACTTCAAAATACACTCGGATACGTATAAGATAATGCTCATGTGGTATTTATGTCCATAGTACCATAGTTCAGAATTAGAATTTAGACAAGGGTATGCATATTTTATATTAGGTAGGCTTATATTCATTTCTTTTATATATATACACATACATATGTATAATTTTTTTATTTTTCAGCACTTATACAGTTATTACATATTCGAATTTATTCCGAAATGTTTAATCATTTTTAGTTAAATACATACCAAAGTATATGTTTATCAAATTATTTCTCATTTATTTGCTTGACATTTATAATCCACCATAAACATGAAATTTATACCCATTTAATAACTTTGTTTAGCCATTTATTTATTTGTTATTAAGCACTTTTAAATTAAACCTTATGAGAACGAATTACATATATATGTATGATTTAGATTCTAATAGCTAGATAATTTCACAGACATATAAATACTAAACTTTATATGTATTATGAGTACACACATATGTATGTATATATGTTTGAACTAATTTATAGTTTACACTCTATACTTTCATAAAAATGCACATATATACCACATATGTAGTACTTAGATGCAGTTTTATAATAATGCGACAACTGTCATTTTAAATTATTAACTCTGAAATAAAAATCTACAATATGTTGACAGTTTATTTAATTAGTTTAATAACGCACCATCAACAGCAGCAGTACCAGCACCAGTATCATCAGCATCATCATACTTCACATAAAAATATAGAACGTAATATTACATTAATTTTGTTCAGTCTTCTTTATGATTATTTTTGTTGCTGATGTTGTCTCTAACTATACATTATTTTTTTTTTTAATTTTATTTCTTTTTAATAATAATGCACCAGAAATTCCACAACTAATAATGTACAAAATACTGTACGATGGTGAAATAAAGAGAAACTATAAATAAAGAAGTAAAAGAGAAAACGTCATATACTTCTAATTATATATGAATTTTGAAATCATGAAAGGGAAGGAAGAATTTTTAATAATAAAATACTTCACATTAATTTTAAGTGGACATAGATTTTGAATTTGATATAAAATTAAATATTGAGATTTTAATAACATATATGACAATTATTTGATCATTAAATTATCATTTTCGTTCTGTTGTTTTTTCTATGGCCATTTTTAAAACACACATTTTATTAAATTATTATAAATTATTCTGGTTTTTGCTTAGAATTCTTTAGTATATTGAGTATTAAAAATATTTTAGGTTTAATTCCAATGATGAGAAGAAATTTAAATATCCAAAATATAATAAATAAATACAAGAAATTTATTAAAGTACAATATTAAAAAAAAGTTATGAAGATTATTATGTAGTTCTCCTCCAAACTGAGGTGCTTGAGCTGGATCCGCGTGGTTGCTGCGTAGATATAGAAATACGGACACACATTCACTCTAACCTCATTTCGATAGAAGTGACTATGTATTTCTTCGGTTACGTAATAATTAAATATCAATAATATAATATATACAAAAATATCTTAAGTACTATAAAAATCCCAGAAATGTTTGATGTAAGTGCATGCACAATTACAAAATTTTAATAGCAATTCATTTTGTTCCTTTGTCCAAGTACATATATAAAAATATTTTTATCTTTTGTTTGTGAGTGACATTAAGAGATATACTCCATTATTGTCCACCTTCCTTAACGATTTTTCTAAAAGCAAAACTAAAAATATTTTCAACGGACATCCTGTTACTATTGCACATTTTTCTTAATACTTCTCTTGAGGAAATTTTGAAAAAAAAAAGAACTAAAAAATGTTGAATACAGGAATAAATGAGGTGTCGCTGAACAAACATATCCTGGCAACAATTCTTGTAGGTAAATGTATAAAGGAGAAACTAAATTAAACGTCTTCTTAAAAGTGAAGTTATTTCTTGTATTCATTCTTCGTTTGACTTGCCAACGGAAGCAAAATTTTTTTAGCACATTGTAAAAGGTACATTCGTTTTTTTAGTAAAAAACTAAGATTTTTTGTTAAAAAAAATCAAAATGGCTGCAAAAAGGAACTATGAAAATTTAATGTTTTTTATATATGTACTACTTAAAGTAAATCTGTTCATTGAGTTGGAATCATAGACATTATATATTACACACATTTGTATTAACTTACTCAGGTAACATATAAACAAGCATGTAAAATGTACATTTAAACTATTTTAGTTGCATTTTAGCTTCATATGTTTTCATATGTAACAAGTGGACACTAACTTAGAGTCTCTCTCACACTCTCTGCTACATACCTTCAAGTTTGATGACATTTTCATTCAAAGCAACATAAATTTTACAAATGATTGACTCAGCAAACTAACCATGTGATAGACGATGCATTTTACTGGGCTTAGATCATTTAACATTTGATATTTTAAACACACATACACATACAATTACACATGTATAATGTTTACATAGACAGATAACGCCTGACTGATAGACACACTTACGGACATTTGGATAGACGTTATACTTGTGCTAGCGTATAAGTAAATTTGAATAATTTACTCGAAAACGAAAAGAAGGATATACAGAACAAAATTTAGAGACCGAGCGCAATAGTTAATTGTATGTTTCAGGGATCATGTGTTGCTAACTCACATGTCCATAACAGCGTTCGAAACGACGCATGAATGAAGAATTGATCTTTTGTGCATCGATTTTAATAAAACTAGACTTGTTTTAATTTCAACGAATATAAAAATAAATTAAAATATTTGACGATTTTTTGAAAAAAAAAGAATTGATTTTTATCATTTTGTACGAATGATTTGCAGATAACTTAAATTAAACTTTTTTGGAATTTTCTTAAACCAAATCAGACAAATCGTTCTCGGGATGTGATACACTATTTGGTGCAATCTTATTAATTTTCTATATAACGGGTTATCTCGAAAACGTGTATCAAAATTGATTGAGAAATCCCGTGCCGCATAAAAAAGTTTTAATTTTGTAGGATTTGTGTAATTTGTTTCGTTTATTTTTATATTGTAATTCTTTTCTTATTTTTTTTTTTTTTTTTTTTTGTTATAAAACAAAATTAAATTTTTATTATTATTTGATAACTTTACCACCAATTTTTTTTTTTTTTTTCTCTCCTTTTGCATAATGCATGCAAGCGCAACAAAAAAGGAAAAGCAACAAAAGCAACAACCGCAGAAAACAAGAAAATAATATAAAAAAATAAATAAAACGAGCGCAATAATGTTGCACAAGCTACTTTTGCCAAAGCTACTTGTAAAATTGCATTTTTTACTCATCTGCATACATACTTTATTGGCCAGAATTGTGAAATAATGATTTGATTGAAAGTTTTCTATAGTAATCCATCTTGACTGAAATAATGTATAACATTTTTACTATTTGTATGAAAACTCTTTTTCAGACCTTATTAAATACTAACTTCCAATTACAACACTGTGTTAAAATCTTTCTCTTTGAAACTCAAAGAAATGTTTTTTTAACTTACATATTGTTACTTTTCTGTATTCAAACTGAAACAAGTATATTATTTATATTGCCACGTTTTTTTTTTTTTTTTTTTTTTTTTTTTTTTCTTTCAAATTACATTGCAACACGAAAGATGAATAAGAAAGAAAGTAAAATAGTAGGCAGTCAGTGTGGCATGACATTCAATTACATTTTTTTTATTTTACACAATTTTATGCCAACAAATTTTATGCTTATATACAATAAAAGCTACAACAACAAAACAAAGTGGTGCAAAGTGTACGTGTGCATAGAAGCATGTATATGTTTGTTTGTATAGAATAATAAATAAATTGTATTTACTTTATGAAATTATAATATTATAAAAAGAAAATAAACAGAAAAGTGAAAAACACACAGCATTGAAATTTAATTTTCTTATTTAACAGCAATAGAAAATAGAAAAAAAAGAGACACACACACCACCAGACCTACAAATAGGCAGACAAATATGCAGGATTTATTTATGTAATAAAATTATTTCAAGGAAAACACAAACCAGTTAGGAAATAAGAAATCGAAGAAACCGTAATAGGAAACCAGATATGAATTGATAAGATTTGCAATGATAAAATCATTTTTTTATTGAATTGTATTTTACTACAACTAAGTGTTAATGAAATTAAAACATGTTACAGTTAGTCACAGTCAAATTGGTCCACCTGCAATAAAATGTATTAGGATGTAAAAAAGTTTATAAAATCAATGGAACCAAAAATTTTTTTACTAAATTAGTTAGTTTATTTTGTTTAAGAAGAAAATTCATAAAAAAAATTAATAAATATACAACATTTTGGACATAAATAAACAATAAAAGAAGTTAGTATGAAATTAAGGTCACAGTGAAAATGGTCCACAATGTAAAACATCTATAAATAACGGAACATTTTCATTTTCTTGTTTTGCTTTATTTCTTTTTCTGTTGTTTACTGTCATTTATTGAAACTAACAAAGTTCAAATAGATTGCTTATTTAAAAATTTTAAGATGGGTCGCCACACAACAATTGAGCTTCGAAATTTAATTATTGAATATTATAAAAGTGGAAAAAGTCAAAGACAAATCAGAAAAGTTATTAAAACAATCTAGGTCAACAGTAGAAAACATCATCCACCGTTTTAAAAATGAAGTTCGAGCCAAAAATTAGCCCAAAAAAGATATTCAGCGAATGTGAGGAAAGGTGGATAGTCAATCAAATAAAAATAAATCCAAGACTAAGTGCTCCGAAATTGCGGGATATGGTTGAAAAACACTTCAGTATTAGCTGTAACGCCGAAACGATTCGTAAGAATGGACTGAATGGTAGAATAGCGCGTAAGAAGTCCTTTATAAGTGCGAAGAATAAAAAAAATTCGATTGTAATTTGCGCACAGCTATGCTGGGAAAGATTTTTTTATTCTGGCAAAACGTCTCATTTACGGATTAGAGCAAATATAACCTTTTTGGGTCAGATGGAAGAGTAAACGTTTGGAGAAAACCCAATCAAGAGATGAACCCAAAGAATCTCCCAACAGTTAAACATGGCGGTGGTCATGTGATGGTTTGGGTTGCATGTTCTGCTGGTGGTTGGTGAACTCCACTTTGTTGAAGGAAATATGGAAAAAATCCAATATTTAAAAAACAAATTAAAAAAAATTGCGGACACCTTGTTAAAGAATTGTTAAAGAATGGCTTCTGTATCATTTTCCCTGATTAATCAAAACGACTCCCCAATCACCGGACCTTAATGTTATTAAAAATTTGTATCAGAAACTCGAAGTTGAGATCCGAAAACATGAAATTTCCAACTTAAAAGCTGCCCTTATAGAGGAATGGAAAAAAAATTTCACCGGAATATACAAGAAAACTAGTCGAATCTATTCCATGTCGTCCGAAGTCGGTAATTCTTCAAAAAGATTATCCTACAAAATTAAATTTTTTAACTTAAACTTAAGTAAACCATTTTCACTATGAGATGAAATTTTCTCCTTTTTCGCTTAATCTTAGTTCTTATATCAAATTTAAATGAATTAACTAATTATTTAAATAAATTAAACCAACTAATACAACTTTTTTTCTTTGAGTTTGTATTTATTTGTTATAGTTTTTAATTGGACCAATTTGACTGTGACTAACTGTATATGAATTACGAAAGCTTAAAATTAAGAATTACGAAATCAATTTATTATGTTGTTTCGTTTTTAGTAAGAAAACAAATTTAATTAAAATACGACAGAACTAGTAGGCTAGCTGGTTGTATGCTGGTTTATTGTTTATTATTACACTGATAATTGAAGGTTAAGTAAATCGAGCTTAAAATCTAAGCTACTCTTTTGCTTGGCGAAATGTGCTAGAATATAATTTGTAATCAGATTGGGAGAAAACAGATATTTTCAAACAAAAAAACGCAATTTTTGACCTCATCACCTTTGATTTTGACAAAAGTTAGTACACACACTAGACCACCCATGAAATGTATGGGCTTTTCAAAAGTTCTGAATTTGCCTCTTTCACCATCAGTTTCTGGTAGAAGGGATTAAAACAATAGTATGTGAACAAAAATTGGATCAGTCGATCGTAAACCGGCCAGTCGACTTTTACTTTTGTCCTAAAAAAATTTCTTAAAAGTAATTAAAATCTTTATTTCGCTATAACTCTTTAATATAACATTTTGCGAAAAAAAAACTGTATAAGCTCATTTATTCAGAATAAAAAGCAGAAATTTGTTTCATATACTTTTTTAGGCTACTACGTTGCACAGTGGGGCAGAATCGAAATTTTTTGGAAATAAATCTGTAACTTCTGATCGGCCGGTTGGATATTCATGGTATAGGCGTAGCAGAGGAGCGTACAATGTTATGTTTGCAAGGGGGGCACAACAATCCCCCCAGGGGCGGAGCTAAGGGGGCTCAAAGTTAGGTGCCTCTGACATAAAAAATTTTAAATCGCTTGCAAAATTTTTGTTTATCGTCCGATTTCAAATATTTTTATATACTATTGTAGGCGCTGATAAGACCTATAAAAAACATGCTTACATGTCTTATTTATCTCTTACAGTTTTATTTTTTTTTTTTTATTTGCTTTTGAAGTTTTAAGCACCATAATTTTGCATGTTCTTGGTTACATTATATACTAGTATTTCCGACCAATTTTATTGGTTTTTTTTAACTAGTTAAAGAACAAAACTATCTATTGAATAAAAAAATTTGAAGTCGATATTTTTACCAAGTCCAAAAATAAACGATTTTGAATTTGAAAATTGCAAAAAAGACGACTTTTTGTGTTTTTTTTTTTAGCCGAAAAAGTATTTACAGTCTTTTTTATCTAAAATAAAATTTTCTTTAGCAACATATAATAATTTTACACTTTTCTGAAAGGTAACTTCACAGAGATAACTTTAAGATAAAAACAGGCCCAATAACTCAATTGGTCATGGTACATACCCACCCGAATTCGATCCATTTTATATGAAAGTTTTGATTTTGGACCATATTATCTCACATCCCAAAGCACGAATCGACAAGCGGAATATATTTTAAGAATCTTCAATATGTTGTTAAACTTTTAAATCAAAATCTTCGGGACTTCGGAAAAATGTGGATTCTATAGCCAAAAATGTAAAAAATCCCATTTTTGGGAATTTTGATTAGTTTATTTGGGAATTCAGGAAACCCCTACCCCTGATTGAAATTTGGTTAACGCGCTTTTATTTATATTAATAAGATCCACATTTCCTGCAAATTTCATTAAGATATCTTTATAAACAAATATGTTATTACAATTAAAAAATTTGTATTTTCTCCAAATCCCCAAATTGGGCCTTTTGTTTGGTTTATTTGTAAATAGCCTTTAAACTATTATATTTCCAATTTATTGTATATATAACTATATTTTTACAAACTTCCAACTTTTGTAAATAATTACTTAGAAAATTATGAATATTTCTGTATATTTTTACTAATATCTATACACAAAATATTTTTATAAAAATAATTAATAAAAATTTTTTATTTTTAATAGCGTTGCCACATTTCCCAAATTTAAGTAAATCTTTATCCTTTTCTAATCATTCATATATTTCTATTAATGAATTTAAAATAACAAACAAACAAAAAATGTCTATTTTGACTTAACCAATAAGTATTTTAGTAGTTTAAATTTATGGTGTTTACTTAAATTTAACAAATTTATTTATATATTGGTGACGGTTAAAAATTTATATATTTATTAACTAGTGGCAAGGTGCAGGTATCCTTTCCGGTGATACCTAGCTGTAGTATTTATCTATTACTGATGGTTCAAAATCTATATTTTTATGAGCTAGTGACAATGCACAGGTGATATCCTTCTCAGTGATACCTAAGAGCAATATATAATATAAATAAATTCGGTATCAAACTATTTTACCATCTATTTCGGTTACCGAAGAGGAAGCATGTGTAGAGCTATCTTCTTTACTTGAGAATACAGCTACCAGGATAGTTGCAGATTTTTCTACAGATCAGTTGGAAAAAGTAAATAACAGCGACGTTGTATTTATCTGTAAGTAGGGATGTGACGGACTATCAGCCCTTCCTGAATACAAGCATTCTAGGGGAAGTAAGAAAATGGCGGATTATAGTATGGTAGTACAAATGATGCAAACACAGCAAGAAGTTTTTTCGAAAATTTCGAAGCTAAATCAGAAATAACTGGTATTAATAAAGAGTTACTTGAAAGGACGAACATGCTATTAATGGCAATTAATAGTAAGCACAAAATTAACAATGCTCGATTTGGAGAATATGCAACAGAAATATCTAAACTACTTGTTTCTCTATATCCATGGAAAGCAATGACACCAACAGTGCATAAAGTATTGTGCCATGGCGAAATTATAATTGAACGAAATATTCTTCCACTTGGAGAGCTTACAAAAGAGGCTCGAGAAGAAAGAAACAGAGATTTTAAGCACGTTCTATTATTCAGCTCTAGGAAATGCTCCAGAACGTCACAGAACGAGGATATTTTTAATAGCCTATTGTTATCATTGGATTTATTATGAGCCTTTATCAACTCAAAATACTGAAGACTTGAAGGACCTGTATACATATCTAGAAGATAATAATCTAGATATGTATACAGATACAACAGATTATTTTATAGAAAATAAGTAGTATAAATTTAAAATATTAGAAAAATTGTCTACATAAAGTTAATGTAAATAAGTAATAAAAAATCGTATTAGAAATAGAATATTTATTAAGAAAGATGATAAATACCAAAAATAATAATATTGATTAAGTTAAAATAGATATTTTTTGTTTCTTTTGTTATTTTAAATTCATTAATAGAAATATATGAATGCTTAGAAAAGGATAAAGATTTACTTAAATTTGGGAAATGTGGCAAACAAATAAAAAATATTTATTAATTATTTTTATAAAAATATTTTGTGTATAGATATTAGTAAAAATATACAGAAATATTCATAATTTTCTAAGTAATTATTCACAAAAGTTGCAAGTTTGTAAAAATGTAGTTATATATACAATAAATTGGAAATATAATAGTTTAAAGACACATATTTCTGAAATGAGGCATGATATGGACTTGAATCTTTTTACAAAAGATCGGAAATTATATATGCTAAAGGATAAGCTTAATTTGGAATACATATTTTTAAAATTTCTTTCGCTATTTAGAAATAAACCAATTTGGGGTTTTTGGAGAAAATACAAATTTATTAATTGTAATAACATATTTGTTTATAAAGATATCTTAATGAAATTTGCAGCAAATGTGAATCTTATTAATATAAATAAAAGCGCATTAACCAAATTTCAATTAGGGGTAGTGTTTTCCTGAATTCCCAAATAAACTAATCAAAATTCCCAAAAATAGGATTTTTTACATTTTTGGCTATAGAATCCACATTTTTCCGAAGTCCCGAAGATTTTGACTTAAAACTTTTAACAACATATTGAAGATTCTTAAAATATATTCCGCTTGTTGATTCGTGCTTTGGGATTTGAGAAAAAATGGTCTAAAGTCAAAACTTTCATATAAAATGGATCGAATTCGGGTGGGTATGTACCATGGCCAATTGAGTTATTGGGCTTGTTTTTTATCTTAAAGTGCAAGGAAAAGTGCAAAATATTATATGTTACTAAAGAAAATTTTATTTTAGATAAAAAAGAGTGTAGATATTTTTTCGGCTTAAAAAAAAACACAAAAAGTCGCCTTTTTTGCAATTTTCAAATTCAAAATCGTTTATTTTTGGACTCGGTAAAAAATATCGACTTAAATTTTTTTTTATTCAATAGATAATTTTGTTCATTAACTAGTTAAAAAAACTAATAAAATCGGTCGGAAATACTAGGATATATATGAAAAAACTGGACCAAGAACATGCAAAATTATGGTGCTTAAAAATTCAAAAGCAAATAACTCGAAAACTATAAGAGATAACTAGGACATGTAAGAATGTTTTTATAGGTCTTATCAGCGCCTACAATAATATATAATATTTGAAATCGGACGAGAAACAAAAATTTTGCAAGTGATTAAAAATTGTTTATGTCAGAGGCACCTAATTCTGAGCCAACTGGCCGATCAGAAGTTACAGATTTATTTCCAAAAAATTTCGATTCTGCCCTACTGTGCGTTGTTGTGATGTTATAAGTAATCAAAATAAAAATTTATACATGGATTTTTTTTAAGGCCTAGTCTGTTAACAACGGCTTTATTATCTTCTAAAGTACGATTTGCAGCTTCTTCAAATCAATACATTTTGCACACATATAATGAAATTAATATTCGTGTCATCTATCTTCCATTTTTATAACACTATGCGACAGTCAAAATCGGGATGGGATGAAACCAACGGGAAATGTTATATCGGTAAAAAAGAAGTTATACGTATCCCGGCGTTTCGCTGGGTCACGTCTAGGAATCGAGATATATCGATTTGAAGTTAGTAACTATTATATAGGGGAAATTGTGACTTTTGGTGTTCTTTTTTTTTTGACATAACTCGAGAACCGCCAGTCCGATTTTGCTGAAACAAATTTTGAAAAATTAGGAATTACAATTCCATTAATCTGTTCATACAATGTTTCGCTACATAAGCAACAGTTTCGCAGTTATAAATAAATCTATGAAGAAAAAAACTATTTTTTGTCTAAAAAATTGATTTTTTTATTTTTAATTCATAAAAAATCCAAAACGGTAAAAAAAAGTGTCAAGTCCTATTACTTTCACGTAAAGTCACATAACTTTTAAACAAAATGAGACATAGATCATGAAAATCGATGGACGCGTTTCGCTTTCATTCACAATTAAGTGAAGGTATCTCATTTTGACAAGAATATTGATTTTATGTTTCAATAAATTTGGATAATATTTATTATATATTATTTATTATAATTATTAACACGTAAAATTAAAAATTATTACAGGTAATTATTAGGTTATTACATAGATACATAGGTTATAAAAATCGATGAACGCAAAACTTATTTTCGTTTGTTTGCGCCCTTTACTTTCTTGCGTGGTGGTTTGCCCACTTGTTCAGAGTCTGTATCGGATGAGGATCTGTCTTCATCTGGAAAAAATCAATTGTTTTTAATCAGTCAGTTAACTTCATTTTTGTGACTTACCCTCGGAGGAAACTCCCATTTTATATTCTTCTTCTTCATCTTCATTGTCGGGATCGTACGTCTTTTGCGACCACCAACAAATTTCAGCCACCAGCGAATCGAGCCTTTTGCCTTTATGTCGCGTTTCCATTGGCATTGCCATTTGATGGAAGTGCTCGCCATGTTCATTGCTTGCTGAAGTATTCGAGATGGTGATGCAAGAAGTGAATTTTGAGGGACATATTCACTCCAATTTTCTGGAAGTAGTGCAACATCTTGGTCACAAGAGCGGGGTAATTGTGTGCTCGCGTACTTCCCAAAAAATATCGTATGACTTTCTTCATTGCCCTCTACGCAAAGTAATCATTACCGTCTAAAGCACCTTTAAATTCCTTTGATTTCATAAGCTTTCGTATATCCTGCCCATTCAGAACACCTTCTTTCAATTTTGCTTCGCTGATTCGTGGGAAAATATTTTCCAAACAATCAAGAATTTTCGGTTGCTTCACAATGGCCTTGATGAAATTCTTTACGATTCCCAATTTGATATGGAGAGGGGGCATGAGGACGTTCTCCATTGGCACCAGTGGATCATTTACGCAGTTGTGTCCTTTCTCCGTTGGATCTCGAGCAAGCCACTCATGCGTTTCGTATTTGTTTCCTTTAAATCGGATATCCCAAAGATACAAGAAACACATGTTTTTCGTATAGCCTCCTTGGAGACCTCTTAGCATCGCCTCGACTTTCAGATCACAACTGATCCGCTACATGTGATCAGTGTAGCAAACTTTATCCAAAATTATTTTCATGGAATCATATGTTTCGCTCATGTATGTGCTGTAGCCAATGGGAATGCTTGGTTTTTTATTATATTTATGTAGCAAAACGACTTTCAGGCTTGATTTCGAAGAATCGATGAACATTCGCCAATCAGCTGCGACATAATTAATGGCAATCGCCTCCATCAGTCCCTTTATATCGTGGCAGTAAACAAATCTGTTCCCCTTCGTTGAGTGTGTAGTACCGTTGGAATGGCAATTGTCGTCTTCGATATTCGTTGACTTTGACATTAGGCTCCAAATTGTTGCCTTCTTTCAAAAGCTGGGCAAGTTTTTCTGCTTCAAGTTGAGAAAGGTTTAATTCTGCAACAATCTTGTCCATTCTTGCTTGTGATATTGGAATTATTTTGTTCGATGGGCCGGCTTCTGGTGTTGGTTTGTAGGTGAAATCCGATTGATCCATTGTTTCAATAGAAAAAGAAGTTTCTCTGTCAGGACTTCGAAGCGGTGGAATTGGTATTTCATCCGAATGCGGTAGAGGTATTTGTGCACTTTTAACAGATATGTAAACTCTTCGTTTAAGGCCTTTACGATTTACTCCACATATTTTGTTTGCGCAATCATAACAGTTGTCGGAATTGTGCTCTCCTATCATTGGTACACCAAAACGAAGTGAACTGCGTTTCCCTTGGATCCACATATTAAGACCATTGTAGCACGTTTTACAAATTTTGTCTGGGACCCATGAAACGCCGCGAATTATTTCGCAATCAAAATAAAGTTTAAAAGCACGCTCCACTTGCTCAGTGAGTAATGCAGCATTTCTTGAAGAAGCTCTTTTGCCACAAACGTAGCAAAATAAATTGGTATTTTCTGGATAATTTGCACTCATTTCGGTTTTATACTTTTATTACTTTTCCGTCACTTTCAAAAAACCGTACTTTACGCGTTCGGAGACACTTGTTGAATGACAAAAATCGATCAGTGAACACCTATAAATACTACGTAAGTTTCAATATTTTACTGAGAGGTACTTATGAATTCGCGCATCTTTTAAGGGCTATAAACCTGATTAGTGTGCGTTTTAAATTTTTCGAAACGTTCTAAAACATGACCACTCATAAATGTGGGTGCAATTTGTGTAAAAAAATCGTGCAGGTATCCAACGGAAAAAACCCAAATAATTAAAAAAGTGCATTTTTCTTTTTTCCTTTTAATTGTCCACGCACATTTATGATCGTTTTTTAGTTTGTTACCGCTACCATAAAAATCAAATAACCTTTTGTTTATTATTTTTTTTTTAATTCTGACAATCATAAAAAAAAGTCAATCAATTCCAAGGAATTTTGAGCATATCTCGAGCAAATTTTTGAAATTCATACCTTCACTTAATTGTAAATAAAAGCGAAACTCAAATTGCGTTAAATTGTGTCTCTATCATCTTCAACTCAAATATTTGAAAAATTATTCAAATTTGGAAAAAAAAATATATTTTAATTCAATTTAATTTTTTTATAAATTTTTTCTTTTAGCTTTCTTAGAAATTATGGAATTTTTTCACTGCAATGAAAATCCAAAATTTTTGGGATATAAGCATTTATTATGTTTTTTTTTTTCATACAAAATGGTCCCAACCTAAATTTTATATATGTTATTGCCAACACTTTGTGGAACATTTAAAAAAAATATATATATAAATGGAAGATATGATGACACGAATGTTGATTTCATTATCCTTTTCTTCCAAAAATGGCGTTTTCGCAAAAATATTTAGAAAAAAGTTTTATTAGACATCAGTACAAAATAAATATATCTATTGATATATTTATATATAATTAAAAGAAGAAAACAAGCGATAGCAATTTTTAAATTTCATTCTGTAACAAACCGATTTTAAACTTCTATATAATGTTATATAATGTATGTAAAATTTTTAAACAAACATATTTAAGTTTGAACTTTCCACTAAGATCAATATTTTTGTTTTCAATCATAAAAAAACACAATCTTTTAAGTGAAGTTAAACAATTTGTCTGCAAAAATCTAACAAATATTTTTACTTTAAAAGGTAAACAACAAAAATGAAAAATTGTTAATCAATGTTGACAATGCCATTTGAAAAAGAGCAGAAAATTAAAAAAACTTTAATTCTATAACTACACAGAAAAAGTCATCAATCTCAAAAATAATTCATTCAATTAAAAATTATTTAAATTTGCACCTCTCACCAAAATTATTATAAAAAATATAAAAATTATTAAATCCACTTGCTAGATTTAATAATAATTATTGAACGAATTAAAAACTAAAATGAGAAAAAATCTTACTTCAATATTATTTTTAGTATTTATTTTATTTTCGCTTGAATTTAATTAATATAAATTTCGATGTGAAATGAACAACTGTGTTAATTGAATAATATAAGCTAATAATTTTTTCCGTGTATACAAAGGAATCAATTCCGACAACAGAAAACTAATTTCTATGTGTGTTTAATACTGAAACTGTAATAGTACCAATTTCATTTTGTTGCTTTGTAAAACAGATCCGAAGCTGTGAAAATTTCTTTTAAACTTTGTTTTAATAAAAATCTTGGACATCGTATAACACTATTTAAAATTTCCAACTAGGTAAAGATTTTAAATTAAACATCTTATATAGTTTTAAATTCATAATTTAAAAGTAAAATGCACGAAATAACAAAATATTCTTCCAACTTAAAAATATAATTTCTTTAACACAAATACAGTATATGTATAGATTTCTTTTAATATATATATATATATATATATATATATATATATATATATATATATATATATATATATATGTTTATGTATATACGAAGTTTTATTTGCAACTCATCTTAATGTCTATCATATCTTTAATTACTTTCAGCGATTACTTAATGTTTTTCAACTATTTAAAATATTTTAATATTTTACAGTTTGCAGCAGATATTTATGAAAATGAATAGTGACTGAACCTGTATGTTTGTTTATTTGTGTATTATATATAAAACATATGATTGTGTGTAAGTTATACAACACTAATACACACAAAAATATGAGTATGAAAATTAATAACATATAAACTGTTGACATGCCACATAATGACTTTCATTATATGCCAGTCATATATTATACAGGTAATTATTTTTTTTTTTTACAATATTTTCTACTTTTCTACCAAAACCAACAGCAACAGAAAACAGTCAACAATACTCAACATACCAATAAGAGTTTTTGTTTGAAAAAGAAAAGTATAACATACAATTAGGGACAAAAAATAATTTCACATATAATATTAATTTTTATTTCTTCAGTGGTATAGAAATAAGTTGATTTTTGTAATAAGTTGATTTTGATCATAAAAAATTTTAACAAACAAAAAAAGCGAAAGCAAAAATTCTTTATAACCATTTTAATGAATAATGCTATTTTTATTAACACTTGTGTATGTGTTAAATAATCAAAACTGACACAAACATAAAGTTATTATTAAAAATATATAAACAAAATAAATAAAAAATGCATACATGTTAAGAGTCCATACAATAATGCAAAAAATAAAAGTGAAACTGTATTTTTTCTCTTATTTTTATTTTTATTTTTATTTAATTTATTATAAGTGTTTAAATAGAATGAAGTGTTATTAAGAGTTAATAAAAAACCGTTTTAATTTATGAAATATATTTTTTAATTAATATCCACATGTTTTTTAACAAAGTCTTAAATAAAAGTCAATTTTAAATTTAATCATATATGACATAATATAACGACAGTGTGCTAAATATGTATTTACGAGGAAATGTTTTAATAACTCAACTCATATTTTAAAATTGCAAAATTGAAATGATGATTACTAAGAACTTCTTCTAAATTGTAATACTTTCGTAATTAATACTCAAAAGGTCTTTGAAATATGAAGGATTTTTCCATTTGTTTTAAATTTCAGTAAATTAAAATTTTAAGTATCCGTAAAGTAAAATTAACTTTGAGACATGTGAATATTGACCTAAGTCTGACAAAACTTATTTTTCAATCAACTTTGAGAAATCAAAATCGAAAGTGGTAAAAATATTTTCTTGCATTTATTAATTAATTTGACATTAATTACAATACACAACAAAAAAAAATTTTAAAAATATGCCAATTAAATTAAAAATACAAAAATGTTAAAATTGTTACAGAATAACAGGAAAACTATGTAAAAAATTTATAAAACCATACAAAACAAATTAAAAAGAATAAAGTACCATAGAAATAAATAGAACCCTTTTCAATACTAAAAAATAAAAACAAGAAAAAAACTCAACAATTTGACAACAACGCCATACAATACAAAAAGAGGCAACTACAACCACAACATCATCAAATTCAGGTTAAAACCAATTGAGCAAAAAAAGCGAAAAATTAAAAAAAAAAACAAAACGTGAATCCGTTTAATGTAGTTACCCCTTATTTTAATAGGAAAACAGAAACAAGAAAAACAAATATGTTTAAAGCAAAATAAGTAAAAAACAAGCAAATGAGATGAACAAATTTAGAAAAGAAAAAAATTTAATCTATTAGCAATTTTTTTTTTTATTACACTTCGTTTTGTCGACTGCTAACGAAATGAAAAACATTAAACAAATTTTAATACGATTTGAAGAAACATGTTCACAGTTGTTTATTTTGTATTATAAGATTTTGTTCTTTCTTTCAATGAAAAGAAAGCATAAATTAAAAAAAAAAAAAAATTGAAAAAGTAAATAACAGCTTTAATAAGATGCAATAAAAACATTGATACAAAAAAGGTGTATAGGTAACCCTCGATTTACGCGGTTCATTGGAACCGGTGGAATTACGCGTAAATTAAAAACGCGTAAAACAAGGTTGAGAATAAATAGAATATTTTATTTTGGGACTAATAAAATGAAAAACTAATTGAAAAATGTTAGCCTGGGACCTAAATATTGCGTTAAATTAAAACACGTAAAGTTATTATTTAATATTTAATACATCTTGCTGATTAAAAAATTAAGCATATGGTGCCACATATTTTGTATATTAAGAATTTTTTACATAAAAACTTTTGGTGTCAGTTTCTATACCAAACCAATTTCGTCCGCAATTTCTTGATGATACCAACCATCCTTTATTACCTAAATTAAATTAAAATAATAAAGAAATTATTCAACGGCATTTAAATCACTTGATGAAGATTCTGCTTCAATTAATAAATTTAGTGCAAATTACATTGATAACCAATAATTTATTTTGCAGGATTCGTCTGCATCTTGTTACTTAATCATATTTTGATTTCGTTTTTATACTTTCCTTATCCGTTTCTATTCAAACTATAAGCGAATTATAACTGTTATTCTATTAAATGTTGGCGAATTAGTAGCACGAATTATTTGGATTGTCTTATTTAGGATTTTGTTATATATATTGCTATTTTCCCCTTTGTAATCGATCCAAAACATTGATTTTTCCAGCAAATATAATGCATTTCACTTATGAATTACATAATTTTTTTATTATTTTTTTTTTTTATTCATTTTTAAAGCACTTTCTAAAATACATAATTAATTTGTTTAATACATTTCTTTCAACACAATACAGTATTTATTGAATCGTGTTAGAAATCGCTTAAACAAAGTATCGCGAAAATCTAGGGTTACCTGTATTTATCTTATTTAAATGGTTTAAATTAATTTAACAATAAAACCAGCATAAGATTTTGTAATTACTTAAGTCAGTGATCGTAGAAGTTTGCACATTTACATTCATAGACATGTGTACACCCAGAGAAATATCGTGTATCGGTGTACAAAGTGACACCATTCATTCTCAAGAATGAAGAAGAATATATGTTTAAATTGTACATTGTGTGCTCAATACCGCATTAGTAGCAAATTGACACTACATCAGTGTTTAATAATTAAATAACATTATTTATTCGATAAAGTGTGTTTAAAAGTTGGAAACGAAAGTTATCAAAAATCCGACACAAAAAATTTTTATTGTGGATTTTTAATCAAAATTTTTTCCTCAGTGTAGTAGTAAGCTATAATCAAAGGTTTATTAATAATTTTTTCTTTGTATGTTTATTTTAGATTCTAGTGCAGGATGCGTGTTAATGAGCTAAATGCAAGAAAAATACTAAAAAGATTTAAAATTTGTCTTTAGTTCCCTCCCAGCGATATAATAAAATGACCGCTTACGGAGAGAAAATTTTGGGAAAGAAATTTTCATAATTTCGAAGAACACTAAAAAGTTTTTTTAACCAAAATGTACTGTACTAGATTTTCAATCGCTAGTATGGAAATAAAGACGAATATTTAAAATTCTTTATTTATTTCTCTTATCTTTAGCTCATCAATAGGCATTGTTTGAGTGGTCCTTCTACAAATTTTTTGTTTTTTCAACAGGAACATGTACCTATGCTATACATAAATACTTAACTTGTATATACATATACATTATATAAAGTGTGCAGAAAATAAGCACTTAACCCTTCTTTAACCCTGGAAAAACTTTATCTTTTAGAATTCCAAAAAAAAAAAAAAATAAATTTATTTAAAATATGTTTTTGTTTTTAACTTTATGGTCTATTCACTAAAACTTAATTAAAACTCTACTGATATGGTACGAATATTTCGCTTAAAAATCCATTGTATTTACATTCCTTCCACCTTTTTTTTCTATAATCTGACCGTGCATATATATTTTATATATTCCCAGCAACACTATGGAACACTTTACCTACTTATTTCTTAGTTTTGATTGTTTGTTTGTGTGTTGCATTTTTTTTTACAATAAATACTTATTATTGTGGCATGTTTTATGTGGTTGTTGGAGTTGTTGTTAATTTTAATGAAACAAAAAAATAAGAACAGCAGCAGAAACCAAACTTCATTTCTCTTGCGTTCATTTAAGTGTTAAAATTTAAATAAAAAACATAAAAGAAATAACCGCAGATTGTTTTGGTTTTGTTTCTACATATATATATATATATATATATATATATATATATATATATATATATATATATATATATTAATGTATATGTAAATTTTTTGCATTTTCTTATGTTTGTATATATGTGGGTGTGTGTATATTTAAACAATTCAATTTTTGTTTTTTATTACAAAATTTGAACACATCTTGTGTGGAAGTGGAAGGGAGTTTTTTTATGCATTTTTAACCATTTTATTTGTTAAATATTTAACAAACTTTTTTGCATAACAATTGTAAAACTTAAATTACTTAATTATTCTCTTTCTCTTCCCTCATTCGGCATTATTTGTTTACATAACCATGTTAATTCCAAGTTTTTTTCGTTTGCCTAAAGTTTTTATTTCTATTTTAGTATTGAAAAGGATTTTAATTATATTTTTAGTTGGTAATAATTGTTGTTAAAAGAAAGAAAATATTTGCTTTTGAAATGGAATACACTAGTAAAGTGAGTTTTTTTAATTGCTAGTCATTATAATGAGAAACTGACAGTTTTTCATTATAACGAGTAACAAATTTTTTATGGAAATCATAAAAATTATCCCAGATCGTGATGAATTTAGTTTATCATTTTTAATACAATTATTTACTAAAACTTAGTATTTTAAACTTAAAACTTAGTATTTGAAACTTAAAATACATTTTCAATATCAACCCAGAAAAAACTTTGATTTCATAGTAACTTATCAAGTAATATTGAAGAAAATTAAAAACTGGTTACAACTACTTATTTCTTTTTTCGCATTGTCCAAAAAGAAATGGGTTGTTTTAAATGTTAAACAAAAGTAAAAAAAAGCAAATATAACAACGGCAAAATTTTGCCGTCAGTGAGATTTGAACATGGGCACTAAAGTTACCGTCCGTTTTTAAATACGACTTATGCTAAGATCTCAACTGCGTCGTAGGAACGTACTACGACCGTATTTGTGTTGTATTTACATACATTTTACCTACAATTGGGACATTTTTGTTTTAAATAAATATTGGAAAAACTAAACAAACTGTGATATTTTCATTATTTATTTTGTTAACCATGCAATAAGCAACAAAAACTTTTTAGTACAAAAATATCTTTTAGACTTTTTATAAAAAAAAAAAGAAAAAATACTAACAGCATCAGACAGGTGTCAAACCAACAATCTAGCCAACTGAAACACGTGCTATTTTTCTGTTGAGTAATTGAGTATTGAGTAGGTTAAGAATAATGACACTTCATTACCAAGTAACTACTCAAATAAGTAGTTGCCATTATCGAAAACCAAAAAGCTTTTGCTGGGGTATTACTACGTATTCCGTATTAGTATTTATAATTTAATATTTTTGGTCATAATGTCATCTGAATACATACACAAACATGTGTTAATTGGTAAAAATATACATTTTTCAAATCTATTCACACATAAATAATTTCCCATGTATTTGTACATATGCAAAATAACTTTATTGAACAGTTTTAAAGCAAATACTTGAATAGAATGTACTGACACACATACCAATATAAAATAAAAAAATATACAAATATATTTACATTTTTATAAAAAAAAATCAATAGATTTCTAGGGAAGACTTTAAAGACAAAAATACATACTCTCATACACATATGTGTGTAACCAAATTAATGACATTCAAATCCTTTGAATGTTGTGAAATCTATTTTTTCGTATGAACTCATCCATATATACAATAGAGTGTCCCGTTAAAAAACAATAGAAACACCACTCAATCGTTATTGATGAGTAAAATATAGGGAAGATATTAATATAATTTTAAAAATATATCTTCAGTTTTCTTCCTGCAGTTAAAGATCACAAATCTACGTAGTACATTTTATCCAAAAAATAAATTACGAGTTTATCTCGAATAAATTACGATTTTATCTCGAAATGGGTGTCAAAAAATTCTTAGTTTTTAAATGGTTATGAAAAGCATATTAAAAAATTACAAAAATTTCGGTCTATATGTGGTCATATTAGTATATCATGAGGAAAAAAATCTATTTATTTTTTGCAACAAGATTTCATGGAAAATTTTTTTAAATATTTCTTCCATAACAAGTTCATAATTAAGAATTTTTTAAATCTATGCTCGAAACATTTTTGAGAAAAATGTACTAAACACATAATTTTCAATTGCTGCACTATGTACTATTTTTGTGATGTAAATTATTAAAAATAAGTAAAAATGTAAAAAACAATGCTTAAGTTTTGTTATCTTTACCTAAGCTTTTAATTACTCGTATTTTGCAAAAATTCTTCTTATGCGGGTATTATTCTATATATAATTTAGCTACTAGAAAGTGCAAGACTGGATGAAGGAATGATTTTAAAATTACAAAAGATTGTGTTCTTTTGTATTTTATAAAACATTAGCTTATCTCGGAACTCTTCGCTACCCCTTTTGAGGTGATAAGTCATATTTATTTTATATGGGGCTACAGTTCCTACAAAATTTTAAAGCTCTCACTGTAATAGTTCTTTAGATATTTAGATATGTCATTAAGGATAAAGTGTGCGTTCGAATAAAATATAATAGAAAATTATGAAATAACTCTTACTGGCGTTAATTTAAAATATTTTTTTTTTTTTTTTTCATTACGGTATCTTCTAGAGATATGTTAGAGTTAACAGCAGATCGAATATTGAAATCCGGACATATGTACGCATGCAGATGTACAAAATAAAATTTGATTTTTCTTTTTAATTTCTCTTTTTGTTGAACTTACGAAAACAAATCTTGATTGAGTAAAGTTGACAAAAGTATTACATTTCAAGGTAATAAAAAAGCTTAACAAAGACCCAAAGAATGAAAGATGAAACATGGTTCAGAAAAATAAAGAAGTTCTAAGAGTGAATTCCAAATCCAAAAAGTAGAGAAGCTCCTAAGAGCTATGCCGAACATTTTCGGCGGAGTAATGGCATGTTGTGTTCATTTCTTCAGAATCAAATATGAGAAATGTTTAAGTTATGCCTAATAATCAAATCAAAGCTAAACAAATTTGAATTAAAAAAGTTGTAAAAAACTATGGGACAAAGCTCCTCAATAATAAATAATTAATAATTTTTTTTAATATTTTGTATTATCCTTGAAAACATTGGTTATTGCTGACTTTTCTTATATGTCAAGGTACAAGTTTTGCATAATCGAGAAAATAGTCCTGAATGGCATCGAACTAAAAACAATAAAAATATGCAAAATAATTTGTCGTATTACAAGTTTACTCAAAATGCGACAAGAAATGTGATTGTTTTGTTTCTTTAGTCTTTACACCGACTAAATATTATAACAATATAACTCGTGACAAGCAACAGTATTTTTAACATTTTCTGGCCGGATTAAAAATTTTCTCATTACAGTGGATGTACCCAGAATTGGGAATGCAATTTTAGTCCCATAGAGTATTAGTTATTTAAATTACCCAGAATTTTGTCAATTGTAAAGAAATTGGATGCAAGTCAAAAGCGAATTTAAGAAGGTAGTAGTGCTCAATTGTGATTATTATTTTAAATTCGTATAGAGAAATATGGCGAAGAATTTCGTAAAAGTACATTAAAATTTTTTTTAAGAAATCATTCCTAATAAATTAAAAATTATCTAGTTCGTAATTAATTTGTATATAAAATGATATATTAAAACAAAAACTGTAGAATAGACGCTACAAACCGTTGATGTAAAATTACTTGAAAATTATTCGGGCTCAAGTTCATTCATTCATTAATTCTGGTGTTCACAGGATAATTATAAGGATATCGGTCTAGCGGTTTAGCTGTCTATATTATATAAATATATATAATAACGTAAAAAGCTATATAAAATAAAAAATAATAATAATGGCAGTGAGAAATTTCGTTTAAATAAAAAAAAAATGTGTTTTAAATGAAAATTTATCAACTAAAGAACTTTTATATATAACTAAGAAACAAATTGAGAAAATATTATGATAATCCATAAAAATTATAACATATTGTTAGTAGATCTTTGACCTCAATATGCATTCCGTTATCATTATCCATACTGGTTGAAGTTTTAAATGTTTGTTATTTTTAAATTTCAAAGACTTGAATGAATTCTTAATTAATATGCATATTACATCATTTTTATTGTAACTTTGCAAGATAAAATATAGAATGATTATTGTATTTTTGGCGATATGTAATTTTGTTCACAAAAGCATAAAAAATCACGGATAAAAATGCGAACCCGTTCTAGTGTTATCGATTGTTTTTAATCACTGATACCACCAAAGAAGTAAACAGCATGCTGGTTGGAGCTGAAGATCAATTTTGAATTTTTGTATAGTATTTTTTTGTGTCTCTTACATCTCGGGAAACTTAATATAATACGTAACTAAAAAATTTTTTTAAATGGTATATCTTAAGAATATCATATGGATTAAAAATGCTTTTCCACTTAAATGATAAAAATGTTGTGATATGGCCAATCATTTGGAGGAAAGTTACTTAAGAAATTTCGATTATCGAATTAAGTAAACAAATTTTACTATTAACTAATTTATTAAATTAATTAAACATATTCTGTTTAAAATTGAGTCGAAATAATTTTGCATTTCAAATTGCATTATAAAATAAGTAACAATATAAATATAAATTCTACATTTATATCGGGGTTTAACAAACTATCTATAAACAAAATATTAAGGACAGCACAGAAAAGTAGCCAAAACGTATATAATTTGGTGGAAATTACTGTATTTTTGATCCCAACACAATAATATCATTATAAAAATTTAACCGCGTTTGGTGCGTGAACTTTTTTAAGGATCGCGAAAAATTAATATCTCATTGCTTCATACTTTTCAATGCTCTATAGTATTTTGGATATTTGCAAAAATTTCCAAAAGTTATAACCCTAATATAAATACTTTTATTTGTCAATTTATTCAAACATCTAGACTGTGTTTATTACCAACAAATCAACTGTTATACACAAGAACTTTAAATAGATATTCTTACATATATACATTTTTATTTAATTACATACATACGTATGTTCCATATAAATAAAACAGAAAACATGAAACAAACCACTGAAATTTGTTTCAATAAAAGTTTCGAGTGTAAATTAGTACTAAGTTTGTTTGTGAATTTTAAAAAATTAACTTTCTGATCCCCCCCTTCCCAATCTTTTTGTATTTTCTATTTGTATGAATACTTAGTTGTGATGTGTGTTTGCTACGAACAAGTGGTTTGAATTTAAAATTTGAATCGAATGAAAAGTTGATGAGTATCATTTTATTACACGAATTCGTTGATGCAGCATAAGAGAAATAGAATATGATAATGTAGAGCTACTGCAATTATCATGGAAATTTCCAGTATATTCTTTAAAAATATATTTATATCATCAAAATATAGTTTAAAATTTTAAAACATTATTATTAAAAAAAAAAAATATGACGTTGTTATGTATTTGTGTATAAATTAAATGATTGCACAAAATTTTTACTTAACAGAACGCTTTAAGAGTAAGTACAAAACATAAGATAACAAATAATGTTATACTCATATCTGTCCGATATACCACCAAATATTATTTTACTACATTTTTGCACAACAGAATTTCAAAAACGCAAATTATTTTGCTTTTCTAAATTATAACTAGTCCTTGTCATTGCCTTTTTTTCAATTTAGTATCGGAACATTATTTCTGGAGGTGTTTTTTTTTAGTTTTTAGTCATTCTTTTTATTTATATTCTTCAACTAGAATAAAAAGACTCTGTCTAGTGGTTTTACTCAACAGCATTAGCAGCCCAAGTAGTCATTTACACTAATCCTTAAACATACATACATACATACATACACACATACATAAATACATACATATATAAATATTCTTTTTTGATAAAACTAATTTGTTTTATTTGTATTATGAAAGTTTTATATATTTTATGTTGGTTGGTTAGTTCTACTACTAGTATTTGTGGAAGAGTAAGCATGCATTTTATGGGTGTATTTTAGTGCAAAAGTTTAAGTAGTTTATGTACGATAATCTGATTTTTTTTTTTTTTTTTTTTTTTGCAAAATAAACAAATTCTGTGGAACTTTGAAAATACAAAACGTTTAAGTGTTTAATTTATTTGCTATGCAGGCACTTAAGAACGGATGAAAGTTGTTTAAATTAAATGATTAAGAATAACGCAAAAATTTTAAACTATATTTATTATATAATCAAAAAAATCTTCTAAAGACTAAATATGCATTTCTGATTAGATTTCTAAAAAAAATGTCGAATTCAAAATTTATAAAGATTTGTTTTAAGTTTATCACTATAATTCCCTTAATTCAAGTTTTACTGAAAAATTTTAAATATGTAGGTAATACGATAAAATTATAACTTCGCTGCGCCGACGAAAGAATATAAAAATTTTACGACTATTGTTCAGAAAGCAGCGATATGTCCTTATTATGATAAAATTTAGACAAACTCTATAATTATTTTACTTTAAAATCGATTTACTCAGTAACTCTCAAAGAACTTAAAAGTTTTTGATACTAAACTTTTCAGCTATAACTTTTCATAATTTGATACTAAATACTTACCTTCAGTTTATTTGCTTTTTTTTACTACAAATAAAAAAAGTAATTTTTTCTTTTCACTATTTAATCATTATATTTATTATATGTAATTTAATGAATTTTATATATGATTTACAATGTTTTCGCAAATTTTAACTGAATTGTAAAAATATGTTGAATGCATTTTAATGAGCGGTTATTTCCTTCCATAACTGTGGGAGGAGAGAAAGTTTAAAAAACATTTAAACAGCTTGTAGCTTATAAATACTTAAACATATGATTAACTTAAATTGTATAGATATTTACAAAAAAACACAACACAAAGTGATAATGGAGGTATACATAAATGATTGCATAACTGCAAAATGGGTTCATTCTTGTCATATTTTCATTGTAATTTAAAATAATAATCGTTATATATTCAATTGTTTAATTAAAATAATATATACTGCATACTTTTAATACCAATTAATTATTCACTCACTTTTATAATTGTACTGTAGTATAGTGAATATTTATCACCTTTTAATTTTACAAATTCAATAGAATATGCTGGCTGGCAGGTGAACCTTCTAAAAATATGCTTTAAAATATACATCATTCGTTTTACCTCCGCAGATTAATAGTACACACAACTACAGTAAAAAGTCTTATTATTTATTTCAATAGAAATATATTTTCTTTTATTTATTTCTTAATCTTTTGTAATTAAATTAATTCTCATATTGCACAAATATGATTAATAATTATTTTTTTTATTTTCTTTTTTTCTTTCATTTTCATCTCTTGTTACTCGTACTTAATTAATTAATTAATTTATTATAATTTATTAAATGCTTGTAATTTTTGTTTATTACTTTTTTTTTTGGCTTTATATAGAAGTATTTATGAATATTAAATATACGTTACAATAAAAACAACACACATACAAAACACATACATACATTCATATACATTTGGAAAAAACGATTTACTTATTCAGATAGCTCAGCATAGTTCATATTATGGTGTATATCTGTGTATGTGCATATATTAAATAGTTTTATATTTGTCCTCCCAAAACTACACATATATACAATAAATATAATCACAAACTGAATTTGTATGGATGTTTAATAATTTCCTCTCTTTTTTTACATCTCGATCCCCCCCCAATCACACTTTCTGTAGCTGTAGCTATCGCACGCTTTATTTTATTTACTTATTACACATTTATTTAATAATATTATTTGTAATAATTCTGAAAATTAACTTATCACCGCAATACGTGTCTCATATCGTCAGTATTAATACCGTTTGTATGTGAATTCGCATTTATATTCGTAGCAATTATAACATGTCTTTGGCATTTACACGAGTGTGAATTTTGGATTTCATTTTTATATCTTTTACACGGTAATTTTCTTAATGTTTTTGTTGTTTTTATTTTACCACCAACATTATTATGATTACTGTGATCATCATAATCATTATTATTGTAATCAACATCATCATCATCATCATCATCATCTTTATAATTATTATTGTTAAGGCAATTGATGTGGCAATACCGGTGTTCTTGTTGCTGCTGTAGTTGTTGTACTCGTATTTGTGGAAGTTGGTTCTCCTTGTGTTGTTGTCTACGTTGCAGAGGTTTTGTTTTATGTTTTTTTAAAAACCTTGTTGTATATTGTTGCTGTATTTGATGTTCATTTTGTTGTTGTCGTACAAGTCTCAAAGGATTCAATATATTTTTGTTAAATATTATAAAAAATAAGCTACTTATCGTTGGTAGTATAATATACATAAATCTTGTAATACTATTAAGATTTATTAAAGTCGATTGGGCAGAAGATTGATAATCTAAAATAATTTAAAATAATAATATTAATGAGATATTGGAATTTAATACTGAAGTGAAAGGAATTATATATTAAACTACTAAGTTTAAATGGTTATTAAGTCAAAGAGATTTTTTGGTGTAAAACTGTCCAGAAAAATTAAAAATAAAAATTAAAAAACAAATTTCAACTTTAATCAAAAAACCAAATTTAATCCCATTAAACAGCAGATTATGAAATCAACATACACAGAAAAAAATTATCTGTTAAACGATTTATCAAAGATAAAAACTATTAATTATTAAAATTGATCAAAATTCAAATTTTATAATATTTTCTGCTAAAAATTAAGCGATTTATCGGCTTTCAATTATTTTTCTTATTGTTTCAATTAATAAATTAATAAAATATAAATAAAAATAAGTGATAAATTGAATAATTTAATGTACACCTTTTTTATGGGTTGAACATCAATTAATAAAATAATTGAATATGTGTTATTCCTAATTGAAATTCGATCTTAGACTTTTCTATGTAAAATTTGAATTTAATTTGTTACAATACTTTGATTTTGAGTAATTTGTTTAATTATAAAAATATTTGAAATCATTTAAAAATTAATTAATCTGATTAACAATTTAATTGAACTTTTTTCGAAAATATTTTTTCTGTGTAATGTTATTCACTTCGTTACTTACTTTTGTAATGTGTTAAATATAATCCATTTTCATCATCAAACTCATCATTATGATCGTATGGAAATGTTTCAGGAGATCGACCTGATGCCAATATTCTTGGTCTATCTTCTTCTATGCATTTTTCCGTTTCAGCATGATAAATGCGATATATTCGAGCAGAACATTTAAGCTTTAAAAAAAGGGAAAATCGCAAACAAATGATAATTCATAAAAATAAACAAACTGACTGGTATATTAAAATCTTACCTTTAATCTTCCTTTTATAAAATGTTGCAGTGTGACAATAAAATTTATTTCTAAAACCGAAGTTTCTAGCTGTTCCTCGACATGTTTTTGTATTTCATACATTCGCAAATAATTTGGTGGAACCTGAAAGGGAGAAATTCAAGATGTTTTATAATAAACTCCATTATTATTTCGATTTTAATATAGATATAAAATAAAACAATTTATTTCAATAAATAGTCTAATTAACAACATGTAGATGGCCAATGTACGCAGCTTGCGGCGACGGGCGGTAGCGTTATTACCAGCTTAAAAATCAATCATTTGTTTACAAACATTTTATCTGGTAATACTGTGAGAAAGTTGATTTTTTTCATTTTTCTTTTTTCCATTTTTATACCCCATACCAGCAAGGTGATTGGGGTATTATGCTTTAGTGCTGATATTTGTAACGCATAAAAAAAATCATCCAACACCCACCTTAAAGTATACCAATCGATTCATAATCACTTTCTAAGTCGATCTAACGATGTCCGTCCGTCCGTCTGGTGCATAAATTATTCGTATATTTTATTTTATACTTTGTTCGCATGTCTACTGTAAGACTCTTCCACGAATTTTGATGGACATGCACAATGGTGTGCATGTCCATGTTTTTTTTTTTTTTTATTTAGGTTGCGCGACCGCGTGAGAGAATAAGATCAACTGATTGCCGCCCGTCGACGTATATTGATCTTCTAATATTAAACTTTTAAATTTCTTGACAATTTCTCAAAGAAAATATTATTATACCTCTTATTTCAATTAAGCATGCAAATTCCGTCTATAATTTATTTTTAACGAAAACAAAGCAAGCAATTAAAAAAATTGCTTGAAATCATACACATATTTCAAATAAAATAGACAGAAAATTATTCTATATTCCTACTTTAAATAATTGGTTCATTTTTTTTTACCAAACACAAATAAATTCTTTTTCTTTGTGATCCCCCTCCCCTTTTATACTTCATCATATGTTCTTTTATAGATTTCAGTTTTGGATTTTATTAACGTATTATATTTGCAAATATTGAGGTCATAAAATATCATTTAACAAACAGCATTCGAATTTCTTCAATTATATGACTTTCACAATGTTCGGGAGCTTGTAATTGTATTGGTATATGTCTATATGTGTATGCGTTACAACAATAATTTCCTTTTGTTACTTTTTGCACGTTTTCTCTAGCTCTAACATTGAGTATTAAACTCAGATATTTAAATGAATAAATTTAAAATAAGTTAACAAAATAAAATTGCAACATTAATATAAATATTTATAAAAAATATTAGTTTTTTACATATATTAAGGATTGGAAAATTTTGTAATTTTTTCCTTTAAACTATTATATAATATTTTATAATTGCTATAAATAAGTTATTCTTTGCGAGTTCTGCTTTTAAATGTGGCTAAAATAAGCATATGTATTGAGTTATACAAAGTATCATTGAAGAGAACGAGTAGCTCTACTCATACTTAATAAAAAAATAAAAAATACAGTAATATTCAATTGGTAGCCATAACGTCTATCATTTAAAATGACTTTTTCGTTAAAACGATAAAATGAAAAATACAATGCAAACGTAAGAGGAAGAAGGGTAAACTGAGGAGTCAAACTATACGAATGCATACTATTTATGCAATGAAACCTTACTACGATTCAATTTTTTATATTTTGTAATGGCCAACCAAAAAAAAAAAAAGAAAGAAAACTATCTGGTAAAAAAATAAAAAATATCAATAACCATCTATTATGCATTTCAATATTTTGCACAATTTCCATTTTAAGTGCAGCATAAATCAAATCTAAACCAAACTAATGAATTTCTTTTCAATGTTATTTTCTTTCTTCTTTTTTTTAAATTCTTACTTTTTGTTCCCTCTTAAATATTTTACATACTGTGGCATATACTGAGATGCCATTTACACAGATGTATCCAACATAGGACTGAGGGGGGTCACTTTTTTTTAAGTGGTATGTATACATTTGCTTATATTGTTGGTGTTGTTTGCTACATTGGCATACCAAGTGACTGTCAGCTGCATAAACTTACAGTGTTCAATAAAAAATAAAAGTAACATGGACCAAGAATATAACCTAAAAAATAAAATTTTCTAAGGTCCTTCGTATTTAAAGTAACAAAACAAAATAATACAAAAAACTACAATCATACGCAATAACTTTTCCAAAAACATTTATACATACTTCTTTCGTATATGTATGTATGTATATATGTATGTATATATATATATGTATGTATGTAAGTATGTATGGATGTACATATGTATGATTGGAAAATATTAAATGTTGGCCAACAATAGGAATTGGATAAAAAATGTTGCTAATGAATGCTATTCCACATAACTTTTTTGTGGAATTGTTTTTTTATGTTAAATTCTTTTTATGATCTTATATTTTCTCCATTATGTTTCATGTGCTGGAACGTCTGTGTATACAAGTGGCTGAGTAGTTCGTTGGCTTCTCACATAAATATTTGAAAATTCAACTTTAATGTCAATATGTCTGTTAAATATGTTTTTAAATAAAATTTTATCGAATTCTATCTATATAGTAAATGTAATTCTACAAAACATTCATACACTCAATAAATTTATTTAAATAACTTTTATTTGATTATGAATAAAATTAAAACATTGTTTTAACGATAAATTAAAAAAATATAAAGTAATATAATGTTATGTTTTTACTTTATGAAAACGTTAGAAGATAAACTTTTTTCTAAGGTTACAGTTTTTCCAAGAATTTTCTAATCAATGGAATAAGAACAACAATTGATTTACTAAGAATAAATTTCTTATGATGTTACGTTTTTATTATTAAGATTAATTTCATCAAAGCTTTGGATAAAATTAAATAATTTTTCAATCATTTTTTTCGAGAAAGCGGTAGTGCTTAACGTATGTATTTAATATATATGTATATAAGTTAACATGAAATATGTTAAAAATCAAAAAAAAAAATAAAATACTTTTCACACGATCAACAAAGTTGACGTTGCGTCTACAAATACATTCCAGTTACAACGTAGCTTTGTTCGTTCTCATCGAAAGTGCTGACAACATGTCTGGACATTGCACGAGCTAGCAATATAGAAGTGGAGTGACCAGTTAGAATATCGCAGAACTGTGTTTAGCTTTTAGGGTAGTCTGTAAGCAACACTCACTGTAAAATTTGCCTTGAATAAAGAAGGTTGAGTGTTTTAAAAACAACACACAACCAAATATTTTTTTAAATACAAAATTTATCAAAATTTTTAATTGGCGCCCGAGCAGTGACCTGGAATGGTTCTTCGGTAAAAGTATAAACACAGTCAAGCCTTGACGTGACCGCGAGTAGTCCATAAAGGACAAACAGGATCGAGCCGTACAGCCGAAGCCCGTCAAGCCACGAACGCAAAACTTAAAGAAAAAACAATGATAATTATAATGGAAAATATTCTAAAGTGACAATCAAAAAGTAATAAATTAAAATAAAAAAAGAGATATTTCTTGTAGATCGAGGCAAGAAACCTTATCGAGGGTAAGAGAAAGATGCTTTCCGCTTTCTCAAAAAAAATGATTGAAGGCAGATTTTGCATAGAAAACCTTTTCATTGTCCGTGGGTTTCTTCACTAAATTTGATCTAATATAATTCTTATTGCTACCTGTATCTATTAATAATGTAATTACGCCTCCGTTCCTCGTTCTTGCTTCGAAGTACGGCAACGAGGAACAATTTAATCTAAAAATTGACTACCAGCTGAACATTGTCATGGACCTCTTGGTCTCCCGCAGCAGTTTCATGTTCCCCTGGGATTTGCTGAAGATACTATGGAACATTCCGCTTCATCATTCAGTGGACGCATATCGACCTCGCTGCCCTCATGTGGTTAACATGTCCATTCGTACCCTGCATTTTCAGGTACGTAGTCGACTTTTATATGATAGTTCGCTGCATTTTATTAATCGGTCCTTGAATACAATTTAATATCCGAGGGAGATCTCAATTGAGACCTTTTACCCTTAAAAAAAGTATCCAATGCCTTTTCTCTATAAGTGCTGGTCATTGCGCGAAGAGATGTTTCTTGTAGATCGAGGCAAGAAACCTTATCGAGGGTAAGAGAAAGATGTTGGTACATAGCTTGATAAAATCATTTTTGAACTTTTTAGGAACCGATGACACCCCTCTTAAATTCTACTTATTACCAGGTTTTGATTCATTCGACGCAATATTAGGCCACGACAGTATGAAGGTACTCTCTGCCGTTATTTATACAGCTGAAAATTATATCGCAATTGGAAGGGGAGAACGAAAAAAAGAGTGTGAACAACATAGAATTGCGAACAGAGCATTTGAGCGAAAGTCAAAACACTTTCGCTCAAGGTCATTAAAGACCATCGTAGCCAATTATTCGCGGAAGCCAATGAGATACTAACATATTCCACTGTAGTTGTAGGAGATATAAGGACGGAAAACGAAACGCGAAAAGTTATCCATATCCTATGGCTCTGAAGGACGTCGTAGAAGAAGAAATTGATCGACTTTTGCGAGATGTCATCATAAGACCATCTCGATCCTCATATAATTCTCTTATTTGGGTTGTATCTAAAAGAAATGATCACTCTGGAAGACTAAATACAGTAACGATAGCAGATAAATACCCAATTTTGGAAATTAATGATGTTCTTGCAAATTTGGGTGGAAATCAATATTTTACCGTTTGAGACCTTAAAAGTGGTTTTCATCAAATTCCTCTTAGGGAGAAGGATAGGCAAAAGACAGTATTTTATGTTAATAATGGTAAATATGAATTTACTATATTACCATTTGGGTTAAAGAATGCCATGTCAATTTTTCAAATATATATGTTTATGTCATGTTTATGTGGACGATATTATCATCTTCAGTAGGGACGATAAATCGCATCTGAAACATGTAAATCAGATATTTGAGACATTAAAAAGAGAAAATATGAAAATCCAACTAGATAAGTGCGAGGTCTTTAAGCGCGAAGTAGCATTTTTGGCATTTATTGTACCAAAAGAGGGAATAAAAACGAACCCAAAGAAGGTAAAGACGATATTAAAATTTAATTACCCTAGGACATTAAAAGAACTCCGCTCATTCTTAGGTTTATCAGGATATTAAAGACGTTTTATTAAAGGATACACTGAAGGATATCAAAATCAACATCTTGTCAGACTAAAATTAATTTGGACGATGCGGCTAAGAAGACTTTCGATGACTTAAAGAATGCTTTGATATCACGGGAAGTTATACAATCGCATTCTAATTTTGATAAAGACTTCCAACTAACAACTGATGCTTTGAACTTTGCTATTGGAGTGGTACTCAGCCAAGACGATAAGTCAATAACTTTTATTTCCAGAACAGTCAACAAGACCAAAGAGAGTTATGAAGCCAATGAGAAGGAAATGTTGGCAATCATATGGTCACTGAATTCATTGAGGAACTATCTCTATGGGGCCAAGAAGGTTTTTTACACAGACCACCAACCACTTACCTGCCCTCTCAGTAACAACAATAATAACTCTAAATTGAAGGGATGGAAATGCATCTTAGAAGAATATAATTATGAACTAAGGTACAAACCTGGTAAAACTAACGTTGTAGCTGATACCCTTTCCAGAAATCATTTGGAAGTAAACATTCTTCAAAATCAATCAGAGTCTTCTATTATGACTTAACATAGTACGGAAAATTCGGCCGAGAATCTTATACCGAGTGCTGTAACTCTGGTAAATGTATTTAAAAATCAACTCTTTATAAGCATTGGTGTAGTACCTTCAAGATAGTTTTTCAAGATTACTATCGACATCTTATACTGGAAACAGGTTATGACGAACTAGTTAACGTCTTTAAGAGATACCTTAACCCATCGGTAATAAATGGTATTAAAACTCCCGAAACAATTATTAGCAAGATTCAGGACATATACGCGGATCATTTCTCAAATTATAAATGCAGGTTCACTCAACCAGTAGTTGAAGATATAACCTCCGAAAATGACCAGGAAAACATAATTTTGGAAGAACATACTAGGGACATCGTAATGAAAGCGAAAATAAAGCACGGAAAATCAAAATCAAATACACAGGAACTGAGGAAAATACCAATCCTAACATATCCAGGTCATACAATCCACATTGATAAATTTTCAACCGATATGAAACTGATTCTGACTTCAATTGATAAATTCTCAAAATATGTACAGGTTAAACAACTTAATGGTAGGTCTATCGACGACGTTAAGAAGCCACTTAGGGAACTTTTATTTTTCTATGGGGTACTAAAGAATGTAGCCATGGACAATGAACCCTCATTAAATTCAGCTTCCATTTTGTTTATGATAAGAGAGGATCTGAAAACTAATTCACGCCGCCTTACTACAGAATCGAGCCAAATGGCCAAATTGAACGCTTCCACTCCACCTTGGCAGAAATGATGAGATGTTTTAAAGAAGAAGGAACGTCAAGGGATTTTGAGGAATTATTGGAAAAATCAGTAAATGAATATAACCACTCTATTCATACCACGACTATTAGAAAACCAGTGGACGTACTTTTCGGACGAACAGTTGATTTTTCATCGCAAGAATATGAGACGAAAAAACTCTGAAATATCGAGCGATTGAAAAGAAAACAGGAAAAAGACCTTAGTTATAATAATGGGAAAAGAAAGCCAGTCAAGGAATACGTTCCTGGACAACTGGTCTATGTAAAATCAAACAAGTGGTTGGGGACTAAATTAAGCAACCGGTTTAAAAAGAAAATCGTGAAGGAAAATCGCGGTATGATCATTATAACGGAAAGTTGTCGCGTTATTCATAAAAGTCATATTAGGAATTAGAATTTTCCACACTCCCAAAAATAATTTTTTTACCACTTCCTTTTCAGATTTTTTTTAGTAACAGTCATGGCGGACATAAGTATTCTTGACTACTGTAACGCCAGATTCATGACGATTCATACTGGAATGCACAGAACGGGACATTTAAGGTTATACACTCAATCAATCTTGAACAGTACAGAGATCTAGTGCATAATTTAGAATCTTCATTAAATACGAGCATTACCTATAATCATCCACTCCGTCCGTTTCTAACACAACAAGCCCTTGATATTAAATGACTTATCCAACGCCTTAGTCCAAATAGAAGGAAAAGATCGATCGATTCAATCGGTACAGCATGGAAATGGATTGACGGAACGCCTGTCCATGGCTGACCATGACTTTAATTTTGGACCGAAAAATGGCAAATCTCATAGAAAATAATGATAGACAACTAGTTATTAACGAACTGACTATTAATAGAATACAGGAGATATCCAACATTACTAATGAAATATAATAAGATTACAACATAAATTTAATCTAATTGCAAAAGATTGAATATTCCATACAATGGGCAAAAGTTAATATTGTGAATTCATTTATTTTATCTAAAACGGAAATTGAAATATTAAATGCTGTATTAATGAACTATAACATACCAATATTTAGTATAGATGAATTGTTAGCTTTTGGAAATGTAAAATTTGTAATGAATAGTATAGAAATTTTGTATATTTTAAACATACCAATTACGCAAAATGATACCTGTGAAATATATTTAGCAAAACCCATAAAATTTGGTAATTTAATAGATAAAATCGAATTTAATGAAATCCTAAATTGTAATAATGTTTTATTCGCCATTAAAGAGAAATGTAAAAACTACAATGATTTAACAATATGTAATAAGAATAATTTAATTAATTTAAGAGATGATTATTGTATAACCAGCCTATTTAAGAACAGAGTAGGGAAATAACGAACACGTAACCACTATTGAGGAAATCGGAAGCGATCTTATCAAATGAATCAATACCACGGCAATATCACAACGAATGATGAAGAAATAAAACTGAATGGAACATATTTGGTAAAGTAATTTAACACAACAATAACTATTGAGAGAGAATAATATTTCTGACTTAAATAAGCGGCAGTAAACCCTTACCAGCCTCTACAACCAAAGGCGACTGGTGACAAGAAGAAGTATTATCGCTAGAAAGACTTCAGAAAATAAATTACCAAATATATTAGTACATAATCCATTCAATTAAAAACTTTTTTAAATTTGCACCTTTCACCAAAATGATTATTTCAATTACTAAAAACTATAAAAAAGAAAAAAACAGATAAAAATTTTCCAATTGAAAAATTTATCAAATCAATCAAGTAGATGATTAAATGAATTAAAAATTCAAGTGAGAAGTAAAATGTTACTTAAATTAATTTTGTTTTATATTTACTTGAATATAGTAATTTTTTCTGTGTATTACATTTTTGATGCAGAAAAAATTAAAAAAAAATAAAATAAACCCTAATCTATGGTATAAATTTCGTAAATTTCTGATTAAAAAAAAATTACTAATATATGAATATAACGTGAGATTAGCTTTCATTTTAAAATCCAAAGTTATAACATTTATATCTTTCCGCAAGTTGATAGTAAAGTTAATACTATAATAATCTAAAATTTAAACATAATAAAAATTAAGTTGATGTGAAATCTGATATGAAAGAATTTGTAAATATCTTCTTTAAATTTTTAATACGTAATGTGTTCAGAGTAACGTCAATCTTTCATTGATATAAAACATTAAAATAAAAGAATTGTTATAGGATTTTGAAACTAGGTGAATATTAAAATTCTCTTTTTTCAGTATTTTGACGCAAGATTTTCCGGACCACAAACGCTAGTCAAATATATTATTTATGTGTGCATATGTACTTTTTGCATTTTTTTTGTAATATTGAAAATACCATGGCAAATTCTTGTAGAGCATGGAAACGTATGAAGAAATATGATGTTAATTTTTCACGCATCAATTTTCTGTTAAGTTTTCATCACTTTTTAACGTCTTCTTTATAAGAGATAATTTAAAATATGTCTCTGTATAATTTCTGTCAAACCGGGATATTAATATACAATTTATAAACAAAAGAATTATTATTTATTTTTATATATTTTTCTTAAATTACTAAATTTTCGAAATTTAATGATGAAAGTTTAAATCCAAACTCACTTTCCATTAATTTGTCCAAAAATAAGTGTTAAATTAGTTTCTAGTCAGATTTTTATATTTTATTCTATAACCGTTCAGTCCTAGGTAAATTTTATCTCAATACTTGACCATATTAGAATATTTTTGATAGAAATGTAATACATAAGTTCTACCAAATAAATACTTAAAGCTTTATATGAAAATATGTAAAATATAAATATTAAAAAAATGTACAAAGTTTTTGTTTTTATTTTTTTTTTTTTTGCTTTTGTTATCAGAACAATATTAGGTATAAGGTGTTGCTACGATTATAACCTTAATGTACAACCATTTTTAATCATTTACCTGTATATCATTTATCCACCACGTTAAGTTTGCTGCTGGTTTTGAATAATCTGATGAGCAATTACCATATATAACATCACCTAAACGATAGCGTGAATGAATTCCAGTTATAATTGGACGCTGAATGGGAAGTTCTAATAACGAAACATAGAAATAATAGAAAATTATAAATGTAGCATAATTTTATTTCGTTTTTTTTTTTTCCTATTTAAATGCTATATCTTAAAACATATTTATCTACTTACCAATAACATCCATTTCTCCCTTCATAATGGATGTATGGAATGACGGAGCATCTACCGATACCTCACATGCATATCGACCTGATATCGTTGTGGAAACATTGCGTAGGAAAACATGACTGGCATTTGAATGAGTAGTCTATATATGTAAAAAAATGTTTATTTAAAATAAAAATATATATTTATTTAACAAGTACACTTTAATTGTTAGCACTTCATGGAATATAATTCAATATTTAGTATACTGCAAACAAAAACTACTTTAATAAATATTGCATACTTTCAGGAATGAATAAAATATCATTTACTGTTTATAAGTTTTATACTCATTCTTTATGGAATTTCATCATTAAAAAATGAATTTCTGTTTAAATTGTGTTGAAGCAAATGCAATATTTTATATAATTTTATTTATTTTGTTGCTTTATTTTTTACAAAACTTCCTCTTTATGGTCATTATTGTATATTTATTTGCACATAATTACGGGCTCAATTTTTTTTTTACTTGTTTTTATTCATAAACATGCATACTCAAATATATACTACATGTATGTGTAAAATAATTTAAAAAAATGCTTCAATATATATATTATATTTATATATATTTATGTTTCTGTTATTTTTAAAATTTCATTAATTTCGCCAACCATATAACAATTTTAAGTATTTATTTTATGTAAAATATTATCTGAATGCATTTTATTTCGCACGTGCTGTTGGTTTTCCACATGTATTTCATTTCAGTTATACAATGAAGCGCAAAACATTTTTAATTGTTTAATTCAGTATATAAACATTATTAGCTAAATGCTAGCGCAATCTTATTAGTTTAACTAACAATATATATATATATATATATATATATATATATATATATATATATATATATATTACATACATACATTTATTTATTTACTTTTTATTTACATAACTACACAGTATTTCTGTGTAGATTGTAGTAAATGTATATTAATAAGGATATTAAATGAAATATTTTTAATGACCATGCATATTTTTATTTATTTTTAATAAGTTATCATAACTGAAGTTAAAAAAAAACACAACTTTTTTTTTTCTTTTTTTTTAATTTAATGAATGAAATATACTATTTCAGTAGTATTTATATATATCAATCAAATTATTAATTTTACCACAAATTTGTATGTGTTCGTTTAAAAGTTTTTATTTAAATTTGTTCTCTGTTTTCAATTTAAAAGTATTTTTTTGGGATTCTGTGCTTTTGAACATAACAAAACGAACTAAAATTACCGAGAAATATTTGTTCTTTATTTATTTAAATAAACTTTTTATAGAGAACTAACGACTTAATGAACAAAAATTATTTTACTGCTTCCAAATTATATATTGTTAAATACTATAACATCTGACACCCAAAATTTGCTATTTATTGGAACATTCTTACGTACGATATCGTAATATTTGTTAAAGAAATTAAGGTCTTTAACACAAAAATGATGGTAAAATATTCTATATTTTCCATACACACAAATTATGTGTTGCTCAATAAAATCCTTTTTATAAGTTATTGTCATTTTCACTTTACTCGTTTTATTAACAATTATTATCACATTAAGTCAATGTTTATCCATTGGTATCTGTTGGTGCAACCCCCATTTTCTCTAGACTTAATACCCACTTTAATCATAAAAAATCAATTCGCACATTGTGTTTTTTTTTTCGGTGGACAGTCGTTTATATCTTAGTAAGCATTTAAAGTCAACTAAAGGCAGAACAAAAGCAACAACAACAGAAATCCCGGCCATTTTGAAAATTGTATAAACATTATTTTGGAAGCCCTCTTATTTATTTTAATGGAGTGTTGTTATCTTTCACGTTGTTATTATTGCTGTTGTTGTAGCTTTTTAAAATTTTTTTATACTTACATCCACGTTTAAACCATTTGTTGAAGAGAATATTTTCCATGCTGGATTCTCCTTTGGCGTGTAGCGATAAAATTCACGACGTCCTCGATACCATTTAACCGTATACAGTGTGTCATTTTCAATGTCGTAATTACAGATTAAAATCGCATTATCACCACGCTTAACAGCTAACGGTATGGTCACACTAACATTACGTAAGGCCAATATGAAATCTGCAAAAGGAGATAGAAAGAGAGAGCGTTATCAAACGAGGAACAGAGTAAATTAATGGAGCTTGTGTAACGGAAATATAAGAATATTTTATTATTACTACTTTTTTTTTTGAGCTTCAACAATAACTTATAATATAAACATTAATGTCAGCATCTGCCGATAATAACATTGACTTCAGTCATCAGCTTCTAAAAGGTGTTTAATAACAAAAGGATAAATAACAACAACTATACATACAGTATACATTTCCATACAGTTTACATATACATATGTATACTTTAAAAAAAGTAATGATCTTTTATTTGGCATAGTATTTGTAAAAAAACTACAATATTTATTCATCAAAATTTAAACGGGAAAATTTGCAAAAATTTCCTTTGCAAAATACTAAATTTGTTATATAGTATTTATTCATCAAAATTTAAAAAGGAAGCTTTGCTAAAATTTCCTTTACAAAATATCGAATTTTTTAATTTTATAATTAAAAGCATCTTTCACTATTCTTCTTTTTTTTCCATACAAAAAATAGGATTGGGAAGCAATAATTAGCCTTAAAATATATACTATTTCCTTCATCATGGTTTAGTCGTAAACATAATGTTATTAATTCCTTGACCTTGATAAAAAATTTTCCATAAATAAAAATTTCATATTTTTGTAAAAATAAACAAAATAGCAATGTCAAATCATATTTGTAATATTTCACGAATCGATCTAAATTATAACATCAATATTTAATTAATAAACATCTCGATATAGCAATTAACGACATATTAATTACTCGAATCTAGGAAAATTTAAAAAAAATAAAATCAAATATTCCTTAATTAATCGTATAACTAGTATTTTTTCCTAAAATTTTTCTTCTTTTGTACGGATTCTAATTATATTATTTACAACATTCTAATCTTGCAATTTCATTTAGTAATATGATTTAATATGATATTTTCCTTATTATAGATAGTTTTAGTGTTATAATAAGTATCATAACCCCCAATCTTTAGGAATGATGTTGTGTTGCAAATTATTTGGTTAAACTTCAATTAAATGTAAACATTTCCTAACGACAAAGCCAATTAAAATAGAAATATGAAATTGTGTCTGAAGAAATTTCTTAAACTATTCACACAGAGAATGAAGAAATAAATTAATGCACAAATGAATGTATTTATTAGCAATATTGGCCAATTAATGCTCATACTAATATAAATATAGCAAAGGCAGTCAGCACAATTTGTATACTACCACTAACATAATTAATTAGATTTATGTTTACTTTCTCTCCATCATTATGATTACTACTAATACTACTAACTATTTTAGTACTTATGGTCTGGTCCGAAACTGTCCTTTGCACTAAACACCTTTAAATCAAAATAACGTTGACACTAATTTACACACACACACATATACTTATATATGTTCACTATAAGGGAGAAAGAGAGAGAGAGAGAGAGAGAGAGAGAGAGGAACAATTTAAGATGAAGTAACATGTAGGAGCTTATGCTTTAAATATGTTGTTTAGATGAGCCAGTTGTTTATATTTATTTTGATATTATATTGTTTGATACCGGTTGTACTATAATTTGTCCTAACAGTGTTCATATTGTGTTAGTTTAGTCTTTATGCATATGTGTTCATACAAACATAACCAATAAACATCAATTCAAAGTTAAAAAAAATTCTGGAAAATGTCCTTTAATAAATAGCAAAATTCTCAAATTTTGTTCGAAGATACAAAATGTGTGTGAAATAAACAAATATATATATATATATATATATATATATATATATATATATATATATATATAAAAATTTTCTATAAAATTATGTAAGGTTTTTATAAAATTTTCAAGTGATTATAAAGTATAAAGTAAAGTTTTTTTATATTCAGTTTATTTTTCATTTTTTGCATTGCTATTAAAACAATATTTAAATGTTTTTTTCATTGATAAAAGCTTTCATTTTTTATTTTTTTCATAAGAAAGTTTACAACTTAGACATGTTTGTTCAAACTATAAAATATTATAAAAATATTGTATTAAAGAAAATATTTATACGCATTTGTTCCGCCATAAAGTGGACAAAAACAGCTATTATGATCCATGAAATATGAAGCAATGTGCTTAAATATGCAAAATTTCCTTTTCAGCTAATATATCAATCTATCATTTATGCGAGCAAAATTTTAGTTTTAAATAAATATTTTTCACATTTAATTCAAGTATATTTAAAAATTTGTTAAAACGTTTTGAAAATATTTGTTCACAGAAAAAATTACTACCGTATATTTTTCAATTAATATAATCGTTTCATTTTGCATCTAAATTTAATATATTAAAGTAAATATAAAAAAAAATAAGTAAAATTTTATTTCTCATTTAAGTATTTAATTCATTCAATCATCTACTTGATTGATTTGATAAATTTTTTAATTTGAAAAAAATTTTCTGTTTCTCATTTCTTAGCAATTTATATAATCATTTTGGTAAGAAGTGCAAATTTAAAAAAGCTTTTAATTAAATGAATTATTTACTAATATATTTAGTGATTGATGATTTTTTTCTTTAAAATTATAACCTTTTTGCTGGAAAAAATGCATAATTTTAAATTTGAAAGTAAATGAATTTCAAGCCTATTTTCATAGCTTGTCTTTGAAATTTTAAATTGTTTTCAAATTAATGAATATTCAATTTCGAAGGCTTTTGTTTATTGGGTATTTATAATTACTATACGTATACATACATATGTTTTTGTAACAGTCTAAACCTAATATGCTTTGTTATTAATTTTACTTGATTATTTCTTTTATATTATTGTATTTCTTAAGCATATTATACATTCGTATACCGTCACGCAAAGGCATCTTTAATATATAAAAAATAAATCTTAATATATAAAAATAAATATGCCAATCTCAGTTACTCTATACTCTAAGTATTCGAGACGGTAAAATGTGGAAAAATATGTCCAAGAAAAACAAAATCAAATTAGTATTGATACACAATATAACAATGTTATATAATGGAGGAGGACACATGGAAAGCGAAATTAATTATAAATGTCATGACATTTGCTAGACATTATTAAAACAAAAAGAAATATGTAATTTATAATTTTTCCAACAATAAAACAAAAGTCAGAAAAAAGAAAGTTTATTCTTTTTTTTTTTTTTTTTTTTTTGTTTTTGAAACTTTTTTTGTTCACACTTAACACTCACCCGAAGGATCGCAAACAAAAGTGACAAGTTTTTGGTTTTTCTTTTCTTTTTTTACCTGACGTTGCGTAGGTACTACAGGAATGTTTTAAAATATGTGAAAAAGTATGAACAAAAAATTAAAATTATTCACACTGAAGTGTGATTTCCTGTGACACAAGTGTCTGACTTATATATTTGCATAACCTCAGGCATGCCACAAAAAAATATATAATAAAAAATTTTATTATTGTAATATACATACATACACAAATGGAAAAACATTTAAGAATATATTTAAATAAATATATATATGAAACAAAATGGTTCACTACAAATTTGAAAGGCCTAAAGTGTATTTAACAATCTGGGTGAGCAAAAATATTGGAAATAAAATTTTTAGACTATTAAAATTTCTTTGAAAATAAGGAAATATAGTTAAAATTGTAAATATTTTTATTTAACTTTTTAAAAAAATTAGAAGCAATAATCTAATTTTACATTATTGAGTAATTAATAAAATAATATAAAACTAAACATCATCGGCGGGAAAAGGAAAATTCATATGAGTGCTATGAAAAACTTCTCTAGAGAGTGTAAGAACAATAAATTTTTTGTATGAATGCCGTACAAAATTACATATTTCGGAATTAATCCTGATATTAAAAAATATATTTGAAACGTATAATCATTTAAGCTTTCGGAAAATAAATAATAAAAATTCGGAAATTAAAATAAAGGACCTTTTGTAAGAGCACAAAGGATTTATAGCATTTTTATTATGTAAGTCGAATAATTTTATAGTATTCTTGAACATGGCAATGAATCAGCATTGCATGTAAATAGATACATTTATATTTTTTTGCTTAGCATTTTCTAATTTTCGTCCCAATGTCATCCAATTTTGAGTGAACTGTATTTGTTAAGTATAAAATATGTATGTTTATGTATAGTGTCAACCACAACTAACTGAACAAAAGTTACTTTTTAATTAATTTAATATATAATTAATATAGAAAGATTGAACACCAATTAACATAAGAACAGAAACATATTTTTCATATTCATAACATTAAATTAACAAGAATATTAAATAAACTTAAAAGTAGAAAATTTACAGAAAAAAGGCACCAATCACCAAAATAATTCATTCAATTAAAAATTTTTTCAATTTGCACCTCTCACCAAAATGATTATATCAATTACTAATAACTGTTAGAAATAAAAAATACAAAAATGTTTGCATTTAAAAATTTTATTAAATCAATCAAGTAGATGATTGAATGAATTAAAATTTAAATGAGAAAAAAAAACTTACTTGAGTTTTACTTTTACTATTTCCTTTAATGTAATTTTTACCTGAATATAGATAACATTTTGCTGTAAAATTAATAATAACAATTTTTTGTTTTTGGCCACTTTGAAGAATCCCTTAAGCTTATATCATGAATTAAACAAATATTCTTGTATATTATTGGCATTGTCACTTCACACGACCTCTTCCCCATAGCCCTTATTTACTATTTTCTATAACTTTTAAATAGTCTTAAGATCATAGGCCTGTATGGATTTGTCCACGACTCTTGCCACTTCCTTTTGCAACCAATTTTTCATTAATTTTTAGGTTTATTTTGGGTCTTTATGATGTTTGAATGTCCAAGGGGGCTGTATTATCTCCTGCAGAATTTTTCGATACACTTTCTTTTTTCATACCATACAATACAATATAGAGAATTCAAACGTTGATAAGGGTCTAGCAAACACTTCTTATTTTATCCAAATTTCTCATATATACTTCGATTTGTCTGAGAAAAAACTCTGTTCCATTGATTTCGTGTACAGCGGAAGCGCTCTCGATCAAATTCAGTCGTACTTTTTATTTTTGTTGGCTTTTTACAGACCTGTAGAATTATATTCTGGTCTTAACCGCACTTCTTTCGATTTTACGTGTGGTTATTTTAATTCTTAATGATTTAAGACCACTTGGACCACAACAGCCTTATTATGATCGCTTTGACTTCTTCTAACAATTTATGCATCATTTTTGATAGTTAACCATAGGCGATTCATTGCACCGTTTCTGGCGTCTTTAACTTATTTGTGATGAATCTTACAGTCAATTTTGCCATATCAATACTTTTCAAAGGTCTTAATGGATCATAACACTTCGGAAATATCTAATTTGAAGATTTTTAGCTTAATCGCAGCGTTGTTCTTCAACTATTTTGATTTTCATCACCAAAAATTTCCAAAATTAACAAAAATCCTTTAATTTACTTTTTGCAAAAAGTATATAAATTTTTTTCATTATTTCAGATAAGGAAATTATGATATCCCCTATTGAATATTTTGCAAAATGGTAATTTTTCTTTGATGTTTTGCAAAAATATATTTTCCTCAGTTTGTTTTGTCGCGCTTTGTTAAGAGTTGCGTCAATACTTTATTAAATTGTATATTATATAGACAGTAAAAATATAACGAATTATATGATTTTATTTAGAGCGGAAAACAATCTTTATATGGAAAATTTTGTTAAAAATAATATTACTATGCTCATACAAAGACAATCTTCTAAATATAAGATTTGTTCAGTTGGCTTTTGCCGACATTGTACATAGATATGTACATAAATATATAGATACAAATGCATCTGTATGTTAGGGTGGGCCCATGAAAAATTATCCAGGTTCAAGTTGAACATATGACATCAGTATATTTATTGGATTTTTTTTAGGGAAACTTGAAAACAATTCAAAAAAACTCTATAAAATCCTATTCTATAATTCGATGTAGCTGTACAACGGTTGACACTAGTACCCGTTTTCTGTAACTTTTTAAAAGTTTTCGAATCGAAAAAAGTTTAAAATTTTATTACTTACTTGTTATGTTTTTTAACAGGATGATTGATATAATATTTTAAATATGACGACTACAGATTTCTCGAATTAAAATTTTCTCACATAGTAACAAAACTCGGATACAAAGACTTTTATTGTTGGAAACATTGAGATCTTTTTTTCTCTTTTCAAATGGGGACACCCTAATATACATAGATGTATATATACATATAAATTGTATAATATATATTTATGTGTAAATTTGTATGCAACTGTCATAAATTATTGTTGCTGCTGACTTTTTATTGCCCCTAGTTGGATGTTGGTTTTTTGTTGTTTTTACAGAAAAATTTTTGGTGAAGTTTTTGTTGTTGTTATTTTTTGTTTATATTATAAATAAAGGGCTGCAAAATATCATATTTGTTTAACTGTACTGAAGAGGAGGTAAAGAGATGGGTTTTTATTCATCGGGTTGTTATTCATCGTTATCAACGTTGAATAATAACAATTTTATATTGCATAAGTTAAAGTTTTTTTATTGTTGAAACTATTACATTTCTCGTCCCGTACTTATATTTCAATAAAAACTTAAGTTAACAGCAAAAATTCGCGCCATGAAAAATACAAAAAGAAACTCATTAGTGCAGTGACAACATATATTTTTTTAAATCATTACACATTTAACATTCCCTAAAAGGTTTAGAATTATTTCAACGCTTATATTGTTTCAAACATATTGTCGTTTTGCTCCACTGTGTGTTAATGTCTTTGGTTTTAAAATTTTTTTTTTATTGAAAAAGAAAAATTTAATATATATTACCAAAGAGCCCAAAACAAACAAATAGCAAATAAAATATTTTACAATTCACATTCATTTTAACACTTAAAATTTTGTTTCTTTTGTTTTATTTTTCGAAATAAATTTACTGCTCATTTGTTTCATCATACAGCAATTTTTGTTTTATTTATTTTTGTTTTCTATTTACATTTTATGCCAGTCTTGATGTTTTGTTTTTGAAAAAAGTTTTTAGTTTAATTTAATGTTCAGTTTATTTTTATAGTTAAAATTTTTATTTTATATTTGGCGTATTTAAATTATCAGTGATAAAGTGCAAATTGTTGTTAGTTTTTATTGTGATTTTTTTTATGAACAAACAATAACAAAAACTTAAAAACATCCCAAAGAATTATTTTTTTGAGTATATAAATTTACGGCGAATTTTGTGTACCCTTCAGTTTAGTATTTTATATAATTTTTAATTGCTTCTATAAATTCTTTTTATTTATTTTAGTTTTAAATAATATGGTGTGCAGGCTTTAGAATATAAACAATTTAATGGAGGAGTGAAAAAAAATTATTTTATTTAAATACATTAATTTGTTCATAAATATGTATAGCTTTTCTTACAAATTCACATACATTAAAGTGCATTCATTTGTATGGAGATATAAAATGTTGAAAATGTACCCCAAAAATTAATGATTGATATGGTTTAAACTAATCCCCAAGATAATTCGGCTCAATTATTTCGTTCACGTGAGCTGGACCACTTTTAAAATACCTCCAAAAATACGATTTCAATCAAGAGTATGCATAATTTTTAACTGTTTGGCAAAAAAATTACAACATATGATAGACAAATGACATTTAATACGTAATGAGTAAAAAAAAAATAAAATTAGTTTTCTTTCTCGTGAAATTAAAATTTTAGTAAAATTGTTTATGATTTTATTTTAAATACTATTTTATTAAAGTCTAAATATTTTAGAAATTTTCCATCGCAATTTATAATTTAGGGCACCGTTGGAAGGTCTCATTTAATACTATTGATATATGTATTCATTTAACCTTTTAGTTGCAAAAGTAATATTTTGGGATTTCCAGTCTATAATGGGTGAAGTTAATTCTTATGTCAAATAAATGGTGAGTTAAGAAAATAAATTCTATAAATTCGTGTGAAAATAGTGACAAGATTTGAAAAATCTCTCTAATTCCTTTATTATTGCGGTTTTAAAGAAACTTTTTATACATTTCATAAATTCATCTATATTTAAGTATAATAGATACTTCCATGTAACTTATTTTCAAAAATTGATAATTTAACCCTTTGAGAATACAATGCATAAAATTGGTTTTCTCAATTAATAACTAGTTTAAAAACTTTAAAAACCATGCATTAAATGGGAATTTAAAATATTTTTTGCAACTCAAAATCCTCTATATCGCTTCGTTATTTATACGCATTGAATATTTTAGAAGAATAAAACCTTCTATCTCTCTTTAAAATTGTCAATATTGTAAAGTATTAAAAGCAAATTGTATGTATGTAGCCGAATACTTGCAAATAAAAAAATAAAATAAAAAGTTTTTCGCTCTCCTAAAAAGTTGTGTTTTTCGAGATAGAGTGTTTTGAATATATGCCCTTGATATGTACTTTATATATGAAAAGAGTGTGTGTCAAATATAACCCAAAGAAAAGAAAGCACCAAATGAATATGAAGATCAACAATAAATTTCACTAAACTGACCTACTTTAGAAAGACCAAGTTTCATAAAATGTAACAAATTTAAAAGCATTAAATTGGATCACTCTGCGTCTCTTTCTCACTCATATGTTCATATGATTGAAATATGTTCATAATGAATGTTTAATCAGTTTTTATTTTTCTTGTTTATTTACTTTTTGTTGTTGTTCACTTATCATGTGATACTACAATACCCGGCGTTGTCAATTATTTGTAACCAAAACGCGCAGGAAAAAATCCAGAACGCGCTAAAAAGCGCTAAATTGAACAAAAATGAAAGGAATTTTTTCAATTTAGCGCTCTTTTCAGAATATTTTTTAAATTGAAATCTCATTTTTATTAATCGTAACAACTTAAACATTACAAGGTCCATATTTGTTATTTATTAAATATTTTAACTTCAGCAGAAATAGTGAATCATATCAAATTTAATATTAGTAATTTTATTTTTATTTTATGTACATTTAAAATTCCAAATTCGTAACAGCTTTTTTTCTAAGAATTTAAATTCATAAAACTGGTATTTCTGTTAGATTTTTTTAATTTTAGTTCAAAACCTTTGATTTAATCAATCCCCAAAGGACCACTTTAAACAAAATAATTGTGAAGGTATATCTAGGATTTTGGAAATACTATAAAATATTGACATATTAAAATTTTATAACTAAAAAATTAAAAATTTCTAAACAGAAGAAAGATATGAATGAACAAATTTTAAATGTTTTGACTGTATTCTAAATCCCTTTTGAAAGCCACACTTTAATTTGGGAATGATTATTTAATAATGAATACAAAGTATTTTAAAGAATGTAGTGTGAAGAAATCTTAAGATCTATACAATTTACTGTTAATATTCTATGTTAAACATTGAATTTTTTTATCAATTTTAAAATGTCAAAAATTTATATGCGTTTGTCAAAAATTCGACTAGCCTTATGATCTAGTTAAATTTTGTTCAGCTCATAACTGTCTAAAATTTACTAAAAATAATAATTTTCTACCGTTTCACACAGGCCCTGAGGTACTATATTTTATTTGTTAATAGAGACGTAAAAGCATGTTCCTTTTTTGAAAAAAAGTGCTAACAAAAAAATGCGACTTTTGCGTTGTTAAAAAGCGCTAAATTAGCAACGCTAACAATACCGCTGTTGTTGTACCATTTTCGCACAATGTTGTTTTTGTTATTGTTTTAAATGATTTAAAAAGCTGCGCGCTTTGTTAAACTTTTTATCAAAAAAATTTATAAACAATTTTTGTTGTTTTTAATTGTTTGTTATTTTCTCTTAAATTTTTAAAAGTATTTTGTCACCTACACTTTTCGTTGAGCGCCTGGTATTTTAGCAAATTTTATAAAAAGTTTAAAAGTTTTTAAATTTTTTCATTAATTTAAACAATTTGTTTAAATACTTTTTCGGTATTTTAGGCAACTTCCAACATTTTAACAGTGTTTTTTTTTAATTTTAGATTAGATTTTTTCTTTTATAAAAAATTCACGAAAATGTTCAACTTTTTGTATGAAGAGTTCATGTACGGACAACAAGTGTATAAAGAGAAAATAAAAATTTATAATATTTGATACGTATCGATATGTATGAACTCTTGTAGCTACGAGCAACTAATGATATGAACAAAAATCTTAAATTAAATGTTTATAATCAGGGTAACCAAAAATAACATAAAAATATGTTTTACTCTCTCTCTCTCTTATGAGGCAAAGATATTAATTTAAATGATTTTAAATTCTTGAAAGCATAACAAAAAACTATAACAGACGGTGGTCAAAATAAGTATTCAACATACCATTTCATTTCATATAATTTCGTTATAATTTATATACTTATTGAGTTACTTCGAATAAAATGACAAATATTTATTTGTGTTATATTTGTGTAATATATATATATATATATATATATATATATATATATATATATATATATTTATTTATTTATTTATATATAATGAGCGCTGCCATTTTTTCCACTGTACACGAATTCAAACGCAAAAAAGTTTTCGAAATGTTGTTTGTTTATTTGTCTATTTCCGATAACTATATATTTTTTATGCTTTTTTATGTTTTTGTTGTTGGTTTCACAACTTAGACAACAAATACAGTCTTGTCAACAACGCTTTTTAGGTTATTTTAAATTTAGATCCGATTTTTATTAACGTAGTGTCTATACTAAGCAAATTTTTATCAAGAAAAACGACAATATCATTTGGTTGTTACATCTGTTAAACAGTATATATGAAAAACATAAATGAATTCGCCTTATTGTTGTTTTTGTGCAACTTTTGCCACCTTCCATAAATTCGGTTTAATTTTGACGTTTGCCTTATTAAAATTGTCTAATATAGATACTACATAAGAGCAACACTTAAACATTACAATGTTCATATTTTCTATTTTTTTTAGGTATTTTGACTTCAGCTCAAATAGTGGATTATATTTCAAATAAAATTAAAACTAGTTTTTTTTTACAGAAATTAAAATTTTATGTGCATTTAAAATTTAAGATTCATGATAGATTTTTTCCAAAATTTATAAAATTTTTTTTAGATATTTTTAAGTTTTAATGTAAAACCTTTGATTTAATCAGTCCAATTTTTCCCAAAAAAAAAAAAAAAAAATCGTAACTCATAAAATAAATAGTACGTGTTTGGAGTAATCTGGAAAATTGCTACACATCCTTTATTCCATGAGTTTGGAATTACAGATAGACACCTCAGATTACAACTTTAAACCAAAGTATTCTGAAGATATATTTTGGTATTCCGAAATTAAATAAAAAACTCGTTTTAGTTTTTGGTGAACTGGAAAAATAATAATAATGTAGTATGGTAGAAAATATTTTTGCTCTGGTGAGAAAAAAGAGATATGAATGAACAAATCCATTCTGAAAGTGATATTCTATTCTGGGAATGGACATTTAATAATGAATACTTTTCTCAAAAATTATACCAGCCTTATGATCTAGTAAAATTTTGTTCACATCATATCTGCCCAAAATTTACTGAGAGGAATAATTTCTCTGCCGTTTTACACTACTATTTTTTTTTTTATTAGTTTATAAGGACGTAAAAAGTGTTCCTAATCGACACATAGAATACAAATATAAACTTATGTGAGAGTAATGTCAAAATAAATAAAAAAGCTCTTTTTTTCAAAAAACACAAAACTAAATATATGTATATAACTGCATCTTGGTTTTTGATGATAATTTACTAACTGAGCGTTTCTATAAAAACTCATTGGCACATTATCATAGCTTTCAGAATAAAATATATTTTTTCCGTTAATTTCACGTATTTTCAATTCAAGAAATTGCAATTCTTTTATTTCTTAAATATATTTCCCATAATGTACTAAAAACATTTTATAGAAGGCTCGTAGTATTAGACATATTATGTACATAAAGTCGTCACTTACAAAAATATACTTATAACTAATAAGAGACAAGAAATTATCCCCCTTTGAAATATATTTAAAAAGTCGAAGTTATCTTTGAAAAAATGCAATTTATAATTTTAATAGCATAATAAATTAAATTCAATTATTTCTGATTTTCGTAAATAGTTATATTCGAATTTTTTGTGACTAATATACCTGATAATATGCGAATTTTTGAACCTTTTACACATTTTTGCGCCAAATGGTCACACTAAGGTGACCTTATTTAAATTTATTTTATAAATGAAATTGAAATTATAAATGCATTATAAATGCCATTTTTTATATTTCTATAAATGAAGATTTCATGCAAATAATAACATCAGTACTTGGAGCCTTGGCTGCAATGCATTTAATAATTTATGGCTATATACTGAAGTAATAAAATATTAAAAAAAGTTTTTGTTGAAAGAGAAAATTGAGCCGAAAACATTCTGCGATGCACTATGGTTTCAAAGGCTCAAAAGTGACGATTAATTGAAATCTTAAAATTAAGTTTTTATAATTATGATTGGTATCTGGCCTGGATAAAATTTTACATTACTAATTATTAAATTCAATCATATGTCTTATTTTGTTTTTTTGTAGTGAGCTGTCAAAGTCACCAAATATTTCAGTTTCGTGGAAAAATTGAAATTTTGTTGAAATCGACTGCCTATATTTTCATTTCAAGTTTATAAAAATGCAACTTTTATGAAGGAACCGTCAAACTTAAGAATTTTTTTATCCAAAAAGAAGGTTCTTATATCTGGACATTATATGTTAATATTTTTAAATATTTTTAATAGGTCAAAATTTTGGGATATTTTTCATATTTGATGGACCTGATCTTTTACATTGAGCAGTAGATATGTAAATTAAAAAAAGTACGCATTCTTAGTATGTATTTTAAAAAAAATAAAAATTTGCGCATTGTAAAACTTCAAGTCTTTTGAAGACAATTATTTAGAAAAAACATTGTATAACTCATTGATCAAAGGTAATAAAATATGATATTTTGATTTTAATTCCCTATAATATTGTTCTTTGGTTATTAAAAAATTATTTTGCAAATTGTCACTGTGATTAGTTATAGCGAAACCGTTTCGAATCGGATTTAAAATTTGGAAATGTATTTATATGGGCAAATTTTGCCTTTTTTAAAGTTTATTAAAATTCTATTTATTAAATTCCAATTTTTCCATTCTATTAAAGAAAAATCTTAATCACCACTTAATTACCTATCAGCAAATAGAAAAAATTTAAGAATCGGTTAAAAAATTGTAAAGTTATTACAAATTCCCCCGACCATTAATATGTTTTAAACAGCAAGAAATCGTTCGAAATATTTGAATAAAATAATATGTTTATTTAAATTTCATTTATAGTTATTGAAATAAATATTGTTATTTGAAAGATTTCACTTTTTAACTTACATTCACTATTCAAGAAATCTATAACTGAAATGTGGTTCTTAAGTGTATGTCTGATATGGGCGCTAAGATCAATATATACCAATCATTTTTATATTTTGCAATTAGAATGTTGAGCAAATTAAATATTTTAAAAAATTATTTCTTCTGGAAATCCACATCTATCCATATGCAAAAGAACTTAAGTCCGCATTTCGGGAGGATTTTTGTATGGGAACTATATAAAATAATGAACCGATTTCAATCCATCACACATTGGTTCAAATGGCGCCTTTTATTTAGCTAGGTACAAACTTTTTTTAAATTTCCTGAATTAAGATAATTTAGCTCTCTTTAAACGTGATTAAAATTTTGTAATTGTTTTCTAAAACTTTACGTAAAAAGGGAAATAATTTAACTACCTAAAATTAACTATTTTGAAATTTGACTACATAAAGTTCGTACATTATACCAAAAATTCGGTAGCTTGAAGTTACTTGACATTTAGCTATTAGCTTCGCATAAATTGTTTATAAAATCTAATTTAATGAAGATTGGTATACAATACACTTCATAAAATCGGATTATTATAGCAGTTTTTGCTTAAAATGGGAAATTGGAATTAGGCCCGCATTGGATGTAAGGAATATCCAAATGCGAGAATGATCATTTTTATGTTTTTTTTTTTTTTTATTCTTTTCTACGCAGCAAGGTTAATATATTTTACAAAAAATGCTATGAATGATATTGACACAGTTACACTTTTTCTCAGATTCTTGGGTTATGGACTTGATAACTCGTATTTTCTGGAAAGAAAAACTACTATTTTCCTCTGAAGATATAAAATACAAAATCTGGGCAGTACAATCCAACTTTTTTAACCTATAAGTTAAGTTTTATGATGCAACCTATTTTGTATGAATGACACTTATACAAAAATTTACTTTAAATGGTGAAAATTGGGACTAATCAGCAGTAAAATTTTATGTCCATATTTTTCCATTATATTTCATTTTTGTTCATTATAATGATTTTTTATTGTTGGCGTTATAGTTTAATACTTTATGATAATACCTAGGAAAGGTAGCATAATTTTACAGTATATGTAATAAACATATTTTCTCGCTTACAGAATCCAAATTATAATTTTTGTTAACAACTTATAGATATCTCACTTACCATGGACTTACTTATTAACAAGCACCACTTCCTTTACTTTCGGATTTTACATACCTTCTTTTGCAAGAAATATTTAGCTATATATATCGAAAATCGCAACAAATGATTTGTAAAAAATGTTGCTAATGTCGAATTAAGATCTCAATTCAATCTAGAACGGTGGGGCAATAACTACAAATTATAAAAAAAAAAACCTAAACCAAATATCATATAACGGTTTTAACACAAAAATTCTAAAAATATTGGATTTCATGACACATATTGAGTTGTTTTCATTAAGACTTTTTACTAAATAAAGTAATTATAAGAATAAAATACTACAAACCAATGAAAATCTGATGCCACATTATATTAAACAACACTTTGTAGAGAGTACGAATTTTTAATGGTCAAAATTAGGAATATATAAATAAATTTAGGTTGGTAAACAATTTTCGTTTTATAAGTGAAAGGTTTCAAAATAATTTACTAATTTTTTATTTATAATAGGTATACGAACTTTTAGTATATATATATATATATATATATATATATATATATATATATATATATATATTTAAAAATGTTTTCTCCATAAACGATATTGTGATAAAAACAAACTTTCATATAATTTATGCCCTCCCAATAAATTGGATACAAAATACCATGAGACGAAATCGAAAGTGTTCCACTTTTGTATACAAACTCACTTAAAAGCACAAACAACACAAGATACAACTAGTACATACATTGAACAGTCAAAAAACCATGTCCGAATTAAAAGTCAAACACTCCATAAAAACTGTACGCGAACAAAGAGTTTAATGAACTTGGTTGTACAACGTTAATATAAATTTTACTTGTTGTTTTAAGTTAAATTTACAAGAGAAACAGCAAGATCATGATGACTTCTACTTCAATAAGAGTGAAAGAAAGAGAAGACATATTTTGATTTTAATTTTATTAACATGTTTTGTTCAAAAAGTTGAACGACCTTTCCCATTCACATTTTTACTTTGTAAAACTTTCTTCCATATATTTGCTTTAAAAACTTAATTTTAATAAAAAATTAAAATAATAATAATAATAATAATAATAATGATAATAATTTATTTATAAGTTCATGCGTATACACAGTCTACAGCAAAGACCCAGAATTCTGCAAATATGACCTTTGCATATTTTAGTTTATTATTGAATTTATTTAATTGACTATTCGGAATATCGCATATAAAGATTTGTGGTATTAGAAATATACTCAACAGAGAGGCCCCGTTTGTATTTAGAAGAAATAATGTAACAAAGTTCCCAGTTGAAATTAATATTTGGTTCATTCCAAGACACAGTTTCACAAAAATTTTGTTCCAGTATTATTCTTTAATAAATTGAAACTTTTTGCTTTTATCGTACTTCTGCCAACGATACGAAAATTTGGTATCATAACAAGGGTCTTTAGAAGGCACTTTTAATGGCTATACCAAATTCGTTTAAGTTCTTCTCTTGTATAAATATTTACATATGAAGGAATGTATGTTTGAAAATATTTGTGTATTGTTTCTTCCGCAGAAATATGAAAAATAAACAAATTAAAAGAAGAAAAGCAAGCGAAAAAAACCATTTTTCATTTTGATGCAACTCAGGAAAGGTAATGTCAATAAACCAAATTTTCGTGTTCCCAGCATCATTTTGGGGCCACCCTAATGCACATTTAAACATTTTAAATTTAGAAAAAAAGGAACAAAAAGCTAATTTATGTCAATTGAAACACAATTTTATTAAATAGTTTTAAGAATAAATTTTTATTCTAATAATATCTTTAAGTCACATCAGTTATCCCTCTGTACCTGTACCGTATAAACAAATCAACGTCAATTATATTAGGTACTTTATACATATTTTTATATTCTTTTTATTTTTTTATCTTCATTTAGTAAATTCTCAAAGTCTCTTTTACTTGATCATCACTGCTCTTACGTAAGGTATTAATAAATAACAAGTGGTGGTTGTTTTATTCGAATTTATTTTCAAACAAACCAACACACAAAAACAAGAGCGTTTATTTGAAATGTGAATATTTTTTTTCGGCAGGTCAATAAACTCGTACACCATATCATATCCAAACCATATCAGAAACTGAAATTTAAATGAATGAGATACATTTCAATTACGTATGATAAAAAACCCTACAAATTGTGCTGTGGTCCTGATACCAGCATTGCTCGTATGATTTTCTTTCTTTTTTTCTGGGCACTGAACTAAAAATTGAATTGTACTGTGAGCTCTATAATGAAAGAAAATGAAACTAAATAATCATGTCAGGGCAAGAACATTGACATATAAACATGTTGCCCATTTGACTTTGACGAAGTAAGCGAAATGAGTACGTAGCCCTGATCATGACATTAAACTTTAAAATAAGTAGAACTACTACAACCTTGCATTCAATGCCCTCAAAGTAAAATGTAATGATGTGTTGACAATTTTTTTTTTTTTTGTCCTTTAACAAAAATGCCGAGCACGATTTAGTAGACTTTCAATTTCATCAAAAAAAAAAAAAAATCAATAGTTGACTTTGCTATTTTACTGGGAAAACATAAAATTTTATAGAAGAATTATTGTTTATATACAGTACCCAAATAAAATATATATATATATATATATATATATATATATATATATATTTTATTATATATTATATATGTATATATATATATATATATATATATATATATATATATATATATATAATCATTATATTATTGCAAATCACATTTTTTTCTTTCCATTATGATGATCATCGTCATCCACAATTTTCATTTACGTACCGTACCACTCATGTATTTAGTCAGTTAAGACGGCAAAAAGTTTCATTAAAACTGTTCATCAAAATGATCATTGATGATCAAAAGATCATTTTGATTTCTAACAGGATCGCAGAAAATTAAAAACAATGAATGAAATTAAAAAGAAATGTGTATTATTTATTTATTAATTTTTGTGTAAAAATTTAAAACTGTTATATGTATGTATTATTGTTGTTGTTGAGTTTTTAAAATTTTGTGGGCTATTCAAAACACTAAGTTGTGTGCAAGGGTGTATACACATACAGAGGTATATACCTACATAAGGGTGGCCCAAAAAATCTTTATATACCATTTCTTATAATTTTTGCCCTTGAGTTTGCCGTTAGTATTCTGTATCATTTCTCCTAAGATTATAATATAAAAATTAAAAAAAAAAAAAAAAAAAATTTCTGGTGAAATATTATAGAAGTTCATATTAATCGTACTTCCTGAGAACTTTCAAGGAATAAAAACTGGTTTCTTTAATTACCAATTAACATGTAAAGATATGATATTTAATAATATATTAAAATATGGAAATATGTTTTTTTTTTATTAAACAGCTGTGTTTTTAAAATCTTTTTTATAATTTATAAGCATCGGTTTCAAAATGTTGTAATGTTATTTAAAATTCCCATACACATTTTCAACAAACTGTAGTAACGTACTTTTTATTATTATAGATTTGGTTAATGCATTACGAACATTTTGAGAAGTAAATTTTGTTAGTTTTTTTTTGGGATCCACCTTAATGCATATACGAGTTCGTATTGTATCTTGACTTTAAATAACATAAACTGACTGATTCAGCATATTAATATTTTTATTCCGTAGAGAAGTGTACGTGACGTGATTGTTTTCTTTTTGTTTTCATTTAATAAAAATATCAGTTCTGTCTTAATCCAAAGTAAGAAATTTGATTTTATAAAATGTTTTCATGTTTTCTATTGTGATTACTAACGTATTAAGTAAAATTCCAAAATCAATGAGTTATTAAAATACTTCCAAGTAATTAGTTGCCTATTTCTGAAATGCCTTCTACTCTAAGTTGCCTCCCAGCCATGTGAAGATCCATTATATTAGCAATCAACGGTTTTTCTGGTTAGAATATGAATCAAAATTTCACTTTTTAATATATTAACTGAAAGTCAAAACACGGTGCAACTTTTAGTAACACTTTTTATGAATTTTTCTTTATTTATTTCATAAACTGAAAATCAACCCCAATGGGTCTACCTACTACGCAGAGAATAATTTTAAACTTATTTTACTTAAAAGCTACAATTTTAAAAGCAATTGAAAAAGCTAGGAGAATATAAGTTGGAAAAAACTCAAGCGCACATCACTTCTATATGGTATGGACGTACATATATTTTATTTGTTCTTATTGCTGTTATAAAGAACCAGTATTCGTATTTATCTACCGTGTGTTGAAAGTATTAAAAAAAAAAAAAAAAAACAAACAAGAGTGATTGCCATTAGTTTCGATTTACAGCAAATTTAATTTTAAAAATATTACATAATTTGTAAGGAGTAATTCTAGTAGAAAATAAAATATAAATCAAGTATCCACAAATTAATTCTTTTGTCCACCTTGAAAGTGGAAATATTTAAAATTTCGTAAACATTCGGTTATATAATTAACACATCAATAGCAGTTACTTTTGGTATTGACAGAAATTAAACTTCTAAACACAGTAGAAACCACAGACGTCAGAATGCTGAATTTACTCCGCTTTATTGTCATGGACCCTTATGTAAACTATTCAAATTAGAATATCTCTCAAAAATAATTTGATTGAAAATTTATTAGCAAATTAAAGAATTATTAAAAAAAAATGTGATACATTATTTATGACACTTTCTACTTATTATATAGAATAAATAATAAAAATAATAATATTTTAAATCAGAAAGCATACATATAGAGGCGAAATTGGTTGACAATTTAAAAAGAAAAAAATTAGAAATAATTATGTTTTTTAGCAACAACAAAATATATTTGATTATTAGTTGTTACATAGGATTTCGAAAACCAACTTTGGTTTTTGAAAATTAATTTCGTCTCTAGTTTATAAATCTTTTTATGATATCGTCACCTAAAATGCAAAAGGTCGTAACCAAAATTTTTAATTTTTTGTTTTAAAATTAAGCAGTTAAAAATCATCTTAAATCATACACTTAACACAAAAATAGATAAAGCATTAAACACTTTACAAATTATTAATATTTTTTTTTAATACAATTAATTCTACGGCAGCTTCGTTTATATTTAGTTACGTGATGTTACGCCCTTTTGACTTTTGTTAATATTGATGTCATTTTTGAAGATATAAATATAAAAGTTTTTGTGTAAATATATTTTGGCTTAGTACATCATAATCCAATAAAAACCCATCCCTAGATTTTTTAGTGGTTACGACCTTCTGCATTTTAGGTGACGATATCTATAGTGTACGCTTGTTTTAATGTATGTATACTATAAGTTGCTTACATTTTAGTTTTACATTATCAGCGATCAGTTTTATTTTCCGTTAAAATAAATTTTGACGAAAGTCAACGAACTCTGTACTAACTAAGTTCATTAACTTTTGGACCAAAAGTTCAAAGCCCTTAAAATGAAATACAAAATTCGTATTTTCGTTTTTAAAAATTTCATAACTGAAACCTTGAACACGGTTAAAAATGAAATCTTTTGAAACTTTAATGTAAGAAGTGAACAGAAAATTTAACAAGCAGATGAAATGCTTTCGAAAACACTAAACTAAAAATTGTTTTAAAATAAACATTACAAGCTTTTGTGTTGTTAAAAAATATTGCTTACGAATGTAAATGCGTGTGTCACGGTTACTTAAGGTTATGATGGCACAAAAGGTTTTTTAACTTTGGACAAAAAAAAAAAAAATATATAAAAAGATACAAAAAATGTTATTTATTTTTTTTAAATCTTAAAAATACAAGTATATTTTCGATTGAACGCATTTTCTTCTTTCTTCATTTTTGTTAAAAAGATCACTTTCGCTTTTCCGCATTTTGTAGGAAGTCTCATGGACTTTTGTATCCATTTTATTAGGAGTTCATAAATTTGAAAAAGCCATTTTTTATCTGTTTTTTTTTTTATTTTTTTTTTTTGGATAAAATGAAGAAGACACACTCATAAACTTTATCGAAATTTGTGTTCGTGTGAGTGAAAAAATATAATATTATTTTATATGATCTCGTTTAATTTCGGTAGTTCATTGAACTTTCGAATAATTTTTTTTAGTATGTGCTTTCAAAAAGTTTATTGTACTAGTTTGAGTTTAATGATCTTTATGTGTATTTTTCTTGTTATGAGTTGATGTTAGTTTTTTATTAAAGTTTTTAAATGTTAGGTAAAATGAACGTTTTGAAATGAGTAAGTTATACAAAGAAAGGTGAATTTTTAAGTTAATATAAATAGTCTTATAAAATAATTGTTTATACTCGTAAAGAGTTTTTGAAGAACTATGAATAAGCCTTAAAATTGACCATGTTCGTTAATCAAATAATATAATACTTGTTAAAATAGAAATTGTATATATTTTTTAATTATATTTGCTTTGACATGAGCAATACATCGCTAGTTTAAAGATCAATTAGGAGTAACATGGTTTTAAAAATACTCTAGTTTAAAATAAATAACAAAAGAGAGTGACTGTAGGTGTATCCCGACAATATAATACACTACATCATGATGCATGAGCCTTAAAGTGATACTCGATGTAGAGCCTTATATGAGAACTGTGGTCAAATAGGAACCAATATATCAAAGAGTGATTAACACTTAAACGAATGATTTTTTGAGAGGACCTTATGTGATAGCTATGGTTAATTATGAACTGATCATTGCGAAACTTGTAAGTGTGATATATAATTATATAAAAGTTTTTTACCTGAAATTTTACATCGTTATTAATATACATGCGAGATTTACTCACGTTTTCAGGAGGGGGACATATATGGGAGGTATGGTAAGTTTTGAATCGATCTTCGTAAAATTTTGCACACTGATTTATGCTTGTATAAAACTTATTTGTATCGAATTTTATGAAAATAAGAATTTATTTAAGTTATCTATGAGCGTTAAACCCTATTCCTGGATGATATTTGTATAATCCAGGAATAGGGTGATACATTGTATCATAACTAATTTCAATAATGTAATGAAAATCAACTACCTATATATATATACTATAATATAGGTATATTTGCATGTATATATGTATGCATGTATATATGTGTACTACAGACATTATGTAGAGATATTCATTAATAAACACATTCATGTGAAGTCCATAGCAACTAAATTAAACTTTATTAAAATATTAACATAAATTTTAATGAATAAAATAACATACATACATGTATTAGCAAAATTTATCATAAATGAGTTTAATTAAATATCTTGTTTATCACTGCTGAAAGCCTAATAGGAAATAGTCAAAAAAATCTAAACAAGTTACCAAATGAGATGTACCAAACAAATAGCATGACATATATATATATATATATAATCTATCTAACTTGTGTACAAATAATAAAAAAAATTGTATTTATATATTTAGCATTTTATGATAAAAGAATACAAAATTAAATGAATATCTATAAAATCCTTAAAATAGTTCTATGAAAATTATAGTTAATATGAAGCACATAGTGTAGTATATCAAATATATTATTTATAAAGTTGCATAGTTTTCTAAAATAGGATCCTAGTTTAAAACATTTTGCAATATTAGCTGTTCTATTTCGTCCAGGCGTTCATATTTCTCAGATCGTATATTCAATTATGTATATTTTTTAAAATTAAAATGTTTTCCTCTAGTTTATTTATTTTTTTGTTTTACTTATCAGGAAAACCTTGAGAAAAACCTTAAAATTGTTTAAAGTTAAAATATTTTAATATTGTTTTATTCATACGTTCGCACATTTGTATGTTAAAGCTCAACAATTAAATGCAACAAGGTTAAATATTTTTATACATTTATTATTTTTGTGGTATTTGTATTTTATTTTAACACACAAGTCAAGTTTAAGTAACTGTCAAACAGACAAAGTAAACTTTATTTTATAAATATATACATTCATACATGGACTACGCAAGACAAGAAATATATATATATATATATATATATATATATATATAAATATATAAATAAATATATATATATATATATATATAATCACTTTTATTATTTATATTAAATTTAATTCAACTTATGATGTATATACTTTGGTCTTCTTTTTCCGCAAAGCCAAGTATCACAGGTTAAGTTATTGTCATTATGAATTGTATGTAGGTCTTCAGTTGTATATAAATATAACTTGAACCTTTACAGGTCAACCAGTTACTAGCAGTAAAAAGTTAATATTTTTGAAAAGATTTAGTTACGACCACCAGACTTCATTAGTATTAAAAAAAATCACGTGGATGTTTTCCATATGTCCGACTCTTTATATTTTAGCGAAATTTTGTTTTAGTAGATATAAAATACACCAAAAAGATTTTTACACTAAAAAATATATAGTGCGTTATTGAAGATTAATCGTTTAATATTTTTTATTTGTTTGTAATTTAACCAAAAGTAAAAATTGCTGTTTTATATTAGACACTATAGTTGCTCATACAATTATACATACTTAAAAAGGAAGAATGAGTATGCTTGTATAAATCATTATTGATTAGTGTATTCAAAAACCGAAACCGAAAATTGGTGAACCGGTTTTTACTTTTTAGAAAACCTACCGGTTAAAATAATAATAGAGTAATTTAATTTTAAATTTAAAAAATTTTGACCACTCTGAAATTTTATCTGAAGCAAATATAACGATAGGGATCACTACCAAAAGCTATAAAAAATTAAAAATTTTTTAATATACGTCTACATAATTTGTAGGAAAAAAGATATTTATTTAATTTTTATATGACATCTTAAAATACAACCTTCGACAAATATATTGCAAAAAAATATTTTGATATCTTTTGCACAACATAAGTTAATGAAACAAAAATGAATAAAATTTATTTTATTCCTCCTCTACACATGCACTAAATTTAATCCAAAACGGACAATAAGGGTCAAATTTTTTAAAAATTAAAATGGAATTACTCAATAATAATATAAAGCACTCTTAATATAGTATATTGTATAATACAAAAGATAACATATATTTTAACATAGTGCATTTTGTTTTTTATAAATAGCTAAACAATTTAGGTTTTAGCTAGCAAAAGATGTTCTCTTTTGTCTAGGCGATTAGCATATATGACAGGTCATATAAAGTCGAAAAATTTTTGCTTATTAAAATAATATATTATATTATAAGGTAAGTATTAAAAATTTCAAATTAATAAAAATCATTAAAAAAATTTTCAAGTCACTGTATACCTAAGAATAAATAGAATATAATTGTCATATAGTCTACTTGTACCTTAAGAATTTTATAAAAAAACCTATTTCAAAATGGTCTAACCTATAAGGAGCATATATACCAATAAGGCAAGTGTACGTTTATACATTTAACATCAGAGGAAATGAAAATATTTTGTTAAATATATGATTAAATTTGTTTGGCTCTCTTGATTAAGCTTTGTCTATTAAAGGACCTAGAAAAATCTGTTCTATTTTAGCCAGGTTTTCATAAGCCAATAGTAAGTATTTTTCACAAATTCATACAAATACGCTTTTTTTTCTTAATATACAATATCAGTTTTTTTTTAAAAAAAAACCTTGGAAAATGTAAAATAAAATTCACAATATATAATTCCAATATAAAATTGTTTCCGCCTGATATACATACATAAATGTGAAAAAAATATTATTCAAGGTTAAATAAATAGTAGATCATGCATATGAGTGTAAAAAAAAAATCGTAAAACAAATACATCGAGTAACCTACGAAATGGTCGCCAACCCGAAAAGCTATACGCGCACACGCCTCCTTCTCTGTTACATACACAGTGTTAAAAAAAATAATACAAAATTCATTCATAATATTAATTTCTGCACGTTCAACAATATTTAAGAGGCCTATAAGCCAAGCAACAGTCAAGCAACCTCAATACCTTTAACATCTTGACAGGCAACCTACTCTGGTATACGACAGCTTCGTTCCATTAAAAACTAAAAATCAGACATAAAAACACAATAAACCTATAAAGAAAGAAAAAACGTGAGATCTTTAAGGTCACCCAATTTGTAAATATTTTAGCCTTAATTGTGTGAAATGTCTGTTGCTGAGCCATAGTCGTTGCCATTTACGGTGTCTGTTGTTTTGTCTGTCTATTCAGTGTATACACGTTTCTTTTGTGGAAAAACGTAAATGCAACAAAAATTCATTGGCATTATTTTTTAAATGGATTTATTGCAGTTTTTGACATAAAAGCCACTTATATAAGCCAAATAAAAACAATACTCATCATTTTATACATTTTACAATAAAGAATTATAGCGAAATTTTATTAAATTTTAATACTGTGCTGTCGAAGAGAAAGTTAATTATATTGAACGAAATTATATATTTTTATTTTTGGAGCATATACCTTATTAAAACCCAAAAATAATGACTATTTGAATAATTGATTTATGGACACGACAACATTAAGGTTTAATACCGTATATATATATTCATTGTTGATCATGTGTCTCTAGATTCGTGTTTATACATACATACGTACATTAGGATTACAACTTTTTGCAATTTTTGCAAAATATCAAAATTATCATAGCAAGGTATTTTACAATATAGATATTAATTTTTCACTTTCGTTAAAAAAGTTCACGCACCAATATTTTACAATATAGATATTAATTTTTCACTTTCGTTAAAAAAGTTCATGCACCAAACGCGATGAAATTTTTTTATAAATAATATTGTTTTAGTATTAAAAAATTTACATTTTCTGCAAAACTACTTGAATTTTACTACCTTTTTGTATCTTCTTTCGTATAAAATAATTAAACAAATTTCTGTGCAATTTTTTTTTTTTGAAATCGCGATTTAATATAAAACTTATATACAAAATAATTTATTAATTTTTTTTATTTTTTACTTCATATACTTTTCTTGAATTGTTAAATCATTTCCTACCAATTTGTCAAGAAATATGTGCAAGAATGTGTTAAATTTGTTACTTTTATTCCATAACCGATAAATACTGAGTAATTTTCTTTGGAATAGTTGATCATATCAGAACATTTTACATATTTAGGTGAAAGAGGAATATAAAATAAAGTGATTTTGATCCAAACCAATTAAATAAGGTCTACCATTTAAATACTACCATTAATACCATTTAATACTAAAATTTTTGAAATAAGAATATTAAAAAAATTTACAAAAATATTTTAGAAATCGCGTTCGGTTTCTGAAGTTTTTTGTCCAAATTGAATAAAAAATTCGTTTTTTATTATCAGGACGATATTGGCTATAAGACAGTGCTATGATATCTTGAGGTCAAAAAAAAGGTATAACCCTAATGAACATATGTCTGCATTTAACTTTGCATTTGTAGACTAGTTGTGCGATATTAAATGTAAAATTTTATTTATTTTGTATTTTATGCCTGACTAGTAAAAAGGTAGGCCTATGAACTTGAACTTCTCAAGGTTAAGTAAAATATATATGTATGAAAATATATAAGTAATACACATATATACAAAAATTTATTGTATATATGTGTATTACTTATGTTTTTAAAAACTGAAATAGTGATTTGCGCTTCCTAATGAATGCTGATCACCTGGCTACAAAGAATACATTCCTATGTCTAAAATCTAAACAAAGTTTTATAAATCAATATACATACATACATATATATGTACATATGACTTAAAGAAGGCCCTATATAATAAATATATGAACTAGATTTTGATGAAATTTGGTTTTATCTCAAAATTTTAAAATATTGAAAACTTCCTGCCAGGAAGGAATAATAAGAAGTTTAGATGTAGTATATATTTATTATATATAAGTTTTTTTTATTAGTTTTAAGAAAGGCTTAATAACCATGTTTTGAGTACAAACTATAAACACAAGCATATTAATCTTAAAATTCCACATGTTCATAACGAAATTGGCTAAAATTTTCTATTTTAAAGAAGCTATTCATATTAAGGAATTAGCCATAATATTTTATTCTTATATTAATTAGGACATTTACCAAATTAACTAAATTCTTTTTCTACATAATGCATACGTACTAAGATAAATATGCAGTACTGTAGCTATAGTTTTAGTATAAATTATGTTCATTGAACTCTATCAACTTAATTTCATAGTAATGCAAGAAACACCTATAGTAAATTAAATCTTTTATTAAATGCTGATCACCCATCACAATATTCCTTCATGATTACCTTTATTTTGAATAAAATTTTAGATTCAAACATGTATTACTAGGAAAGCATACTAATAACATTGATATTGACCCTGACATTGGGCTTAAAACTAGTTATTTAAGTTTTTTGAAAAACACTTTCGATTTCAAATTTCTAGGAAACTCAATATAATTTTGTAACAGGGCAGCATAAAACTAAAATGTTTTCAAAACATCCAAAATTCGGTTTCTTTATATGGGTTCTATGAAGTTAAAAAAACTAAACTTAAAAAGCGTATAAATATGTATGAAAAGCCGCTTGGTAACAAACACCTTTAAAGTGGTATTAACTGGTATAAAACATTTTTGTTGCTTTTATTTAACAATAACAGTTTTTTTATTTTTTATTTATTCACTTTTTAATTTCGACTGTAAGTATAGTTTATGTATATTTTTAAAGTGAAATTTATGGAATGACCTCACTTTTAAAATTAATGTTAAAATTACTTTGCTTGTGAAACCAAGTTTGTTTGTTTGTTTGTTTTAATTTTTTATTTGCTAAAATAAATTAATCGCTTAAATGTGTAAGACAAACGATAAGTTGAAATCAGTAACAAATATCTTGTGATCTTTTGAAATTCAATTTTTTGTTAACATTTTATCATTAAGAGGAAGTAATCCTACAGTGCCAAAGATACCAAAACCTAAAATATATGCTGTCCTTTTGCTATCAACTTGGTGGTGAGTTAATTTTGTTCAAATACTTGATATCTATTGACCTTTAGCGTTAATTTGTTCTAGTTGTTTTCAGTGATTGTTTGTTTACTTTGTTGTTGTATATTTTTAACAAATTTGATTTTTTTTTTCTTTTGTACTTCCCTGCTTATTTATACAGTTTTCCTTTCACAGCGCTACGCATTTCTCATCAAGGAAACGACTGACCTACCGACCATCTTTTATCATTTTCTCTTTGATCCCTTAAATGTGTTGCTTCGTTTTGCTTTATTCCTTTTTTTATTTGCTAGTTTCTGTTATTCTTGTTATATAAATTTCAAAAACTGTTACGGAAATGAAATTGTTAAAATATTTACCCAATTGATTGACATTTCTATTAACTAAATTCTACTTTATGCTCTTCATCACATCTGGATCTGCCTCACCTCTTATCTCTTCAAATGTTTTAGAAAAAAGTAAAATTAAATGAAAAAAATAAACATGCCCCAAAAACATTCTTGGTAATGTTCAATCTAACCATAAAAATGATTTGTTACTTTGTTGCCAAAGAAAAAAAAAAAAAAAGCAAGCGTAGAAATGGAAAGAAAAAAGAAAAAAAGTCAACTCCAACACCAGCAAATTATATCGAGTGTTTGTTGTCAACAAAAAAAAAAGTTAATAAACAAACAGTTGTTTTATTAAAACAAGGAAATAAAAAGAAAATACCAATTAGTTGGTATACATGAATTGGATTAACACCGTATAGTCGTTATTTTACAAATTTCAATTAATATGTTTTATATAGATTTTGTTTTGTTTTTTATAATAACTAAAATTATGAAAAGAAGTTAAAATTAATTAACAAAATTCAATGTAACCAAACTGTGGATATAAAGTAAGCCATTTAGGCATACTGTTGTTTATTAGTAGTTAACTTAAAGTCAACTCATTTAAAAAATTTTCAGAATTCATGTCCCAGGTTTTTATAAAATTTTGTTCTACTATTGTCACATGAGTTACATGTTGCAAACGAAATAAAAAACTGTGTAAACCATCACCATTCCAATCTATCAGATACTGTATTACAAACATTGATAGAATGCCACAGACATACACATACATATTACATAAATATAGAATAGAAAATAAACTAAATTCTGTTGTGTCAAATAAAGCAAACAAAACGAGAAAGATATATTCGGTCAAGACCGACTATATGATACCCTACACCATTGTGTACGAGTACAAAAATTCGGGAAGGAGAATTAAACCTGTGGCCAATTTTACTAAATGTAAAATAAAATATACAAATACAGAATAATGCATTGATACTAACATCTGGATGATTTTATGCACTTTAGGGCGATTCCTGGAAGTGGGTTTATATGGAAGCTATGGTAAATTATGGACCAATTCTCATAATTTGGCAATGTTGTTTCTACTTATATAAAACTTATTTGTGTCGAATATTAACTTGATACTAACATTCGTATGGAATTTATTCACGTTAAAGTGATTTTCGGAAGAGGGGTTTATATTGGAGCTATAGTCAATTGTGGACCGATCTTCATAAAATTTGGTGCAAATATTGGTACTTGCACAGAACTTCCTTGCACCGAATTTCATTAAAATTTTTTTATTTTTAAGGCATTTTTGAATGTTTAAACTTTGTTCCGGGAGGACATCTGTATGGGGGCTAGGTGAAATAATGGACGGCTCACAACCAATTTCAATACGTTTTGTTCTTGTATCATAAAAATCCAACGTGCCAAATTTCATTGAATTATCTTTAAAATTGCGACCATTACTTAGTGCACAAGGTTTACATGGACAGCCAGCCAGACGGATGGGCATCGTTAGATCGATTGAAAACAGTGATTCTGAATCGACTGGTATACTTTAAGGTGGATGTCCGATAACTTTTTCTGCGCGTTACAAACATCAGCACAAACGCATAACCATCTGTGGTAGTGTAGAGTATAAAATTTTAAAAGAGACATCAATTCATATGTTGGAGTACACAATATAATCAAGGCGTATGTAACAGCTTTAAATCAAGGTTATTTGAGAAGGAAATATTTGCACAACATCCACTTTTATAGAGCAAATAAAGTAATAACTTTAAATGGTAAATGTTTTGTTGGCTTTAAATCAGCAGAAGCTTCAACATATGCTGCTTATGTATAACAATGTTATTATTATTATTTTTTTTTTTTTAATTCTAAAATAAAAAAATAAAATTGAGTTTTAAATAAAAAAGTTATATGCATATTTAAGAATTAGCAAAAACACAAACTTTTAAAGGGCTTTAACTTTTTTTATTAAAAAATGATCGCTTGCTGAAATATCGAATTTAACGAGTTTGTGCTTTCTAACAACCTATTAACCTAAAAGGATCAAAATTACATTTTGTTCTTGTTCGAAATTATTTTTGGGATTTTTGACAGTGCACCGGGTTCTCGGACTTTATGTATTCGATCATAGTAGCTACAATTGAATATTATTTTATATGAAATAAAGCACTTACCTTTTCAATATGGTAAAATTTGTTGAGTTTAGGTAAAAATCTACCAATTTATTTAAAAATTATTAAATGTTTCTGATATAAAAACAGTAATAAAAACTATACATATATTAAATACGCTTTTCAATGAGCAGTACTACATAATATATTTGAGATATTGTATAATCTATTTGTGCAGTCAAATCCATTCCTGTAGCACTTTACCATATTATTTTTAATCACAACTGAATGAAAGTTTCAACGGAAATCCTATTACATATACTGAAAAGGAATAATTTTTAAATCGTGCTTCTCAAATTAATTAAATGTGTAGTATGGAAGAGTGTTACTTCCCATTTTTTGATTCCAAAAAAAAAAAAAACATAAAAAACTTAAAGTTTAATGTATCGAGATATTTTATAACAAACTATAATTCTTATTAATTTTTTTTTTTTAGTAAGAGAAAATATATGTACCAAATATTAATATTTGAATGGAAATTTACGAAAAATGTATTAACTGATTAATATTCATAAAGTTAATTTCTTATTGTGATTTATTAATATAATTTAAGATTAAATTGAAATTAATTCTATAAGTTTAAAGAAATACTAATGTAATAATTATCTTGAATGAAATTCGCATATCCATGGAATTAGTTTTTTCTCTTGTAATACCTTTGACATTCTTACAAACAGTTTAAATATTTTATCGTTTTTATTAATTAAATATTTTATTTAATATTTTTTAAAGGAGTAGTATTTGGATTTCGAGAAAATTGAGATACCATTTTTTTATATTAAGCCATACCACAGTGTGAAATTTTGCAAAATTTTACTTTACTATGTTAGAATTTATTCTAAAATATATTTAACGTATAGTAATCAATATATTGAATAGAAAGAATAATAGAAATATTTTACCCTATAGCCTTTATGAATTATTCCTCTCAGAATCAATACAGAGCTAAATTCTAAATTCTTGAAGTTCTTAGTATCGAAATGAAATTCAACGAAAATAATTTTTAAATATCAAAAAATTATTTAAAAAATTATTATTACGTCACAGAAAAATAATTATTGAAAAAGTCGTTTCCAATAAAATGTTTTGAAATTTCAAAAAATGATTTGACGATTTAAAGATAATGATGAAAAAATTGACTTCTGGTCGGCTAGATCATTCAAATTTCAAACTGTGTTTGGTTTCTGTACATATTATATAAAACTTAATCCCATATTTGATGATTATTTTCTTACCTTAGTTATAATTTTTTTCTTAGAATGGTTATATATAATAAATTTTAACCTCAATATTAAAATATTTGTTGATGTTTTTTAGATCAATATAGTCTATTGACGGAAACTATACATAACTCTAAATCTGTAGTTTACTTTCAGGCTTTAATAATAAAAAATTAGAATTTTGTATTAAAGTTTAATAAAAATTTCTGTAGCAATTACCCCATAGGAATACTTCCAATGTCATTGAAACAACCTTATTTGACGCCTCTTAATGACAATACACCTCCACTTCAATTCAAGACTCTTGAACATGAATAGCACAGAAAATTATGCCCCTGAATGAAATACAATTTATCACTTAAACGCATAATCATACCATGACAATGTCTAATGCTCATCTGCACACATAAGCACACGAAAGATGTATAATGCAGGATACAACTATTGCTGTAGAATACAACTACATACTGCTACTTTACTAAGCTCTACTACATTCACAAGTAGGTGATGAGGCAGACACGGAGTGCTGAAGAAGCAAAAAGGTAGTCAGATCTAAGTACCTACATATTATACAAACATATTAATTCACTCTTACACGCAAAAATACGTATAATTGCGTATCATTTGGCAGCTCCCGTGTGTATAGTGAAAAATAATGAAAATGCTCATTTTCTTAAACAATAAAGGAGAAATTACCAAAACGAAAAAAAAAACTGTATACAGGAGTCTTAACCATCATTCTATTGGAGGTCTAATTATGGTCTTAATATCCAGGGATGTTTGTAGTTCGCTGGTTAGAAGAGGAACAAAAATTAAATACAATGCGTGGGAATTCATATTTGAAGCAAGAGTTTCATTATTGTTATTTCTACGAAATAGTCTCGTATAAAAAAAAACATAAATGTTTATGAAACCTCTTGCAAAATACTTCGAAATGATAATTTATGTAAAATTTTTGGTTGTCTTATTAGAGGGCAAAAATAAAAGCAGAAAACAAAAATTAAAAAAAAAAATACACTAAGAACATTACGAATACCCAAAAAAAAAAAAAAAAACATTTATAATTAATTTTTGTATTTCATTGTTTTAGTTCGTTGTCTGAGAGATAACGTTATTTTGTTGGTTGGATGTTTGACTAGTGTTGAACATTTTCCAATTAATTATTTTGGTTAATTTTTTAAGATGTATGTTCGTGCGAATGTCAGTGAATATTTGCATGCCTTTGCATGCTTCATTAAGCAACAATTTTCTCAAGTAATGTCAGTGTAAATTGCTGACAGTCTTCTTCGCTGCTAATTTATAAAAGACTCGTGCTATATATACTTAGTCTACTAACTCCAAATGGAAGACAATAAGACATTATGTGGTGAAGGCCGATGGGTCGGTGGTTTTTAGGTGGTTGTATATAAATTATAAAATGTTATAAATTTTATACAATTTGACAAGTTTAATGGGAAACAAAAAGACCAGCATTGAAAAATGTTTCAAGAAATAATTCACATTTTAAAAGTATTTAAACACACACTTAAAGTAATAAACACTAAATATAAACTACATATATAGACACAGTGTTTTAGATTAATATTTTAAATGACAAAATGTGTTAATAATGAATAAACGAAAATGTCCTAAATATAAATTTATTTTGCAGCAAACATTATATACTAAAAATACAGGATTGCTATGATATACTTTCTATTGAACTGAAATAATTTTTAAAGATTTAATCATTGAACTTTACTCAACTTTACTTTTTCACTTGTGCTTCCAAACACTAATGTGTTTGAAAAAACATTTTCATATTAAGTACCATCATGAAAAATTTTCTTAAAAATCTTCGAAACAAAACAGCATACCTCTGGTCTTATGCTTTAAAATTTGTGTTTTTTTTTTTTTTTTGCTTTCAGAAAAGATGAAAACATTCAACTTGAAAAATCGTACACACAGAAAAAAAAAATTGGAAATTCTCGGTAAATTTTTCTGAAAGAATTTCCACTCAACAGATAAACAATTGCAACTAACTGTAAGAGAATTTTTTTTTGTTTCTCCACTTAAGAAAGACAAGACAAAATGGCTTTTATTCATTTATACACATTCCACACTGAGCTTCTCCCTGGTATCGCATGAAGTTGAGATGAAAATTGAGGCAACAGCAAAGTGTTGTTTGTAATAATGCAAAAATTAATAAACATTTTTTGGTTTTTTTTTAATTTTTTTTACTTTTTTTTTTTGCCTTTTTGCAGTATATGCCAATGATTCTAATACAACAACTAAAACGAATTCTGTTACACTATGCTAGCTGCAGGAAATAGTAGTGCTGCTGCATTTACTGTTGTTGCTATAGAAGCCTGATGCAGTCATGTGGAAATCAATTAATCTTTTTTAAGATTTTCCTGCTTGTCGTTTTCTCGATGTCTTTAGATTCTGCTTTTTTTCAGAAATTAAATTTCTGTCTTTTTCTGATTACATGCCTAGTTGGCAATACATAAAACTATTTTTTATTATTATTTTTTTTTTTTCTTATAGAAAGGATGTTTCCATTCTTCGTATTTTTCTCTTCGTTTCTTTTATTAAGCAAATTGCAGATTTGATTAAATTATATTTAATTTTATTGCAACTGTTTGTTGAGAAAAATAAATAAAATATTATGTAGCAGGAATGATATAAATAATAATTCCTTTCAAAAACATTTTTCAAACCTATTTTAAACGAAATTGTCAACATAAAGGAGATAAGTTGATTTCAATAAATATACAGATTAACAATAAAGGATATGTTTTTTGTTGGTTTTTGACAGTCATATGCGCAAATCTTCGAAGATAATAGATGTGAAAGCTTAAAGCATTCACATCTATTAAATATTAATATTGTTACGAAAATTTGTGTTATACGTTTAAAATAACGAATTTAGAATTTTCCAGTTTGAGACGTATTCAAATTTTGTAGTTTGTAACATATAAGAAGTTTCTAGTCTATAACGTCTGTTTATTTGAATTTAAATGAAAGAGCTCAATTGTAGTTTATCTCAATTATCTATAAGAGTTCGACATTCTATAACGATACAGAAAGCTATTTTTAACTTGCTTATGTGTTAGTGTGCAACTTGTTCCAGTTGTCCAGATATCCATCAATGTCATCAGGAAAATTTAATATTAATTAACTGTCATCATAATATATAAAAAACAAAGTCATCGATGTTGCAGTGTTCAATTTATGGACCATATTAAGAAAATGAACCGAATTGACATACTTCGAGCCATATTCACGACAACATGACTGAAATGTTCTGCTCATATATCTTTTATTAAACCAAACATACGACATGCTGCGTGAAAAATGTCTTCAACATCTATTTTTTAACATAATTTACAACCATATGACAACCATAACGTAATTAAAACAATTGATAAGAAAAGATTGCTGTAGCTGAAGTGGTTAGTGCCATGTGGATGACATGTCGCCCATATTGTCTTGAATGGTTTTTGAGCCCTTTGTTCAACATTGTCTATGACTCGGACTGTTAGGAAAAGTTCACAGTTGGCTAAATGGCCGACACTGTCTTCGACTATTTATGTACAACATGTCCACTGTTACCTAAGTTTTTTATCGACAATATGGAGAAAATGCTCGATAACGACAAGACGAGCGACAAAGTCTTAAATACTGTATTGGTGATAATATGAGCGACAATATCTTAAATGTTGCCATCTATAAGCGATGATAAAGAGAAGAATAGAGAGACAATGTCTTCAATGTAGTCTTCTAATAATATTTTGGGATGAAAAAATGAAAGACAAAATCGTGAATGTTGCCTTCTAATAAACTTTATTAAAGAAGATTTCGATGACACAGTTTTCAATCTTATCCTGTGCTGACAACTTTTGATGACGCTATGAATGATAATGTCTTGAATATTTCATCCGTAGACGACGTTAAAGGCAAGAAGAAAGACAACGTCTTCAGTGCAATATATTTAATGAGTGACAATGTCTTTAATATTTTATGTTATTTATTTTTCAGATGACAAGGATGACGACAATGTGTTTTATCGTCATCTTTTGTTTACCTCAACTGATGACGAGAAGAACGAAAATACCTTAAAGGTTGTCATCCATAAACTAATTTGATAAGAACATAACTAGCAATGTCTTACATGTTTTCTTTTGCCAAACTTTTTTGACGACAGTTTGAGCGACAAATTTTTGAATATTATCCTCTAATTAACTATGCTTACAAGAAGATAAGGGACAATGTTTTAAATATTATCTTCCATATAATTTCTGTATTCAAGGATAACGGTAAATTACCCATATTATAAATAAAAGAAAAATAAACTAGAACAAACAATATTTATTTGAGCACTACAAGCCAGAGCCTTTAAATGTGAATATTTGAATGTTAATAAAGTAAAATAAAATAAAAATGCCACTCTTCTTGTCTTTATAATCGCTTAATGGTGACAATATTTAAGAAATTTTCGCTCATATTGTAACCAGAGGCATTAAAAACAAGACAGTATTTAAGACTTTGTCACTCGTCTTGTCGTTAACTTGAATTTTCGTCAATGCCGTTAAGAAAACTTGGGTAACCGTAGACACGTCATACATAAATCGTTGAAGACAATGTCGTCCACGATCATTTGGCCAAGTGGGACGCTATTTGATGGTTTTTCACGTTACTAGAAAATTATAGAATATAATTCTATATAGTATATAAGCGGATGTAGAATGCGGATTCAAGTCAGTAGTAAATTTAGCTTTGAGTCGTAAAGTTGTCTTTGTGTTGAAAGTTTAACAGTCTGCAGTTCAGTTGTGCAATGTAACATGTGTATTTCAAGGTTTAAATGGAGAGCTTTATATTTGAATTTAAAAGCAAATTATACCGACATTTTATTTATTTCAAGCAAAAGAACCCCCGGTTTATTTAAAGAAAACAAACCAATATCTTAGAAAACAGCAAAAACGTAACATAATATAAAAAATGAATAAAAATTATTCACCAATAATGTTTCAAATTGTAATGAATTCCAGATGAATTTTAATCAATTTTCTTTCTTACACTAAATGATTTCTTCAAACGTTAATAAATATGGATTTTTTGAGTTGGAATATATAAAAATCTATTTAGAGTTTATTATCTTTTTAAAATGTTCTGCCTTATTTGCAACCATTTATTTTTACACCTTTTCGTTGTTTTTATATCCTCCTATTGTTATTTATTTTTTTGATTATTTCTCGTTGATTCTATAAAAAAGCTTCATGTTTTATTTCAGAGTAACACGCCTTTATATTTTATTATCCAATAATATTAAAATTACTTAAAAACATTTTGTGTACACATCTTTTTACGATCTGAGCTAATAATCTTTTTTCTGCTGTTTTATTTACTTTTTTATTTTTACGTATAATTTTACTTATTGGTAAAAGACATAAAATATTTTTTATGCTTCTTTGTTCTACGAGTATGTAAATCATCGATTTCACCTTATTATACAATATGAGTTTGCAACAAAAACAAAATTTTCTTCTGGTATATAAAAAAAAATTATTTATTTGTTGTTGCTATTGCTGCCAAAAGGCGATGTGAGTTTATTGGGAGAAGAAATGAGACTAGAGTCAATAAAAAAGGAAATGGTCTCATCACAGCATAAATCACCTGAAAGTTTTAAACTTCTAAGAAAAATAAAAACTTAACTTGAAGCCAGAAACCGAAGGTTAAGAAGAATTTATTGCCAGCTACTTTATTGTATTATTTTAGAGTTAGATATATCGACACGGTAAAGAAATATTGTTACAAATAAAAATTTTTCTATACAGCGTTATTGTAAGAAGGTTTAAATTTGTATCAATAATTTCATGAAAGTACGCCCAAAAAGAGAATTTTTTTACCAGGTGTCCTTGAATTTCCTTAAAATTTTATATAAACAAACTACATTAAACTGTTTATCGATTTCAGTTTTAAATTTCGCAAAATTGCAAAAACTTGCGATTTAATTTCGCTTTTTTCCAAAAAATTCTGAGCCCCCATATAAAATTTTTCCCGGAAATGGGTCAAACGCTTATATATGTCCGTATTTTGATAAATTTCTTAACAGGTGGGTCTAAGTAAAAATCATACCACTGAATTTCGCGAGGATCAGTCCAAAATTTACCATCTAATACCTTTTCATGAAAATCACTTTCCGAGCAAAATTCCTTTATAAATCTTCGCATAAAGATAAAATAAAGTACAAATAAAACCTATTTAAGTATTAGTCTTACAGACAAATTGCACAGGGATCAGACCATAATTGACCATAGCTTTGATATAAGACCTATCATGGCAATGCCAATTCAAAATTATTTTTGGTCATTTAATAAGACTTTGGTGATTTAATAAGGCTAAAATTGGTCGACTGCAACTTTTTTAATCGTTTTAAATATCTTCGTAAAATTCGATATACGATCGATCTCTTTTTAAATAAAGCAAAAAATAAGTTAAATAAACTTTAATTTTAAATATATAATAATTTAATTTTTGTTCAGAAAACAATCATATCATTGGATATTTTTTTTCTTCAAAATTAAAAAAAATCCGCAAAATATTTCCGTGTATTTTCATACTACACATATTATGTAAAAGTATTATGGTTTTTAGACCGTTTTTATTAAATATTTCTACAAAAAAAAATTTAGCAAAAATAAATAAACATCTTTTTAAACATCTGTGCTGTGTAAAAAAAAAAGACTTTTTATTTTTTTAACTTTATTAACTTCAATAAATTCGATTTTAATTTTTTTACCGCTGTGGCTAAAAATTGCAAAAAAAATCTGTGACCTTGATGGCGCGCTACATAGACAGTAAAGAGAGATAATTTCTTTAACAAATAATGATGCTTTATTTTATATATTACTACCTAGAATAAATTACTTTTTAAAAATATAAATTTTTAATTTTCAATTAATCGTCATTTTTCTCAATTCCACCCCTCTGTGCTGCGTTTGAATTTTGCTTATACATCTACACATAAAAATAATATTTTTTTTATTAAAAAAAATGATTTTAAATTATTTAAAAGTTAACAAAACATTAAAAGTATGCAACTTCAAATATTCGTATCTCTTGAAGTTATTGGCTGATTTGTATAATTTAGAAAGCATATAAAAGGCTTTTGTCTTATTTTCAAAAATATTTGTAAAATACGAATTTGTAGATGTATTTTTGACAATTGTGAATACATTAAATTTAAATTTTCTGGTTTACCATAAATTGCAATATTAATTAGTCTAGTACATAATTGTTTATTATTTTTCATAAATTTTTAAATAGTAACCCAATAAACTTTTTTAAAGGAATATGTAAATCTACTTATATTTTAAAAAGAAAAGCAGAAAAGTATAATCCTTATATGAAGAAATATAAATAGGTTGAAATAAAGGCGATATTATGCAGAGTAGATGTGTGTCTCAAAACTTTTAGATTTTATTTTATTGTAAAGATTCCATTCTTTCCAAATATGTTAGAAAATTAAAACTTTTAAATAGAATATTTAACGAAAAATACATTTAAGTAAGGCATTTGCACTGAAATACGTTTTTTAAAAATCTTTTTTTTATTTTCTAAATATTTGTACTGAATCTGATATAATCTCAATTCAAATGCCGATTAAGCCATTGAATTCCACAGAGCTTTTCCAGAAATATTATTGTTTAAAGTTGTATGCTTGTGAGATTTTTTAGGTTTTTTAGAAAGTGAAAAAGCGTAATAAAACCGCAAGTTTTCAAAATTTCGTGAATCTAAAAACTGAAATCGATATAGATACTTACGTGCAAAATTTTATGAAAATCGAAAGACAGTCGGTACATTTTTGGGCGTTGTTTCACGGAATTGTCGGTTATATTTACTTAAATTAAAAAAAATCACTATTAATGTAGGGTGTTATCAGAGTTTATTTTATGTCCTTCTTTTTAGTAAAAATTATTAAGAATTTTCGTAAGCAAAAAATTTTTATGTTGATTTTAACAGTCGTTAAATGAAACAAAAAAGAAAAATGTAGTCAGTCAAGCCCGACCATATGATACCCTACACCATTGTATATGTGCAAAAAAATTCAGAAAGGGGTGTTATATTAGACCTGTGGCCAATTATAGAACGATCTTCATGAAATTTGGCACAAAGATTGATACTTATACAAAACTTCCTTACACTGAATTTCATTAAAATATTTCTATATTTAAGGTATTTATGATCGTTACACCCCTATCCCGGGGGGACATTTGTATGGAGTCTAGGTGAAATATTGAACCGATCATAATCAATTTCAATCGGCTTCGTCCTTGTGACAAAATATTATTCGTGCCAAATTTCATCAAGATATCTTTGAAATTGCGATCTTTACTTTGTTCATAAGGCTTACATGAACAGACAGCCAGGACCAGACCAGACGGACGGACATCGTTTAAACGACTCAGAAAGTGATTCTGAGTCGAACGATATACTTTAAAGTGGAGTTCGAAGATTTTTTCTGTGTGTCAAACGTCAGCACAAACGCATACTACCACCTATGATGGTGTAGGGTATAAAAATACTGAAATGTTCGTACAATACTGCATAAAATACTTACCTCCCCTCACACTCTCACGAAATGGTAATAAATCAATATTACCACTTTTAAATTGGCTAGTAGCACTTTCCTATACAAATACATTTAAACGCACACACAGACATACATTATATACACATGTATTAAACCAATATTTTACTGATTGTAAAATGGACTCTATTCGGTTCAATTTTTGCTAAGGTACGTATGTCTACAGTCTTTGCTGAGTTTAACATTTTTTTTTTACTTCTTTCTTAAATAATAAAAGAGTGCAAGACCTGTTTTCAAAATATTTATACCATTTTTTTTGTGCTCTGTCTGTAACAAGGGTAAAATTCAAGGGAATTTGGAACGCTATTAAAATGCATACTAAGGCTTACCATGTGAAATCCTAATATTATACCAACTTCTTCAACATTTTAAAATGTTAACAAAAAAAAAAAGTAAAAGTAAAAGAAAGAAAACAAACTAAATTTTCAAGAAAAATCGCTGACAGTGCAGCCTTAGACGTTAAGGGATATAAAGTAAGCATACAGTTTGTATTTATGTTGGTATTTCGGCACAATTGTAAAGGTAGCATATGAAGTTTTCTAAAGGGAGTAGTATAGATCCTTACTCGACTGCTGTTAATAAATACATATAAATATGCACACATAAGTACACCTAAACTCATATATCTAAACTGTATATAAATGTTTAGTCATCTAATATACTTCCTTTTTCTTTGCAATTCAGTTAAGTAGGAGAATGTGGCAACTATATACTACTTTATTATTTTCACTACAACACTCATGTGTCGCGTTGTAACATGGCCTTAAAAATGGAAAAGGAAAAAAGTATTTTTTCTTTACAAATAAAAATTACTACATCAGAAACGGATAAAAATACGATGAAAATTCTATTAAAATAACATTTTTTGTTATTTTGAAATTGAATATAGTCTTTTATATTTTTTATTTCCAAAAATGGAAAAAATAATAAAACAACTTTGTATGGAATGCATTTTCCCATTGGAAAAGAGGGTAAAAGTCACTTAATAGCTAATGGAATCTATTTTATACTGAAAAATATTTGATAATACACAATAGTTGTTTAAATAAACTATATACTGAATTACTAAATAAATAGCAATATAGCTAGTATATATAATACATTAAACATGTATTGCGGGAATGTATAAAAAAATGTATAAAAAAGTAAGTTTTTATTACTTTGTTGAAATTTTTTAATTGAAATTATATCAGTATAAAGTTATATTTTAAATACGAAATGTTTAAATCAAAAACTTAAATCCAATTCCTCTCAATATCAATTTAATATTCATGTCATATCTCTACGCGTTTGCCCTCACAAATATTTTCATTTCTTAAATTATAACATTAATTTCATCATATATTTTTAATTCAAAATACTTCATAAATAACCCTATTAAATTGTTTTGTAGTGTGGTTTACCTGCTTAATAATTTGCTATCAATCTTAAGACTTTCTAAATATTGCTACGTAAATAAACCAAATCTACTTAATTTATTGTCTTTAACTTTAGTGTATTGCCTTTTACAAACCTATAATACTTTAAACAAACATCTGCTTGAAAACGTTTCTTGAGGGGAAAACGAAACCCTATTAAATATGTCCGTTAACAGGTAAATTAAATTTGATAAAGGGAAAACGTTTAATGGAAGATTTAAATGCCAATTTGTGGTATATGGATTTTCTTACGTCTTTTCCTTCAAATCTGTTTTTGGAAAAATCTACTTGAATAGTAGCAGGGATATGAAGGTCAACAAGAGAAAATGCTTACAATAATAATAAAGCATTTCTTATTTATCAAATACAAAAGCAATATTAAGTAAAATTTAATGATGGATAAAATTCCAATACGCATACTTGGAGAAGATTTAAACTATTTTATTTCATGCCATTATAATTACCATAAAAAAACTCAAGTTTTCTCATTGTTTTATATTGCATTATTACTCTTCACTCATATACATACGAGGGCGGCTCAATAAGTCCGTGACTTTTCGAACTTCGCTCGTAGTTATATAAAATGCAACACTATTCCCATCAAGTACCACCTGTTAATAGACTACTATCAAATTTTGAGCAAGTGTCGTCATTTACTTTACGTAAAAAATAGAATTTTTCGAGGTCCTTAAAACATTCATTTGTTTGGTCAATAATAAAGGCGAAAGTATCCTCATATATACTTTTGCACCTGTTTTGACTTCTCTGTAGAACACTCTTTTTCATTTAAATGAAATTACTCCCAAAAATTTTTTATGGAATATGTACTAAAAATCAGTTATAATTTGGATTTTAAACCTACAAGATCAATAAGAAATAACGACACCAATAAGTAGTTATGGAGTTTAAAACAGAAATTTGTTCAGGAGGAATTTCTCAAATATGGGTTTATTATGGGAACACAACAAGAAGGATCTTTTCAGATCGCCAAAAAGCATTTGAGATAACAAGTGTTGCTATAAATCTTATTTTAAGATTTAAAACAATTATCGATATACTTGTATGCAATGAACAAATTGATGCTAAAAAAATTGGTGATTATGAGAAGGAAACTGCACGGATATATACAACCAAATATCCATGGAAAAATATGTCTGCAACATATCCTTTATCATGGAGAAGATGTCATTAAGTATCATTTAGTACCATTTGAAGATATGTCAGAGGAAGCTCAGGAAAAAATTAATAGGAATTAATTAATTAATAGATTTTATAGAGCACAATACCAGAAAAATACCGCAAATTTCTACAAATGGAGATCCATTCAATATATTACTGGCAATATCAGATCCACTCATCTCTAACATTCGAAATCAATGGAAAGAAGAACATCAGGACTTAGATGAAGAAGCAAAAATACTGCTAGAGGACAAAAATAATATAGAAATAAATATGGAATACTTACAGGCTATTTTTCAACCTAATGAATTATAATTATAATTTTCTTTTATCTTTATTTAAGTAAAAAAAAAAAATAAAATTAATATTAAAAAATATAAACATTTTTGTCCTTAATGTTATATACATAAAAAACAAAATAAACATTAAAAAAAATCGTGTTGTCCAAAAACAACTGATTCTAGTGGAACGAGTTCTTTAAGAACCGATTCTAGTGGAACCTGTTCTAGAATTTATAAACTGGGAACCTTTTCACAAAATTATCCTGGGTATTATTAAAATGTTTTTTATCTGCTTGAAATTTTTTTTATAAGTAAAACTAATTAAAAAATAAAAAAATTCAACATTTTCGTACTAAGAAATAAAAAGTACAACTTTAGCCTTAAATTTCTCAACAACTGCTGAACCTATTTTAATGAAATTAAAACTGAAGAAGAATTTAAGAAAATGTCTCTCCAGAAGAAAAAAAATATCTCTATCGATTCAAAAGTTAAAGTGTTTTGGCCGATGAAATACGATTCTTAGCCACTGTGCGCCGTTACTTCTAATCTCTTCATTCATTCACTACTCACAAATACGTATGGGCCATTATCAAACAATTTTTAACCTGGCTGAAACCGACTTTAATCATTAGTAGGTTTTGTGGAAATACTATTTTAAATAAACTGGTTGCAGGTTTAGCATCATAGATTTCATTTTGTAATCATGATTATTTTTCAATGTTCAAAAACTCAACTTTTTTCCATTCTTTTACACTTTTTGATCTCATTCGTTCTTATGTAAACTAAACGAACTTTATGGAAAAATTCTACACCTCGTTTATAATTGTGCAGACTTTCAATAGTTATATACAAGGTAGTCGAATTTTGATAGATAATCTCAAAATTTGGAAGACAAGAGCTCAGATTAAAAAAAATCAATTTTTCGCGAGACATCGACAGCACGAAATTGATCATAATTGGCATAGTTAGGTGATGTTTGAAATGCTTAACAAAAAAAAAATTGATACACATCAAAATACTTAGAAAGATAAAAATTTTATGTACCAAACAAAATTTACTTGGGCTAAAAAAGGATCATAATATTAAATAGCATTTCTTTGTAAAATAAAGTCTAATACAATATATTTTCGTATAATAAATGAAGAAATAACTTAGATTCTGTTATGCCTTAATGTTTTTAAGGCTTTTTCGACAAAAAGTTAAATTCAATTAAATTATGAATTTAACTATTAAAAAAATAATATAAATAAAATAAAAATGGGGGATTAAAAAAAAAAGTTTGAACACTGCGTAAATTAAATTAAATAAAAAAAAACGAATTGATGGTTTGAATATATATTACAAACTGTAACTATTTATTTGTTATTATGTTTTTTTTTTTAATTTCTTATTTTCCTTTTCAGGTTGCCGAGTACATATTATATATATATAGTATATTATATATAGTATATTATGTTATACAAATTAATTTAATTTAATTTAATTTTTATTTTAGTCTTTAAATTTTAATTAAATAAATTTATTATATAAAAAACAATATAAATAATGGCGTTATTATCAAGAAAACATGCCAAAAAAGGTAAGTAAATAACGGGAAAAAATATATAAAAAAACAACTAGTGAAGAAAATCATCAAGGCCAAAAAACTCCACGCTCAAACAGATTCAAATTCAAATATTTTTTGCAAAATTTTTAATAATCGCGATTTTTAGTATAATTTTTTTTTAATTTTACTTGGAAACCCTAAATGGTATAATAATACCATCAAACACTGAAAATATCATAAATTTTATTTAAATAATTGAGTAGGGTTCTAGTTTGTAAAAATTTGTATATGTTCAAATTAAAATTTTCGCGCACTTGAACGAAATGATTAACGCGAACTGATTCTATATGCAATCGAGTCACGTTTTATTTATATATATAGATTTGAATGTGCTAACAAAAAACAAAAAAAAAATTTGGCCTAAAATCAAAAATTTTTTATAATGGCCCTTATGTATGTATTTATGTGCGTTTGTATTTATACACATACATACATTAATTCAAATGTTTATAAATATACATACATATGTAAGTAATCATGTCCATGTGTATATGTAAATATAGTATAACAAAGCGGAAACTAACGGCAATGAATGTTTCCGGTTACACAAAAAAAAATCTAAAAGAAAACTCAAGTGTCTTGTTCCGGCTTATAAAAAACTTAGCCTTTTTCGAATATGTGTTTGTACGGCTTTTCACGTTAATTACTCATATACATCATTATTTCCATACTGTTGAATATCTTCATTTCCCTCCATTTGCGAAAGAAACTTCCAAATTTGGTATATTAAGCTTTGTTTATTAAATAAATATGATAAGAATGAATTAAAAATGTATGAAAATTTAATTCGTTTCAAAAATATTTAATTGTAATGTAAGAGTATATTGATGGCACGCAATAGATCTGACTAGGAAGAATCGAAATAAATTCACATTTTCCCAGTATTTAAAATAATAAGTGTTCTTTAAGTAATGTATTCATCTTTTGTTGACTTTTTTTACATTCCAGTTAATTCCGAGGTTATATCATGCTTTAAAAAGAGACTCTAATCTCGCATTTATTATAAAACCAATTGAAAAAGTTTTAATTTTAGTGGTAAGTTCTCAAATTGTATTGTACCTAAAATGCAAAAGATCGTAACCACACTTCTTGATTTTTTACAGCATAAGAAAGAAACATTATGAAAGGCCATAACTAGAAGTTTTAATTTTTTGCTTCAAAATTAAGCAATTAAATACAATTTTTTACTTTTTTGAAATAAAAATAGGTAAAAAATTAAACCCTCTTCAAACCAAATTTTTCTTAAATGCAACAAAATTTACGACTATTTCGTTTATGAAGTTGACGTTACGGCCTTTTGACTTTTATTAATATTGATATCATTTTTGAAGATATGAGCATTTTTGTGCAGATGTAATTTATTATATAATTTATATTATAATCCGTAAATTAAGTACGATATTTACTTAATATGATTCACTTTAAACAAATGTATTATGTATGCGCATATTTTAAAATTCAATCTATTTCAAAACTAATATTTCTTATTTATTTCCAATAAATGACAAGTTGTATGTACAAGTAAATATAAACTTTTTCATAGGCGAAAGAAAATGACAAAGAAAAATAAAAAAAAAACGAAAACGCAAACAAACTTTCGAGAGTTAAGAAAACCATATCAAAATAGCAATTAAAAATTCTGTTTGTGTTTTAAGAACAGAAAAAAAAAATATATGAAAACTTTGATAAGTAATGGTCTGTATAAGAAAGAATCTTTTTATTTCCCTTAGCAATTCTTTTTATATTTTTTTAAGTATTTGTTTTTTTAATCCATTTATTTGCAATCTATTTAGTAAACAATTTTTGTAATATCTATTTTAAATTACTTTCGTTTTTAGTAATATTAATATTTACACATATTTACAAAACTTAATATTACTTTCTAGAGGATAAATCTAAAACATGATACCTTTAAAGTCATACTATTTCTTCACTGTCGTCTAATAAAGTAATTGCTAGTGGGTTGCTCTGGTTACTAAGTCTTTCAACATATTTTGAATTAAGTTACCTTTCTGTATGTTGTGGTTAGTCACAAACCATGGAGCATTCAGGATCATTCTTACTGTTTTGGATTGGTAGCGTTGTAAAATTTCAATATTTGAATTACTACTTATTCCACATAGCTGTATTCTATAAGTTAATATGGGTTTGAAAATAGTTTTATACAAATTTATTTTATTTTCAAGACTTAACTACGAATTTCTGCTGAGCACCAGTAAATTCGTTTTGTTTTAATGTTTAGATGTTCCTTTTTTGTTTTAATGTGTTCTTTTTAAGTTAATCTTCTGTCTAATTGCATTCCAAGACATTTGAGTTTGGTATTTGCTCTCCATTTAAAAAGACCGAAGAAAAATCACATTTTCTTAAAGCAAAAGTTATATGATATGAGATGATTTTTCTGGATTAACATATACATTCCATTTTTTCAACCAGATATTTATGTCATTCAGGTGTGTTTGAATCGATGTTGCAGCCTCTTTAGGGCAATCATTACTTGAAATTACTATAAATAGTGTAAAGTACTGGACTAAGTACACTGGCTTGAGAGATACCAGATTTTATATCACATATATCAGAGTTTGTATTATTTGTTTTTACATAAAATAGACGTAATGATCGTCTATTTAATGTATGATTTAAGTACCAAAAAAGTGGTGGGGATACGTTGTTTTATTTTATAAAGAATATATATATTATAAATAAATGTGAGTAGCAGTATTGCATTCTTTGGTAAAAATTTTATGTCTTTAGCTACTATTTTATTTACTTCTTTTTGGGCTATATGTTGAATAAGTAGATCCATTTGACAAGGGCTATCCAGATATGATGAAACTTTATTTTGAACGCCCTCTAGGTATCGACTCTAGGTATTTTGCAAAAGCATGTGCTTTAGCTTTATCAGATTTACACCAAGTATCATTTTGATCTTTTACTGGTATATTTCTTTTACAATTTATTTTCAAATATTTTGTAGCATTCCGTAGTCTATATTCAGAGTTCTGATGACTGCGTAGAATTCTGCGATAATTGGTGAGATGTTCATTTTTTCATTTAGTCGTCTTTTTAGTTCATTCATGGATAATATTAGTTAAATGTTCAACAGCATCATCTATGTGTGTGGGTTCTTTTAATTTAATATATAAATGTATGTTTTGCTCTATGTCAGTGTTATATGTAATTACTTTATAATTATTGTCTTCAAAAAAGCATGTATCATAATTAATGATTAGTGGAGAGTAATTTCTATCTAAAATATTTAACATATGACTACAAATTCCATTGTAAATGTCGAAATCCAGTAAATTTGGTAACTTTCTTGGGTCATTTGGCCAGTAAGTTGGCCTTCCTGTAGTATAGAATATTTATTGTTTATAACATTTTTATAAAGGATTTGCAAACGAGATCCCCACTATGGATGCTTATCATTGAAATCGCCACCTACGATAAATCTTTGGCCAAGTATTAAAAAAGTTTTGATAATCATTATATTTAATATTATGGCTTGAAGGAAAATAAACTGAGTACATTGATACATGATTATTATTGAATTTAATACTTATACCGGCAGCTTGTAGGTGAGATTTTTGATATTCATCTATTACAACGTACTTTATAGATCCGGTAGTAGAGTTCATGGAGTGGATTACCGGAGATAAGATCAAACCCATTTATCTTGAAACATGTTTTGTTTGTAAAATGTGTCTCTGATATTAAGAATATATCTATATGATTAAGTTTTATAAAAGTGTCAATTTCCTTGGTATGATTAGAAAGACCATATTGCTACACGTAAATTTACTTACATAGCCTTGATATTAGCATTGTAATAATGTTTAATAGATTAGAAAACAATGATTCAATTCTTTCCATAGAACTATTATTGTTTGTATTTTATTGGTTATTTGTTTCTTAATACTTCAGAGTAAGATTGATTATATTTTTGTTAAAATTTTTTTGAATGTGTACTGTTAGGATGGTTTGAGGAAAATGATTTGAGGAATTGAGATTATCTAGATTGAAGTTTGCATGACGATTAGATAAAATTTTGGACCTTTAAGAAATAATATTTTGGTAAATTTGACATTTTTGTAGTTTGCAGTATGATTTTTTTTAGACAGTTAACACAACGGGCTGATAAATTAGGTCTTTTTACACTCCGCAGTTGGGTGATTTAAACATTTTACGCAGTTAAAAGGATAGTTACAATAAGATTTTGTATGAACTAGTTCATTTCTTTTCCCATTACCTTCTACAGTGATTATAGCATTATTAATATGCTTAATTTTATAAATATCTTTATTATTAGGTTTAGGATCAAGGTTAATAAAAAACATAGGTAATGGTTGTTTGATGAGTCTACTATGTACATTAGTTACACTACGTACTTGGTGCCCTAAACATAACAGTTTGGCTTTTATATCCTCAACAGGGTTAGTGTAATGAATTCCTTATAACAACCCTATAGGAACGGTCTTATCTCAATTGGTACGTATAGAAGTCTATATTACGGCCTTCAAAATATTTAGCTAGAGTTCTATACGAATCAATTGTTTTTATCATTAGTCTAATCTGATTATTTTTTAACGACTTATAATTAAAATTCTCTTTTGGAATAATATTACCTATGTTACAAATCATTTTATTTACATCAACTATACCTGGTATGTATATTGGCGGTGGTTTTGGTGTTGTTGTTTCTTTGTCTTCTTCCTCATCATCATTTTGGAGTACTGCAAATTTGTTGCTTGTCGATGGAATGTCACCACTTACTAATGTTTGGCGTTTGTTTTGCAAATTTTTGATGATTCTGTTTTATTGCGCTTTCTAGGTCATTTTATTATTTGCTGCCAGTCCAATAAGCTACTTTGACTATCTTGACTATCTAATTCGGCATCATCATCCTCAACATCCATGGTATTGTTGTTTTTCGTTAACACTACCAAATTGTTTTTATCAAATATTTCAAGTATTTTAATGTTTTGTGTTGTGGGTTCGCTTTGTTTTTATATTTTATCAGTCTTTTCACTATTAAGGTTGATGAAAGACCAAGTATTTAAGTTTTAAAACATCATAGTTAAATTAGTTAATAAAAATATACTTTGGTCATAAATTACTTATTTAGTATAAAAATATTATTATAATATAAATCATATGTCATATATGCCTTCTAGTAAATTACAAATCTGTTTTTATCTTTAATAACTTTATTTCATGTTTTATTACCTTGCTTCATATTTTAAAATACTTATTTATTTATTTACGAAAAGTCAAGATGCATTTACATTATTTAATTATAAAAACATTTGCTACGCTTTTATTTCAATTAATAACAACAAAAACCATTGTAATATTGAAGTATGCGATCGTTATATCTATTCTTGTTGTAGTTGTTGATAGATTTGTATGGTCCTGCCTGTCGTTTTCCCGAAAAGTATACAACATTTGAGGTAGTAGTTAAGTGAAGTCATGCCATTTAGTTAACCACATAAAGTGAAAATTAAATACACTCACAAAGTTTTCTTCAATGTTTTTTAATTAAAAATTACGTCGATGTTATACATTAACTACATATTCATTTATTTAAAATATATACATACATAATAAATTATGAGAACAAATAGTATTGGGATTAGGTTTCTGAGCTTTTCAACCTACACATTAAATGGTTGATGCCGTAATCTAAATTATTTCGTACAATTTGAAATGAAACAACTTAAAAAAAACATAAAAATATATTTAAATAAATTTATTTTATCTACAATAATTTATCAACATTTACTGCCGAGTGTACTTTTATACGTATGTATGTGTAAGTGAAATGAAAAATATTTATTTTTGCTATTTAAACAACACAAACACAGCAACGATTATACAGTTCTTGTTGTAAGTGTTTGAGTAGTCAACATTGTGTCGTGATTGGTGTTATTGTAGCGGCAGTAGTTGTTATTGCTATAAACGCCCATATATTTCAATTGAAAATATTTTATTGCCGTTGTTGTTTTTGTTGTTAAGAATAATGGTATTTTATAAGTTTAACGCCTGAAAGCATGCAATACAAATTGCAACTATTGCATAAAAATGTGAAAAACAGAAGTATATCAGTACGTATAAACATATATGATAGTATGTTTGTAGTAAAACATGTATGCTTGTATTTAACAACAACAGCAATTTTAACAATTACTTCATGCACACACACTCAGGAATACACTCATATAAAAAAGTGCAAATTGAAAATGGAGGAAAAAGCACACTGAAAAATCAGTCAACAATTGAACAACTATTCAACCAGTGTTTTTGTAGAGTAAAAAAAGCAACAACTACTACATACAACTGCTGCTTGTTCTTGCATGTTTTTTAACATCTGTATACTTTGATGTTTACTGCTGTAGTATATTTTTTAGCCTTTTTTTTTCTTTCCACTGTATGTCTATTGAGGGGCCAACGATTGTAATCTGTATGTGATTTATTACCTTATTACAGGCAATATGTACAAATTGTCTGTTAAAGTGACTGCACTCACCATAAAATAATACTTGCATATACACTCGCACACATATACAGTATTAGACAAAAACAAACCAACTTGAATTAGTATTAGTGATGGCTGCTTTATGTTGTTCTCATCAGTTGCTTTACACTCTTGTTCAGGTGGAGGTTTCGGTAAAATTTTTTAGTCTATAGTCCATATATAAAAAGCAACAAAGCTTTACTTTGCACATTAACCTGAAGTGTTTTATTATACTATGAAAGCGTATTTACCAAAAATGATTATTCGCCACAGTTTAGTTGGCTCTTTTGCCAAGATTATCAAAAACTATTCGACAGCTATTGTGGTAGCTGATTTCTTGGCTTCTTATGCTTAAATTGTGTTGTATTGATCACCCCAACATGTGTTATTTCATCATGACCTATTTTTAGATTTTATTAGACCGCGGTTTACTGTAAAATACCTTTTTCAAGTTTTTTGAACTTTAATATTTTTTTCCATATCAAAAACGACTATGTGATATGTAAAGAATTTAATGTTAAAGTTTTATATTTTTTATTTATAGAATATGAAGTTTTTTGATGTAGATTTTTTATACCCTACACCACATTAAGCTGTTGGGCTTTTATGCGTTTATGCTCACATTTGTAACGCACAGAAAAAAAATATCCAACACCCTCCCTAAAGTATGCAAATCGATTCAGAGTCAAATTTTGAGTCGATTTAACTGTCCTTCCGTTTCGCTGTCTGGACTGTTGGGTATCCATGTCAACCTTGTTCACAATTTTTTAAATAATTCAATGAAATTTGGTCCGTGAATTGATCATAGCTCCCATATAAACCCCTCTTCCAAAAAAAATTTAGCGTGCATAAATTCTAAAAAATATTAGTATCGAGTTAATATAAATTTTACGTAGAAACTACCGTGCCAAATTTAATTTCATAGTTTAGCAGAGCTCCTAAATAAGGCCTGCTTTCGTAAATCACCCTTGTATAAATGTTAGTACCAACATACGTTTATATTACTGCCTTATAGTTAAATACATTACACATAATACAATTATTGCCAACGGATTTCCAATCATGTACAAAATGATGTGGGTATCATATGGTCGGGCTTGACAGACTATATTTCTCTTACTTATTATTTCTTTTTTTTTTAATAAATCCACAAATTATTTAAAATATAACATGTTACAGGTTATGTGTAGTCAGTAGTTTTAGTTTAAGGTTATTTTTTGACACTCTGCAATAATTCAATTAAGGTTCAATTGAAAAATTGTTTCACAAAACTCCTTTAGTGCTGCTGCTCATATGTTAATTTAGTAGTTGCTACTTTTTGGTAGTAACTTAGGGGTAGATATAGTTTATCCTCTTTTTGGTATGTCTAAACATGCACATAATGTTTTTATAATACTTACGTTGTTTACTTTTACTTTAACTCATGAATATTGTGTATCTAGACAACTCATTATGTAGTAAAACAAATTTCAAAAATTGTAAAACGAAAATATTTCAAATTAGTTTGTTTTAAGTTATATTAAAACTCATTTCCTCAAAGCAGCAGATCTATAAATTAAATCAACAATCAACAATTTTAAACATTTTAAACAATAAATAATTGGTAAAAATTTTTAAAAATTAAAATATTATTTAAGTTTCACTTAAAAAAAACACACGTGTTTATAAATATGAATATATAGTGTTTTCTCTTACAGTTGCCCCAATAATTTTGTTGCAAATAGTTTCTATTATGTTGTGAATACATTTTATAAAAACTATTTGACAACATTTTTAATACAATAATTATCCTCTGGGTGGCAGAATTTTAAACTATTTTATGTGAATATTTTACTAGTATAGTGTGTTTAGATACTTATTTTTTTATTTAATAAATAAAAAAAACTCAAAAATTTCAATTTTAACGAAGTATTTCTCTTAAATCTAAAGTAAAATCTATATTGATATTTATCTATAAAAATTAAAATAGGAAGAACAAAAGAAACTTTCTTTTTCCAACCATAACTAACAAACATTGCACTAATTAAGGAAACCGTACAATATGCAAAAGTAAAATAAAAGAGAAAATTATTTTTGATGAGCACACAATATGCATGAAAATGAACAAGAAATGCTGAGTCATAAAATGAAATGTTTAATGAGGTTTCAAATTTCAAATTGCGTTTAATTTTAATGCACAGTAATCATACTACTAGATTTTTTTGTATTTATAAAATATTCTTCAGTATTTAAGAAACTAACTTTCTGTAATACCCAATTGTAAATTAATTGATACCAAAAAATTATCCGAATAATATGTATAATAAAATGTTTGTTTAAATTAAGATACGATTCGAGATATTTACATTTATTTAATATCTTTTAACAATTTGTCTACTAAAGCAACATTTAAAGAGAAATCTTATATAACCTGCAAATTTTCCTTTAGAAGTTAAACATAAAAAACTCTACTCATAGCCAAACTAGTTATGTATTTTATTTGATTTTTATATATTTAAGCTATCTAACAAACTAATTAATATGTTCTTTTTTATGCTTGTACTCCCGCACCCATTTCCGAAAATAATAATGGTAAAAGTAAAAAAAAAATGTTTAAGCAAAGTAATAAAGATATATTCGGTCAAGACGGACCATATGATAACCTACACTATTGTGTATATGCTTCACAATTCTTGGAGGGGTCTTATATATAAACCTGTGGCCAATTGTGGACCGAAATTTTTACTAAATGTAAAATAAAACATCCGAATACAGAATGTTACGTTGATAATAATATTTATATGAATTTATTCTCTTTAGGGTGATTTCCGTAAGCTATGATAAATTATGGACCGATCCTTATAAAATTTGACACTCCAATTATATAAAACTTATTTGTATCGAATATTAACTAGATACTAACATTTATATGGAATTTATGCACGTTAAAGTGACTTTCGGAAGAGGAGTTTATATGTATTATTAACGGATCTTCATGAAATTTGCCACAAAGATTTATATTTATGCAGCACTTTTTTGCACCGATTTTTATTAAAATATTTATATATTTGAGGTATTTGTGATCATTAAACCCCTATTCCGGGAACACATTTGTTATGAACCGATCATAACCAATTTCAATCGGCTTCGTTCTTGTGACAAAATAATTATTCGTGCCAAATTTATCAAAATATCTTTGAAATTGCACCCTGTACTTTATTCAAAAGGTTTGCATGGACAGACAGCCAGCCTACATGGAAGGACGGACGCACATCGTTTAATTGGTTCAAAAAGTCATTCTGAATTGATTGGTATACTTTAAGATAGGGTTCCAAAGATTTTTCTCGTTACAAACATCAGCATAAACGCATAATACTCTAATCACCTATGGAGGTATAGGGTACAATGAGCAAATAGTAAATGGTAAATAGTTGAAAACTAAAACAAAACTAAAACTTTTCACACTGAAACACAAATAACGAAACGAAAAGGACATCTCCTAAAAGCAAAACACACAAGCCCAATTGCAAACTTTTATCAAGTACACATACGTACATACATATATACATACATATATACATACATACATACATACATACATATGTATAAACAAACACACAGACGATTACACAAGAGAATAATTTTTGCCACATTAATCATAGATGTTTGTTTATTACACACATGATGGAAAGAAAAATTAATTTTTGTTTGAATGCTAAAATGACATAAGAAGGATGTATATGAGGTTGTTTGCGCTTATGTGTGAGACCATATATGACAGGGATGAGAAAATATATATATATTTTTCTAGTACTGTAACAAAACTTTAAGTATCAAACTAATATAATAATATATCACTCATTTGCTGCGACAATGTCGGAACTAAGAAATCTTCTTTTTTTTCAAGAAACATATTTTTAGTTTCTAAGTTATATTTATTTTAAAATTTTTGAAGAGAAATAGTATTACGATCACATTTGATCACTTTTATAGCCAACATTAGGATGTTGTTTACACAATAGCCTACGGAAAAATAAAATAATACATTACTGCAATAATTAAGACAAAATGCTTTTATTGTAATCCTGCGTTAAATATGAAAAAATCGTACAGAGGACTCTGCTATTTAATAAAACATATTATTTACTATGTATTAGTCATGTGAAGTTGAAATTTGTGTTTTTTAACTTATGACATTGTTGCAGCAGATGAACGATATATCTCAAAAAGTTTATAGTTCCCATGAAGAGATCAACCATTAAATTTTTGAATCTTTGTGAAATATAGATTAAATAATCTCAAAAAATAGAACAATTTAGTATTTAATTGGAAATTAGTTTAGATATTAGATTTCTTGTTGTAGTGATACTATCAGCACTTTTTTTATTTCCATCATTGGAAAATCTCAAGTTTGCATCCCTATTTAACGTATAAATATAAGTATTATAGTTATATAAATAAATGTGTATTTGTATGAATGTACAATATGAATACAGTATTCCCTCAGAAAATTAAAAAAAATCACAAAAAAATCTATACTTATATTTATAAATGTGAACGTATTTATGAATGTATGTATGTACGAATGTGTGTATGTATGTACATATGTATTCATATTGTGGAATTTTGATGATGATAAACATTATGATGAATACGCAGAAAATTATATAAAAATTTTCCCCACATTAGAAGTCAAAATTATATTAAATTCATATAAAACCAAAGAAAAAAAGTGATGAAAATCTAGAAAACATTTGTAAAATGATTGTTTCTTAACAAGAGCAAAAAAATAAAATGAACATGTAGGAAGAAGAAATCAAAAAGAAAAAATAGAAAACTATTTTTATTGTGGCGTCATTTCAATTTCGTGGCAAATTTTCTATTGAAATACATCGCTCAACGGTGATGGTTGGTCTGATTCAGAGTCTGCTGTCAAAAAGTCATCGAATTGACATTTATGTATAAGAAAAATTAATGCTTTCACTTAAACACAAAAGAAAAGAAAAATATTAGTTAGTGGTGGCATTTTCTTTCTTCTAGTATTAGTCATACTAGACTCCTATTTATACACAAGGACTAACAATTCTATAACATTAAAGTATATGTTAACACATTTTATATGGCACTAATTTGATTTTTAGTATTGATCAACATAAAAAATGACAAAAAAAAAGGAAAAAGAAAAAACGAAATGAAAAAACTTTAACATTTGTATTTTTTAAATGAATCAGTTATTATTTCTCTTTGTGTTGAGAATAAATTATAGATTTGATAACTTTTTTTTTCTTTTTGCCACTGCAATCATCTCAAATTGATGGCACAAATAGAAAAACTTTTTTTATTGGTTGTGTGTTTGTAAGTACATGAGTGTGTACGTGTGTGTCGGAATGTGTCTTTAGTTTTTGGTGTTCCTATGGGATTTCAATAAAATGTGAAATGGCAACATTAAAAGTTTATTAACCTCAAATGATATTATTAACTTTTGTAAGAAACATAAGAAGAATTGTTAATGTTTTTATATTTTATAGTTTTATATTAAAGAAATATCACAAAAAGTATATAAAAATTGGTTTCTTGTATAGAAAAGATTTTGTAAGTTAAGCAAGTAACTAAACACAAATTACATATCAAAATATTCGCAAGATATATTAATTGGAAACTATCTTCATTTTTCGATTACTTAATGTAATTTTAATTGTTATAAATTGCGAAATAATATCCCCTAATAAAACTTTTATTCAAAATGAATTTTATTATATGAATTTTATAATTTTATGTTTCTCGATAGGTACTACTAAAATGTCTACTAAAAAGTATGAAAAGTTTGTATCTTAACCACAATCAAAACGTTTTATTTAAAGCAACTTAAAATAAATTACAAATGAATAAATATAATTAATGCTGTTTTCTTAACATTTGTTACATTTGTTAACAAAAACAACAAATATGGTATGAAATAAAAATTATATTTGTCAACTTACCGGGTATGATAGAGAAAACTAGTACAAATATTGTTGTTTGCAATATTATATTCCTTGAGCTCCACATTATGATTTATGATGCGCTTGTATTTTACAAATGAGATTGAAAGCAAATTTGATTCAAAAAGTTACGAGTTTCACTCTTAACAACACATTGCCTGAAAGAAACATTAAATATCAAAATTTCATAAATCTTTCACAAAAAGAACGTCAACTAATTAATTTAAATTGATAATTGGAAAAAAGTAAAAAATTCGAAAGCATTAAGTTTGCTAACAAATTTCTTAATATGAATAAAAAAATCCATAATAATATATTACACACATACTTAAAAATATATTTAAATACACAAAGGACCTTACAGTATGTACACAACTCTTTAACTATAAAATTATTATACATATGCATACATACTTGTATTAGTGTAAGTGTTTTTATATACATATATAAGTATTATATACATATAATAATATATGTATACGTACGTATCACTGCTACAAAGTACAGTACACAAATATCGTGGCAAATCTTTTGGGGCTCATGTGAGATCTTAAAGGATTTAACAATGAATCACTAATGTTATAAGTATACACTTCTATATACATATATACATTAGAATGCTCCAAACACCCTGCTTTCACGATTATGTGCAAAGCAAATTATATTAACTGATACCATGGACAAAGAAAAAAATGCCTGACTGGTTTTGATATATAAAGTTATTCTAACAAAACTTAATTTATTATATAAATCATTGCTTTGAAATCCAGACAAAAAATAAATAATTTTGAATTATATTCCAAAATTTGACTTTTGAACTTCTTTTTATAATATATATTATCTTGGTAATATTTTCTAATCGATTTTAAATTTTTTATCTTGTTTGATAGATAAATTGCACCCTACAAACTTCAGGGTCGATGCGGCACATGATAGCGACATCCTATTCGATCGCCTTTTTTTTGAAGCAATCTAATATACATACGTATGTGATATTTATGCAACTCGTTTGTATTTATAAACTATAACAGAATTTACATACGCTGCTTTGTAATATGTATGAATGTGCATTTGCATGAGTGTATAGGTTTAAATTTCAATATAAATATGGATTTTTTTTTCTCAGTTGTTCATGGTATATTGGAGTATTTTTTTATTTTTTATTTATATACACACGTACATATGTATATGTATGTGTGAAAGAAAACACTATAGAAATCTCTACTGAAAAAATGTTTTTTGTGTTTTTTTTTAATACTGGATTTCTTTCATCTTCTTTATTGTTGTTTCTCTTTTTTCTTACTTTCGCTTTATTATTATTTTGTAAAACTCTTGTTGCCCCACTTTTTTCTTTCACTTTTTCTCGTGTGTGTTCATTTACATACGCGCGTAATAAGTATTGACTTAAGTAAGAAACACAAAGAACACAATGCACTCAACAACAAAATCAACGCGCTCAAAAAAAAAAAAAATAATAATAAAGGATAAAATGTATATACATTTCAGGAAATTCAAAACTACAGTAAAATTATATTAGCGGGAATACGTGTCGAAAATTGTCAATTAATATATTCAATTCATAATGTTTAGTCAATTAAAATGTGTATATGTATATATTAATCCTGATTAAAAGGTCCTTAATAATAAAATACAACATTTCGTTCTTAAATATTTGAAAAGTGCATAAAGAATATCTAGTCTAAGCATCCAATTCATATGTACCCACTGTGACCAAACTTATATGTATGTATGTGTATATATTCATAAGTATATTTTACGTATACAAACAAACATGTAGTACATATTACATACATTACACTCTGTTTCATAGCTATTCCATTGGTATTTATTGGGCTTCATCTTTTTGGTCAAATATTCTATTCAATTTATTTATATTTATAAAAACAACGTGCAACTTGTAAATCAGTGTCTGTTTATTATATTGTCAAACTGTGCACTACCATTGTTGTCTATTATAATATTTTAATTATGATATTTATTAAATAAGTCTGTAATAATTTCATATATTAAAAACTCTCGATATTTTGTATTTTTAAATCTTGACTTTACGTAAGGATTATGATTCTTTTTCTTACTTTATTATTTATTTTCTTAAGCGATCTACATACATAATTTCCAATCCCACACTTTTACAAACATCAGCTATATTTTTCATACGTACTTTCTTTTATAAACTAAGCTCTTTGGTGACTGAATATGAATTAACAGGATATTGTAACTCATACACAATACTCATTACTTTCTCTATCTTTCAATTAAAAAAGAAACATATTTTTGTAGAATTCAAAAAATGCACTAAATTATTTTCGACCATTTGCTAAATACTTGTGAAAATCAAAATAAACAATATAAGCTTTTTAGTTATAAAACGAGGTGTATGTATATGTAAGTATATGAGTTTGAATATATATAAACACTATTTATCCTTTCGTACTTATATATATATATATATATATATATATATATATATATATATATAATATATATATGTCCTTTCACACATTTTTTTCGTACTTATACACACATTCTGATACTGATGGTATTTCGCGAACAACAATAATGAAAACAACAAACAAGAAAGACTATAGCAATTTTATGGTTGCTTGAGTTTTTCTTGTGCTTTCAAGCTTTTGTTATTACTGTAAATCTTGTAGACACAAAAAACACGAACGCAATTTTGAAAGAAAGAACATGGTTTACAAAAAAATAAAATAAAATAATAACAAGAAAAACGAACATATTGGAGCAGTACGCTTGTTTAGGGAGACATGATTTTTAATAGAAAAATATTTAAATACAGCAATAAATTCTAAGCTTAAAGTGCAGCTTTAATCAATGTAATAATATTTGTAAAATATTCCAGAAAATTAATTGCAAACATAAAATAAGTAAACTAAGTGCAATAACAAAGTTTAATATTTAAAATTTTTCATTTAGTGGCTTATTCTACATTTATAAAAAATTTTTGATTTCAAAGTATTTAAAATATATATGCATAATGTATTTTTCTGTTCATCAAAAACTTTACATTCTTTTACCTGGGTAGATAGACTTTTGTGTAGGATGTAGTTGTTGGAACGGATTATAATCATTTTTCAAATAATAAACTTAACAATAAACCAAAACGAAAAGTTTCAAAAACATTTTTGGTTAAACAGTAAGACAGTTAGTAGAACAGATGTTGCACAACTAAATAATCTCAAAGCATCAACATTTTTGTACTTCAGTATGTTAACTTTAAAATACTTTCTAACTTCGAAATATAAAATTAAAACTTCTACTACTACTTCGAACCGCAACAAAAAAATAAGGCCACATAACTTAAGCGCTTTTAAAATTTAAATGCCGCTAAATTGTATTAAAGCTTTAATATTTTCGCAACTTCTCTAACAACTTCATGCAACATATTGATTGTTATGTTATCCTGCTATTTTTCCATTTGAGCTGTCGTTTATATAATTTTTTCGGAAAACAATGCTTTTTAAAACAAGTTTATTCTTTGTTATTTTTTAAGTTTTTAACATAAAGTCAGATTCCCTTTGAGTTGTTCCTTAGTAAAATCTGTGGTTAAATGTTTGTGATGTTTTTAAACTTTTTTGGAATTGTTTAGTTTTTGCTATACGAGTAGCAGTAACAACAGCAGGTGTTGTGTGTTGTTTATTCTAAATACTATCAGAAATATAAAAAAAAAGATATATAAATAAATAAAAAAAAGGACTATTGCTACTATGATTGTGTTGTTGAAAGTAAAAGACCGTACTGCCATTATATGAAAAACAAAATCAGAGGCGTAATTACCAAAATTTTATTGAGAGCTTCAAAGAGAATATATCTTAATTTTAAGTAAATTTTAGAAAATAAATAAAATGAACATCAATGTATGCAATATTAATAGTAACATAGTTATTATTAGCATAAGGTTCCTCTTTTTATACTTAATTATAATAAAAAAAGTAAAAAAATTAGTCGGTCAAGTACGATTATACATCAGAGGTTCTTAAAAGCAATAGCTTCACGGCCACCGTGAGACATTGAAACGCGAGAACGATCTACCAAAATTTTTGTAAACACCAAGTTAGTTGATGTCTTTTTAAAAAATAATTTTAAAAATCTAAGATATTCTGTGTAATTTTAAAATAAAAGGAACAATTTTTTATTGATATTAAATATATATACTGACTAAAATCTGTAAATCTAACTAAGCAGGTTTGGAATAGAACTATAAATTTCATTTGTTACTTTTACAGCCGCATATGAATTATATGTATTTAAGAATTCGGTTTGAATCAGTTTGAATTCTTCCTTTTATTGAAGAAGTTCCTATTTGAAATTTGAGAAGATGTTCAATTAGGTATCATTTGAAACTAAAAATATGTTAGTTTAATTGGACATAATTAATTTAATCACTCACACGGATATAACTATAATTTCGTTTATTTTCGACTCCAATAAGAATTGATCAATTCGATGAAATCTATATTAAATATCAAGAAATTTGAAACTAAATTTAAATTATTTGCTCTTAAATAAAAATTCTTCAATTTTTGTATTTAAGCATTATTATATTATGTATTTATAGGCTTTAGGGTGAATACCGGAAGTAATCCTTATAAGGAACCTATGGTTAATAATAGATCGATTGTGTTAAAATTTATCACTGTGATTTTTACTTACATAAAACTTATTTGTGTTCAATATTAACTTGATAACATTTGTATGTAATTTATGCATGTTAAAGTAATTTTCGGAAGAGGTGTTTATATGGGAGCTATGTCAATTAAAAATCGATCTTCATAAAATTTGGCATACAGATTTTTACTTATAAAAAACTTAAATATGCTAAATTTCAATTAAATATTTCTATATTTAAGGCATTTATTATCGGTAAACCTCTATTCAGGGAAGGATATTTATATGGGGGCTAGGTGAAATAATGGACCGATCATAACCAATTTCAATAGACCTCGTCCTTGAACCATAACAGATATGTGTAGAAAATTTCATTCAATTATTTTTAAAATTGCGACCTATAGTTTGATTACAAGCTTTACATGGACGCACAGACGGACGGATGGACGGACATCCGTTAATTGAAAGTTAGGGTACTATTAATGCAATATGAACTGGTGTTCTTATTCCACAAAATTATACGTATTACTTTAACATTTCTGTACTCTAGAATGAACTCGATCCCCTTTAATATATGAACCTGTTCTCTCACATTGCTATTGTTATACTTGTTGTCTAAGCTGTCATCTTTTTGCAAATTTCTCTTGTTTAAGGTTTTCATTTTCATTCTGCTACAAGTTGCTTTGTTGCTTGTGGAATACATAAACATACACCAGCATTTACAAATACTATTTTTTTTTTTTTACACACAGTCACTCATTTTATAATAAACAAATTGAAAGAAGAAGAAATACATGCTACATTGTTAACTTATGAACAATTTTGTGGTTTTATTAATAAGCCACTTAACGCTGAGTTTGTTAAAAATTTATACATACATACATATTTTCTTATAAATGTGATTAAACGTCTGTTGACGCTACATAGCACTACCTGAGAATTTTGCAACAACAGTTAAGCAAGTTGAGAAGAAATAACATGAAAGTATATTCATTAACTTGTGTCATATTTTATTGAGGTTTAGGCAGTTGTTTTTTTCTTGTTCAGTACTAAAAAGATTAAAAATGTGTAATTGAATACAGTAGTGTCGAATCTTATGCGGTATCATCAAGAACAAAGGCACATAAATATTACGGGTAAAAATAAGGTGTGCATTTAAATAGAATATAACACACAATTTTCATATTAGCTCCTACCGCCGTTAATTTAAAATATCTTTCTTGATCACAATATCCTTGAAAGATAAGTTAGATTTGACAACAGATCAAATTTTTAAAATCCGTTCCTTTGTCCTATTTTTTTTTTTTTCAGGTCAGTCAAAGAAAAATATACAAAAACAATTTTTAATTTTAACTTATTATAAAAAGTCAGTTAAGCAACTTTAGACCAACACGTTTACAAAATAATCTGTCTTATAGCAAGTTTACTCTAAATGCGACAATATCTGAATGAACTCCTAACATGCAAACAGTGTTTTAAAATTGTTTATTCCGATTTAGAATTTTGTCGTTACAGTAAAAGCACTCAGAAATGGTATATTAAGGATAATATTATTTTTTATATCATGAATTCCATGAGACATCAAATACGAAATGACCATTGGTCTTCCGATTTGGTTCGAATTTGGCATATACACACTTCATACCACCAAGTAAACATAACTGCTTATTATATTATCTTCTAATTCTATAAAAAATAAAAATATTTTATAATCGTATTTTTAATTTTGACTTCATTAGAAAGGTTTCCTTTCTAGCCCTTTTTAAATATCATAATAATAAAAAACATTTTCTTAGATGCACTTTTTAAAGCTTTCTCTCCCCTACGATTTTATATATTTTTTTCAAATAAACTTAAAAATTGGTAAATTATCTGAATAATTCAGTGAAAGTTTATATGTGACAGAAAGTAGTAGTATTTTTAATAATTATTTATAAAAAATGACAACAAATTTTTTTCATACAAAAATACATTTATTTAGAAAAATTTTCTTTTATGACTTAAAAAATTTTGGCATAGGTTATTTTTTAGTTTATTTCTAAAAAATGGAGGTAATGTGTACCAAAATGAAAATAAATATCAGTAATCAGAAAAGTTGTAAATTTTAATCTTTTTTTCAAATTTGAATCTTTTTTTCAAATTTTTTGACGAAGAAATTCTACAAAAAAAAAAAAAAAAAAAAAATGAAAATTCATTAATGCATCTAATGCAATTAATAACAAATCATACATTTTTGACCGACTTAGCTTAAAATGTATACAGTTTAAACTTTTTTTAAATAAAAAAATCGGACATATACGTATTAAGTTTTTTTAGTTTAAGAGTTGCACACTCTTTGCGTAAAATCTAGAAAAATTATATTTTGCATGGGAAAATGTGATGATATTTTAGACTAAAATTTTTAAAAATTGTAAACATTTGTATCAATGAACCAATAAATCACTTTTTAGGATGAAACAGTTTTGCCAGGAGATGTAACTGGAAAAATGCTAACTGAAAAAGGCAACACTGAGATGAAATGAAAAAATTAAAAATCGATGAGGAGAATTTTTCATTGTAAAGCATATTTTTAAGCAGTAATATTTTTTTTTGATTATACGATTTAAAAAGCACATAGTTTCTTCTCGTTGGCTTTTTATTTTAGTGAAATTGGATTTGCAACTTAAAAACTTATGAATATTCAAACCTTTATACTTCGCATATTTTTGACCATTTTCTATGAATAAAAATCGTAAGTCTTTCAAAGTTTATAAAAATAAAAATGGAGATATTCATCTTATGGTGTTAGGCATAAATATTAATCTTATATTTTATTTAAACACACACCTTAGGTAACGGTGTTTCGTTATGAATTTCGTATTATAAGTCTCATATTTTAGAACTTTGCAAATAAATTAAAACTTTTCTTTGGTATATATATTACAAACTAAAGTAACATCCCTTTATTAGAAAATAAATTCCTCGTCTATAATTACACGATTTACTTCTGAAATCATCCACAGAAATATATAAAAAAAAAGAGTCTTCAACAACGCTTCGACACTTGTTTAAAAAAAGCTTAATGAAACTACGACTACTAGTTTAACTGAACTCAATACTCTTATTGTTCTTAAATAACGAAGCAGTTTCCCAGCAATTCAAGCGTACATAAATGCGGACATCGTATCGTTCTTCAATTTAACAATGAAAATCAACTAAAGGTACTTTGCTGCACTAAGTAATGATCACATGCCCACAAAAACTATTTTTATATCCATACATACTCGTACCTAAATATAAATGTACTTACAAACAAATGTTGGAATAACAGTAGCTGCAAAAGTAGCACCATATAAAGATAACACACCAATTCACAAACTATATATTCAAAGCTATTTTGAAACTAAAGTACTGCTGTCAGTAGTTACTTTTTATACTTTTGAAATAAATGCTACAATATTTTTAGAAAAAAAAAATACGAGTAATAATAATAAAAATAAACGCAAAAATGAATGAATTCTTTAAAAACATTTATTGTTTGTAGTTTTGTATGTCTGTATAAATTTTGTACTTGTACGAATATATATGTACGTAAGTATACATGACTGTTTAAGTTTATAAAAGAGAAGTCTTAAATGGCTACATTACAATTACGACTGTAATTCTATATAGTTTTTCTTTATTTTCAAATTATTTTTACTTTCTATCTCTCTCTGTTATACACGTATAAATGTCTACTGGTAAATACATATCGTATGGTCAGTTTTTTCTCTTTTTTTTTTTTTTTTTTTTTTTGAATTCTTGCAAAATTGATTACTTCCGGGAAAATAAAAAAGGTACTATCAGAAGATGTTTTTGAAATATAAAATTGAATGAAATGGTTGTTAGAAAATTAGCTACGTATAGAAATTTTAGTTAATAGATAAAACTTATATGTTCTACAGTTTTTTTTTTTAAGTATAAAAGAAAAAATTAAACTATTGGCTTTAACAGCAGTTTGATTGTTATGGATAATAAAAATCAGCACAATTCTGGACTTAAAAAAAAGAAAATCTTAGAATGTGTATTCTTTCCATGCGAAGTTTAACAATTCAAAACAAGTAAGAAAGATATAGTCGATCAAACCCGACCATATGATACCCCACACCATTTAGCATGTCCATCAAAATTCGTGGAGGGGTCTTATATAAGCACGTGGACAATTGTGGACCGATACTTTTACTAAATGTAAAATAAAATATACAAATGCAGAATATTACATAAATACTATATGAATTTATGCACTTTATGCTGATTCTCGAAAGTGGGCTTATATGGGAGTTATGGTAAATTATGGAGCGATCCTGATAAAATTTGTCACTATGATCTACTTATATAAAACTTATTTGTGTCGAATATAAATCTGATACTAACATGTGCACGTGATTTATGCACTTTAAAGTGATTTTCGGAAGATGGTTTTATATTGAAGCTATGTTCAATTATGGATCGATCTTCATGAAATTTGGCACAAAAACTGAAACTTATACAAAACTTCCTTACACCGAATTTCATTAAAATATTGCTATATTTCAGGCATGAAAATCCTACGTCCCAAATTTCATTGAATTATCTTCAAAATTCCACTTTTTGCACAAGGTTTACATGGAAAGCCAACCAGACGGACGGACATCGTTAGATTGGTATACTTTAAGGTGGGTGTTGGATAATTTTTTCTGTGTGTTACAAACCTACAGCACAAACACATAATATCCATACCGCCTATGGTAGTGCGGGGTATAAAAAAATAGTTTTTGAAAGCAATGGATATAATTTGGATACATTTTAGCGGCAATTAAATGCAATATCTAACGATTTTTGTTATATCCAGGAACTTAAGGTATACAATCTTTCAATCATTTCCTATCAAACTAAATATACATAAACAAAGATAAAGAACTTGTCATTTTAAATATTGTTAAACAAGACCTGCGAAGCCATTTCCTAAGGCTACCAACCACCCCCTTTAAAAGTCAGTCAAATTGTGAGTTAAAAATAAAAAAATACTGAGTTTCTTCAACAAAAGAAAGAAAACGAAGAAAAGTAACAGTATGAATGATGAACTGACTTAATATGACAAGTGGACATTGTCAGAAAGTAGCTTAAAGCCGGCAAAGAAAAGGCATTAAGCTTTTTATAATATTTCTTAAAGAATATAAAAAGTCAGCAGAAAAAAATCCTTGAATATAAAGTGTATTATAAATTTTGTACACAAAATATATTTAGTAGTTGTAGTTTTTTCTGCTCACTTTTTTGCAATATTGTTGAGGTTAAATGTTTTCGATAAAGAAAACATTACAACATTTTTAACAAGGTAGAAAGAAAATAACAACAAAACTATGTGGATGGAATTTTATAAGACTATATAATAACGAACATTATGTTTTCTCCTTTTTTTTTTTTTTTTTTTTGTTATTGTTGTTACCATCTCTGCTACCGGAATATAAAGAAAAGTTATAAGTAGAAAGAGGCAAAATGAAATAAAGCCGAAGAGAAGAAAAAGTATGAAGCAGATAAATTTAAATATGTTTTGGCAAATGATGTCATTTATTGTTTAAAAAGAAAAGTGACATGAAAAATCTTCTTTTCCTGCTATTCTTACTGGTAGAGTTCATCCATCCAATACAATGACAAAGATTTCTACCAAAAGATCACAACATTTAAAAGCTGAAATGCAAAAAATTCAACAAGGTCTTGCATACAAATCTTTATTTTAGTAATATTACAATTTATGTTTCTTAAAATGACTTAAAGTTTATCTTTTTGCTAATTTGTTAAATATTAAGTACAGTGTGACAAATTCATGTTTGATGTTTAATTCAAGTTAAGTATTACAAATTGAATTAAAAAAAAAAAAAAAAATACAACAATAAAACAGACATTAACTTTAGACGGATTAAATAGTTATATTTGCAGTATTTGTACTTGAGAAAAGTGTTTGCCAACAATTGTGTTTTAGAAATAGCTCACAGTTTTTGATTTTAAGACTCTGAATTTCAGGATACTTATTTATTTGCATTGCATTTTCTTTCATTTATCTACTTAATATTTTAAACAAATACTGAAGGACTGCAGCTTCAGTATTTGTTTAAAATAATCCTTAATTCATATTATTCTTTCTTGCCTTTTCCATATTCAACTTCACTATTTCATAGATAGTCATATTTAGTCTTTTAGTCTTGTTTATAATTTTGTTTTATTATCTTTTAATTTCACACTGGGCCACGATCCCTGAATTTTTCCCATAATTAGAGTACTTGGTTTACTTAATAATGTAATATCAAAAATAAAGTGTTTGAGGACGTTGACTATGATTCTGCAATAAAAAATAAAATAAAATAAAATGACGAATCGAATATGGCGGTCTGCAAATTTATTTTATAACTTGACGAAACATTAAATAATCTCATTTGACTGATTTGTGGTCCCTGATTTTTCGAATTCGAAAAGTCGGAAGCAATATGGCGGATCAAAGTGGCTCACGATGTATGAATTTTGTTGATAATTAAAATTCTTAGCGTACATAGAAAATATATATTGAATATAGGGTTTTTGGAAGCGCTGATCATCATTCTGCAGTAAAAAATAATAAATTCAAAATGGCGGTCAACAAATTTATGTTATAAATTGACGAAATTTTAAATTCGCATTTGACAGATTTGTAGTCACTATATAAGTATTGGTTGTTTCATTTTACGAATTCGGAAAGGCGGAAGTATTCAAACGGATTATAAGTAGCTGAGAGGGAATAATTCACACTATAGGGCAATATTGTATTTAAAAGAGAAAAAATACTTATATGAATATAGTTAGTATAATTGTGAAGTTGTTAGTAATAAATGTAAGGTAAATTAAAAATTAAAAAGCAAAATAGCGTATTGAATATGGCAACCAATAAATGAAATTTTTAACATTTTGTAGTTAAGTAGATTTTTATTTAATGTTTTTAAAATTACGAGTATAAGCACCTTTATATAATTTAAAGTTGTTTTTATTTTGACCAATTTTTAATTCTTCACATTTTATGTAAACAATAGTAATCGATATTTTATAATTTGACTATATATTAATAACATCAAAATTTGTTGTCTCCATATTGTATTCACCATTTTGTTTTGTTTTTTCCTTCTGAAATTATCATTAACATAACAGTACATTTTTTATTGTCTTAATTTTTATAAAAAAAAAATTGTACCAAATTTGTACAAAATTTTTTTACAGTTGAATGGCCTTTTTTAGTTAAAAGGCTATATCTTACAAATTTATGAATGATCGCAAGTACTTACTTAAAAAATACCTCGGGGAATCTACTAGTATTATTACTAGGAAAAAGCCCTTAGCACTTTTTTACTATATTTCAATATTTATTTTCACCGCTATAACCTTAGACGATTTCCGAAGATCTTTTTGTGTATTTATGAATTAAAAACACTATTTATAATTGTTGAGGCCCCAACAATAGACGAAGACGATGACGATTTGTTGGACGTCGATATGGAGCCCCTCCTATAAATGTGACCCCCTCGGTCGCTATGTTTGTGGTCACTTTCTCACTACTTTGAATGTTGATCAGTAAGATTGACAGATAATCTTTTATGTACTATCAATCTAATTGATCGCCATTACAGTTTGTGAAAAGTTTAGAACAGCAAACACAGCAACCGCGAACAACTAAAAAAAAGGGAGAAAATATACACTTTTCTTAACAAATACTTGTTTATAACGTTAAACTTAATATGATTTTATTCCTTTAACCCTTTGGAAACATTAAGTGTTTACCTAAATTCTAGTTGTCCTTTGCCTTCTCTTGTTGAGCCGAGGAAGAAACAGCAACAACAAATCTCTGGCTGGGCGTCAGAAATTTGTTTATGGTCTTTCGAACCAGATAACCGCATCTATAATAGCATTAACGACGCTAGGTTCAGTCTGTCTTTTACTTGCCCCAAACGCCTGGTGCTGATAACTGAGTCACTCAAAATTGCACCCAGTGTTTAGGTTTCAACGAAACCAAAATGGATAAGACACCACGAATGCTGACGAAGTGTGTAGCGGCACAGAAAATACGTATTCCATTCTGCTGGTGTCTAATTATAGTCAACAAAATCTGCTTTGTTACTGCCAAACAGAGGCAACAAGGCAATTTTGTGATTGCAAACCTGTTTATGTTCCTTCGAGCCGGATATCGGCTTACGACATTACAGTAACCACATCTATAACATCATTTACGACGCTAGCTTCTATCTCTCTTCTACTTGCCCAAACGCCTGCTGCAGCTAACTGAGTCCCTCAAAATTGCACCCAGTGCAAGGCGAGCGCCATGTTTAGGTTTCAATGAAACCAAAATGGATAAGACTCCACAAATGCTGACGAAATGTGTAGCGGCACAGAAAATACGTATTCAGTTCTGCTGGTGTCTAATTATAGTCCACAAATTCTGCTTTAGTACTTCCAAACAGAGACAACGAAGCAATTTACGATTGCAAACTTGTTTAATATTAATTGAAGAATTTCAGGTTAAATACAATATTTAGACTTTGACTATCCTACTAGAAAACGGTAAGCCGCATTAATATAAAAATTTATAGACATAAAATCTGAAATCTTTAGATTACAAATCTGTATAATTTTTTTTTACCTGAATTGGACTTTTTGACAGTGAGTTTCTTAAAAATTTATTTTATAAGGATAATAATTTCAAATTAAGGAATTCAAATTAAGCAAATCCTTGTTTATTTAAAGTAACTGTCTGAAATTATTATTAAAATATTTTGTTATTATTTTCCTACAACCTGGTCAATAATATAATAAATTGCTTAATATTAATGAAAATATTAACTGCCTGCTGTGCTAAAATTTTTCGACAAAAAAAACACACACTGACACCTAAACTCTTTATCGATAACATTATGAACTGTTAGTTCATGAGAAATCACATTGTTTGCTTTGCTAACAAAATGGTGAACTAATTGATGATAAATTTATACAGATATTCCAAGGCGAATAAAATGGACATTCCTCTCCCCCGAAATAAATATAAATACACTAACAAATTGTGATAATCTTCTAATAAGACAGATAGAAAAATGGAAATTTATGTTTGAATACAGCTACTTATAATAAAATTATACCAAAATAAGAGATACTTAAGAAGCCACTCGATAAAAAAGAATAAACAGCAAGACGAAGTCATAACAACATGTAGAAGAATAAATTTCAATAATGTAATGGGGTGGGTTTATAGCTGTGAAACAGAATTGAAAAAAAGAAGAAAAAAATGATTAACATAATTTTAGGAAAATCACAAACTATAATAAACACAAGTCAAAAGTTTGTGAATGAGTACATCAAACCATAATGCTAATAATTTTTATTGAAATTTATTTTTCTCACTGCTGAAATTTAATAATTTAAGTTTTAAGTTTATCAAAATCGTGCAGCTGCTGCTTTGTATTGTAAAAATGTTACTTAAATATTACCAATATAAATGTTGACCCTTTATAGAAGAATCATAACCCTTTTTGATAATAATAAATGTTTTCATAAGAGTTTACTGTAGTTGTAGATTAATGAAATATACAAGTGCGCTAAAGATATATAAATATATAGAGAAAAGGGCGCTAAGTTACCACAAAAAAGAAAAGCTAAATCTAATACCATTCTTTCTATAAGCAATTTCACCAGAAATGAAAACATAACTTAATTTATGTTCTCTTTATGAATAGAATTTTATTTCAAAATATGTAAATAATATTAATCATACGCCCATATATTACAATGTTCTACTCTGTGTAAAATTTTAATTTTAAAATGAAAGGCCACTTCTGACCGAATTACTTCCCTGTTAAGTTGTCAAAGAGCCCTTTGGATTTAATATATGAATTATATGAATGACTGAATGTTTCAACATATATTTATGTATGTCCTATGAGTGTTTTAGTTTAAATTATTTTGTGTATTGGTGTGTGTGTGTGTATGTTTTTATGGATGTGTAAAAGACTGTGCTTATATTATTGAAAAGATAGCGGACTTAAAATTCAATTTTTTCCTTTTTTTAGTTCAATTCATTTCATTTTCATTTTATAATACATAAGCTTATTGTCAACTAAAGCTTGACGATAACAATGAGTATGGTGTCCTTGTTGATGGTATTGGGGTGTCACATAGTGGCAGTAACACAACTAGTAGACACAAAACAAAGTTATAATAGAACGAGTATATTGATCCCTGGTTGGATGTATTTTTATATTCCTGTATATAGATGAGGGTATATAGTATCCTTCGTCTTTTTTTGGAATTGAAATTCATGTATTCCATAAAATTCACATATTTTTTAACTTGGGCTGGTGTAGTACTATATTTTTTTTCTTTTTTTTGTTTACATTTTTATTTTTTCTATAAAGATACTATTTTGTATCTGTATGTATGTGTCTGTATAAGCTTAAAGGAATACGTATATATGTACATACATTCATACATATTATTCAATATAAGTATATTGGTTTATTGGTCAAGCTGTTGACTGTGGATAAAGTGGTTTAATTCACAATTGCAATAAATTCAATGATGGTCGTCAACGTTGTATTTTCTGGTGTTGTAGCTTTAGTACATATTTCCAAACAGTTATTCAACCATTCGTCCAACATAAAAGATATGGAGAGTATATGATCTCAATACAATTGGCCAATTCAATTTGATGAACCCAAAAAAAAAAAAATTAAAAAAAAACTGATATTTCTTAACACCATTTGGTCGTTGATAAAATACAATAATGAAATCTTAAGTTAAGTCCAAATCTATAAAATATACTAGACAGCGAAGCAAACATAAATACAATACTTTTATTAAAAAGACAAAAGATACAAATATTTTATCCAACTTCCTTTTAAGTGATTTTTTATTAAATTAATAAAAAATTTCTGAGAAATTTATTTGCTTTTCAATTCAAAAATATTCATTCGCAATTTCCAATATAAATGTATTTTGTATAAAGGTTTCAATTCTTCTCTTTGTATGTATTTGGATTTCGTAATATTTATTGTATACAAAAACCCTTGATATTATTTGTTTTCTTCCACCATAACCTTTCAAATGTTAATGATTGTTGTTGTTTATCCTTTTATTGCTCTTCTCTACACCCACTAATATTGCCACATCTTTAGCTTTCTTATATGTCCATCCCACTGTGTATATTATGCGAGAATGTGTTTTATTTTATTAGATTTTTGTTCTTTTTCCCTTAAATGGCTTAATTTTGTGCAACCATATGTGTACGATTATTGGGTACTTTAATACTAAACATACAGTCTAGGATCTCTGCAAATATGTGAGTGTTTTTTGATGATAATAAAAAAAACCCTTCAACAGAATTTGAATTTTATGACAAAAAAAAAATATAAATTAGTTGAAATTTATAGTCATTGGAATATAATAAATGCTATTCAATTGCAAATAATTGAATAAGCTTGGTTTTGGAGACTTATGATTTACTGCTAATTTTTTAATTATTAATTATTACATTCAGTCGTTTGTTACGTGTGCAATTGACATTGTAATTATTGTCAATTATAATTTAAGTGATTGTAATGTAGTTGCGATCAATGTGATTACATTCACAATTAACAACTTATTTAAATGGATATTGTGTGTGAAATGTTAAAGATAAACGAAATTATTTTATACGAAAAGTATACAATAATTTTTCTTAATAACTTTTGATAACTACAATGAAACAAATTTTTTAGCAGCCGTTCACCCAGACAGAAATGCTCAACTCAACGTTATAGATATTTACTACTGTTTATAGTAAACAATACTGTCCATGCAGGGAGAATTCCATAATGTCCATGAACATTATGACATCCATGGACACTATGACTATGATAGTTTAATAATGTTCAAGAAAAAATTTACATAAAATCCATTGGATGTAATTAGTCATCCCGGTGCACTGTGTAAGATTTGGCCAATCTAGCTGGACAAAAGTCGGGTTTTTCTGTTTAAATTCTAGTAAAAATGTTGATTATATTTGATAGAGGACTTCTTACTGATTAGGAAAATATAAAGTTTTCCTAATTTCTTAAAAGTAACAAACTTGAATATTTCTGAAAGAACTAAATATAACAAAATAACTACTTAAAATTACTCATCTTTGAAAGGGTATAATTTTTGATTGGAATACTATCTATTAATAGCGAATGAATTAATTTCTAGGTCTTCGAAAATATTTTTAGTGCGATATGAGTAACAAAATATGTTTTCGGGAATTTATAGAGCAAAACAAATTTCTCTAAAACATAACTTTTTAGGTTCATCACCACATTAGTTTCAAATTAAAGACCAATTCGATCAGGATTTAATTTATCACTGAAAGATATTTTTTTGTCACGTATTTAACAAGAAATATACATTTTATTAAAGTAGTGTTACGATTTTTTCACTTGAACCTAATATAAACAAAAAAACCTCAGAAATATGTTATCATGTAGTATACGAATGGAAAAAAAAATTATACAAATACATATAATTATTATATGCGTGGACACTCCTATTTTCATAAATTTTTATGGTTTTTAATTCATTTTTAATCAACCCACGCCTATATTAAGGGACTATCAGAAACAGATTTTAGCAGTTGTATGGTAGATAGGCATGGCAATTACCCTATTCCGCCAATTTTTTAACCAAACTCTCATATTAGTCTAGTAATACTCTATACCAAAATTCATAGATACATTTTCATTACTTTCCAAGATTTAATTTTGTTTCCCTAAAATACAGAAATCTTACACTGTGCAGTGTTTGAAATACAACAGATTTAGAAACGGCTGATACCATCCGCTGGAGGGCTGTCTAGATAGCTAGGAACAAGTTAGAAAAATTTGTATACTGAAAATGGAAGATTTTGTCCAAAAACTGTATCATATTAATTTGCATACTAGAAAGTATCATAGTGTGTCATAATATTTATGGATATTATGATATGCTCCCGAACAGACACATTAAGGTAACAGGGAGCCACCGATTTAAATGTTTATAATGATTTTAAACATATTAATAAAAATTTATATTTCAACTACAAAATTTACGTAAAAAAATAATCATATGAATTGCATATTTGATTATTTTTTTTACATGTATTAATATAGTAAATATTATTACATGATTATTCTTTTTATTTCTTTAGAAAAATTCTATAGTTTACATTTTACATTTACAAACATACAACAGATTATCGGATGCACATTGAAAACTTGAGAAACTTATTTGTACATTTATGTATATTGTAAACCTACCTACTTTCAAGTATCATCTTCGTTAACCCAGTTTCATTTAACCGAAAAGTATATGTAAGTGTAGTTAGAAACAATTTCTATTTCTATTTTGTTTTCCATTTCTTTTCTTTTCATACTTTTAGATTTTTAGATTTTTTCATATGAAAGGAAACATTGAATAGAAAATATACTTTAAAATGCATCTATGCATGATGTATCAACTTATGACATGACAAATAATAAAAATGTAAAAAAATAAAATAAAATTATAAAAAAAAAATAATGTTGCGCATGTAAAAGATACAAAAATAAATTTTTTAAAAAACTCAGTTTTAAAAATTTAAATAAAAGCCTATAAAGAAAAAAAAATGTAAAGATTATAATTTGTTGAAAACAAAATGAATTTATTATCACTTCGTCGCTGATCATCAATCAGAGATTTACTTATAACCCTATGAATTATACCCCACACCACCATAGGTGGTTGGGGTATTATGCGTTTGTGCTGATGTTTGTAACGCACAAAGTAAAGCTCACAATTTTGAAGATAATTCAATGAAATTGGTGATGATCGGTCCATTATTTCACCTAGCTCCCATACAAATGTCCTCCCGGAATAGGGATTTATCAATCATAAATGCTTGAAATATAGCAATATTTTAACGAAAGTCGGTGCAAAAAAGTTCCGTATAAGTATTAATCTTTGTGCCAAATTTCATGAAAATGGATGACCCTAGCTCCCATATAAAACCCTATTTAGAAAATGACTTTAACGCATAAATCACATACACATGTTAGTATTAGGTTTATATTCGAGACAAATAAGTTTTATATAGGAAGAAATCATAATGACAAATTTTATGAGAATCGCTCCACAATTTGCCATAGCTCCCATATAAGCCCACTTTCGAGAATCACCCTAAAGTGCATAAAATCATATAAATGTTAGTATTAACGTAATATTCTATATTTACATATTTTATTTTACACTTAGTAAAATTATCGATCCACAATTGTCCACATGTCTAATATAAGACCCCTCTACGAATTTTGATGGACATGCACAATGGTTTGGGGTATCATATGTTGGAACTTTACCGACTATATTTTTCTTATACAATTTCAAATGAAATCGTAGAGAATTTTGTATACACAGTGCAACAAGAAAAATTTTTTTCAATAATTCTAACGCAAAATGAAAGATTTCCAGTAGCCTAGCAAAATTCACAAAGGGTTTTTCAAAGTTAGTACGAATTACGGTTTTATGGCTTCTTGAAGTTCGATTTTTTCTGAGCCCTTTTTTCGGTATGATTGGAAACAAAAAGCATTTAAATTATTTAACTCAAGTGTTATTATATGTTGCTGCTTCATAGACTAGTAGCATTATTATGCTAGATTTTTGTTGGATGCCACTCCCTCTTTACGCCTATTTTTCTCATAATATTGTTTACTATATTTGAATTGACGTTATGTGTAAACTACTGAACTGATTAAAATGAAACATAGAACATATGTATATTCTTGGAAGAAGTACTGACTAGATGCCATGCTTACTTTTTTAATTTTAGTAAACAAATTTCAAATTTCATAAAATTGTTGATGATAGTGATAAAAAGGAATCACATTTAATAAAAGTGGGCGATAAAGAGGCATCAATACATGTTAAATTTTATAATATACAACATTTTATATTCCTTGTATATATCAAATTTTATGTGAATTGTCTTAGTAGCATCAAGAAAGTATCAAAATTGAGCATAGAATTCAACTTATATTTTAGCCTATAGTTTTCCCCAAAATATACTTGATATATGTGCTATATTTCATTTGAACTTAAACAAAAAGAATTGTTTATTTTTATTAATTTTATATAATTTTTTTCAGATTCAAGGTCTCACTCCCTAGAAATTTGAAAACAGCCTAAAAATTAATTGGTAACTCAAAGCAATCAAAATCTTCAAAAACTGATTTTTGTAAACTTTTAACGTGAATATCTTCGTAGATCATACATGATTATTGGTAAACTTTGGTATGATGTATAATATACCAAAATAAAAATGCTGAGTTTCTTTTCTTTGCTTCAACTTTTTGTTGATCTCTAGTTTTTGCGAGGTATATTTGGTTAAAAATTATATATTTTACTTTAATTTATTTTATTTAAATTTATTTTACTTGATTACTGGTAGATATATTTTTTTTTTTTTTTTGATTCACGCCATTTCAGAAATTAAGCCAAGATAACATCTGTTGTAGTAATTTTTTAATGGTTGAACAAAAAAAAAATTAAAAATTTTAGTTTTTAATATTCCGATTGCTTTAGGTTATTTTATTCAGTCTAAAACATTGTGTTTAGCCTATCAGCAAATTCGAATGCATTCACAAAAAGAGTTCCAATCTTGTTATGAAAAGAAGCCGTACAGTTGGAAGTTACATTTAATAAAAATCTTTATATTATCCAAGGGAACGATAAGTAGGTAGGTACCCATAAATACATTGAAATTTACCGATTTAAATGTTTTTTATTTAAACACATAATGAATAAAGTGCTCCAAAATATACGAAGTTTAAGAAATTGAAATACGAACTAACAATGAAAAACTCTTTGGTGATTTAATTAATCTGATGGCATAATTTCATTTCGCATTGGAATCATTATATAAATTAGAAAATGTTCACAGCAACAAATTTGACATATAAATACATATATTGTATGTGATATTATTCTTGTATGTATGTACTCTTGTACTTCTTGAACTTCTTCTGAGTCTGGTCTACATACGAGTAATTTCAAATATTTTTCATAATTACATTTAATAAAGAGTTTTTATTTTTAATTAAAGTTAACTTCATTTTCTTTATTTATTTTGTCTTAATTAATAGTATGCACTTTCATATATTTTTTTAGACGTGGCTTTATTTATTTTATTTGTTTAAAAAATTATCTCAAAAGTTTTACTTTTCTTCTTATTTTTCGTTGCCGCAACCACACTATTTTACTTTATTTTATTCTTTATTAATAAAATGTGCTACTTGTTCTTCATTTTTAATTAATTAATTTACCTCCTACTCCTAAAACAGTTGTTAAATGAGTTTGAGTGTTCCTTTATATAACCCTAAGTTTTGTATTTTTTTATATCAGTATTTTCATCACCTTTACTTTGCCAACCAATTTCCTTAAGAATACGTTTTTACCCTGTTACTTTACTTGTTTTATTATGCAAACTTGTAAGCAATCAATCAATATTCATGAAGTGTATAAGAAAAAAAATATTCTAAAGAAAAAAAATCCCATAAAGTCAACATCAAGTAATATAAAAAAGGAAAGAAAACATTTTTTATAAAATTTTGGTAGTTTAGAATAAAAAAAAAGAAACTTCAATAAGACTTGGTACTGAAACTGTCACCTTGGTCTTAGTTTTACTTGTATTTTGGGCGAACAAGTTAGTATACACAAAAATAATCGGCAATATAGATTAACCTTTTTAGAGTCTCTTTAGCTTGTTTAGTAAGTTTTTTCTTTCATGTATTAAAATTGGAAAAAATAAAATAAATTACTGAATTAATTTTAAAATCCATTTTCCTGTCTAAAACTACAATTATAACTGTGTCATAAAAATCAATGAATACATTATACCAATCAAAGTGTAGTCAAATATCTATGAAAAAAAAAGTAAAAAAGTTGTTATTGTTTTCATTATAAAGTGCGCTTGCAAATTTTCTTTTACTTAGCTAAAAATATAAACGGTAATGAAGTTTTGTGTTTAGACATGCAATTTTTTCTTTTTTATAATAATTTTTTTTAGGCCAAAAGGTACGAGTAGTAACACTTTTCAATGAATTTCACTTAAAAAACACGAAAAAGAGAAAAATCCATCAAAAATGTTTTGGGAGGCAACAAATTGTTTTAACAGATTTGAAATAAGGGAAATTAATTAATACCACAAGAAAAAAAATTTAAGTAAATCTATTATGTAAATGTATTAATTGTCAATTAGAGTGTCCAGAGAAACAGTTTTGTATTAAAAAGCTGAGTATGAAAAGAATATGAAAAATAATAATAATAATAAAAATAAAAAAATCATCTTCAATCATCATCTTCCTTACCAGCGCAGAGTGGGTTGAGCAATACTAATTTTAGTACTTAATTAAAGCCATGATTTCATTACAAAAACACTTTTCTTAAGTCAATTAAGCAAAAACGAGTTCAAAATGTAACCCAGTATCTCCTCAATTAAAAATTAAAATAAAATTGATGCAGAAAAAAAAGTATAACATGTTATAGATTATATATCGATTTTCATAACATATGTTTTTAGAAAAATGCATTAAAGGACATTATTTAAAATTGCCTTCTGATGAGTTAGCAAAAAAATATTTTTATTTTAAAGACTATTGCTTAAACTACGTATTAAAATATTTGAACAATTTTTATGGAAATTTGAAAACAAAAATAATAAAAATTTTGTGAAAAAGTTTATGAGTCTTTCTAAAGAAACTTAAATATTTTAAAGGGGTGCAAAAAGGCACAAACTGTTTTCAGTGGTATCTTAATATATGAACCAAGAAAAAAGGTACAAACTTTTTACAAAATTACATAAGTCTTTTAAAATTAATATATATTTGATATTTACAAACACCTGAGGTTTAAAATGAAATTATAACATTTTTCTTCTTATACATATATTACAGGATATAAGGTCTTAAAATATCAACAAATTTGATATTTCTTTTTTGCTTTTGTAAAAGCAGAATAAAATTTTTAAGTTCATCTTGCCCTTGTCATTTTCGATGTACAATTTTATATAGTTTTAAGCAATATCAAATTCTAAAATTAAAATTTGAATTAAGCGCCAGTTTTAGTACGTTTAAACCCACTGTGCAACGACTGAAAATTTCTCTCTGGTACATTTTGGCCAACAAAAAAAGTATAGAGTTCTTCCACCAAATATGAAATCTTGTACCTTGAGAGAGGGGTGCTTTCTAGTGATTTTTTTGCTTCTCAAAACTTAAAGCGTTTTCTTTTCTGCAGAAATATGCTACCAATTTACTGCGTAACATATTATAAAGATTACAAAAGGACAAAAAACGTGTAACCAATTCTGTAATTGACACTTCGAATTTTTCATAAAAAAAATAAAATTTTAATTTTTTGTGAAATTTTGAATTTTATAATGAATTTTAGATTTTTTTTTATATCTTAAATGTCTTGTTTTTTTTTCTTTTTTTTTGTAAAACTAGATTTTTGGTAAAATTTAAAATTTTTAAAGAAACTCGTTTTTTTGAATTCTTTTAAAATGTTCATAATTTGATGGAATATCAACTTTAAAGCAAAAAATATTGAAAATAAATTCTTCTATCCAAAAATGTTAAAGTTACCTGTTAATAAAGTGCAGCTTGTTCTCCTTCTAAATATTTAATTTAGGGGTAAAACATGTAAAATATTTTTTTTTATTTATAATTAAAAAAAAAAACATCTAACGCATTTACAGTACTACAATTTTTTTTCAGAATAGAACACAAATGAGGGCAAAAGGTAGAATAAAAAAAAATTTCCAGAAAAAAACCCTCCCAGCAAGCTTGAAGACAGTTTCATAGGTGATTCTTGAGGTACAAATCATTAGGTGATGACAAATCACATCGGACGACTTAATGACATTTCCTACAATTGACTAAAACTATTAGTATTTTGATCAAAATTATAAGATGCCTTAATAACTCTTATAGTGGTGTATAATGATATTACAATTTCGGAGCTGATAGTGAAAAAATAACCGGCTCACAATGTTTTTGTAAAAAATTATTTAGGCATTTATAAAATATATCAGTGACTAACAAGTAAAAAAGTCTTACCATCATTCACTCAAAGCATCACAATGTCAGTTCCTATTTGAAATGCATATAAGTCACAGTTTTTCAGTACTATTGACAACCTGCTGAATTTTTCTTAAAGAATTTTGACAAAATATACGGGAACAATGGACCACGTCAGCACCGATGCTGACAAGTCATAAATGACTACTTTAGGATACCTTAAAGAAATTTCCAACTGGGCTATTACTTAGATAGACAAAAATTACTGCAAACATATTTATTGCCATGATATTCAAAAAAGACCTCTTTTGGAGAAAAATTTATCAGACTTGAGATTTTCAATCATTGATAGAGATCTGATGATTAATTAATTTTTCCCATTTTAAGCTTATAAATAAGCATTAATTCTACAAAATTAAAATCTTCTATTATTACAGTTCATATAAGATTTATGCTTTGGGTTTTAGGGGATTTTAAAAAGAGGTACCTCGAATTATTCTAAACAAAGTAGCATTTAAAATTCTATATCGAGGGGTTAATTAAAAAATTACTATATGCATATTTCTAATTTTTTTCGCGTCATTCTCTTTAGTCTTCTATTCTTTATCCATGGTATTAATTTTGAAGATAAAAGTTAATTCTAACATTTTGTTGTTCACTTTTTGTTTTTGAGCTATCTATATAGCATATTTCTTTTTTAAGGAAAAACAAGCTATCTACAAGATTTTGTTTGATTTTCAAAGTAGTGCAAAATTAGAAATTGGTAAATAATGAGATTTTAACTTTTCTTATACATTTTGAATTGGGATCTTAAAATGTCTTACCAAAATTGTGTTATCTGAATACAGTCTGAAGAAAAAAGTCATATAGGTTAGATTTTTCTCTTTTTTAGGAGTTTATACACCACACACGCGTATACATTTTATAAGGCTAAATAAGAGCGTTATATCTTAATTTTAAAGGCAGGAATAAAATAAAAGTCATGAATTATAAGCAAAATATCTTAAATACTAAAAACAGGTTGTAAAAAAAGTTATATTAAAATAAAAAATGCGATAAATTTCAAAAACGGTTAAATTTCTTTAGAGATGTGAAACGTATAAAGGCAGCGCAAAATATAAATTATTGGCGCTTTCTGGAAACTTTAACGTTATGTCATAAACATCATAGAATGCTACAATAAAAACTTATAACAAATTGCAGAGAAAGCAGAGAAAAAAAAACATGGTTACGGCATTGCCACTACAACAATATTATATTCTTATTGTAAATTTTTATTAATTTTAATAATACTGCGTTCACGATAACAATGTTTTTGTTTCAGTTTTATCATTCAATGTTTACATTCAATCAACATTTTTGTATAGCTAACTACAAAAAATTTATGTTTTTGAATATTTTTACAAGAAACAAAATTTTGTTAATATAAAAAATATTATTATTTCTACCTTGTTCTTGTTATTGTTACCTTGTTCTTAAACCATATATTGCAAATAATTTTGCTTTTTACAAATATGGTTGAACAATTCATAACTTGTTCATTTTTGAATACATTTCGTTCTTAACGTTTGTCTTCCGCCTTCATTATATAATGCTTATTTAGTTTATATACGAGTTAATAAGGTTTTGCTATATTGGGTGTGATTCAAGTAATGTAAAATATTGATTAACTACTATTAAAGAGTTTAGTTAATAAAAAACATCTTGCATTGTCTTGTACAATATATGATGATACAAATAAATAAAATTTATTTATGAACAAATAATATTTAAATAATTTTGTATAATTAATAAACACTTTTATCTGTTATTTTGAAACAAATGTACTGGACTAGGTAAACAATTTAAAAAATAATAATTTTGATATGATAAAATGAAATAATAATATGGAATCATAATATGATAATGGTCAATAATATGACAAAATGTAATCATAATATGATAAGATGGGATAATAATATGATAAGATGGTATACCGCACGAATCAGAATCAATTTCTGCTTAACGTCTTTATATGACGATTCTTCTATTTTTCACTCTCATAATAAATTGAGAACTAGATTTTTTTTAAATTCACAGATATAGTCCAAAATTTTAAATCATTAATTAATCTTTTAACAGCGTCTTTGAAGATTTTAATCACAGTTGAATTATTGATATGAAATATAATACCATTTTAATTAGTTTAAAAATTTTTTTGTAACTATTTTCACATGCAATTTTTTTCTAATATTAATTTGTTATTTTAATTGTGAACACATTTCCGTTTTTTTTTTGTTTTTTCTTTTCTCTTGGTTGATAAGATATCTTAAATTTAATATGTTGTCAAAAATTTTCCAAAAATTTTATTTTTTACGTCTATAAATTTCGATAATATTTCATTGCACACATTAAAAGTGAATTTAGTAAAAAAGGACAATCTACCAAAACTTCGAGACTAATGTGGTTAAAAGATTTATTTTCCAGTGTGACGTTTAGTAAGCATAATATTAATAAACCATAGAAGATCGGATAGCAAAATACTGAAAAATTTGTGAAAAAACAGTTGGGGTTCTGCAGATGGCAATTTTTGAATATAAGCAGTCGATATACAAATTTGTTTAGTCTTAAAGGAAAATATTTTGAAAATTTACATAAAAGTCGAAGTTTTGAAATAGAAAAAAGAAATTAAAAATATGAAATAAGTAATTACCCAGCATAAACTTTGCTTTCCTGGTAAGCTAGCTGGTATAATTGGAAACAAAAATAAACTACTTATTTTTTTGCCTGAATAACTAGTTATTTTTGTTCGAGTTGTCCACAAATTCATGTAGTTATTTTTTGACTCTAGGGGTACTCAAAAATATGTACCTAAACGAAAACAAAAATAAAAAAAAACAAAAAAATTTTGCCGTCAGTGAGAGTCGAATTTGGACACACACTAATCATTCGTTTTTACTATCTAACGTCTTACTCAGTACACCATCTCGCACATAGCATCCTAAGCGACAAAAACTCTATTTAGTTTAAAATATCTTTTTAGACATTTTGTTATAAAAAACTAACAGGTTCAGAATGGGGTTGAACCAATAGCCTTCTGGTTGTTAAACCGGCGCTCTAGCCAACTCATCCACGTGATTGTAGTATTACTGTGCTATTATACTATTGAGTACTTATTAATGTAATACAGAGTAGGCAAATAATAATGACGCCTCATTACCAAGAAACTACCTTAACAAGTAGTTGTTATTACCGAAAACCAAAAAGTTTTTGCTGGGTACTTATTCGGAATATAATAAATTTTGATATACCTAAAAAGCAACGTTCTACATCTCAAATTTTTTCAGAGATGAAAAACGTATAAATTACTTTAACTAACTATAAGGAGCAACAAGATCTTCAGTGCAGGAATTACCTTCAGAACGGGGTTTTTTTAATAACTCAAAATTTAGAGGGCGTTTAAAATTTTTTTTAATTGTTATGTGATGTTCTGAAAATCTACATCCCAGTTCCAGTACCAATATGTTATTGGTATAAATTTTATAAAAAAATATTGATTTAGAACAAATAAAGAAAGGCTTATTATTATGAGGCATATTTTTATTTATAATACATATACGTCCCCTTCAAATAACATCTTTAAGTTTTTTAAATTTTCAAAGAAACCTGAAAATATGAAACTATATACCTAAGAAATAGTTTAATTTATGATTTTTTTATAAATATGATGTAGGGTAATCAAATATACCCGTAGTTGCAAATAAACTTTAGTTGAGAATTTTTCTTTTTTTTTTTTTTTTTGCTCTATGGCCAAATAACGACTTATTTAAATACTTAAATTCCCTTCCCTTTTTATATTGTTATTGTAAATTTTTATTATTCTATTTGTACATTTATACTACAAAGTTTTTTTTTAGTTTTCTTATAAAACCTTCGACATAGGAATTTTCCCTCTGTCTATGGTTGTATTTGTATTTTCAACAAAATAAAGTTTACTTGTTAGAATTTTTTATTTTTCCTTTCATATTATTATAAAAAATAATTTCAGTTGTAATATACAAAAATATGAAAATAAGTAAACAAATTCCTTTTTTCTCAAATATTTTTTTTTATATTTTTATTTTTATACTTGTGTTATTAGGTTTTGTCTAGTAGAATATTTTTTGTTTGTGGCTTTGGTTTAGTATGTAAAAATTTGCTTCACAAGATATGATAAAAATCTAAAGTAGATTTGCATTTTTATCATAAAGTCTAGTTTTTCTCTTGCTGTTTAGTGTTGCATATAGTGGAAATAAAATCTACAGATAACAGATGTTTACGATATTTGTTTTTTATAAATGTGTATTGTGAATTTGATAAATATCTTAAGATGATAATACATATATTTTTTTCCATAGAAATAGACAGTACCAGGAATATTTGTCATGATCATTATTAAAGACCAATTGATGTAAAAATATTTAAAAACTCAACTTTTATGAATCTGATATTTTTTAAATAAATAAAGCAAAGAATTGTTAAAATTACTGAATTAACTTTTTTTCTTAAACATTTATTGCAAGATTCTTAATGTTTTAAAATTTATATTGAAACAAGTTAGAGTGCTATATTCGGCTGTGCCGTGTTAAGATGTGTTATATGAAAGTGAAATACCTTAATTAGATGTAATTACAAATATTTTTACCTATACAATATCTATGTAAATACTAAAAGCTTTAATTTTGACACACAGATAGTACCAGCGCCAGAGGTGATTATAAGGTTTCTTAAATCTCGATCGAATGCCACGCCCGTATTTTAATCCCTCATTTTTAAAACTCTCAAAAAGATGAACCAATTAGCTTATAATCGGAGCAGGGGGTGTAGTACCCCCCATATAAATAAAATATTCATATCTAAAGAACTATTGCAGCGAGAGACCTCAAATCGCATTGATCACATGAAAATATAACGGATAGGTACGGGGAGAAAGGTAGCCCACATACAAAGAAAATATAAATTTTTCATCTAAAAGACCATTACAATGAAAGTATATATATATATATCATATATATATATAATACATGGATGTTATTGGTGCGCTTCATAAACGCCATTTACATCGACGGACTGACATCGTACTATCGATCTTATAAGGATCCGGAAAACATAAACTTTTTTTCCTCCAACGAAAATGTTAGAAAATACAAACGAAATAACAAACTTGTATATGACCTTTGCATCTGTGGTTAAGGGTATAAAAACGTACTTATATTGGTCATTATCAAAAATTTTTGATTTTAGGCCTTAAAAAATTTTTTACAATGGCACATTAGAATTCCATTATATAAACATAAAGCGACTCATATGCATGTAGAATTAGTTCGTGTTAATCGCTTCATACATTGGGTACGAAGGCTATAGCGGTTTTAAGTTGAACGTAGAAAAATTTTTACCAAGTAGAAGTTTACGTATAATTCTGGTAAAAATTAGTCACTATATCAAAATCTACTGATTTTTTCAATTAAAATTTTTGTTATTTTCAATGTTTAGTGGTTTGATGGATTTGATAGCATCGATGGTAAATTAATTCAAGCACTGCCTCATATATATATATTGGTTGATATATATATCAACCCATTAACGATTGTGCTCCTCGATGATACTGCAGAACTCAGAAGACACAAAAGATTATATCTTTGATTTACCAACTTTGTCAATTTCGTATTTTCCATGCGATGTGCCTTAGCAAAATCTGTTTGGCAAAAGTGTTCCATTTTCAATTATCAACGACATTTGATAAAATAAAAAGTGCAAAAAACCTAAAAATTGTAAAAATTAACAAATTTTGTTATCCAAATTCGACTGTCCTGTATTTAACTGTTGAAAGTCTGCATAATAAAAAAGAAGGTATAGAATTTATCCACAAAGTACGATAAGTTTATATAAGATCGCACTAGATCAAAAAGTATAAACACTCGAACAAAAAGTGAAGAAAAATGAGAAAAAGGTAGGTAACTTTAAGCCCTTTTCCTAAGTTTTTGAACTTTGAACAACAATCACGATTATAGAATGAAACCTATGGTGCTGGAATTTTGCATTCCATTAGTTTCAAGCCTAACTTGTTTGTTTTAAATATTATTACCACAAATTAAGGATTAAAGTAAGTTTCAGCCAAGCTAAAAATTTTTGATAATATCCCACATTTATGTAGAAAAAAAAAATACTTATAAACTCTCATTTAAGGCTTTATTTCACACGCATTCTCATACATATATGACAGTTTTCTTTTTTTTATATACAAAGGTATTTACAAAAAGTACCCAAATAAAATCAAATCAAAAAAATCTGTTTTTCTTGAACGACGTCATGGTACAAAATGGCATGAGAAGTTTTTTCGTCCCCTCTTTTACTTCTTCTATTTGAATAAAGAAAGAAATTTAAGTGAAGTATTTACAGCAACGTAAAATAAAAAACGTCTCAAGCAGCATAATGTCAACAAGCTAAGCAATCAAATTTAACAAAAGCTACTAAAGAAAAAAACAAATTCTGTTGTGCAGAAGAATTTAGGCAACACAATAAAAGGACAAGTTGTCAACACCCACAAAAATAACAACAAAAAATTTACTCACAATAACAGGAAATTCGAGACTGTCAAGTGGTTTAATAAATATCAAAATTCAACTATGACAAATAAGAGGCTGCTGGAAAAACAGTACACAAACATATAATACTTAGAATACAAAAAATTTATTAAATATATTTCAATCTTTATTAGAAACTTAAGGATTAGATAATAATTGCATACAATGTTTAATTCAACAGAAGATCTATTTATTCCTTAAAATATATGAATATTGTAATTACATTACATAATTTAATAATTTAGTATATATATATATATATATATATATGCGATATGATTCATTAATCTCTGACAAACCCTTAGCTCTAGAGCTAATGCTGCTTGCTTTCTCTGTTTTATTATTGCATTAACAACATAAGGATATCTCAAAGGTTTTGAGCAATAACAGTTGTTTCATTAGTTTATTCGTTAAAATTTCAAGATATATTAAATTAAACTTTTCTTTTTTTTTTTTTTTGAAAATACACAATTTGCGTTTTAGACTGCTTCCAATATTCTAAGTATTTTTTCAATAATATAATATATTTTTAAGAAAAAATACGGAAAAGTTAGTTCAATTGAACAGAAAAAAAATATGACTAGAATTTTTTTAACAAATCATTATTTGGTTTAAAATAAAATTTTATAAAAATAGTTATTTAATTTTAATATTTGTTTTATTGCTTATAAATAATTTTAAAACCAATATGAAAAACAAAAACAATTTCCTGTATTTTGACAAGTTCAGAAAAAATAATGAATATATATATATATATATATATATATATAAAATTTGAAAGATTTTTGTGTTACTTATAATAATTGATATTTATATATGTATGTATCTTCTAGATGATCCAAAAATAATATGAGTCGGTTCAACAATGCCTATTCGTATGGGTGGTTTAACGTCTTGCTACCTCTTTATATGAACCTTGTGCGTAAAAGTCATGTTTTGGACTAATACCAAAGTTTCTTTTCACCTAATGTTACAGATCTTTCTTGACTTCGACATCTGGGTAAGTTTTCAGAAGATGTGGCATTTCCAAACCAATCTCCGGAAATTATCTACATTTAATTAACTCATGCTAAAAACGAAAATATTTATATTGGTCTGGAAAAAACTTTACATTTCACATTCATTGCTTTTAATTATTGACACACGTTTTGTTTGCATACATATACAATCTTGATCTTAACACTATTACGTGTTCAATTACAGTTTTATTCAGCTTTTTTAATCTATCTTAATAGATTTTATTCAGGATCTTAAAAGATACATGAAGACGCAATGCAATCTGCTTAAAAATCTTGCTGAAGTGGTAAGTAGAATTCAATATGAATAATTTTTAGTTTTAATAACGATTGGGTTCCTTTTTTTTAGGTTGATTATATCATAAATGAAATTTCGAAGAAGTTTCAAAAAAATTTGCAAAATTGTTTTCTAACTAAAGTAGCATTCATTCAGTAATGCTACTTTAGTTAGTTAGTCTTATTTTACACGAATATTTCTTTTCTTTTCAGATATTCAACATCGAATTAAATACATTTGAAAATTCCAATAATAATTCAAATTGTTTTTATTACAAAAATTTATTGAAATTTTAACGAAATAAATTGGTGATTGGAGCAAAATCAATAAAAAAAAATTATAAATGTAATTAATTTCGTAATTGAAGTCCGTTTTAATTTTTAGCTTTTTCTGTGTACGAATTCGATTTTTCATTAAAAGGTCGATTTTCACTAAAAATTTTTATTTTTCTCGTAAAATCCAATTGATTTTTGATTTTCCTCATAAAATCCAAAGATTTTTACTAAAAAATCGTATTAATTTATTTTTTTATTTTTTTAAATTTTGGTCAGAAAAAAATCGAATTTGTGGTAAGAAATCGAATTCATAATAAAAATTTAAATTTTCGCTAAAAATTAGGTTATAGTTTCAATAAAAAAAATTAAAAAATCAAAAATAAAACTCGTGTTGAATTACGATTACGATATTCTACGATATTCTACATCATAGATACTTATTGAAGAATACTACGATAGGTTTGAGTAAAAATTTACTTCGTATAATCTCATTTTGAATATTTGCTTTATTTAAAATAATTAAACCGATTTCTCAATATAATTCACATTCTTACAAAGAGTTAAATATTAAATTTATATAAACTTCCAATTAATTAAATTACGTAGCACTTCTGATTTATATATGAATTGTTTTACAACATAAATATGCCTTTATCACCACTTTTACTTATATTTATACTTTCGCTGTTCAACTTATAAAACGTTGTAAAATTATACCCTTAAACTGTGTAACGAGTGAAATGAAGAATTAAAATTTTATCCTTAAAAACTTAACCCAATTTTTTGGATGCATTTCACTTTTACAAGCTAAAACTCTCACATAAACATATATACGTATAGTATACACTTAGGTAGATGTATAAGGCTATATGTTCGTGCGTATGAGTTGTGTTGATGATAGAGGAATTCGGTTATGGTTCGGTTTGTTGTCTATGTGGGTAAAGCGTGTATGTATTTTTGTAATATATGAATGTAATTGTAACTCTACCTATTCGTTACTACAATTTAATTTAAAACTTTTTTACGCTTCGTGCTCAGTCTGTCATCCGTTTCAAAAATTATAACATACTCGAAAAAGAGATATTACGAATGCACATTTAAACAAACTCACATTTGTATACGTATACAAGTACATTGTATATTAAACAGATACATATACATCTGTGCATTCAAGTTTTTCGCTACCGTATGTATGTATATTTATATATTTTTTTCGCCCTCTCTTCACCATTTATTTTTTTAAGTTAAAATATTGTTGCTTTTTTCTCTTCTGTATAATGACTCCCATTACACTTTAATTAAGCATGTGTTTTATGTATGTGTACTATGGATAATGTTTGTAGAGGTGTAAACAATACATATTTATTTATAGTATATGTAGATGAATACACATAGTGGTATATACTTTGAGGGTTTGGTATATTTTAAATTGTAGAGCATTTTAGTGCTCACACAAAACATATATAAAAGTAAGCATAAATATTCCTTTTTATTCGTTTTGCTATTTTAAGGAAAACAGTCGCGTGCAGCAACATTTTGGTTAGTTTTACATAAGTGTTGTACAGACAGCAAATGTAAATATTTACCTAGGGCTATAAGCATGTGTATGTAGTTTAATGAAAACTTAATTTTAATTGAATAAAACGAAAAAAAAACTGAAAGTAAAATATATAAATAATAACTTTAAAATATCCTGGGGGAAATATTAATTAAAAAATAATCAGTTCTTTATGAAAACCATTTATATGTAAACGAATTTCGAGATGCATTTTCTTCTTTTAATAAACTTAAATATCGGCATTAAATGTATACGCTATAGAAATATTTTATGATAGAATAAATTTATTTTAATTTTAGAAATTTAACCAGCACAAATAATTTGCCTAAGAGATTTGGGTTGCTTATTTATAGTAATTTCTCAAACACATTTTGAAATATTCCCAAAACCCATCTTTGTTGCGTTTTTTCAGACATACTTTCATTATTTTAATTTTTTCTTATTTCTTTCGTGTTCATTAATTAATATTTTCACACTTAAATTATTTTATTTTCTTGTTCTGTTTTGAACTTTTTGACCTTAATTTTCTACTCACTAAAATTTTTTTCTAACCCAAAAAGTTTCCTTCTTGGCTCAATTTCCTATTATAAAAAAATATTTAATTTTATACTCATCTCCGCTTTTTTCCTTTATTTTATTTTTTGGGAAAAATACTAGTTAAACTTTTCGTTTCATGTAAACAAACACCTACTTTTTTAAGAAACGCAAAAGTAGAAAAAACAAAATCTAACAAAACGAGGCATGTCTTCAGCTGCCACGGTTTTATGTAATTAGCACACTTGAGGGAACTTTAACACTTAGAATAATATTTTCATATGTACTTAAGGTACATACATATTATGTACTACAAATTACCAACCATTAAAATGGAAAAAAAATAAAATCCCTGAGTTACCATGACGTGCAGTAAAGAGAAACAGTAAAACAACTTCAACAACTCACGCGTCAATGAAGAAAATTTTCATAAATAAATTTATATGTTAGGGGTATGTTCCTTCCAACTCATATAACGATTAAATGTTTTTCGAGAGCAACTTTTTTCATAGCAAAATTCATCAAAGTTATAGCACCTTTGATGAAATATTTTGCCGTATGTTTTCACACGCCCCTTTAAAATTAAAATACACGTAATTTTAGGTTTTTTTTTTGTTTATTGTTTATTCTTGCCTTTTTTAATTTAACATAAATTTGGGTTGTTTATCTAAATTTTGGAGGTCAAGAAAATTTTATGACGCTGTATAGGGAAAGTTAAATTTTAATAATAAAAAAAGGACATGAGTGCAAGAGAATACATAAAAACGTATTTATTGATTAATACAGCTAAAATTAAAATATTAATAAAACAAAACTAAATAAACAATAATTAAAAATGGAAAAAAAATCTGTGATATGATTTTATTTAACAACAAATATTTACATAATAAAATTAGTTCAAAGACGTCATTTATATCACATATTTAAATTTTTATCTCTATTTGCATCGAATAATTTTATTTAATAATTTTAATTTAAAAACTATCAAATACTTTTTATTATCCACATTTTCAACTATGTTTGTTTAATATAAATATTTAATAAATTGCTTTGCTTTGATATTTAATCAACCAAAAAAACGGAATCTAGAAAAAATATCCCACAGCTATTTGTAAAACAAAATTGAAATTTATTATTTTTATATTTACGCTTCATACATTGGATTGCACACTTTTCGGCAAAATAAATCGTTTTATTAAAGTACTTATGTATACTTTTACTTCAAATAATATCTACGTAGTTTAGATAAAAAAAAGTTCAAAAAATTGATTTTAATTAATTTGCAATGAACACAAAAGGTAAATCAATTTTATTAGTGACAACCAAAAATTTATGGAATAAAAATATTACATTTTTAATATGTATTTTCATTTCTTATATAATTTTCAGTTTTAGAGTGGAGGTAAAGGTCTGTCCACGAAAAAATTTACATTTGCAATTTTTTTTGGCATAAAATGAGATCATGCCATTAAATCTCAATTAAAACTTTATTTAATTAAATTTTCGGATCACCTCACATATGCTTTTGTGCTCTTCTCCACTTATTCTGAAAAACTTGTCAGCTTTGTTCTATCTATTTGTTCTTCTTTAATGATATTTTCAAAAAGTTTTTGTAGACCTGTTCAAACACTTTTAAATATAAATTTTGATGCTTATTAGTCTTTTTACATCCATCTCTTTGTATCTCAAATAGTACAACTACTAAACAACTAAATTTTCAAAAAAAAAAAAAATAATAATAATTTTTGAGAAATTTAAAAATGTTTTTTGTGTATATTTTACACAGACCTCTTCTCTGTATTGACACATAAGTCACATAACTGAATTTATTAAGAACTTTACATCTCGAGGTACTTTTCATACCTTGAGTTTGGTTTTTCAAATATTTTGCACAAAATATTTTCTCGAATTATTTCTTGTACCGACGACATTTTACATTTACTAATCTCATCTGGCATCTCTGCCTCAAGATAAAAATATCGTGTTAATTTTTGATAGAAAAATTCATTAAAGTTTTAAATTAAAAAGTGTAAAAAACTACTTAAATTTACTTTAAATTTCTTTTGTTTAGCAAAGTTTGCTCAAAAAAGAAGAAAGCATTGGGGCAATAGCGCTAAATTCAAGGTGCCAAAATCTTTAGATAGTCCCAGCACAGTTTTTTAAATGTGATCGGAATAATTGGGGATAAATATATTTATAAACGAATGTCTATTGGTCCGAAAATTGTATCAAACTCGTTATCGCAATATAATGTTCTCAAAGGCAAAAAAATCCAGTATTATACACATGAGTTAAAGGCCGCAAAATCTTTTAAATTGGTTTTATTTGGCCTGCAAAAACTAGACACAAAGATAATTGACGAAGAATTTGTTAGCTCGTTCAATATAAACACATTAAGCATTAAGGTACTTGTAACAAAGAGATCCAATGTAGATGACGCAATCTAACTTATCGAGTTTGATCGTCAAAATTTTTCAAAAACAGAGGTTATGAAAATAAGATATTTTTGTAATATTTCTGTATATTTGAGAAAACCTCCAAAGGGCAACAAAGGTCGCACACAATTCTCCAAGTGTGCTATGTATGGACATGGTACTAAAAATTGTAACCGTATCGTAGTGTGTTCAGCCTGCGCCGAGAATCACGATTATGCAGTTTGCACACTTAACAAAATTAATTGTGATGGTAGTGTGATTTATAAGAGCTGATGACCCAAAGTGCCCAAATCGTCAAGAATATTTGGAGATACGACATCGAGTAACATCTAGAGCTAGGACGACTAGCAAGAGAACTGTTTCGTATTTTAACCTAGGCGATCATGATTTTTCTGAATTGCCAAGACAAGTACCCCAAAATGATGCACTTAATTCCCACCCTCATGGTAATTTGTATTTTGAGGTAGCTAAAAATAAAAGCTACGAAAGGGATAATAACGATGAAATTTCAAACGAGAAACTTATGCAAATATTTTTTGATGTTGTAAAATTTATAGAGAGGATCGATCTACGCATGGCGGAGGAGTTCTTATTGCAATAAAGGGTAATATTAAGCATTTGTTGTTACCGAAAATCAACACGAGTACGGCAGAGGGTATTTCAATACAAGTTATTTTTAATATAGGACCAGTTATATTTACCTCAGCTTATAATCCATTTCACACTTCCAATTTTAAGGCTGATTGGGAAAAACTAAATTCATTTTTGAACGATTTTTTTATCTTCGGTGTTTTGAATTGAAATTAGGTGTCAGAATATTAACCAACCTGTTACTAATTCAGTTAATATAGAATTTTGTTTCAATAAATTAATGTGTATAGTTAAAGAATCGTTTAATAAAATACCTGTCGGTCATAAAAATTCTTGGCAATGAGAAATATCTGATATTAGTAAAATGTTAATTAGTAAGAGAAATAAATACAAACGTAAATTTCAAAGTTCTAGGAATTTTAATTATAAAAATCAATGGAAAATTATTAAATAAATTTATTGACTTCCACCTTAATAAAGACCGAAATGAATCCTGGTCAAAATTTATTTCAAATTTTTCCTCGGGCTGTAACAGATTTTGGAAAGTAAAAAAAGCCCTTAAAGAAAACAAAATGTCTTTTAGTGATCTTCATGTAAACGGTGAAGTTTTAAAAACTGGCAATGAAAAGGCTAATTCAATAGCAGTTGTATTTGGTAATTCTCTCACTATTACTTCAAATAATTATTCACCTGTGGACGCAGCTATCTCAAGATTAATTTATGATCTTAACGGTGCAATTCTTGACAGATCTAACGTAGAGCTTACCAATTCAGATGAAGTTAAATCATTTGTGCTTTTATTGAAAAATAATAAAGCCCCGGTTTAGATGGCATTAACAGCATTATCCTTAAAAAGATGCCCGATTGCTTTTTTGAAACTCTATGTAAACTTCTCAACTCTTGTCTAATTAGGGCTATTTTCCAACGATTTTTAGGAAGGCAAAAGTTATCCCAACTCCCAAACCAGGAAAGGATTCTAAATTACCGTCTAGCTATAAGCCAATCAGCATCCTAAGCCTATTGGATAAAATGTTTGAAAAAATAATTAATAAGAGAATTTTAGACTTTTCCAACCAAAATAATATTAGTAACCCTCAACACTTTGGGTTACGCAAGAAGTACATCAACTAAAAAGAGTCGTTAATTTTATTAAATCAAACAAAAGAAATCGTAAGAGCACTGGAGTTATTTTTCTTGACATTGAATATATGTGGTATGAAGGCCTGGTTTTTAAACTAAATTCCTTCAATTACCCAACGTACCTGCTAAAGATAATAAAGAGTTTTTTAAATCATCACTCATTTGTTGTATCTATAGATAACACGCTATATACTGATAAGTAAATCCCTGCGGGTGTGCCGCAAGGATTGGTATTATCACCTACTCTTTATTCAATATATATTTCCGATTTTACTGTTCGCAAGAATCAAGAAGTAGCTTTTTACGCTGACGACAGTACTTTTATTTGCTGCGGTAAGGTGTCAAACGCAATAATCAAAAAAATGGAAGATAGTTTAAAATCTACTTATAAATACTTTGATAAATAGAAGATAAAAGTTAATGTTAGTAAAGCACAAGCTATTATATTTCCACATAGAAACGTATTCCTACAAAACATTTATATTCTAGGGGAATTTTTATTCCTCTGAAGGATAGTATCAAATATCTAGGAATTATCTTAGATAAAAAACTATCATTTAAACAACACATACAGTATATTTGTGATAAAGCATTCAAATGCTGCCGTGCACTTTACCCTTTACTTAACAGAAGATCTAAACTTAATTTTAAAAATAAGATCCTTATATACAAAACGTGAATTCGACCAATTATGACCTACGGATGCCAAGTCTGGCTTAATAAAGCTGCTAAAACTTACATAAGAAAATTACAGATAATAAAAAATAAATATCTGAAAATAATTCATAACCTAGACCACAGATATTCTACTGATCTTCTGCATAGAAACTTTAAGCATAAAATGTTTAATTCATTTGCAAGGGAACTGACTCTGCCATTTTGTAAAAAATACAGAACGTCTTACATATAAAATAATAAGAAATTTGCTAAACAATCACTAAGACTCTTTTTTACTTAAAGAGTAATAATTGATGGCTATTTTTAAAACTTCTTTTCCTTAATACTGTGATATTAGTAGTTTTCTTATTTAATTATTTAGATGTTAATTATTGTAATACTTTTAAGTAAAACTTTTAAGTAGATTCGTGGACAGGCCTTAACATTGTATTTAGGTTATCTATTAAGATCTATTGAAGATCATATTTAAAAATAATAAAATTTAAAAAAAAGGAAAATAATTAATAATTCTGTATTTTTTACATCAATAAAATATCACATCTGTTGTGATTGTTTCAAAAATAGAAAAGGATATTTCAATACTAAAAATAATTTTTTAAAGAATTTATAAGACTGGAATATTAAATATGTTTTTATAAAATTATCTAAATTCTTATTTTCTGATTTTATAAACATAAACTAATTTGCATAGACAATTAAATCTAGGAAAATTAAATTCTGAAAAAAATCATAAAATCTTTCTTTAGAACATGGAGATTGATAACTTTTTTATTAACACTAAATTATATGCGATCATATTTCTTCAGACAATGACCCGAGAAACTTAAAATTTAGCTTTTGAGTATACAGTATATAGATATATAGATAACATAGACAAACTTATTGTAAAATTAAAAAATTAAAAAACTGCCACTTTTTTATACCAAAATACCCAAAACCACAGTCCGGGAAGAACGTGTTACAAAAATTAACTTTTTTAATAAAATGATCACCCTGCGGGGCTCACAAAATACTTTTTGTGTGTTTAATCAATATAAAACATATACAATTAACATACTTTTTTGATGCCTTTCAAGAATTGAAAAAATCTTGAAAATGTGCAAAGTTTGGATAAGGTTTGCGTTGTCCAAAAGACCTCTGGTTTTAATTTACATGCACTTACGTTAATTTTTCTTTAGAAAATATTAAAAAAATGTTACATCCAGGAACGAATATAATATGAAATTATTTTTCTGACTAATGTAGCTTTTTATCGAAAATATATATTTATAGGATTCTTGCTGTAATGTTACTAAGAATTTTGTAAGGTAACTATCTCTAAGCAATTTTTGGAATCTAACTTAAGCCCGTCATTTTAAACTAAAAGATTTTTTTCTTTTGTAGATATTTGCAAGAGTTATATATAAAAATAGATAATAAACATTTTTAAATCAAATCAAAAACAAATTTTTGACGATTTAAAAAAATCATACCCGAAGTGATCCACTTTGTAGGTTCACCCACTGCTTCCCTGACCTGCTAAGAATCTATATTCCTTGTGAGTTTATTTAGATATCTTCAGCTTGTAAACCGCTAAACAAAAATATTTAATAAACAAATTATTTTGGGCCACTGTGCATAACCGTTAATCCAAACGATGCAAATTAGTTTCAATGGCATGAAAAATAGCGCTTAATTCCACAAATGACAAAAATAACTTACTTTATATTTTGCTTTATTAATTTGAGCATAAAAACAATTAAAATAAGTATATTTTAGGATTTTTTTTTTTTTTTTTTTTTTTTGTTCTTAAGCCATCGTTCGTCTGTCTATCCGTCTAAATGCTTTTAAATATATGGAACTGGTGCTTGATCTACTAATTTCTAAAATCTAATTTTAAAAAAAAAAAAAAAAAAAAAAAAAAAAAACAAAAGACATATTAAATAAAAATATTTTTGTATTTAAATATTTCGAAAGATTTTTTATACATTTCCCACATACAAGGTCTAAGACACATTAATGGGCGAGGGAATTTGTAATAACTTTACCATTTTTTTTTACAGATTTTTATATTTATATCTTGTATCTGGTTACTGATAGATAATTATGTGTTGATTACGATTTTGCTATAATAAAATGCAAAGATAAGTATTTTATAAATAGATTTTTGGAGAAACTGTAAAAAAAGGCAAAATTTGCTCATATAAATGCATTTCCAAATTTCAGAACGCGATACCCGATTATTATGTTAGTTTACAAAATGTACTTTTAATGCCCAGAGAACAATTCTTTAGGGAATCAAAATCAAAAATTTTATATTTTATTACCTTTAAAACAATGTTTTTGCTAAGTAATTGTCTTCAGAAGACTTGAATTTTTATAAATAAAGTGAATTATCTAAAAAGAGCCCAACATATGCGCAGTTTTCTATACTTTTAAATACGAGCTAAAAATGTGTACTTTTTAATATACATATCTAAAAATCTAAAAGATCTAGTCCATCAAATATGAAAAGTACCCCAAATTTGGAAATTTTTCAGAATAATATTTAAAAAATATTTACATACAATATTCAGAAATAGAAACCTATTTTTTAGTAACAAAATACCTAAATTTGACGGATCCATTATAAATGCTTCATTTTTAGAAGGTTTAAATGGAAACACAGACACCAAACATTATTTAAAAAAAAACATAATTTTTAAATTTCAGTTAATCGCCAATTTGGAGCAATTTAAAACCATAGTGTTAAATTATAATAATAATAATAATAATAATAATAATAATGAAATTTATAACTTTATGAACTAAGGTGTACCTTTCCTTAAGACATCATTTTTCCGCGATATTACACTATCGTTTTCGAAGTAGGTAGTTTGATAGTTCTTGATTATAACCGGAATCATCAATGAAATTGGTTTAACCTTTAAATATGTGATGACTTATTTGGTTCTTGAATTACGTTTGCTTACGGTTTTTAATTTTAATTTTTTTTTTTAAATTTTATTAGAATTTACGTTTTAAAAACACAATGCAACAAGAACAAATTTTATCAATTATTCCAACCCAAAATTAAATGAAAATATATAATAAAATTAAATATGAAGTTTTTTAATATACGTCTCTAAAAACAATTTTTGCAAATAGACTTGCCACAGTTTTAAAAATAAAAAAGAATAAAATTCAAAAAATGAATTGACATATATCCTTCGGGAGGATGCACGATATATGCTATATGTGCACAATATCAGTTAAATCGATGGAATAGTATGTCTACTCAAGTATTTCAAAACATCTTTTTATAAAAAAAAATAGCGTAAAAAAGAAGAGCGTTTAATAAAACTCTTACATTTCATCTGAGATAAGTTTTGCATTCCTTTTATGTTTAGTTGTATTTTTCCCATCCGGCACGACAAATAAGGATATATATTTCCTTATTGAATTTGCGTATCAACAGTGAGTTATTTATTTGAAAGTTATTTTTATTTGCAATAAATGTAATAATTGAAACAATATTTGATGATGTAAAATCTGTCGCATAGTAAAAATAACAAAAAATAACTTAGTGTCGGCCCAGAATAACAGAGACAGGGACATTTTCATACTCACATATTTGATGGACGACTACGCATCTCACAGTCACTGTGGAATATAATTTATCATGATACAAGAAGTAAGGTAACAACAACTCTATAACAACTACAACACTAAATAGACTCCATATATTTTGTTTTTGCATTGAAATTTCTTATGTCAAATTCAATTTTGACATTTCACATGTTTATTTACAGAAAACAACAAGACATTTAACATTTCACGTAATAAAAAAAGTATTAAGACGCAATAACACAAAAGTAAACAAGAAATGTAAACAAAGATTGTAAACAGAAACAGCAATTTGACACTAGAGATTTTAGAATACAAGCCGTCATATTGCTGCCAAAAAGGCCTTTAAAGCTGTTTACTTTAATAATAATTTTAAAAATCACAATTTATTTATATAAAAAATAAAACCAATAATATCATAATTAGTATATGTAAAAAAGTTGTATTCTTTTATTTTGCTTTTTAATAGTTTCAAACAGTAATTTTTTTGATATAATGTAAAATATTTTTAGTTAGAAATTATATAGATAAATAGTTTGATCTTAGAAAAAAAAACTAATTACACTTTTTACTAAATATTTAACTTTGCATTTACTATAATTATTTACTTTAGTTTGGAGCATAATTTACTAAATTTTTTAAAAGTCACTGAATAAGCACGCTGCACCGTGCGCCGTTATTCTGAGTCAAATTTTTGGGGAGAGAAAAATTAGTGTCGCTGTGCTGTTATTTCGGGCCGACACTTATTTAAAAAAATAATGATTGTAAAACGTTTAAATTAAGCAAAATTGCATCACATGGAAAATTTTCATTAATTTTGTTTAATAATAATATTCTGAAACATTTAATTAAACATCGTTGATTGCAATTGATAATGTACCAGTTGATAAAATACATAATTAGCATCCCGCAAACGATCATATTTCATAAATATTACATAGAATATTATTTAATAAAAATAGTAGTTATACACATTCTATCATATTTGTTTCTCCAAGAAAGCCATAGCCAATTCTTATTATTATCATAACTTGTAGATCTAATTGATCTTACTTTTGAAATAAATTCCTTAAAATGAATAACATCTTATTAAATTACACAGATATTTAATATTTCAACTCACCCAATTTGAATTTGACACCATAGTTAATAAATTAACAGTCTTCATTTAATATACACACACATAACTACATGTGCATATTTTTAATCATTAAATTTGATGTCATTAACAGCAAAACCAAAAACTTATTATAATTTTTTCATTACAAGTACATTAAGGACTGTTGTGCTTTTGTTGTTAATTTTATTTTATGATGGTGCTTAAATAAAATTTTATTTAATACATTTGTTATTGGAAAACATAAACATGACTGTAATTATTTGCACCTTTTACACTCACGTTAAAAACGCAAAATAAAAACAACAACTACAGCAGCAGCAACAAAAAAAAGAAAAGAACGAGTGAAACAAAAATGAAATCATAAATGAGAAATGTCCGTAAATTGACCGTTACCACTACGACCGCAAAGACCACAAAACCATTAAAGCCACATGTGGACACACATACATAAATTTTCAAACAACTGAAATTAGGTTAAGAACAAATTTCACATTTGTATTTTTTTGTTTGATAATTAATATTAATTTAATTGTGAACGCTTTAGTTGCAATAACACATAAACATTGTAAATAATTGTTGTAATAATTAAATTTTAACTAAAAAATTTTTAATTTAATAATTCATTTTACTAAACGCCTACGCCCGTTTCTCCTATTTTGTTCTTCTTGTTTTTTTTTTTATTATTTTTTCTGGAGCAATTCTATTGCGAAATTTTTTTAAATATTAGTTTGCGTTAATATATTTGGCTATAATACGTTCTACGTTATCAAACAAACTGATTTTGCTCTTTTGTAGCCCGTGCCCAGACTAATATACAATGTTACACAATCAAACATAAATGACTTAAAGGAGCCAAATTCATACTCTTTGTCTCTCTCTCAACTCTAATGAAACAAAACTAACTGTTGTACTAAAACTGTTACTCTTTAGTAAACATTTTTAAGGAATGAAACAAATTTTTATGTTTCTATTGTTAATTTCTTTGGAGCGCATGCTCTGTTTTTAGCTGCTGGTCCATAACGTGATGCTGTCGTCACTCTCTTTGTACACATTTGCTATTATTGATGGAATTCGATAGAATGAAACTTCATTTATGGATTGTTGATTTTTAAGTGTTATAGGTCATGAGTTTTTATTCTTATACTATTTTACGAATATTTATTTTATATAGTTTTCCCTATTACCCCCTAATAACATTATCATATATACTATTTCATATTAAATTCGTATTATTACAGTTATTTTGATTTTTCTTTTTTTTCCTTTTTTAAAGTTTTATAAAATTTTCTTTTCAGCGTTATTGTATATTTTATTTGCCTGTTTTCTTATCCCTCTCTACAATGAATATCATTGTCATCAGTTCCTTCTGTTTTTCATCTTTATTCTTAAGCTTGTTTAAGATTTTGTTCATAAAATGCAGCAGAAAATCAGCTCTTTAGCAAATACGAGTATTCAGTGTCAAAGGTCAGTTGGGATTTTATTACTGAAGTAAGAAAAAATAGCTAAGAAAATCTTTTCTAGGAAAAGGAAAAAAATTAAGAAGATTATTACATAAATTCATATTAAATGGATATTTTTATTATCAACAACTTGAAACAAAATCTTAGAGAATTATTATTTAAATTTTGGAATTTTTCATTGTAAATATGTGCACTTTTTTAATTTTTAGGAAAAGTTGTATAACATACACTAAATACGTGAAATTGCACTAGTGAGTGTTAATTGATTTTGCTAACTAAAAATTGCTTTTACTTCGCATATAATGATAATGTTAGATGTCATTTAATACCGCTAAAATCTTTGATATTTAAAATATCCGATACCGGACATTAAGATTTGACTTTCATACCAAAGCAGCGTTCATAATGATTGGGTTTTCCTTACTATAAAAAAATTATATTCCGAACAGAAACAAATGAAATTTATTTTCTTACAACTGGACTTTTATAGCATGTCTACAAACAGGATAATAAATATATTTAGTATAAATGTTAGTTAACAGTAGCAGAAAAGAAATGTATATTTATGATAATTACTACTAGTTATTTAACACGAGTAAACGAAGTGCACGCTTTTGGATAAATCATACATTATTTGAAGATCAAAGTTAGATTAATTATATCAACAGGGAATATTATTTAATTTGCGATAAATATTATAAATATCAAAATTGGAGATAAATAAAAAAGTAATTTATTTATTTATTTAAATATATATGCATATATATCATAGAAAAAATTAAACGGAAAAAAAAATAAATTAATAAATATGTAATTAAAAATAAATGTATATATATGGTAAAAATTTAAAAAATAGCACAGCGAACCAGTTTCACAAATAAATTTTAAAATTTAATATATATATATATATATATATATATATATATATATAGTATTGTATATATTCTATATACCTACCACAATAGAAGGAATAAAATGGAAAAAATTAAAAAAATTAAATAAATAAAAATAAATACATACATATATATAAAAAAATTTTAAAAATGGCAAAGCTAACCAGTTTTACAAAAAAATTTCAAAATTTAAAATATTATGAGAGAGTATCAGGATGTGTGTTTAACTAACTGTTACTTTTAGCTTTATTTCCGTTTTAATACATTCTTCAACGTTGCAATATATTTGCTGATAATATGATTTTTCTTTCATTCATTCTACTTATCATCCATTCATAACACAGCAAATTTTTTCCCCTATATGGCTGCTTTGTAGAACAGAGTGTTTGTTTTTCATTTCATTTTTTATTACTATCTCGAAAATGAAAAATTACACCGGATATTAGCGGAAATTCAATTAATAAGTTTTTCGCATATATTTGCTCTTTATATTTTGACAATATATATATATATATATAAATATATATGGGCAATTCCATGAAAGAACATCCAAAAATTTACAGAGGGTCTTTCGACTTTCATTAAATTTTCACGGATGTAAATATATATGTATATATATATATATATATATATATATATATATATATATATATATCGATTTCAGTTTTCGATTTCGCGAAATTTAGAAAATTTACAATTTTATCTCAATACGAATATTTCACAAATGAAAAAGAATTTTTAAAAGTCCATTTTAATACAACTGCATTTTTTAAATGCATTTTTCGTTGAATATGCTAATTCAGATTTTTGATTTTTTGTATATTTAGAAAGTAGGGAATCTTTGCATTAAAATAAAACTCCACATTTTTTGAGATGCACACATCTACTGTTTTTCTAAAACCTATTCACATTTTTTTCATATAAAAATTCTTTTTTTCTGATATTATTTTTAAAATCTGAATAGGATTACATATTTTATTTAAAAAATTCATAGGATTACTTTTTAAAAATTTATTAAAATTAGTAAACCTCTGGATAAATTAATATTGCAATTTGTAGTAAACAAAAAAATTTTAAATACACTTAAAGAAATATTCAAATTCAATGAAATGATACTTGTTAAAAATACATTTATAAATTGCATTTTTATTTTGTAAACATTTTTTACGAAAATGATTTTTTGAAAATACTGACGGAATTACCCAAAAAGAAGACAATAGCCTTTTATACACTTTTAAATTATACAAATCTGTCAATAACTTAAAGATCTATATTTTATTAACTTTTGTACAAACTTAAATATTTTTTTTTTTAATAAAAAAGAATTCTATTTTTATATTAAAAATGTGGAACATCTTTTTGAAAAGTTTTATTAACTTTCATTAAAAAAAATTTAATCAACAAAGGATTTATAGATTTTTTATCGGTTTTTAATTTTGTAAAATTTGTTGATATGTTTTTAATATCTGACAACCAAAAAATTTTTTTAAATGATATTAATGGACAGGAAATGACCGTTTATGTTATGGTCCATAAAATAAAAAAAAAATTAAAATTGTAAAAAAGCCTTTTTAAGTTCTATATCCAAAATAAATACATATATGTAACCTACTCATAGGTATACAAAATACAATTTAAAAGAAGATCGAATAAAAAACAAAGTGTATGTAGATTTTTGATATTTTTTTGTTGCATTTAATTCGGTGATGTATTTTTCATATCCAACCACAGGAAAAAGCCTTTTAATAATTTTAATAAATAAAAGGTTGCATATATTATAGCTATTTAATAAATTTTTCAATGACAAAAATACACACTCAAAAATGTTAAAAATTGCATTAAAATATTAAAAGTTGCATTTATTTATTTTTGAGTGCCACTTGATTCCGATATAACCCATAATGATAGCTATATACATTTTCACCGATTTCAATTAGCGCCATGGGTGTGAAATATTAAAGACACCGCGATCTCATGACATGCATACTTTTTATGTAATTTTTAATTGATTTCACATAAAATGTAAAAAAGTTAATATAAAGTATGGAAGATTTTAGATCGATTTTAAACAGTTACAACATTTTTGCAAATTAATATTTTATCGCGTCACAATGATTTTAAAAAGTAATTTGAAAGCCTTTTTTGATCACGCGACACTTTAGCTTCATGGAAATTACGCTTTGAGTATGCCTCGCGAAAAAGGCACCTCTTAGAGCCATTCACGATTTTTCTCCCCAAGTTTGAGCACCCTCTACAGCGCTGCTATTGAGGGAACATTGACGAAATGTATTTCAAATACTCGAAACTGCTAAAATTTTCTAATCAAAAAACTGCAAAAAATACAAATTTTATGTTTATACTTTACATTAGAAGCATATGCTAAAATCAGCGATTACAGCAATCAAAAGAAAGAAAAAAACTTGTTATTTTCACACTTTTTCAGATCCTTTCAATTTCAGTGCTTGCCGCTACCATATGGAACCATTTTAGGTCTTTAGTTTTTGCTATTTTACTCCATTTTAACAATGCTTGGTAGAGTAAAGCTACAAGAATAATTATATCCAAAGTTATTTTAAGGAATCAGAATTAAAAAAATATTTTATGTTTAAGGTCGTCTTCATAAGAGAAAAAAAGAGAATTCCCCTTATGTATATATGTCCAGTATTTTTTGGATAAAACTACGTACTCTAATATAATGCCATAGCCAGTTTTTAGCCCACATTCAGTAAAAATAAATTTTGCTACTTTCATTATGCGACTGAGACAATTCACGTAAAATTTTACTTATATAAGGAATAATAAAATTTAATCCGTATGGATACCACGCCTCTTTTTCGCCCACTTGTATTGTACTGTGATTTTTTTATCACTGCCATCAAAACTTTGAAATTTGCTCACTAAAAAAGTGGCCGTGGTATCCAGGCATATGATCAAGTTGAATAAAATAGTATCCAGTAAAAATTTAGTAAAAATGCCAGTATTCTATGAAATAACAATATACAATAACATTCGGACTAAATTATTTAAATGTTTTTTTTTATTTCCATTCAGGAAATTTTTTTCTTTTTTTACTGTGTAGTCTATTATAAAAATATGTAGAACGAGCGTTTCTAAATACATTTTTATTTCCTTTTAAACGAAAGACAAAGAAAAATATTTATATTTTATGTATCTAATTATCTTGCACACTTAGAAGCATACATCAAAATCAAAATTATAATTTTAGCCTAATTAAAAAAATTCCCACCCTAATTTTAACGCAACTTTACATTAATGCATTTTTATTTTTTTATTTTTAATTTTAACAATATTATTTTCTCTTAAATCTTTATATAAAGCTTAAATTATTGTTTTTAATATTTATCTAATTTAATAATATTTATAAATCTTTTAATAGGACTTTTATTTCCTGGTTATCCCCTTTAAACAGTTTACAGAATTTCTAACGGTAAAACCAACCAAGTAAAAGAAGTCTTTATTTCCCAAACCATTTTACCCAAATAAAGTTCATATTCCAAATATATACAATATTTTAATAAAATAAAAATTAAATTTTTATAATTCTTTATAACCCCACAAATAGCCATACAATTTTGTTACCAACTACAACTACAACAACAACAACAGCAGCAAAAACAATAACATTGAGAAAAAATCTGCATTTATAATAAAAAATTTAACTTTTTGTTACTAGGTATATTACGGCTACCTTCGTGGGTATTAGCGTTCTAATCTTTTTATTTCCACATGAATATATTTTTATTAAATTTTTTTCGTTTGTTACATCTAAAAAAGAAAAAAACAAAACAAAAATATGATTCACTTCCCACCAACTCCACCGAGCATTTTACATTTTACTGTTCTACTTACGCAGAAAAGTATGCAACAACAAGAACGAGAAAAAAATCATATAATTCTTATTTTCCCACAACAAAATTATTACAGAGTAGAGTAGTTGAACAGAATATAAAAAAAAAATGAAAATCAAAAAATCTCTATACAAGTATGGTGGGTTGCAAACAAGCAACAAACACAATAAGAAGCAGCAACAAAAGCAAAAAACAATATTTATAAAATGTTTTTTTATATAAAACAAACAAATGTATATAAAAATCCCTTAGTAAAGCTGGTATTGTAACCGATTGTGCCTAAAACCATGCAAATTAAATTTAATGGAAAATTTATTGCGTTATACATAGCACACTGTATGTACATTTAAGTTAACGAGAAAGCGAGTTACTATATTTTCTGCTTGTATACAGTTAAACACAAAATTTTACAAACAGTAAATAAAGTGCAAATCTAAATTTTAAAATATAATTTAAATGTTAAATGTTTATTTTAATATTGTTCGCTCTGTATTTTTATATTATGATTATTTTTTAAAGGATGGTCTATGGTCTTTATTTAATATTTATATAAATATATATTATGTGTGTGTGTGTATGAATGCGCATATTTATTTATTTGGTTGGTAGCAATAATTTCTACATTATATTTTATGTATCTTTAGGTTTATTTTTATTTTTGTAATAATTTTTGTTTATATTGTGAGAAAAATTTTAAACTTATTGTTCTTTTATTGTTAATATTATAGTAATAGAATAATCAACGTTAACGTATTTGTAATATGTTTCATATTTTTCTATATGAATATTAAAATGTTTGCAATGGATCAGGGCAGACTAGAAAAAAAACATTAAAATTAATTATTAAAAAAAACGAAAAAAAAACAATTTAAAAACTAAAATTTTTAATTTCAAAATTCGAAGCAATTTTATAAAGCGAATAGATGCGATTTTTATGTTTAAAATTATAACTTATCGGCAAAAATAAATAGAAGTCATTTTAAAAAATAGTTTTTCATTACTTCGAAATTATCAGTAAGTGTACATTATCTTGTGCTTAATAAGCAATATAAACACCATTCAAAGATGTTATTAAAAAGCGATTCAAATGCATTTTTCTCTTATAAAACGTTAAGAATCGGTTGCTGTTTTTTTTTTTTTTTTTTGCAAATACTTGTTACTGAAGAAAACTATTTTAAACAAATAAAAAATAATGATGCATATTTTCTTTAAATATATTTGTTGATATAAAAATCAAAGAATCAATTTTGCATGACATTGTGAGCATGACTTCAGTGAATCAAAAAGAGTAAAAAGGATTATACTTTTACATTTCTTTCTATCTTTTTAATGCAATTTTGTAGAAAAGTTTAATCAAATGCTGACACTGTTACCTTTAATTATTTACCTTAACCAAGCTATAAATCAGACAATAATATCTATTACAATTTCTCTTAACTTTATTTACACTATCTTTAAAAAAATAAATAAATAAAAATTACCACAGTTAAAATTTACCTTAAATATTATCGTTTATTTTGCTTCACTTTACAATCTTCATACTCATATATACTATAAGTTCATATTTATATACATTTAGATATATGCATAAATCCATATAAATTGTATGTATGTTTGTGAATATTGTTATAATACTTGGTTTAAGTAACATTTTACAATGTTTTATTCAATGACATTGCAGACAGTTTTTGGCTAACCAAATGTACAATTGCCTGCCAAGGCTTTAAGCAATATTACAATAATAATAACAACAAACAGAAGGACAACTAAAAACTCGGAGACACAGCGATAGAACAGAAGAAAAATTCATATAAATAAACAGCAGGCAGCCGACTACTGTCAGTATTAGTTAAACAACAAATATGGTTTCAAAACTCAAATAAATAAAAATACTTATAAGTATTAGGGGTATTAAAAATAACACAGTCATATATATTTAAAGTAATAAGAAATATTATAATAAAAATTCTAGTACAATAATTAAGATAGGTATAAATAGTTTTCAAATCTGAACAAGTGTCCTTTAAAACTTAACAATGGAAGAATTTAATTACTTTTCATATTTATTCTCCATTCTCAATCTAAAAAGGACATTAATTTTATTATACACCTTGTATTTTCACAAACAAATGCAACAAATCCAACAAATACAACAACTAGAAATGCAAATGAAACTCTATAGAGAATAAAGAAAAAACAAGCAACATGAAAACGGAAGTCTAGGTTAAAGGCACTAAGAAACAAAAAAAAAAATGACAAAAATATGAACTTAAAAAAATATAAAACTAGACAAAACATTACAAAACGACACTGTTTTAAGAAAAAAAAAATACATGATTACTTTTTTTCTTTTTTTTTTATTATGACCAATGTTGTGGGCGGATTTATGGTCGGTAATAAATGTCTTTTGTATTACACCAAATTAACAGGAGTCACAGAAATATAATAGAAAAGAGAAAAAATTAAAGAGGAAGTTAAATATAAATGGTTTTCAAATTAGATACACAATTTTTTTCTCCTCTTGGTAGCAATGGTTATATTCTTAAGGGGAAAAAAGAAAATATAGAACAAAATGAGATTAAATATTAAATCAGTATTTATAAGGGTATCCAATTATTTGAGTTTTCATATTAATTAGTTAACTCGACAAATAATAATTCGAGATTAAAAGTTTATCAATTAATAACCGATTAGTAGCAAATTATTCGATTAACCCAGTAGTCTAATTATTACATATAAACGCATAAATAACCTTAAATAAAGTATTTAATCTATTGAAATAGTTTTTTAGAAATAATAAGGATCAAATTCTTTCAAAAAGGATTCATCTTGTTAGTTCTTTCGCCTATTTGTATAAAAAAATTAATGCTATAAAATATTCATCTACCCAGCAAAAATTTTATTGCCAAATAATGAGTTAAAATGCTATTATAATAACACCACTATTTACACTTTAGAAACTTACCTCATTATTTTAGCACGATAATGTCATTAAAGACAACTAGTTACCATATATGGTTCCAAATAGGATCTTAAATAATTAATAACTCTAATATAATTACACATTAATCTGCTCAATAGTTAAACAACTAGTTACATGTAATAATGCAGAGGAAATTAATCGTTGGCATAAAACAACTTCTAGGTAATGCAGACCGGATGTCGATGTTGGCGTTTCGTTAAAAAGCATGTCATTCTTTAACTATATGTCATTACTAAATTTTTGCTAGGAAGTTCTGATTTCTTTAATAAATGAATCTTTTTAATATAACTTTTCTGTCTGCAAATGATTTTTGTCATAAAAATTAAAATTAATATTGGTATTTTTCAAAATTTCTATTGTCGCAAGTTTCAGTATTTATGAATTTATAATTGTGCCGCATTTTATTAAAAATTCTATTTCAATAAAAAAAGATAAATTTAACATAGGCTTGTCATTGGAAGATGTTTTCTTTTTTGATACCTATTCAATGAGTCATATTCACGATTTCATACAAAATTGAAATGAACATCAAAATTCTTTCTTTTTTTTATCAGCGAAAGGAAATAAATTTTAATTTTTGTATAAAGAAACATATTTTTGAAGAAAAGAAAAAAAAATTATATACGTGAATAATATTATTTTTTTATTTGTTTAAAATAGTTATTTTTAGTAACAAGTATTTTCAAAAATAACAACCGAATGTCAATATTTTATAGCAGAACAATTCATTTGAATTTCTTTTTAGTAACATTTTTGGATGCTGTTTGTATTTTTTTGTTTACAAAAGAAAAAGGACAAGAAAACTTACACTTATTAAAATTTTGGGAGTAATGAAAAAGTATTTCTCTAAAAATAACTTTTATTTATTTTTGCTGAGATATAACAGACATTTTAAAAAAAGATGTAGTTTATCTTTAAAATAAAAAATGTTCTAAATTTATAACTCGTGAAAACTAGATTCCGGTTAATCGGTGATTCGACGCAAATTATCCGGTTTATTCATTATTCGTAAATATACCATTTTTAATTATTCGAACAGTTAGTCGACCAAAATTAATCGGATAACTTCATGACGGTTAATCGATTGGATATCCCAGTATTTGTTCTATTAAATTCCACACAATTATATGATTTGTACTGATTAAATATTATTTTAATCATATTAAATTAGTACAGTTAAATATCAAAAATTATTAAAAATATAAAATATTTAATGTTTCAATTAATTTCAAATTATTTATAAATATTTTTACTAGGTAATAATTATTTATATACTTTAAATTTATAACTTTGAAAAATCTGTCAATAAATATTACTTTAAAATTTCTACGAACTAAAAATATATTTTATTATAAAAATATATTTTATCATAAAAATATTCTCTTACTAAAAATGTTGAAATTATTTTTTAATATGTTATGTATGAATAAATAAACTCATCAGTTAATCTGCATTTGCTTTTTTTTGCAATAAAAGTTTATTACTTCGTCTATTACGGAAAATAAAATACAAATCATACATTGATTTAGACTTTCATACAAAATTCTTCAAACTTTGAAATGTTTGTTAAAGCATCACTTTTCTTTTCACAACATTGTTGCATTTTAATTAAAATTACATTTCTTGTGCAATTTTTGGCTTTAGATAAGGATTTTAATTAAAATAAAAAATAGTGTGTATTCTTTCTGAAAATACCAAAAGCACAGACTATAAGAACCGAGAAAATATTTATCAAACGTTTCACAACTCTTGCACAAAAGTGGCACACAGAATTTTTCTATTTCTTCCTATTTCATAGAAATTTGAAAAAAGCTCAATTTGATTTAGTAAATTTTCATTTGCTTTAGTGAAATTCCAAGAAAACAATTTAACAAAAAATTCAAAAAATATTCTTTTTTTTAGAACTTTAAAAATATTTACTTTTGGTATTTTGACAGCTGCTCAAGTCCTAAAAATAGAAGAATAAAACAAAACAAAAGAGGAAGAATGACAAAAATTAAAGTAAATACTTGTACACATAGAAGATTTTAAATTGTGTAAACATCTGCATATGCACAAATATATGTACATATGATGATAGATAATATGCAAATGCTTTCTTACAAATGCTGTATGTGCATACACAAACGCACACAATGTATTTAATCTATATATTGTATATACATATGCAATGTGTACCGAATGTATTGAGTGTTAAATAAAAATATTTTATTATAAAACCAACTTTTTTGAGACGGTATGCCTACAAAAGCAACATATTTTCATCGTCTTTTATACTTGTGGAATAACAATTTATAAGATACAAAGAAAATATATATTTTAATATCAGTGAAACTTTTTGTAACATTTTGCCAAATAAACAAATATCAAAAAGTAATAACCGATTAAGATAAATCCTTTATGGATGCTATACATCTAAAAACCGGATATATGGCCTGTTGCACATTGTTGCACATCTCAGTATTAAAATTTCCCAATTTGTTGTTAAAATTTTAATCTGTGAAAAGCTTTTTTTTTTTTCTTTTGCTGCTGCTCTCTATTCTTTGCATGAATGTGAGTGCTTGAGTTTAAATGCTTTTCCAACACTTCGTTCGAACATTAGGAAATATTTTTACAAAAGTAAACTGTTAGTATATATATATATATATATATATATATATTTATATGTACAATGTATGTATGATGTGTCATTCAAAAATGTTTTCTTTTTTCTCTCGTTTTTGAAGATTTCTACATTTAATCTGTTTAATAACAAACACTCACACTCACATGCATATTCATACAAACATTTGTATTTTAAACATAAACGTACATAGATATTGCATGTGCTAAATTATACACAAATATTCTTACTTGTGCATATAATAGAAATGTTTATATTATCTATATAGTTGTCGGTGTATATGTATTTAGAATGATGATCATCGTCGTCAACATTCTCATCAGTAAAGTAGTAGTTGCATAAGCATAAGTTTTTATTTGTATTTCTTTGTATGTGTAGATGTATATATTTCTATAAGTACGTTGAATTTGTGTGTCTATACTATAGATGTGTGTGTATTTGTTGATAATCTCTTTGAATAACAATTTTAGGGTTATAAAATTCAATTAAGCACACATTATGTCTCTTATTGCATCAAATTTTAAGAAAATTTTCGTTCAATAAAAGTAATGTATACGTATGTATGTATTTGTCTTTGTATGTGCAGCAATAACAATGATATTAAAATTAAATCTAAAATAAATTTATTTTTGTGCTCAAAAAATCATGATGCAAGAACAGTTCGTATTGTAAACATTCTTAAATGAATCCTTTCATATTTTAAATCTCCATTAGGTATTAAAGAAAAATTACTAGGTGGACTATAATTTTAAAGGAAAATTTTAAGAAAAATTCACAGTGGTATAGTGTGCTGTACATTAAACTATTTACCATTTACCTAAGTGGTAAATTAACATTAACTTCCCGTTATCATTAGCAAATATTTTTGAACAATTATGGGCATAAGTATTAAAAAAAAAGAACAATCAAAACAATTAATTAATTAATAACAAGCAAAAAGTCAAACTGTCAACAAATTTCTAATAAATCATTTTCTGCTAACTTGTACAAAATTATGCTTATACCGAACCCACAGTGCATACATGTGAACTTATTTAATGTTTACTGGCTTTTAGGTTTATCCTAAGATTAGACTTATAATTTTACATTCTTCGTTATTCTATTACATTGACCACACAAACATGCACAACATTACTTCTATACACGGACATCTTTCCATTCATTTATATATAAATGTATATATATCCCAACACATAAGCATATTAAACCATTATTTGTACACATTATACAATTACATTTTCCTTTTATGTTTTGATATTTTTTGAGTCTTAAATTTGCATCGTTAAAAGTTTCTAAATCTTAACGTGTTTTTAGAAGATGCTATAACTCATAGAGTAAACCCAATATGCAATATTATTTTAATTTTATAATTTTTTTATTATTTAACATTACATTATTATTAATATTATTATTATTATTATTATTATTATTATTATTATTATTATTATTAATATATGAAATAATTCACTTTTATCGAACGTTACTTAAAAAAAAGATGCTTTGCTATAATAAATAAAAACGCAAATATGTTTTCATCCTTAAAATTATGTTAATACAGCTGACTGGTTTACATATTTCAAAATCATATCAGTCATTGACAAATAGTTTATTACGATTGAAAACCTTCATTATTGCAATTTTTTTTTAAATAATAACAATATGAAAAATGAGGACAGTAAAATGTATAAGTAAAATTAAAATTTTAAAAATAAGGTATATGGGCCATTATCAAAAAATTTAAACCTGACTTAAACTGACTCTAATCCTTATAAGTTTCGTGCTAATACCATTTTTAACAAATGGGTTTCAGATCTGAGCTCACAAAACTTGAAAGTAATATAAAAATTACTTAACTTTTCCTATTTTTCTACACTTCTTATTCGATCTTATTTTTGATCCCATTACACATTCGACCTTATATAATCTAATCGGACTTTGTGAATAAATTCTGCACCATCTTTGTTATTTTGCAGACTTTCAACAGTTAATTACAGGATAGTCGAATTCTGATGACAAAATTTTTTAATTTTTAAAATTTCTTAGTTTTTTGGTTGGGGTCTGTGCGCCTCTCAACGGAAAACAAATTTTGAAACAAGGATTGATTCTTCTTGCGTATTTGCGATATAACTCGTTAATGTGTCCGAAGTAGTCAACGCAGTAGATAGTCTCAAAATTTATAAAACGAGAACATTTTTTAAAATCAGTTTATCACAAGACACATCACAAAATTAATTTAAAAAAATATGCACTTTTTGAAAATTACGCAAAAGTTGCACTCTTTTGTATTTTTATTTAGGAAATTGCAATTTGTAAAAATCTTGCATTAATGGATATAAGAATGGCGATAAATATAATTGATCGGGACCATAAATTTAAGTCAAAAGTCGTTAATAGTGTAAAACGAGATACCTTTGTCAACACACATTTCGCTAAGGCACACCGTGTGAACAGTATGAAATTAACTACAATTGCCTAAATTGATTAAAAAAGGATCGCAATATTAAATAGCATTTCTTTATAATAAACTCTAACTAAATATATTTTCGTGTTATATATGGAGAAATAATGTATTTCCCATTTTTCGCAAAATTTTTAAGAGTCGCGATTTTTATTAAAAAGAAAGTTTAAAAAATTTTTCTAGAAAACCCTAAAATATGCTGCACCAGTGCCATCAAACAATAAAATATCATAAACTTTATTTGAATAACTTAGTAGGTTTTGATATTGCGAGTAATTTTTGCCAGAACTATTCATAAACTTCTACTTTGTAAAAATTTTTATATGTTCAACTTAAAACCGCTATGATTTTCGCACTCCCTGCAAGGAATGATTAAGGTCAACTGATTGTACATGCATTCGAATTCCTTTATATATTCATACAACAAGTATATATATATATATATATATATATATATATATATATTTCTTTTTTCAAGTTCTAAAAAAATTTTTGATAATGGCCCATATAATAGAGTAAATAAGGAAAGTAATTCCAAGAATTTTAATATTTATACTACTGATGATCAGCATAAAATAAAATATATAAAAATTAATACAAACAAGCGCAACTCTCACTACTAAAGAAATTTTCAACAGCAGCTACTCAGAATACATACAGTGTAGTACAAAAATACCAGAACAAATCCTATATTTAAGAGATCGTCTCCTTATAATTACCCTGTTTATATTTTTTACAAAATAGTTACTCCTATTTAAGTAATTTTTTAACATTTAATTTTTCTTCTAACATGAGCGTCTATATGTGGTTTTTAACTAATATTTATGTATTTAAAATCTGTTCTCGTTAATTATTTTTGTTAATGCGTGCAAATTTTGTGAAGGTTTAAAATAAAAATAGAGGTTTTAATTTATCGTAAACAATGAATTCATATTTGATAGATCTTCCAAGGTGCTATCAGTACATGTCAAGACTATTTTATTTTTAGCACGATTTCGTAAATAACAAAAAATTGTTGTTAGTTAAAAATAACGGGTAATAATAGGTATGTTTTGGGATATTTCGCTTAAGTGCACAATGATCGAAATACCCAATCTTAAATTTGTAACTGGATAATAACGAAGTCTAGGTTTAATTTTTGTACTGAATTACTTAAAGAACTAAGTTGTACACAATTTTTGATTTGGTAGAATATCACGCCTACATTTTACGCCAACCTTTTAAAAGTAGTAATTCTTCACGTAATTGATGAAGTGAATTACATAAAATTCGACTCATGTAAAGCAAAAGTTATTCTCTGCAATTTACTTATTGAAAACCACGCCCCCATTACGCGCACTTTGTTATAACTATGTTGCAACATTTGGAACAATGTTACCTTCTAATTTTATAACTTATAAATATAAAATTTTGGCCGTATATATTACAGGTTAATAATAGAATAATAATAAAATATTCCATAATAATAAGGTGGAACAAGAAATCTAATCAAATCTCAAAACTTACAGTCTACGCAACTATAGACTATAACACTTTAAATATGATATTACAAGTGTTAATTTCTGCAATAAATTTTTATAAAACTATATAAAAACATAAGCAACAAACATTCGTTCTTTATTTAATATATACCTTAAATTTTTGAAAAAAACTTTAATTTTTAAATAAATATAAATATTCTTTCAATACACTTGCTGCGACATATACAATTTTTGCCCGCTTACAGTTGTGCAAATATTTCGAAAAAAATAAAATCAAATATGTCAATTTATTCAGTGAAGTATTGGTAATCTGTACACTATAAAATATTTTTCCATTTAAAGTTTTCAAAATTAGAATTAAATGCCGCTGTATCAGTGATTTCGACCACTGTGTACTAGTTTGAAAAAAGTCATTTAAACCTTACTACTTATGATAATATGCCTTACAAAGTGATTTTAGTTTTTTTTTTTTTTTTAATTTCAGTTTTTATTACAAGGATGTTTTTGAGGTTACGAGATTATTTTTGTTCTATAAAATAATGTCCTTGAAGTCCAGTGGATTTTAGTATTAAGCTTTCATTTGACATCAATATTTAAAAAACATCACCAAAACTTTTCTCTATGGATATTTTTCAAAGAAAAAAAAAACGCGGAACTAAATTTAGAAATTTCGTTAAAAAATTTTTAAAATTGCATCAAATTATTGCAATTAAAAATTTTAAATACCCTTACACTTGGAATTGTTATTTATTAAGGAATTCTATTTTCACGATATTTTAGACAATTTCAATAATCATTTTACTAATATAATCTAATCTATGCACCACAAGCTGTAGAAAATCACCTCATCTTCTAATTTCTATTCTCTAAATTCAATTTAATTTATACGTGAAAATTTTATAAAAAATATGCGAAATTTAAAAAATCTTAAATTTTTAGTTTCCACAATGTTTGAAATTCCTCATGTAATTAGTTACATTTTTCCTCTCTACATAATATAAAAACTAATTACTATAGCGAGATTTGCAAGTGACTATTCCAAGATAAGAAATTATATTATGCCCATATTAATATGTAATTTTTATTCAGTTTATTTTGATCGACACTGTATAGACATATGTATATGTAAATATGTTTTTCGGAAAACAACAGCAACCCTGCAAGCATTTAGTGAAGTCTTTTTCGAAATAGCTCACTTCTTCGCCACTCTTAGAAGTGTAATAGAAGATTTCTCTCAATTTTCCAACAACAAAATATATTAGTATACGAACTGAATCTTCTAAACGTAACTTCTTTAATCACTATTAGAAGTTGTTTGGATAACAGTTACAGCTATCAAAAACGAAAACACTATTTTTCAACACCTTTGCTAGCATTTGGAAGATTGTTTTTTATCAATCCACATAATCTTTCGAATTTAACACTCTAAGATGATTAATAGTAGAACGTGCAAAACTTTACAAAAACAACACACATTAAGTTCGAAATTTTATCATAAAATCATGATTTTGACGATTGTTTACATTTCATAATGGGGAAAAGAACAACCAGAAACAATATAATTTTGCTTAGTAAAAATATAAATTGTGAAGTGATTAGAATAAAAAAATATTGACTGATTAACTAAAATTATTTATGTAAGCTCATAGTGAAACAAAAAATTCGTAAGTTTTACTTATAAAAGAAAAATTAAGAAAATAAGGTAAGCGTCTATCATAATTTAAAAGAAATTATCTATATTTCAACTAGTTCTGGGCAAGCGAATATATTTAGAAAAACATTTTCATTTTCTATATACATAATTAAAATATGTTATTAAATTTTAGAGCCAGAGCATGAACAGAAAATTTTGTTTTATATAAAATTTTTAATAACCTAAACAACATTTTTTAAAAGCGTGGAAGTTTGACTTATGTATGACATGCCCGCAACACAAGTCGCTAATTTTCAGAATATTTTTCTATAGAACAAAAAATTAAAAATATATTAAAAATTCGATTTTACAAGTTTATTCTGTGGAAGATTAAAATTTGTAGACACAGCAATCAAAATTTTGGGAATGCATCATTTTAGGGTATCCGAAAAATATTTTAGCAGAGCTCAATTTTTGCATTTTATTTTAGCAGAGCTCAATTTTTGCATTTTAAATTTGAAAGGGAATTTATAATTTTAAAAATGTTATTTATATTTTTCAAAATTTTAAAACAAATTTTTTTAAAAGTTTGAAAAGAATTCAAACGTTGTTGTTATTAAATATTTTGAAGAAATTCTTTTGAAAAAGCTTTCATGGCCAAGATGAGATTTAAATAAAAATAATTGTACATCATTAAAATTTGTAATATAGTATGGAAATGGTTAAAATACCATGTAACCTTTAATAAAGAGAATCCCCTTTATAAAAATAAAAACATTTGGAAGAGAAATTAGAGGAAATTTGTTATAAATATTGTAGTCAGCTATTTGTTCAGCGAGAAAGTAATTGTTTTTCTGTATCAAAGCTGGCGATTTTAGAAAAAAATTAACTAAAAAAATTTTATTTACTTTAGTTATATAGAAAATTGAATACAAAATTAAAATAAATAATAATGTAGTCTTGTAATATTTAGAAATCTTATATTATATTACTGAAAAACATTGTGGAAATATTGAATTACACTTTTTATAATGTGAGCATCGTAACCTTTCTAAAAATCATGCATTGCCGCCGAACATACTAATAATTGCAAAAAATTTTGCAAATGTTCTAATAGATGTTAAATGTTCATTTGAATTCAAAATCTTTTTGTGCATTTAATTTCATTGTTTTCTGTAATAAATACAAGGAAGTTTTATTTTTGTTATTTAAAAAATAAATTAGAATATTAATAATTATTCTTAGTTTATTAAATTTGAAAGAAACAAATATTCATTTCTAATTTTGTACATAAAATATTTTTTAGTATTCTTTTTTAATTTATTTATTTTTATAATGTTAATTTGAATTGAAAATATTGTGAAGATTCGAATTAGCACCTTTCATTATATGAGTTTTACTTGACATTCAATACTGACTAAAGAGTTACTCAAAAGGAACTATCGCTTAGTGGCACAGTTCTTCCCGAACGGTGTTACTAAGTAGATCAGAATTCGATAGTAAAAGCGACGCATATCAACTTCCCGGTGTGCCGATATAGTTACGCTTTCGATATATTATGTTTGTAGGGAATACGCAAATAAACGTAAACCATTTTTTCATTATCGTAGTCATTGTATCAACAATAAAAAAACGACTAGTATTACAAAAGATATTGAGTTGATGTTTACATGTGAAAAATTATCCGTGTATATGTGTGAGTAATGTAACAATAAAAATAATAAAACAATAAAAAAAAACTGAAAACAATAATACTTAAAAATATATAAAGTGATGAAAAATAGTAAACAGCATTTCAACCATACTCATACATACCAACACAGAATTATTCTAAAAACAAGTAAAAGAGTTATAGTCAGTCAAGCGCGACCACACTGTACCCTACATCAAAAATATGTAACCTTTTTTTCTATATTTTTTAATTGCATCCATTGATGTATTTTTCACATTTAACCACAAAAAAAAATCTTTAAATGATATTAATAAATAAAAATCCGCAAATATTAATTATATAACTATAAAATAAATTTTTCAATGACAAAAATACACACTCAAAAATGTTAAAAGTTGCACTAAATTCAAATGCGTGATTAGTTTTGAGTGCCATTTTATTCCGATATAAGCTATAATAACAGCTACAGATTAGTATACATTTTCTCCAATTTCAATTAGTGCCTTAGGTGTGCCTCGACGATTTATGAAATATTAAAGACACCGTGATCTTAGGTCATGAATACTTTTTATGCAATTTTTTATGGAAACCCATATTTTATTATTATTTTATTTTATTCACAATCTGTAAGTCTATATGGCCAAATTAATTATAATATGTTTAAAATTTTATGGCAAATTTTTATATTTCTAAATAAAAAAATCTATCCGAAAACTCTTAATATTATATATATGGATATGGACTGTTTTCCAAAAAAAAAAAAAAAAAATATCAATCCATTATCAATATTGAAGTTTCATTTAAGGAGATAAAGTGTCAATTAATTTTAATTTTAATTTATTTGTAGAATGAGAAAAATGTCTTCCATCATATGGTATAAGTGAGTTCCAACGTATGATCGTTGCATCATCAGTGAATTGACACGTCAACCCTCGTGATCTAGATGAATTCTTAAACACAAAACGACAAGTAATATAACCTGGTGACCCAAACTTTATAGCTTTATAAAAAAGTAACATCGACCTTACTTTAACGTAATCAAGGATAGGACAGCAAAAAAGTATATTTTATAAGCAGAAACATGATACTTAATGCATATACAAAACGTATAATCCTGTTAAAATATTTTCTTATAAGCTCCAAATTTGTTTCACTTTTACAAGAATATACCTCGAGCCTATAAGAAATAATTGGCATTAATGTCGCATGTGCTACCAATTTCCGAATCTTCAAGGGTAAATAGTAATGAACATTGTAAAGAACACATAATCTAAATGATAAACGAGAAAAATATAATTGATATGGTAATTAAATGTTAGTTTATTATCTACTAAAAAGCCTAGTGTCCTTATATAATAAAAGTAATCAATTTCCTGATTGCATATTTACTTTTAGGTATATTAACACTGTATTCATTGAATACCATTGCCTTTGACGTCACTATATTGAGTACAATAAAATTGTTATCACACCAGTTTATAATCATATTAAAGATCTTTGAATTTCAGCAAAATGTCCTACAATATTAAAGGCAACTAAAAGTTGTATTAACGGAATCCAAAATGTTGTTTCGTAGAAACTAAAAAGTTATGGACCTATTATAGAACCCTGTGGGACACCACTTACAATACTCTTACAGCCAGAAAAGTTTTCCCAATATTGCACAAATTTACTTCTGGCAGACAAAAATGACTCAAGTAACGCACAAACTACTTTAGAAAAATCAAATTGTTGAAACAATTTGTTTAAAATAACTTGATGACATACAGACTCAAAGGTTCTACTAAGGTACTTAATAGTATAACAATGCATTTACCTTCAATTCTTTCCCTTATTTCCTGAACAAAATTGGTCATGAGAGTAGTAGTATTGTAAAATCTCCTAAACGATTTCTAAAACTTTTGAAAAAATTGGTAGAATACTTATCAGTCTAAAATCTGAAGGACTTTGTGGGGTTTCAATTTTAAGCACTGGCATAACCTTAGCATTTTTCCAGCAACTCGGATATTTTGAAGAGGTTAAAATATTGTTAAAAAAATTTCAACGAAATACCATCTGGATCAAAAGCTTGTGACTTAATCTTGCATGACGAGTTAAAAATTTTCTTTACTGTTACATTATAAAATGAGAACTTTCTAGTGTTTGCATAAGGTACTATATTTTGGTAAACCAAGGGTGGTGAATTACTAATAGAAGGCATTACAAAATGTTCATTACGTTATTCAACGTCAACATCTTTCATTACATAATACATCCTGTCCCTTTGTTTCTGTACTTGAGTAATTACTGGTAACTTCATCCAATCAATATGTTCTCTGTACAATAGGAATATGTTTTTCATATAATGCTAAAATAATATCATTTAGGCCCATTATTACAACTTGCCAATAGCTAGAGGTATGATGTTATCGGACAGATAAGAAGCATTTGGTTATTATCAGTTAACTTTAAGCTAAAAGTGGCCGATAAGCTAAAGGGAAGATCATCTTACCTTCAAATTTTATAGTGAGGTTTATGTATTTGAAGTTGCCATATTTTCTGCAAAATATGGCAACTTCATTAAAAATAAATGTTTATTTCGTTTTAAAAATAAAAATTTGAAATATAAAAATGGATAGCAGACGTTTGTTTTACATTAACAACCTGGAGAATATTTTTGAAAATACTCTGCCAGAAAGTAGAGCTCAAAAAAAAAAAAATAAAATTCGCGAACAAGTCGACTATATCAAATATTACAACGAAGCAGGATTTGTGCAAAGATTTCGAGTATCAAAGCATACATTCCAATATATTTTAGACAAAATTGTCCACTATTTACAGTCAAGGAGCCAGAGGTATGTTCATATACGCATATAATTTGTGTAGTAATTCAAAAATTTCCTTCCAGGCATTATTTCGTATCACCTCAGACTAAATTGTTAATAACGCTAAGGTTTTACGCAAGTGGAAATTTCTTAATTACAGTGGGTGACTTTTGTGGTGTTAGTGTGTCAACAGCAGGTCGTATAGTTAAAGAAACATCTTGTGCTTTGGCAAGTTTGTCGAATGAATATATTAAATTCCCTTCTGTTGCAAGAGGAATGCAACAAACAGTGGCAGATTTCTTTAAAATTGCAAAATTCCCGAAAGTTATAGGTGCCATTGATTGCACCCACATTGCCACTATGTACAAGTAATTTGTCAAAAGTAATCGGTATTTTCTTTGATATTGCCATAATTTTGAAAATGTTAATTTTAATTTACAAGGAAGTTGTAATAACGAAAAGTTTTAAAGTTCACTTTATTCCTCACTTTAATTAAAGTTACCTTTTACTATTACGAACATTAAAGGCAAGTTGTAATAATGGCCCTTAGACAATGAACCTGCCCATTAATATTTGGGTTGTTAAATATTACACTTAGATCAAACATTACAAAGTCATTAATACAGTTATCATAACTAAAGTTCTTATAATTCCTTACTAATCTTATTTGGGGCACATATTGATTCACAATTCTCATAGGTACAAAACTGACCGCATGGTCTGTATTCAGGGCTGGCAACTAAAATTGTCCACTACTCTCTATTAGACATAAATTTAAAGAGTAGTCAATTAACGTAGTTGTTGGTATCCCAAGAGCAAAGTGAGTCGGTAAGCTGTTATGTACAATATCTAATCCAATTCTACTACATACATCCCTCATCCGATCTCTCTCCGCAAACAGGTCAATATTGAAATCACAATCAGAATACTCAGCAATTAAGTCCTCACAATTGGAAATCGAACCATAAGGCAAATAAATTACACCACCGTACCCTCATTCATGATTTCGCCAACATATTTTTTTTATCTTAATTCATTATTTACATAAACATATACTACTCCCCCTCTTCTAGTAGATCTGTCACTTCTGTACAAGCAACAGCCATCTATAGAAACTAAATTATCAGATATACAATTATTCAACCATGATTCCGAAACTCCTATTACATCAAATGTCCTATCAGAAAAAAATATTACTTATTTCATCCAGTTCGTATTATTTCTTGGTACTATACTCTGAGCATTCATTCATATGTACGATTATTCAAATTAAGATTTTGTATTTCCACAACGTTGATAATGGGAACCAAATTTTTATTCACCAACAATATAGAGAGAAACCTTCCATATCCATAAGCAAATTAACTTAAAATTACGACTTAATCTAAAATTCAAAATATATCTTAATACTAATAAATGTATCGAATTTAAATTTAAAAATAATACTATAATGTTACTTGCCGTCAGCATAAAAATTGTTTAGTAAGGATATCAATAAAGAAACCATTTCATTGTATTTTTAAAAACATTTCCAATTAACACAAAATATAGCAATATAAAATAACAGATAAAAATTTAGAAGATATTTAATACTCATAAAAAAGAAAAAAATTCTATTAAAAAAGGAATAAAAGGCATTTAAAGATCAATAATAATTTCATAGCAGTTTAAGTTAAGTTAAGTAACTAGTTGTATATATTTCCCTTAACTAAACCACAAAAATCTAAAAAAAATCCTAATATAAAGTACGCAAAATTTTAGATCTAGTTTAAAGAGTTATAACATTTTTGAAAATTAATATTTTATCACGCCATAAATATTTTAAAATGTAACATGGAAATAAATAAATTTCCATTCTGTATTTTGCAGTACTCGAAACGGCGCAAATTTTCTAACGGTAACTGCAAAAGTATAAAATTTTTAAAATTTTGGTTTCAGCACTATATAATTGAAAACTAGTTAACGATAGACTGATTCTGCATAAGTTGGCCTGTTTCTACAAGTGTTTGTAGTTTACATTAGAGGAATTGGACACATATATAAAAATCCAAGATTACATCAATCAAAAGAAAGAAAAAAAAAACTTGTCATTTTCAAACATTGTTCTTTTTTTTCTAATTTTAGTGCTTGCCGGTATCACATCGAACAATTTAAAGTCTTGAATTTTTGATGTTTTGCTCCCTGAAGTGTTGTTAACATAATTGCATCGACAGTTAATTTTAAAAATCAGAATTATATTTAAAGTTTAAGATCAGTTTCTTAAAGGTAAACAAATAAAAGTTATTTTTGACAAATATAATCATTAAAATGATTTTCGGAATAGGAGTTTATATCAGAGCTATGGTCAATTATAGACCGATCTTAATGAAATTCGGTACATAGATTTTTACTTATATAAAACTTATTTGTGACGAATTTCATTAAATTATTGATATATTTAAGGCACTTATGAGCGTAAAAACCTATTCTGGGGGGACATTTATATGGGGGCTATGTGAAATAATGAACCGACCATAACCAATTTCAATAGGTTGCGACCAAAATAGTTTTTCGTTCGAGGTTTCATCAAGACTATGGCCTGTACTTTGTTCACAAGGTTTACGTAGACGGACAGCCAGCCAGACGGACGGACATCGTTAAATCGACTCAGGAAGTGATTCTGAGTCGAACGGTTACTTTAAGGTGGGGGTCCGAAGATCTTTTCTGTGAGTTACAAACATCAACACAAACGCATAATACCCCAACAATCTATGGTAGTGTGGGTATAAAAATCGAAAATTTTGAACAAAAGTATTCATTGAATAAACTTGATAATATATTTTGTTCATCATATGTATATATTTATAACTATATATAAAAGTATGCAGCATATATGTATGTAATGTATATTTACCCTAACAATGTAATGCGGTTTTTAGAAGACAACATTAAAAATGTGTTTTGTGTGTGTGAATGCATGTATTGTATATATGAATGTATGTATGTATGTATGTATGTATATTTAACTATTTTAAGCAAAATTACACTTATAAATATTTACAGAATTTATGTGAAAAATATAAGTCACTTATTGTTGTTGTTTATGCTAGAGAAAAGTATATAAAAAGAAAATAAATGTTAAAATTGATTGTGATCTCACCTGTATATAATTTTTCATTTTTTATAAGCAATTTTACTAAAGCTTGACAATTTTTTTCATTGTCTTGACTACGTTCTTATGCGGGTTTATGCGAGAGTTTGCTATAAAAAAATTACAAACCGAGTCATTCACTTTTTCTTACAATCGTACAGTCAGGTTTTTATTTATTTGTCTGTATGTATGTGTATATGAGTAAATTTTTGATTTTTTTCTGCTTTGTAACTTCTTTATATATTGTCAAAGAATTTTTTTCTTACTTGACATTACTCAATTTCGTTATATTTTATTTTTAACTAAAATCCTTGTAGGAAAATTTTTTCACACAAAATGTATTATATTTAATATTGAAATAATACTTTTTTGAGGCTTTTATTATTAGTATTACTCGTATTATGTTATTATTACTATTATTACTATTATTATTATTATTATTATTATTATTATTAAAGAAAAATTTTAAAACTTTTTCTAAAATCTTTAGTTCTAGAACTGGTGTAATCAAAGCCACTTATTATGTCTCTAAATTGATTTTAAGGAGCTTAAGAACTAATTCTGTATGACTTCTACATCATTTTTCCAAACAAAGAACAGGTTCCCAAATGATTTCCAATAACTGTTTTAAAATCCTCAAAATAATTTCAAATATTAAAAAGAAAAGAATTCAGGAAAATTAAATGGATTTAAAAAGAGACATATTAGATTTAAAAATTTTTATGGGTCCTGGAACTATATAAAAAATATAATTTTAATATATTTTTTATATATTTTAATATAATTTTAATACAAAAAAAAACTTATCAGTTCAGATTTACAGCTATCTGAAGATATGCGATAGTAACACGAAATTTCTAACTATATTTCCAAAAAAATATAGTTAGAAGTAATTGATTTTTTAATGAATTATATATAAATCTTAAAAAAATTTATCTTCCATTTCCGAAGCTAAACCAATACCTATTGGTATTTATTACTGATACCTTTACTTATAATTCACCCAACACCAATATGTTTCATATTCTGGCATTTCGGTATATTAAACGAAAATGATAAAGCATTATAATGATATCGAAATGCATATCATGTTGCCTTCATATGGAAAGTTACTCTGTTGAATATAAACGCACCAACACTCATCATTTATAGCGAACACCACCCATTCTTTCTTCCCAAGATACTGTCACAAAGTAAGACAGACAGACGGACCGACAGACAGACAAGCAAGCAATTTCGTTAACTTATTTATAACAATTTGGTTACAATTTTCTGTTATATCGTTTTGTTATTATTTTGTTGTATTGATGTTGTTGTTGTTTTGTATAAATATAATTTTTTCATAATGTTTTTCATGCTTCAAGTTATTTTCAAGATAAATAAAAATTGTTTCTTTATTGGAATTTGTGCTTTTTTATTATTTTTATATGATATAAATTTTTTTATTCAATAATAATTTTTAAGCTTATGCACGTGCTTAAACACTTAAAATTTTTCTTAAAAGTACATATAAAGAAATCTGTATGGAAATAAGAGGGTATATATATATATATATATATATATATATATGTATATATATATATATATATATATATATATATATATATATATATATATATATAATGATGGAAGGGATAATGAAAATGAAGTGTGTATGTCAAGTATAGTGTTGCCATTTTGGTTATTTTTAATCAAAACTGATTAATCTTAGTTCAATCAAATTTTATTAACATACTAACATTTATGTGCAATTTAACTACTTTTAACTGATTTTCGGGAGAGAACCCTATATAGAAGTTACTATTAATCTTATAGCGATATATATTTTTTTTTATAGAATATTTTTTTGGGATAAAAATGTTTTATTTGTACAGAATTCTGTAGAAATACGCTTATATATTTTCGAAATATTTTAGCTTCAAGATAGAAGAAGAGAAGAGAAGAGAATATTTATTTGGACTAGGTGAAATAATGAACCTACTTTGATCAGTTAAGGAGATACTGAATCGATTGGTATACTTTAGGGGGTTCCCAATAAGGGAATAAAAAAAATTTAACTAATTTAGTTCTTAAAATGGTGCAAGACAACATAATTAAATAATAATAAAAATTTAAAAAGGGCATCATATTATTTTACAAATAACTGCAATATAAGTGTTCTATCAATCCCAATGTATTTTCAATTGGGCCACAATTTTATAAACAATTTTTAAATTAACTTACTAAAATTTAATATATATTAAGTGCTTTGGTGCATGAACGATTAATATTGAATCTTTTCACCAAACCTTCCAATTAAATATCTTTTACTTCACCAAATGAGATTGGCTAAGTCCCTATAAAAAAGAATTCTTATTTGGATTCTTTTTCTATAAATACATACTTGAAAAATTCAACCTTATATTATATTATTGCTCAACCCAGCTGTTTTGCAATTCTAAATTTATTACAATCTGGTATGCTTTCGACATCATATCATAAGGACGTGAGAATAATTAAATTTTTATTATAAAACTTTATATCCCAACCCCCTACAAAATTGGATCAGAGACCACATTTTGATAAATATTGTTCTAAACAGTTAAATTTTAAATACCTTTTTCTATTAAAGACTAACTAAAATTTATGATTAATATGCAAACCTGAATAAATACTGCAAAATTATATTAATTTTTTTTTATACAATAACTTTGCGTTTTTAGAATTTGTTTAACTAATTAATTGGGTTATTTTTTCCAAAATTTAGCTTAGAATAAAATGTTTGCCGTGGCAACACTGGCCAAGTATTTAAAATATAATAGAATTTTCTCGTATAAAAAGAGGGTGACAGAAAAAAAGTTATAACAAATTGTTTCCAATCATTCGAAGAGAAAAACATATTAAACAGAAAATTCAAATAAAATAAGTTCTTTTTTCCCAATAATTTTTATGATATTTACAGTTGACATGTAAAAGATAGAAGGTGAATGATTGTTTTATATCTCTGTATTTTTAGCAGAATCGTTATAACATCCATTTCTTAACGTTAAACTGAAGTCAAGCTGAAGATATTAAAAACAAAATGAAACAGTAAAGTGGGCGTTTGTTGGTAAGGGAACAAGCAGTAGACAAGCGAGACATAATTTATGTGAAAATATTTTTGAAGAGTGTTAGAGTGGAAATAATTTAGTGGCAAAAATTTACCCAGGCAAACAACTTTACATACTTAAATTTTACATACACAAACACTAATAAATTGATAACACTTGAATAATTTAACGATGATCAATGAACTCTTAATTATCTTTTAACATGTATCTATGTATGTATGTATATGTATGTATGTGTCAATGTATGTATATTTACTAAAACATTTATGAGAAAAATGGCAATTTGTCAATCATTTAAAAAAATTTTCTATCAATTTTATTAAAAAGTCATATTACTGTTTTAAAAACAGAAATGTACAAATCCAATAAGAAATGTTTTTTTATTCTTATTTCATTTTATGATTTTATGATTCAATGAATTAATACTTGAACCGCTGATGACAAAGGCCACTGTTGTTATAGAAACGTATTAAAACAATATGTAAGTATGTGTATTGTTAATTAAATACATTGTAATTTGAATTCTTATTTTTTAAATAATGTAAAAACAATTTTACAGAATACTTGAATTAATAATAAATTTTAAATATAGAATAAATAGAACAAAAAAAGAATTGTTTTGTTGCTAACATTCATAGACAAATTCATATAAAATTTAATTTTTCATACAGTAGAAGTTAGCGTGTATAATTATTATGGTGATCGACTCGGTTTTCCAACCGGTTTTAAAATCTGTTTTTTTTTTAATATTCATTATAATTCGGTTTTTTAAACACAAAACATTTTATTTCAAAAAACATATTTACTAAATATTAATATTTGAATGGAAATATAGGAAAAATTTGTTAACTGATTAGTATACATAAAGTTAATTTTTTGTTATGTTTTACAAATATAGTTTAAGTTTAAATCAAAATGAATTCTATAAGTTTAAACAAATATTAAAGTAATAATTATATTGAATTAAATACTCATATCAACGGAATTATATTATTCTCTTGTATCATCTATAACATTCTTACAAACAATATAAATATTTTTTTGTTTTCATTTTTTTAAGTATTTAATAAATTTTAATCTGAATATTATAAAATTGGCCTCTACAAAAAGTCGATTAATCGATCACCCTAATAACACACTTTTTATTTTCACTGGGAAAAGCAATCTAATGTGGGTTACAGACCTTCTTGAGGACAACAGAGAACAATTTAAAAAAATTTCGAAACATTCCATAAATTTCGAGATATGGCGAGAAAAGAACCGTTATTAGGATAGTTCCTGCACTATAGACCTCGTAGCTTCATAAATTTTAGGTCAATCTAAGATCTTGACATTGACTTTGAAAGCAGAAGAACGTATCTTCTTAAATATATTAGCATCTTTTATAAACACTAATATTAAATAATGAATTATTCACCATTTTTAAAGTTATTTTCCTTTTCTTTTTCGAAACTTTGATTCTGATGTAAATTTTTCTGATTGTTTTCTAAAAATCATTTGTTTAAAAAGTTTGAAATGCTGTTTTGTTTATAAAATAAGATAGCCCTATTTAAAATCGCTTTAAGACTCAAAAAGTTATTAAGCATTTTCTAAACTTTATTAAAAAATTCTTCATATATTTTAAGACAAAATATTTTTTATATATCGGCCTTGCACATAAAAAAGTCTGTACATAAATATAAAAATTTACTTTCATTAATTTCACTTCATAATATTTAAGCATAATTTCTTAAGCATTAAAACTTTTTTATATTTTTTCAAATGAATCAAAAGTCAAAAAGACTGTAAAAATTGTTTAAATTTTTATTTTTATTTTCAATTTGTAAAAAAATGTTTGAAATTTTCTTCGGAAATTTTTAAGTTTTTAATGATTTTTAGCTACATTTTGGGAATAGAACAGAAGCGCCTTTTATCAAAATGAAGCGAACAAAATTTTTCATTTTTCAAAATATTTTATAACAACAATATTTGACTTCTTTTTCAAATTTTCAAAAAATTTAAAAAAGCGCAAATGTATATGACTATGACTATATAGTATTTAATGATAATTTAATACAAAATAGTGTAAAGGAAGATCTTTTAAAATTTATTTCCGCAAAGACCAGGATCTCTTAAAGTAAAGCTATTTTTTTCCATAAATTTCAAGTTTTCATCTTAATTTCTCAAATCGCAAAGCTATAATCAGAAAATTTTAATATTTTTTATATGATCTAACAAATTGAATAGAATAATATTTTTTTTTTTACAACAAATGGTTGAACAATCCTGTTTATTTCCTCAATCGTATTAATCGTATTAATATCTTTTCTAAATCTCTTACATAGTAAATATTTTCAATATCAATTTACTGTGTATAACCAAAAAAAAGACCAATGTTTAATAAATACATGACACCGAATTATTTGTTATAACTTACACTTCTGACGATAACTTTGGAAAATTCTTTAGAAAAAATTCTAGTATTTTTCCTTTGGTAAACAATTTGGTCTGGCAATGCCAGTTCAACGAAAAGTATGACAAATATATGCATTGCTCATGATTAATTTGTAATTTTGATGAAGGATATGGTTCAAACCATATTAATAAAAATAGGAAGTCGTTGAATGAAATAGCAATTCGGGGTTTAAGAAGATCTCTACATTTTTCCCAAAATTCCTTTTATAAAAAAGAAACGATAGAAACTTGTAGCAAACTTGATTAAATAAGAATAGAAATGGATAGGAGAATTATTGTACTTGCAAAAAATAACCTCTTCATTTCTTTGAAGGCTATTTCGGCTGAAATGTCTAATGAAGTAAATCAAAAAATAGTTCATATTCGGCTTATGCAAGATAAATTGCCGGGAGTAAGAATTTGTTGAAAAACATTTACTTTGTGAAGAGAAAAACTGGAGGAGCATATTATTTAGTGACGAAAACTACTTAATTTGCTTAGAAACGGCTAACAAAGAAGTGCTTTAGGCGGCGGACACGTTAAATTCATAAAAATGACTGTTTAATAGGGGTGTGTGTTCCATTTATCGCTTTGGTAATACAATGAACGTAGATGGGAACTTGTGGAGTGATTTGAGGAAAAGACTGTAGAAAGCATTTTTGAAAAATAGAGTTGAATTATAAGGGAAACATAAAAAATATGGTACAAGATTCCATTGGAAACTTGTCAGATCGATTTACAAGTTTATTTAATCCAAAAATTACTGTATTCACTTTCTCGTCTATAACATATTTTTAATTTACAAATTCTTTTTAATTGAAAAGTTTTAGCTCTAAACAGAACGAAAGGTCAAAAAACCACTAACTGTTATTAATTCATGATAAAAATTCTTACCAAACACCTAACTATGTTTATAAATGAAATCAAAAAACTAAAATACAAACAACATTAGCTAGCAATTAGCATTGCCAAGAGCGTAAACATTTAACAAACTAATATTATTCTTGTTTTTGTTAGAAAAAAAAAATATATTCTCACAAATCCCTTTATCAATGTCAAAAAATAATAGAAAACTGTAAAAACTGTAAATGAAAACAGAAAATAAAAAGTAAACTCAACCTAGAAAATGCTGAAAAACCATACTACTAAATAAATACAAACACATACATATTCATACTTACAAATTTATACCCTGCAAACATATTTTATTGCAGAAATCATTAAGAAGAGTCTTCAAGAATTTAAAATTCATCGCCAAAACTATTGCTAAAGTAGCACAAAAATTATCTTCCGTCGGGAGAAGACCTCTTTACAACCAAAGTTTTGGACTTATTTAAATATACAAATACTTGTCAGTTTGATGGTATTTTTCCTAAAATAAATTAAAATTGTAAAGAAAGTTTGATATTACTAAATAAATATTTAACAACACTTACTTATTTACTTACTTTCTTACTTACTTACTCACTTGCTTAATTGTTTAATTGCTCACTTGCTTATTTACTTATTTATTTACTTAGTTACTTTTGTAAAGAATCCTTTGTTGATTATTTACAAAATATTGTGTTAATAAACTATACAAAAACCCTTAATTATCAGGAACATTTTCTTCTTATATCTAATATTACAGCCAAATTGTACCTAAGTTAAATTTTTACTAAAGTTCATGATTTCACCTGCTTCTAAATTGTGTTGTTTATTTTTCATGAAAAACTCACAATCTTCCTAACACACGCCAGGAAGATTAATGCGCAATAGTAATGTATTTTGTTTTTATAAATACACTCTATAACAATCATTTAAGGAGTGACGTCGGGACGACTAATGCGCAATAGTAATTAATTTTGTTTTCTTAAATCTTTCGATAATCATCTAGAAGTCACTAAGAAGTGACATCTAGACGATTGGCAACAAATTTATCTTCCAAATGTTTGAAGGGTATGCACACATTTTTACAATGTTCTGGTATGAGTAAATTGTTGTTATTGCTGTACTGTTATTTTATATTTGTATTGTCATTGTAAAGAGTTGACAAAATATTTACAAAGAAAACAACCAACAGCAATGTAGAACACACACATTCACAGAAAATATGCGTGGAACAAATTAATACAAAACTTAACACAACATTACACAGACTTACCCATCCAACAACCCACTTTTACCCAATACAATAACAATTACAACACACATCATTCAAATACAAATAAAATACATCAACCGTATGTAAAAAATAAATGAAATGTAACATTTCAAATAGAGGAATTGGAGGACTGTTGGTTGAAAAAGGAGATTGAAACAACAAATTGAAAAGAAGGGCAGGCAGAGAGTGAACAGTGAAAAAAGATGATTGTTTATTTGCTTGTTTTACACACATTTCAGTGAACGGTGTTGAAAAAGAACATGAAATAAAAAGGTATGTTGCTCCTTAGTCGCAGTCATGTGAGTGTGTTTGATTAACTGTTTGAATATTTGTTTAACTATTTTATGAAAGCTGAAAGCCTGTTACGTTTTGATACTTTAACACTAGTTTGTACTACTACATATTTATATGTATATCTATCTACACAATACTGTAAAATCAGTTCAGAAACAAAAAAAAACTATACAAAATAGACTTGTATGTTGTGTACAGGTTGCAGGCCATGCTTATGTTGGTAAATATGTACACGTATTTGTTTTTCTCATACAATTCCACACATTACCACACATACAGAGTCATACGCAACCATTCACCCACTCAAACACATTTGCGCCAAAATTGAAAGAAGACTTCTATGAATGTGTTTACAAGCAAATATGCCTAAAGGTGTTATTTATTTGTTTTACGTATTCAAAAGCTAAAATATAAGCAACATAGAAAAAATGTTGCAGGTTATATACAGTTACACATAATGCTGAAGGTGGTTTGAGATTTTTCTAGGTTTTATGTACCCTACAACGTGATATAGTATATGAAAAAATATAATAGGCGTGGAATTAATCATTATATGGTTATCATCGAGGAAAATACTTAAAAATATTTTAGTGAATTTCAATTAACAAGTACTAATTGAGAATTTTACAATTGTACCAAATTTTCGATCAGAGGTATAGTTTCATTTATTTACGAAAGTGGTAGGGTGCTTAGAAATCTCCTAATTGCTCACATTATTTATCCTATATTTTCTCTCGTTGTAAATATGTGTTTTTCCGTATACTATTCTAGTCAGCGAATATCACATAGAATCAAATAGTTAGTAAGAATGAAAAATATTGTTTAGTAGACATGCTCTTTTATTAGCTTTTTGTAAAGCTTATATGCGTATTTATTTGCTTATTTGTTTTTATATTCTATGTCTACAAACACAAACACATATTAACACATACATGTATATACTTGTGTATTTATATATTTGCAAACATTCTATATTTGTTGAGTAAATATTTTCTCTCTTGTTAACATTTCTATCATTTCACTAGTTAGAAGCTAATTATTTCCAGTTTTGTTTTTATGTCTTTGTTGTAAATGAAATTGTGAATGAGATTCCACTTTTTTATTATAATGTAATTATTTCCTTTTCTTTTCGTTTTAATTTCACTTTCTTATTGTAATTTTATATATGTATGTATGTATGTATGTATGTATGTATGTATGTATGTATGCATTTTTAGTTTTATTTACAATTCTTGTAAATTTAATAAATTAATATAGCCTTGATTTCTTTTCAACTTTTTCTTTTATACTCTATTTTTAGTGACATTTTTTATTATCGTTATACACCTTCTTTAGTTTTATATGCTATTAAATTCTAATTTAGTTTCTCTTTTTTTCTATAGGAATATCAAGTGTTTGTTGACATTGCTTTTACTCGTTTACAATTTAGTTTCGTTTTTATGTCGAGCTTAAATATAATTAAAAATTTCTAATGGTTTTACTCTTCATGAAGTAAAAGATACTGAAGAAATGAAGCGAGATTGTTAGTACGTATATAAGGATAGATGTATGTAGTTATGTACGAGCTGCGGTAGTAATTACTAACAACTGTTGAAATTAAAATCTTAAATACAATACATTTAACATTTATAATCTTAAATAACTAACTTGCCAAAAAAGAATAGAAATATATTTTTTTAGCCATTATTTTTTAAATAAATAAAAAAAGAAGTGCATATGAAAAATTGGTGCACACTCTAATGCTTATAAATTTTACTGTACATGAAAAAAATAGTAGTTAACTTATTTACATGTACATGGAAAAAAATTATTATACAACGTATTTAATAAATTTATTATTTATTTTTATATTGGAATCTACTAAAAATATTAATTCATATAATTAAATTTTTAATTACTTATGAATTACAAAAAAAAGAAATAAGAAAAATGTTACAGCTTTCTAAAAAAAATCAAATAATTTTTTACATAAAAAATTGTAAATTTTCTAAATTCTTGGTCTTTTTGTTAAACCATCCTCTTGGCTGGCAGATTATGAATTTTGCTCAGATGTTTGGGTATATCATTTAACAATGAATTTGTTTTTATGATGCGGTTAGTACAAATTTTGACTGTATTGACAATATGTATATTTAAGTGCTCCGTGTTATTGTAGACTTTACCGCTATGTCGTGAGTGTAACGTATTAAGGTCAGGGTTTAATTGTTATTGCTGTCGCCTTACATGGCGACTACTTCAGCCGTTCTTTGGAAAAATACTTCCAAATAAGTTTGAAAGTGTTTTATCGAAATTTCAATCATTCTATCGCTTATCAATAAATGTCCTAATGTTGTATCATCTCTCAGGTTCCGCTAACATATGTGCCTTTATTAGATGACCGGATTTCCCGATATTACACCAAAAATTTTGACGCTCATACCTTCCCACAAAAATTGGATTAGTTCAAATGAGCCAAAGATGGTATGAATTTAGTTTTTTTTTTTTTGTCTTGAAAAATTCGAAATTATGTACAAGATTCTAATTACCAAAAATTTAAGTTTATAAGCGGCGAGCAAATTTTATACAATACTTTATTATTTATGTCATCAAAAAACTTGATATTTTACTTCATTATTCCATGAATTTTTCAGAAAAAATCCCTTTATCTCTGAATGGAAACCTCATTAAAATTTGATCTGTATCTTTTATTAGAAAATTTAAAAAAACTGGCCAAAAGGTACACAAAAAAAATCTTCCAAACATGAGTGCTGGATGCCTCCCTAATGTGGCACCAAAAATAAATAAAAACCAGCAATTTTACAAATTTTGAAATAACTTGGAAATGTGAAGTATCTTAAGCTTATGGGCTCTAAAATTAAAAAGGTGTTGGTGCAATATATATAATCTCAAATAAAATATAAATTTAGAACGAATTTTGAAATCTTTTTAAAATTTAAAACAATTTTATTAGATTTTATATTTTTATTTATTTTATTTATTTTCAATAAATATTTTTTAAGACGTCAAAAAAAATTATATACTTTTTTCAATCATAAAACAACTGTAGGAACTTAAGTACTAAATGAGCATTATAATACCAGGCTTGAGAAAACTAAGGAAACAATTGAAACTAAACAATTTATCAAAAAAAACATTTTATAAAAATATATATTTTACTAACATTAAAAATATTTAAACAATTTTGCAATCGTAAGATGCCTTGTTGTCTCTGTTTTGCAGTACCAAAGCAGAGTTTGAGGACTATAATTAGATACCAGCAGAATGTGGCTTCTTATCTATTTAGGTTTCATTAAAACCTAAACAATAGTTTTTACAGCGATTTTGAAATAACGACTCCAATGCAAAAAATGAATATTTGTGTCTTTCGTGTAATCAAATTTTTCATTCGTTCAGTTTCTAACACATAAACAATTTGTGTTTTACTCTAAAATCATTCCTAACTGAATGATTAATGTAAAACATCACTGAAGCATAATATTATGCTAAAATTCTTCTTAAGGTCTTTTGTAATATAAATACATGCATGATTACATATGATGTTAACACACATATACTTTAATACAAAATAAAATGTTTTATCTCTTATTCTACAGAACATAGATTCATGTTAAAGAAAATAAATAAAAAAAAAAGACATGAGCCACAGAAACAATTTATAAACTACTGTATAAAAATGAACAAAAAGATAATAAGAAATAATAAAACTCTATGTATAAGGTGTTATCAATCTTATTTTGTTCTAAGACTGTTAAAATATAAATCACACATATACTTACACATGTACAAATACACGATTCTAAACATCATCATCCAGTTTGTATGTTATTGTTTGTTTGGATGGATGTCCAATAGGAAGGTTCAGTTTTTATGAAGCAAGAATTTAAACTTAATTTTAATTTGCAAAAAGTATTATTTTAGGGCTGATAAAAAACTGGACCAAATGACACAAAGATTAAAAGTTTAATCCAACAGATTTTTATAATTTTTTAACATAAATTAAAATTTTTAAATTCAATATATAAATTTTACTAAGAGATAGTTATATGGAAAATTTGAACAGAATATATATATATATATACATTTACAAAATGAAGTAAGAATCTCAATTATAAAATGGGCCCGTCTAATGTCTACGAAAATATATATGTATAAATTAAAACGTATGTATGTAAAAAGAGAAAATAAACTATAAATATCGTTTAAATAAATGCTTAAATAACAGTTTAACTCACTTATTTGTAAAAACAACTATCTCTACAAATCTGTTTATAAACTTTTGTTTTTGCATGCTTTAAGTGTATCTAAGTATGTATGTATATCTATATACTTATTTACACTCCTATAAAACATATAGATTTTTATCTGATACATGTGTATCCAAATATATGCGTTACTTAATGTATTTGTTATTTTCTTCCCTCCCCATATAAAAGTATTAGTGTATTTTTTTTAATATCTATAGGTCTTAAATCAAAGATATTTTATTAAGTCAAAGATTTTGACAGATGTTTTTGATATTCGTTCTCATATACATATATATACATGTTCTGCCTTGTTAAAGATATTTGTACATTTGTTATTTATTCAGTAGAAGGTTTAGATATTTTTAAGAGATTTTATTTTTAGTCCTTTAATAAATGCGTCACATTTGGTTACTGGTTTGTATCGAAGTTCATTCGATATTTCTCATAAAAACTATACGTAAATATATTCAAAAAATTAATTGTTTTTCTTGGTTTTCCTAGGCAGGATTTATTTGAAGCAATTAATATTGCGATTAATTCATTTTTAGTTTGTTTACCATTCAAAGATATAAATGAGCAAATTTTATAAATTGACGTCATATAAATCATATTAATTTTTGGTAATACTAAAACTAAAACAAAAATAATTTATTTTAAATTATATATTTATAAATATGAAATATAAATTAATTAATTATAAGTACCTACATATGTAAAAAACTAAATGGATTTACAGCTTATTTTAAAATATTCAAAATGAATTAGTTTAAATTTTTAATAAAAATTTAATATTTTAAAAAATATATTATTATTATTATTATTATTATTATTATTATTATTATTATTATTATTATTAAGGGTATTAATTATCTTTTGTATAAATCGTAAATATTTTTTCTTAAATTATATTTTAATAATAAATTACTTAGATTAATTTAAAAATTCAGCAGTTTTTATTTTTTAAAACCCTTAACCAGTAAATAATTTTAAATCTGTTTAATCTTCTTGATTCAATGAATTACTTATTCTCCAAACATTTTCTCTAATTTTATATAAAAATATTTTTCAAATATATTTATTACTTTGTACACAAAAAACTAGTTATAACCACAACTTCAAAACAAAAATATTGTTCCTAAATTTTTCTAGTCATTTATGCACTATACAGACAAATTCCTACATAATTCTAGTAGTTACTATTATTTCTCTAGTGTACTTACATAAACCGTACTAACAATTTAATATATTGTATCTGTATATATTGTATAAGCAAAAGTATAACATTTTAATTAAAAGTAAACACTTTTTGAAATTTATTCGACATTTATCCCTTTATCCATGATTGGACATGCTGCTGTTACCAGTTAATGTATTACATAGAATAAAATATGGAAAAAAAAACAAGTTGAAAGGCTTTTTGTACTCTATTCACTAACTACAACAAGTAAACGGAATTATTAAAGAAAAACAACAAGAAGTGAGGAAACAAAACATGAAAAAGAAAACTAACAATTATAAAGAAAATAAGAAAAATATTTAACCAAAAAACTTAAACAAAAACTTTAGGGAGGGATAAAACCAGAGTGGTAAATAAACTCTTAAATTAAAAATAGAAATAAAACTTTAACAAAAATAAAAAAAAAAATACAACATAAAGTGATGAAGGAAAAAAAGTTAAATAGTAAAAGAAATTAATAAATATAATTATTTAATACTTAACAAGGAAATGTATTATTATAAGTTTTTTTTCTCATAAGACTTTTAAAGTTTTTAGATTCAATTCAAAAATTGAGTTAAAAAATGAGTCGTTATCCATCCGACTAAGGCGTATGATTAATTTAAAATTATTACAAACATAAACTGTACCTTGGTAGTAGCATGATTTTTCTCATATTTTTTTATATAAAAATAAACCTTAACATATCTAAAACAAATCAGTACACATAATTAAGCTTTGCTTTTATACAAAATAATTTTCCTTTAATTCATTTATTTTCCTTTCAAATTATTTCATTGTCATACAGAAACCATAAACTGACAATTGTCTTTTTTTCTAACTACAACATTTTATTACTCCATTTATGTCCGGATACATTAAGCAATATCACTTCATTTCTTATTTTATTATTATTTTTCTTTTTTTTCATTTTTATTTTGCTTGCAACTTCCTTCATTTTTGCTACTTTTGGTTCCTATTAATATAAAGCTACTTTGCTACCGGATCACCGGATGTCCGTACAGTAATTTTATGCATTTCTTTCGTTTTATTTTTTAACACATCCATTTGCATTTTTCGGTTTTTATTTGTACAAAAGAAAACACTTTGTAAATGTGATGGTAAATAATATTAAAGGCAATGAAGTGAAGTAGAGACAATGAAACGAAAACCATTATGGTAAAGTATAAGAGAAGAAATATACATAGAAGATTAGTTGTACATACAGAAGTAGAGTAAATATTTTAACAAATTTCAAGTCAGAAACTTATAAATATTGTTAATAAATGAACTTTAAATTGCAATATGCTTCATAGTTAAAATAAGAATTTTAGTATAAAAACTATTCATCTTAAAAAATAGTTCTTACATAAGGAAAGTTTAATATGCCTAATAAAAATCAGATTTTTCATAGGCACTAAGAAGGCTGTTACACAATATAACTAAAGAACTTTTTGTTCATAACAGCATTAAGCGTTATTTAATACAAATTGTTAATGCTATTTCTAGAGAGAGCTGTACTAAAAATAACATTAAATTGATTTTTTTTTTTTGTCTTTGTTGACATTTTTTACTTAATTTTATTTTCTTTCTAAAACAAAAACTCTAGTTTATTTGTATGAAATAATTTTCAATTATTGTTTGCATTCATGCCAAAAAGCTAATGGTTCATAAATATTAGACACATATGCAGACAAATACTCTTCCTACTAACTTGTGCTTTAACGCACATACACGCATCACCAGGATACAACCACAAAAACAAAAATACAGTTTACAAACACTTTAGAATGTGTTAAAAACAACAAATAAAACTAACACTGCTAAACAAGAAAATGAATTTAAACAAACACACACGCACATACATATGCAAACAAATCTCACTACATATATAGTAAAAATAACTACAAGTCCTTGCTGGTCAATGTAGAGGAATATTCGCACTTTTAGTTTATTGCTAGTTTTTTTTTTTGCTGCTGCTGTATTTTACTACTCTACTGCATTTTGGTCAAATTGTCTGTTGTCTGATATTGGTGTTTATGTGTTACCAAAAAATACTATATAGTACACATACACATTTATATTTCAACAAACTATACTCGTAATATATTTTACTATTTATAAGCAGAGTAAGAGAAATTGAGAAAGTGAAGAAAATATTCCTTTTTATGACTATGAAAATATATGGCAGAATAACAGTGCAAGTATGTAATTTTTTCGCCTGTCTCTCTTTATGAGAGAATTAATGTGTGTTTGTTAGTGTGTCCGTGTAAGTGCTACAATTTTATGTTAAATTATTGTCTGACCAAAGTAGTTTGATGTTGTAGAAATAAGTATAAATAAAAGTTAAAAGCACTGAAATGAAATTATACACATGAAATTATACAACAACAGCAGTTTCAGAAAATACAAACACTTAATAACATATATTTTTATATTTCTCACACTAAATACAAACGAAAATGGAAAAGTTATTTTAGTACATTTGTGTATGTGTTTTTATTTATTTATTCGGCCGGTGAGAGGGCTTATAAGGACCAACAGCTTTAAAAATTGTACAATTTCTTATAAATAGAAGACAAATATTAGTAACTGCAGTCAAGTAAAAAATACCCTTTTGGAAATAATACAAATCTCTTCAACCTATTTTCTAGGTGCTACACAATGGGGTAAATGAAGTCGAAAATGGCGCTTAATTTGGGGTAAGATAATCTAAATATTTTAATGTTTACATTTTTCTTTTATATTGAACGGTAAGAAAAAAATGCAAAATATTAAATCTTAAAGTGGCATAGTTTTGGTTCTGCCAAAGATATTTACTTTGATCTTTTTATTTACGAGTATAATTAAGAATACCGTCAGGTAGGCAACAAATTTTATTTGAAAAAATTGGTTTTTGGAGAACGTATAAATATTGTACCTATAATAAGATAACGCAATGAAATTTTTGGACTTTGTTGTTGTAATGAAGTGAAGGGAAAAAATTCCAAAAAATGGATTTGTTTTTAAATTTTTTCTATAAATTTCACATTTAATGCAGGTTTAGAAAAAAGCCAAAACACATCAAAGTTTTCCATTCTGTTTGTAAATCTATGCTTTGGGATTTTAGAACATATAGGCTGAAGTCAAAATTTCGATACCAAAATAGATAGAATTTGGCAGGATCTCTACTTAACCCTATTGGGTGACTGGGCTCCTTTTTAATTTTGAAATCATGTCCGTGAAAGTACCTACCTAAAGAAGAATTTTATTTTATATAAAACAGAGTCTAGAATCATTTTCAGCAAAAAAAAAACAGAAATTCGGTCGAGAAATTTAAAATTTCAAATTCAAATAACTCGAAGCTATTAGAGATAAAAAAGACAATATGTACTATTTAAAAAAAATATATCAGAACAAACAATCTGTAACATTTGGAGTTCCGTTCCAACAAAATTTTATGACAATTTCCAAAAAAAAAATAATAAAAATACTTGGAAAGAACTTAATTTACAAATTCTTAAGGAAAAACACAATGAAATACCTGAAGGTGGTGGTTCCATTTCAAAATTTTGCTTTAAGAAACTTTTTACTTAAAAAAGTACACCTAAAGGTGGAATTTTGTTTCAATATCTAAACAAATTGCTAACTTTGACAGTTCAGTTAAAAAAAAAAAAAAAGACGTAGCCTAGACCAATAATTTGTATTGCTATTAATATGTAATTTTCTCTTTTTTTTATTCGGTATGCAATTTTATTACAAACAGTTAATTTTCAAAATTCATTTAATTTCCAATTGTGACAAATTCTATAGTTTATAGAACACAGTAAGAAGACGATATTAGTTTAAGATAATGGATATTGCTTAAAAATTAGTTATTTTTTTAAATTTTTTATACACCGTAAAATTTTGAATTAAATGTATACCAAATTTTGTATAAATGCATACCTAATGCAAGTTTTTGTTAATTATTTTTTACACTTTTTTGAGTCTAACTTCGATTTAATATAAATTGTTCTATAAAAATCTATACAAGGATGTAGTATTTTTTTGAGACATTTTGTTGTAAGTATAATAAAATTAAAATTAGATAAAAACTGTAGAACTTATTCGATTTTACCTTGAATAACTGGCTAAAACTTTCTATAAATTTTTCATTTTTGCCCTAAAAAGTATGCACTAAATCAAATATCAAATATAAGAAGAATTGTTAATAAAGTTTAGAAAATGTTTAACAACTTTTTAAGTTTTTAAGCGATTTGAAAGAATGATAACTCGTTTTATTCTAAACAAAATAGATTTAACATCTTTATGTTCGAAAATGTTTAGTCTTAGAAAAAAATCTAGAAAACATCACACATCAAGTTCGAAATTTTGAAAAAGGAAAGGAAAAATAATTTTAAAATGTTGAGTATGTTATTACTTACTTATCTGGAATATACGTATATAAAAGATTTTAATAAAGTTGAAAAGCTATATTCTTCTGATTGACTTAAAATTTGGGGAGCAACGACATATTTAGTGAAACAAATACCCTTAAAACGTTGTTCATAAATTTATAAATAATTGGAGGGTGTTTCGAAAATTTTTTCAAGAGGATCTACAGCCCACATTATCTCGCTTTTCAAGAGAAAATAAATGGTGTCATTTTATAGTAAAATTATGAAAATTATAAAAATCTTAATTAGAATTTTTATTGTGTTAATTTTAAAATTTATATTACTTTATATTAATTCTAATTTAATCTTTACCTACTTTATTTATAATTTAGTTAAAATGTTTTTGCTGTTGCTATTAAAATTGCTTATTTTATGAGTCATTATTCTGTTATTTATACTTAACGGATGGTATTAAAAATGGCCAAATGGTAATAAAAATTTCATAACAACCCGTATGTAAGTACTATATTATTCATTATTGCCTGATATAAACAGCAAACTAACCACTTTTAAAATAAACTAAAAAAAATTCTCAATCGATCTGATACTTTTTTTACGGCCTTCTTTGAAAATTTTGTATAAATAACACAATAATTATAACCAATATTACAATGATTTTTTTTCACCAAGACCGTCTAACGATGGTTTAGTGTTAATTTCAATATAAACGATAATGGCAACATATAATCCTTGTTAAATTTACACGCATATTTGGAATATTGGCTACATTCAACTAACTAATACATAAACCTAAATACCACATGCAACACACAACATTTGTATGTGCGTTAATATTTTAACTTTGTTGAAAATAGGAAATCACTTTAAACAATAAACATTCAATATATGTTCGTATGTATGTAAAATTTAATTGTTTCATGATGCATACTCAAACAATAATCATTCTAAGTTTCCGTTGCAATTTCTGGTCATTTGTCGGCAACCAGGATGTAAGTTTGTACAAAATATTTATCTTTTTTATAAAATTGTTGACAGTAAATTAATTGTTGCTTAGCTAAAAAATTTCTTAATTTATGGGAAAATATATTTTTTGAAAAAATCCAATGACGTAACGGAAATATTGTAGCTTAATATAACATTATTTACACATAATATAGAAAAGTATATTAATAATTTATCACTTTAAATAGTAATCATATAACTTCCTACTAGAAAAAATATAAATTTGTAAAAATTATAGTTTTAATTGGATTGAAAACAATTCTTATAAATGACCATCAATATTGAAAACCTTAATATAATTAATATAGTAGAATAACTTAATGATTTTAAAGAAATTATGAAATAAAATTAAATAAAATTTCAAAATCTACCCCGATTACACACACTTTTTTGACAATAAACAGATATTCTTTAAAAAATTAGAAATTATTAAATAAAATGTATCTTCTTATATTTATTTGTTTAAATTAATCATTTTAAGTTTTTAATTTCAACATTTTATAAACCAACAAAATATTTAATTTGTGAAAATAATGTCATAGTGTTTGATAACGATATTCTTCAAAGTATAATTAAATTTTATTAGATTTTGATTAAATCTCATTTGAAATTAGATTTTGATTTGTATGGAAAATCTAGTTAAAGTCTTATATAATAAAGGAGATTTTGAGTGAAATCTTATTTAAAGACCAAAAAAATATATAGACTTAGTTTTTAAATTTTAATAAAATTATATTTTTAAAATATCATTAAAATAACATTACCTTAAATACAAAATAAAAAACGTAAATTTAAAATGTTGGCCTTTTTATCCTTCCACCAAAAATTAATATTTTTTCCATAAGCAATTCTTTTGTTGTTAATAAAATGTCATATTATATTACAAATATACTTTGTTAAAATTATTGACAACCATAAAAATGAAAACAAAAGGAAAAAGGGTTAAATTTCATTGCTGTCATGTCACCAAATAAAACTAAACTGTTACAATTTAAAAACTTTTAAATTAATTTTTTCACATTGTTAACACTATAACAACACTATAAAAACATAACAAGTGAAAAATAGACACGCAAACCCATTCATATCAACGAGTACCTTTCATTAGATGACAACCTTATACACTCAAACACACATCAAAGAAAAAACAAAAGCCAATTTCATCACATTCATTCATAAAATAGTTAAAAACTCTAGGGAACATTTAGGCGTTTAACATGATAAACAATACAAAATTATATTCAACTATTTTGCCATATTATGTATGACTTTCAAAATATATATGTATTTAAGTGTATATTTTACACTTATATATATTTATTACGACGAGTATATGTGTTTACTAGTATATGACAAATTCATAATATGAATAATCATAAAAATGTATATATATATATATACATAAAAAAAAAAGAAAAACAAAGAAGAGAGACACAACCCTTTACTTTCGCTAACAGTATTGAAATTGTTGTTAATATGTTGAGTTGAAAAGTAGAAGAAAAAAACCTTTTGATCCCTTAAGATAATAAAAATAACACATACGAAAAGTTAACAAACAATCCTTCTCTCTGTTTTCTTCCTCTTTGACTTCTAAGAAGTGAAAAAAGCCAATGCCTAATTTAAGGAAACATTTATGAACAATTTCTAGAGAAATATAAATGTTTGCAGAAAAAAATTTAAAGAATTTAAAATATTTATAAAAATTAAATAGGAAACAAAAATCATTTAAAAAATTCTTTAAGTTACAAAAACAAAAAAAAAATTAAATATTTCGAAAATCATTAATACTGCTATGAATTTAAGTTAAACTAAATTCAAACAATATTTTTACATTTTGTATTATTAATACATACTTATTTAATTTTCATCAAATTGAGGCTTCCTTAAAAATTCTTTGTTAGTAACTAGTATTTCTCTATTTAAAATAAACCCTTAATAAAACGAAAATAGTTTGAAATATTTTTATTAATTCTTTTTACGAAATTTATCTTAAATTTAGTGAAAACTTTTTAAGTGTTTTCTTAAAATTTTGTTCTTTGTTGTTGGATTTCAAAATCTTTGATTCATTTTTCTTTTACGTTTGACATAAGAACTTCTAAGCAATTATGTTTTATTTGTAGTAGTATGTTGTTCAGTATATGTATTTACTTAATTGGTTTGAACAGTTCGGTAGGCACGTTTGTTAAATATTATACAATCCTTAATATTTTATGAAAGTGTTTGGGAGTTGATATTGTAAATCGCAGGCTCTATAACAACATTGACATTAAATGGTCAACTGCTATAAATTGGCTCAAAATTGAAATTGCTCTTAGGTAACTAACAGAGTTGTCTAACAATTTGTTTAAACAGGTAATGAATTCAATTTAATGACATGTACATACACCGATACTTATATGTAATTTTAAGAGAAAATACTTGTAATGAAGTGTTTTTACATTCAGGTAGATCAACATAAAATTTTAATTTTTATTTTGTTTAAAATATACAAAATATTTCAAATAAGCTTATATAACTTAATAAAAATATCTTCATAATAATTTTTATTAAAACTTCTTAAAGTTTATAGGTCTCAACACTTTCCGCCTGTTTTATGTAGTAAAATGTATACATATACAGTGGGTTGAATTAAGTAAAACCATGCTTCTCTAACCCAAATAATAAAAATAAAAACATAATTATTTTATTATATAAACTTTTAAAAATAGGTTGACAAAAAAAGGTTAGCCATAAAAGAAAACATTTAACAGTAATCTGATCTTACTTCAAATATATCTTCTCAACTGTTTCCTACACAACGCTGGGAATTTTAATAGTTACAATTCATGGAAAAAGGTCAAATACTTAAAAGGAAAATATTAAATTAAGGCAAATAGTTAAGGAAAAATACGCAAGCAATTATGATTTTTCTCTCAATATAAATATTTATTACATAAAACTGTTTATTCCTGTAATTTGAATGTATTATACATTTTAGGGTTCATCAAATCGACTTTCGAATAATCGAACAATCGACTTTCTGCTGGAAAATGTCGAAAAGTCGAAATCGTCTTTTTGGTTTGAAAATTGTCGAGAAATCGACTTTCTTGTTGCCAAATAGTCGAAAAGTCGAAAATAGTTGGAAAAAATCGAAAAAAAGTTGAAAATAATCGGAAAAAGTCCAAAAAATTATTTCATTTAAGAGAAATGGTTTCTTAGCAGTTTTTATTTCAACTACATCATTTAGCTGTTGGAAATAGTATAGCAAAAATATACTTTTATATGTAACCAACAATAAACTTGTCTGTTAGTTAATCAATATTTTTAATTGCGTTATATATATTTTATATTTTTTAAGTGTTTGTAAGACAATTAACAACAATTTGTGAAAAGAGGCGAAAAATCTTGAAAATATTATATCAAATAGTCAAAAAGTCGAAAATATTCGGAAAAAGACGAAAAGTCGAAAAATCGACTATTTGCAAATTGAAAAAAGTCGAAAAGTCAACTTTCTGTCCCAACTATTAAAACCCCTAACATATTCTTTCATACTCTTTGTGGCATTGACCAAACCGTAAGATTTTATAACAAAATATTGTAATCGTTGAAACGAGAAAAATTTCAGCATCTTAAAAATATTAAAAAAGTTATATGTCACATTTGAAAACGTTAAATTAAAATTAGAAATATAGATTTTGTTTTATTATAACTAACATCATTGTAAAATATCCAAATTCATAGCTTATAACACACAAAAACAGTATTATTTAGTCGCCGTCTAGTGTTCAACGATGTAAGTCAGTTCGTCCGTCCAAAAGTTTTTAATGTAAACATTCTGATCAAAATATGTAGTATAATTTGCAAGATATCTTAAAGAAATTCGACACATAATATCGGTACAAAATTAGCTCTCACATAAAACTCCCTATTGAAAATCATTTTTGGGAAATCATTTTGCGTTGCAACTTTCCAAAGTGTTAATTATTGAACAATTAATTTAATTATTACAATTAAATTTAATTAAAAATAATATATTTTTTGTGAAGCTACGATTTAGTTAGAAAGTTAAAAATATTGCTTAACAAGACAGATCAGGGCAGAATAATTTTCTTATATTTTTCGTCTTTGGAATATTAGAATATTAATTTATATTTTCCAGTTAATGCCTATACAACTTATACCCTTTGCAACTTCAAAGTTATATAATTCTTTAGTTTAAAAATTATAAATTTTAAAATGAGCATTTGCCATTAAGATCAGCGGATATAAGAAATATATGATTCTGCATTTTAAGATCTATAATTTTTAAATAAACTAAAAATGTTACCATATATAGATTTTCTGTCTTTAAAGTTAATGCTTTAACCAAGTTGTTTTTTTTTTTTTTTTTTTTTTTTTGAATATAATGTTTGTAAAAAAACCTTAACTTGAAGCTCACATATATACCATATAAAAAAAATAATTTTGAGGCAAAGATCAGCATATTGTCAGCTATTAAATGCGATATTTACTTTTGTAAAATTCGAACCTTTAAAATTCAATTTTCTTCTGAAATCTTTTCATAGCAGCCCTCATATAAAAATCTAAAAAATCGTTAAATAACAAAAAGTATAGTTTTAGAACAGAGTCTAAAGCAATGCCATTTATTTTTGAAAATTTTAAATAATTTACTTGTGATTTTTATAATTTATTTTTTAGGAATATTTTTTATCTGTTTTAACGGAAAAATCTAACAATATGTTAGTGATACAAACATTACCCAAAACATTTTAAAACTTAAATTTCAATAAATACATGTCTTTATCTATAAAATTTCATTGCATTTTTCTTTTTTAGAAATAATATTGCAAAATTTATTCAACACTAGCAATAACAAGAGACAATTGAGATAATATTGACATCAAATAAACATTTTTCATCTTTCAGCTTAAAGCAGTTTTAGACACCTGTATTGTTGCTACAGACTGATAAAGAGTGTATATATGTGTAATCTATCGCAAAAACAAAACACAGTGCATCGATGTGGAAATTCGTAGAGAAAGTATTTATGTTTAGAGTTTAAGTCCAAATTTTGTTATTTTTACTTGATTCTTGGTATTCAAATTTTAGAAAGAAATGTATTTTTGCCTTTCTGATTTTTTTCACTTTTTGTAATTCGTTTTCTTGTTTGTCAATTCATTCCTTTTTTAAATATTTCATTGTCATTTTGGATGTTTTCATTTTTTGTTCAACACTTCCTTCTTTTTAGATCATGCATGAATGATTCACTTTAAATGTTTTTCTTGTTCATCCAAGATTGTTCGAATAAAATATTAAGTATATTCTGCATTTTGTTCTTCTTGCAACATAAATAAAACTATGGAATTAAACGATTGATTGTTAGAAATTTAATAAATATAGGGGAAAAATGATACCAAAAAATTAAATTAAAGGAAAGTCTATACGATAGCCTTTCTATCAAGATAAACGTCAAATCCTTATCATGATAAGAATTTATCACATATAGAACAATTTTTTATATTATTGCAGCATTATGATAGGGTAATTTCAAAAAATTTCGACTCAACATGGATTTTGACCAACATCGATTTTAATTGAATTCAGCACATGTAATCAACTCTTCTATGCATTTCATATGGCATATCAACCTGCACTATATCGCTTCTATGAACTTCTAAATTTGGACACCTTTATTTTTTTTCTTTTTTGTCAAAAATGAGCAAAATTTAAGTTTGAATAACTTTTATGTACATTATCAGATTTCAACAAACTTGGTATCATTTGAAAGGACTGGAATTCTTTTTTATCATGAAGTCATAATAACTAAACATTCTCCTGGTAAAAGGACTTTTCCTTGGATATCATAAAAAAGGATCTTTTAATTTCCATTGTTTTTTACAGGATTAATTTGTCAGTGTATTGTAATAATTTCAGTGGGTTCAGAAGTTACAGCAATTTCTCATCTTCTAGTAGATTTTAAGTGGTTTTTAGGCATATTGATATACTAATTTAAATTTTAATATAACGGACCATTATTTATTGAAATAAGTCGAATATATATTCCTGATCCCAAAAAATAATTTAATATTATTTTAGAAATTCCAGATGCACGTAAACAGAGCTTTAACCCACTGCGGATTTTTTAATGTGGGTTACAAAATCCACCGAATTATTTGTCATGATTTTAAAGATTATTTACTCAAATTTGATGAATGGGGTTACAGGGCAAATTCTATTGGAATGGATCATGATAGATCCCTTATTTCACCTATACCCCATACAACTTTTTTCCATGCAATAGTGGTTTAACGCATATAAATATCAGAAATATGTCGTTTTTATAAAATTTCAGCATATATAAGTTTTTTTACAAATATTAGTGTATTTATTTTACTCGGCTTTTTCATTATTGGTATAGTCAAATAACTCGAAAATGGTATTTTTAAATTAATCGAACCATCCAGTAAAGCTTTTAAACTACTCGAGTTATTCGAACAATTAATACCTAAAAATTTTTTTGTTTTTTTAATATCAATACTATGATAATCTTTGAAAGTTAAATCAATAGAGCTAAGAATATCACCTAAACTTGTTAATGTTCGGATATCGTTGTCCGTAAAACGGGTAAATTAAAATCCATATTCATGAAAGCAAAAAAATTCAGAACTACTTTAGATAGAGAAATTCCAAAAGGTATGAGATTACTGCTTAACTCAATTTTAAGTACAAATCAAGTTTCATTCGTGGAACCGACAATATATTTTCAGAAATTCAAAATTTTCTAATTTGTTTCTTACCGAAAGTGGAATATAAAACGATGAAGGTTTTTTCTTTATTTCTTACCAGAACCAAAATTATAAATCGAATTAATTTTTACTCGAAATTATTGATTTTAATTTAAACGAACAATTATTTGATTTTATTTTGTCGATTATTCGAACAACTATTATTCGAGTGAATGCAGTAATGTTAACGTCAACATAAAATTTTATATATTAGAGTTGTATATACAATTTCACAATAATAGTTCCATAACTACCATGTTCAGTTCCATGTTCCCATATAATCCCCGTTCCGAAAAATCAATTAAACTTGCATAAATCTCACATACATATCAATATCGAGATAAAATTTAACACAACTAAATTTTGTACATGTATAGATCGTTCAACTAAATTTCATAATGATCGGTCCTTAATTGACCATGGCTTCGATGTAATTCACATTTCCGAAAAATTCTTAAACGTTCATAAATCTTACATAAATGGCAAAATCGAAATAAAATTTTACATAAATAATTTTCATATACGTATAAATTATTATAATTAATTTCATAAGTATCGTTCCACAATTGACAGTAAATCCCATATAAGGCCCTCTCCCAATAATCATTTTACTTCCCATACAAAAGCATGTATTATATGGTCGATCTTGACTAACACTGCTTGTTTTTACCCTTTCCTATTTGTTTTGATACTAAATTTTAAATAAAAGTATCAGAGCACTTAAAAAGGTATTAATTTGTTAGCAAAATTATACTAACTGCTATAGACAAACTGTTATAACTTCTGATCCAATTGAAAACATCATGTTGAAAAATAATTAAAATTAAAATACTCTTTTTCAGGATATCCTAGGATAAAGGATATTTTTTCATTTTAGATATTCTTGCGCCAGAAAGATGTTTAACTTTTATGACTTTGTGATAATGGGGAATATCATTCCTTTCCATTGATACCAAATTTGTCAAAATCCGATGATGCTTATAAAAGTTATTTAATCTGAAACTTTGTTCATCTGTGACAAAAATGCACGTGGTGTTCTACTTTAAGGATCCATAAAACATGAACCGTAAACGATGACTAGTTTGATGTAGACGCAATATTTAAAAGAAATCAAAGATATAATACTATTAAATCTGTAATTTTTAGTGAACCGAATAAAAATTTGTTTTGCTATCAGGCGCCATTTTAGGTATTCTTTTTTCTGTTGTTGTCTTTGACGATTATTTATTTTTATCATGAAAGTCTCAAATAATTAATTAATTGGCACAAAGTTTTCTTCGCATCCACTTTTCTTCACACAAAAACTAAATATATAAAACAAAATGACAATAACGTTGAAAAAAAAGGAAAAATTACCATTTATTTTGACAATATACCTTGACGACAAACAATAAAAACGATTTCTTATAATAAATATGAATGAATGATATAAACAAAAAAATTGTAATAGTTCTGCCGACGTTTTGTTACTTCTTATGATATAAATTTATCACGTATAAATATGCACAGATTTTGATAAATTCCCTTCTCCTAAATAAAAAACACAAATTCGGTCTCCTGATGCAGTTCATATTTATATATTTACTTTATATAGAGACTACTAATCCCTCTGGACCAATCCGCCATATTCGAAATTTAATATGAAAATTATTTCTTCAACTTTTTAAGACTATCACTAGATATACAAAAAATAATATTTACTTTCTATGAGTTCTGCCTCTTCCCCTAGACCTATCTATCCTATTTTCATTTAATCAATGTAATATGATAAGATAGTGGTTCACATGAAGTTTGAGTACTCTTATTGTAATACTTCATTAGATATGCCATAATGAATGAATATTTCCTTTGTATTAGGTACCATTCCCCCTGCTCCGTTCGAAAAAATATCACATTTGAATACACAGGATGATGCAGTGAAAATTTTAGCCAAATCCGTTCAACCGTTTGAGAGTTTTAAGAAAGTGGGTGCAAAATGTGGGCGTTACATCCGGTCAAGATACAACATAGCAAATAACATTCTAGAGCGAGGGCATTATCTGTATGTCAAATTTCATATAAATAGCTTTATTAGTAAAGTGAAAATTGAAAGTATTGTTTTTTTTATTTTTTAAGCATGCGTAACATGTGAGCGTGACATCCAATCGATATTTAACATAGCCTATAACCACATCCAACGCAACTATCTGTGTGTCAAATTTCGGTTCAGCCGTTTACACATGATTGATACATACATTTTATAATATGCATTGCACAGTGGGACAGAACCGAATTTTTCTTTTTTTTTTTTGCTTTAAATCTATAACTTCTAATCTGCTTGTTGGATTTACATAAAATTTCACATAGGCGTATCAGATTTTAAGTTTTGAAGGAGAGCCTCTCATATCTCTCAGGAGTGGAGCTATTGGGGTTCCAATAGGCTACCTGTGACATAGAACATTTTTAACCGCTTGTAAAATTTTCGTTTCTTATTCAATTTCAAATATTTTTATATCTTCTTAAAGTCCTCGATAAGACCTTTGAAAAACGTACATCACAATATGCAATTGGATGTTTTTTCCTGGACATTGTATGAAGCCATCATTTCAGAACGAATAAAGCATTTTGGTAATGATTTTTGCATAACAGCATACTTTTGCATTTAGCGATTCTTAGTTCATATTTATAGTATATTTTGTTATTATTAGAGCATATTTAAAAATATTTTGACATTTTGGGGATAATTTTTTTAAACTTCATAGACTGTTTTTCAATTTGATTTTATAAAAAATGAGAAACCCAAAAATATTTAGTATTTAAAATTAACTTTGATAGGTACCATTTTTTCGCTAATGAACTTGACTTTTAGTAGCAAGATTGCAGATTTAGAAACAGATTAATTGATCTTATTTAAGTCATTTTTAATTGATCTTCATTAAAGCTATTTTTGAAATGAAATGTAGAGGACTTAACTTAATGTTGTAAATATAATATGTTGAAATAATAATATGATAATTTTGATAATACCTGAACTAATAATATTTTTTTATTTTATTTTTTAACGTTTTATTAATATATTGAATTTGCCTTCTTTAAGGCCTCACAATATATATTTAAATCTTAACACTGAACATAAGTAAGTTACCTTGCAAGTAGGTTGGGGCGAATCTGCAGTTTTAAATTTTATTTTTCACTGTGCTTTTTAAAGTCATCTTTTACCAATGGAACCTCTAAGTTTCTATGGATATTCTCATTTTTTATATACCATGGTGCACCCATCAAGGTTCTAAGAATTTTTGATTGGACCCTCTGTATAATATTCTGCATAATATCGACTGGCTGTTCCTCATAATTGGATGTCATATGTACAAATTGGTTTTAAAATTATTTTATACGAGATGTCTTTATAGTCAAAGTTTAGTTTTGATTGACTGCTTATTAAACAGTGAATGCTAGAAACTTTTAAGTTCATATGAATTCTCTTGGTTTCTATATGACGACGCCAAGTTAGCTGTCTATCATACCAAGGTATGTAACATGATGTGACTGGAGTATACTTATGTTAACGAATTAACAAACGTAGAAGCAGTCAGTTCATCATTCCCTGTTTTTCACAAAAACCAAACTGGTGAACTGGGACGATATTTCTATCGTTCAAGAATGGAATAATTTACTTTTGAAATACTTTCTCGAACAGCTTCGAAAAACAAGATAGTAGGCTAATAGGTCTATAAGAAGATGGTATAGTAGAATTCTTTCCTGGCTTTGGTATAATTTTAATCTGAGAAGTTTTCCACATTTTTTGAAAAATTGTATTAAAAATTATTGACAACACGATTATTACTACATTTGGTAGGATTTTAATCATGGATAGTGTGATTGAATCATATCCAGTCTGTCGTATTTTGGTTTATAGAGGTAACTGTTTGCGTAAGAGTTTGCATTAACGTTTCTAACCCTCCCGAATTTTGAGGTTGTTGGAAACTCGTTCTTAAAACGTTGGCATAGGAGGTATTTTCATGATTGGCTATAATCGATTGATCAGTTTTCAAATTTGGCTTAACTGAAGCCATACCCTCAATACTAATGCTTACTCCATAATTTATTTGGTTAGTAATTCTATTTACAGATACTACTTCAACAACGCTGTTTCTTTTTATCTTTTAATTTCTCTTAATCTTTTCAATAATTATTTATATAATGGGCACTCGCAGTAATTGGCTAAATGATCACCACCGCAGTTGCTACATTTTCTCCTGAGACCCTCTTTTATAATATCACACTGTGATGATGGATGTAGATCTTCGCATGCTACACATACTATACTATTTTACTATTGTTCAGGTAATGAGAGATTTTTCCATAACAATCCTCAGTGTATACTACCATTTTTGTCTCTTGCACGCCACCTTTTCTTATGGGAACAATATGAAAAATATTTTTTCCAATAAGTTAAATAAATGTTTTAACCAAATTATTGAAGCTGCCTCACGGAGATATATTGGTAGGGGTTTAGACGATTTGTAAATGCAATTATCATCTTTTATATAATTATTTTCTATGTCATCACTCCATAGAGCAAAACGGTTATTCAACAAGAGTTTATCAATTACATTTTGTTTCTTATCAGAATTAAAATTTTTCTGGGGGCTTAAATTTCTTTTGTTAATAATTACATATCTAAGCATAACTGATGGAATTTGAGATTTTATAGTACTTATCTTATTTTTTGGAATAGAACCCTTATTTTTAAATGGGCTGCTGGTAGGGTTAAATACATTCAAACTCTCACTAGTTGTTGTTGGTAGTGGTTTACAAACTTGTTCATTAACAGGCAATGGTTGTGTTGTTTTAAATCCATGGGAGTTGTTCTTGTATTTTGTTTCTTCATATTGGACTAATAAAAAATTACCAAATTCTATTTTTTTTTAAGTGAATATTACTGCATATTTAATGTGCATAAAACACTTTTTTTTTTTTTTGAGCATATTTATGGTTTCCCTGGACATAACTAAATAAACAATTTGTTACCGTAGCCAATGTTAGAAGGTGTGTGTGTGTGTTAAAATACACATAAAGTGAAATTTTTCGTGACCTAATGTAGCGTAGTTTAGGTTCTATAAAAGATATTGATATCGATCTTCTCGCATATAATTAGAAACTACATTATGCGAGATAAGAGAATTAATTTGAAAAACTTGTAGTCCATTGTTTCTAAAATTTTTGGAATTAAGTAATTTTTTTATAAAAAATTGGTTTTTGGAGACATTATAAATACTTTATCTCTAATAAAATCTTTGCTAATTAACATATTCTAACGAAATTTTCAGCGATTGTTGCCTTTATCATTTGAAATAGTAAAGTGTAGAAAAATTTAAGGTTTTTGAAAAAAAAACAAAAAATTTAATATTTTCGAATTTTGCCCATAAAGTCCACATTTATTACAGGTTTGAAAAAAGCCACTGGCAAACTCTTTGAAACATATTATAGTTTTTGAAACTGCATTAGGTTTGCAGAACTAGCCTTTGGGCTTTTAGAGCATATAGGTTGAAGTAAAAATTGATTTAAAATACCTTTCAGAAAAGTATAAAATTATTATATGTTCTTAAACAAAATTTCATTTTGGAGAAAAAAGATTGTAGACACTTTTTCGGTCAAAAAAACACAAAACACCATAATCTTTGCAAATTTAAAAATTTTTTATTTTTGGACTCAGAAGAGTTATTGACTTCTAGTATTTTTATTCGATATATAGCACACCATTACAGTAAAAATCACACGTGAGATGAATTAGCGTAGGTTAAGGAAATTTTCCAAAAACTCCTACAAAAAAATTTTCCACAATTTTTCGAATTTAGCTACGATTTATCACAATTTGTTTGTTTATAAATTGGAGCTGTAGAACTTATTCCATTTTATCTGTAATAATTTACTAAAAATTTCCGTATATTTTTAATTTCATCTATAAATAAAAACCAAGTAAAAATCTAAAAAAAAAATATTTTGTCTTAAAATATATGAAGAATTTTTTAATAAAGTTTAGAAAATGAATTTTTGAGTTTTTAAGCGATTTTAAATAGGGGTATGTTATTTTATTCTAAACAAAATAGCATTTTAAACTCTATAAAAAAATCAGAAAAATTTACATCAGAATCAAAATTTCAAAAACGAAAAGGGAAATAAATTTAAAAATGGTTCACAATTCATTTTTTACGTGGAGTATATATAAAATATGGCAATAGAGTTAAAAAGCTACGTCAAATTTACTTAAAATTTATGAAGCTACGAGATCTATAGAATAGAAACTGCCCTAAAAATTAAATAATAAAAAGTACCATTTTTTAACAGCGTGTAATTTTGTTTTTTAAAATTTTTAGAAAATCGTATAAAGATATTGGGTATATACTAAAAAAAACTGGACCAAGATTTGGCAAAATGGAGATAGTTTAAATTGCAAATAATGTTTTCCAAAGAAGATGTAAAAATATTTGACATCAGATAATAAACAAAAATTTTACAGGCGGTTAAAAATTTTCTATGTAAGTGGTACTTTATTTGGAACCCCATTTAAAATTATACACTCCCTGCTACGCCTATCAGTTACATATTTATTTATATTATTATAATTTTTGATTCTGCCCCACGGTGCATTGTAAATAAAGTAAACATCTATGTCAAATTTAAAATTTGCTTTACTCGATACTCGTCTTGTATTTAAAGTAATAATTTAAATAGCTTTGTATTACAACAATTTTTTCAATGTCTCTTAAATTATAAATAGTTTTTGTGTTCATTGCTCGTTGTTCCTGTAACTGCAACAGTTTTAAGGACGACACCGGATATCCGGCTTTTGTCTCTTGTTTCTTCGTCGTTTTTTTTTTTCTTACTTACAGTCTTGTAGTTGTTTCGTTTTTATGAACTTTACTCTAACAGCCACAGAAAGTTATTTAAACGAACAGCAAAACAATAAAAAACTAAAACAAAAAGAACAGTGCAAAAAGAAAAAAAAAACATTTCTTAAATAACTTATACTACAACAAAAGAAAACCAGAAGGAAAAGGAAGAATAGGTAAGAATATAACTTGAAGTACATTGTTGCATTTTTAATGATGTTCAAGTGGTAAATGGTAATAGAGTTTTTCCGAAGTTTGAAATATTTTCCTAGAATAAATTATTTTAACTTAATCAATAAATGTTTGCATTAATTAATTTTGATTAAATTTAAAAATCAATTCATAATTTCTTAAAAAGTTATGTTTCGAAAAGTAAAGACATTAGACATATCAATAATTCAATGTTTTTTTATTTAAAAACAGTGAAATTTAAATAAACAAAATTTAACAGTAAATTTTTACTGCGATATTTAAAAAATTTTAAACCTTTCTTGAAATTAGTAAAAAATATAGTTTAAAAATATCAGCTTAATTTGCTAAAATTGTTATATGCACATTAATTTTCGTTTAAAAAGTTCTAGGAAATAAGTTTACCTTTTAGGTTATTTCATCATATAATATAATCATAGTACGAGTATTTACGGTGTTTTACCTAGCAAAATATTCAATCTCCGTTTCAGCTTTAAAAGATACAGGTGAGTGAAGTTAAGATTTATTAACTGTAAACTATAACTTTGCAGACTATTACAACTACAAACCAAAAGCCACATTAGCTAGTATATACACTTCTTGCTACATTAAAAAATGTGAATAAAATTCTATAGTTTAGAATACTGCAACTCTAAAGATGTTTTCTTTTCAGCACTTTAGGGTTACTAAAACATCTTAGCTTTATATGTTTTCAACATGCTCATCGTCATGCTTTAAAGGAAGAATACTGTTAGTTGGTGAGTGGGTTCTTTGAATTTTGAATATAATAGAAAAAAGTGTATAAACTTTTTCACTAATAACATAAATAATGAAGTACTTTTGGTACTTTTTTCTTATATTATAAACGATCAGCAATGGCTTTTGGGAATTTTTTTTTTTTTTTTTTTTTTGGTTGAAATATTTTTAATAAATAAAAGAATATTCAAATGTAAAAACAGTAAATTTGAAGAAAATAATTGTCTGAAGATACATTTGCGTATTTGAGTGTCCCGCTAAAAATGTTGTGAGAGGACAACTGAAACAAAACGTGTTAATGAAAGATGTTTAAAGTTCACGAAGTGCTTAAATGAAAACATCTTTAGTGTTGTATTATTTAAAATCATTTAATTGAAAAAAAACAGTTCTTATGTGCATTGCACGTGGAAGAAATATAAACTTAATTTTATTTAACTCATACGTCATCCATTGACAAAACGATTAGCTGCAAAAGAAAAAAATACAAATATAAAAACTTTTAAGATTAGAAGGTAAATCTATACTTAGTTTTTTTTTATTTTGGTGCCTACCACAACGATTCGTTCCCATAGAAAAAACGGCAAAAATAAAAGAAGTTATTCTAGACTTTTGAACTTTGGAACACAGTTATATATTGAAAAAAAAATAAGAAATAACCAAAGTTTGGAAAATATCGGTATAAGGATTTACGTACCTACCATATGTTTTGAAATTAAAAATTGCAATATTTTCCACAAATTTAAGTAAAAAATTTAAGTAAAAATGTTGGACAACATTCAAAATGTATAGTGTCGGAGCAAGGACACTTGATCCTGTCATATATCCTTTTTGTTAACACTATTATAAATTTGCTGAAATTAATCTCATATTAAAATTATTAGCATATTAGTGCCTTTTAGTAACATGAATATATGAATATCAAATTTCGTTGAAGTTCTCTAAGCAAATCAAGAGTTATAAAAATGTGCAAGATTTCTTTATTGATTTTATTAAATCATTTTTATATTAAAAAAAATTAATTTCTGCTCTTATCTAACCCTAAACATTGTAAAATTAATATAAAAATCCTAATTTCTTCAACAAAAAAAGCTCTTTTTTTAAGCTTAATTACCTAAGAGTGAACGCCTTGTAAAACAACATTTTTTGCTAATTTAACCAAAAACTGGCAGCTGTACTTTTATGATTGTGAATTACTGCATTGTTCTATCGAATAAAATATCAAAAACTAAACATATTTTAATACACTTTTCCTCCTTTTTACCTCAAAGTTTGCTTCTTTTGGTAATTTTTTATATATTTTTATCAATGTACATTAGGGTGGTCCAAAATTATTTTTGCCAGCTACATTTAAACGTACATAACATTATGAAAGGGGACATCATTTGGAATATCTTGGCCAAATTTCAACTTCCTACGATTATTACAACAGAGTTCTACATGGTCATTTATGTTAATGATCTCAGAACAAATCTTAAAATTCTTTTCCCATCCCATTTTATGTATACATACATATTACTTATATAAAAATAATATTAATATACCCATATTTTGTAATTTTTTAAGAAGTTAATAAAAATAAAATATAAAAGATATCATGGAAATATAAAATATATTTACAAATTTTATATTTACAAATTTTTAATAAATTGACCTTTTTTCGTTCACATTCATTTTTTAGAAAAATTACGAGATATGGGTGTAATAAATTTTTATTAGCTATCGTTTAACGTATATCGTAAATTTTGATGAGAACAAATTTTTGAAGATTTGTTCTAGAATGAACAACTTAAATGGCCGTGTATCATCCGGTTCTTTATAAAAGCTAGGACCTCCCTAATGTACATGTTATTAGCTTTCAAAATTGTTTTCAATCCATTTTGAATTCTTCTTAGTTTTTCCTATGAAAGGAATCAATGTACGCACGGCACTTTATTATCTTCCAATCAATCAAAGAATAGACGTTTGAAACTTAAGCCATGCAGAACAGTGCTGCCATTTTAGTATTTTTTTCTGCTAGATTTAACAGAATGGTTTGGCAAATTGCATATTTAATTTAAGAAGGTCTGCTAAATGCTTTTTAGCATAATCGACTTAGTGAAAGTAGAATTTTAGCATAATTTTCAACACACGAGAAGAGAAATGCTTATAATAAATTTCTTACATTGATTTACTTTTAAAACCTTGACAAAAACTTTGTAATAAAAATCTTCATTAGATAATTCACCAAAAAACTAGATCAGAGTGAGAAAAACAAATTGTCATCTGTATCATACTACAGAAAGGGCTTTTTGCAAAATAAATGGTAATAATTCTAGCTCTTTTAAATCGATCATAAGGAAATTTAGGATATCATCAGAAGAGGGTTCTGTCTTTCAGAATATTGTTAGCTGGAGTGCTTATTTGAAACACAGACAGCAATATAGCGTATTAGATGTGAAAAACATCGAAGCTTGTACTTTTACAAATTTTTTTCTGAATTATAATAAATAAGATAAAGAAAATACATACTGTACGATATTATCTCTTATTGATTAAAAGACATTTAAATTCAAAAATTAAATTTATCATCTTGACCTTGAGTTTTTGCCCTCTATTAAAATAAAACTTCTAATATTTTCCACGTTTTTTTAAGATTTTTGAAAATTTTGAACGTACATACTACATCAAATGATTTATCGTAAATTATAAATTTTTGAATAAAAGATTAAGTTTTTGTGTCTAAAAAAATTTTTATGATAAATTTGGCACTTTCACGAATTTAATTAGATAGGACAATAAGTTTTTGACGGTCTTGCAAAAAATTGTGAGAACCCACTAACAAATTTAGTCATATGAGACAATTGTCTGAAATAAGTCATATTTTCAATAATAAAAGTGATGACCTTAAAACCATATAATAAAGTTTATATATATATATATATATATATATATATGTTTTTTTGACGATAATCTCTGTGTTTTGTGTCCTTTATCAGTTGTAGCAATTTTGAAAAACTTTATGTTTGAACTATTTACAAAACGTACATCAATATCTTTTGTAATTTAAGAGGCCAACATAATTCAAATAGGCTACTTTATTTTGAGATCGAAGCAGAGAAAATAGTACCCCCATACAATAAAAATGATTACTAATATAGGAGTAAAAATTATATATCTCTTAAATGAAAAACTAGTAGAGAAAAACAATCACAACTGATATGAAAATAGGGTGGGCAGCTTTAGGGGAAGTGTTAGCCCCCATAGATGATAAATCTTAATTTTCGCATATCTAAGGAACTATCCTACAAGCAAAATAATACAAAATTGATTCGAATTCGTATTGCTTAGAAGAAACATTTTATTGTCGCTGTAATCATATTCGTATTGCGGAAGTTTCCCCCACCGGGAGAGATTGTACGTCACAGGCGATATATCTGAGCAATAAGAAATCAATACACCTGGAAGAAAAATAGGCAATATTGCTAGATAATCATCTAGATGAAAAAAAGAAGATACCGCTAGATAATTCTCTGGAAGATGTAATAAATATATAGACAAATTATCACTAAATAAATCTTGAAATAATATAATAAAGAAATCTTTTACATCTTGTAAAGCATGCAAGCACATTAATCTTAACATCATAAAGCATGAAAACTGAAACGGTCACATAAAATGTCAATTTCTTGCTAAAAGACATACAAATTTCCTCAATATTTTTCATTTCTAAACAATTTTTCGACAACTGAAAAAATAGTGACTGAAAAATAAAGTTAATGCAGATGATCTCAATTTGATATCATTAATTTATTGCGGAGGTGATAATCACTTTACTGAAAAAAGGGCGTTATTTTGAGAATAAAAATTATAAAAAAATTTTAAATTTTATATATTTTTTGTTGTTTATTGCCTAATTTTCTGATAAAAATGCAATATTAGAAAAATATTACTTTAATAATTTTCATGCAAATAATTAAAGGTAGATATTGCGTAAATTTCTTCCAGGAAGATATCTTCCAAAAGTTTATAGGGAAAGTCTCGAGATTTTGTGGGAATATTTATTTAGTATTTTTTTTCGTAGCTTTACAGGGAATAGTTGCCGCAATACAAAGTGAATATTTATTATTGTATATCCAAAGAACTATTCAACCGATTTAATTTTTTTGACTAGATTCATATTCCGCAGGTATAAATTAGTCAGAACTAAGATGTAAATGTACTAACTTTGAGTTGTTACTAAAAAAAAAGCCTTTGTATGTTTGAATTTGTGTATACTGCGTACAAACCTTCTAGGAAGGTCGACAATTTAATAATTTACGTATAGAAATGCAGGATGTAAGTTTTTTTTGCCCGCCTTTTCAAAAAATAAAATAATTGCACAGAGGGTTTTGCATTAAAAAATAAAAAATAAAATATTTATTTTATAAGATAGAGGGATACAAAAACATTGATAAAATTAAAAAAAACTAGGAATTTTCATTTGAAATTTATATCATGGATGAGTGTTAATATACGTTTTTGATTCAATTATGCTCTATCCTGAGATAGAGCATTTTGAATATAGACCCTCGATATGTATAATCCAAAGTGAATTGTTTTCTCCTAAAATAGATTCAAAGTTGAAAATTAACTTTTCCATTCGAAACATTAAATAATTTCCAAAAACATTTAAACCCTAAAAACACTTTATAATTCTTATATGATAATTCACACTGCTATCAATCTGTAATTATAATAGTTTATATTATTATTATTAATATAATACTGCTTATACTAATGAATTTACATTCATTAAGTGACACAAAATGATTTTTATAAAATTGTTTACATCTAAAATGTAAGCAATTTTCAATTATTTGCTTAATTTATTTAATTCTTAATATGAATGTTTATCCGCAAAATTGATGTATTGTGATTAAATTGGAAAGAATGCTTCACAACACACAAATACAAACAAATTTTCATTTTACTCTTGCATATATGATTTTATAAATGAAACTTTTCCACGACATCCGAAATGCGTTTTATATTTTGCTTATATCCACATCTTTGTCGGTAGCTTTGTCATCGTTAAAATCATCATCATTATCGTCAACATCATTGGAATCATTGTTATCACGATTGTTACTGTAGTCGTTATTATCCCCACCATCAGTTCCAGCCTTACCGCTGTACCATTTTGATATGAACAGTAACATATATTCCATTTAGTTTAAGTGCAAATAACATTAATGCACTTCCTGTGTTGTCACACACTTTTTATTCCTGCAACTCTTCTTAACACTTTTCACAGCATGTAAGTATTTAAAATGCTTAAAGGTGTCTGCATTAAGAATGAATGAAAAATAATAAAAATAACACCAACAATGACAACGAAAAGAGAGGAGGCAACAAAAATATACAACAACTGTGATGAAAGTAAAGTGTGTTCTACACGTGAATGTTATTAAGCGTTAAGATTATTGCAAATGACAGTTACATTTGACATACATTTTGTCGCAACACAACACATCCGTACGCGTACGCGTGCAACATGCTATGTTGTCACAAAGTAAATTTTATTTTAAAATGGTGGAAACAAACCTCATAAATGTTATCGGTAGTAATGAAATAAAATTGCTTCAAAGTAAATTATGGTGAAAATGATTTATTACATTAAAGAAACATGAATGTCAAATCAAACAGACAATTATCTGTTCATTAAATTAATTTAAAATATAAGAAAAAATCACAATAAAAAAATAAAAATTTATAAAATAAATATGCGAAAACTGACAGATATTAAAACATCCTGGGGTCGCCTAGAAAAATTTTTCAAAATAGTGATTATCACAGCAAATATATGGGTCGTTATCAAAAATTTGTTACTTAAAAAAAAATATATATATATTTTTTTTAATGGCACATTAAAATCCATTTGTATAAATATAAAGTGACTAGAATGGATGTAGAATCAGTTCGCGTTAATCACTTCACGCAGGGTTCCCGAAACTTATACCGGTTTTAATTTGAACGTACAGTGCCCCAAAAAACCTAACCATATAAGGCAAAACCCGAAAAAAATGTATTTTCAATTTGTTATATTTTCAAAACATATTTCTTTTAAAACTAGCTGCTAGATCGAAAAATAAAAACATAACATCATTAAGAAAAAATAAGAAATATCATAAATAATTAAAACTTACATGACGAAATAATCTAAGCATATAAATTACAATGCTGCATTAAATTTAAAAATATTCTAAGATTTTCTGCATTTAGTAGTTTCTAAAGCTATATATTCCATACATCGCGGCATCGATGCAACAAGTGAATGAATGGGAAACAATTGTCTCATACAACTTTTATGCACTCCTTCAGATCCTTTATAGTTTCAAATTGGCTTCCTTCAGTAAACACTTTTTTATATAACATCCCCCACATATTTTCTATGGGATTGAGGTCTAGACTAATAGCCGGCCGTGTCATAATTGGAACGTTTCTATCGAAAAAAATAAATGTTTAGTTAAATATATTTGTTAGTTTCTTAGTCCTTCATGCATTTTCTTATAATTGATGGAAAATAAAATAATTATATTTCTGGTAACATTTTAGATAGAAGAAATTAGATTCTGAACATTTGTTAATTTTAGTCAAAAATAATATGATGCAAAATGCAAATAATAAATAATATTCAATATTTGAAAAGTATATTTATTAAACGATTTGAGCAGACAATTCGTATGCATATGAAAATTGTAAGAGGAATCCCATTAAAAAGTCTGGAATCTTCATACAACGGCATACATTTTTAAAGGTATCCAAACTATTAATAATATATGAATTTTTTATCAGTTAAATTACAAAAAGCTCACTTATAAGGTCATGCAGTTTAATTCATAGAACTAGGTTATAAATTTTTAAATAATAGTGCTTAACAAATCTGTCAAATTATTTGGAGCTTTCTTAACAAAAAAACTTACTTCCGTAAAAATATAGAGGAAAGTTTTACCCTCAGGGCAGTATGAAAAATTTCGGATGAGTTGCTATATAATAAAAAATTTTCATTTAGTTTTCAAAATGTCAATATTTCAAAATGAACAGAATTAGTATATCGTTTTATGATTAATTAGTTTATTTTAACAGTTTTTTATCCTAAATTTAACTGAATTATCTTTTAATATTTTGAAATTTTTAATTATTTATTTTTGGTGGAAATTCCCGTGATCCCGGAAAATTTAAAAATCGATTCGGATTTCTCAGGAGCGCAAAAATACCGGGAAAAGAAAAACTCTAATTATAACCAATTGTTCCTTACACCATTAGAGAACCTCCTTGAAAATTTCGGGAATATCTGGTTTTGTCGCCCTGCCGTTTTTTTCACCAATGTATGTGACAACTATCAGCTAAAAAAAATAATCCTCTTCCACTCGTGGTCGCAAATTTTATATTTTTCTGCAAATGCTAATCTTGTTGCTTTGTGCCGACTCAAAAGTTGCAGTTGTGGGGCTTATTTGGATATATTATTTTTGGATCTGAACTTAAAATTTGTTGTATTCGTCTCGTTCATATTGACAACTTTAATATGGTTATTATTTTGCAAGGTGAGACATCTTAAAGCTTTCAGTTATTAAGAACAAATGCAAGCCACAAACGTGTAGCTTAATATAACAAATTTGTTATTGTTAACAATTATCATCAACTTTATTAAATGCTTAAATTTCAAGAAAAATACCAATTATTTATAACTGTTTTCTAAAGCTATAAAATTTCCGCATTTAGAAAGTACCAAAATTGTTGCACAATTTTACTTAGGTTTTTTCGGGTACTCTATACAAATTCTTACAAACTAGAAGTTTATGTATAATTATAGTAAAAATTACCTGTAATATCAAAACCTACTGAGTTATTCAAATAAAATTTATGATATTGTCAATGTTTGATGGTATTAGTGTAGCATATTTTAGAGTTTTCGTGGTAAAATTTTCTTTATGGGGGTCGAAACTAAGTTATTTCTCCATTTATTAAACGAAAATACATTTTATTGGAGTTTATTACAAAGATATGCTATTTTATTTTTTAATCCTTTTTTAACACAAGAAAAAATTTTTTGATCCATAAAATTTGTATCCTTCGAAATTTTTTTATGCGCCTTTACTTAACCTAATTATGCTAATTATGATCAATTTCATGCTGTCCATGCTATGTACAGAAACAATAAGTGCAATTTTTGCGTTACTTTTAAAAAGTTTATAAAATTTTTTGTATTAAATTCATTTTTAATCCTCCTTCGATTTTACTTTGTAGAATAACAAAAAACTAAGTTCATGCAGTTACCATTCTATTCCACTAGAAACTGTGAATGTGCGAAAAACAAAATTTTTTTAAAATTTTTCGCTCTTGTTTGAGACTATTTACTGTATTGACTATTTAGGGCATATCAACAAGATATAGCGCAAAATACGCATAATCATAATCAGTCCCAATCAATCCCTGTCCCAAAATTTGTATTCCGTTCAAGGCGTCCAAAAAACTAAAATATTTAAAAAATTTTGTCATCAGAATTTTACTACGCTCTATGTAACTGTCGAAAGTCTGCAGAACAGCAATAATGTGTCAAATTTATCCGCAAAGTGGGATTAGCTTATATAAGATCGAATGAGATGAAATAGTGTAAACGTTCGTACAAAAAGTGTAGAAGAATGGGAAAAACTTAAGTAATTTTTAGCCCTTTTTCTAAGTGTTTGAACTTTAAACTAAAATTTTTCACTATATTAATTTCAAGACTTATGACTTCAGTTCTATAACCTATTTGTTTAAAAGAGTATTACCACAAAACTTATTAAGAATTTAAATTAGTTTTAGAAAGGTTAAACCTTTTTGATAACGACCCATATATATTTCATAATTTCGAATCTTATACAGCTTATGTAACATTAAAAATTCCAAAAACTTATTAGAAATATAATGACAATTTTGTTTAATAGAAATTTATAATCTATATAATTAATAGACAAGCACATTTTTGTTATCCCTTTTACGCTCACACTATATATGCACTTTTAATAAAAATATACCATTAGAAATTTATTTTCTCATAGGTATTCAAATATAAATTTTATTAAAAAAGTATTTTAGATGATATAAGCCGTAAAAATTTCTACTAATACATATAAAAGACTGGCATACATATATGTGTATAAAACTCAAACAAACAAGCGTTCCAAATCATTTAACTCTTCTCTATTTTATTACTTATGTCTCTCTGATAACTCTCTCAATTCAAAGCAGTGTCATTGTTGTTATTTCTTTATAAAACAAACTATATAAGTTGTAATAATGTAAAAATATAGATCTAGATAAATAGATAGAATAGACAAAATAGAAAAGAGTTTAATACTTTGAATTGCTTTGATTATTTTTTTCGTAGCCTTAAGCATTTAGAGAAAGAAAGAAGAAAAAGTAAACAATTTGTGTTGCTTTTTTAAAGGTGTTTTGGTTTTGATTTCATACCGCTTCTTCCTTATTTTTAGCAAATACAGATTTTTATGTAATATTAATTATTTTATTTGCGTTATCAAGATAAGCTAATTTTATTTTTCTTTTATTTTGGATATATAAAATCAGCGGCAAAATAGCGCTCAAGCAAAAAAACGCTTGAACGTTTTTTTTAATATTTTTATATTATATTTTCACTTTTAGATTTGTTGAGTAAAAATAAAAGTTTTTCACTGATTTTTTATTTTTTTGAACATAATTAAAAGTTATTATGTGATTCTCTAATCACACAAATTTATTTAATTTATTTTTTTCTTTTCTTTTTTATGATAGTTGTAAGTTAGTTTTATGATAGTTTTAAGTTAATAATATAGTTTTAGAAGATTTTCTCTCATGCTACTAAGAGCCTCGCCTATTATAGAAAGTATGTTACTAAATTTATATTTCATATTTTAAGATATTACATTATAATCTTAAATTTGCTTTGTTATAAATTAAACGAAAAAATTAATCGCTAAAATAAAAATGTCGCCAAAACAAACAAAAAAATCCAAAATAAAAAAAATCGTCAAAATAAAAAAAAACGCCAGAATAAAAAAAAAACTTTCAAGCGAAAAAACATAAATAATAAATACTTCCATAATCAGAAAAAACCGAAAAACGACAGAATAAAAAATCATTAAAACAACAAAATAAAAAAATCGCTTAAATAAAAAAATCGAAGAAAAAAACTAAGAGAAAAAGTCGCCAAAACGAAAAGAATCGCCTAAATGAAAAAAATTCCGAAAAAGGAAAAAATGCCAATTAGTATCAATATGAAAAAATTCCCAAAACGGAAGCAATTATTACAGTTACTTAAATTTTTAATCGCACTCTCTTCTTTAAAGAATTTTAAGAGAGAGTTTTTTTTTATATTTAACCATTATTTTTATATTATTTATTTTATTTTTCATGAATTTTCGCAGATTTTTTAGAAAAACAAGGAGCTATAATGTTTTAAAATTGGTAAACAAATATTTGACACAGATTACAATTTCAGCATTTGAATAGTTACAAAGGTTAAAAGTTAATACTGACACAAATTTTTTTTATTTCAATACCGTAGTTTCCATTAATAGTTAATCACAATAATTCCGGCTACAGTTTTCAATGGATGCAGAATGATTATAAAAACAATTCTTATTAACCTTGGAAATCAGAATATTTACATTAAAATTTCATCAAATAAGAAAATTTTTTTATTTTTATACCCTACTCCACCATAGCTGATTAGGGTATTCTGTGCTTGTGCTGATGTTGTAACGCACACCCAGCTTAAAGTATACCAATCAACTCAGAATCACTTTTGTCCATGTAAACCTTGTGCACAAAGTACGGGTCACAATTTTAAAGATAATAATTTTAAAAATAAAATTGAAATTTGGCACGTGTGGCTTTTATGACACAAGGACGAAGCCTATTGAAATTGGTTGTGATCGATCCATTATTTCACCTAGCCCCCATACAATTGTCCCCCGGAATAGAGTGTAAACACTTAAAAATGCCTTAAAAATAATTAAATTCGGTACAAAGTTCTATAGAAGTATCAATCCTTGTACCAAATTTTATGAAGATTATGAAGATCGGTCCCCAATTAACCACAGCTCCCATATAAGCCCCTCTTCCGTAAATCATTTTAACGGTCATAAATCACATACGAATGTTAGTATAAAGCTAATATTCGACACAAATAAGTTTTATGTAAGTAGAAATAACACTGTCAAATTTTATGGCAATCGGTCCATAACTTACCATAGCTCCCGTATAAATCCACTTCCAAGAATCGCCCTAAAGTACATAAAATTATCTAAATGTTAGTATCAATGCATTATTCTGTATTTGTATATATTTTTTTTTTACATTTAGTAAAATTAGCCACAGGTGTAATATAATTCCCCTTCACAAATTTTTGTGTTCGTACACAATGGTGTAGGGTATCATATAGTCAGTCTTAACCAACTATTTCTTCTGGTTTCTTAATGAAAACCAATCAGTTCAATTGTTTTATTCAAAAGCCATTAAATAATGTATGAATTCTTTTTCAATAAATTATCAATATCAATATTTTGCAACTGATGAAATGAGAAAATGAATGATTGGATGAATATAAAAATAACAAAACGTTTTTCAAATATTATTCATCTATTCATACTTTTGGGAGTTTGTTGTATGCATATCAAATGAAATACTGTTCAAACACGTGATGACGATATTTATACAAAACACTTCAAGCCATTTCTTTTATGACTTTTTTTCACTTTCAAAGAGGAAAAGTGCAAAAACAAAATTGAATCTCTGAAAAAATAGTATTTTGTATGCAAAACATACATATGAGTATAGAAACATTGTTTCTAAAAAAAGTCCACCAAATGGAAATAAAATGGTTTCCATAAGAAAACTACCACGAATATAAGGTTTGTGGCAACAAAAAATGAAAAATTGATTTTTAAAACTAACTACAAAAAAAAAGATCTTTCGAAAACGTGTCATTGCATTTGTTTGATTTTATGAAAATTACTTTTAAAACGTTATTTTTTCAATCCCAAATGTGTGGCTCTTTAAAAATCATACAGTTTTTAACAAAATTCCGCGGTTTATAAATTATATTATGACACACAATACCATAATTTTGTTGATTATAATTTCTATATAGAAATTAATAATCCATCATTTATTATGAATCACTTGTATAAATAAAAATTATTGTATTTTATTAACCTACATTTTAGTTGAAAATACCAATAGTTTGCAAAATGTTGTGGTTTCTATGAATATGGGAAATGAATATTTTTCGCAATCATAAACAATTCAATTATTTAACCATAAACAAATAAATCTTATAAAATAGTTAACCTACATTAAAACAATCAAAACACAATACAAACATATACAAAATCCATACCTACATACACACATTTATAAAATTAATGTAAAAACCACAAAAGGCAACTTTATGTTTATTCAAGAACACAATAATCTGAACACGTGTATTTCATATATAGAGAAAATGTCCTAATAACACATATACACTTACACTTGCATATGTGCAATGTGCATTCATAATATAACATACAATAAATTCTTACAATTGAAAAACAAATAATTACATTTTTCACTTGTGTTTTTTTTATTATTTTTTTGGAAATCAAAAATCGATTAGATAAATATTATTTGCCATAACAAAATATTTGACTTTTATTACAAATATATATGATAATGACGTTTATGATGGGTGAGTGAGTGAGTTAGTAAATGAATGATTGTATGATCTGATCTCTTTGTTTGTTTCTCTGTTGGTAAATAAAAGGATAAAATTTTGCCTTTCAATTGTCATTTTAATTTTGACCCCAATACAAATAAATTTATTTGTTTTTGTCACTTGAATACACATAAATATACATATGGATATAGAATTGTTTATGTTTTACACCTGATAACCCATAAGTAAATTTTCAATAAATAAATTCAAATTCAAAATATAAAAAAATCATAAGAATTATTATTGCACTAAGTAATAATCTTCTGTTCAAAGGCAATGAAGAAAAATTGATGAATTTGCATAAATAAAATTTCATTTATAAATTTGCAATCAACAAACACTTTCTTGTTTTAAAACCATAGCAACCAGAATATATATAGATGAGTATGAACTATGTTGTACACTCATATAAACTTTAATACAATTAATTTTTTTATTATTCGATATGAAAATTTAGTAAATTTATCTTGTGGTAATGTAGTCCCTTTAAAGTAGTTTTTACTGTTTGTCTAAAAGGAATGTAGTAAACATCGTCATCATTATATAACAATGTCCTCAATTTCATTACTAATATCATTCCAAAAAAAACAAAATAAACTTCTTATGTTCTTTAAAAGTCATCTAAGTTTGTTTATGTACTAAGATATACCGACTATGAATATGCTGACACTTATACACATCTTCTATGTAAATTAAGGTGTATTGTTGTCCATGTTTCTATGTAGGCTCTCTAGGAGTGTCAATAGAAAACAGTAATCTAAGCTTTATTTGCAATTGTATGTCAGTCTATAAATACTCTTATATTTCTACCTATATGTCCATTAATGTAGGCTCTACACAAGAGACAAACGTCAAATTTTTATCATGATAAGAATTTATCACGTTTAGACCAAATTTATTTATATTATTGCAGCGTTATGATATAATTGTTAGCGCTTAATCGAAGAGAAATTTGTTCTACTCTCAAATGTAATTTTGTTTACGTTTATTTTTTAAGAATAAGAAGCGCAATTCTTCATGGCAATCTCAATTAATTAAATATTTGGAGCAAAAATAACCCAAAATACAATAAAATTTAAAAAAAAAACTAAATTTTGACGACATGAATCGGCTAAAAACGAAAAAAGTGATTTATTATAACAAAATTTCATCTATGTGTTCACATATATGCTTGTATAAATAAAATAAATGCAGTAGCTCTGCCGACATTTTTTTACTCGTTATGATAGAAAAACCTTTCGTGTAGACCCTAGATTATACACATCCATTTATTTCCATATACACAAATTTCAAAAATTTTTAAATACAAAATTTAAAATCAAATTGTTATCACGAATTTAAAAGGTAAAAGGAAATGAACTTAACAATCTTGTCTTTATATTGCGACACTATTTTGTCAAATCTTATATTGATATACATAAAATACGTAAAGAATAAGTATTATAATTAAAACTATGGAAATTTATGAGTGGAAATGGATTTATATTAGAATTTAAAAAATATATAACTTCTGTAGTAATAAAAATATAATGTTATAAAATATAATAAATAAAATAAGAAATTCAAAATTAAAAAAAAAAATATTTTAAATTGATTCTAAAATCGTAGCCTCCACACAATGGGAAATATTGGTAATTTTCTCTTCATGAGCCTGTAACCTTTTACGGCATTATTCATAATCAAATTTCAAATTTATTAGTCTTTAACAAAACAATTTTTTCATACAAATTTCAAACTTATCAAACTCTAATAAATTTAAAATTTTATTATGAATAAGGCCTTTAATCATTAACAATAAATTAACCAAAAATTGCACCAATAATCTAATGAATATTTTTCATAATATTATTTAATATGAGCTAAATCCATTGCAAATTATTTGGAAGATTCTTTTTGAATTTGAAATTTATTGTTAATTAATTACATAAGTTTACATTATGTTTAGAGGAATGAGGGTGGGAACGTTAAAGCCTTTGACTTAAAGAGTTAGTGTAAGTACTTTAATTTATTTAAACCATGATAATATAATATTATTTGTGGTTAAAGGTTAATTATCCGGAAAGACAGCCGGACGGACATAATATGGCCACTATATATCTGAGATAAATGGTATATTATTTAGTATTATTTCTTCCAGCTCCATAAAAATGTTCATTGTAATGTGTTAATTGGATTTTTAAGTATTAACAAAAATGTTGTGATAAGTACTACATTTTTATGTAGATAGTACAAAAGATGCATAGACAAAAAGTAATTTTTTTAAATAATTTAGAGAGCTAAGTATTCCGGTTATAATAAGAGATCATATACATATACATTTGACACGTTGTTTTAAATCATTTTAGTGATATATTTACGTTCGTCCGTACTTCCGGCACTGAGACAATGATTAGTTATCCCACAGCTACATCTGCAGGTATATGCAAAAAAAAAATAAGAATCCAATACATACACTAGATATCAATCTTTCATTTTATATTGATTTAAGCACGGAGGTAAAGAGAGTAAAAAATATGTATTTATTAAAAATGATTTTGCACCCAAAATATTTGAACGTAATAATATATAAAAGAATTTTAACCACGTTTGTATTGTTTTAAAAATTCATGACTAATAATTAAATCTACGCAAAGTTCTCCATCGAAAATGATATAAATTATATTCCTCAAGGTTTAAGATGTGAAAATAATACCGACTCTTTAAAATGTGCTAGCTTTTTTTTAATTGTCTATCTCAAATACACTACGTTCAACGAGTATTTTAGGAGAGTTATATATATTAAATTAAAAATTTGTTTAAATATCAACAATATAAAAACAAAAAAATTATTAATGATCAGCTTGTATTCTAGCATTTCCCACAGTGCACCGAGTTAATTTTCACTTTAATATTTTTGCTTTTTCTTTAAGTATTTCATTATATATATGTTTTGTTTAAACATTATTCAATATTTAACTAAATTACTTTATGCTTCACAAAACAAGAATTTGGTATTTTAGTTAACAAACCAAAGTAACAATTTAACACGTCTAAAACCCCATAAGCGACAATGTTAACTAACCACGAATATTCTACTCTTAAGAGCCTCACAGTAAATTAACCATGATAAAATAAAATACACAAACAACTATAAAAAAGTAGTCAAAAGAAATAAGCTTAAAAAAGGCATTCATTACCTTAGTAAAAGGGAAAAAAGAAAGAATTATCACTAATACAATAATAACCTAAATATTCTATAACTGGGAATGAATTTTTTACTCTAAATTCATTATTATCACCAACATTTACATCATAAACATCATTATAGTCGACAGCTTTAATGATTTAGTCTTAACAAATTCCTAATTATTATTTACGCATTGTTATTTTCATTATCATTAAATTATAGGAAGGCATTAAATTGCAATGCTTTCACTTAAGCTTCAGCAATAACTAAACAAGCAACAACAAATACAGCAATAGTAATAACAAAAGCATCAACCAATAATAATTTCCTCTTTACCGGAAAGGCCAAACCCAAAAATTTGTCTAAATTTGAGTATAAGTGTTTTGATATTTATATAGAGTAGTTGTTGTGCTAGTTCATCTGTGTATGTATGTATGTATGTATGTACGTATGTATGTACGTTTTGTATATATTTGTGTAGTCTTATATTTTGTGTATTTGTATTTTATTGTACTTATGGCTGTTTAAGTCACTATCTTCTGGATTTGTATGGTTTATTAGATTAAACGCATTCACGCATTAATCCTTTACATTGAGGCTTAAGTGCAAAATTGTTGAGTCTATTATTTTTGTTATTATATTGAGAAAATTGATACTTATTTATTTCTACAGGAATAACAACGACGGCAACAACAAACACATAAACACTCTTATAATTTATTTACTGTTTTTTTGTTTCTTGTGAACGGGTATTAAAAACTTTCTATCGAACAGATGATTAGAGTTGCCAATTTAGCCTTTTTAAGGCAAAATCTAGCCTTTTTATTTTGCTTTTAGGCTCAAAAATTTCGTTTTAGTTTATTTCTTATTAGCTATTACGAATTTTATTTTCACAGAATCGTCCAATTAAATATATATTATTTATATTTACCAAAAATGTTTAAATTAAATTAAAAATAACAACTAATTTTATGGACATACTAAATCAATTATTATAATTATTTTTCATTAACCATAGAAAACTGTTTTTAAACATAATTTAAAATAATTTTATATCTTTATAGTTTTAATTGATTTTCTTTAAAATTCTTATACAAGCGAAAAATCACCCACAAATTTAGAAATGCTTAATCAAAAACGAAAAAAAATCACCCAAGACATTAGGTAATTTTTCATTTCAAACATAACCAAAATTATTATGTGAATTTTTCGGGCAATTTTATTTAAATTAAAGAAAAATGTTTAACTTTTTTTGTCCTTATTTTTTGGGACATTTAGCATTTTTTCTCGCCTCCTGGCAACACTGCAGAGTATAAAGTAAAACATAGCATAGTTGTAATAAGAGTAGTATAGTTGTGTCATACATCATAAATTAATTTAATGCTATTTTGATAAAATCCTTAATATTTCAGTTGACATTGTATAAATTTCTTTCGAAATTCTAAGATTTGTGTAAATTTTCCACATGAATTTGTATTGGAATGTCATTAATTATTAATGTTTTTGTATATGTGTTGGAATTAAATTTAATATCGTAAATAAATATTTAAAATTATTGCATACATATCTTTAATAATAAAATTTAGTTAATAATAATGCTTTCAATTTTTAATTTAGGAGATAATATTTATATTTTACCAACAAAAACATTACTTTTTAAATCTTATTAATATATGTAAGTAAATTTTTATTCTGAAAAAAAAAAAATTTAAATCATTCATCTAACACAATTTCTATAAAAAATAAATTTAATTTCAAATTTAAAGCATCCACAACAATTGAATATTTTGTAAGTGAACAAGATTCAATTATTATTTTTCTTTGTAGTGACTATGTGTCAACATTAAAGCAAAAAAAAAAAAATATTTAATAATAATAACAATGCTTCAAAAATTTTACAGAACAGCAATCACAGTTTTAATTAATATTATTTTTTGTTTTACATTAATCCAACACGCTCTCACCTATATATTCATTATGTATTAATAATTAATACATAGAAGAATAAAATAATAATAAAATTTAATAAAATATAAACCTCATTTTACGTGTTGTTTTTTATTTCATTATTTTCTTTTCAAATGTATAACAAATTGCACTGGTAAATAATTAAATACAATTAAATGTTAAAAAACAACAATTTTGTTAACAAATTAAAATTCAATTTAACACAAAATATAAAAGCAAAAAAATATATAATGAATATTTATACACAACGACAAACATAGTAAAAAATATTCAAAAATGAACCACACATTTAATATGCTTTAATAATCATGGTTTGCAATAAAAACAACAGCAACACTAAAAAAGATAATAATGAAAAAAAAACTACAATCGAATACAATTGAAATAATCCAAAGCTTACACAAAACAATCTCTCTTACCTACACACAGATAAAAACAGATATTTATAAACAACAACTACGACAACATGATTAAATAAAAATTGCATAAATATTTAATAGCAGTGTTACAAAAACAAATTAACTCAATGAAAAATATAAAAAAAGAAGTTTATAAAACAAAAAACTCTACACAGATAAAGAGGCATAATACGAGTAATTGTTTTTTCTTTTTTCATCATCCCGCTCAGAAATGATTGATTGAGTTTTTATTTCCTGCTTTATATGAATTTCCAAATATTTTACTTAAAAACTATTATTTTTCCATACAGAGTTATAAATATTCGTTTATTATTTTTTATGTTGTATATTGCTTTTTAATTTTATTTATAAAATATAAATTTGTTTCATAAATACATTTTGTTTTAGTTACTTTTTTTTGCTGCCAATTTGTGTTTTAAGTTTGTATGATAAAATATGGACAATTTGCCTTTCAATGTACTTATTCAATCAACTTATGTGGAATTTCAAAACAAAAGTATTCACATTTTAAACAAAACCACAGAAATTATAAACAAATCAAGTAGTAAACTATATTTTAGTCTGTCCAATATAATGGCCAAATGTAATGAGATTGACGATTATATTATATTATATTATATTATATTATATTATATTATATTATATTATGTTATATTATATTATATTATATTATATTATATTATTTTATATTATATTATATTATATTATATTATATTATATTATATTATATTATATTATATTATATTATATTATATTATATTATTTTATATTATATTATATTATATTATATTATATTATATTATATTATATTATATTTTTATCTATCTTTTTTAAACTAACTTCCAATATGGAATAAAGCATTTAATATCATGTCGTATCCCTTAAATATCGCTAAAATTGTTCAAATTCTTAATTTTAAACAACAAAAATATTAATTGCTAAATGATTGGACATGGTTTACAATTGTTACACTTTTATCCCAATCTGTTTGAGGCTTTAATTCCATTTTTCTTTTTTTCTTTTTACCATTGAACAAAGAAAACTTTTATTTTTAAACTACTCTAAAGATATAAATTTATTTGCCCAAGAAAGTCATAAAAGAACTACCATTATTTTATAAGATTTATGTTACCACTACTTTACTATAATAAATAGAAGATAATAAATATTCTTTCAAATATCATATCCTATAAAATAAAACCGCGAAAACTGTCTGAGTATCTTCGAGTAAAATTAGTTATTAAATTTAAATTCTCTCACATAATTTTTAATATAAAAATACACACTTATTCAAAACCTCTAGTTCCTTTTAAATTAAATATAAAACTTACACAAGTTCTTTAAATTTTCAAAATTTTGTTAAAGAATTTTTAAACAATTTTTAATTTTTTATATACTTTAAATATTCTGTAATATTCTGTACGAAGCCTTAAGAAATAACAGCTAATCCTGTCTCCCATCTATTTATTTTTTTGTGTGTTTGTTTCCTACTAAACTTCCTTGATTTCTATTGTCCTGACATGAAAATTAAAAAAAAATAAAATAATAGAAATATTACCTGCTGCGTTATATATATATATATATATATATATATATATATATATACCGTCAAGTTTAGGTCCTACGAAAAAAAAATTATATAAATTGTTTAGGGTAATAGGTATTATAAACAAAACAGTAAATATAATAATATCCCATGATAAATGTTTACCAACACATGGAAATCATTTCTTAAAGAACGAAAGTAAGAAAGAACGCCAGCTTAACATAAGGAGAAAAAAATTTAAGCAAATATAAATTTTTTGCAGAATTTAAAATTTAATATGAAATATTTTTCTTTTTACTAACCAATACATAATAAATGTTTAACATTTTATTTTTAAAATATATAAAATTGAAATATAATTTTAGTATACAAATATCACATATGCAAGTGGTTTTTTCCTTGAGCCTTCATTTTAGTTTTACTGAAAAAATTTCTCATTTATAACTTTTTCAAATTGTTTTTAGTAAAATTTATATAATTGCTTAAATATTACAATTTTCATAGCAGAGAAATTGAATTGAATTGAATAAAATGTTCTCAATATTCAAATTATATATGTTAACAATTTCAAAAGATATTACTACCAAAGAAATTAACTGCCTCTTCCATGGTGTAGAACGAAAAATTCGTATCGACTACTTGTATGGGAAAGCAGCAAAAAATTTTGAAATTTGTTTGTTGTTTTGCATATAGCAAATTTTCGAAACAAATTTTTCATTCGACATCGTGATACAGGCAAATGTCCAAGAAATGAATATCTTATTTCTAAAAATTTTAGAAATAAAAATTTTAAAAATTAAAATTTAAATTTTTTAAACAATGAAAATTTTACTATTGAAAATTTTAACTAAATAATTTTAAAAATAACTATGAGTTGCTTGCTAAACACTTTTAAAAAATAAAATTGAAGAATTTAAAAAACTTAAATAAGAATTGTATACTGCCAAAGGCAAAGTTTTATATTATTTTAAAATATAAATTTTAAAATTTATATTTTAAAATTGAAATTGAAATACAGGATATAAATTTCAAATACAGGATATTTCCGTTAGTATATTTAATAAATATATAATCAGCTAATTCTAAAAGCAATTAGTAATTTTTCCATTTTCATAATTTCACATCATTGAATATTTGATAAAATACCGTTAAATTTCAATAAAATTTTAGAGAACACCAAACAAGGTTTTGTAGAAATAATTTTCTTGTTAAGTTCCGCAATTGATTTGAAAATGGGTGGGGTAGATTTACAAGGGTCACCATACAAAGTGAACATTAATTATTGTATATCCAAAGAACTATTCAAATGATTTAAATTTGTTGTCCATATTCATATTCAGAATGTATAAATAAGTCCGAAATGATATATGTTACGTCTAAATTACACAAAACAACAAGAAAAAGTTGCCTCAAGCCCCGTAGGGTTTTTCAAAGGTAGTTCGGATTTCGGTTTTATTCAAATTTTTCGGAGCCCTTTATTCAATACAGTTGGAAATAAAGAACATTTAAATTATTTAATTCAAATTTTATAATATGTTGCTCTTTTATGTAATAATGCTAATATTACACTAGATTTTATCTGGATGACACTCCCATTTCACTCACATTTTGGTCATAATACTGTTCACTTTATTGGACTTTACCGTATGTAAAACTAATAAACCGATTAAAATGAAATATGGTACATATGTATATCCTCTAAGGAAGTACTATCTGAATTCCACGCCCACTTTTCTTTGAGAAATTATTACTTTGCTATCTAGTATGCAAACTTCAAACTTCAAACTTCATAAACATTTTGATGACAGCGGTAAAAAATAAAAAAATTATTAAAAGTGGGCAAAAATAGGCGTGTCATGCATACAGATAAAATTTTTAAAGTGAACCATATTTTCTATTCCTTGCGTATGTTTTATGTAAATTGTCTTGTTAGCACCATATATATATATATATATATATATATATATATATATATATTATAATCCATTTTTTTTTTTTTTTTTTTGATACAACACCCTTTTTACGCCATTTTTGTCATCATATTTTTTACTTTATTTGACTTGACTTTATGTCTAAACTACACCGACTAAAATGAAACATGGAACATATATATATGTATATTCTTGAAGGAAGCCAGACTTAATTTTTTTTAAACGGGTATTCATTAAAAGTTTTAATGACAGCAGTAGAAAAATATCGCAGTATGATAAAGGTGGGCGAAAATTTCATTTAGGCAATATTCAGTGACCCAAAATTTATCGCATAGTGTTATCATATACTCGTAAATATATATAATATAATAATAATAGTGCTATCAATAAATATAATAATTTTTCTGATAATAAAGTATTTAGAGGAATACAGAACATTGATAAAATTGGAAAAAACTAGGAATTTTCATTTGAAATGTATATCATAATGGCATGAAAAACGCAATTTCATGAAAATCTGAGATGGAGGGTTTTGCAGTCGATGTGCAAAATATTAAGTAGTAGATTCTAAGATGTTTGTAGGGTTTATACATTATAAAGTGATTACCATTAGTAGGCATTTATGGGACCCATCTTCATAAAATTTGGCACTTTATCTTCTGTCGATTCAAAACTTATTTAAGTCAAATATACATAATCATAATAGTAACATTTATATGGGATTTATGCGCAATAACATAAATTTGGAAGAAGATGCTAACATGGATGGTGTCTATAGTCAATTGTGGATCGATGTTTACGTAGTTTAATCCACAGATTTTCACTTACATGAAAATGTCGATGATGAATTAAATTGAAATATCACTGCACCTAAAGTACATATGTGCTTTAAACCTATTTCGGGATTATATTTATGAAATAATAGACCTATCATTACCAATTTCAATAGGTTCGTCAAATCTACTCAGAAAGTGAGTGTAACAATACACCTTAAAGTGGAGAGTTATTAATATAATGGTCGAGTCTCTATAAATTATGAATTTACAAATTATATAAAGGTATTATAAAACTTTATAAGTATTACATCATAATAACATCTAATTAAATTAATATTCTTAAAAATATCCTAAAAAGCGACATATGTATATATGTATACTTTTTACGTATAATAAATAATTATTAGTCTTATTTATATTGTAAAATAATATAAAACAGTACCGTTAAATAACATACAAACCTTTTTTGGAAAGCAATTTTAAATTTCTTAAAATTTTCATATTTATTTTTTAATTTCTTATAGTTAAAATTTTCAATAGTAAAATATTCATTGCTTAATAACTTTAAAATTTAGTATTAGTTTAGTTATTTAGTAATAAGCATTTTAAAATTTGAAATTTTCATTTGTTTGGTAGTAATATTTTCTAAAATAGTTATCAAATGTAATTTTAATATTCAGAAAATTTAAAAATTTAAGTTCTGTGCTATAAAAATTGTAAATTGTATTCAAATAATTATATAATTTTTACTAAAAGAAATTTGAAACAAATTATAAATGTAAAATATTTTTAATAAAATTTTAATAGTTTGTATATTAATTAAATATTAAAATATATTGAAAATGTAAATATTTTAATTTTTTTATTTTTAATAACTTTATAACTATTTTGTTGAAAATATTTTGGGTGTTTTAAAATTTTAAATTATTCATTATGCAGCAATTTGTAGTAATTTTAAACCCTGATTTTTACCTACAACAATTATTAAATACATTTAAATTTATTTGAATAAAGTGCTGGATAAAATAGGACTTAATATACTTTGCATTTCCTGAAAAAATATAAATTGTTTGTATATTGCTTAAGTTGCAAAAGTAATATGCTTATTATTACTATTGGGTATTATTAAAACACTTACACATATATATAAGTAAAATAGCAAAAGGAAACGTAACGCAAATATATACACACATATACATACAAACTCCGTGCTATAATATGAATAATGATCAACATTATTATCGTTTACTTAAATAGTACATAATTTGCTAGATTTCGTCGTGTACATAAATTTTTACAATAATTTTTAAATATATTTTTAGCCTTAAATTTTTTTTTAAGATTGAAATTAAATTTTAAAATTACCTGAAGGTAGCCAACAGATTATATGATTAATATTAAAAACCCATCTTTTCTAAAAGCTTGTGAAATCGAGAAGAAACAAAAATCTAACTAAAAATTGTTATTTTTTCAGTAAAATCAGAATTTTACCAAAAATCCGATTTTTTATAAAAAAAAAAAAATAAAATTTGCACTAAATTTTAAAATTTTTTATAAGAAAATTTTTATAAGAATTTGCTAATAGTCTGATTTTTAATAAAAATCAAAATTTTCACTTTAAATTCAATTTTTTATTTAACAAAAATATTATTAAAAATCAAATTTTTCACTAAAAAACTAATTTTCCCCAAAAAATAAAAATTTTTCCTAAAAAATCTAAATTTTGCTAAAAATCCGATATTTCATTAAAAATTAAAATTTTTTTACTAAAAATTAATGTTCTTACTGTATATTTACTTTCTTTCTTAAAATCTTAATTTTTTATTTAAATTTAATTCTTCACTAAAAACCAAAAAATCAGAACAATTAAAGAAAAATTTTTCGTCATATAAAACTTTAACAAATAAAACAGTAACAGAGATGGGAATTATATCATTTATAACAATGTTATATTCGCCATGGCCGAACCTACATCTACAATTTTTTGTGTCCAATTTACAATTTCTCTTTATATGGGAGGTTGGCGGTAAAGGTAACGAATCACGCCTATTTTTGGTTTCGAGTTTACATCGACTTTTGAACAATTTGTACAAAATTTCATAGTCGTAGTAGAGTTTGTTTAAGAGATATCGGTAGTAAATTAAGAGCTGGATTTAAGGCGGGCATTAAGTTTTTCTATAATTTGGCCTTAACTTTTTGTTTATATTTTTTTGAACAAACCTTATATGATAGAAATTATTTTAGTCAAACTTCATTGCTCTACGTAATCCGCTCCTATCCCTATCCTGTTTCAAACATACAGACGGACAGTCATAACTATATCAACTTAGAATATTAAGAGGACCCAGAATTTATATACTTTATGGGGTCTTAGACGAATATTTATATCTACCATCTTGTGTGATGATGGGTATACAAACCATACAGTTTTTGTATCTCTTTCCTATATATTAACACTCTATAAATAAATTATAAAACAAAAAATTATTAACTCGCATTAGAATACAAATATAAATAATAAAACTGAATATTTTATACAAACAATTAAAATAGCTACCAAAAAATAGAGAATAAAAGATATTAAATGAAACCAACACAATAGTAACAAAAAACTATGATAACACGCCTATAAAAAATACATATGTATAAAGAAAATCTCTATAATAATTCTGCCACTAATTAAATGGAAGAAAACTTTTTTTTTAAAGTGCACTAGACAGTACATGTTCATCATGGGCAGAGTTCATCTACACAACAGTAGAGGCTTATGACTATTCGGTAGCGACTGAAAAACGATACTATAAGAAATTTTTGATAAGAAAACGATTAAAGCTTATACGAACACTCATTTAAAATTTTTGTTTGATTTAATTAATTTTTCATAAAGATTTAGTTTTACAAGAGTGTAGGGTAAACAAAACTTTAATATAGAAATAAACAAAAAAAAGTACAGTTTGAAATGAAACAAATACCATAGCATTTTATATAAATTACTAACCCATACCTTCTCTCATACAAAACAAATGTATTAGGGTGTCTTCTAAAATTTAGAAAACAAAATAGTAAAATTGCAAAAAAAATTAAAGTCTATATGAAATATAATTTGTGATATAAATCTGTATATCATAATTTATAGAAACGAAAATAGCATTATTTAACATATAAAAAATCAGGAATGTATTTCTGTGTAAACAAAGAAAAAAGCAATAACCACTTTTTCAATTAATTTAAATTATACAAATGCTATGATATTCACTTAATAGCACAAGCTAATTATTAAAAATTTGTCAATAAAAAATATGACAAATAATCATCAAAATGAATCCTGTTTTAAAGATATTAGGCAATAGCCTAATTTCTCCTATATACAAACGTATATGAGAAGATACATGTATTTTTACATTGTACACATGTAGATATTTCTATTTATTTATTTATTTTTTTTTTTTATTTTTTTGCATAGAAATTGAGTTTTTACTACTATAAGTATAAGTGAAGGTATATTTGTGTTTATGCATGAACATTTACAGTTAGGTTATTTTTCCTTTTTTTATATTGTTTTGTTTGTGTTGGTGGTGATGTTGTTGTTTTATTATCTTTATAATGTTCACCACATGCAAGTAATGGCGCGTATAATGATGATTACAGTCACACCTTGTATTTTTCCCAGATCCGCTGTTGACTAACTCTTTTTTTGTTTTTTCGTTTAGTCATTCATTGAAAGCCATCACTATAGCAAAAACTCTGTGGGAAAAAGTTCGCATGTTTTAACAAATATATAATATATATATATATATATATATATATATATATCTTTTTCCTCCTTTTCTTTTTTTTTTATTTGATTTTTATATTTTTTCTAACTCATCACAGTCATTACAATGCATATTGTTGTTATTTACAATAGTTTCTTTCCCCAGCTAGACAAAGTTTTTTTTATTTTATATTCCATTTTTGCTGCTTGTAACAGGTTTTTATTTTGTTGTCAGGTTTCGTTTCAATTTAATGGGATTTTTTATATATTTAAATATTTAAAAACTAATATCAAGGTTTTCCTACACAAAGAGTTTTTTCAACATCAAGTTTAAATAACCCAAAATATTTTTGTCCAGTTATTGCAAAAACAATAAAAATCGTAATTTTTTCTTCTTAATAAATAGCAGTTCATAAAAAATAACTATTTCCTTTTTAACTTACTCTCCATACTTTTTTTCTGTCTAGTATATTTGTGACAATTACTAAACTTTTCCATTTATTTCTCGCTTTTTTCCATCAAAATGTTTGAAACATTTTTTTCCACTCATTTCTTCTTATTAAATTTTTCAAAATAATTTGCTCCTTTTTTGTCATTATTGCTTTACAAAATGTTGTTACAACATTAGTCTTTGGCTTCATTAATTTTAACTGAAAATAAATTATCATTTTTTCTCAGATTTTGTTTTCGGCTTTCGTCCGGAAAAAATTCTTTAGTTGAGATGATTTTTTTTTTTAAGTATTTCTTTTAAGAATTTATTTTCATTTCACATTAAAGACATTGTAACAATATTATGTTTCTTAACGAAAATAAAAGAAATAAGAACTGCATTCCCTTTTTAACTTTTTATTTTTATGTATTTATGTTGAGCAACAATAAAAATAAAAATAAAAACCAAACTAAGTAAAATTATAAGCAGACCTTATATTGAATACGAACCCATACTAGGAAATAAAACAAAAAAAAAATAAAATAAAATAAAGAAAAAAAAGTTGTAAAAAAATTATTTCTGCGCAATAAAAAAGAAATAAATAAATAAAAATGTTTTTAAAGCAAAATGAAAAGAGTAAAAATAATCAATTGGTTTTGAAAGTACGAGGAAAAATAAAATATAAGTATTACTAATAGCTTTTTATAACAATTTTCTATAAAGCAGCTTATGTACTGGCACAAAAAAGAGAAATTAATTGGATGAAAATTAAATTAATCAAAAAATATTATAAAAATATCAAATATTTGTAATAATTATGTGATGGTACATTTTGGTATTCTAAACTAATTTAGGATATTAATGATAAACTATTTTAAATTTTTTGCTATGGACTGTAATTTTAGATAAGAATATCAGTAAGATCAAGCTCTTAATTTGCATAACTTAACACAGAAAAAAAATTAAAACGTGTTTTTGGAAGGAAACGAAGAATATTTTCAAGAAATCAAAAGTAGAAATATGTGCATATTTTGCACTTTTTAGAAGTTATTATTAATTATTACCAAAAAGAAAAAAATTCTAAAAATTTTTAAGAAAATTATAATTTCATACATTTAAAAGTATTTTTATTATCTTTTAACAAATCCGAAACAATAATTTTATTACAAAATTTTATAAATATAATTATAGAAGAAAAAATATGGGTAAAAAAAAAATTAGCACTAAGCACTTCATTCAATGACAACACTACGTTCAAATCAATCAGCTCTTGTTCGGTTCTTTTTTTATACCCTACACCACCATAGGTGCTTGGGGTATTATGCGTTTGTGCCGATGTTTGTAACGCATAGAAAAATCATCCAACACCTATTTTAAAGTACACCAATCTACTCAGATTCACGTTTTGAGTCGATCTTCCGATGTCCGTCCGTCTGGATGGACGGCTGGCTGGCTGTCCATGTTAACCTTGTGCACAAAGTACATGTCGCAATTTTGAAGATAATTCAATGAAATTTGACAAAGCCTATTGAAATTGGTTATGATCGGTCCATTATTTCAGCTAGCCAAAATGTCCTCCCGGAATAGGGGTTTAATGATCATAAACGCCCTAAATGTAGCAATATTTTAATGAAATTCGGTGCGAGGAATTTTTTGTATAGCTGTCAATCTTTGTGCCAAATTTCATGAAGGTCAGTCCATAATTGACCATAGCTCCCATATAAAACTCTATTCCGAAAATCACTTTAACGTACATAAATCCCATACACATGTTAGTATCAAGTTTATATTCGACACAAATAAGTTTTATATAAGTGGAAATCACAGTGACAAATTTTATGAGGATCGCTCCATAATTTACCATAACGTCTTTCGAGAATCACCTTAAAGTGCGTAAATTCATATAAATGTTAGTATTAACGTAATATTCTGTGTTCGTATATTTTATTTTACACTTAGTAAAAGTATCGGTCCACAATTGTCCACATATATAATATAAGACCACTCCAAGAATTTTGATGGACATACACAAAGGTGTGGGGTATCATATGGTAGGGCTTGACCGACTATATCTTTCTTGTTTGTTTTTTTTTTTTTTTTTTTTTGCTGGGAATGTATATTTTGTATCTATCTTTTAAAGTTTCAAGAAATAAATAACTACTGAACTAGAAATTCGAATTATTTTCATATTCAACATCTTAGTGCAAAAATATATGTTTAAACACATAATTCATAATGTTGTTTGTTTGCATTTGAATTTCTCAAGGTTATTTATCGAATGCATTTAAAAAATATTATTATTATTATAATAATAAAAAATTGATATCAAACAACACGGATTTATATTTTCAAAAAAAAAAATCCCTCAGGAAATAAGTTTGAGAGAGTATTTTCAACCATTTTCAAAAAACATTATTTCGTAGTTACTACATATTCATGGAGGAATTTAACATATCCTTAGATAACTGCACATGTGAGTCTTCTATGTATTCATATCAGAACGAATTTAGTGAAATATTTAAATAAGTGTGTGATATTACTTTTATATAGGTACATTAAACATAAAATGTCGAAAGATAAATCGTTTATATGTCTATAGGAAAGCAATTAAAGTGTATTTTTCTTTTTTTTTTTTTTTTTTTTTTTTTGTTTGAAGCTGAAAGTAAAAACCTAATAATTTCTGTAGAGGAAACAATTTGTTTTTAAATTTAAATATTGCACTTTTTTTAATTTATAAGGCTTTCATTCATTTAAACAAGAAACTAATTAATGAACATTATCTAATTACACGTTTTATTTATTTTACTACTAGTTCAAGTGTATTTTAAAATGTTATTAAATTTTTTAAAAGAATAATTAAATTTGTTGATAGCAAAAAAAAAAAACAAATACAGTTTGTAAATCCCCCCAATATATAATTTGACATTTAACATATACTCATGTAAATACATATGTACATATTAATGTACGTTATATATCCGTTTACAATTTCCTATCTCATTTCCTATGAATAATAAATGACACTCAATATTTATGTATTTTATATGAGGGTTGAGGTCTTTATTATAATTTCTTTCTTGGAATGTGTACATATAAATTTTATATTTCAAAATATATAATTCAAAATAATCATACATATTTTAAAAATTGTACCTAAGTATTTAAATAAACAAATTTTCTTAAATCAAATTTTCTTTTCATAATTTGGAACCTACAAACTATACGACTTTAGTATTGTTATTAAAAAGATAAGAGAATCTATATAGTTAATAGCAATCTCATTTTTTTGTTATCCCTTTTACATTAACACTATACATCCGATTTTAATAAAAACTATTTTTTAGGTTTCAACGAAACCAAAATTGATAAGACACCATGAATGCTGATGAAGTGTGAAGCGGCACAGAAAATACATATTCCATTCTGTTGGTATCTAATTATAGTCTACAAACTCTGTTTTGGTACTGCCTAATAGAGACAACAAGGCAATTTACGATTACAAACTGGTTTAAATATTTGTAAAGGTACTGTATAAATTATGCAATTTTTTATGCTTAATTAATTATTTTACTTCTGTTATCAAGATAAGCTAATTTTATTATTATTTTATATTGGATATTTAAAATCAGCTGCCGTAAATGGTATGATTTTTATTACAAAAGTCAGAGGCTTATATTTTTGTATGAGAAATGCGCAATGTGACTCGGTTAAAAAATTAATTTTATTTTAAAAGTCTCTCCAGATTTTTTGTTGCTTTTATTTTTTTCACCAAAAATATTAACATATTTTTTAAAAACAAAATTGAAAAAAGTTTGAAATAAAAAAAAATTGAAAAGAAAATAAATAAAATTTTTGTTTATTTTCCGTTACCGTCTAAGTTTTTGTGTAATTTAACAATGCGGCTATGCAAAGGAATCCGGACTTGTTCTTTTTATACATTTGTACGGGGATTTTTATTTCTTCGAACATAAATAAAAGTTATTATGTGAATTCGAAATTATTTTTTAATTGTTATTGATAGTATTGTAAAACACAAATTAATCGCCAAAATGCAAAAAAAAACAAAAAAAAATTATGCCAAAATAAAAGAATTCGACAAAACAATAAAACAAAACGGAAAAATAAAAAATCGCCGAAACGGAGATATATTGTCACAACGAAAACAAAAAATCGCCAAAGCTAAAAATGAAAAATTCCAAGAAAAAAAGTATCATATCATATCAAAACTATGAAACGAAAAAAATCAGTATGAAAAAAATTCCTCAAAACGGAAGAGGGTATTACAGTTATTTATAGTTTTATTCGCCTTCTCTTCTTTAAAGTATTTTAGAAGAGAGTTTGGTTTTCTTTTTGTATTTAACCGTCCTTTTATTATTAGTTATTATATTTTTCTCAAAATTTCGCAGTTTTTTACAATCTTTAAAGGTTTTTAAGAAAATTTCTTATTAGATTATTAATAAGCGAGTTATATTTTATGAAAAATATTATATACCATTAATTAATATTATTTGCACTAAACAGTTTTATTTCAATACGATAGAGGTAGCGGAGTAGTACTGGTATAATCTAGTATTTTTAGTTAACATCTTAGATTTATTATTAAATATATATAAAATTTTCCTACATATAATTGCAAACATCTCTTTTATATGTTTAAATTCCTAGTGCATAAAGTCATATATTATTTTAAATAACTTATTTTTCTCCCTCTCTCTATTTATTTTATCCCATCACATAATTAAATGTTATTTTTTTTATTTGATGATTTTTTTTATAAGATTTAAGAAATAAAAATAAAAGTTCTTCTAAATCATTTAAAAGAGAAAGACATCTTTTTGTAATCATTTGATTTAATTTGATTTAAACTTAATTTTGCCAGATTTATTTATCTTCCTTTAGTATAAGTGTTTACCGTTCAGTAGCAAAGTTTGTCTGTCAACACCTTTATTGAAAAGTTTGCATTTTATCAATTAATTATAAAATTTCAGGCAAGGAATAAGTCTTTAGCTATGTTCAACTCATAGTCTTTCTGTCTGTGTGTATATCTATCTGCCTGTCTGTCATTCTACCTGACTGTCTGTTAACGTGTCTTTCTGTTTTTTTATATCTATTTCGCTTTCTTTTTTTCTTTCAACAGTACGAAGACACTTGCAAGATGCAACATTAAAATGTTGCCGTATTTGCATTGAACTTAAATAAAATCTACATTTTAAGGTAAATGAAATCAATTTAACAAACCACTCAGCTACACATATTTACTATTTTCGATCTTTTTTTTTCTTATTGAAAGAAAATAAATCAAAATATTTATTTCAAAATATTCTTGTCATGCTAAGAATTTTCACTGTACAATCATAAAACTAGACATAATAAATTCCCAGTGGTTAATAACTACTTTGTAACGTATAAGTGATTTTTAATTCCTCAATGTCATATAACCCTTCCGAACGAGTGGTTTTTAAATCAAATATATTTTGGTATAGTACTCATAGTTTGTGATGTGTGTCCTTAGACAATGAACAACAAAAAACTGCAAACATGATAAATGACTAAAAATACATTTTTAATCTCAACTCCACACAAATATTATATCAAATTTATTCTTCCCTTGTCTATTCACCATGTAATCAGGCTTAAATCGTGTGTAAAATGTTTGACCATTTAAACCTTAGAGGCAAAATATAAAAAAAAAGGTTTTAATAAACTCTTTAATCTAAGATGATTTCAACTTTTTTCAGTTTTACACATAACTACACTTTATGCGTATGCATGCAAAGAACTATTAAATAATAGGTAACATTTTTCTTTATTCTTGTTTGTTGTTTTTGTTCTTATAAAATTTTGTGATCTTGGGTACAAATGAAAAGGATATTTATGTACACAGAAGAAATTGTGGATAAAATATATTTTTAATAAATAATTATTTGTTTGTATATAAAATTTTATGAAAAAAAATGTTTAGATTTTAAAATTACCAATACACAAAACAAAAACAATTTTATGTGTTTTGACAATGTCAGCAAAATGAAATTTAAAATTATAAAAATGAGGAAATAAAAAAAAGATGAACTCAAACATTTAAAGATATAAGTTATTTTCGTAATAATGATTAAAATTTATATATATTTCAAATGATACGAAAACAAATGTTCTTTAAAATAATTATACGTAAGTAATATTTTTTTATTATCCCCCAACCATATTATCTTGTCAGTTACTTTAGAAATGTCCGTCCTTATAGATAGCTGCACGAGCAGTTTTTCGTTCTAAGCTCTCTTCAAACGAATCGATTGTGTTCGACACACACCTCCCGTCATCGTTTCATATGAATTTTTTTGGTTGTCCGGGATTCATAACGATATCGCGATATCCACACTATAAAAATTCGATGCAAAAACGATTTGATTTTGTGATGCATTTCAGGCATGCTAAGTCTCCTTATGACGTCTCTTGGTTTCTGCTCCCGTGGAAACTAATTTCCTTGATTTTGGATGAATCAAATGTCTGGAAACTATTGTTTGATTTACACGCAGCAATTACGCAAGAACTTCCAGTTCTTCATTTTCAAATATCTTTGGCTGGCCGGAACGCTCCTTATCATGCACATCGAAATCACCACTTTCGATGTGCATGATATATATATATATATATATATATATATATATATACATCATACAAGAAAAAGTACCACACAAAAATACATGTCTTTAAATAAATGCATAATTTTAGTATAACAAAATATGTATATTTTTTATTTCTTCAGGAAACTAAAGTCAACACTTTGAGATTTGGTTGTGCAAAAAATTATTTTTTTCTGGACTTTAGTTTAGGAGATATACTTAATTAAAGTTAAAAAAATGTGATTCCTTATTCAAGTGGCAGGCAGTGTATAAATATTATATATATATATATATATAGTAAAAGTATTTTAATAAGAAAAAAATTAAATTTTTTTCAATAAAACATTTGAATATCTGATTTTACTAATTCAGTGATAGGTCAGATTTCAGCAAAAAATTTAATTGATTTTATAAATTTAATATTAGAATATGAAATTTTATTTTTTTTCTGTGTAGCAGTGTATGAGAATGTAAGTATTATACCAGTCATGAAAATAGGAACACATTATCTTTATGGTGCCAGTTTTTAGCAACTTAACGCAGTTAATCTACTATAAAAATACCCAACAGTTTCAGATTGATGTCCCGAATTAGTTACTTGACTACATTATGGCACCACTAGTTACTTTAATATGGGCATATCCTAGGAGGAAGTCATTGCCACCTTCACGACTGCATTGTGTCAGATTTTTGTACACACAATTACCTCCACGCCTACGACGTGGTACTTTTGTACACTCACAATGAGTTAGTAAATATTTTTGTTATCATCTTTTCGACTACTTTCAGCTTACCATAGTGTGTGTAAAGTGTCAATCGCCACCTCCACGTTTACTAAGGGTAGGTAGTGTTTTAGTTTTTTAGAGGATAATGAAAAAATATAAATTTAAGTGTATAGACACGAATGAACTTTACTTTACTGTCTAAAAGGAGATTAATTGACACCGAAATAACTGTTGGGTACACTACCACAAACCCGCACTTTTACACACACTTACAATACACAAATTCATGTTCTTGCCTCTTGATATATTTATAGATATGAAAATACCTATTTGCTTTGTGCTGAAGAGGGGCGACTAAACCCTTTTTATTATGGCCGATAAAGTATATAAATTACCAGTTACAACAAATATAGTGAAGAAAACATATACACATGACAGTTTATTAGCCTCATTTATCATAGATGAGACAAAACAACTGAAAAATCCACAACATTGGCAGAAGCAGCATCATTGGATTGGGTAAATATTCTTCTTTAATATTATTTTTTTTTTTTCATTTGTGCAGGAGTGTTGTGTATGTATGTATGTATGTATGTATGTATGTGTGTAAGAGGTTTAAAATGTTCAAAGAATGTCATGTGTTTCTAGTAGTGGTTATATAGTGAAGTCCATATATACACATATGAAATTTATTTATTTTTTATATTTCTAAGATTGCTATTTTTGTTATCAGAATTCTGTCCGTTAACAAAAAAAAGTAAAAAAAAGAATACATATTTATGGGAATTCCTTATGGTTGCAAAATAAGGTTCTGTTGTTATTTTAATAACCAATGAAATCTTTAATCTAACCAAAAGGATTGGGAGTCACTTTATATATTACTTAATATAAATTTTGAAGTAAAATTAAGTATTTATATGGCGCCAGATAATAAAATAAATATAGAGGTATTACTATGTGTAAATGGTAATTTTTAACCGGAATATTACAAAGGACGTATAAACTAAAATTATACTCTAATAAAATATGTCTTATAAATTACACTATGTGACAAATTTTTGGTCACCAAATATTTCCTTAATGATTCCGACGACAAATCAACCAACAGATTAATTAAATCTCTAAAGGGATTTTCAAAGCTTGTTCGAATTTCGATTTTAGGACTCTTAAACTTCCGATATTTTGAAGCACTTTTTTATTATGTGTATAAATAAAAAATACTTAATTCAGTAAATTTCAGTTTATATATGTTATCTTATTGTTTCATAGAGACTTCTCTTAGAGATTATGTAAGATTTTTATAAAAATTCTCCTCCCATTTTACACCCATTCTTCATAACAACATTTTATGTAGTATATGAGTGGTCACATGATCTTACTAAGACAATTCGCATAAAATTTAACGTACACAAGAAATAGAAAATATTTTATATTTCAAAATTTAATCTATAAGTGTCACGCCTCTTTTTCGCCTACTTTTATTATACTGTGATGTTTTTTTACCACTATCATCAAAATTTGTATGTAATTTTAAAACTGTTTATTACGAAGCAAAGAGACCCTTCTTCTTCATTAAAGATTCAAAGCAAGGATAAATTAAAAAAAGTGATTATTATAATAGCTATATATTTCCTTATGTATTCTACACATTTTTGAAATAATTTGTCTATCCTATAGGACAAAGAATTAATTAATTTTCGTAAAGACTTCCCAAGAGTGTTTTTATCAAAAATCTTGTAATTTGTTCTGAAATTCTGATTTATTTTGCTGAATATTTTTATGATATGATTTTCTAGATCTAATCGAAAGATTTCAACAAAGATTCGATCCAGAACTGTTTTATATCATTTTCTTGTAGTTTTCATACGATACTTTAAGAATACAAAGATAGAGTTTAGTAATTCATACCAAGTTAAAATCCATCATTCGTGATGTGATAAATATAAACTCGAAATTGATGGGGCAAAGCAGGATATACTATTCCACAAAAAAAAAACATGAAGATCAATATTTTACAAAAAAAAATGGTTAAGCAGAATGGCGCATATGATATAGATTAAAATACAGATTAGAGATTGGTCTCATAATACCTATTAATGTTAAAAACTCAGGAGAAAAATTTTAAATAATCTTCATTGAACGTTAAGTTATCTTATCATGAAGATCGGTGTGTTTTTTTTTTAAATCATGGTCAAAATTTATCCCCAAATTCGTTGAATGATTAATTCCAAAGTAATCAAGTTGCATTTTTTCATTTACTAATTTGACCACCAGATTGCAACCATTATGGAATCTTTCGGGAAGATCTAAAAGAAATATTTGCAACAAACTGTGAGAATTTTATGACTCATAAAATAAAAGCGATATTTAAAAAACGGTGAAATATATTGAAATTATATAATTATAATAATCAAAGCATAAAATTTAATTTTTCTTATAATAGTTAATGGTATATCAAATTGTAAATGTTCCATACCTATTTTAATGGCCAGGAGGATTTTGATTGGATTGGTCGATATTAGTAGATACTTATGGCTTAACTTCTGTCCAATTAAATAATATTGTAAATTTTTCTTAAAAATTAAAAATTTGGATATCTTTTTTTTTTTTTTTGAGTACCTATTTTTGTAAAATTGTTGTAAAATATGTTGATAAATATAATATCTCTATCATTTATTTCTTACTTATATTACAAATACACATTTTTTCCTCTTCATGTTCAGATTTTGTTGCTTACAAACGTTACAGTTAATTTTACAGTTGTATGATTTAATTCAATCACTTTTATAGCAATGATGAACACATTGTAAACGAGATAAAATTGCATTCACTTGATACCACTTTCATATGATGTGAGCACATTGGATTGGAGATGGATTTATGGATTTGCAAAATTCCAATTGCACTAGAATTACAAAATCAATAAAACATTTTACAATGACAAAATTAAAAAAAAAAATAATAAAAAATAAAAAAGAAACATAAGCCACATTTAAGATATAGATAACCGCGAAAAGCCAAACATTAGTTTGCTTTCAAACAGCATTTTTTCCTGTATATTAAAGGCTATTTTACCCACAAGCAATAAGGTCTATCTACATATTTTTTCAATGCTTATAAAGTGCGTATTTAAATAAAATGTAATACACAAACTTTTAAATAAAATATGAAGGGAATAAGCTGGGAATAAAATTAAATCAATTTATTATAGCATTTTTTCTGCAGATTCTTCTGATGAAACATTTTATATGTAAATTAATAGATAACTAGATTTTTTTCAACTTTTTTGATATGCCTTTTGAATAAAGGTTTCAAATAATTTCACTATTTCTATACAAAAATTTATAAAATCACTTTTGACTTCGCTCTAATTTCTTTCTAATTGCCCAAATTCTAGACTTTTATAGCATTAAAAGCAAAAATGAGCTTTTCGATTGAGTACCATTTCCGGGTGCTTCTAAATCAGGCCAGAAAATATTAAATATATAAACTTATGGTAGTATTACAATAGAGTTATTACGCATAGATATTTAGAAACATTTTTACATATTTTTTGTTAATGTAGTAGAAATATTTTTAATATAAATATATATATATATTCTTCAGCCTAAAAACGAGCAGGGTGAAAATAAAAATTTAGTATTTAATCTTAAAGTGTGTAGCGACATAGCAAAAACTTTCTTTTCTGGTAAGATAGCAGGTATAATTGGAAACAAAAATAACTACTTATTTTTTGCCTAATTAACTGGCTATTTTTATTCGAGTTGTCCACAAATTCATGTAGTTATTTTTAGACTCTAGTGGTACTCGGAAATATGTACCTAAACGAAAATAAAAAAATTACCATCAGTGAGTTTTGAACTTGGGCACAAATTAACCATTCGTTTTTAATGACTAACTCTTACTCTGTACACCATCTCGCACTTAATTTTCAAAGTGACAAAAACTTTTTTTGGTATAAAATATCTTTTTTTAACAAAATGTATATTTTGTTATATTTAAGCTATCTATGAACATAATATAGGGGCTGAGTGAAATAATTATTATATTATAACCAACTTTATTATGATACGTTATTGACCCAAATTGGCTGAATAACCAAATTTCATAAAGTTACCTTTAAAACTGCGACCTACAAATTGTCAGAAATTATGGTTTTTGATGCATGGACAGCTTAACAGGCAGAAGTTTACGCTATAAAAAAATTAAGATTCAAAATTATTTTTTCGATATATTAGTGAGCTAATTATTGCAACAAAATTATAAATAAAGCGCTATACACCTTCCCTGAATTAAGTGCCATGTCCACCCCACTGTTGGACATCTAAAAATTTGATCTGTTCTTAAATCCAACATATCATTCGAAGCTGTTGCTGCTATCAAACAAAATCTTTAAAATTAGCGGCAGTAGGATGTTACGAAAATTATGTTTTATGTTTTATTTGAAGGCACATCATATTACGATGTAAAAGCAAAATTAACAAACAAATTAATTTTATTTTCTATTTTCTCTTCACAAGCTCGTAAGAGAATTCTCATAAACTTTACAAATTTAAAGCAAAATTTCATATCATAAAAAAAATAATATTTTGCTAAAGAAATAAGTTTTTAGATATTTCGTACGTATATTGTTTAACTCTAGAAACTCAGTTCAAAGAACTCATGATCCATACATTATTAATAAGCATTAATAGCTACAAATTTGTGAATGTCCATTTAATACCTCATAACAAAATACTAAAAAAAAACATAACAAAAAGAAAAACGAACAAATTTAGAAGGAAAAAAAAGTTATCAACTGTTATTTGTTGACAATGGCTTGTTTACGTTTTAATATCTGCCTAATATTAGTCAATGACCTAAAACATGGTTGATGTTTTATAAATTGTCAATTTTTGTTGTTATCTTTCGTTGATGATAATGTTGCTGTTGTTGTTTTATTAATACTTACAAATGTTTTGTCATAAATTTTCTTTGCTAATGTTATACAACTTTTTATATAATATATATGAATTTATATGTATGTGTATGTGTATTTGTATATAAATAGTATATTTTGTCATTTTCGTTAGCCAAAAACAAAATTATTCAATAGATTATCGATTCTTTACATCTTTAGTGATTTTTTTTTTTTTATTTAAACAAGTACGTCACTGTGAACAAAAACTGTTTATTTGACTTTTAAAACATTTGTCATTGTGTATATGTTACTCTCCATCACTCTCGCTCTTTTTCTAAAAGTTTTAATGTTTTCTTTTATCGCCATTCAATGAAAGAGAATGTGCGTAATGAAAATATATATAAAAAAAAACTAAAAGTGATATTTGTATGTACTCGTATAAGATTGAAGGAAGTTATTTGCATTTGATTAATGGGAATATAGCAGCATGATAAGTATTTGAATACAATTTTCATTTTAACAAACGAACTTGGCAAAGAAATCAAAATAACAAAGAAAATGATAAATATTAATATAATTTTGTATTTTACACAAAAAATAATCAAATGGTAATAAAGCAAATAAAACTAAACCACTTATTTCTCAACTAAACCTCTTTAAAAGAATCTTCTTAATATTTGAATCATATCAAATCTACACTTGTAAATAGTTACATACGAGGACAACTTTCGAAGAAATTTCCATTAAATACATTGAAACATTTTAAGTAAATTTTATTTAGTTTCCCTAATAATTTTGCAAATTTTATATAAAAATTTGTAATTTTTTAGAATTTGGTACAGTTTTTGTTTTATAAACTTCCTTTTACAGCACCGATTTTGCTGATTTTAAATAGCAAATTTCTTACTATTTTATTATTTATATAGGGTAAGCAATTCAAACTTGTGAATATTACATACATACATTTTTTTTAATTATAACCACCGCTTTATTTGAAAATAATGTTCATATGATATTCTTAATAAAGCGCCAAAGATTACATTTTTACTTTTTTTTTTTAATAAAAATGATTTTCTAAAATTAGTTTTTTTTATTTCTAGCTGATAACAATTTTTTTTTTAATCGGGTGAAAACAAAAATTTTCGAATACCAGACGAACCTCACCATCTCCTATTTCGATGAAATTCGATACAAAGATCTTCAGATTTTTTTTTTTTTTTTTAATAAATGAATTTTAAATCCATATATCCTTGGATCTATTTGTGCAATTTAAATAAACTTTAGCTCAAATTAATGACTTATAAATCTAGTTTCTTATTATTTTTATAAAAACGATATTTTTGACAAGAAATCAATATTCGTCCTTGTATCAAGGGTATTTCAAAATCATATATTCCATTATTATAATTTTCCTTTAAAATATTCTTTAATATGTTGCGAACAACATATAAAAATTTTCGAATGGGACCATGAGGTGATGCTGAGAAAATTAACTTTTAGTAAAACAAAACTCATTTATTTCAGTAATAATTTGATATTTTTAATAAATTTTTGTTTTGTGTATGAAAATATGTGAATAGATTATTTATCTGAAATCAATATCGTATATAATAAATGAGTGTGTACCAAAAATTTTGTTTTTCATTGTAACGAAAAAATTCCATATATTCAAAAAAAAATGCTTAAAAAAGCATAAATCTAAGGTGGCATATTCAATGAAAATTGCATCTAAAAAATGCAATTGTATTAAAGTAAATTTTTATTAAAATTTGAATAATTTTCCAAATATTTTAATTGAAGACGATAACAATACAATTTAAACGCAGTTTGAAGAGGGTGAGATAAAAAATTGCGTTTTTTTTTTTTCTTTTTGTTAGAAAAATTTTGTTTCCTCCCATACATTTCAGTTTGAAAAACATTAATATTGATTTAAATATGACCATTCAAAAATTTTAAACATATCGTCACCAGTCTTAAACCTCTCTATATATATTTTTATGTGGTGTTCAAAGTCCTAGTTTCCTCCAGGAGTGAGTAACCTTAATAATCTTATAGAAAACTATTATGCCTGAATTTATACAGTTTTAAGATGAACTGTGGAGAGGGATCTGGCGTCTTTTCTAATGATCTTAAGATAAGCATTTCATATCGTCTCCCTGAAGAATCAGTGTATTTCAATTTACTATATGTCAGAAATATTCACATGAATATTGGAATTTTTGTCGACTTTCTTACAACATCTTAGTTTGAATTCCAGCGCATAGAGCACTTTGGTAATGAAAGGCGGATGAAGCAGCTACATTGGGATCTGCTTCAGTACGTTCAGAAACTTCATAAAAAAAGATGAATTTAGACCAAGGGTTCCAATTAAAGGGCCCATATTAACATTTTGGGGAGTCCAAGAAGAGGTCTAAAATAGTATATAAATTATTTTTTTTTTTTTTTTTTTTGTGGTATTAAATTTGGGACAAAATCAGTCTTGAGTCTATTACTTTGTACTCGTTATTGTTAGTGAGGAAAATCATCGCAGTTTTGAACTTTAATTTAGACAACTTGTCATGAATGGTTAAGATATTTTATAAATTTCGATTTCGATGTGCGAATAGGTTTGAAAATTGAGAGTTGGAGGCTTTGCTCGTTCAAGACTCGTGCTAAATGAGAAAAATGCTTACATGATGAATGGGTATATGAAGCAACCAGGTATTAAAAGCATTTAGATTCAACAAAAAAGACAATAAAAAGAGGAGTCATAAAGCGACTTTATACGTCTAAAATTCTGTTTCTACGCCATAAAACGAAATCGATGGTGCCTAGAAAATGTATTGAATTTAAAGGGATAAGAGATGTGTCATCTATTATGCGCTACTAAAACAGAATAAAACGATCACGAGAGATACAATTGATCCCTTTTAAAAGAGCTTTGAACGCAAAACAGCTAGATTATTCGACCAGATACAAGTCCATAACTTTTCATCATGACAAATATGTTAAGTGACTAGTTTAAAACTATTTGGAAAATTTTATCCAATGAAATGTTTTATCCACCCGCCACATAGGAAAGATATTATCCGTTCTGACTGCTCCATATTTATTCGTTAGATTCAGAATAGCGTAGATAAAATATGAAAGATTGGAAAATACCTCTTACTTTTATATTAAAACAAACCAATAAATTTTCTTCCCCGCAAAAATTGCGTTCACTCATTTTGGATTTTTATTTTTAAAAAATTCAAATGCATATGTATGGGACTCCGTGGGAAAATTAAAAATGTCTAAAAGGGTCAGCGAGGTGAATTATGCAACAGTCGCGCAGTGGGGTAGATTCGCTAAAAATGGCGCTTAATTCAGGGAAGGTTTATAGTGCTTTTTTTAAAACTAAAATGTACTTTTTGAATTTTATATAAATTTATATAAATTTTTTTAAGAGTAAACTTCTGTTCGTGCATAAAAAAGCACAATTTCTGCTAATCTGTAGGTCGCAGTTTTAAAGGTAACTTTATAAAAATTGATACTTAAGCCTATTTTTTTGGCCAATAATGAATCATAGTCAAAAAACTTTTTAAATTTTTGTACAAAAAAAGAAAATGACCGTTTCAGATCGATTAAAAAAATATTAAATATATTTCTACAGCATTACCTAACTTAACAAATCCATTGTAAAAAAGACTAGTTTTTATAAAATAGAATACAAAAATATAAACTTGAAAATTTTCTATTTTAAGTTTTTACCACTGTGATTAAAAATTACAAAAAATCTGTGACTGTGCTCTACACGGAGAATTAAAAATATTAAAGATTTTGTAACAGATAAGGGTGATTCGTTTTATCTATTTTTACTTAGAATCAATTACTTTTTCATTATATTAATTTTCAGTTTTCAGTTAGTCGCTATTTTTCTCAATTTCACCTTTCTGTGAAGATTGCTGTTACCATTAACGGGTTATTGGACGTTAGGAATACATGCAAGCCAACTCCCCTTCCCTACAGGATGGGTCTAGTATTCCAAAATCTTAGTACTTAATGGTAATTTATATAATGAAACCTCTTTGGTTGGTGATAACTTTAAAAATATAACGATGACAAAAAAAAAAATTGGATGGAACTGAATTAAGATAATTTGAAAATAAATTTTATAGTAATTCATCCTAATTACTATAATTCAAACGTAGTCTGAAAAAATTTAACCTACAATTCTTTCTACTTTACTTATAGTAAATATATGTGATAGCTTTCCTTTCCATATATGTAATTATTATTTTTCCCCTTTCCCCCTCAAATTAATGTTAGTTAAATATATATATGTATATATATATATATATATATATATATATATATATATATATATTGTATTTATTTGTTGTGTTGTAACCACAATTCTTTTCTTTTAATTAGTTGTCATTATAAGCGGTAACATAACAACAATAACAACTCATTAGCAATTTTTTTTTTCATCTTCTTGTGTTCGTTATTGTAGTTGTAACTAAACAATTTCATGTATGGTTTTAAGTATTATTATTTTCATTTGATTGTATTCACTCATACAGTCATTCAATTGTTCAATTATTCTCTCACACATATATTTTGTATTTCTTTTAGACTTCATTTACGTTTTTTTTTTATCTTTTCTTTTTTTTTTTTTTGTTTGTTTGCTTGATGCTCTTCCCTTTATTTGCTATTTTTGCTTCTTTAATGACTATTTTTATTTTCATTTCCAGTAACACGTCTATGGTCTTTTATATCCTTTTTATATCCTATACCCTACAATATAGGTGTATAGAAATTTCATTTATTCTTTTTAGAAACAAATTATATATAGAATTTTAGTAAAATTATCCATTATTATCAGCGTAAGTAATTTATTAATTGTTTTTAATTTATTCGATTACAATTCTTTTGTGTTTTGTGAATTACACAGAAAAAATAAAAATGGATTTCAATTACGAAAATGCTTACACTAATTAAGGTTTTATTTGGTTTTGCTCCAATCATCGAAATGATAACATTAATTAAGAGGAAATAATTGATTTTTATAAGAATTTCAATTAATTTTTCTAACAAATAAGTTAAATATATGATTGAAATTTTGGTTAAAATTAACTAAAACATTAATTAATATTTGCAAAAACTATTTCCTTCCATTACATTGATTATACATATATGCTGCAAAACCACAGATATGATCTAATAAATATTTAATAATAAAAAATAAAAATAGCAATTGAATACATGCAAATTACACTTAATATATAATTATAGGTGGTAGACTTAAAATTAAATATCATTTTACTTGAAGATTTCATAGAAAAATTAGAAACACCGATCATTTCTTCCGGAAATTCCATTATACGACAAATATGCCTGTAATGTAAAACCTAGAAGACACATCAATAAAGGATTTCAATACATTTAACTGGTTATTTGAAATATAGTCAAAAATACATGCGCACTTACCCTTTATATTGAAATCCTATTTCAATGAAAGACGAATGCAACACATTTTTTATATGAATTTACTCTTTCATTTTTCTACAAAAACAGTGCAATACTTAGAAGTAACACCAAACAATAGAAAAAGTGCACTTACGAAGTAATTAATAAAAGTTTTGTATTAAATGTGTAAGGGTGCCTCCGATACAATTTTCCATAATAATTGCCAAAAAATAAAGAATTGTGGACATTTTGACACCGTTTTTTTTTTTTTTTTTTTTTTTTTAATTTATTATGTTTTAATCTATCAATTTAGGAGAAAAAAAAAAGAAAATTTATTATAATAATTAATAAAGTAATTAAATGTGTACAAGAAATAAATAACAAATTATTTGAAAAATATTATCGAATATTTTTTTCAGTGTAAAAATCAATTTTAAAAAAATATAAAAACTTTAAAGAACTAAAATTTCCTTTCACGTATAATCGCTCTTGTACATAGCATTTATATTAAATGTAATAAAAGGGTGTTTAAAAGTCGTCGATAACAAAAAAATAATATATATATATATATATATATATATATATATATATATTTTTTTTTGTTCCTCAAGCAAACAATAATGAAAACGTAAATAATTAGTTCTTTGTTGCTATTTTCAGAAATATATAAATTTTAACAGGCATTGCTTAATTTTTAAGCCTTAAACTTTTATGCACAGAAAAAATTATTTAATAAAATTGCTTTGTACATACATCAACTCATTTTGCAAAATGAAAGGACAAGAGAGCAACAGGAACAAAGTCTTAGATAGGTTTGTATATGTACAATTATATGTATGTACATTTGTAATACAGTGAAAGCTCGGCACTCGCGACTACCCATTATCGCGACGGCCCGGTTATCGCGACGGCTTAATGTTTAAAATTCTATAGTCGCGACAGTTTACGAAAAACGGGTTCTATTTTCGCGACTTTTATCTGTTTTTTTTTTTTAATTTGATTACTATAACCTAAAAAGGGAATTCCCTTTCTTTTTGATATATTAACCTTTTTTCATGATTTTGATCTTCAATTTTGTCAGTTTATTCGTGTCATTTGTTATGTAATTATATCTCTTAATATGGGAAAAGTTCAGCATATTTTAAAGCTAATGATTTCTCAAAAATTAGAGATTACAAAAAAAATTAAAAGTGGAGATTCTATAACCTCAATTTGCGTGAATAACAAGTTCCATAAGTCTTCGGTTTACCGCATTATAAAACAAGAAAATTCATTAAAAAAGTTCGTACGTACAACGGAAAGTGGTCCTGGCAAACGTTGCACCTTAAAGAAAGTTGAGTACCCAAGAATAGAAAAAATGTTTTATAAGTGGTTTGTAAAACAAAGGGAAAAAATTTTCCAATCTCAGCAGCGATTTTACAATCAAAAACCAGTCATTATTATTCAAAAATGTATCAAACCAATTCAGGTTTCAATGCCAGTGAAGGATGGTTGAAGAAATTTAAGCGTCGACATGGAATTAGATTTTTAAAAATTAAAAGAAGACTTTATGGATTACGCTTATGAGCATGGGTTGACTCTTCACCAAACCTACTATGCCGACGAATCCGGTTTATATTATAGGATGCTTCCAAATCACACTCTTGCCACATGTAATGGGAAAACGACTCCCAGAAGAAAAATATGTAAAGAGCGAATAACTTTTTTGCACTGTTCAAATTCGAATGGCACAGACAAAATGAAATAGTTGGTCTTTAAATGCTTTTTCAATAATCCTATAATATACAAAGGAACAAATTTTGAGCTAAAACTAAAAAACTTCAAACTCAAAAATGCAGTTCAGATTCTAGCTACTCCAGGGATAAAATATCCGAAAATCCTGGAACACCTTGCTCGAATTCGGTAGTGAATGGAGTAAAGAGGATAATATGCCTTTAAGTATTTTACAAAATATAATTTAGGAAGAAAACGAAGATCTTTCAAATATTGGTATACTTGTAGCTCAAATTGGTAACGCACATCTTTTCACTGGATTCAAGAAGAATTTCATGTGGAAAGTAATGAGAAGCAAATGGAATTATCATACACAGAATCGGAGGATCTATACGATAGTGGTTATGAAGAAAACAAAATTAAAGTGGACGATTGTATAACATCGATAAACATATGCATGCAATGAGCTTTGGAAAATGATAAGCCGACAACAACACTATGTGAACTACATGATTCAAATAATTTGCCAAAAAAGCAACTCAAAATCTCCAATTTAAATATAAAAAATGTAAGTATATCAATAAAAACAATTATAATTTTAAAGATCACATAAATTTTTTAAATAAAATTTTGGGTTCAGTTTTAGCGACAGGACTGGTTTTAATTAGTTTCGAAAATCGAGTTTGTACTGTATTTATAGTTAAAATTTCGTAAGATTTGCGATGAAGAATCCTCTGAATAATTTTTATAGCTAATAGAAGACAACAAATAAAAAACTTAATTAGGACAAAATGGGCAAAGTAAAGTGAATGTGCCTGAAAATTTTGTGTGGTGCAGTCCAATAAGTATAAACGGTTTATAAATATGGTATCAACATTGTTTTATCTTAACTTTTTCATGTCTGACTTTTTCAATATAGAGATTTTTCCTGAACTAACTCAACAGAAATTTTCATTTTCTTTGATCGCATCCAAAAAGTTGGTGAACAAATGGATTATTTGTATATGTAAAAGAAGAACAGTGCCGGGAACACTGACAATACCAGGAAGCTATCAGAGATGAAGATATAGGTGAATAACTAAAGCGCAATGTTGGAATATATAAATCTCAAAAAATATGCAATCAAAAATTTTCCAATAAAAACAAATAATGTAACATAACGATATTTCAATAAAATATGCGTAAAGAAGCTAAAAATAAAATAAAATTAAAATAATTTTTTCTATTAACACTTTTTCAATTCAATCATCTACTTGATTGATTTAAAGAAAATATTAATTTTATTTTCATTTAAATTTTTGATCCATATGATTAACACATTGTTTAAAGTTTGTATTTTTTCAAATTATTTTCTTAATTAAAATTTTAAAAATGTTTAATTGGAAATAAGATCTTTAGTTTCTCGTTTTTAAAAATTTCATTTTGGTGAGAGGTGCAAATTTAAACATTTTGCCAATTAAATGAATCATTTTGATAAATAAAACGAATTTTTACTTTTTTTCTGTGTAATATTTAATTGTGAGAACTTTAATAGAGGTGTTTTAACATAGAAATATTATTTAACAAGAGTTAAATCAAATTCTTCCTTAAATTAGTTATTCTTTTCATAAATCTAAAATAAAAAATAAAAAAAAAAAAACAAAAACAATTTTGTGGCACTCACTTTACATTTAAAAATAAAAGCAACTTATTGAAAAATAATCTTATACCTGTATAGTAAAAATAAATTAAAAATAAAATTTTAAGCAACTTATCATTTTAATAACATTCATAAAAATTTTCTCTCTTTCAACTTTTATATATTTTCTTACACTTAACACAAATAGGGGTTATAAAACCAAAAGTTTTTCGTTTATTTCTTGTGTTCTTTTGGGCTACTTGACATGAAATGCAGATTTCTTTTTAGATAATTTTACTTTCTTTACCCTCATACTTGACTTTGAAACTGCACAGTTTTTATTACTTGTACTTGTTTGTACTTGTGGTATTTATCAATTCAAATTCAGTGTTTCGAACAAAGGGTGTATTTATAATCAAAAACTGCAGTAATATAAGTTTTTCATTTTTCAAAAAATAATAAAAGAAAAATATTTGACAAAGTTTTCTTTTTGATTTCAAAAACATAAGTTAATCGATTTGTAAGTGGTACTTAAATGAAATTGCTGCAGTATCGTTGCAGAAGTTTGCACATAACTTATTGTATACTATACATATAATATTAGGGTAAGAATAATAGAAATTTAAGAAATTTGCAAAATTTTAATAATAACTAAAGAAAAATACAAAAATTTGATTTTACTCACTTTAAAATAAAAGTCTTTTTTACTGTCTTAGCACCTGCTTTTTTATAAAACAATTTAACTCAAATATTTACACATTTACAAAAAAAAGCCTTAGAAAAATAATATTTCTTTCTAATTTGCAAGTTTAAATAAAAATATTTCTTATTTTTTTAACTTATATAAATAAAAGAGAAACGATATTGAAAACAGGAATAAATATATGTATGTATGTATTATTTATACATATATAGTTTTCCCTGAAAACTTAAAAACCAATTAAAAACACATTTATCTTTACTTACAGTCTACTACTACAACAAATATATGCCAAAGACAAACACACATACATACTCATATATTCTAATACAAATAACACACACGCACACAAATATGCAAATATGTATGTATGTATATATGTATGTATGCACGCAGAGAAAAAAATATAGTTGTTGTGACCATTATCTAAGAGAAACATATTATGATTGGATCATTTGATCATAGCGAAAAATAAAAATAATTATAAGTACTAATTATTATGATTCCATTTCGTCATATTGTGTCCGATTTTATGGTTTGTTTTTTCACGTTATGATTCTAGTTTTACATATAATTGAACAATCTTACTACATCTATAACCCAATTCATTAGATTAAGATTTGATATTATTATATTATTATTCTATATTATTATATTATTATACCACATTATCATATTATTATCACATTTTACAATATTATTATACCCTTCTCATATTGTTCTATTTTATCATATTATTATCCCATGTAATGACATGGTTATTCAATCTTGTTATATTTACATACGTTTTATTTTAATATATTATATGATGCAATAATATGACAGAATGATATAATAATATATATAACAAGATTGAATAACTATATGATTACATGGGATAATGATAAAATAGAATAATATGAATAGTGGCATAATAATATTATAAAATGTGATAATAATATGACAATGTGGTATAATAATATAATAATATAGAATAATAATATAATAACATCAAATCGTAATCGATGTTGTTATATATATATATATAATGCAAAAACAAATAATATATATATATATATATATATATATATTATTTGTTCATTAATTATATTCGTTTGTACCACCATGAATCACAGCGAGTATAACCAAATCTTGACTATTTGTATTCGTATATAAATGAATGGGAATTACAATGAAGTTGGGAAACAAACATTAAAAACAAAATACATTCAAAAACAAAAAGTTATGAATTTTTCCATTAAGTTTGTGAAAAGAATAAGTATTATATTTATTTGAAACATTTTATTGTCATGAGAATAAAAATATTAATATGGATTAAAAACAGAATATGTTTTAAGAGCAAGGAAAAGACGGTAAATATTTAATGGTTGTAGAAGTAATGATATTTTTCATATTAATAAAATTTTTTTTTTTTTGGAAAAAATATTTAAAAATATATAATTTTTGCAATCAACCATATTAAAATGTTTTTGAGTGTAAACATCAAACGATAAAATTTAAACAAAAACATTTTTATGACGAACACAGTGTTATTAAAATTCAAGAAAATTAACAATGAGAACCTAATATAGTTGTAGTGATATAATCTTGTAGCCATGTTTTTTCTCTGCGTGTGTAAATAAACTTATCAACACTTATGCCACAAACTTGTGCAAATATTTTATATATCGCACTAACCAAAGTCCAACATTGGACGGTAGAACAAAAAACTATAAATCTTTTAGCTTTTATACACACAATATGTTTAATTTTTAGATTTTATTTTGTAAAATGTTTTATTTTATTCTATTTTATTTAGTTTGCTTGATTTTTTTCTAATAAAACAAAGTAACATTAAAAGAGAATTGTCGAATATAATACATAGCCAAGAGTAAGTTAGGAAAGAAGTAGAGAGATACTACTAAATGCATATTATATTTTACACACACTCAACCCAATAATTCATATTATGCACTCAAAACCACTCATTTATATTTATATTTATATCTATATGTTAGCATGTTGTGTGCACCAAAATGTGAATGTTTGCATATGTAGTAGCACTTTACCAAAAAATTACCAAATTTAGAGAACACTAGAGATTTAACACCTTTGGGATACAAAAAATCACATACATACATACATACATACATACATACATACATCTATACATACATCCATACATGCATACTTACGTATTTATATACAAACATACATATATAATTGGACTCTGCTCAATTCTATTCTGTATTGCATTGTACAATAAGATTTGTAGAGGAAAACCTATTAGAAATATGGTAATAAAGTGATTTGAGGTTTTTCTTTTCGTTTTTTTTTTATCATACGTTTGTAATATACAAAAAGCAATTGTTCAAGTTGGTTTTTGACTAAAACCACAGTGGTAATCATTGTCGGTACAGTATGGTTTATACTTTAAGGTAAACAACAAATAAGAGTGAAATAAAATGTGTAGATGTTGGTAATCGTAAATAGGTATGGGTATGCACGAAGGATCCTTCAAAATAATTAAATTTTGAAAATTACAGACTTATTGAGAAGTTGGTGCAAAATTTAAAAATACTTATATGTAATTTTAATTAAAAAAAAACATATACAAATTTAAAATATATTTTAATTTTTGATTAAAGAAGCAACGACTTTTATAGATAAGGAGTGCGCACGAAACATTTATTGCATACAATTCAGTTTAGAAAATTGAAAACAATGGTTTAAATTCTTTGAAATTTTGATCTTTTTAAAGCTGTTTTATTCAAGTTTTAAATTTTTATTCATATTTCATATATTCTGGAATACCCTCCATATTATTTTATTATCGGTTACTTTTTTTGTTTTAATGGGTCTACTTCTTTCTAAACTCTATGCTATTTTAGTTAGCTTTAAAAATACTTTAAATAAAGATATATATATATATATATATATATATATATATATATATATATATATATTAGTATGAACCAATATATTTAAAATGGACAGAGTTCTGGACAGTTTTTGGATTGGTCTCATTTGGTACACAGCAGCACCATTTGTTTGACATCACTCAGTTACTTTTTTATTGTAATAGTAAGCAGACAGATGAGATCAAACAAATTAGAATTCATTGTGTTTTCTAATAATAGGAAGAAATCTTTTCTGACGGTCCCCAATGTCGTACACTTCTCTGTTAAAAGTTCATTTATTATGAATGAAATGCTTTTTCCCCACATGTACAAATGTCTTGCCAGACCAGAAGTTTATACGACAATTTCGATTTTTTTTACACGATATTTATCTGATGCATTTTCGATAACATCTATGATATATAATTCAATGCCTCTCGTATAATAATATAAAAAGGCCGCCAGTACGTACTTTTTATCATCCTTTTAGCAGCACTCAAATTTAAAAAAAAAATGATCTCAGTAATTTATGTTTTTTTTTTTTTCTTGCCTTCGCAATCAGGGATGTAGGGATTTGCTCTTAAAATTCATATTATTTTATCCGCTATCCTACAGTCTGTAAGTCAACTTTTTCTTCGGTTATCTGTGATCTTGAACTCTTTATATTTTTTATAACCAAAAAAAACTGAATTTCCAAATTCACCTGCACTCCTAGCAATTGTTTTATTATAAATTTGAATTATGCGTTAAATTTTCATTTTAAGAAAAACTAATTAGACTATTAAAACAAAATTTAGCACATAATTACTGAGAATAATAGCAAATGTAAACAAGTTAATGGTAGTAATTTTTTCACGTATAATAAAAGTTATAAGCCCTAAAGCGTTTAAAAGGGATCTCCTTTAAACACAAATTAATTATTATCTGTGATGGGTGCACCATCAAAAGATCTGTTACCATGCCTTGATTGGCTAAAGTACCCCGAAGCAGTCACCAATAATTTAATTTCGTTATTTACTCCAAAGTTATTTTATATAACATTAGTTATTTAAATATCACTCATTTGCTGCAACAACGTCATAACTCAAAAAACGCAAGTGCATAGTAAATAATGTATTTTATTAACTCACAAAGTCTTATGTACAAATTTTGTATATTTCACGCAGGATCGCGATAAAATCATTTTGTCCAAATTTCATAATCTATTATGTATTCCTTGCAACAACGTATTTTCTTAATTTTTGCGTCAGCTATTTTGTAGTCAACATCGTAAAGTTTTATAGAAAAATTATTAAATTTCACCATAATTTAAATAATAATAATAATAATATATAATATAATATTAACCTAAAAACTAAAAATGAGTCTCCTGAAAAAATAGATTTTTTAAGTTATGACGTTGCTGCAGCAAATGAGCAATATAAGCGCACTATCCTTTATTTAAAATAAACTTTGATTTAACATTTATTTATTTGCTATATTCTACAAAACTTGTGGTTAGAATTGATTTTTTTTTTTTTTTTTTTTGCTTCTTTTATACAATTTGCAAGAAATGTTTCTCAAAGTGCCTTCAGCACTTTGTTATTTTCAGCCATATGAACTTTCTTTTAAAAATGTTTAAAGTTTTGTTTTTTCTTCTTTTATTTATTAGTAACATTTTTCTATTTAATATTTAATGTTTGAACCTAAATTATGAAAAATTAAAATAAAATTATAAAGTATACTTTCAAGTATAACTAAGATTTTTTAAAATTTTTATACATACATAATTGCCTTTGTATTTCAGTTCAACATAAAAAAGAATTCTTTTAATTTACAATTTATTTTCTTATTACAAGTGTTGTCTAGTTAATAATAATAATTATTTTCAATGAAAGTCTGCACTTTCAAGTCTCTATTCTTTGTATTATTATTTGCTAAATAAATATTTGCTTTTCTTTTGTTATTTTTGCAATTACGGTGGTATTTTTTTAGTCAAAGAAGTGACAGCTGCCAGACAGTGTAATTTATTGTGAAAATATTTTTCAAAGACTTGAGTGAAATGCATGTGATGTAGGGATAAAATTAAAAAAATAATAAAATATGTTCTAGATAAATATAAATATATAGAAAAATAATACAAATATACATATACAGAAAAAACAGATTGGTTGCCACAACCGAATTTTTGCCAATCGAAAACGTTCTGTTACATGCACTATATCATAATTCGGTTGAGACGATTATATAAATCGGTTATTTTAACTGCTTAAAAAAAAAATAAAAATAATAATAATTCGGTTGGCCTAAGCTCATACGTATGACTAAGCTAGTTCAAATTAAATAAATTTGAATTTTTAAATTCGTTTTAGTAAAATTTCACAGCAATACCGCTTATAAATGAAATTATTTTTTAAAAATAATTATGTTATAACATCTAGTGATTCAATAGTTGAATTTTTAGACAAGAAAATATGAATAAGTAAATTATCTTCTCTATACCAATAAATTCCACTTAACTAAACCAAATGCTCAATCTCTAAAGGTACATTTTTATTACGGCTCATATATAAAGATTGATGGACAACAGTACTTTTATTTGAACTGTAAATAAATAGATGTAAAAAAATTATTGTTTGGTAAAATTTCTTACCGTTAAATGTAATATATAATATGAAAACAGGCTAGATTACGTAATCATAAGACGTCGTCAGTTATACGAGAAAACGGACTTAATAAATATCGGGAAAGGTTGTTAGCAAAATTTTGTAATTTTAAAAAATGATATTAATTCATGATCACTGATTCACTGATAAATAATATGAAATTTCACATCAAAATTTATGAGTAATTAACTTCTATAGTTAAAATCCAAAATAAATTAAATAATAAAATAAATAAAATAAAATTATTATTTTGAGAAATTTTAAAATTTTTGAAAACTTTTAGTAAAAATATTTTGAAAAAATTTTTTCTTCTGACACAAAGACACCTTTTTTGATCCGTAGAATTACAAGTTTTAAAATATTTTGACGTCCCCTGAATTTTTATATTAAGCAATTAAAATGCTTTCATTTGACATCAATATTAAGGTAATTTATACTTCTCAGTAATTGTCAGCAAGCGAAATGTGTTTGGAGTAGAATGCCACTGTAGCCGGTATAAATGACGTTTCTTAAAGTTTTTTTTCACACTATCAATTTTAAAAAATTGTGTTTATATTTTGGGTAATTTCTATAAAAGTGGTATTTATAAACAGAATTTTATTATACATTTTACAAACATTTACGCTAATTATATGGAAGTTTGTAATGATATCTCATGTCACCTCATGTAGAGAATCCCTTCGTCTTTAAAATTCTGTTCTCTAATTTAATTTCAATTATGAGCTAAAGCTTGCTATCAAAAGAACTGCAAAATTTAAAAAATTTTAAACTTTGGGTTTCAATATTTATCACCGCATAACACCAGATAGTAAGACGGCTACTTGTTATAAAACATATGAATTTCCTAAGTGTTTTTTCTCGACTGGTTAACAGTTTGAATCTAAAAGATATAAATTGTCAATGCAAAACTGAAAAAAAAATCCAAAAATCCTTGAAGGTTTCAACTAATTTTTTTTTTTTTTTATTTTTTAGATTTAAATGGCTGAATGATCTAAAATTATTGATTTCTTAGTTATTTTGTAAAGTCTACCGAAATTCTTGAAATTCTTGATATAAGGAATACTCAATAGATATTTTATTATATTCTTATCTTCGGTTACCCACAAATAAAACGTCTCACCTCAATGATACATGGTATAAATAATAAAGTCTTGACCCTTTTTGTTTTTGCAATTTCTTCTTTAGTTTTTTGGTATTTCCGGCCGACTAGCCAGACATTTATATATCTCTTGAGACTCGTTATTAGTATACATTAAGTTGCTATGCTCACTCAAGCATAACCATAACTATAAGAATCTATTTAGATATATATTTAAGGTCCAAACACAAATAAACACTCAAACTACATATTATCTAAAAATATTGTAGCACATAAACAATTATAAATACATTCATACACACATACTTCAATACAAGTAGATGAATGAGTATATATTAGGTAAACATATGTTTATACATATGTACAACGTACATATACTTATATGTGTAATAAGTTGCAGTTGTAAAAATTATGTTGTTGGCGTGTTAATTTATTACAAAAAACTCTATTAGTGTTTTTTTCTATCTCTTTTTATACCCTTCACCATAGGTGTAAAGGATATATTAAAGTTTGCCATTCCGTCCGTCGGAAAGCAAAAAAGCCTATAAAAATTATAACGATAGGACGATGCCCGTCTGCTATATATATATATATATATATATATATAGCAAAAAAGCTTATATTTTCTGGATACGTATAAGAAATTATATCGATCGCTTTTACGAATGGTTTAAATGGGGTTTGTGATATCTCCCGACATTGATATTTGTTATATATATAAAAAGATCAGAAATTTTATTCAGAACTTTCCTATTGAAATTCTATTGAAAAAAAAATTGGCTCAAAAATAACGGACATATTTAAAAGAAAAACGTGTTTAAAAAACTGTTTTCGATTTTCTGAAGCCCCTATATAAGCTAGGGACTTCTTTTTTGAAAAATAAAAAAAATTTTCTTGCCAAAACGCACTATTGACCGATGTCTAAGTTGTAAATAAGCTGCGGACTTGGTTCTTATAGGTCGATCACAAGTATTTTTTTTTTTTTTTTGAATTTATGTTTTTTGAATCACCCAAATCGGTTGATAAACAAACGAGCTATTGGTTTGAAAACACGCTTTTTTTTAAATATATCCGTTATTTTTGAGTAATTTCCACAGTTTTAGTCGGAGAGCAAAAAGTTTTATATATATATATATCGTATTTTCTGGATTGTTCTTAATAGGAAAGTCGATATAACAATGTCCGTCTGCCAATTGCAATGACAATGAAATCGCTCCATTAGTGGCCGAATATATGCATAGAAAATTCGGGATCTTTTTTGGAATGTTTTCATTAGTAATTGAGATATCGGTTAAAACGCATTATTGAACTTTGTGAAGCTTCTTCTTCTGTTGTAAATATTTTGCTAAAATTTCGTTTTTATGAGTTAACCATTTCGGTCTGAGTTATAGGCAGAAATCGTAACAAATTACTAAAAATATACACACACAAATATTTATAAAAAGCATTGCAATGACCTTCAGTGTTGTTGTTTTTGGTATAAGCAAGCAATAGTTGTTATTTGTATATACATACACATAATCATTGGAAATAGAAGCATTGCAATGAATCAGTGTTGTATAAACTGCATTTATATATAAACATATATATATAAATTATAAAGTAGTCATCAGAAGCTATCAATTTGTTTTTTTTTTTTTTTTTTTTTTTTTTTTTTTTGTTAAGGAAGCAACGCTTGCTATAATAATTTAATTTTGTGTTTACATTTTTGTAGTTTGGAAAAAATGTAGGTTATTTTTGTAAGTGTAAATGTGAAAATATGAAAGCATACTTAAGGCATAAATTTTATTATTTGTTGATAAAGTGGTGAAGGGTATAAAAGATTCGGTAGAGCCAAAAATAGCGCTCTAACTTGTTTTTTGAGGTAAATACAAATAGTATACTAATGTGTATACATATTCGTATTATTTTTCTTAAAAAAAAAAAAAAAAAAAAAAAACACATTGGTTTTCCACTTTAATGCTTAGTGGGCATTAAATAAATGAGTGTATGTAAGTTTGTATATTATTACATGGTGCATGTTGTGTGTATGGTTGTTTAGGTATGTATTTGTAACCGGATATTAGATAATTTTGTGTGTAAAAGTAAATTTATGTGTATGTATTTGTTTTTTCATATCTTTGTGTTTGTGTTAAATAAAAGTAAGAGGATAATATGTGGTAAATTACTTAATACCATATTGGTTACAGATTAGAAGAGTCTTTTTTTCTGAAGCGAAGAGTATTTAATAAACTTGAGGTAAAATGTAATTGCTCGAAAATAATTAAAATAATTTCGATTGAAGGGTAGTGTAGAAAATACAAATTAAATTATGACAGTTATGTATGTGTTAGTATTTTTAAGGTATAAAGTTTAAATTTGCAATCCATACAGTAATTACTTGCGTTTTAATCATTTAAGTTATTTAGTGTTAAAACACGAAATAAAAATATATAATAAACTTTATATAATTGGGCTATTTGGAACATTACGAAAAGAATCCACTTTAAATTCTATAACTTTTCGCAATTCCTATTCAAAAAGGTTTGCTTGATCAAGCGTTCCAAAAAATGTTAATGTAGTTTTCTTTATGTAAAAAATGACATTAAAAATACCGATAACATTTATTTCTGATTCATTTACGCTAAAAAACTTATTAACTCTGCTATAAAATTATACTTTGTATTTCACTCGAAAAACGACATAGTATTAGCTGTAGATCTTTTTAAGTACATCAGAAATCAATTTTCACAAATTACATATTTTGAAATATTCCTTAGCTCCCTCAAATTTAAGTAAATTGTAGATTTTCTAATTGGTTTAGAAATCAGAGGAGCGGAGCTTTTTAAAAATATTAAAAAATATGTCGATCATATAAAACAATTGCTAGAAGTGCAGGTGAGTTGGGAAATTCAGCTCTTTTAGTCGTAAAAAATACAAATAGTTCACGATCACCGAAAAAAAATACCGACAAATAAAAAGATGACTTACATACTGTATAATCGCAGATAAATTAATACGAATTTTAAGAGAAAATCTCTACATCTCTGTATCTTTTATCACATAAATTAAAAAAGCTGGCCTGAAACGAACGCAGTAAAAAATCCTAACAGGAACACTGGAAAAAAATGTGAAGTCAAAAGAGAGAATGCAAATTACTGAAAACAACATCCTGGTCATGAATTCAATATTACAGAAGTTATGGGAAATGTATTAGATAAATATTGTGTAAAAAAATCTAAATTGTCGAATAAACTTTTGGTGTGGCAAGAAACTTGTACACGCGGATAAAAAAGCATTTCACTTCACACTTCAGAGTGAAATGTACGCAAATTAGTGTAATCAGAAAAATATCTTTCCTACTATATATAAGGCACAAGAAAATCTAAATTTTCTAGTCCAATATTGCTTCTCGTCAAACAAAGTTACTAAGTAGTATCAAAAAAATTTTATTGCTATGTATGCCAATTCACAAAACTGTCTAGAACTCAGTCGATTTGAAATATATTAGGTCATATTAAAAAAAATATAGTTAAAGAGCATTGAAAGCTGTGTAAAAAAAGAGAGTTTTAAAAGATGTGAACCCACTCTAACAAAAAAAAAAGTAACTGAAAATACAACAAAGCTCTTATTGAGGATATTTCAGAAAAAAAAATAAACATTTTATTATAAATGAATAAAAAAAAATTATTTTTCTTTTAAATTTAGAACTTGAATATAAAAGTGGTTAAAAATTCTCCATTGGAATTAAATCCAGCCTGCAAGCCAGTCAGTCCAATAGTGGAAGACTATGTTCAATAAACCACGATTTAGATTAGTTCGAAACAAACTTTTAAACGATTTTTCTTATGATGCTGCTTTAACATTGGCTAACATTTTGGTTTCTTCCCTTTTATGTTACCATCTGTTCACAAAATTAGTGCAACATGCTTGGAAGTGAAAGGAAGGTCAAGTTTATTTTTTATTTGTGTATCATTTAATTCATTGGGGGTGGCTTCTTTTTCTATTTTATTAATTTTTCTTTTTATTAATTTTTGATTCACTATGAATAATTTCTTGAATAACTTCTTCCAATCGATTAATTTTTCGTCCAATTTCTCTGCTAGGATAACCATGATCAAGAAAAAACTGAATTTGAAACTTTTACTGGTCTGTAAGAAAAATACCTTTGGCCATCCTTTAAGCTGATAAAATTTCCCAATTAAAACAAAAATATTTCCGGTAAACAAAGATGTTGTCATCAGAAACTTACCTTAAATTAAACAAACAACTAAAACTGTTAAAATTTTTTAATATTTTTTTTAATAACTTTTTAGACAAATTTTTCTCAACTGCGTTTATAGGAAAATTCCACTGAAATGATCACCAAAGCAAAACAAAAATTTTAAATGTGCTTATAATAATATGCACCAGTATATATATATATATATATATATATATATATATATATATATATATATATATATACATATATATATATATATCCACACATATTTCTTAACAAATTTCTAGTTTCAATTTTTTATAAAAAATATCAATCTATAAGCCCACTTGAAAAAGTCAACATGTTATTAAAAATTTTCTAAACTATCAGAATATTCCTTGTATATTTAAAACAAAGTATTTTGGTTTTTGGGGTAAAAAAGAATAATGTATGGAAAGTTTTAGTAAAATATTTCAGATAAAATTTTATAAATTTTACAGTTTTTGTCTTATTCTTAAAAACTAAATCTTATTATGTTTACAACAAATGTGCCTTTTGCTAGAAAATGTTATAAAAAATTACTTTTTTTAATATTTCGAAATTAAATTTAATGTTTAAAGAAAAAAACAAATGTATGCGGTTGAAAAGCCTGATTCTTATATACATCTCTCAACAGTATTACATTTATATAGCCATCTGTCCAAAAACAGTTTTAGCACAAATCAAAATTTTTAGAACTGATTTATGATGTCCTCAATGAATTGTATGTATATATATATATATGCATTATATTATTATATTTATTATATATTTTATGTATATATTCAAATTCACTATTACATGATCACTCCTGATATTCTTGGATCCATTATATCAAGAAATATAATCTTTTCTAGATTTATAAATGTTGCCTCAGTTGTTACATATCTCAGTTAAATGTTAACGACTAGTGAAAAGAGAGCCTGACATAATAATTTACGATTGATAACACAATACGCCGAGCTGCAGCTATCATTGCATACAACAAATTCCTCCGAACTGCTTCACTTGAACAAAGCATGTGCGAATAAAATCAAAACCATCTTAGAATTTTAAAAATTTTACAGATATAATTTCATACGTACGAAATATTGGATGCAAGTTATAAGAGTAAAGGTAATGTAGAAAGAAAACTACCATTAAAATCATCCTCTAGAAAATTTAACAAACGGAAGATTCTTCGTTTTGTATTTGATTTTTTAGAGTGTATGAAATTTCTCGAGCGATTTTTCATTATAGCACCGTGTTATGTATGTTACAAAAAATACGTAAATTCACTCATATTTACAATAAATTTAATAAATTTAATAAATTAAATTACTTAAATTAAAATCATCTTATATTCTTTAGTAGCTGTTTATTATAATTACGTAGAATTAAATTTTCTTTACAGCTGCAATTTTATTTTTAGCCAACTACTTATACCGAAAAAGCCACATTGTCAATAAGTGACATAGTATACGATGAAACAATTGTGCACATTAACTCATACATACAATTGAACTTCAACCAAAAACTTTTACCATTTTCTCGAGAGGCATATTAATGTAAAAATTCAAACGAATTATGTTCGCTTACAATCCCTCTTTCCACTTTATAACTCTCATACATGCTGTGAAAACTTTTTATATATATGTGTGTGTATATTATTATATGTATGTGTATAGAGAACGACTACTGATTTAAATGTAACTTTCCTCCAAAGTATTGTGAACTGTATTAAATCTTAAGTACTGTTTAACTCGATACACAGACATTAATGCCTTTTAAGAGGATTTTGTATTGTAGTCATAATTTATTGACATACATAAATACGCAATAATATGACTACATGGGATGCTACAATTCAACTAAATACACATTCATACACACTAACATACACACACAATTCAGCACAAGCTAAAAAATACTCTTCTTTTACATAAATACTTGGTGGATACAATACAACCCATTAACACTCACTCACTCATATTTTGTATGGGATACAAAGTTCATTGAAAATATTTCATAAGAAGTGGGGAGTAGTTAGGCAACGGGTGGCAATGGAGAAATCATATGTTTCTGTTAAGAATTATGCTTAATACCATCTTCTTTTTTTTTATCCAACAATATTTATTTACCGTTAAGAGAAGGAGATAAATGAGTGTTATAGTGTTGTAAAATATAATTAACTGCATCTGTGTTATTAAGAAATTGTCTGGTACTTTTTCAACGTCCTTTTCTACTTCTCCCTTGCTTTTGTTGCTGTTATTTTAAATTTAGATTGAATAAAAATGTCTATTAAGGAAGTCATAACAGAGCACTATATATAGGAAATACCATTTGTATGTTACAATATTAATAAAATTCATATTTTATGTAAAAAATATGACAAGGTGATTAATCAGTCAGTTAATAAAGTCATTAAGATAAAAAAATATTTAATTAAAATTAAACAATCAATAATTTTACTTTTAATTTAATTTAATTTATTTATTTAGGAATTATTACATAAATTATAATTTTTCAGTAAGAAAATTCTCTGATGTCATTTTAAATAGTAAATAAATCTGAACTTTGCAAAAGCTTAATAAAGACATGTACAAGCTTTATATTTTTTACAGGCTATTGGTTGAAAAAATCTGCCAATATTTTCATGAAATATCTAATCCTTGAACACTTATCTTTCAATTATTTTCCCTTTTATTTTTCATTACTTTACAACCTTGAGCTCTAAATATTTCATATTTCTTTGTTTCCTGTTGTCATTTTACTTTGTTCTTATTTTTTTCCTTATTCAATACTATAAGCACAGACAAGAAAAATGTGACAAAATTGCAACAACAACAACAACAAAAAACACATCATACAATCTCTAAAACAAATTTTCCAAATCATTAAGTTTTGATTTGAATTTAAACCTTTTGCGTTATTTCATAAAGCCATACAATTATAATTTTTTTTTTTTTTTTTTGTTGATATGTTTTCTTTTTTTTTTCATATCATTTTAGTCTTCGTTGTAAAGAAGGCTAAATGTAGGAGTTTGTTTAAGTTAAGTGTTTTTGGCACTAAAACCAAAACACTTTTTGCTTTAAACAAAATGTTTAAAAGAAACATAAAAGCTTTAAATTTTTTATTCTCTTCAATTTTCTTTATTCATTCATTCATTGGTTTGTTGGCAATTGTTCAAAATTGTACTTTGCATTCATAATAAGACTCTATTTGTCATTTCATAAAGTTCAAAGAAAAAACATTTGTAATTTTTAACACATTTAAGAAAAAATATTTACAGACACACAAATACATGCACATATTAAAATTATCTTAAACTCTAATGTTATATCATAATTATGTTTAATTTATTAACAAAATATATGCATTTAAAAAACGGTCCTGGCGACAGGATACTGGCAAATTATTTATATTTTTGGTCACAAAATTTAAACATCACGTTTTATTTGGTTAATTTATGATTTGTTTAGGTTTTTGCAATTAATATTTCGTGGTTTTAATGAAATTGTAAATTAATTTATTTTAATAATTTTTGTCACGTTTTCTGGTAAGTTTTTTTTTTATTTAATTTTAAATAATAAAATCACTTGTACTCTAGTCGCCTACAAAAAAACACCTCTAAATTATAAATTAATTAGAATTTATTCATGAAGACAAAGAATAAGATAATTGTGACTATTTTATTTATGATTTACATTTTAATTAGAAATGCTAATGAAATTATTTTTAGGCATATCACCAGCGGAATTTAATTAAAATTTAGAAAGCTTTAACTCGATAAATATTTTATGATATACAGATTACCGACACTTTACTAAGTAAATTGATAGTTTTAGGTTATTTATTAATTGAAGAATTAATCTTTGTGTTCTATGTTACCTAAAAAAAAACATTTAACTAATATTTCGTGTGTTATACTCCATAGCGTTCATGGACTGCAACATTGGGGATTCGGTCGAATTTAATCCAATTCTTATTTTGTTTATTAATCTGTTTTATTCTTGTTGTGAAATATCCGAACTTATCTGCCCGTTCTTATCCGTTTATTTGTTAATCCACTTTTTATATACAGTAAGTATTCCCAAACACTTCCTTTATATATCATACACCACCATAGATAGTTGGATGTTATTTATTTCTTCTGATATTTTTAGGTCACCGATATTTTAGGTGTCCATATAGTAGACAGGTTTGCTCTCTAATCATGTAAACTTTGTGAATAGTGCACAGTTAATGAAATTTGTCATAAATAATTATTTTTATACAAGAACAATGTTGAAATATGTAAAGATTTGTTCATTATTTCACATGTCCCCCATACAAATGTCCTTCCGGAATGGGTTGTAAAGCTCGGCACAAATAAATTGTATATAAATATAATAAAATAATAATAAATAAATACGTGTACAATTGACCATAATTCCCATATAAACCCTAAAGAGAGAGATTGGTTTGTTCTTATATAATTCCCAAAATATTACATCTGAATATTTAAATTTGTGTGAGCTGGTCCATTTTCAAAATACCTCTAGCGATACGTTTTTTTTTTTTAATATCATTATCAAAATTTTTATTAAAAGAAAAATAACTTCAAATTGTAATAGAGACATAATAAGGCCTGGAATTTACTAACGTTTTTTGTCACATTTTCTTTATTCAAACATATAATTTTATATATTTCGGACATTTTTCAATATATATTGGATTTTAATGTACCATTGGAATAATATATCCTGACACTATTGAAGATTATATGTGACAGCGACAGGGTCAATTTTATGAATTTAGTTTTTAAAAGATTAAATTAAATTAAATTAAATTAAATTAGCAAATAAGTCACATGGAAGTATTTATTATACTTAAATACAGATGAATGTATGAAAAATATAATAAGTTCCTTTAAAATCATGATAATAATCGAATTAAAAAGATTTTTGAAATTTAGTCACTATTTTACACGAACTTATAGTTTTTTTATGTTTTTGGAGATATTTATTTTCTTAACTAACCATTTATTTCACATAAAAATTAATTTAAGAAATTATGGACTGGAAATCCGAAAATATTACTTGTGTAACTAAAACGTTAAATGAATACATATATTAATAGTATTGAATGGGACCTTTCCAATCCCTATAAACATTTGGATAAGATATCTTCCTGGAAGGAATTTAAAGAGTTTAATGAAAATTAGGTAATAAACAATAAATTGATGATACCCATTGAGATCAACAGTCACAATTCATTCAGCTGTCGAAAAATTGTTCAAAAATGAAAAAATATTGAAGAAATACGTTTGTCTTTTAGCAAAAAATGGATATTTTATGTGATCGTTTTTAGTTTTCGTGCTTTATGATGTTAAGATTTATGTGCATGATTGCTTTACAAAATGTAAAAGATTTCTTTAATATATTATTTCAAATATATTTAGTGATAAATTTTCTATATATTTATTACATTTTCCAGAAGATTATCTAGCAGTATCTTCTTTTTTTCACCTAGATGATTATCTAGCAAAATTGCTAGATAAATAAATTATATTTATAATAATTTAATTTTTATTTGCACAAAATTCCATTTGAAAATAAAAATCGGAAAACTGCATTCAAATTACGTATTTATTTAATCATTTTAAACATTATTTGAAAAATATTTCGCAGAAAAATCTGTGCATTTAAATACATGTAATATATGTATATAAATTATGAAATGTCTTAATTAGATGTATATCATGTACATTTATGAGGTCTTAAAAATGAATACATATACTTATGTTTATTATTCTTGAAGACCGGAAAAATCACGGTCATTTTATCATGATGGTCCAATGCAGGGGATAAAAAATTGGTCTGTGATAATCTTTATAAACTAGAGATCGATATATTAATAAAGATATTAAATACATTTTGCTTAAAAACCAGTCAAAAACAATTACTGCTTTATACGGAAATAGTTCTCCAAAGAGAAGCGATTTCTTAATAACTATAGCAACAACGACGGAAACATCTACAATAATACAAGAACACTTAATAGTAACACCAAACATAAATCAGATATAATTACTCAACTGAGGTTGGGTTTAATGCTTAATGATCAAGCATAGACCATGCCAGCCCCAACATATGTGGTGAGGACCCCGATGATACCAACACATATTCAATAGTCCAGCTAACCCTATTTCTCTTTGTACAACAGATTTATGGACACAACCAACAACAACATAAAATACATATATTATATATAATAACAAAATTTCTACATTCTTCCATCTAAGAAAATTTTTAGATAATATTTTTCTTCAAAACCGTACAATTAAGAAATATGAATGTATGTAACCAGAATTGAAGAACATTTGCCACAAAATTATATTTAATTGCTGTGTGTGAAAATTATATTCTAAAATGTTTTTCTTTTTTATGATTTTTTTTTAAAGCTGTCAATTTTTACAAAAGAAATATAATTACACAGAGAAAAAAAACTCATATATTTGAACATTTTTTTCACAAATATTATGAATCGAACATGAATTTTTTTCCCAAACTTTTTTCATAAAAAATAAAATTTTGTTCATAGATATTATTAAATTGTACTTAATGATAATTCTGCAAATTTTGCAAAAATTCTACTAAAATTTTAATTTAGTTTTATTAGATTTGATTCAAATTCTAAATAAAAATACTTATGCATGAAAATATTAACAATAAATTCCTTTAAATGGCAATTTTCTAAAAAAAAAAAAAGCTGTTAAAAAGTCAGGATTAAAAATTTGCTTAAATTTGCTGCCATTCTATAGTACATGTATCATTGTAATAAAAAAATGCATCTGCTGTGTTCTTTTGCCCCCAACATATGCCTCAAAATCATTAAAAACCATAAATTCTGTAAAGAAAATTTCAAACATACATTTACAAATTAAAAATATAAATGAAAATTTAAACAATTTGTTTAAGTCTTCTTGACTTTTGATTCATTTCAAAAAATGTAAAAAAGTGTTAATATACTATAAGACGTTATTTCTTAAATATTATGAACTAAAATCAATGAAAGTAAATTCATATATTTATGTACAAACTTTTTTCTGCGTACATTAATTAATTATATAATAAAATTTGTAGAAAATTCAAATAAAAAGTTACTTGAAAGAAATTATTAAATACTTTTTTTCTGTGGAGAAAACCATATTTTTGAAGGTATCTTAGAAATGATCCAACTCACATGAACGAAATAATTAAACCGAAATATTTTTGGGATTAGTTTAAAACATATCAATATTTAATTTTAGGGGGTACATTTGCAACATTTTTTTCTTTTTCTCCATACAAATCAATTCACTTTAATAAACCCCTTAACCGAAACTCACTTTAACATGTATAAAAATGATTATATTTTACACAAGTGACTTTTATATACATATGTATGTACACATGTATAAGTAAAATATCTTAATTGGGTTGAGACGATTATATAAATTGGTTATTGTAACTGCTTCAAAAACAAAGAATAAAAATAATTCGGTTGGCATAAGCTCATAATTAACATATATACATTACGCTAGTCCAAATTAAATAAATTTATATTTTAATTTTTTTTTTTTTATTATAATTTTATAAGCGATATTGCTAGCTTATAAATGAAATTATTTTTTAAAAACAATTATTTTATAACATCTAGTGATTTATTAAAGGTACATCTTTATTACGTCTCATATATAAAGAGTGAGGAACAAAAGTGCTTTTGTTTGAACTGTAAATAAATAGATATATTAAGATTATTGTTTGATAATACTATATTATTAAAATTTCTTACCGTTACATATAACATATAATATAGAAACAGGTCAGATTGTGAATTAATAAGATGTCATCAGTCATACGAGAAGCAATTTAACAGTCAGAAGCTTGACAAGAAAGATAAAATTGTTGGATTCCGTAACTTATGAAAATATATAAAAACAAACATAAATACACAAATTAGACTAATTGTAAGGATGTTCAATAATACTTTATTTTTAAATTTCTTACCTTCTGTAATAAGATATAAACATTTTTTAAGTATATTTCATGATTCGCCGTAAAAATTATTTTATCTTAAAGAGAAGTATAAGTCGTTGCCAAACTTTCTCCAGTTTACATAAATATCATAAAAGAAAAGTTTTCTCAAGTTATTAAATTTTTTTGTTTGGAATGAAACTCTATTTTATTTCTTCGTTTTGTTAATTTTAAATAATTTTCCCAATGTGAAGACAGTTCATTCACCGTTTGATCGACACAAAATTCTATTTATTCTAATAGTATTATGATTATACTGCTGTTAATAAAGATATTCAATTAAAGTGAAAAACTTTGTATAACTAGAATGAAATTTCAATGTATTATACCAAATATTCTTATTTGGAATCATTCACCAACTAATCTTTTCTCTGTGTGTTTAATGTATAGTGGCCGTAGCCTTCTATCAAGCTCTAGTAACATTTTAGTTGTGTACAAATTAATTCATTACAAAAACAAGCACTTGATTTCGTTACTATCCAGTTAGTAATTTAATGCCGCTAGAATTGGTATTTAACCACTATACATAGGTATGAAATGGAGAGATCACTTTTTTAATTTTACCGTAAAATTTTAAATATTTAGATCTCGCATGCTAAACGTTATGGAATTCAGTGAGGAGTATGATTAATTTTATAAAAAGGTTAGAAGGCGAATAATGCGCCATTTTTTAACTGATCTCATTTCACAACTGTAAAGGTCGACATTTGCAAACTTTAAAAATAAAAAAACGATTAGTGCCATCAAAATTATCTCTTCGTTTTTAAAATAAATGAAGATAGCAGATATGCTCATATGGTGCATGGTACCCCTTTTATATTATATCGATTTAAGATTAAAAAAAAAATAGTAAATAAAAACATGCGTTTTGAAACAAAACACTTAAAGTCATATAAAGTACAAATTGGACCTTGCTAATTGTTAAAATATGTAAATTTTCAAAATTTCAATGAGTGCTTTACCTTTCTAACGACTTCAAAGAAAATTTATTAGTAAATTTAAATCGACACTTCATTATAATTTTTTTTTTTTTTCTAAAATTACCAGTTTAGATGTGTATGATTGTATGATTATGTAATTTAAACCTACTAAAATTGACTCAACACCTTTTTTTTATTTGATGTGATTATGATTAAATCATATTTTTTACCCTCCAACAGTATTGAGATACAAATTAAATTCATGTTATCTGCTACTTAAAGAAAATATGATTATATTTATGTTGTCAACAATAAACCCTTTTATGTTGGCGATACTCCTACAACAGATGCTGCTGCCGGTGATGATGCTGTTGTTGTCAGTGTCAGTGCTGTTGATGAACAACATGTTTTCATATGTTAACGTATGAAGAAAGTCTTATATTATATATATATATATATATATATATATATATATATATATATATATATTTGCTTTGTTGTTGTCTTTCACACGTTTTTCTTTTTGAAGAGAGAGAATAGAATAAAAAAAAGGTGCTCAAGTGTATTTAAAATACTTTTGCTGCTTGTTGTAACAAGAATATCAAGATGAATAAGTAGAAGATGCTCTTATGTTCTATATATAAACTCTTTAGTATAAAAATGCCTACAGGCTACACTTTCCTCTTATACTTCTTTGCAAACAAGATAAAGACTACAGCAAAAAAAACAGCAACAATATTACATACTTAAGTAAGATTTTGAAAAGAAAATATATAAAATTCTACAAAATGGATTTGAATTAAAAAATATAATAAAAAAAGTGTTACAACAAAATTAAAAATTCCATTTGAAGGGTAAAGAATAACGATTAAAAGACTACAAATAAAATAACAAAAAACAATTCCTCAAAATCCTTGTAGAAACATCTACATCCGCATTTTTTTAAATAAATAAATATATTTTTTTTTTTTAATGTTTGGAAACTTAAATGGCATATACATATTATTTTAAATTCACTGAACAGACATAGTGTTTATACATTGCCTAAATATAAAAACATGTATTTTGAAATACATTTTTATTGCAACATTATATTTATTCAACATGCATACCACACAACAATTTTGCCGCACAATTTCATTCAATATGCAAATTTACTGTAAAATTTCTCTAAACAAATATTCAAGGGTTTTCTAACGTTTAAACAGTTGCAGCAGTTGTGTTTTGTTGCACGCTTCAATTGTTAACAAAACATGGAGTTTAAGTTTTATTATTTTTTTTTATGATAAAAAAAATAAGAATTACAATAAAATACAAAACTTAGACCAACAGTTTACTGAGGGTTCTCTCGAACAGTTTTCCGGCAGAAAGTCCAGTTTTAACTAAACATCACATTCAATAGATAATAATGTGCTTAACTTTGTCCCAAATTTATTTTTTATTTTTTTGTTATGTCATTTGTTTATCTAAGTGAGCACCTCCAAATTCAAAGTTTTTCCAAACATTGTTTTATTTTTTTTTAAACTATTAGAATATAGATAGCATTAACTTTAAATACAAAAATTATTTATGTGGAAATATTTTTTATTATAATTTCCATCATATCATATCATATCATATCATAAATTATTGATGGCCTAAAATATAGAATCATATATTTTTAAAAATAAGTCATTTTTTAACTAAAATTTTAAGTTTCAAAATGGATAATTTGCATAGGTTGGATAACAAAAATTCATAAGAACTAAAAATATAATAAAATTAATCTGCCCTGATCTGTTCTGTTGAACGATTTTTTTTTTAATTTTCTAAAAACTTCACAAAAAATATATAATTGTTTATGAAATTTTTGTACATACTTTTGTACAAAATTATTTCTATAGTTAATTCTTCAATATTTGATTTTAATTTTCGAATATTTAATAATGCTAAAAACAACTAAAATATTAATATGGTGTATAAATACTAATGTGGTATATAATTGGTGCTCTTGAAAGTTGCAACGCAAGATTTTTATATGATTTTGTTACGGGGCAAAGCGTTAATATAATTTAATGTCACATTTGATCTCGATACAAGCATTCATATAAAATTTATGAAAGTATGATATTCCAAAAATGATTCTTAATAGAAGCTAATTTTGGGCCGATATTCACAAATTTAGATATCATAATATTCATTTAAATATAAACTGTAAAAAACGTAATGCGAGAAAATACGTGTCGTTAAGATATCTTGCAAATTGTAAACTATAGTTTGACAGAATGTTTACGGTTGGACGGACAAACTGACGGACACCGCTGAATTGGTTTAGTAAATTATTTAGTACCATATTAAATTCTTGATGGTAGCTAAATAGCTTTATTTTTACACGTTATAAGCATTATTGGAAACGTCAAAAGATTTCGGATCTAAAAATGATGCAAATTATAATTTGAAAAAATCCTAATATATTTTAACTTCTTATTTGGATTTTTCAAATATGACATATAACATTGTTTAATATTTTTAAGATGCTAAAATCTTTCTCCGCAAAAACCCACAATTATATATGACTTTAAAAATAATTATAATTAAATTACATTTCCAAGAACATTTTATACAAAATAAAATAAATACAAACTCTGGTATTACTAGCAATTCTTTTATTATTTGTTTGTATTAAATAAATGGTAATGAAAATTGCAACAATTCTATTTACTGAACCGTGCCAAAGTTGTTATTGGTGAGATTATAAATGATTTTCTTGCAATTGCTAATACCAACATTTATTTTTCGAAGACCAAACTCAGCGGTAAAAATGTCAAGGCCTCCATCGTGCAAGCCTTCTAAAAAGTCTATTTACACTTTCTTTAAGATACAATTGCTCATACTAAATAGCCTTATACAGTAAGGCCTTCAAGAATGTCTCACCCTTGCCTTCTAAAATATCCGATACTACTTCCGACTTCCCTTCTCTTAGAAGAAGGGTAAGAAGCTATATTTGTTTTAATATATTTCGTTTTAAGCAACAACAATTCTTTGTATAAAAAATACAGCGTCATAGTTCTGTTCCTTCTTTTGAAAGGGAAGAAAGATAACAATACATTTTTTTTTTTTTTTGCTTTAAGAAAAAACAAAACCGTTACAAAAACAATATGAAAATTCAAAGCAGAAATTTAAAAAAAAAGAGTTCATTTAGTTTTGTTTAATACTTTCTTTGAGTAGGTTGTGTTTTTCTAAGTTAAATCTATTATTATTTATAGTTTTTATTATATGTATATTAACAAAAACTTATTATTATTATTACAATTTTTTTTTAATTAAACAATTTAAAAAAATCAACATTTTCTATGAAAGTAGAAATTTTTGGATAAATTATCTCATCTTTACACTCGATTTTTTTTAAGTTTAAAATTTTTTACAATAATTTAAAATAAAAAATTGTTATTTTATATAAATAGAAAAATATTTAATTAAATAGTATAGAAGACCTGCTGACAGCTTTTCTTCAGAAGGTCTGTAGCACTTGCTCGGAAGGCCTGCTGGCAGTTTTATTCAAGAAGTCTTTTAGAAGGGCCGCATCGGGTCACGAATGTGTAAGGCCTTGCTCTCAATGATATCGCGTACAAAAAATACATGAACATGGAATATATAGAGATAAGCACTTCTAGCTATAAAAAAGGCCTTCTAGAAGAGCTATTTACCCCTTCTTTTTACCAATGGGAAATTACCACACAGGCTCTATTTCAATCGTTTAATAAAAAAATATATAAAAAATTATTTATTGAAATGCGGGTTACATTTTATGTTCTGATTACTCAGTAAACAGCTAAATCTTTTAAAACAGGTCACAAAAAACAAAATAGAAATTTATATTATGTGTATAAGTTCAACCCACTATCCCCACTATGATTAGAATTATTATTTAAATAATTTATTTACTCGTATTGATTGAATGTACAAGTATCAAAAAGTAATGTCAATATTTACTATTTTTCCCCATTACATATAAAGACAAATATGTCAATTATCTTTTTCTTTTAATTAATTTTTCGTTTGATTTTGTACTTATTTGAAAAAAAAGAAAAAGTTATTTAGTAATAGGTAGTTTATATGAGCGTATGAGTTATATTTATTTAAATTACTAAACAAATATTACTCATGCGTACAGGTTGTTTATTGAAGATTTACAACAGTTATTATTTTTAAATATTTTTCTTTTTATGAAAATTTATATTTTGTGCATATAATAAATATTTGTTTTAAACCATATTATTGTTTTCTACATACCCATACATACACATGTAATAAATATGCTTAAAATGTTGAAAACTTCTGTTATTTTTTTATACAAAAAACATTTTGTGTTATTTTAAATTTGTTGTTTTGCAACAACAAACTTTATTGTATTTAAACTGTAATAAATTATATTATATTTATTATTTTTTGTTATTACTAAAATGCAATAATTGAATTTATGCTTTACACACTTGAAAACATGTACTTAAATATAACACATACATACACACAGACACACTAATACTTTAAAAAATATAGATTTTTAGAAAAATATTATTGAGACAAAATGTTGAAATTAATTAAACAAAAAAATACAAAATTATACATGCACATATATTTTCATAAAATAATAACTTTCAAGCAAAAAATCACAGCATAATAAAAATCTATCCATAATAACTAACTCTTTTGTCAGGTAGATGAAATTATTTGGAATCAATTAAAATATGTATATATAAATGAATGCTTTTAGTTTAATATATTTCAAATATTTAAAATCTGTACAAAAAAAAACACATTCAATTGAATTCCCTCTAATGCATGAAAATATCTATGTAAGAAAATGTTATGTGCTTAATATAAATATTTAAATTGTCGTCTACATTCAATTTACTTTTTTTTAATAAATCAAAGAAACATAATTGAAAATTGGCGTTTAATTAATTTATATGACAATACATATGCTCTCGTGTCATAAATTCTCATTTTTTTTTACTGTTAATTGTTTTTCACACATTCACATAAATAACAAAATAATACATCACACATACACACATATAGAAACTGAAATTTTCATATATACTCACGTACATATGTGAGTGTGTATACATATATAAATACATACATACATACTTACATATGTATGTCTATGAAAAATATCAAAAAAAAGTAAATTAGAAGTGATTAACGCACACAAACAAATAAACATTGTAGATACAACAAAAACACAAAATATACAAACAAAACAACAAATCTCACATCAGGAAATCAGAGTTCAATGGCCAATAAAAAATTTTAATATCGTCCATTTCATGAAAGAACGCCCAAAAAATTTCCTTAGGTCTTCGGATTTTGTTAATATTCAGCATATGCATACCCTATGGAGCCATTTTAACATCTCCAGTTTTATTCAGTTATTTATTTTTTTTTTTTTTTTTTTGAATTTTTAAAAATTTGCGAACTTATTCACGATTTTAATTTGTTTGAAAAGTAAAAAATCGAAAAGTATATATCTTTAAACACCAATATCTCTATAAAAGTAAATGGATTTTAATGATATAAGTTACATATAGAAGAGAAATATGTCCTCCTTAAACACATTTAATTAAAGATAATAATCTTAAAAATTCACTAATATTGCAAATGCAATTTTAAGATGCATTTTTGAACATTTTGTACCCTTTCAATTTTCACCTACCTCTGATATTATAAAAAATATAACGTTTACTAAAAATTACAATATAAATTATTCTGGTCTACTATTAAAAAAATTAGATATTCCTTCAGATTTTTTCCTACAAAAATATTTTTTTTCCGTTTTTTTTTTTAGTTTTTGTGAGTTTATTTTAAAATTAATTTTAGTAATGTAATTTAACAATTTGTTATTTGCGGTATAACACCTTTTTGTCCCTAAATAATTGCTAATGCACTGAGTAATAAACATATTTATCTTCAATATCAATCAAAAATATTTAGAATAAAAATGGTAGCAAAGTGCATCTTCAGCAAAAACATTATTTTTGAATTATACAATATCATTCCCAATATTTATTGTAATAAATTTTATACTGGTTGTTAAATCAATGAAATCCGATGTATAGTTAAAGAGTTATGAATACTAAAAATTACATATAATTGAATGAAAATAACCAAAAAAAAAAAAAATAAGAAATTACACAAAATCTAAATTTTTTTATAAAATAAATGGTGGTAATTAAAAAACAAAATATTAAAAATTATAGATATCCCTGTACCACATCAATTATTGAAAATTAGAAAAAATATTGTTCTTAAAAATATTAAAAGAAAATTAAAATCGAAGGGATAGAAATTTGTCAAAAATGCATTGTAAAACTACAATTGCATTACAGTTGCATTTTTAAATAAACATTTCAGTTAACCTTCATTAGAGCCATGAATACTTAATATCCATCTATATCATAAAGAGATATTAACATTTAAAGTTACGTACTTTGTAGAATTTTTTAACTTTTATAAAAATTTAGATCGTGATTAAATTCGGTATTTTTTGAAATTATAATAAATAATAATGATAAAGACTAAACGACTTCATAAGTTATATACGTATCAAATATGCACAAAATCTGATGACACTTTTTAAAAAAATACACATTTTTTATAAATCTCCAATAGAATGAACGATATATGTATGTATCGTATGTATCCTGTGTTTGTATTAAATTTTTGTTTAAAATTCTAAAATACAAAGTTAAATATTTCAACATTAATTTTAGCAAAAACAAAAAGTTTGTCGTAAACAATTTACTATATGCATGTATGCATTTTATTAAAACTTAAAAAATCCCTAAAATATACTATTTAGTATATTTTGATCATAAATCACTTTGCTGTAAATATTATATTAAATTTTTTATAAATAGAAAATAATAATAAAAACATGATCGTTTATATTGATCATAATTTAAATTGTTTAGAATAAATGATCTTTTGAAGATTTTTTCTACCGACCATAATGCATATAAAGATCAATTTTGGAAATATTATCATTAATATAAAATAACCAGATTTTATGTAGCTTTAAGATTTTCTTCTATGGCTGAACATTTTTAAACATTATTTTTACTATCTTTAAAATTTGAACATTATATATTAACCATGTACATGTAGGTAACCTTTGTAGGTTACTAAAATTAAAGTTTTTCTTTAAATCTAGATTTTTTGTATGAAACTTATTTCATCAGAAATAATTTAATACTATTTTATGAAAATAAAAAAATGCAAATTAAATACAAGTAAATCATATATTATGTATTATTTATTTAATTATTTAATTTTTGGTTACAAAATTTTGAAATGTTTTGAAGTTAAAAAATCATTGAAGGCAAACCTAAATAGTTTAATAGAATAGGCTACACCTTATAAAGATTTATAATTGGTTCAAAACTTTCTCCCATATTGTAGCTTAACTTTTCTTCTAAAAATTCAATCGAGGTTTACCAAATATATTTTTATGTTAATTAATTCTTTTTATAAAAAAGTCGAATACTGACAAAGTTTAGTTACAATACCTAAAATATAAACTATAAACTATAAAAACATATAAAAATATTTATATAAAATAAAATTTTACTAAATATTTTTAAATTTTTATATAAATTCTTACACAAGCATATTTTTATTATTTATAATATTTGTATATCTTAGAATTTTAACACACATACATAAGTTAATATAAATTTATAAAAACATAACAAAGATGCCAAGTATAGAAAAATATTACTGGGGTTTATGTTCAAATAAATTGTATTAAATAAATTATTTATCTTTTTTTTAGGTTAATTTTACTTTGCCGAATGACATATAACCCATCAATTTTATGTTAGAAATCATATTATTGGCAGTTTTCTAGCCAATGCACGTTGGAGTCATATCAAAAGTGGCGATTAATTGAAATAGCTTTTCTTTATAAAAATTCAGTACAGAATAAAAATAGACATAATTATAAATATATATAATATATATAATATAATATATAATATCTATAAAAATTTTGGAAAAATTTACTATAAAATAGTAAGTTTTGCGAAAATTTGCTATAAAATAGTAAGTTTTGCGAATATTTACTATAAAATAGTAAATTTTGTGAAAATTTGCTTTAAAAAGAAATCTGTGTTTCAATTTTTTATAACAATTACTCTGTTTCATTGATTTTAATATTTTTTCTTATTGTCCATATTTCTTTAATTTTTTCTTTTTTATTGTAAACTTTTTATTTATTTTTTAAACTTACTTTCGATATATAACAATGTTATTAATCAATTCAATCGAACGAATTTATATCGAAATCAATGGGGTAAAGAAAATAATTTTTTTATATCTATATATCTGTTTATCGTATGAAAAACTTTAGAGCATCCTACATTTCAAAGGATATAAAATTTTGGGCAAATTTTAGCTACTGTGATTGCAAAATATTTTTAGTGGGATTTTAATTTAAAAATTTATGAATATTAATGATAAGTATGTACCTACATAATATAGAAAATATATATTTCAATATTCAAGATATCAAAGAGCATATCGGAGAACATTTAATTATATTATACTAGATTTGTTAGGATTTAATGGTTTTTTTTAGAATTAATATTTTATTTAAGACGATCTTTTGTATAGAAGCTAGGTACAATAACGAACCGACAATAAGTATTTGTTACAGTCTTTATTTCTAGATAAAATATGTCCTATAAGCCTAGTTAAATTAAATCCTCTTCAAAATTACGGACTGACGGACAGACATTAGTATATTGTAAAATATAATAAAAAAGGACGCTAATAAAATGTACTCTGTAAAATCTAGTATTTGATATAAATTAACTGGTACCGGGAAGAACTTCTCTAATATAATTAGAACGCATTTCATTGTAGCAATAATAGAACAGTAAAAGACAATCTACAGTGCGACGATGTTCAAAAGAATTAACAGAGTTGGATATCCTACTGTCCCTGATAAACACCTACGCTTTTTTCTATCTTAAAACTGACTTAGAAACTACGGGTTATTTGTGGGAGTTCTGTTCTATATATCATATTAAAAAACTGGGACACGTGAATGGTTCTTTATTAAGTAGTTCAAACTAAATGCTTATTAAGAAATAAAAAAAGCTTAAGTGAATAGGGGTAAGAATGAAAACTCAAAATTCATTCCCAGATCAACATATTGTGATAGTAGTTTATCATGGCTAAATCTATCGAATGCTATAATTTTTCCATTAAGGACGTGCATGACTTCCGGTCAAAAAACGTATACATGAGGCTTATACATATTTATCACACACATACACACAAAACCAGAAGACACCAATCAAATCCTTATTAATTGTTCAAGTATTTAGTTTTTATTTAAAATACAACCAACAACAAAAAAACAACAAAATACCCAAATAAACATTTGTTTAAGTTGTCTTTTTTTATCTTTGTATAAATCACTACATGACATTTGGAAGAAAGACAAAAAAGATAAAAAAACAAGAGTAAAAATAAATATTTCAAACTCATTTGAAGACCAGAAGTAAAAGTGAAGAAAAAAAAATCTAAAACAAAAGAAAAAACACTAGAAAAGTTAAATAAATCTCAGTTTATATCGTCTATTATTGGCTTGAAAAAGAGGAAATACCAGAAACAAGGTAGATTTGAAGTAGTCCATATCTAAAGCTAAGTTCAGATTACACAAATACTTGACACGAAATATTTTATTGTATTTTCCCGCAATTTTTGCGACTAAATACAGAGTTGATTTTTTTCCCATTACGCCCATTTATTTGATGTATTTTGCTTGATGAAACAGATATTAAGTATTATAAAATACGAGAAGGGGAAAAATATTTTAAATCTGTACAGATTATATGCAAATTATTTACTCAAGATTATTTTATTAAAAACACAACTACTATAAAAGTATTTGTAATCAGTTATTAAACGAAATTTTTCTAATCAATTTAGAACAGTTTCCTGAGAGAATTTTGGAATATACATATATAAAATATTTATAAAATTTACAAAGTAAAAAATTTAGATAATGAAGGAAATATGAATTATTATCATTCGATTATTTGCAAAATTAAATACACACATTAATAAAAAAAATTACTTTATATTAATATTTATTACTTTTTATAAGTCATTTAAGTTTATACACAAGAACAACCCTATTTCCTTATCTGGTCACTACAAAACAGCTCTGTCTTCACAAAACAATACTGTTTTCTTTGTACGCCACATTCAGCTGTACAAAAAACAGGTATTGTTATGGTTAGATAATATTAATATATTGAACGTTTTATTAAAAATAAAAACTATATTTAAATAGATAAAACATAAACTGATAACTTCTTTTTCGTCAATTTAAAGTTTGTGTATATAAACACAAAAATATTTTCAACTCAAGACGTCCATCACATCAGCTGTTGTTTGCCGCTGTTTGATCTTACATTTATTTTATAAGATCAAACAAAAATTTTATCTTATAAGATCAAACAAAAATATTTCGTGTTCATATTGCGCAAAGCAAATATTAACAAAAATTTCCAAATATTAGCGTAGTGTGAACTTAGCTTAAGATCCTATTTTAGTGTATAAGAGTATGTCACTAACCAGCAAAAAAAACGAGCAAGTGCTTTCAAAAAATAACTTTTTTACCATTTAAAAAGTAGAACTAACAGCATATTTTGAGTTTTTTTGGAGGTTATTAATAATAATTTGTTTCAAAAAAGTGAAAATAAATGTATTTTTAACAGGAAAAAGGTTAATAATTTAAAAAAAATAGAGAGTTCACAAATTAAACATAATTTTTACTATCTTTTAATAAGGCTAAAACAGAATTTTTATAAAAAAATTGTATAAACATAGTTTTAAGAAAAGTACTTCAAAAGCAATGAACAAGAAGCATAAAAAATAACTTCTGCAGCTCTTTTTCATCACCAAATGCTTCATTCGAATGACAACGCAATGTTAAAATCATGACTTTTTCAGTTCTTTTTCAGTTCTTTTTTTTTTTTTTTTTTTTTTTTTTTTTGCTGGGTATATAAACTAGCTTGTACTCATATATCTTCAAAACATATATTATCTTGCACAAATATAGAAATAAAAACACCTTAAATGTAAGCAACATAATTTTGGATCGTAGCAAAAACAAAACAAAAAAAAATTGAGAAAAAGTGATTTATGTTGTTATTAAAAACATTGGCAATGAAACAAATAACAAAACGATTTATTAAAACAACAAAATATTTTTCGAAAATTTTTAGTTTTTCTTAGCTTGATGCATTATTTATGGAAGATTTATGTGTCTAAATTCAAAATACATACACTCATACACACACACACACTCATACTGTATTATATAAATGATTTTAAAATAATTTTTGGCATTTAGACAACAAAACAAACTACCACACACCAACACTTTCAATTGGGCACTTTCTAATACAAAAACAAATCACTACTTAGGAATTTCATTTGCTTTTATAATATTTAGAAGAAAAAAAGCTTTTACTCTGTTTTGACATTTTGTTTGTTTGCTTGTAATTCATATTAAAAAAAAAAAAAAAAAAGAAAAAGAAAAAACAGAAAATATAAAAAGAGAACTATTGAAGTGTGTCTTTTGTTTAACAAATATTTTATTTATGCATAACTATACAAAAAAATATAAGTATATGTATGTATATGTGTATGTATTTAGACATATATAGTGTTGTATTTATACAACAATATTCTAAATTCTTAAAATATTTTAAATAACATTTGACTTTAATGGTAAAATGTTCTATTTTGTTAATACACACTTATATAAATGTATGTGCATTGTTTAAAGAAAACACACAAACTTACATAAATATTTACTATATATGTAGTATCAAAATGTAGCAAATAAAATTGCATTTGTTTAATATAAAATTTAATATTTATTTAAGATCAGTTTAAATAACACCAGGTAAATAAACTTTAAGAAGTCAAGCATGAAATGGATATTTTATGAAATATTGAAAATTTTATATTTAGAATAAGCAAAATTTATATTTAACTAAATAAGTAACTAACGGACATACTAAATAATAATAATTCAAATGGAAATATCAAAACTGGCGTTATTTCATTAACTACGACAAATATTTATTTACGTTTAAATAAAAAAGTATCTAAAGTATTTATTATGTGTACACAGAAATAATTGTTATCATATATTTTTCAATTAACAGAGTTGTTTAATTTTACATCAAAATTTAATTAATATCCCAGTAAAATATATTTTAAGTTGTTCAAAATTCACGAGACTTTCGTTGAATACCAAGAAGCTAATGTCCTGAATTAATTATTCCAAATTAGTTCTTTTAAGCAAGTTATAAATGTATTAAATAAAAGAAACTATAATAAAGTGCTTTAACTCTAATTTTCACAAGTATAGAACAAATTTATTTTTGTAAACTTTTTAATGAAACAGTGCCTATGGACTTATTAAAAATCACTTTGATTATCACTGATAAATGTTAAATTATATCATTTCACTAATGAAATTTAACACCAAAAAGACAATCTTTCATAACATGCTGTTCAGTAATTTGGATCACTTCCCTCCTATTACAACCAATTGCTAAATTCATTGATATTTCACCAAAATTGAAACTAGTTCGAGTTCATTAGCATCAGTGAATTTACTAATGAATAGTAAGCTCTTTTTTTCTGGATATATTTAAGCAAAAATAAAATACAAAAGAAAAATTTTGAGATAAAATTCTTCGACTTTTTTCTGTGTAAGTATTTTTCTGTTTTAATTATATTTCTTAAGGTTTTATTGCAATTTTAAATTTATATCATTTGTTTATGTTGATTGATAAATTATTTGAATTTTTATTTTATGTAAATTTGATTGCTTTGTTAAACATTATCCTGTAACTTTAATTTCAACTAAATGTTTATTGTATCGTATAAGTTTTGCTACTTTTTTGTGCTATTTAGTGCCGCTATTTTTAGTCGTGTTTTCATTATTTATATGAGTTTGTATTGTCGGCTACTTCTTGTTAAATTTCCTAAAGAATTTTTTAATTTCCATTTGTTTTGCAAATAAAAAAGAAATTATTTCTCTTACTCCAAAATTTTGTTTCTACAAAATATAAAAAATAAAAGAAACGAAACTTGATGCCGCACAAAGATAAGAAAAAAAATACCATCTGAAGAAAAAAAGTTTAGTCACTAAATAACATCACCGCTGATGTGTAAAAAAGTTTATGATGTGAAAATTTCGGTGATAAAATACATTCAACAGCAAAAAAACAAACACAAGAAAAATATCCAGAAAATTCTTTGCATAAAAAGAAATTAAAAAAACTCCAAGAGAGGAGACATTAAAAAGACCTTTTGATGAAAAAAAAAAAAAATAAATAAATAGTATAATAAAAAATAGCGAATAAAAAAAAGAAAAAGTAACACAATTCTAAAACAATGAATGGAAAGAAAAAATAAAGCGAGAATTTACAAAGTTTTTTAAAAAGAAAATTATTAGATAGAGGAAACAGTATCTATTACTGAAGTAACAAACCATCATCATACTGTTTAACAATAAAATTTATTAAATAAAAAAATTTTACAAACGAATTTCCCACCAAAAGTATTTTCATTTAGATACATCGTGCTAAGTTATAAATACTTTTATTTATAGTGCCAATATATGTATGTAAGATTCACATTTTCACAACTCTCATAACGACTTTTGTTCCTAACTAATATTTTAAACCCTGTTTTTTTCATAGTCATTACTACTCTAACGTTGTATAATAAAAAATTCGTTTATTACTTTCAGTTGTAGAACTATTTCCTATCTCTTTGTTAAAGTCTATGTACATTTAGTTTCTGTTTTTTTTTTTTACATTAAGTTCTAGTCCAGAATAACATATCAAATTGCTTATATTTTGTTATAGACAATTTTAGGTGCCTAAGTTTTACCATCTCTTTTTGTTTAACACTTTTTGTATAGTTAGTTTAGTGGATATACAACAAAAAAATCTATATAAAATGAATGAAATTATGAACTAAGTAAAATAGTATCAAAGTAATTAAATTGTTGCTTTATTGTATTCTTTATTTTATTATTCGTCATATTATTTTTCTTTATTTCCGGTGTCGTATGAATTTTTTAAAACAAAGTTATTATATGTTTTTATTTTCATTATATTTCGAATTTCGATTGTTTCGAATGAAAATGTATGAATATTTATTTTATTTGAATAAGCGAGAATGAGATCATTATTAAAATCAATTAAATTTTTCCAAACGATTAATTTATTTTACAATTTGTCAAATGACAAATTGTTTATATTGTTTATTTTAACATGTTTAAATAAAAAATAAAAAAAAAAACAATGTAAATAAACATAAAGCGACATAAAGCGCTACAATATATTGTAACGACTTATAAATATAATAAAAAAAAAATTTGAAAATTATAGACATTTTAATAACTACATTTAAAACTACTTTCTAAATTAGAAACACTTAAGTTTTGTGTGTTCTAAACTTAATTATTACAAAGATTTAATACTTGTATGTAGCACCTTCCATTATCGGTTTTGTCTTGTATAAATTCAATTTGATATATATATATATATATATATATATATATATATATATATATATATTATTTCTTCTTTAGTAATTAATTAATTTCAATAGCTATTTGTAGTTGATTATAAAAATATATTAAAATTGAATATGTCTCATTAAATATTTTATTGCATTTATTTTCTTTAAATTATATATTACAAAAAAAGTCTGTGCATGTGTCATGTACAAATGAAAATTAATACAAAAGAAATTAATTTTGAAATAAAATTTTACATATTTCTTGTAGATATTTACTGTTAAGTTATTACAACAAATCAAAATCTCAATAAAATTCATTTGAAAAGATAACAATAAAATAATTGTTGTTTTGTAAAACATTCTTGAGAATTAATATTAATATTAATTAATGGAAAAATATAGATTTTGTTGTTTGATTTTGCTCCAATCAACAAAATTATAATATTAATTAAGAGGAAATAATTGATATTTATATCAATTTCAATTAATTCTTTTAATCAGGTCTGTAAAATTTGTGACAGAAATTTTGCTTAGACTTAACCACTGTATTAATTGACACGATTCCAAATTTAACTGAATTCATACATTGAATAAAAAGTAAAATACAATACAAATTCAATTTCAATGTAAACTAGGAAATATATCAAATATTAAGGTAAATATATGTATATACGTGTACTCGCGGAAATGAGAACACTCGAAAGTGTGAACGATCCAGAAACAAGAACAAATTTATTTTTACACAGACTATTCTAAAACGTAAACAAAACTTGAAAGCTCCAAAACGTGAACAATTTAATTTTCGATTTTTTGATATTTTTAAAATGAGAAGTCTCCAAATAAGAGTTGTACGCAGTTATGCATTTTTTTCTTTTTTGAGGCTAAATTTATCTTTTATTTCGGCTTTTTTCTAATTTTTCCTTTTTTTTATTTTGAAAAGGCTAAAAAGATAACAACAAAGAAAATAATTTCTTATTTACAATAACTAATTTTATTTTAAAAAACAATTATATAAATTCCCAAGAAAATCATTTCCTATGAATAAAATATTTCTCGAGAAGTTTTCACTTAATGAAATTGGTATAAAAGGAAATTTACGTTTCACAGAATATGGAAAACTGAAAAATCTTAAGAGGAATTTTAGTTTATGATTGGACTGAAAGATTTCGTATAAACATTTTTGATTATTAATTCTTACAAGCACGTCGATGCGATTAAAATACATCAAAATACAACTAGATTTTGATGTTTAAAGATTTTTTTATAAAAAAATAAAATAAAAAGCAGTTTCACAATACATAGTACATTTCTTAAAAAAATCGAGATAGGAAGGGTCGTTTATACTTGTATTTCTTGTGAGCAACGAAGAATCTTATGTTATATAATGTCATTTATATTTTCTAGAGGAGAAATGGTACTAAAAAAATACGGTGCCCACACATAACAATGACAAAAATGAGTGTAGAGGGAAAATCTGTAATGTGATCGTAGATCACGAAAATTACAAAACAATCAAAATTGCACTTTATAAAAGACATTATAAAAGATGGACTCTGGAGTCCATCCATAACTTTTTTTTTTAACAACTATCATATGCCAGCAAAAGTAATACTGATTTTAAAAACTTGACTTTGGCAGAAAACGTATGATCGTCAAAATCATTCTTATAGTTATAGTCAAACATGGTCCAGGCCGTAAGTTTTTGAACGAAATTTTTTCTTCCCTCAGTAAAGGCAAAATTAAGGATTCAATATATGGTAGAACTATTCAACATTAAATGATGCGGAAATGAGGTCTGCACAGTCATAGAAAATACTTAAGGAAATCATAAATATTCGCAATATGATAAATCGTTGAAAGTCTATGATAAAATGAATGCCACATGTCTTCAATAATACATTTTTTGGAATCGCACTAGGTGTGTTGTCTGACTATTTACAATAGAAAATTTTGCTATTTATTTATTTATTTATAAGCTTATATTTACCATATAGGGCATCATTCGGATCGGTTATATAAATTAAGAATTAATAAAAAGAAAATTTAAAATATTGTTCTTAAGCCTAAAGGTACGTTCACACTAGTCAAATATTTTACCAAAATAACGAAACTACTATAGAAAATATGTCCTAGTTTTTCTTTTTTAATGCAAAAATAATTTTTAATTATCACTGATCATAGCTAGCATTTTATAGAATTTTGTTTGAAGCTGTTTTCTCTTACAAAACATTTGAAAGATCAAACAACGGCAAATAATATTTTTGTAAAAGCAGTGGTCACGCAATTTTGATCAAATATTTGACAAATATAAAGGAATTTATATATTTGAAATATTGCTAATAATATTTATTGGTAAACACAAATTTATAAAGTTAAGTAGTATTATTTATTTTGGCAATCGAAAACATGAACAGCCTAGGTAAAAACTAGTTCACGTTTCCGCGAGTTCACTTATTATTATTATTATTATCCAACAAAGTGGGAAGGGGCGATGGAACCCTTATACAACAAAAAGAGAGATACAACAACATATTACAAACAAATCATTGCAGAGAGTTCAACATATGTTCAAAAAAGTAGCTGGATATAATATACTGCATGGTGTTTTGATGATAGCTTCTTGTACTAATGATAAAAACATCTGCAATAGAAAAAATGATAAAAAAAATATAACCAAATATTAAAAGCATGTACTCACCACATAATTAAAAAATCGTATTCCTCAAATGTTTCAAATTGTTCTTTGCACTTACAGCGTAAACTGCACGGTTTCATTCAAAAGTTTGCGATTATATTATATACATTTTAAAATTATTATAGATAGATACACAATTTTTTGTATATATTTTTTTTTTAAGAAATGTTAGTTTTTGTAAAAAATAATTTATTATTACAATAATTAAACGCTTTATTTAGTCAATTATTATTATAATTAAATTTTTTTATATAATAAATTAACAGATTAATTGAGAAAAAATTCAAATACTTTTTCTGTGTAGATTAAGACCAATTGATGCTTATTTAATTTGTTTGCACAAAAAAAATAAAAAAATGTATAAATAAATCGATTTTTCACCAAAAATCTGGTTTTTCTTCACAAATCTTTTTTTACAAAAATCTGTTTCTTCACCAAAAATTCATTTCTTCTCTACAAATCAGTTTTAGCGCCAAAAATTATATTTTTCAAAAAATCTGATTTTTTACCAAAACAATTTTATTTTTCAATAAAAATAAATTATTTTGCAAAAAATTAAATTAAAATTTTTCACTAAAAAAAACCTTTTTATTAAAAATTTAATTTTTTACTAAAAACAAAATATTTCATTCCTAAATTAAAATTTTTTTCTAAAAATTTAAGTTTTTGCTAAAAATTAAATTTTTCACTAAAAACTACATTTTTCTCTTAAAATTTAATTCGAAAAATAAAAAGAAAATTTTTTACCAAAAATTCAATTTTTCATAATAATTCAGCAAAAATCACTTTTTTATCACAAATCTAGTTATTAAAAAAATCAATTCTTCGCCAAAAAAAAAAAAAAATATCGATCCTTCACTACAAATCAGATTTTTTAACAAAAATCCAATTCGTTATCAAAAATTCGATTTTTCTCTAAAAATTCTAGTATTTACTAAAAATTTGATTCGAAAAATCAAAAGTCAGACGATGAACAAAATAATAATTTGATATATCGTTTTTTTATAATTTCATTATCATTTATATACTTATTGAATTATTTCGAAGAAAATATTTGAAATATATTTTGCCTTCTAATTTTAGTAATATTTGCTCCCAAATGCATATAACTTTATTTCCGCTAACTACATTAATTTTTTATGTTTCTTTTTATTATTGGTTTTACAACTAGGATAACAATTACATGTGTTTTAAATAAATTTATGTCATTTTATTTTGATTTTGTGTAAATAAAAGACGCACAAAAAAGAAACTTAAGTTTATGCCAAAAACTTCATAATTTAGCAAGGAAAATCGGAAAATTAAATTGTATAAAAGCTAAGAAAAACGTTTCGCTATGAATTAGTAGTTTCAATTACTCATTTTATTAAACGAAAGAGAGAGATTCGTGAAACCCCACCTCCCCCCAATAATAATAAATAATCAGATTATGCCCCAAAAAATGGAAGTAAAATATCTTAGTATGCATCGGAAATTACATATAGATACAAAATTAACCCCTATGAAGCTAAAATCTCTTCAAATTAACTCGCTTATTGGTAGAAATTCAAAATTAAGTCTAAACTGCAAAACTATTGATCCATAACTCAATTATAAAGCCAATATGGTACCATGGTATCCAACTAGAGGGCAAAGTTTTAAAAAATTCCAAGACTCCAAAATAAAATACTAGGAATGATAACTGCAACTCCCTGGTATGTGAAAAATGAAAACATTCACAAGGACCTTAATGTTCCTCTTGTCAAAGATGAAATAAGAAAACATGCAGAATCGTATTTGAGGAAGCTTGAAGTACACCCTAACTCATTTGCTCGAAACCTTCTGATTACATATAGTTTTTCGTCCGACAGTGGCTGGACTTAATATAAATTAAGATTTAGAGTTAAGATCTGAATACTTATTGTTAGTTCACTTAATCTTGTGCAGATTCAATAAATAAATTTAGATGAAAAAAAAAGAAAAAAAATTAATTGAAATAAAATTAGTCATGATTTTGGTAAAAAAAAAGAGAAAAACTGATTTCGGTGTTCTCAATCAAAATTTCAATTTATTATGTTTGTAAAAGAATTTGATAGCAAATATTTAAACATGTTACATTTTTTAAATATACAAACAAATATTAAAAATATAATAAAAAATACACACACAAGAATAGCATTATGAAGCCTTTTGATTTGCAGCTATTAATACTGGTAATTATATAATACTCAATTAAACTGTATCCAGTAAATATAAAATCCAAGCAAATTTTTTATAACATCCATATTTTATAACATCCATATCACGACTGCAATTTTTATGGCGTAACGGATTATGATTAGCGGATTACCTCAACAAATCAACATGAATAAAAATCAACCATTGGTAAATGAGAAGGTATTTAATCTAATGTATAAATCATCCTAATTAACAAACTAGAAGAGATCTTGGGTAAACAAATTTACAACATAATTCGATTTTGTGGTGATTTTAAAAATCGTTACTGCAGAAACCTGTCTAAACAAAGGTAAAAATTATATTGAAAAGCTCATTGTCAATATTAATTCAGCATCATTGTTCACTCTTCTTTTTAGCTGGCTATCATCAGATAATTATATATTGAACCTACCTACCTACCTACCTACCATGTCAACCATATCAACCATGTCAACCAACATCTTGTTGGTTTACATGGTTTTTACGAAATTATTTTCAAAACCTTCTTTGTTTAAACAAAATGGAAACTAGACGTTATCGAGGACAATTGATTATCAAAAGTTACAATACTCTAAATATATGTATATTTGTTTTCTACTTTGTGCATGACATTTATTGTATAAAATATTTTTTCTTTCAATAAAACTAAAAATAAAAATTCCAAAAAAAATTTGGTTATCATTCACAATAGTGCAATAAATATTTATATTCTTGGCACAGAATTGTTTTTAAAAACAGTTATGTACACCGAATACATATAGTAATTCCAACCGATTAATGCGTTAGTCCTTCCAACCGGCAAAATCCGATTGACAAAAAATTTAGTTGCAACAACGAAACTATTTTCTCTGTGTAGCTACCATAATTTAAGGTGGTTAGGGGGTATTTGACAGGCTGTGAAGTAGGTATTTTAGTATTTATAGATGAAATAATGGATCATCAATATTACATAGACATTTTAAAATAAAATTTAAATGTGAAGTGCTGAAAAATTATAAATTTCCAAGGTAATAACACAAAGCATTCTGCCGCAAATAAATAGCTTACCTTTCTCTGTAACTACACGAAAATAATAAAAAATCGATTATAATCACAATACATTAATCTAAATGAGCATTGGTGTAGTTTTTGTTACAAGAAATTGAAATATCTGAATTTCACGAAAAAAAAAATGGTATTAAATTGATATAATAAGTGCAGTGAAACAAAACTGATCCTGAATATAAAAAAATCCTTGTCAAATCTATATCAAAACGTTTAAATGAAAATAAAAGCTACATGTTATTGAAAAAATGAATTTTTTGATTTTTCGAAGAATAAAGTATGATGTCGAATAATTTTTTTGCCTTGAATTTTAATGTCATTATATAAATGGTTTTTTAAACTAACTTTTATTTGTATTAACTTAAAAATTTCTGCAGAATTGAAATCTTTATGTTCTAATAAACTTTAAATGATTTTTTTATTTAAAAATTATGATAAAATTGTATTACTATTTTTTTATAAAATTAATTATGCGTTTTCTGAATTATTTTAGCGATGGCTAAACCCTGTGAACAAAATACAGGTTGAAATTTTTTTGAGATATCTTGATGAACTCTGCCACGAATTATCCTTGTGTCAGGGTCGAAGCCTATTGAAATTAGTTATGATCGGTACATTATTTCACCTAGTCGTGATGCAAATGTTCTCCCGGAATAGGGGTTTAACGATCATAAATGTTTAAATTATAGGGACCGCGCACGAAAAAATCCGTACACACTTTTGTATATACAAAACACATGTCGACCAGATAAAACAATTTCTAGAAGTGAAGGTGAGTTGGGAAATTCAGTTTTTTGAACCATAGAGATACAAAGAGTTCATTATCACCGAAAGGAAACCTCATAAGCGAAGAAAATGATGATTTGCGGACTATAAGATCGCAGTCAAAGTTATATGAATTTTAAGAGAAAACATCTACATCTCTGGATGGAACGTAACTTATTCTTTAAATTGCTCTGTATCTCAAGTGAAAAAAAACTAACCCGAAGACCCATGAAGTAAAAAAGTTTCTAACTGAAACTCTAGAAAAAATGTGAAGGCAAATTACTGAGACTCCTGGTCATTAATTTCATATCAGTAATATTATGGAAAACGTATAAGAAAAAATTCGTGTAAAAAATCGAAATTGTTGAATAAACTTTCGGTCTGACAAGACATTTGTACATTTGTACGTGGGGAAAAAAGCACTTTATTCATAACAAATGACATTTTTAACAAAGAAATGTACACAAATGAGTACCGTCAGAAAAGATTCCTTTCAATTGTTTAACCACATATATCTTCTCATTATTACTATAAAAAAGTAACTGAGTGATATCAAACAAATAATGCTGATAAGCACCACAAGAGGTCAATCCACTAAATTGTTCAAAACTCAGTCCATTTGAAATGTATTGGATCATAGTAAAATAATATTTAAAGAAGACTTAAAGCTGAATAAAAATGTAATAGAGCTAAAAAAATTAAGCGAAAACACATTTCTTATTAAGGGTATTCTTTAAAATATTAAATAATTTATTCATTAATTTTCTTAATTTTCTTAATTTTCTTAATTTTCTTTTAAATTTAAAACTTGAGTATAACGGTCTTTAAAAAACAAAATTTCAAAAAGATTGAACCATGTATGCATTAATTTTTTCATGCGCAGTCCTTATTTATGAAATTCGACACAAAGAAATTATTAATATCGTAAAATAGTGTGCCAAATTTCATTAAAATTGCTCCATAATTGGTTATAGCTTTCATATAAAACCCTATTCAGAAAATCACTTTAACGAACATTAATCCCATACAAATGTTAGTATCAAGTTAATATTTAACACAAATAAGTTTTTAAAACTCTATAACGATCGGACCATAATTGACCATAGCTTCCATATAAGGTCCACTTTCGTGAATCACCTTAAAGTTCATAAATTCATAATAATGTTAATATCAACATAATATTCTATACACTTATATTTGATTTTACGCTTGATAGAAGTATCGGTCCACAATTGGCAACAGATCTCACATTAGACCACTTTCCGAATATTTATGCACATACAATGGGGCAGGGTAAGCCCGACTATATGATATATATATACGTTTTTTTATTAAAACTTCTGCAGCTCTTTTTCAATACTATGTGTTCCCTTAGAATGAAAACATTATGTTAAAATCATGAATTTTCTTTTCTTATCTTTTTTTTTTTTTTGAGGCTTTAGAAAATTTTGTTTCAACAATATGAGACCCAGTATTGCCAAAATCGACAGTTCATATTACACAGCCAAAAAATACACAAAAATACAAATTTTTAAAAATTTACTTAATTTTAATAAAATAGAAAAATTTAAGATTTATTTTATCTTCTCTCTGATTTCTAAAATATAAATATTATTACCCCTATTCTAAAACGTGTTAATTCGAGTTAGTGTATTTTTAGGATTTATAAATTTTTGAATTCTTTGTGTCCTACTTCCGAAAATGTATAAATCTGATACCCTCGAAAACTTTAAAGGTCCATATCTCAAAACTTGATTTAGAATACGTTAGAATATAGGGATAAATTTTATTTGACTTTTTAAAGAAATTAAAAGTTTGCGCACATGAAAACCTCAATCACAATTTACACAATTTGGATGTTTGCTTCTGTTGTAATCTTATATTAGATTACCAGGTATTTTTGAGTCTTACTCAGTGTTGTCAAAAGTAGGGAAAAATCCGTACATGTAAGTATTACAGTAGCTAAATTAGCATAGTAGGAAAAATCGAACAGATTTTTAGTTCTCTTCAAAATGTAGGAACTTTTTCTAAAAGTTCACTTTTTTTTAAATAAACTAAAATAAATAATCAGTAAAGAAAAATAAAAATGAAGAATCGAAAACTCTAAAAACAAACACAAAAACTAATATAAATTTAAAATTTTTAAACTAAGAAAATTAACAAACAAAACATTTCTCTCATTTGCAATTTAACATTCATTTTTTCAAAAAACCAAATTAGAAAAAAATAGGAAAAATCTTAAGATCGTCAGATACTTTATTTTCAATGAACGCAACTTAAAAAAAAAATACATATGAGATGATAAAGTAAAATAAATAATTAGTATTTTTATAGGAAAAATTTTATTTTCACTACAGAATGGCAATATTTAAAAAAATTTTGTTTTTATATAGTCTACATTGTTAATTTTTAAGCAATTTTTTGTTAATTTTGATAATTAAAATGTATAGGAATTTTTTTCAGGAGAAATTTTTTAGCCTGACAATACTGGTCTTCCTTTGTTTTAAATTCATTTTTTTTTTTTTTTTTGCATAGTGTAAAATCTTTAAGTTGGAGCATTAAAGCTTTTTATGCACAAAAAATGCACAGAGAAAAATTATACAAGAATTTTTAAATTGTCACATTTTTGGATAATTACACAGAAATTAGCAACACTGCTTAAATCCCTCTTTCTATATAGCTTTAAAAACATTAAACAATTTTGTAATTTGCGACTCATCTTACAGAAGTTGTTAACAAATTACAACAATATTTTATTTATTTATTTATGTTCTTTTTTTCAAAATAATCATCTATTTATGTAATTAATTTTATCATTCACACACATGTCATTTCAAAACAATGACATCAATTGAAACAATCATTTATATCAACAATCTGCAAACACGTTCAAATATTTATCACTTATTATATTGTTTAAGTTATTCTATTTTATATATTAATTTTTCATTAAATATATAATCATAATAAACAGAAGGTTAAATATCGTATCACCTGCATTTAAACTCTTTGTACATTTGTGTTATTCTTATGGTACTCTTGGATACACTTGGAATATTATTTTGCTTTTCTTGCTGCCAAACGGCTGGCGTGTAATGTCAACTTATTTAACATCTTATGACAAGTATTCATTTCAAAAAAATGTACACACATTTACCTCGTCATATAAAGGAATAAATACAGAGACACACACATATACAGATGAAATTGTTGTTTTTGCTTCAACATTTTATAATAAAATATAAGAAATATATATATATATATATATATATATATATATTTCATTATTGTTTTTATCATCTGGCACTTTTCATCATCATCATCATCGCCAACAATAGCAAATGTGTGTGTTTGTGTGTGAGTGCCTGTGTGTGTGGGTTTATATGCATGTATTCTATATTTGTATGAATATGAGTTAAGATTGCAACCAATTAAAAGACAAACATCTCAATTTGAACGTCATTCATACTCAGTATACAGTATACTTTCCCACATATATGTACAAACAAGTACTCTTATATGCACATCTTTTTTTCGACTCTCAAAACCTTAACCCTCTAAGAAGCAATCAAAACAAGATTTCAGGTTTTGGTCTTTCACTGGGTACCAAAAATGAGGCAGAAACAATTTGTAATTCAACGATATAAGAAAGGATAAAGAAAGAAAATTATTTATTAAAATAATAACCTTGACTTTCAACATTAAACGCTGTTCGAAAATGGCAAACATATATGTAAAGATCTATTTACCAAAAATTCCTTACGGTAACTATTCTTCGGCTTTAACGGTTTAATATTAACAATAAACACAGATATGAATACTTTTGTTGTTTGTTTTTTTATACTTATTTACTTTTTTGTATTTGTAAGAGTCGGTATCTTTTTTCTTCCATCTCCTTTAACAAATTTACTGTTTTTTTACGTTTTTATTTCTTATTTTCATTTTTTGTTTATGACGAAAAATCACTCATTCATCTGAAAGTGCATGTCATCTAAAGTGAAGATACACACATCTGATGAAACTTGATTACATATTTGCTTTGTGCTGAGTGAACTTCTCCTGTTAATGTTTTTGTAAATACTCGTACATTGTAAAATGTTTATATGTACGAACGAGCGCACATACATATATGACTGAAATATTATAAACGGTTTTTTAGATCAGTGCATTAATTTTTTTTATATTTTTCGTGATATGTAGATTTAAATATAAATTTAAATTAGCATATGAAAAGAACTCATAAAACTATTTACGTTCTAAAAAGCTGTGTTTGCTATTACTATAATAGAAATCTAGTCCCAAAGGCATAACTATATTGATTTAAATGAACATTTATACCAAATTTTTTCAATCAAATGTTCAAAATTTAAAACTTCTTATTAGAAAATAAATCAATATTATAACCTATTAAAAAAAAAATATTTCTGTTTTTACGATTTTACTTTTCCTGCCCCCAAAATTACTGTTTTCATATTCATTAGCTTTTTATTACTACAAGATTATTATGGCACAATGCCACCAACAACTAGCACAACCGCGACTTCTACTTATATCTAAGTTGCACTCACTCATTCACTTACTTATTCCAGAAATACTGAATAGTCTTCATTCAATAGTTAACCACAAAATGTTGGTTTGTTATTATCGTATCGTAGTTGGTTCGTTTTCCATTACATTAATTTTTTTTTTTTTTTTTTTTTTTTTGCAAACACAAAATAAAAAGGAAATATTAAATATTTTTAGTATGTAAAATGTAGGAGTTCGAATATACAAAGTATACTTATAAACCAGCAAGTAATAACCACAACGCCCTGCTGGCAGGAACTACAAATGTTATTTTTTCTCCCTTTTATTTTTATAAATACTCAATATTTTTATACTGTTTGAAAGAAATGAATTTTTTGAGAGAATATCAGTTAATAATAAATATTTTAATTTTAGTTAAAATATTTGTAAAGCTAAATTCACACTATGCTAATATTTGACGATTTTAGCAAATATTTACTTTGCATAATGTGAACATCGAAATATTTTTACGAACAAACAAGATAACAACTGATTTTTGATAACAAAACTATTTGCCCTTAACAAAAATGCAGCTAGTGTGAACGTGGTTTAAATACAGGTTGTAAAATATTATTTTATTATTTATTTTGTCTAATAAAATAAATGTAAGATCAAACAGTGGCAAACAACAGCTGATGCGGTGGATGGTTTGAGTTGAAAAAATTGTTGTTTTTATGCACACAAATTTTACATTGAAAAAAAGAAGTGATTAAGTTATATTTCATCTATTAAAATACAAACTAAGATTTTTTTAAAGATTATTTCGTTTTTATTTAAATAACATTAAAAAAATAAATTTATTTTTTATAATAACTAAAAGCTTTTTAATGTTTATTTTATTTTTTACTTAAATAACAATTAAAAAAAATTATAATTGTTATTCATTCGGTTTGAAAATATCCTATAATATTCCATATTTAGTTATATATTATTTCTGTCTTCTAGCAGCCCTCTTGCTTCTTCATCTGATTCCCTATTTATAAAGTCTGTAATTCTTATTCCATTTTTCCTGGGCTTTCTCTGATACGTCTTCATTCATGATAAAGGATTTTGTCAATTGTTGCAGACATATTTTTCCATGGACATTTAGTCGTATTCATTCATATAGTTTCCTTTACATAATCATTAAATTTTCTAGCATCAATTTGTTCATTGCACACAAGTACATCTATAATTGTTTTAAATCTTGAAATAAAATTTATATCAACACTTGTTATTTCAGGTGCTCTTTTGAGAAATGCGACCTGAACATGTTTCTTCTTTAAACTTCTTAAATCTTTATTGGAGTTATTGTTTCTTATTGATCCTGTAGGTTTAAAATTCAAATCATAACTGATTTTTAGTATGTGTTCCATGAATCGTATTCTTATATGTAGCGGTGATAATCCAAATTCATATGCATCAGTATTATTGATTTTTGCGGGACCTGATATAAATGGCTTGATGTGGATTGATATATAATTCAGCTGGATGAAGCCTTTGTGTTAGTCAAAGCCTGGCCTAATTTTCCATTTATCACCGTTAACACTAAACGATAGCTTGCATCAATTGTCTAGTTGTCAATCTCTAATTCGAATAACTGTAGTGTTGCAATTTGTGCTCTAATATCACTCCTTTTTAAATTCAAATTAGCTGGGTCTGCAGTATTTCATAAAAGATAGTGTTTGATTTTTCTAAATAACCTTTCTATGTATCCTACTGGTCGAAGGCTCCCAAATGACATCATGAGCATATCTGTGTCTAAGGTATTTTCACATGCATATTGGTTGTATTTTTTTTTCTCCAGAAGAACCATAACATCCCCATTTTCAAAAAAGAGTTAACTTGCAGTTTCCATATTTCTTCAAATTATTTCCTTTAAATTATAGTAGCAAGCGTAAATGATACAGAGACACATTATACCATTTCTTAAAAACTATTATCCTACCAACATAAAAAAATGTAGTCAATTATTTACTTCTCATCAATTTTTCAAAAATCAATTTTTTTTTTATAAAATAACATAAAATATTTGTCTTTAACAGCATGACATGCCCACATTTATCAATATTTTGATTTAATTTTTAGACCATCTTAGTTTCAATATGTTTATTATTGAACAACATTAATATTTTGGAAATCTATGTTAATAAAAAATTTGATTTTTGGCCAATAAAGTTAATTTCTGAACTACCGTGTAATGTAATAATACTTGTTATTTTTTATACAATTAAATGTGACGTGCAAAGAAAAACTGTGTTGTTTTGTGAAGACAGGACAGTTTTGTAATGACGAGGAAAAGAAAGAGGGCTCTTCTTGTATATAAACGTAAATTATTTATAAAAAGTAATAAATATTAATATAAAGGAATTTTTATTAATGTGTGTATTAAATATTGCAATAAATCGATTGATAATAATTCGTATTTCCTTTATTTAAAATAAATAGCATTTTGGCTTTACATTAAATAAAAATGCTACAAACGTTACCTTAAAACCCACATATTCCAAAATTCTCGCAGAAAATTGTTCTAAATTGATTAAAACAAAATAAAAAGTAAAGTTTTCTTAAGAATTCATTTAATAATTGATGTCAAATAAATTTATGGCATTTGTACTTTTAATCAAATAGTTTTGAGTAAATAATTTTCATCTAATCTGAACAATTTTAAAATATTTTCCTCTTCTCGTATTTTACGATATTTTGTTTTATTAAACAAAAAGACGTCAAAAAAATGAGCGTGAACAAAAAATCAACTCTGTATTTAGTAAAAGTAGTAGGAAAACACGATTAAATATTTTGTTCAAATATTTGCGTAATCTGAACTTAGCTTAAGGGATTGTAGTAAAATAATGAAAATGAGCAAAATTAAAGAAATACAAGCATTTAAAAAAAATAAAACTTCTCCTGGGCTTACCCACTCTATTTTCATTTTAACTGCGAAATATAAAAAAATTATTAGAAAAAAATTTTAAGACTTTCTCTATAACAGTTTTTTAAATATGGGATAATAAAGATTTAATTTGTATGGGGTCTACCACTCCCCCTAAACCTGTTCGTGCTATTTTCATCACAATTTTTGAACTTAATACGAAAATTTTAAGACTTTGTCTGTAATGGTTCTTCAGATATGCGATTAATAATATTTGTTTTGTATGGACGCAACCATTTCCCCTTGACCTACCAGCATTATTTTCATCTCAATTTTGGAGCTTGGTTAAGGAGTTATGTCCACATAATTTTAAGATTTTCGCTACAATACTTCTTTAGATATGCGGTAATTAATATTTTCTTTTTAGGGGGTAAACTTTCCTGTTGCGATCAAAAAATAAAGTACCCTATTTTTTTCGGGCCTTACAGGATGACGCTGTGAAAATTTCAAGAAAACCGTTCCAGCGGTTTAGCTGACTATTAGGTACAATCAAACACAGATTCACTTTTATATACTTACTAGCATTTCGCGGTGCGCTTCGCTACACCTTTTGATGCCCCTCAACCTATCCTCCCTATTAAAAATTTAAAATGAAAATTTGTTCTACAACTATTTTAGACTTTCACTAAAATACAACTTTAGATATGCGAAAATTAATTTTTGCTTTGTATAGGAGCTACCTGGTTATATTCGTACTATTTTTATTTCATCAATGCAAAATCATAAGAAAATAGTTCTCACAAAATTTGAGCGGTCTCACCATAATATTTCTTTAGATGTACCATTAAGAATATTTGCTTTGTATGGGGGGTACCATTCCTTCTGATCCCATCCGTCCTATTTTCATTGTAAATTATGGAGGTTAATGATAAAGTTATTCGTACAAAATCTTAAGAATTTTGCTGTAATAGTTCTTAATATAATAATAATTAATATTTTCGGTGTATTTCTCCTCGTCCAATCCGTCCGATTTTCATTTTAGGTTTAGTGGTTAATAAGAAAAGTTTTCCTGTAAATTTTTGCTGTAATAGTATTTAACTTATCCGTTAAATAGTATTTCCTTTGTTTGGGGTCTACCGTTACCCCTAGAGCAGACCGCCCTATTTTCATCTCAATTATTAAATTTGATAAGAGAATTATTCCCACAAAATTTTAAGACTTTTGTTAAATTAATTCTTAAGATATGCGATAATTTGTATCCTCTTTGTATGGAGCATATATATTCCTCTGCTCCTATCAAAAAATAAATTAGCCTATTTTATTATTATTATTATTTATTTCGGGACCTTCAAGATGATGCTGTGAAAATTTCCATTGGTTTATCTCTATCTCTAAGGTGCAAGCAACCGCAGATTAATTTTTATATATCGACAATTCCATGAAAGAATGCCCAAAAATATACCTACTGTCCTTTGATTTGCACGCAAATATTCTTCGGTTATCTATATTAACTTTAGTTTTCTGTTTCACGAAATTCCGAGAATTCGCGATTTTTTCATTTCCTAAAAAAACTAAAAAATCTCAAAAATATATAACTTTAAATAACAATATTTCTGAGAAGGCTTTGCGGAACTCAATGATTTAAACGGCATTTGAATTGTGATTATGCCAAATTTAATATAACTATTGCACAAAATAAAAACTATTTTTAAAAAATACATTTCAATGCAATTGCATTAAATGCATTTTTCGTATGAATATGACGCACACATCTACTATATATAATTTCGCTTTTTCTAAAACCTAATCAAATTTTTTCATATAAAAATTAATTTTTTTCTGGTATTATTTTTTAAATATGAGTAGGTTTATATATTTTGTTTAAAAAATTATTGGGTTACTTTTTAAAAATTTATAAAAAATAAAAAAAAATTTACGTCTACACAAATTAATATCGCTATTTATAGTAAATAAAACAATTTTAAATACACTTACAATACAATGCATACAATACACTTTAAATAAAACTGACAAAAATGCATCTATAAACTGGATTTGTGATTTACAAATACGTTTGAAGAAAAAAGATATTTTAGAGATGATGACTGAACTATTCAAAAGGAAAACAACAGCATTTTATATGCTTTTTAAATTACACAATTCCGTCAATAATTTCAAGAGATATGAATAGTTTCTTTATTTGGTTAACTTTTATACAAATTAAAACAATTATAATAAATTAAAAATAAGAAAATAAATATTTTTATATGAAAAATTTTTTAAAAATTGTGTTATGCATAAAAAAGATTTGCTCGTCCCAAAAATTTGCGATTTTTATTTTAATGTAAACATAACATATACTTTCGAATATGTTAAAATATCAAAAATTTTAAAAAATATATTTAAAGAAAAACTTAGTTCAAAAATGCAATTGCATTAAAATGGATTTTAAAAAATCTTTCTTATTTTTTAAATGTACGTATTAAAGATGATAAAAGCTAAATTTAAACGCCGTTTTAATCACTGAAATTCACAAGGCCTTCCCTTAGATGTCACTATTTAAAGTCACATACTTTTGATTTTATTTGGAGTAATTCCATTTTAAATTTAAAAAAATTTTGATCCTTGGTTACCGATTCAGATAAAATTTGGTGCATATGTAGAGGAGGACACAGAGGAATGTAAAATGAATTCTTCTCATTTTTATTTTGAGAACTGTGGCAACTCTACAGCTTAGAATGTGATTAACATATTTATTTAAATGGCTTTTGTTATATAAAAGATATCAAAATATATATTTTTTGCAGTGGATTTGCCAACGCTTATATTTTAAGATGCCATATAAAAGTTTTGAAAATATTTTTATTAGCATAGTTTTTGTAAGAATTTTCTTTAGCAACGTGTATCTAAAAAAGTCCATCTTTATTAAAAATTTCAGAGAGGTCAAAATTTTAAAAATTTAAAATGGACTCAATGAAAAAATACTTGAAAAACATTTCCACAATTCTTCAGTGCTTGATCTAAATAAAAAATCTATTTGTCATAGTATTTGAAGATCCAAACTTATTAGAACTGAAACCGATTTTCTCACTTCAATCACTGATTGAAATTTTAAAATATAGTTTCGTTAGAATTTGAAGGATGATTAGTTTTATAAGTCGAATTTGAACTTTCTACGTTATCTGAGACCTTCAGAAAGCTCTGGAAAGAAGCAAACACATGGTGTCTTCTCATAACCGTTAACGATATTTGTAAATCGGTGCATTGCGAAAATTATTAATTTATTATTTTTTAATTCTATTAATATTACAGAAGTTCTGTGTACAGTAAAAATGTACCATGTAGCTAATTAAGATGTTCTTGGAGGAAATGGTGGGTTCTGCCAATTAGGAGTTTGGCTAGTGCTACCGAGAAGGAATCTTATACACCAATCACAATTTTTTTCTGTCATCATTTATTGTTTATTACTACCAACTTTATAAGACTGAACAATATATTTTCTTAATCTCAAAAACTAAAAAAGTTATCATAGCAAAAATATCTATACAAAAATATTTTCATAAATAATTTAAAAAAGTCAAAGTTAAATGGACGATAGATCTTCAATAAAATAAAATCAATTAGTGACACAAAAGTAACTACTTTGTTGACAAAATAATTATAGTTTTGGTATAAAGTGGGGATATCAAATTCATAGCTGGATAAGTTAACACGTATTCTTACGCTCTTTCATTTAGTCGTTGCCGAGAGTACAAAGTGTACACTGGAAAAAAATTATGGAAAAAATAGTTTGGCAATAAAGTTCTTTAATATTAATGTTTTAAGATAAATTTGGAGGAATGTGAATATATATTTTTATGGCAATATTAATAAGTTTAAGTATAAAGAAAGTAAAAATATATTAAAAAATATAATATATATAATAAAGCACAGTGTATAACCAACGTTTTTCTTTTACTAAACCCAACTTTTCTTTGAGTGCATTTCACTCTGATTAACACAACTACATTTTCAGTCATTGACATCTCTACTATAAAGTAACAATTGGGCAAAGAACTTATGGTGCATTCTATTTTTGTTGTACGCACACTGGTCATCTCTAACAATTATTTTTCATTTGATTATTTTACTTAGATTAAACGAAAACAGACATGAGTAATTTCTCAACAACTCTTCAATTTCAAATAAAAATGCTATTTTTAGAAACACTAAACCTTTTGTCACAATCTAAATCATAAATTAGATACTGCATTTACAGTGTCACTTCAAAAAACCACAAAACAAACATGTCAATTAACAATATTATTCTGTGATTCTTTTCTCTCTTACTCTCTTTCTCATTCCCTATTTGTGTATATATATATGTGTGTGTGTGCATTGGTTGCAAACCCACAATAAAAACCAAAATGAACAAAAATCAACACAACGATGTCCTGACTAAAAGTCGTTTGCATTCATTCATTTATTCATTTATCCATTTGCTTCTCTTATTCATTTATTCTTACTGCTGCTCACTTGTCTTCTTCTATCTGTGTATACTTTTAAAATGTCTAAAAAAATTTCACTATTCCTAAGCTTATGCCAGTTTAATGCTTAATAATGTTTCCGTTCCCTTCTCACAGCCTCACCCACATCCTGCCACTCAACCTTGTTATTTCTTTTGCTGTCCACCACTCAAGTGAAACAGTTATAGAACAAAAGAAAAAAAATTTAACTGGAAAAATAAATATTTTTACATTATGTCTTCACAGGATTCTACTTAACTTGTTTTGTGACTATTAAATGACTGACCTGTACTTGCAGCAATTGTAGTTCGTAATCATTTCGACTGTAGTTGTAGACGATTTTACCATCGAAGTAAGTAAAAGAGATTGTACTTGTTGTGGCAGTGATAGTTGCAGCATATTTTTGTTGTTAAAATTAGCTGTGTTACTTAGTGACAACTGGCATACCCACTCAGTCAGTCAGCTAGCTAGTCAGTCGTATTTGTATCCATTCCATGCGAAAGTATTGTTGTAGTTTTTGTTTTCTTATCTGCAAGAGAAGAAGAAATGAAAAAACAAGAAAGTTTACAAAATGTATTATCTATCATTTATGTAGAGATGACATTATGATTTTCTTAGTCATTATTATTGTTGTTGTTTTTGTTATTTTAATGAAAATCATAATTTATTTATAAATTTAATCAACTGCATAAAATAATATTATTAAAAACTTATTTTTGTTATTTGAATAAATTAGCAATGAAGTTTAATGACTTGAGTAAATAAAAAATATTTCATAATTCATTTAGTTTAAATTTAATTTTAAATATTGTCCTGACTAAACACTCATGTTGATGCCTTTAAGATGTTCAATTAAAGAGCTTTAACAAAAATGTAATCACATAGATCTGACAGAGATATTAAAATATTTTAGGCTTATTATTAAAAAATTAAAATTTGAAATATCATTGTGTCAATATGAAATGAATGAACTGTGCCTTAATTTTTTATCTGCAGATGGAAACTATACATTTTCTTAGTAAGATTCTTAATGCCATTTAAATTGTTGCAGGTGAGAAAAGATTAAGCCTTTTTTATTCCTTGTGCCACGCCACTGAAGCGAGGGGTAAGCATATGACCCCTGAACCACGCCTCTGACCGTAAACAAATTTTTGCGTGGGGGCCCTAGGATAATGCTTGCGACGAGGCAAAATCGCGCTCCCTCATTGTCACAGATAATTATTATTTTTACGGGGTGGGGGGCTACTTGTCACGGAGCCACCACTCAGTCCCAATCCCAGTGATTTTGTAAAAAAAAGTGTAAAGCAAGGAGGGGCCTATTATGGTGAAGCTACCACTCCTGTCCAGGTCCCGGTTGATTAATTCCTGAAATTATGAAGAGTGGCTTACGACACAACCTCCTGCTCAAGTCTCCATGTGGCTTAACGAAAAAAACGTTGGGGAGAGGCTCCAGTTCAAGTCCCGGTGGATTTCTAAGTCGTTGTACGAAAGGGCCTTTAAGAAATAGAGCCACTACTCCTATATATAGAGATCAACATGCAAAGAGCTAGTGGGAAACCTTGCCAGCCAAACGGTTCGTAACAAAATATAATATTTTTATTTTACTGAAGTAATAAGCTGAAGTAATAAGTGTGTAATACTTACTTGAAATCAAAAGTTAACTTGGAGTATCAGTGCAACTGTATATCAAATCTAACTTAAAACAACACAAAAAAATTCTAGAAGGTAACAAAATTCCATAGAATTAAAAAAAAATTAATTAAGTCCATAGCAGTGAATGATTTTAAAATTCTAAAAAAATATTTATATAGCGAATAATACTGCAAAATTCTTATTCCTTAAGCTAAGTTCGGACTAGACTAATATTGGACACGAAACATTTACTCGTATTTCCCGCAATTTTTGCAACTAAGAACAGAGTTGATTTTTTTTCACATTACGAGTATTTGCTTGACTTTTTTTTTTTTTTTTTGTCAAATATTGTAAAGTACGTGAAGGGGAAAATATACTTTAAGATGAAATGCAAATTGTTTACTCAAAATTATTTGATCAAACCCAAACTACCATTATGAGATGGATTTATAGCAAAATCTTATTTTTTAGCGAAAATGTTGTTAATTTTAGAGAAATATTTACAAAAAAGTAAAACATCTAGATAATAATTTAATCAATCAATTTATCAATTGCAAAATTCACGATATACATTAATGAAATAAAATATATATATTTTTACATTTTTTATAAGTAATTTAAATGTTTTCACTTTACGTCAAAACAATCCTTTCTTCTCAAAACAACACTGTTTTCTTTGCACGTCACTTTCAGATATACAAAAAAATATGTATAACAAGCACAAGTATAGTTTTAATAAAAAATATTAATATACTGAAAGTTTTATTAAAAAAAACAGTATTTTAAAAGATAAAATATAAACTGTTCATTCTCTTTTGCCAATTTAAAGATTTTACTTGCTTAAATACAATAACTTTTTCAACTCAAGCAGTCCGCCGCATCATTTGTTGTTTACCCCTTGATTGATCTTACATTTATTGTAAGATCAAACAAAATACACCCAAAATAATGTTAAATATTTTACCATTGATTATATGTTATCTAAATTTGGATTTTTTTCAAACTTTTTATATCTACGCATTTTCTATCACAGTGATTTTAAAGATTAGATGTGTTGGTTATATTAAATATAAACTTCCGTTCTACATCTACTCTATACACCTAATTTTTCCATGGTTTTAAGAGGTTTAATTGAAAAATTCTTCTTCTAGGGATTATGTGTGGTAAGTTGGAGACTTAACTTTAGCAATTAATAATTTTTGTTGCACGATTTCTTGTCTATAAGACGTAATTGACTAATTTGCTCTACCTATTACCTAAAAAATTATATAATCTAAAAACTTCTCAGGGAAGAATATTTTCTTTGGTCGTTAATGGGTTAAATATTTGACGTGATAGAGAAAAACCAAAATGTTACTGGTGGTTGGAATGACTATACTTACAATATCTGCAACATATTTTTAGCGATATTATCCTACTCCACCATAGGTGATTTGAGTATTATGCGTGTGTGCTGATGTTTGTAACGCACAGAAAAAATCATCTAACTAAATCTTTCGAAACATAATTCTTATGGAATCAGAATCACTTTTTGAGTCGATCTAATGATATCCGTCCGTCTGGCTGTACGGCTGGCTGGCTGTCCATGTAAACGTTGTGCACAAAGTACAGGTCGCAATGAAATTTGGCACGTAGAACTTGATAAATGATACACGAAACCTATTGAAATTGGTTATGATCGGTCCATTATTTCAGCTAGCCCCCATACAAATGCCCTGCCGAAATAGGGGTTTAACGATCATAAATGCCTTAAATATAGCAATATTTTAATGAAATTCGGTATAAGAAAATTATATAAGTATAAATTTTTGTGCCAAATTTTATAATGAACGGTCCATAATTTACCATAGCTTCCATATATCATCACCCTTTGGTGGACATACACAATGGTTTGGGGTATCATATGATCGGGCTTGACCGACTATATCTTTCTTATTTGTTTTGTGTTGACCTGTGTTATTTAATCTTATTTGGAAGATTATTTCTATTTAGTTAAGCTACTTTACGTTTTCATGGCCATTAGTTTAATAAGGGAATTGAATTGATTTGATTTATTTTTAGTTTTAAGCTGCTATTAAATACATTTTAACAATTCTTTGCAAACAAAAAAAAAACAACAAAAAAAATACACTAGCAAACTAACAAATATTTATTTCCAAAAATAAACAATAAAAAAGCAAAGAAAAAAAGAAAATATAAGAACTTTAATTGTCATTTACTGGTAGTTTGTTATCACTACTTTTTTTTCCTCCATAAGAGTATTTTTCTTTTTAAACTTTTTCGGTTGTTACGAATTTGTTTTATATTTTTATATATTTTGTTTTTAGATTATACATATCAGATTTAACTATAGATGTGTGGGTATATGTCTATAAACGTATATCCTCTATATGTTTGTATGTGTTATAATTTGTCACATTGTTGAAGCAACAAAAGTTTTTCGATATGTATTTCTTCCGCAATATATGGGGAAAAAGTAAAAAATAAATATATCAAAGATTGTCGCTTGGCTGAAGTTGAGAAAAGAAGAAAAACTTTGTTTTTTAACACATTTGTAAAAGTTTTCAATTTAACTCCTTCTATTCTCCACAACCATCCTTTAAATAGTGTTTATGTTGTTGTTTTCAAAGTGATAATGTGACATGTGTTGATGCGAAAGAACCTCAAGGACAATGACGGTGATTGGAGTTGGAGTATAAAGGTTGAAAAAAAAAATAAATTACAAATTGATTAGAAAGCAAACCCCTGGGTTGATGGCTTAAAATTACTTAAAAATTAATATAGACAAACATGTTTCTTAAATTGTTGAAAAGGCCACATAACAGTGAATAAAACTAATTTTTTGAAAAATTAACATCAACTATACATTACACATAAAATTTTCAAATTACAACTGTAACGTGGTTTTGTCATTGGCTGAGGTAGATCAGTTACGTCCAGGGTCGACTTAGGGGATCCACGAACCTTAAGTGAAAATACAGTTAGTTTAAACTTTCTGAGGTTTAAATATACAGTGTATCTTTATTTAATAATTAAGTGTTTTAGTTATCGCTAATAGTAAATATTTAAGTGTTAGATAAATTACTAGAAGCACGATGATACGTAGGGATTCAGTCGGGTTCTTCTCAGGTAATTCGGATTCTATAACTAGTAGATGCCGGTTGAAGATTCGATTCCCACGGGTATTATGCAGCATGCGCGATCGTTTATGATACTTACGAATACTGATTTAAATAATACAATTCCTTAAAACTAAATTACAAAATTCAGACTTAATCTAAAGAGAAACATTCAACCGAAGTTGCTGTGCCGAAATAGTCAACCGAAGTTGCTGTGCCAAAACAGTCAACCGAAATTGCTGTGGCAAAACAGTCAGAACAAAGCCGCTGTGTCCGCAACAGTCACTATGCAAGGTATTCCCCTAACGCTCGGACTTGATCCGAGTACCAGAGAAACATTGGCTGATTTTACAATATTAGATGTCATTCGAATAAGGCAGATCATATTGTAGATCAGCTGTCTTGTTCTTCTATCACTCGAATCGCAACTACTTCATCCAACCTTAGAATACTTCTGTGAAAGATTCCATAAACTGAATGAGAATTATTAATATGCTGGTTGGTAGCTAAGGTAAATACGTTCATGTATTAGTGTAAAATAATGTAGTTACAGGCGAGTAAAGGAGTGGAATGTAAATGGAATACAGAATATAATGAATGAAAATATTATACTTATGTACAAGTTTAACTAGCTGTTAAGCTTTGTTACATTTCCCAACTTCTTTGGGAAACGTTGCCAAATTAAATAGATAATTTTATTGTTGGGCGAGTTTTTCAACTGCTTCCATCTTGTCTTCGGGGGTAATCATATATACCAAATATACTATACTAGTACGAAAAAATTCATATTTCTCAATATTAAGTAACATCTGGGCTTTCTGTCGTCGGGTCAATTAAACGATTCATCGCAGACAAAAATTATTCCAATAACTTTTTTAATTGTATCAATTATTCAAATGCTCAAAATTCCAAAAAATACAACATTTTTAGTTTTATTAAATAATAAATTAATCAAATATAAAGAAAAAATAAGTGATGATTTGAATAATTGAATATAAATTTTTTCGTAAATGAAATACGATAAAAAGATTTTCTGTGTAAAATGTTTATATAATATATTATAAAACGTCCTTTCTGAACAAAATTATTCAATTATAAAAATAATTAAAAGCCTTGTAAATTTTCTATTAATAATTTTATTGAAAATTTGTTTAAAATAATTTTATCTGTGACTATAAAGTGTGCGATCGAAGAAAACATAACATAAAATTTTTTTAATAACTCTTACTGCCGTTAATTTTAAATATCTTTCTTAATCACAATATCGTCTAGAAAAATGATAGATTAAACAGCAGATCGAATTCATGGAATCTGGTAGTTTGATAGCATGTATATGGCAGAAAAATGTACAAAATAAAATTTTATTTTTTTAACTTTTTTGACAAAAGTATTATATTTCAGGATAATAAACAAGCTTAACAAGGACCTAAAGAATGACTTTGTTCAGCATGAGAATGAGATGAAACTTGGTTTAGAAAAAGAAAAAGTCACGAAAATGAATTCCAAGCCCACAAAGTAAAGAAGCTCCTAAGACCTATACCAAACATATTCATGCACGTAATAGAACATTGTCTTCATTTCTTCAAAATCAAATATGAGCCATTTTAAAGCTGTGCTTTAGTGAATCAAATCTAAAAAAATTAATAACTCTGAGGCAAAGAATGATCAAAGCTACTCAATAATAAAGAATAAGCATATTTCCAATATTTTGTATTAGCCTTGACTTTTCTCATGTTCCAAGGTACAAATTTTGTATACCGAATAATCGAGAAAATGGTCCTGAATAGTATCGAACTAAAAACAATAAAAATTTACAAAACAATTTATCGTATGACAAGTTTACTCAAAACGCCATAAGATATATGATTGTTTGTTAGCAATTAATTTTTATATAAAATGACATAGCAGATTTAGTTTTAATCCTAACTTATTCCGTTCATCTTTTATTAAAAAAAATCATGTTACATTCAATCTATTACAATAAAATCTATTAAAATGTAAAAAAAAAAAAAAAAAATTAGAAGCGAAAGCTATTTTTAGTTCAATTTTGTAAGTTATCAAAAGGCAGAGGTTATTAGTCAAAATTTGAAAATTAAAAATTGATATTAAAAGTTAATATTCCAAAATATAATTTTTTAATCAACCTGGAAAAAAATCTCTTGAAACATAATTCTAATTACTTTCCCTTTTACAAAGAAACAAACAAGGATAAAAATTATGTCAATTCTCTGGATAACTAACACACAAAAAAAGTAACACTCAATGTAATCTCGGTCTGTAGTATGGTTTGTACGAGTTTTTTAAACAAAAAAAAAACATAAAGTATAAAGAGATGTAAAATTTTCTGTAAATTTTTATTTTATTTTTTTTTTTCTCTTCTTAAAATGTTTGTTTTGTCATGTTGTTTATCAACAAATGTGGCATAAATGAAGTTGAATTGAGTTGAAGCTGATAAAGTTTATATTTTTTCTATTCCCTTCTTTAGCTCAATGAATTTTTTTATCATTTTATAGAGCCACAATTTCCCTGGTGCTAAGTTACTAAAAAATTTACCTTTTGCTTGAAGTGCGTTTTCGTTTTTTTTTTTATAAATTTATATGTGTCTGGTTTATGGTTTAAAGTAAATATTTTCATATATTTTTCTTTCTTTTTTTCAATTATATAAATACAATTTCAATGAACGTTATGTTTAAAATTTTAAATCAAATGCATCTTCAATATACTACATCTAAAAATTAAGTTTAATTTAAAATTTTTGAAATATTCAAATACATACGTTAAAATGTTTACTAATTACAAATAGTTTCAAAATTTTATTTTGACTAGAAAAAATCTAAAAAATATTTGCGACAGATCTATACAAGAACGAATTTCTTAGCTTAATTAGATGCCTTAAAAGTATATAATTACGTTTTGACCTACATCTCGTTTACTAATGGACGTATTTTATTTATTTCTTCGTCAAAAAAATCATAACAAAGTTTTTTGTGAAAAAATAAGTCTCTAACTTTTATAGCGGTTTCAAGTCGAAATAACCGTAAAAAATATGCCACTTATAAGCCGATTTTGCATATATATATGTATATATATCATATATCTAAGTCATCGGAGACCTTCACAAATGACGTTTTAACAGACAGACCAGAATATATACTTTAGAACTTATAAATATGTTAGGTATAAATTATTAATACATCTTCCGAAACATATAAAAATCTTTTTAAATGACAGCAGATAATAATGTTTTGATCACTTTACAAGGTTTATGAAATTCAAGCAAGCTAACTGAAAGGAATAAAACTTTAAAACATTACTACAGGCATCAAATGAAAGGCACTTAGTTAATGTGATAAATAAGGCAACGAAAATTATGTTCTAAAAAATGTTTTATGCGCATTAAAAATCCGAAAATATGCTCTTAAAATATTATTTTTTCTGAAAATTAAATTTTAAAATATCTACTATTAATGCTAAAAATAACTTTATTTTTATAAACAATTTGCAATTAAAAGCATACAAATTTAATCATAAATGCAAAAAATTCTGTTGAATGCAAAATATGCAAAATTTTTCTATTGAGTATAAAATATGCAATATAATTGCTCTTTAGTGTAATATATGCCAAATTATGTTCTTAAATATGAAATATGCAAAAATATGACATATAAATTGCTAAAATATGCTCTCAAATAAAAACTTTCTATGAAAATATGACAAAAGATTCCGTTAAGGCCAGCGTATGCAAAAATATGCTGTTGCCAAAGTTCATAATCACCAGGTTTCCCTGGTGATGAATGTTCCTTTCCTCTTTTTAATGTATGCCGTTTTTCTTTTTTTTTATTATATACTCACAAACCACTTTCTGAAAAATTCAATATTACTTATAAAATTATATCTAAGTGAATAAATATATACATAAATACCCTATTGGAAAGTTTATTCGGAAGACAATGCAAGTTATGCTTTATAAATTTGTTAGAAATATAATAAAATAATTCATGTATTTAGTTTTATTCTTTACATAAAATTATTCAATATAATATTGTGTTCACACACATTAGTTTTTTAATTGTTTTTTGAAAAACACAATTAGTTTAAACATGACTGTTCAAATATCATTTTATTGTATTTTTCCTTTTACCATGATAAAAATCTATTAAAATTGTAAAATCCGTTTTTTTGGAATTTAAAAATCTTTTTTGGATACATAGGAAAAAATTTCTGGAAAATATTTTCTTTCTTACAATACCGCTTTATTTCAACACACATACATACATACAATATGTTTTAATATTTCCAACTAGGATATATATATATATATATATATATATATATATGTATATATTTATTTACATATATTTTACTTCTTTCCTTTTTGAATAATTTCCTTTAACATAAATTTTATTTTCATCTATTGAAGAAGAATGCAAAACATTTTGGTATGTACATTAGACTGCACCAAAATTTACCGACTTTCGTTCATTAGGGTTGTAAAAATATATTGTGTTAAATATTATTGAAATCGGATATATTTAACACGTGCACATCGGACTTGAAGTCTGTATGGTGCGTTTATATGGGGAAAATAAAGGATTTCTACAGTTTTGAGAAAAATTTAGCTATTAAATACTTTGCTTTGTAACAAAATGTAAAAAAATCGGTTAAAAAATATTTAAATTATTACGAATTCCCCATATCCTTAATGTGTTTTAGATCACTTGTGCAATGAGTGTACAAATACATTTTTAACTTTTTGAGAAATGTTTAAATGAATTATTTTTAATTAATTTTGAACCATAATTGCTGAAAAGTATGTTTTTGTTTCTGCAGAATAATTCAAACTCCTATCCATGCTTTGTCAAAAAATTTTGATTTTTTTAAGACGTTTCAAAACTCCAATTGCATGATTTCAAAAATTTTGTGAAACAAATTTCAAAAAAGCTGGACAAAAATATGCAGAATACAACGCTACAGGAAATTAAAATTTAAAAATTGTAGGTATTTCAACAAAAACAACTCATTTTGATAGTTACTAATATAAACCGAAAACCGTAATAAGTCTAGTTGAAGAAGAAGGAAGTATCGAAATAATCCTAGCTGAAGTTGGTCCGATTCAGCATTATCATAGTTATTTTCTCTTACTGAATATTTTGTATTTGAAGAAATAAAAGATAAAAATTATTTTAACCCCTAGAAAGGTTTGTGGATCCGTAAGTAGACTCTGAAGGCGACTAAGTTACCTCAGCCGAGGATAGAACCACGTTATAGTGTTAAAAAAAGCTGACTCTATGCTCACTTGAGGGTTAAATTTGCCTTTTTTACTAATCATATTAAAAAAGTTCTCTCAGTTATATTTTTATAAAATTTTATGGAAATCCAGATAAAAAAAAATAAGTTTTCTCTATGTATTTCCTTTCTACAAACCTGCGTAGTTTTATTCCAACTTTTTTAAAATTTATTTAACAAAATATTTAAAAGTTTTAAATTGAAGGTTTTAAATTGTTTTCAAAAATAAATCAACATTTATTAAGGAGTTTGAATTATCCTGGAGAAACAGGAACATATTTAATTGTGCATTTAGAAATCAGCTGTCTTTTGTTTATATTTAAAAATTATTAATAATTGCGATGTAAAAAATTATAGTTATCGTCGCATGTATCTTTGAATTCAACAAAATTTTTCAATTATTTCCAATGATTTCTTATTTTCCTATCCTTAATATTGCATAACATTTGAAAAGAGGGTTTATGAAACATATCGCACAAATATGCACAATTGCACAAATAGGAAACTTAAGCGTTTAAATGAGTACCCTTATTATTTTGTAACAAAGCAAAGTAAAATTCCTTCAGCTCCGATGCGGCACGGGTTATCCGATTTCACTGATATCTTCACACAATATATTTTTACGACCCAATGAACGATTCTAAGGTGAGTTACGGTCAAAATTCAAAAGTCAATAAATTTTGGTGCAGTCTAATGTACATAGTTCTATGTAAGTCTCTTTTCTATATGAAAAATGTGGTTTATTTAGTTTATAAATTTTTATTTTGTGTTTTGAAATCATGTTTATTCCTGCTTAAAGCATATTTTTCCAAACCCTTAGCAATATAAAGAGAAAATGGAGAAAAAAAAAGCAACTGAATCTGATTTTTTTTCTCCAGTGTTGACGATAAAAATCATCAACTGATGTGATTGTATGAGTAAAGGAATGTAAAAGTGCGTTGTATGGTTGTTTGGGTGTATAAAGAAATTGTACCACATAAACTTATGGTTGCGATCAACATCCTTTAAAATTAAAGAAGTAAGCGAATGAACGTTAGAGTGAGTACATACGAGAAACTGTGAAGAAATAAATCTGAAGCTGCTGTTAATTTACAGGAATGTGTGTTGTCATGTATAAAACAACAAAAATCTTTCTATTTTTCTGGTTTATTTTCTGTTTTCTTCTTGTGTTTTTTTTTTCTGGTTTACTTCATCGTAATGTAGGTATTGTCATATTTCTTAATGTGAAAAATAAAAATAAAAACAAGAATTTTTGAACAGCGGGAAATAAAATATTTAAAATGGAATTTTAAGTGTTTGTCATCCGTATTTAGTACACTGCTGAGTTTTATATTCATTCATCTGCCTGTCTGTAGGTTTTTTAGTCAGTTTACGCTGACTGTCTTTGGGAAATATGAAATGTTGTAAACACGCGCATTTGTGTAAATGATGACAAAAATATTCATTTTGTTGTTGGTTTACGTATATATATATATATATGTATATATATATATTATTTAATTAGAATAAAAAAAATTGCTAGGAATATGATGAATTAAAGTTGAAATTCAATTATAAGAATATTTCATTTGTTTTCAAGTATATGACATATGTTAATTTTAAGATAAATGTGCATAAAAAACATAAAAATTATAACACAATATGAGGAATCTATTATAAGATGAAATAAAAATTCTAAAATAGGTAATACGTAAAAAAAAAACACAATTACACTTTTTATGTTAGAAACTACTCGGCGTATGATTTATTTTTATTATTTTCAATACTCGGTAAAACTGAATTATTAATAATTGTCACAAAAATCAATAATTTTCTGAACTAGTTATTACTTTGACTTTTAGCTCATAAATTTCAAGTTTCGATAAATATGAAAACATTTTTGTTTGGTTTGCAAAACTTCCAAAAGAAGTCGCTGTGTGTATTTATTTTTATATATTAAAATACCATATAAATTTAAATATTATCTTTATATAATAACTTCAAATTTACTGTGATAAGTAATCCCCTTTTGGCACAAACAAACGAACGTGTGAGCAAAACGAGCCAACAACATTACTTTTACTTTCTTATGAGAAAAAAAAAAAAAAACAAAAACAAAAACAACAAAAGAAATTGAAAAGAAAAAAATCTTAGACAAAGTTTTCTTCTACTTTTGTAATAAAGAATATGAGTTTGTCTATAAAAATACATTAAAAACATTAACAAACATATTTGACAATATAAACAACCTCAAACCCTTACCCAATTTTCATTCACATGAATAAAAACAAAAATAAGAAAAACTTTCTTGTATTCTCTTTTTTTTATAAAGCAGAGATAGATAATTGTACTTATAGATGTATACATAAAAAACGAGCACACATACACAAAAAAGTACGTCAACAAAAAAATTGTCTCCTGATAATATTTTATAAGTGTTTATATGCTTATTGTACTTTGAAATACGTATTTAGAATTGCAAACTTTTTTATTGTTAGAAGTGAAAAATATACGAGTATGTTTTTTTGTTTTTTACCAGAATAGATGTATACGAATTATTCAGATATTTTTTTATTCCAAAGTGATGTAAAAAAAAAATAAAAATAAATAGCAAAAGTTTGGGAAAAAGTTTTGTAATATTTGTTTATTTATATATATTTTTTTAGTTAATGGCAATTTTTGTTTTTAAATACCGAAATATTATACTTATATTATACCCTAGAAACCAGTATTGTGCCTTTCCTAATATTTGTTATTATTTGACTAAATCAATTTTAAATACTAAATGGTTTGATTTACTGTAGCTGTCAAACATATTTACAATTAAAACTTAATAAAGAATATCATAAAGAATAATTTACTGAAAACTTAAAATTTAAGTAAAATTATCATCATTCCTAATACAATTTACATTTTTCTTAGTTTTATTTAAAATTAAAATCCTTTCAAGCTTTAAAATTTATAGTTAACAAAATTAACAAAATTCTAAGGAAAAAAAATTACTCATACATGTAAAGATGATTTAATCTCTTTTGCTTCCCACTACTATATCGCTGAAGAACTTGAAGGAGAACAACACTTAAGTTACAATTTAAGCATCATCTACTATATATTCAAAGTCATCATTCATTCATACACAAACGCTTTTATATACGATTTTACATTACTTAGTGTCAACAACTTCTGTTGATGCAACTTCAACATGAAGAACATGGATGAGAAAAAAAAAGAAAAAGAAAACAAAAACAAAAAGGAAACAAAACTTAACGCAATTTTTGTTTATACATTCTATAGCAAAAAAAAGAAATTTTGTTAAGGGTTATACTAAAAACAACAACAAGAAAAAAACGAAAATGCAAACTGAAAATTTGTTTCTTCAAAAAAAGAAACAAAAAAATATTATCGTAAGCTTGTAGTACAATAAGAAAGAAACCATTAAATGTTGACAATCTAATGGCAAACACAGACAGTATGGTAAATGCATGAAATAATTCATCAAGTATACAAAATACAACCATAGTCACATACTCAATGCATGCATACATGCAGAGATATGTAGGCAAGTTACGGAAACACTCATACTTAAACATCATGTGCAGAAACAAGCGAAATTATACACAGACAAATAACAATTTTCATACGCAAATCCGACCATTAAAGTTATGAGATGTAAGAAATCAAAACATTGCAAAGAATAATAGGAGGTGTCAGAAGTCGACTTTAAACACCTTCTAAGGATTCGTAAAGAGCTCTGAATAAGTTTACTACTCGTATTAAGTAAAAGTATTTGGTTATAATTTTCGAGGACAAGTTTTAAAGAATTTATTATTAACATCCTTAAAAGTTTTTTTAATTTATTTCAAGCAAAAATTCAGGGGTTCTCAAAGGCAACAGCTTCATGACCCACTATAGTTCAGAACTTAAATGTAGGTGTACAAAATTATTTTATGAACTTTTTGTACTTTTTGATATATGTCGAATAAAATAACATAATTATAAGAGGCTTTCGACGCACAGTTGTTCAGAATCGTTTTTCATTGGCCAAAACTCTGTAACTTTTGAGTCGATAGAGATATTTTAGACTCTTTCTTTTCAATTGAGAATTTTTCTCCAGTTTTAATTTCATTAAACTCAGTTCAGCAGTTGTTGAGAAGTTCAAGGCTAAAGTTGAACTTTTAATTTTTTTTTTTATAGCATTTAGTATTAGAATGCGGATTTTTTTGTTTTTCGAATCAGCTTTACTTATAAAAAAAAGGTTATAAGCAGATAAAAAAACATTTTAATAATACCCAGGATAATTTTGTGCAGAGGTTTCTAGTTTGTCAATTCTAAAACAGATTCAACTAGAATCGGTTGTTTTTGGACAAAATAAATTACGATTTTTATAGTATTTATTTTGTTTTTTCTTTAAATAACATTAAGGAAAAAATAAACATTTTTTTTATAATAACTAAAAGCTTGCTAATGTTTATTTTATTTTTTTACTTAAATAACAATAAAAGAAAATTATAATTATTATTTATTCGGTTCGAAAATAGCCTGTAAATATTTCATATTCAGTTATATATTATTTCTGTCCTCTAGCAGTCCTCTTGCTTCTTCATCCAATTCTCGATGTTCTTCTTTCCATTGAATTCGAATGCTAGAGATGAGTGGATCTGACGTTGCTAGTAATATATTAAATAGATCTACATTTATAGAATTTTGTGATATTTTTTTTTTTCTATAAAATCTGTAATCCTTATTCCGTTTTTCCTGGGCTTCATATGATACATCTCTAAGTGGTATTAAATGATACTTATTGACATCTTCTCTATGATAAAGTTCTCTTCAATTGAGAACTGTTTCTTATCGCTGGGAGTTGGAATACTTTTAAGAATCTGTTTGGTTCTCATTGGACTATATCAACAGGTGTTGATATAAATCTTATTTCAAGATTTAAAACAATTATCGATCTTCTTGTGTGCAATGAACAAATTGATGCTAGAAAATTTGATGATTTTTCACAAAATCCAATGTGAACTAGTAAACTTTTTAAATGATATCGACTTTTGTGAGTCGTTTCTGTGAACGAAATTGATATACAAGTAGCAAAGTTCCTTGAATATTTTCATATCCGATTTCTTCATTGATATCCTTAAGTATCCGTCTTTGATATCTATCGCTACAGTTGTCGAGTGATTTTGGTGCTCTCTCAAGGTTGTTTTGGTTTGTACTTTCTAATGATACTTGGGCAATAAATTCGCCATTTAACAAGTTTTCAAAGCTAATATAAAATCTTTGTTTGCTCCATCCAATATTTTTATAGCGCTTTGTTAGGTTTTTGACGAAATCAGTTATTTTATTTTCCAAGTCCAATTGTATTAATATAAGTTTATTTTTCTTTGAACTTAACTTAGAATATTTTACCGCTTTTTGATTTTTAAATTCTCTTCGGACAATTCTTTATCAGAATTCTATTTATTTAAAATCATTATGTTTTATAATGATTTCAAAATTTTTTATTTATTTTTATTGCTTAGATATATTATAGCAATGGAGTTTATACTCAAATACCGCTAGATTTTATCCTTTTCTTGCATTACGTTATACTATATTCCTAAGTAGCATAAGCGTACAATAAGAAAGTGCTAGGTAAAATGTGCTAAAAAAATTAGTAAAAAAATAATAATTATATAATATACTTAAGAAAGCTATGGAATAAGTGTTCTAAAGATGGGTCCATATAGGTACAAAAGTATATATGTGAATAAAGAGCACACATTCGCCTTACTTCTGGTAATAAAATTTATTTAACCCTCAAAAGTTCTATTCAACTAAAATTTAAATTTTACTAAAATATAGTACCTGAGAAAACATTTAATAACAGAGTTGGTATAAATGGTACAGAGACACATTATACCATTTCTTAAAAACTATTATCCTACCAGCATACCAAAAAAAAAAATACAGCCAATTAATTATCGATAATAGTTTGCGAGTAATGATAATTTACTTCTGCTCAAATTTACAAAATTCAAATAATTTTTAATAAAATAATATAAAATATTTGTCTTTAACAGCATGCCATGCCCACAATTACCAATATTTTGATCTAATTTTTTTTTTTTTTTTTTTTTTTTTTTGAACACCTTAGTTTCAATATTTTTGCTATTGAATAGGAATAAAATTTTGGAAATCGATGTTAACAAAAAATTGGACTTTTGGCCAATGAAATTAATTTCTGAGCCACCGTGCGATGGTATTTTTTATGCAAACTAAAGAAGATTCATAATTTTCTTAAAATTTGCTTTATTTAAGGTTTATTTTTAAAACGACGAGGATTAATTTCTTATAAAAGTATGAATACTGTTGACGAATATCAATTGAATATTTAATTTTTAATTCATAAAGCAAAACAAGTGTAACATATTAAATTAAAAATATATTTTCTAAAAGAAATGTATAAAAAATACAAGCAAATATTTGTCATATTGTCATACCTCTCAAATGTTTCACCAATTTGAAGCTGTTTTAGATGAGGTCAGAGCAAGATTTTGTTCCAAAATGAAGACTAAATTTTTTTTTTTAATTTTCCACAGCTAGATTTGCAATTTTAATAAGAACGGCCTGCCACAATTAATGTATAATAAGTGAAAGGTGTAAAAATAAAATACATTTCACAAACAGTATTTAAACATAAACAAATGTTTAAATATAAATTATAATTTTCATACATTTTCCCAAAAAAAAAAAAATTAATAAATTATTTTAATATAAAATGCTAATATAACATCATTCTAAAATCATGTATTTTTTTTTTAAAAAGTACTCGTATGTGCCTATAAAATGACATAACTTTTTAAAATAATACAAGCGATATGAGTGATCAAAAATCAATAACTTTTAAACGGGTTAACACTTTTGTCCGCGATTTTTTCATATTAGTTTGCACAAAATTAGCTACAAGAATCATTACATATTTCCATATTTTACTTTTTACAACAAAAATTATATTATTACGGCAAAATTCATTCAAAGCTTTTGAATTTTAGAATGTATGGATCAATGCAAATAAATCAATGGAACGTTTACAGAGGTCAAAGATATAATCTTCAGACAGAAGTACGGACGGACATAATTAAAATTTAATATGTTTATTAAATAAAACAAAAGGGATCTAAATATTATTAGACTATACATGAATATACCATTCAAATAAAAGAATAAAAAATTAAATATGTCTAACCGTTTTAAAATTATGTGCACCAAAATATTAAAAAATTTTTCTAACAAAATTTTTTTTCATTCCGACTAAACTTATCCGACTTTAAAACAAATATCGTTTCAACTAAAAAAGATACAATAAAAACAATAACACATTTTGACACTTCTTCGTGTTTTATATTAAGATTATTATTACAATTTAAATTATTCAAACATTGATTTTTACGGCTTTACTTATTTTTAATCACTCATACCCCAAAAAAAAAGTACATGGTGCGCCGGAAAAGAGCATTTTTTATGTGATATCTTTAGATTTTAATAAAAATTCTGTAAAAATTTCCAAGCACTGGCAATTTTATTTCCTTTTTTACATTTTAAAAAAGTATTGAGTTATTACTTGGTAATGAGGCGTCGTTATTATTTACCTAATTTATATATCATACTTAATGTCTTGTTATTTTTCACAAAAAAGTGTGATTCAATTACTTTGAATATATAAATGTTCGAACACAAACATGCATTTGCATGAAAATCTGCCCCCACTTATGATGTTTTTTTTTTTTTTTTTCTTTTGGAAAAAATATGTTGAAACACTTTAACATTTTAGAAGAAGATTAATTTTATATCATCCTAGAAATTAGGTTTATGCATTAAAAAAGATATTAAATGCTGAACTTACGATATAAAATAAATAAAATAAAAATAATAACGATCAGAAAGTAAGAATGGGTCCAATAAGTTCCCCTTGACATGTATATATATATATATATATATATATATATATATATATATATAGAAGAAGTGTTGTAAGTAAATGTTCCTTGCGATCTGCCTTAAAACCTTGATCTACATATATTGTATAATTTAAGCAAAAGTACCTGCTTTTTAAGAATAGTATAAAACATATAATGTTATTTATAGAAAGATACTTTGCATTCATGGCCTTTGTAAGCGATGAATATTCCAGCAGCAAACGTAATAAAAGTAATATTTTGAATGGCAGCGATCTCGTGTCAGAAACTATAAGATATAAGGAACATACACCTACAACATTGCTGAAAAACTTTCATTACATCTATTACAAAACAATCATATTCGGTGCAATTAATTCTCTTTCTCTTTAATTGTTAACAATAACAAAGTATTTTCCTTCTTCATTTTTATTTACCTTTCCTTTCATTTCATTTATTGCATTGATTTTTATCTTTTTACAAAAACCTAACATAAAGCTATTTTAAATGAACTAATCCCTCTCTATACACAACACACAAAAATACATACATATTTTTAGACACACATATACATATAGACACATACAGTCACTCAAACACTTATATAGTTTATATTTGTTTATCCTTTTGTTGTTGTAGGTTTTCATTGTTTGTCTACACCATAAAAACCCAACTTTACACGTACTTTTAAGTGTGCTTAGTAAGTAGTCAGTCTAGTGTGTATAGGTGAATGTGAATGTGAATGTGAATGTTAATGTGAATGAATGAGAGTGTTTGTTAGAATAAGTATTCATGTGTGGCTCTGTGTAAATGATGCTACTCATCATAAAAAAAGTAGAACTTTGCTAAAGAAAGATGCTTAAATATAAAAGTGAATAAAATAATGTACAAACACATACACATACATACATTTACACACACTCACAAACTAACAAAAAGCTTGTCAGACTATTAAAAGAACGTCAACAAACACATGGAGGAGTATAAAGTGAGACTTATAAACAAGATTAGCATCATTAGAAACCAACACACAATAGCTGTTTATTTGTTTGTTAGATAAATTATACAAAAAATATATAAAATAAAATAAACAAAAATAAATATAGTGAATAACTTCATAACTGCGTGTATTAATGTGTGTAACTGCAAAATTATAAAACTTCAATAAATAAAAAAAAGTGAACAGTCAAGATCACAAAAATAACATAGCACTTTGATTATTAATATACTTAAAAGAGAACAGATCGGTTAAGAAATATAATTTATATGATCAATGGCTATTCATTATTAATAACTAGGATTTGGATTGGAAAAATCGATTTCCCGGGAATTTTTTAAAACTTTAATTATAAGAAAAAAGAATATTTATTATCTGTTATAAAGGAAATTATTTCTTTAATAAATAAAATAAAAGGAAATATTATAAATCATATTGAATAAAAAAATGAAATAATGGAAAAGTATAACGCCATTTCTAAGATCTAAAACTTTTTAATATTTTATATAATTAAAATAAGTACCTCATAGTTTATTTAAAAAACTCTGTCTAGAATTTATACGTCAATGGTTTTTTTATTTTTTTTTTAATGTATTTTATTTAACTAATTCTTACTAAATTAAACATGAATCTGGAAAAAATTGGTTCGTAACTATACGAGTATTTTCAGTATTCAGAAATCTGATGAAAAAATCTCATATATGAATGAATGTAAAGAACATGAGACTAGTTTCTTTCAAATTCCCTGACTTTATTTTGGAAGTTATTACATTTACAGTATTACATTTTCAATATTCAGAAATTTGATGAGAAAATCTCATATATGAATGAATGTAAACAACATGAGACTAGTTTCTTTTAAATTCCCTGACTTTATTTTGGAAGTTATTACATTTACAGATTTCAATAAAAAATCTCTCAACCAGGTTATTTTTTTACAATACACAGAGAAAAAAATTGCATATATAAAAAAATTTTGTTCATGAATATTATGAATCGATCATGACTTTTTTTCAAAACTATTTTCATAAAAAAGTACATTTTATAATCATAGATGCTATTAAATTGTACACAAGGCTTCAAAAGAATTAATTAAATCTTAGCTCAGTTCCCTTAAATCTTAATTTTGAATTAAAATTTAAGGGAACTTTGGGAATTTTGTTTGAATAGAATTAATTCCATATTGAATTAATTCATAAAAATTCAATAAATTTTTGTTAATTAAAATCTTTTCCAAATTGAATGGAAATACATATTCTTTAATTCAGTTTTTAATATTTTACAATATGAACTAAAAATATTTTCTAAAGATAATTTGAATTTAAGAAAATTTGAATGGTTCAATATATATTTTTTAAGCTTGAATTTTATAATTGATTGTGAATTCTTTAAAGAATTAATTCTTTAAAGAATTAATTCATTAAAGAATTATGCTAAATAAAATTATATATGCACGAAAATATTAATAATGAATGCCTTAAAATGGAAATTATCCAAGAAAAAATCCCTTAAAAAAGATGTGTGAAAATTTGCATAATTTTGCTGCCATTCTGCAGCACATCTATCTTTTAATAACATGCGCTAAATAGTCATCCATCTTGCCCCACTATGTGGCTAAAAATCTTTAAAAACTAAAAAATTTTCCATTGAAAAATTCAAAAAAAATTTTTTTAAATTGAAAATATAAATGAAAATTGGAACAAATTTTTCAAATTTTTTAATGTTGTAAACTAAAACCAATGAAAGTAAATTTTTATATATGTATATACAAACTATTTTCTGAGTAGTGAATATTTTCGAAGTTTAACTTATTTAATATCAATTTCCACAAATTTATAATACAATTTAAAAAATCTAAAATTTTAACATGACAAAATTATTAATTTTCAAAAAACGTAATTTATGCAACATTAACGTTCCTCTCAGATAACGGTCTATTTGTATTCCATTCGTTATACTTTGAAAGTCAATCTTTTATTGATATAAGATGTTAAAAATGGCAACATTTTTCAAAACGACTCTCATAGGCAGGACAAGGGATTTGACATTTAGTCTTTTAATAAATCATTGTATGGAATATTTAATTTTATATTAACGGAGTTTATAAAACTAAATTCATAACTGGATATTTAATTCTGTTTCAACGTAAAATAAATCCCAAAAATATTTACAGATATTTACCTTTTAGCATTAAAATATAAAATTATTTTCCAGATTCTTTTAATTTGCACTTCTTAACGATTGTTCTCTATTGCACTTAACTTTAAAATAATATAAATATTTATATCATTTTGTCTTCTATGGTTTTTCTCCTCACTATCTTTCTATCTCACCCGGTCTCTTTTAATATATTATTTATAAACCACTTTCAAATATTTTTTTTTTTTTTTAACTTTTCTAGTGAATCGAAATAATTGAACACAAATTGAATGGTGTACATGTTTCGAATTGTTAAACAAAATCCAAAAAAATAAAAAATTAAAGAGGGTTTATTCTTCTCCAATATATAAAAAATATATTCCTTTTAATTTTCTTTATTTATAAAAAGGGTGTATGTATATTGTTAAGTAATGTTTTCTGGCATTCTGTATTTGTTATTGGGCCATACTCAGGTAAAATTTTTAAGTAGGTTCGTTGAATTATAATCAATTCCTATAATAAAAATGAGGTCTGGTTGCTTAGAGAAATAAGAGAAAAAAATAGTATTACCAAAAGTACAATGACACGTGCTCTTTTATTAACAAAATTTTTAAATAAAAGAAAAATAATGTGAATAAATGAAGCTGAAATGCAATTAAACTTTTTCTTAAATTAAAGATAAGCTAATTTTATAAAGACAGGATATTAAATTAAATTAGTTAAAGCAAATCTTAATCAATGATATTTATTTTGCCACTTACATTTTCTTAAAAACCTAGGAAAAATTTAGGATCTTCTTCTAAAATCATTAGTTCTAAAATTGGTGTAATCAAAACCACTTTAGATTCTTTAATAACATCCTTAGAACTAGTGAATCGTATTGTGATTCTAATTTTGGTTTAAAGAATGTTTTTGAGAACTAATGCTTAAGAACTAATTTTGTATTACTTCTACATCAATTTGTTTTATTGGTTACCAAATAACTTCCTAGAACTATTTAAAAATTAAAAAAAAAACCGAAAAAATTAAAAAAGAGTAACAAATTTAAATTGATTTAAAAAAGTAGCCTTTAGAAATAGTTCTGTGGGTGACAACTTCGAACAAAAGTCATTGGTGGTAACACAAAAGTAAAACGGGTACAGACTATTTTCATGTGTTCTGGAATTAATTGTAGAACTAATACAGTTTTTTCTCACAAAAATTTGAAATTATCTGTTCTTTCAATCTCAAATTAAATAATTTATTTTATTAAAATTTTTAATATTTTCTAATTTGTATGCCACTTTGTAAATATATAAAGATAAGCTTATTTTCTACTATTCTAAGCATCTTTTATTCATTCATTTAAACATTCATCTTGATACCAATTGGTTGGTGAAATTATGAAATTTTTATTATACTTGAGTGTCCTTTAGAAAATCCTCATCAAATTGTCACAAAATGTTCTTAGATTGAAATAAAAAATAAATTTACAAGATAAAAAATGTAGAAATCTTATGAATTATTTTTGCGTTAAATAAATTATTTATAAATGAATAAACATAAAAGTGAGCAAAATTAAAAGGATATTTTAATAAGCATAAAACTATTGGGGTAAATGTAATTGAGGAAAAACTTAAATAATTTATTATAAAATGAAGCTGAAGTCAATTTTTTTAATTTCGAAAAAAGTAAACATGTTGTATTAAATAAGGCAACTAACTAATAAGCGTAAATGAAGGTATATGATAAATATTTATTCATGAACGTTTAATATAAAATCAGTCAGTACGTATAATTAATACAAAATTTACAATTCTAGTCTATGTAAATCAAAAATGATTTTATGCAAAATTATCCTTAGATTTCTTACATATTTGTAGAAAAATATAATCATTGTCCATTTGATTTTATAAAAATTAATAAATCACAAATAAAGAACTTATTCCAAATTTAAGAATTACATTCCAATTTATCGAAATAAAAAATTGGGTAAAATAAAAATAAAAACAAAAAAAATTCATGAAAAGTATTTATTATAGAAAACTAAAAAAAAAAATACAATACACAAATTTATTATTTAGTTCCTAAAAACACACTGAAACTATATATAAAATGAGTTTTAACGAATGAATAATTAAGTAGTAGCAATTAGCTACTTTCAAGAAAATCTTATAAAGGTAATATTACTACACATAACGAACCCTATATATTTATTTCAAGGACGTTTTTTATGAATATTTAAATCATTTTTTTCTATAATTTAATAGATAATAATTTAATTTGATTTCAAAAATTATATTAATTTCACATTAGTTTCTTCATAAATGCAATTGAATTGAATTAAAGGAACTTCCTGATATAACAAATTTCAATTTTTCTAAATTTTATAGAAATAACTCTTAAATTCTATTGCTATAGGAAACTATTATTACAAGTAAAGTATTGTCCGAGTCCTCTTAATAGTATTTCAAAAATAATTACACATTTATTGTGTGGGGTATTTTCTTATTTTGTATATTCTTACGATTATAATAATTATTTTCGTATTTAGGATAATAAATATAATATACTTGTTAACAATGTTCATAATGAATAAACTCTCGTTTTATATATCTCTCTGTCTCTCGCTCTCTCAGTGTTTCAAACTTCATAATTTTTTATTGATTGTACTCTCTATATGTTTCATTCTATAATTTTTCTCTAAGAAATGAAACATTTCCAATGGGCTGAATGGAAATTTCAAATATAGCATAACATTAAAAATAAGAAGGAAGAAAACTAGTATTTCCAAATGATGGAACTCCAGAGAAATGTTTTAACTATAATTATAGCTTTTTATGGCAATTATAGCAGTTATAGTAAACATATATTTCAGCATACGTTAGACTGTTACTGTTAACGATTCCACTATAAAATACACAAAACTTCTGTATTCAAATAAATTAAATGCTCGTGTTGGTTTAACTAGAAAATACGTATAGGTATATTATTTTTTGTATGTTTTAAAAAATAATAACTTATAATTTAAGGCGTTTTGAGTTTATTTCAATGACCCGATTTTAATACAAATAAATAGTTAAATTTTCATATTTATTTCAATTGAAAAACAAACTTTTGTGTTTAAATAATAATAAAAATCTATTATGAATTTTTTTTTTCTATTTTCATCGTTGCATTTATTTTTAAACCTCACGCCACCATAGGTGTTTGGGGTATTACGCGTTTTTGCTGATGTTTGTAACGTGCAGAAAAAATCATCCAACACCCACCTTAAAGTATACCAATCGACTCAGAATTACTTTTGAGTCGATCTAATGATGTCCGTTCATCCGTCTGGCTGGACGGCTGACTGGCTGTCCATGAAAACCTTGTGCACAAAGTACAGGTCGCAATTCTGAAAATATGAAATTTGGTACATAGGAATTTTATGAGTTTTGTATAAGGATCAATCTTTGTGCAAATTTCATGAAGATCGGTCCATAATTAACCATAGCTACCATATAAAACCCTCTTCCGAAAATCACTTTAATAAATTTAATAATTTTTTTAATGCATAAATCACATATTAGTATCAGGTTTATATTCGACATAATTTACAATAGCTCTCATATAAGCCCACTACTGGGAATCACCCTAAAGTGCTTAAATTCATATATGTAAGTGTTAGTATTTACGTAATATTCTGTATTCGTACATTTTATTTTACGCTTAGTAAAAGTATCGTTCACAATTGTCCACATGTCTAATATATAAGACCCCTCTACGTATTTTGATGGACATGCACAATGGTGTGGGGTATCATATAGTCGGGCTTGACCGACTATATCTTTCTTACTTGTTTTATTTCAGATTGAAACAAAAAGTAAAAAAATTGTTTGTGATATCTATCACAAAAGTTAAATATTGTTTTGAACTGTTTTCATCGTATGAATCTAAATTGCAAGAATATCATTGAATAACAAAAATATTTAAAATGTATTCACACAATTTGTAAAAAAATGTATTTATTTTAATAACATTTTTAATTGTTTCAATTATTCGGATTACCAAATTTTTAATTTTCTTATATTTCTATTTAATGAATAATAATAATAATAATAACAATAATAATAATAATAATAATAATAATAATAATAATATTTCAACAATAATATTTCTAATAGTATTAATTAATTACTTAATTAAAAATAAATCAATATTAAGAGATCATCTGAATAATTGAGTACATTGTTATTTTTAATAGTTTGAATTTCAATTAATAAAATAATTGAATTATAGCAGTTATAGTAAACAATGATTCTTAATTGAAATTAGATTTTAAATTTTTATATGTAAAATTTAAATTTAATTTGTATTTCAATTATAAAGCCATTTGAAATTATTTTAATGCTTTCAAATATATTTATTTTAAATGAAAATTCAATTTTCATAAATTCATAAATAAAATAGAAAAAAAAAATTTTGATATAAAATTAAAAGTATCAAAAAACAATTCTTTGTAGACGTTTTCATACTGATATTTATTTTAAAAGATAGTTATTTTTTCACAATTATGAATATTTACATATATTTGAAAACAAAAGTCCATTAAATATGAAATAAAAAAAATAAAACGTTTTCAGGTGCCTGGTTTATTTGCCTTTTCGGGTTTAAATTATTAATAAATTACACTATGTGATAAAATGGAATAAGTTGGATATATACTTAAAACGACCTAGTAGGGGTAGTTGAGTAGATAATTTTGTAATTTTTAGATTATATATAATGTAATAGAAATATATAAACATTATTTCCATTACACGAATATTTGCTACAATATTGTTTAAAATATTTGCGACTTTTGTTTTTATTTAAATTTATTACAACTTCCGTATAAGTTTATTTTAATTTTGCATTATGTAATAAACAATTTAAGCCCCTTTTTATTAATATCGAGAACTTATTAGCAGTGATTTAAATTTTTTGTAAAAAAATAATTTAGGTATATAAGACAATAGATGTAAATTTTTTTTTTTTTTTTTTTGTTTTTTTAGTTTAATAAAAAATCTATATAATCAGTGGTTTCTTATGTTCAATTAAATTAAAAGAACGAAATGTCTAATTAGTATTTATTACTCTTATTTATAGAATGTTTTTCATAGTAATAACTTGTTTTTCATTTATTTACCTCCATCACCCAGAAATATGAAAAATGTACATAAATTGTTAAAATTTAAATTGTAATTTTCTTTTATAATAAAATTTTAAATGTTATTTAAGTTTCAATGAAATCGAAAAATCCACAAGAAACTAAAAATGTTGATGAAGTATGTTACTGCACAGAAAATATAATATAATATAATTTTTCTTCAAATCAATTTTTTGTAAAATATGTTGATTTGAATAAAATTTCGTTAAAAAATTACCAAAAAATCTGTTAATCAACGAAAATTTAGATAAATTGACAGTAACTATTCGTAAGTAAAACAACAAACAACTTTATTCAATTTAACACCCTCAAATGAAGTTAATTTGAATAAATTAGAAATTAACTTAACTAATTTTTTTATTAATTTTAAAATTGTCTAATATATTTTAGTCAATTTGGATGAAATTTTTCAATCTGACTAAAATTAGTTAAAATAACTAAATGCCTATAAATCTAAAGAAATTTTAAGGAAATTAATTAATTTATTTTATTCAAATTGAATAAAATTCTTCAATTTGAATAAATACATTCAAATTTACTAAAGGCATATAAAATTGAAGAAAATACTTCAAAATCAGTTTGCACGTATTTTTTGAAAGATTTAATTTCAGTTTTTGATAATATTAAAAAAACATATTTACATTGTACTGCATCAAAATTTACCAAATTTTTCAAAAACTTTAAAAGGGCCATATTTTTCGCATATAAACTCACCCTACAAAACTCTAGGTCCGATGCTGCACAGGTTAACAATATCCGATTTCACTAATATTTCACACAATATCTTTTTACAACCCAATGAACAATTCCAGGGGTAATTACAGTAAAAATTCAAAAGTCGGTAAATTTTGGTGCAGTCTAGTGCACACACATGTCTTATAATTTTATTAATTATTTAGTTTTTATTAGAAATTGTCAAATATATATATATATATGTGCATGAAAACGATATTTATAAAAATTTGATAAAATGTATTAATACATAAACAAATTTACTTTAACTAAAATTTAATAGAACTAAATAAATTAGAACAGTTAAATTTCATAAAAACTCTCTAAAAACTCAAAAAAAATTAGCTAATTTGACTAAATGTAAGTAAAATTGAAGAAAGGTAATTTTATCTTAGTCAAATACAATAAAATACTTCAAATTTACTAAAGGCATGTAGAATTGAACAAATTTCACTAAAATTAACCAATTTATTTTAGCTAAATTGAATAAAATGATTTAAATTGATTAAAGGTATATAGAATTGAAGAAATGTTGGTGAAGTTAAGTAATTTATTTTAGTGAAATTTAATAAAATTCTTCAAATTGACTAAAGTTATGTAGAATTGAAGAAATTTTTTTAATATAGAAAACACATTCTGAAGAATATCAGTTGAACGACTAATAACAAAGTGTGCTTAAGAATTTATTATATATAGATTTGAATATATAAATTCTAGTGAAAAATAAGTATGAGTTTATGTTATATAAGATGTACATATTTAAGAACCGACAAGTATCCATGAATAATTAATAGTCATGCAGAAAATTTTAATTTATGTGCAAACTCCTTGATGGCATAAACTGCAGACAACTAATGCAACTGTTAAACGTGTGGAAATTTGGAAGCCTTTTTTCATATTTTTCTCGGTAATATTAAAAATGTTTAATTATTAATATATGTATTTCCGTACCAAAGAGAAAGAAGACAATCACCATATACATATATTAAATATACTTATTTCTATTGCGAAAAGAACTGTTAATTGTATTATATATAATAAATATATTAAAAGACATTTTAAAATTAACAAAATTTTGTCAATTTGAATAAAATTCAGTAGTTAAAATGAATAAACGTTCTTCAATTTGAAGAAAAAATTTAATTTGAATTTAATTCAACTTAAATTTAGCAGAATTAAAATTATTAAAAAAATAGTGTAGCTAAATTGAAAAAAAATCTTCAATATGAAGAAAAATTTCAGTTAATTTGAGTAATATTTTAATCAATTTGACAAAACCCTTTTAATTAACTAAATCAATTAGTCATATTGACGATTTTTCATCAATTTAACTGATTTACGAATAATTAACAAAAATTTCTGTTGAATTAACTAATGATTTTGTTGGTTGATATTTAATCTACTTTTCTTCAGTTCTATACCCCTTTTACCCCTTTTACCCCTTTTACCGTATTTACTACTTTTTTTTTGGTTGAGTATAGAATATTTAATAATTGTGAGTTTGGGCACAATTTTTGGTGTCCGTTCTCTTATCTTGTGGAGTACCAATTATATGTAGCACTTCACGTGTGTACCGTTTACTGTGTTTCTATTTTCTTTGTACAATTTTAATGTTATCAAAATTATATAAGTTACAACTTTCTGCACAGTGGGCTGTCAGTGCATGTTTCTTGAATACTGTAATTATTTTTACATTTCATTGTATATAAAAAGTTCGAATAAAATATACAATTATATTTAATAACTTTAAATATGAAAAAATTCTAAATTCTAAATAAAACTGAAAAAAAAAACAGGAAAAGGAAAATAAAATTAAATATTTTGCATAAGTCATTACTTATTTGGTGTATATATAAAAGATTTTTAAATCTAAAACTCTCTTCAAATTTAGGGAGCTACAAGATTTTAAGAAATATGCTAAAAATTCATTTTTCTAAATAACTAAAAATTTAGAAGATCTACAGTCTATATTAGGTTGATGTTCAAGTGAAAATAAAAATGGTAATCTTGTAGCAGAGTGTAATTGCTGAATTCAAAATAAGCAAAATTATATTTCTATCTTTAAGATATACTATTATATTTATAATCATCAAAAAAATACCATATAAATTTGTTAAGCCATTGTGTAGCTTATATTTATCCCTACAGCATCGAAAATTAATTATTTAAGTTTCAATAACATTCATCTTAAAATATCAGTCTGTCCATCCGTCTGTCACCATTTCTGTACTTCAATATTTCGTAGTTAAAGCATGGATCTCAATCTTAAAAATATTTGATTTATAAAATCTTTTGAGCTTTATTCATATTTATTAAAATCTATGAATATTTTTTAAAATAAATTCTGTATAAAATTTTATTTTCATCGATATTTGTGAAATTTAAAATTTCACTGTGTTAGCTAGGTTTGCTCTTTTGTATGAAATTATTAATTAAACTTGTATTATTAAATAATATATATATAATATATATATATATATATATATATATATATATATATATATATTTGTTTTTTTACTATTTTCATTTCTGTTTAAGGGTTAGAAAATTTATACCGTAAATAACCAACAATCACCACTAACAAAATTTTCTTTTATTTAGATTTTGATTTTCATTTCTTTTGTTTTCATTGAAATTTTTCAATTTTAGTATTTTCTATTAAAACTTAAACTTTTAACGAATTTTGTTTTTGACAAAACAACTCAACTCAATGAGTTGAACACACCAACAGCTGCAAATTTATATGATTTTTCTGTGAAATATTTTGTTCAGTTTTTTTCTTTTTTCCATTTCTTTTATTTTTCTAAATTTTCATTAAAACTGTCAAGTTGTGGGGTGGTTGATGATCAACCAGAAACAGAAATGAAAAACAAAGAAATAACATTCAACTCAAATTACAAAATTATTTTCAAAACAACTTTCTTTTTTTTAATTGAATATAAAAAAAAAACAATAACAACAAGAAAAACTAACAAAATATACAAAGAATTACCTTTTTCCCATCTTAACGGAAAATTTTATCTTTAACTTTTATTAACAACTTGCGTAGCAGTCAATTGGTATCAAGAGCATTTTCTTCTTTTCTTTACATAAAATAGAAGAAAATGGTGAGAAAAAGACACACACAAATTCACTTTCATTTTCATTTAAGTATTAATTAAAATTTCATTTGATTGAGTAGGATTAAGTATGGCAAATATGATAAAAGGTCAAGTCTTAAAAGGGTTCTGGAAATGTAATTGTTTATAGACTAAGTGCATAAAATTAAAAATAAAAACTTTTTCTTTACGAATTTTCCCTTTCAAAGATTGAAATAAAATTCTGCTCATGTTTTCTTAAGGTATAAAAAGTTTTTGATGAAATTTATTTTAAGAATTTTAATTTAGTTAGATTATTGGTCTTAATAAAAAGATTATTTCAGGTTTTCTATACACAAAATGTTTAAGACATTTTAATACGCGGATCAAAACTTTTTAATTTACCTAGTTAATTGCTTATGAAACAAATTACTTCCATTTTTAGATTTTATTTAAATTTATCTTATGATTTTAACTAAAAACATAAGTTGTTGATATATTTAAGTCATTTGTTTTTGCATACAGTTTTTTTTTTAGTTTATCCACTGCCTTAAAAAATATATATAAAAATTGTTAAAAAAAAAAAAAAAAAAAAGATGTTGCTAAGTTTTAGCATAAGTTGTTTTGTTTCTTTTGAAATGTAGTTTTTGGCTGCTTAAAGTTGTTTTCTAACATTTTTATATGTTCACGTAATATTTTTTTAAACATTTTGTTAAACTAAATATTACTTTTACACAAAGAAGTTTTGGTTTCTAAGCTTCCAAGTTAGTAACAAGAAATATAAAAAACAATTATGATATAAATATTGCAACGATTGTTTAGAATGCTATTATCTCTGAAGTTTCATTTTAGATAGCACTATTGCTTAAGGAGAGTAGATCAATGAACATGAAGACGGCCCAAAGAGTTTAAAAGTATAAGTAAATATTAAAAAACATTTTTGTTTTTTTAACAGAAATTTCTCTTGACATCTGTTTGTTAGACAAGATGTTCTAGAATATTATATAACAGTAATCTTTTATATTCCATCCCCTCAATACAAATTGATAACAAAAATGAATATGCTACCGTTTTCATGTGTAGAGTATTTGAAGAAGTTTGTGGTTACTCTTATAAAGTAATGTACACTCTTGAAAAATACAGAATACAATAAAGAAAAAACTTTAAGAATTGCACATTTATACAACTATCAAAAAGTTTAAATTTTAAACGCTTTATTATGCTGCACTTTTAAACTAAAAATTTCCAATGCAAAAAAAATTTTACTGTTAATAAACTTATAAAAAATATTATAGCTGTTACTTTGTGTATTAATTTTAATCCTTTTTCATTTATTTTATTTTTTTTTTTTGCAAGACAATTTATTTCTTTTTTGTTGTTCTTTACTTTTAATAAGCATTAATTGAATTTTCATTTAGCCCATAATCCAGAAAAGCTTTTAAAAAGTTTGTAATATCTTTAACAGCAAAAAAAAACAAAAACAAAAACAAACAAAAATGTTAAATGTTTATTCATTCAAATATTGTTCACGTTAATACTATCATTAAATCCTTTACTCACAAAAACTCAAACAAATAAATGGAGCAAATGAATGAGAGAGAAGAAACGAGTAAAGGGTAAAAAAAACTCTATTAATTACAACATTATACCAGCAACAACAGCAACAATGTTTTCCTGCCAAAATGCAAAATAACTGCAATTTCTTTCAAAACATTTGGCATCCTTTTATCAAGTGTTTTATTATTATTTTTCTATTCTTTTTTAACAAACTTAACTTTTAGCAATTTGAGACTTTTCCACTAAGAAGCTTTTAAAAGCATATAGTTAGTTATAAACAGGGCAATCAAAAATATGCTCTATATGATGTGTTTTATACGCTTAAAAAATGATTTTAAAATCAGAAAATATGTCTTTTAAATTAAAAAATATGCTTTTAAAATATTATTTTTTCGGGAAAAATTATGCTAAAAATAGCTTAAAATATATTTTCTTTTTTTACTTAAAAAAAATTCAAAGCTAATACATTGCATCAGGAAATTACAAAATGATTAAGGAATTGGATTCAAAAAAATGTATGTTTCAGTAAAACGAAAATTTCACTAATGGCAAATTATTTAAAAAAATCTATTGGGTGTAAAATATAGAAAAATTTTTCTCTTAAGTGCCAAATGTTCAAAATTATGTTCTTTAGAGTAATATATGCAAAATAATGCTCTTTGAAATAAAATATGCAAAAACATGCCATTTAAATGAAAATGACAAAGAATGCTACTAAGCCCAAAATATACAAACATATACTGTGAAGACTAAAATTTGCAAAATTGATACAAAATTCTAAAAATTTTCTGAAACGAATAAAAAACTAAAGCCCAGGATAAATATAATTTTGCATATTTTTGATTGCTCTGGTTATAAATGAACAAAATAACAACAACTTTTAACAAATAATGAATTACTTTTCTTATATATTTTGCATAATTTTATTTTTTATATTTTTAGTTGAATATTTATTCAGACATGTCCATTTTATGCAAATTTAAGGAGAATAAGTGTAAGAGTATGTATATGTATGTGTTTAAAAATTACAATCATGTCAAGGTGCCAAAAACTTAAAAACCTAACTCTTTACCACTTGAAGTCATATCTGTATAGAACAATTTCTATAGAAACAATAAGAGCAACCAGGAAACATGTCAGTAAATGTTTGCATGAAAAAGTTTTGCTTTTCACGTTTTTTCTAGTTTTTTTTTTTTTTAGGAGAGAAAATTATTTTCTTTTCTTCTTTGTGTTATTGTAGTTTTGTGTAGAAGCAAGTACACGCTTGTTTGCTTTAATTGTTTTTAGTGTATTTCCTTTTTATCATTTTGTTGCACAAGTACTTGACGTAAATATTTTAGTTTAACAATACATATGTAACACTACATTTTAAGCAATATTTCAAAGATATAAAAATATATTAAAATAACCCAATAATGTCCCGTGATAACTTAAGTTGCCAAAAGAATGGTAGATCTATTATTATCCACCAACAAAGATGTATTTTCTGTTTGTGATTCCATATGTAACGTTTCGAAATAATCTTTTATGTTCCGTCCATTTGTCCGCCTGTTGAAAGAAGGATGAGGCTCAAAGTGGAACATCTAGGAAGACGAGTGTTTTTCTTATATAACGTTAAAATATATAATAAATAAAAAATTTATGAGCCAAATACTAGAATATATTAGTGTCCGTTGTAACTCCAGTTTATACTTTTGAGCCGATATCTCATAACCAACCCGAATATAACATTCTTACTTATTTATTCTCTGAAAAAATATGTATGCTATAAATGTTTCTGCAAAATTAAATAACATCTTTTGGGCATCAATAGATTAAAGCAAAATTTATTTAAATTTCTATTATGTTTTCCTTTTCCTAAAAAAATGAAGCTTTCGAAATCAAACAGCTATGATCTTTGGAAGTTTGAATACTAAAAGTGAAAATTCGATCATTTACTGCATAACTGTATTGAAATTTGCAATTCTTTTATTACAACTCAAATAATTCTTAATAAAAGAATAATTTTTATTGGAGGGTATTCATATTTCGAAGAGATCTCCCAAAAGAAACAGTTATTTTTTTTATTATTTTCTATTTCTTTTAACATGTTTAAAGTCCCTCAAAAACTTATCGTTTGCTCTCGTAAAGCTTTAAACACGTAGAAAACTCGTAAAATATATTTTACAACTTTTTCTGCTCAAAAAAAGTTATTGTAAGTTTCTTTAAAAGTTGTAAAAAATCTCAACATAAACGGGAAAAAAAACAAAAAAAAAATAAGCAAGAACTCATAGATTTCGTGCTAACTGAATTAACGTAAATCGTTAGTTTTTTCTTTCTTTTAAAGAAGTTTTCTCACCATTTTCTTGCAAGTACTCGTATTTGTTCTTATTTTTAATTTTATTTTTCATGAAACATCAAACTAAGTTGATACTAAACTGATAGTTTCTCGTTGGTCGGTTAGATGGTTGGCTGCTTGGAACGCATTTTAAAAACATAAATTTACATTAGAGTTTATGTTAAAATATATCTGCAAGTTTATTTAGTTTGATGGCAGTAAAATCTAAATTGATAGTGCTGCAAACTAATGCCCAAAGAATGAAAATGGATACAAGTCAAAAGTAACATCGAAGAAAATTTATTTTTAGTTGAACATCCAACAATATTTAAACTCAAAGTATAAGATGTTTTAACAATCTTTACTAAAAATTTTAATTATTTAGAATAAATTCTAGCTGCAATATTAACAAATATTTGTATCATGGCTTTCAAAAAAGAACAAACAAAAACAAAAAAGAACTTTGTTTTTTTTCTCTCTTTTAAAAAAGTAATAATATTTCTAGATTTCCTCTTAACATTTTTCATCTATTCTCGAAAATATTTATAATTGCTTTACTTTTTATTTCATAAAAATACGAACATACTTTTTAAAATCAGCAGCAGCAGCAACAAAAATAAATACACACAAAACAAAATTATTAAAATATTTCTTTAAAAACGGATGACGTCTATATATTATACATACATATATACTACATATAAATGTATGCATGTATATATCCATGTTAGTATATGTATATAGAAAAGAATATGAAAAAGTAATAAGAATTAAAACAAACGCCACAGGTATTTAGTAACGTACAAAAAACATGAATCTGTGTAACATAAAAAAAAAAAAAAATCTGTTAGAAAAAAATTTAAATAAAAAATGATTAACAAAAACTTTAAATGTTCCCAGATTCTTTTTGTTTTCCTTTTTATGATTACACATACCTAGAAACGTGTTTATAAATGTAAATTTGTTGGTAAAGGAATTTTTTTATTATTATGCGTCTATGTGTATGTGTGTTTGTTGGTGTAAACTCTCTTATTTACCACATATAGCTTTTAGGAGCTATAGAAAAAAATCCCTATGTGTATATTAATGCATTTTATATTTTTTTATAATACTCAACGTACATGTGTAAAATGCGCAACAGTAGACGAAAAATAAAACATACTCCCCTACTTTTGTATTAAAACTTGCAAACACACACATACATGCTTACATTCGTTGCATTTGTTAAAATGTTCAAATAAATCTTCTTTTTGCACTTGGAACATTTATGAAAAAGTCATTTTTGTCTTTATCTATTGCTGCAGTTAGAATACTGGCTTTGTAACCATTATTTTTAATGCAAAAGTCATTGTGTTTGCAATAATATAAAATAAATAGAACTTAAACATTTACACACAAGAAATTGTCAATAGTAAGTAAACAAATTATGGACTGTAATCAAAATGTTAAAAACAAACTAAGCAAAATGTACTACTACTACTACTACTACTACTACATAGTTAAAAGAGACTAAATGCAAAACAAAAATTTTTTAAAAATTATTAGAAAACTTTTTTAAAATGTATATTTAATGCTTTCTATTTTTCTCACATGATTTTAATACATATTTCTTAAGCTAAATTTTATTTACCTAATGTGAACAGCAAATATTTTTACGAACCAAATAAGAAAACAGCTGATTTCAGTCAAGCAGAAATATTTGTCTTAAGTCAAAGTGTGAACATTGTGTGAACACAAGATGTAAAATATTTGACATTATTTTAGATGAATTTTGATCTTACAAAATAATTATAAGGGGCAAACAACAGCTGACGCGGTGGACCGCTGGAGTTGAAAAAGTCGTTTTTTTTATGTACATAAACTTTAAATCTACAAAAAAGAAATTAATAATTTATACTCTATCTATTAAAATACAGTTTTTTTTTTTTTTTCTTAAAAAAGACCTTCAATATATTAATATGTTTTTTATACAGTTAAAAGTGGCGTGCAAAGAAAACAGTGTTGTTTTGTGAAGACAGGCCTGGGGAGTAATTTTGTAACTAAATTCTAAAGGAAAATCGTCCAATTTTGTATGCTTTATAGATTAAAATTCTAAAGCGTTTTATTTCGAATCGAAACACACAGTAACTCCTTTGTTTTGTAAATGATATGAAGAGGAAACAGGATTCTTATTTTGTATTAACATAAACTACTTATATAAAATGTAAAAATGTATTTATTTTTAAATTAAGTCCAAATTTTTTGAATGAAAAGAATTCCTTAACTTGTGATCAGAGAATAGTGGGTAGACCTCCAAAGTTGGTTGTCTCGGGTATGCAATTTTTTATAAAAAATGTACTCGTACATCAAGATAGTCCTTATAAATCTTGCATTTTTTGTAATACGCTTATCTCTTTTAATTTACAGCTAAGTTCACACTACGCTAATATTTGAAAATTTTTGCAAATATTTTCCTTGCAGGGGCAAACAACAGCTTATGCGGTTGTCAGCATCAGGTGCTATCTGCGTAAAGTTTGTACACAAACTTTAAATTTTTTAAATAAAACATTCTATATCTTAAAATTTGTTATTTTTTTTATGCAGCTGAAAGTGGCGTCCAAAGAAATCAGAGGAGACAGGTGTGTTCTTGTATATAAACATAAATTAATTGTTAAAATAATGTAAAGAATTTTATTTTTTAAAGCATATTTTCATTAACATGCATATTAAATTTTGCAATTAAACGATTGATAATAGTGAATAGGTTTCTTTTTTATCTAAATATTTTATTTTATATATTCCTTAAATATGTGTATCTAAAATAAATAGCATTTATGCTTAATATTAAATAAAAATGCTACAAAAATTTCTTTGATATCCACATATTCAGAAATTCTCTCTAAAAATTTTTCTAAATCGATTAAAGCAAAATAAAAATAAGATTTTCCTATAAATTCAATTAATAATTGATATTAAATAAATTTATATTAGTTGTGTGTTTAATGAAATAATTTTGAGTAAACAATTTTCATTTAATTTCAACAGGCTTGAAATATATTTTTCTCTTTCACGTATTTTACGATATTTGGTACCTGTTTTAACAAACAAGGAATGTCAAATAATACACATAATGTGAACACAAAATCAACTACGTATTTAGTTGCAAAAATTGCAGAAAAGAACACAACCAAATAATTCGTGTCAAATATTTGTCTAATCTGAACTAAGCATAAAATATATTTCGATCGAAATAATTTTTTTTCTCATATCTAGCCTCGTTTTTAGGTTCCTTTTACTTGGCGGTCTCAATATTGGCCCTAATTGATTTAATATTCATTAGATTTCTTACAAAATTCAAAATAATACTGCTGTAAGAATCATATAAATATGTAGATTCGGTAAAAAAAAGATATATTTTTTTTACTTATAAAATTTGTTTTTTTCAATTTTCCAATTTTTTTTTTTTTTTTTAAATTTGTTTGTAAAATCCTAAAATCGCAAAGCTAGGATTAAATAAAAATTAGGCTAATCAAATACCTCCATATATTAGTTAAACACGCAAAAATTGTGTTTTAAATTCTCTCCGGGATTTTTGTTGCTTTTATTTCCTCTCAAAAAATATTACCATATTTCTTTTAATTTATATGAATTTCGTAAACAAAATTGAAAAAAGTTTGAAGGAAAAAGAAATGAAAAGAAAATGAATAAAATTGTTTCTCATTTTCTAAGTTTTGTTTAATTTAACAATGCGGGCTATATAAAGAAATCCGGATTTGTTGTGTTTATACATATGTGGAGGTATTTAATTAATATAATTTTTGTTGAGAATTTTACAAGCAAATTTAAAAAAAGAATTGAATAAAATTCATAAAGTTTGGCTAGAGCTTGTGGGGATACCGTTGCAACAAGCGCCTTATGGTTTACTTTTAACTCTCTGTATTAAGATTCCTTTTGTAAACATTAAAAAAATTATATGGTTCGGAGCGAAAAATAAATTTTATAAGTAAAAAAAATATTGCTACATTTAAAAAAAACTCAAAAACTACTAAATTTTTAAAGTTCCAACTTCAAATTAACATAACTTCTGATCTAATCTATATATTTATACGATTCTATATATTAATTCGATTTTGCAAGAAATTCGATGAATATTTGAAAAAGGGACCATTATTGAGCCCGTCAAGCTAAAAAAAAAACCTAAAACAAGGTGGCAAAAAATGAATGAAAAATTGATTTCAACCTAAATATCCCTTAAGCTTAGTTCAAACTAGACAAATATTTGACTCGAATTGTGTTTTCTTGCAAATTTCGAAAATTTCGAGTTGATTTTGTATTCACATTATGAGCATTATTTGACATTCTTTGTTTGTTAAAACAGCTACAAAATATCGTAAAATACGTGAAAGAGAAAAACATCTTTCAAGCCTGTTTAGATTAAATGGAAATTGTTTACTCAAAATTATTTGATTAAACACACAACTAATATAAATTTATTTAATATCAATTATTAATTGAATTTATAGGAAAATTTTATTTTTATTTTATTTTAATCGATTTAGGAAAAATTTTAGAGATAATTTCAAAGTGTGGATGTCAAGGAAATTTTTGTAGCGGTTTTATTTAATATAAAGCGAAAATTCCATTTATTTTAGAAACGAATATTTAAAAAATTTACAAAATAAAATATTTAGTTAAGAAAGAAAACCTATTAACTGTTATCAATCGTTTAATTGCAAAATTTAATATGCACATTGATGAAAATATAATTTAAAAAATGCAGTCGGGAATTCCCGGGAATGTTTTTTTTCCAGTAAAATGAGAAATTAAAAATTAATTTAATATGTAGTTCTAAAATCCTATAGCAAAAATATGACTGTTTTTAAAGTCTCAACGAAAAATTTACATTATTGTACACATACTACTTACTAAAGGAATTTTTAGATGGTAAGATTTGTCAAAAATTCGACACAAAAGTGATATTAATTTTGATTTCCATACGTATCAATAAGGTATTTTTTCCACATTATCAAAATAAGATTATATAAAAGTTTTCTAAAAAATAAAAAATTAAAAGGAAAGTATGTTGAAAGAAAAATAAAAAATAAATTAAATATAAAAATCATTATTTTACCACCTGAAGTATTCTCTATCGAATATTTTGACATACTGATAAAATACGAAATATTTTATTTTTCAAAAGTATTAATACTTCTCGTCATAGAATGTCTTAAGAATTCAATGAAATTTCAAAACAATTTTACTTTTAACAAGTAAAATTTTTCATTTTTTAATTGTATAATTGGTTTGTGGAAATGAATATTAAATAAGTTACGCTTCGAAAATGTTCACTATTATAAAATAATTATTAAGATGAAAGTTTTTACACTAAAAAGACAACGTGTTTCAGTTCTTTTGAGACACATGTCTTATATCAGCACACAGAAAAAAAATAAATTTCGTATTCTTTTACTAAATACTTAAATACTTCAATTATATTTTTTACTGAAATCGGACCTATCACTGAATTAGTAAAATCAAATACTCAAATTCGTAAATGCTTTACTGAAAAAAAATATGTATATATTTTTTTATTAAAATATTTGTACTATTTATAAATTTAAATATTTGAAAATCTTCATAAGATTCAGTATATTTTTTTAAGTTAAACAATTAAGATAATATTTAGTTTTTAGTAGATATTCAAACAATATTTATTGTTGAATCAATGAAATGTTTAATAAAAATTATTTTGACTAACATTACAAAATTTTATAAAATTTTTTAAATATTTCATCTTTAACAAATAAATTGTGAAATATAATGCAATAATACAGATTGAAGACTAATGTTATGTTGTAACATAATTGTGTAAATTTGGTGTAAAATTCATGAAAAGAAAGGAAATGTTGGTGTAAAATAAAAATAATTAAAGGGTAATACGTAGTGTATATAGTTGAAATGTATTGTTATATCGTACATTTAGTCAAAATGATTATTTAGTAATAATGTGTTTAAATATAGATATCTACATATATAATTAAAAACAATAAAACATTACTTATACATTGTTACTTCTTTAGCGTTAAATAAAGTGAAGCAATCATTATTAAAATATAAAAATATTAATTGAACTCCATTTACCATTTACAGGTTAGGGAAATTTCAAAACGAAATTAAATGTGACTCCATGTTTGCTTTAGTTAAGGACTCTGACACTACCCAGCTTATAACGATTCGAATGGATAAATAAAACTAGAAAAAACAAAAGATTAATAAATATATAGTAAGATTAATGCTTGTTTATATTAAAATTTAAAATGTTTAATTAATACCATAAATAATTTCTAATCCTAAATTACAATTTCAAGCTGTGAATAATTCCATCTGTAGCGAGCACTGTCGATCAATTTGAAAGGAGCATTAAACAAAAAATGGTCACAATATGCTATCGAACACGAAACCATAATTTTCTATTATTACAATAATGTTGCTATTTACTATTTGAAAAATAATAGATAAAAAACTTTATACCACCCTGGAACACGCTTCACTATACAACAAGGTGTTAAAAATCGACTTGATTCGTTTCTGGGTTCAAGCGTGTAGAAAAAGAATCTAGCATTCGACGGACAATATAATAATAAAAAAAAATATAAAATACGTTATTGGGAACTTAAATTAAATTTATTTTATCACTTCAAATACATTTTGTTATCTTTAAGTGTTTACGAATCATCTGAAAGGTAAATAAATTTCAATCATTATTAAGAAAATCAGTAAGAAAATAATGATAACTTACCTCTAATTGGCTAAAAAAATTTAATACAAAATAATATTTGGTTTTAATATTTTATTTTATTGATTGTAAATGTTTCCAAACTTAAAAAAAAAAACAAAAAGATCTTTATTTTGACGAGTTCAGTAAAGAATAATAACAAAATTATTAAAATGCTGAAAAATATAATTCATTTTTATGTTAGAAATCCAATATTTAAAGACATTCGGAGGTAAATTATATTCATTTGAGTAAAGATTTTTCAAATTCAATAATTAATATTTATGTATCTTGATCTAGACAATTCGGAAGCCTTTTAAATGTGGATCTGAAAACACGTAAAAATTTATCACATAATGAACGTAAGTAGTATTGCTTTTTATACTCTATACCAACATAATCATCGCGGAATCGATTTGACTGGTGGTCCGTTTAAATCACAAATGAGCCTTTGTAGCTCCTACATGGTCCATTGAAAAGGAGACTAATTCTATTTACATGTTTATTCACTGAGAAAAATTCATAAGTGTCCTAGAAGTGCAATTCTATTGGAACCACTATAGGTAGTTGGTATATTGTGTCTTAAAGTATACTTTAACTATGTCCGTCTGATTGACTGGCTCGTAATTTTAAAGATATTTTGGTGAAAATTATTTTATGTTCATGAATTTCTATTTTTTTTAATGTTATTAAAAGTGTATTAACTGCAAAAAATAGTTTAATTAAACATTATTAAACATTTTGTAAATATTGTTTGAAAAACTGTTAAAAACTAAATATTATTTTTATTATTTCAAGCAAAAGGTTACAAAAATTTGTGAGAATTTTCAAACATTCAAATTTATAAATAGTAAAAATATTTTAATAAGCAAAAATATATATTTTTGTTTAATAAACAAAATTATGAATTTGAATGTTTGATTTTACTAATTCAGCAATAGATCCGATTTCAGTAAAAAATATAATTGGTTTCATAAATTTAGCAATAGAATATGAAATTTATTTTTTTCTGAGTATTAGATTAGACTTTTTTGTTTTCCTCATTTTCGTAATTTTATTTTAATTATTTTTCTGTAATTGTCAAAACATGAGAATTTGTTTTTGCTTTGTGTCTTGATTTTAAAATTATTTACAAGCAATAAAACTTAGTGTTAAAATCAAATATCTTATTTTATAAGACTTTATTTAAAGCCAAATAATGATTTATTCAAAAATATTTTAATAATAATCTTTTCTGTGCAATGAAACTGTTAAGTAATACATATAAAAATTTAACTGAGGATTTTAAAACGATTAATAAAAACAATTTTAAATATTTTCCAGAATTGCGTTTTACATCTCTAAATTAGAAAGAATTATTTAATAATGAAAGATGAAGATAAAATGGAAATAAAACGATAAGAAAAATTATTTGTATTGAAACTTAAATACAATACCATTGATTAGTATAATTTACAATAAAATTTATAAAATATTTAAAATTGTATAAATCTTGAAAGATACATCATATTTTATTTATTTTATTTTTTTGTTAAATAATTATGACTTATAAGGTTGTTTGATACTTTTTAGAAGAAATCAGTGCCGTTTTCTTATAATTTAAGCTTTTTAAATAAGAAAAATTCAATTCCCGTTTCCCGGAAAAAGAAATATCACAGGAAACCCTAAACCCTAGACATGTCTCTAAAATATATTGTAATCAAGAAAGACATTTTTAAAATTAACAGCATTAAGAGTTATTACGAAAATGTTGTGTTATATTTTATTCGAACGAACGTTTTATTGTTAGATAATCTACTGAAAAACAATTTGAAATAGAACAATTTACCGAAATGAAGATTTCTTACAAAGAATAATTCAAAAGTAATGTATTTAATAAAGAAGAAATAAATTTTAATACTAATTATCATTTGAAGAATGTGCCTTTTTATAATTCCTAATCACATCTTTTGAAGTTATTCTTTTATTAGAAGTAAATGAAAGTACATTTAAGTGGTAAAACTGTGGTTTTCTTTCAAAAAAAAAAAATAATAATAATCATTATTTTACTAAGATTAGATAAATCTTAACTTTTGTGGAATTAGTTTTATTTAACTTCAAAAAAAAAATCTGAAATATGTACTTAGTGAAGCACTGAAAATATCCTTTTTTTGTCACATTTTATAGTTTGCGATGCACAAAAAAAATATTCGGATCCCCACATTAAAGTACAACGTTCGACTCCGAATAACTTTCCGATTCGATCATCGATGTCGGTACAAGGACAAAGCCTATTGAAATTGGTTATGAACGGTCTATTATTTCAACTAGCCCCCATATAAGTGACCCTCCGGAATTGGGGTTAGACGATTAAAAACACCTTAACTTTTTATAAAGTTGGAAACTACAGCGCTTTCTTTTCTGAAGAAAGATGTTATCTTGTTACTGTGTATCAATATTTAAAAATTTCGTACCCTTCTTAGGATTACCACGGAACAAAAAATGGTTGACCAATTTAGAGAGAAGAGAGAGAACGGATTTTTGGTGAGATTTAAGATTTTTAGTGAAATTTCGAATTTTTTTAACAAATTTTAATTTTTTAGTTAATTTTCAAATTTTTGAAGAATTTTCGAATTTTTGGTATAGTTTTTTCTTTTTTTGTAAAATTTTAAATTTTTTGGTGGAATTTTGAAGTAATAAATATTAAATATAAATCCTTACCACTACTTTAAACATATTTTTATTACCTTCTTAAAAATGAATAAAAATAAAAATATCTTAATAATCTTTTGCAAATATTAAATTAAAATAACCAATAATTCCAATCCCTTGACTCCATATCTCACTCGTAATATTAAGTAACAAAACAGAAAATAAAATGAGCAATAAAATCTCTTTATGGATTTGAAATATATCAATTTGATTTTCTGTGTTAATTTAAGTTCGTCTATTTCACATGTAAACTGTTCATAATAAAAGTATTTGCAATATAATACAAAATAACTCACACAAAAAAATAAATAAAAGACCCTTAAGGGGCTACAACATACAACAATTACAAACACAGTGATCTAATCCTGTTAAAACTGCTGAAAAAGATGACGACGATGTCGATGTTGATGGTCAGTGTGGCATCAGCATCAGTGTTTTTGATTTAATTTGTTCCTTTAGGATTGCAGCAGCATTGGCAGGAAAAACAAGCAGAAAATATATTTAAAAAGATAAAAATAGAAAATAAAAACCATACACAGACTAATACATCTATATGTATGTATAAACATAAATGTAAGATGTACAAGGACAAATAGCAAGCTAAGCTTTTATATTTTTGATATTACTACTACAACCTTATGTACATTAAAGTGCCTTACGAAAAATACGTTATAAATGTATTTCTCTAGAAATGAATATTATTATGTTCTTATATGATTCCCAAAATATTATATCTGAATGTTTTAATTTACGTTAGCTGGACCGCTTTTGATACAAATCTCTTTCTATAGCATTATCAAAATTTGCGCTATATGAAAATTAACTTCAATATATAAATGATACATATTAACGCCTGAAATACCCATTCAAGCAATAAAATTTTTTAACATATTTTAATTATTTAAACATATAATTGTATATATTTAGGACATCTTTCAACTTATATTGGATTTTAAGGTACCATTAGAAAAGTCTATTGTGATTGAAAATTACAGATAATTAACCCCCTAAAAGTAAAAGTGTCAATTTTATACATTTGTTTCCCAAAAGCTTAAATCAGCAATTTTTGAAAATAAGTTGTATAGAATTATATTATTTACTTAAATATTGATGAATTAATGGAAAATATAATAAATTTTTTTCCTAAACCGCAGTAATAATTAAATAAAAGGAAGTCTTTGAAGTTCAGTCGCTATTTTCTACCAATTTATATTTTAATTTATAATTTATATTTTTTTACAAATTATGCTTCATATGACATTTATTTTCTTAACTAACCATTTCTTTGCTATAAAAATTAACATAACCTATTATGGACCTGTGATCGCAATATATTACTTTTGTTACTAAAGGGTTAAATGAATACATATATTCATAGTAGTGAATAAGACATTGCAATTATGCTCTAAAATCTAAATTACGATAGAAAATGTCCAAAATATTCAAACTTTAATAAAGAAAAAGTATTTAAAATAAAATATTAGAAATTGTTAATAATAATCTTCATTTCAACAGAATGAAAACTAATTTTAAAAAAATGTTTACTCTCTAGGTATTAGTCGACACGTATCTATTACATATTATTTTTGACACAATGTTAAAAATTTTGTACACTATCGAAAACTATATTTTTGGAAGTCTTTTTAAAAATAGTCCAGCTCACGAGAACGGTGTAATTGAACAGAAATATTTTGGAGATTTGTTCATAATCAGGGAAACCACAAATATGCCCTAAAAACGTGTTTTATGAGCATTAAATATGCATCAAATAACGGAAAATATGCCCTAAAAACGAAAAAATATGCCTTTAAAAAACAAACAAATTTTGTCATTTTCAAATAGAAATTAATATTTTCATTAAAACAAAAGAAGACAAAAGTAAGAAGTATCTGTCAGCTGTTTCTGATTTTTAATTCTCCTTTTTTTATGTTTTTTTTTTTTTTTTTTTTTTGAGTTTTAAATATTAGTATTATTTTTTTATTTAGGTATTTAAAACAAATAATCACAAAGCCTCTGGGCCCATAATATATATTAATAAAATAGGATTATTTTATACATTACACCCTGCTACAGAGAAAAATCTCTCTAGAAATGGCATAGTCACATTATATGAGTATTTAAGGCAACACACTCAAAATTTCGAATTATTGTAAAAAAACCCTGTTTTGGGTAAATTCTTGTATAAATGTATTTCTAATTATGTTATTCTTTTGTTGATTTATCCTTTTTAAACTCCTTTAGAGAGTAGAAGAACTATTTTTTCAACAGTATCCATTTGATATATTTTGGGCAAATATTAAAAGCTAACTTTTAAACAACATATAAAAAAATAAAATTTTTTCTAAACCTATGAAAGGTATAATAATTTTTACGGACATTTTTGTCGTAAGCATAATAAAATTTTTTATTTTCAAATTAGACAAAAACTGTAGAACTCATTCGATTTTATCTGTAACAAGTTACTAAAACTTTCCACACGTTTTTAATTTTTTCCTTAAGAAGTAAAAAACTAGTAAAAATATAAAAAATACTTTATCTTAAATATATGAAGAATTTTTTAATAAATATCTCATTTTATTTTATTATATATATATATATATATATTTGTTTTATGATGTCCTCAAGAAGGACTTGAGTCCATATTGGATCGTTTTCCTAGTGAAAATAAAAAGTATCGTTTTGTAGCAGCGTGTTTTCAAAAAGATTTTTGTGTAAATTTACATATACAAATGGCTTTTATTAAAATCAAATAAATTATTTTTACAGCATTAACTGATGCTATTCGGGCCACTTTAAAAGGTAGTACCTTAAAAATGGTTTAAAAGAACTAATATTTAACCCTTCATCATTTGTTGCTCCAAGTCAAGCTCCTCAGCGTTTTTTAACGAACTTAAGCGGCATTGATTAAAATGAATTTTAAATACTAAATATTTTTGGAAATCTTGTTTTCTTATACATCACAAATCAAATTTTAAAAACATATCATGAGGTGTACTAAAATTCAGAATGTCAAAATATGCACCAAAAATATTAAATATGCCCCAAAAATAACAAAATATGTTATAGATATGCTCTAGAAACCATTATATATAAAAATATGCCATTAAGGGTAAAATATGCAAAAATATAAATTTAACGTACAGGAAAGAATATGTGGTTTCCCTGTTTTTAATATATCATTCTTTAATTTTAGGGGTGTACATTAGCAACATTTTTTGCCTTCATACAAATCAATGCACTTTAATGTACATATGTTTTATATCATTAGTAAGTGTGTGTATATGTATTTAGTTCTGTATTATTTATACCACTACTTCTACAAAATACGAATAGTATTGTATTATTATGACATGTGTCATGCGGCATGTTAACATGCTGGACACATACTGACCCAACATATAAATATATATGTATATGTATGTGCATTACATACACATGTAGCAACAATGTTATAAAAAAAAGAAAAAAATACAATAGCTGCCCCTTTTAGCAAAGAATAAGTATAAATTTGTTGTTATGTATTAGTAGTGGCAGTAGTAGTTGTTGCAAGTAAGTAATTTATATAAGTAGAGGCAGTAGTTTATATGTAGTTGTAGTTGTTTGTGGTAATGGTTATGTGTGGTATTTAAGGTTATAATACTTTTGTTGTTTTCTTCGTTTCATTTTTATGTTTCTTATGCTTTTCTGTTGTTTTACTTTACTGTTCAAGTCTTCTTTTTCTAAAAGTTTATGTTTCACATGACATGTGGTTACATTTAGTGCTGCCACAGAATCATGCATTAGATTTGGATGATCATAAACCAAAAGTAGCATTTAAAAAATGCAGCAAAAATTTAATAAAAATGAATTAATTTATTATAGAATATTAATTTTAATTTCTTCATATTTACATTAATTAGTCTACCTCAGACTAAAATTGGACGTGTTACATATAGAATTTTGACTTTTCGTGCTTGAAACAGTTTACTATTCGGTTTGGTTTTCATTTTTCGCATATAGACAAAAAATTAGTCCTATTGATGTTCCACCTTATATGGGAGGTGACCGGACGATGCCTGCTTTTGGTTTTCGAGTTTATGTCGACCCCCAAATTATCTGTACATAATTTCGTTGTCGTATCAGCAGAAAAGTATGAACTGAAGTTACAATGGACATCCTGCGTTTCTAATATTTGGCCCATAACTTTGTTGTTTATTAATCGATATTACCTTATGTAAGATAAATTTTTCAGCCCTTGGTGGCCCCCCCTCACCGAGCCATATCCTGCCTTCAACAGACAGACAGACGGACGGACATATGTAGCTAGATCGGCTCAGAATCTTACTAGGACCCAGAATACATACTTTAAGGGGTCTTAAATGATTTTTTCGGCATTATACCATTTTTTGATGGTGGGTATAAAAAGAAATTTGCTCTTAAGGAAATTTATATTGTTTGAATGAACATTTTTATTATCATTTTTATTATCGTCCTTCCGTTTGTGTGGATGTCTGTCCATGTAATCCTTTTACAGGTCTAAATTTTTAAGGTATCGTAATCAAATATGGCATGAATATTTACCTGGACTGAAATTTGTTAGGATCAGTCCATTATTTCCCATATTCTCCATACAAACGTTCTTCTGAAATGTTGTTTTATAATCTTAAATGCCTTAAATTAATAATGATTTCAATAAAATTCTCTAAAAATAAGTATTTTATAAGCATAAATATGTTTGCCATATTTCATGTAGATCGGTCCACAATTGACCATAGCTCCTATACAAGCTCACTTCTGAAAATCACTTTAATTTTACTAGGAGTCGAAATGACAATAATAATCGGTCTTTAATTAACCATCGTCTTCATGTAAGACCACAATAACAAGCATAAAAGTCATACAAATGTCACAATCATGATAACATTATGCATACAATTTTGAAAAATGACTAAAAAATAGTAAAGAATTTCATGTTAAATATAATGTTAGAAAACCAAGTGTATCCTTCTGTGGGTCAAAAGAAAGCAAAACATAAAAAAACGCTTAGAATCATAAAATGTCAGCGCATCATATGCATATGATTGCTAATAGACCAACAGAGGTCAAAATATACTTTTTCTGTTTCAAAGTCGAATAAGTTATTTGAAATTTATTAAAAAATAGAACGATGAAATTTCGTTAATTATTAAAACTTTGTGTATATTCGTGACTTAAAATAATTCCATTGCATTTAAAATAGTCGTAAATTTAATATAGAATATACAAAATTTCAGAAAAACGACATGCAATGGTGTCTTTTCAACTTTAAAAATAATGATGTTAAATAAAAACAAGTGAAAAAGATATAGTCGGTCAAGCCCTACACCATAGTGGATGTGCTTCGAAATTCTGAGAAGGGATCTTATATGGAACATGTGTCCAATTGTGGACCGATACTTGTATTAAATGTAATGCATTTTTCTATTAAACATTATAATGCGTTGGATTTATATACTTATGGGTGATTCCCAGAAGAAGAACTTATATGAAAGTTATTTAATTATGGGCCGATTCTCATAAATTTCGAGTTTTTGTTTTAGTTTTCCGCTTATATAAAACTTATGTGTGTCAAATATTGCTTTCATACTTATATTTCTATGAGATTTATTCACGTTAAAATTATTTTCGGTAGAGGGGTTTATATGGGAGCTATGATCAATTATGGACCGATCTTCAAGAAGTTTAGTACTCATATTTATACTTATGTATATGAAACTTATTAACTTTGTTCATAAGGTTTACATGGACGGACGGACATCCTTAGATCGATTCAGGAAGTGAATCTGTGTCTATTGGTATACTTTAAGATGACTTTTTCTGTGTGACACAAACATCAGCACAAAAGCATAATACTCCAACCACCTATGGTGGTGTAGGGAATAAAAAATATAAACAAAATATAACAAAAAAAATTCTTAACTTTTATGCATAAACATAAACTAAAAAAGTAATTGTAGAAAAGCCTTAGCTTTTCTCTATATAGCTCTACATGCACATGTTAAATTTTTTGCAAAAAAAAAAGTATTTCTCAATATTGACTTCTTTCCAGGTCTTATTAAAGGCAACCCCTGACGAAAAATCCTATGTGTAATTTTCCAAAAAAAAATTTTTTTACCATCTGAAATTTTTACTGATTGTCCATTTTCTTTTTTCAAATATCTAGGTTAGTTCTGAAGATATAAAAAAAGAATAATATGTAAACTTGTATGGCTTTCATACAAAAAATAAATAATTTCTTTGCTCGCCTGAAAAGTTGTTCAAAAACACTTTATTAAAATTTTAATTTCATTATACTTTTGTTTAATTTTTGTCACTTATGTCATCACAACTGTTACATTAAAGTAAATATTTACGAGTATAAAACAGTAATCAAATAGGTAAAGAAAAAAACAAAAATACAAACAATATGGTTATTAAAATATGCATTTCTCGAAATTAAAAAAATAAATAAATTTCTATAAGAAACACCTGTGTCTTAAGTATAATAAGATTTCAAAACCAAAATATTAATCAACAAAACTTTAACATTTTTTATTTGTTATATTTAAAATTTTTGAATAAATTGATTTGTGGTTAAAAGGGTTGGTTATTGTTCTTTACATTTTTTGTTCATTATAAATAGAACACATGTGTCTATAAATTGAAGTAATTTCTATTAGTTTTGCAAAAATTAAAGGAACATAAATATTGGATTTGTAAGTTTTTTTTTTTTTTTTTTTTTTTTTGCAGAACTAAAACACTTGTTCTCTTTTGAAGGTACAAACTAAAAAATCTATTAAGGTTATTTTGTTTTTAATGCAACTTTTAGTTATTAAATTATCCTAATTTTTAGACAGCTAATTAGTAATCATTTTCAAATTGAAACTTTTAATTCCTAACTTAACAAATGTTTTCAAAGTATTCTCTAAATTTACAGAAGCAATTATTTTTGTTTCTTCAAAAAATAAAGGCAAGAACGGTAAATTCAAATGATTACTCTTTCTCTCTGTCTCTAATTATAATTGTTGTTTGTAGCGAATTATTAAATGAGAATAAATTAAAATCAAAACGGAAGAAGTACAAGGTTATAAGCACCGGAGGCACTCAAGCATTAACTTGAAGAGCACTTCAGCTTTAACAAAATGCTAACAACAACAGCAACACTTACATGCTTGCACATTCGTTGTATGTACTTTAAAAAAAAAATTACAAGTGAGTACAACCCCTTTTGTTTTTGTTGCAAATGTTTTGTTTTTTTTTTTTTTTTCATGGCAAAATGTTTGCTCATACTAAAATATCATCATCGTTAAACATGTTGAAATCTTGTTTCAGAGAGCGATTAAACACAAGCTAGGATGCTATATTATATGCCGTATCTGTAATACTCTACACCGGAATGCACACGAAAAAATAAGTGCACACTTTAAGGCTTATAACCGGAGTAACCAAAAATATGCTCTAAAAAAACGCATAAAAATGCTCTTAAAATCAGAAAATATCCCCTTAAATTAAAAACTATGCTCTAAAAATATTATTTTTCTGGCTAAACTCTAAATTATCTAATATTCGTGCTAAAAATTACTTCATTTTTATTAGAAATGTTAAAAAATATTTTCCTTTTGATCTTAGAAATATTCAGAACTAATACAATATGTCAGGAAATTACAAAATTTTTAACAATTTATATGATGAAAATTGTTATTAACAAGAAAATTTGCTAATAACAAATTATGTAAAAATAAGAATAAGCTAAATTTTTCTCTTAAGTGTAAAATATGCAAAATTATGATCTTGAGTGTAATATATGCAAAAATATGCAAAAACATGTAATTTAAATTGCTAAATTATGTCCTAAAAAATGATTTTCTATGAAAATATGTCAAAATGTGTTCCTACGTCCAAAATATGCAAAAATATGCGATTATGACCAACACAAAATTCCTAAAATTGTCTGAAACGGTTGATTTTGCATAATTTTGGTTGCCCTGCTTATAACTTTTAGTATACATTAAGAAAATTAGTACCATTAACTAATTTATATTTGTTATTATACTCAGTGACTATGTGGTAAACTTTGTTGTAATAATATAATTAGTTTTTCTTAAAATTAAAATTGAACAAAATTCGTTCAAATACATAATTCAAATTAATTAACAAAAAATATGTCGATATAATATAAAACAATTACTAGGAACGCAGGCGAGTCAGAAAATACAAAAACTTCACCATCACCGAAAATAATTATGATAACTAAAGAAAAATTTGATTTAAAGACTGTAGGATTGCATACCAAATAAAACGAACTTTAAGAAAAAATTTCTACATCTCTGGATGGAATGTGACTCATTCCCTAAATTAATCTGCATCTTTTATCAGAAAAGTTAAAAAAGGCTGGCCTGAAAAGCCAAGAAGTAAAAAAAATAAATATTATGTTTAATTTTTTTTTTTTTTTTTTCAAAAATATTAATATTGGCTAGAGGGTGATACAAGGTACGTACTTGAACTTTTTCAACATCCTGGGACATTAATTCCATGTCACATATATTAAAGGGAATTTATCAGATAAATATCGCTTAAAAAAAATCAAAATTGTCGAATAAACCATTGGTCTGAAAAGACATTTGTACATGTGGGAAAAAGGTACTTTGTTCATAAAAAATAACACTTTTAACACATAAATGTACGCAAATGAGTGCCGTTAGAAAAGATTTCTTCTTATTATTAGAAATTCAGGTTAGTCCAGAAAATATTAAATATTTTATTAAAAACGAATAAAAATTTAATTTTTCTTTTAAATTTTAAACTTGGATACAAGAGTCTTTAACAAAATAAAATTTCAAAAAGATTGAACTATTAGTTTCATTTCTATAAACTGAATTTTATGCCGTAAATTTTTCATGCGCAGTCCTAACCATAATTCTCAACATGATGTTTATTTCCACATTTAAGGAGTCGATAAATATTCCAAGCCAATAATAGGAGCAGACAGACATTTGACATTCTTACATGCACAACACCAAAGTCAAATACCATAAATATTGAAAACAATTTTTTAAGAAAATATAAATTTTAGTTAGACATTCAAATGTTTATATCCTCCCTTTGTGCCGATTAATGCTTCAGGTGAATTTCATTTATTTCGGTATTTTGCTTTACACAAATATAGATACTTAAACTCGGAATTTACAGATTCTTAAATAAATATATCTAAATGTTACACACGTAATGATAAACTTATGTATATATCCTAATTTATCATTAGTGTTGGAATGTGTGTGTGTGTGTGTGTGTGTGTGTGTGTAAAAATGCATTTGTGAGTTTATTTAATATTAACAGTTACAAATGAGTACATTTTCATTTAACAACAAAAACAACAAAAGAAATGGAAATGTTGGATTGACAAGCTAATGATGTTATTGTTAAAAAGGCACACACTTACATACGATGATATATTATATGGTAAATCTCAGCATATGTCTGTATGCGTCAACGTTAATTTTAAATGTACAGCTTGAGGGGTTCTCTTATATACCAGTGTTGCCATATATATTTTTTCAAAAATCTTACAATTTCTCTTAAAAAATCTTATTTTTATAGGAAAATTCTTTTTTCGTTAAAAGAGATCTAATTTTATGCAATTATTAGTACATAATTTCAACAGATTAAAAAAAAAATTAGAATTAAATCGAGACAATTGGATTACAATAATATTTTTCAGTAGCCGTTGCATTAACAAGTTTCCAAAAACACTCTTTTTCAAAACTCGGACTTGGTTTTTTCCTAATACATGTTTATTTTTTGATCCTAATTAAATTTTCTGATCGATCAAGAAACACGTTACTGAACTAATTTTGTATAAAAATCAGACTAAAATTAATAAAATTAGTTGAAAAATACTTTGTGTGTTCATTAAACTGAAATATTTACCAAAAAAATATATCAAAATAAAATCTTTGTTCGAAATATAATTTGTTTTTATTCATTAAAATCTGTATTTTAGCTAGTGATAATATTATTAATTTTGCAAAAATTACAAAACAACAGATTTAAAAATCTTATTTTCGGATCAAAAATCTTTAAATCTTTCCAAAACTTCATAAAACTTCAAAAATAAGAAAGATCTTCACATATGACAACACTGTTATATACAAAAATACATAAGTGTTTATATTCTTTGTATATGAAATGTGTAATTGTTAATGCAACAGTTTCAATTTTCATGAGTTTCATACAGCTTGAAGTGTTGCTACCAAATTAAAACGTTAATTGTATGGGTCTTTGTTTTGTTTTATTTTGCTTTTTTTGCATACAAATGCAATAAAAACAGAATTGTTTAAAAAACCTTGATACTCTTTTTCATTTTTTATTATTTTTTGCACTAATTGCCAAGAGTTAAGCAAATATTTTCTTAGTAAAAAGCTAATAAGCTAAAGGGTCTTGGATGTGATAACATTTTCTAAAGCAAACATTAAATTAGAAATTGTGTTCTCAACTTAAATTGCGTTGCCAATGAGTTTTATAAAAGCTATGCTTAAAAAAAAATACAAAATGAAACAATCATTAAAAAGAAAATTGAATGTAGTAATACATTTAATAAACTGAAATTTTTACAAATGTTTCATATAATTTACATTTTAATCTAATGACAAACCAAATCATTTTCCTCTTACTATTCATTAGAGTATCCCTAGAAACAGCTTTTTTTGACATTCTTAAACAACAGAAAAAGTTTAAAAAAATATTTTAAAAAATGGTCTCCAACTCCCTACCATGGATCTCATACATTTAGGCCAAACAAATTTTGGATTTTTTATCGAAACGCGTCTCATAAAATTCGATATTTTAGGCTTATTATTGAAAAAATATATCCAAACTTTTTCCAATGGGATTTTTGTCCTCGAGAAACCTTTTTATTACGTTTTGGTGAAAAAATTTTTGGAAACTAATAAATACAAAACAACTTTTCAATATTTTTCTCATAAAAGGAACAAAAGTGTTAAAATTTTATATATTTTGCAAAAGAAAAAAATTTGTTAACCGCTTATGAATCGATTTATTTGCGAAAAAATCTTTTGGTATTTTTTCAGAGAAAGCTAAAAATTACAAGTTCTTTTTGCGATAAAATACACTAAACTCTTGATTTTTAATCGCTGATAGGAAACTGAAAATCAGTTGTAAACTAATTCTATACATTTTCCTTATATTCTGCTTATCAATATGCATTGTTTGAGTGGTCTTCTGCACATTTTTTCTTTTTTTCAACGAGACTCTGCTACTCATACTTATACCAAAGTGTGATTAATAAGCTCATTAAATTTATTTTATTATTTTCTTTGTACATATGAAATTAACATAATAAATTGTCATTATATTAAGCTGGTTCTTAATTATATGCAGTGTTTTAAAATCAATTCATATATTATTATTCCACATAAATCCTCTTAAATTTTATATTATATTATATTGCATTAAAAATCCTTAATCTTAATTTTCTATGCAATTTTTTAAAACTGCTTAAAAAGCTACATAAATAAAACTGTATTTTATGAGTTTTGTTTATTTTTTATATTTTTGTTCATAATTACATCCTGATTATTTAGTATGAAGAGATAAAATTAAATTAAAAGATACACATATAAGAACATACAGATGTACAGAGTCATCTTACTGTAATTAGAGGAAATACATACATATACAAATATGGTTTAATTTAGAAAAGGTAGTTCTATTTTAACTTACATACACATACATTCATATCCATATTTTTATTTTTCTTTGCCGTATTAATTTTTTCGCTTTTTTTTTTAATAGTTACAGCTGTAATTCATACTAATCTCACGAATTGCATTTAGAAATGTTACATGTTATCAAAGCTACAGCAAGGCAAACAGACATACTCTAAAATATATGTATACGTACGTACGTACTCTTAAAAATTTATGTAAATTCACGGAAGCAGTCTAAAAAGTCAGTTTATAATTAAAATAAAGATGAAGACAATTTATAAGAAATTTTTTGTTATTTACTAAGTTAAAATTTTTTTTTTCTCCAAAAATCTACAGATACAAAATAATACTCAAAATAATATTTTTCCCTATTATTCGAAAGAACTTTTCAAAATACCTTCCGAATATATATACATAAGATTGTTCAGAACCAACAACAAAATCATATTCTTTTTTTTTTATTCACATTTGTTTTCAGTTCTGGGTATATCTGTATTTGTGTTAGTAATAATAGTTTTACAATAAAATAATAATAAAAATGAACATACTATTTTCAAAAGCTTTTGACATATGACAACTCTTTCTACTATCACATTTTATATAATGCTTAAAGGACTATTACACACATTCAAAAAGTTTATACTTTTAACTGTATTGAGGGGATTTTAATATAGAAAATATTATATTTTCTTTAACCTGCAAATTATATTGACATTATGTGACAGATAAACTGTAGATGTGTTGAAAAAAAAAAATATATATATATAACAAAATGTAACGTATGTGTAAGGGATTTGTTATCGTTATCAAAGAGCAACAGGAGACACAAGTTTCATTTGTGTGCATTTTGTTATTATTATTATTGTTTTTTGCAAACTAAGAAGAGTAAAATATAAATTGTTGGTAAAAAGTGATGAGAAATAAATCATGTAAGCTACGCTGGTCTATGAGGAATTTCAAAAAATTTCGAAACTCTTTGGAACTGAATTTATGTGTCTTGTATTTCTAAAGTTCACGGATTTTGGTAGACCTTACAAAATAACTAAGAAATCTAAAATTTTAGGTAATTCTCGTAAATTTTCACAAAACTACGGTCAGTTAAAGCTAAAAAATATAAAAAAAAACTGAGTTGAAACTTTCAAGAATTTTTTTGATTCATTTTAGTTTTGCTCCCACAATTGACACCTTTTAGGCTCAAACATTTACCAGTCGAGAGACAAGACTTAGTAAATTCTTATGTTGTATAACTACTCGCAAAGAAAAAATATAATTGTACTGACAAAAATTTAAGAGCCACATATTATGGTTAGAACATATGATTGCAGCGAAAAATAAAAATGATTATGAGTAGTAATTATTATGATTCCACTTTATCATATTATTACCTCATGTTATCATATAGTTATTCAATCTTATCATATATTAATAATATTATTATTTTTGTAAAATTTGTATTCATTAGCAAAAAATATATAATAATAATAATAATAATAATAATAATAATATTTACATATTATTCATTTGTACCACCATATGTGGTTCAAATTCAAGATATTTTATATTGCTTGAATCACACCGAGTATAGCCAAATCTTGTTTATTTATATTTATTCATTTATAAACTAAATGAGAATTACATTGAAGTAAGAAAACAAACATTAAAAAAATATATATATTTAGAAACAAACAAGTATTGAAGTTTTTCACTAAGTTTATGAAAAGGATAAGTATTGTGTTTATTTGTATCATTTTATTGTTATAGGAATAATAATACTAATATGGTAAAAATATTTAATAACATATATTTTTTGCCATCAATCATATTAAAATTCTTATTGGGTGTAAACATTAAATTACAAAATTGAATGAAAATCATTGTTGTCATAAACACAATAACTCTGTGTTCAATAACTCAAAGTTCAATGAGAACAATGAGAACATAATATTGTTGTAGTGATAATGCTTACCATATTACTATTTGGTGAAAAGTTATGCAGTGACAAAGCAAAATTTCGCGAATAAATGAAATTTAATTAAAAAAAAAACAGAATTTAAAAGACGAAGTGATTTTTTACAGTTTGAGGTATATCACGTTGATGGCAGGAAATCAGGCATGGGATAGCATCATCACAAACTTTCATATAATTCCGGAAATATTACTAAAATTCATGTTTTTCGCTACTGACAAATACCGCTTCTATATAAATTGCCCAAAATATCGCGTAATCAGAAAATGGGCGTTAAAAAATTTTAAAATGAAAAAAAATTTATGCTATTTTTAAAATTTTCACCAAATTTCCACATTTTGTTCAGCATTTTTTTAATATAAGATATGACTTTAAATTATCGAAAAGATATCTGTAAAGAATCATCTTAACGTTTAAAATTGATAAAATGAAAAACATATTTAAGAATCATCATCACATTTTGCTGACTGACAACTACCGCGAAGTGTAAATTACGTTAATATTGATGTCAAATGAAAGCCCTCTACATGCTTAATACTAAAATCCAGTGGGCGTCAAAATATTTTAAGAACTTTTAAATTTATGGACCAAAAAATAATTTCATAAGCTTAAAAAACATTCGCTTCATAGTTCAAATTTAAAAATAATAAGAACTATTTTCGAAGTAAAGCTTATCATTAAATAAGATTCAAGTTTAAAATTTTTTAAAAAATTCACTTAAAAAAAATAAAACCTCGATTATGTAAGGCATATTAATATGAGTTGTAAGATTTAAATAACTCTATTTTTCAAACCAGTACTGATATTTATTTCATTTTTTTTATCAAAATATCATAAAATATGTCTATTACCATTTATTTATTTATTTATTTGCTATTTTTAACCATTAGCAATTTTTTTCCTGTTTAGGAATTCGTGCAGAAAATAAAATTTAAAATCTTTTTTCAGTGTACGTCGATAAATATTGAAGATACAGTAATAGTTTTGAAATTTGCTGATTTGACCTTTATTTTTAAAAATTTTTTGAAAGTTTAAACTTTCAGCCGTCGTAACTTTTTCGCGTATTGATAAAAATAAATATTGGTTAATGAAACCACAAGTCTACGTTTGTATCAGAAGAAAAAAAAATGAAAATATTTTTACTAAAAATTTTTGAAATTCCTCATATATATTAAAAAAATTTACACAGAGCTACCTTGGACTGAAATACTAATACATAAAAATTGAACAAAATTCCAACTAACTTAAATATCTTTACAGAATTAGCAAACAATTAAATATCAACTATATCATTATAATATACTACAGTGCAAGCTCGGTAGTCGCGACGGACCGGTTATCGCTATGGCTTAATTTTTAAAACTGCAGGTCCTATTGTCAAGACATTTTACGAAAAACGGATTCTATTTTCGAGACTTTTATCTGTTTTTTTTTTTTTTTTAATTTGATTACAATGTCTCTAACCAAGAAAGGGAAATCCCCGATTTTTGGTATATTAACCTTTTTGGATGATTTTGATCTTCAATTTTTTCAGTTTATTCGTGTCGTTTGTTGTGTAAATACATCTCTTAATATGAGAAAAGTTCAACATACATATTTCAAAACCAATGATTTCTCAAAAATTAGAGATTTTAGAAAGTAGCCCTGGCAAACGCTGCACCATAAAGGAAAGCTGAGTACCAAAGAATGGAAAAAATGATTTGTAAGTGGTTTGTAAAACAAAGGGGAAAAAATGTTCCAATATCAGCAGCGATTTTACGATCAAAAGCCGGTCATTTGTATTCCAAAATTTATCAAATCAATTCAATGCTAGTGAAGGAGTGTTGAAGAAATTTAAACGTAGACATGGAATTACATGGAATTACAGAATTTAATGATTACGTTGATGCGCATGGGCTTAATCTTCACCAAATCTATAATGCCGACGAATTCGGTTTATATTATAGGATGCTTCCAAATCACACCCTTGTAATGAACGAATAATTTTTTGGCCTGTTCAAATGCGAATGGCACAGATAAAATGAAATTGTTGGCTGTTGGAAAATCGAAAAACCCACGCGCGTTTAAATGCTTTTTCAATAATCCTGTAATATACAACTCCAATACTAACGCCTGGGTGACATCATTTATATTCAAGAACTGGTTCCATCACGAATTTGTTCCCCAGGTAACTTAATTTTCACCAATTAGTAAAAGTAAGTTGTTTATAAGTGAACATTTTTTTGGTCCGAGAATTTTTGGCATCAAAATATCTGTCGAAAATGGCAGTTTTGCTTTTAAATAACGCTACATGTCACCCAGTTGAGGAGCTAAAAAGTGATGGCGGTTTAATTATAGCAATGAATCTACCATCCAATTGCACTGCGCTTATTCAACCGTTAGATCAAAACGTTACCAACTTGGTCAAATTAAATTACACAAAACAACTGCTCACCAACTTGCTTGGCGAGAAGGGAATTTGGAACTCAAACTAAAAAAATTCTATCTCAAAAATGCAGTTCAGATTCTGCCTACGTCCTGCGATAAAATATCTGTGTCCAATATCCGAAAATCCTGAAATGCCTTGCTCGAATTCAGCAAATTTAAAAAAAATTAAAGTGGTGAATGGAGTAAAGAGGATAACATGTCCATAAATATTTTACAAAATATAATTCATGAAGAAAACGAAGATCTTTCAACTATTGGTACACTTGTATCTTAAATTGTTACGGAACATCTTTTCACGAATGCTGATATAAACAACTGGATTCAAGAAGAGGAGCAGATACATAATCGGAGAATTTATACGACAGTGGTCAGGAAGAAAATAAAATTAAAGTGGACGATTGTATAACATCGATAAACATATGCATACAATGGGCTTTGAAAAATAAATAATTTGCCAAAATAACAAAAAAAAATAATAATTTACCAAAAAAGCAACTCAAAATCTAAAATTTCTTTAAAAATGTTTAAAATCTAAATATAACAATAAAAACAATTCTGATTTCAAAAATTACATAAAATTTTTCAAAAAAAAAAATTTGGGTTCTGTTATCGTGAAAGTTCAGTTTTCGCGACAGGTCTGGTTTTTAATTAGTCGCGAAAATCAAGTTTGCACTGTATTTACATTGCGATCAGATTTTTTTTCAATTTAGTCTTGAAATTATATGAATAAAAAGGGATTTCCATGCAAAAACTAACAACCATAAATCAATAAATTTAAAACTTAATTATAAGATTAGATCACCGCATTTGCTATTATATCATAAAAATAAATAGGGAAATATTTGTTGCTGAAAGTAGATGTACTTGTTTTTTCGATAACCTTGAAAATATGTTTCTGTGGGTATTTTCTATAACAACTTTCTTAGTTTTTGGGATTTAATAAAGATTTTATTCAGTTTTATAGACTTGATAAGAATGAGCAATAGTTGACAACAGCTGTTTTAATAAATTCAGTTAAAGTGTGAGTCTCTTCTGTACAATAGATTTTCTAGTATTTACAGAATTTAAGCAAAAAAAAATCATTAAAAGATTTTCATAATGCATTAATACCGATCGCAAAATTATTTTTTAAATTTGAACAACCTCATGTGGCTTTTTCTAGACCAATGAACTTGAAACATTGTTCAAAAGTTCATAATTTCAGATGCTGAATGTAGTGTACACTTTCAATCAAATAAAAATATCTTTATTATTAATTTTTGAGAAAAAGTGAAAAAATCAGACCACGTTTTTGTAAAAAAAAACAACAATTTCTCTTAGTTTTGACTTTGATAATTTTTTACGGCTAGACGAATTGATAAAATTTTTAGATATTAAAAAAATTCACTCCTGTAATATGGAAATTATTTGAAAAAACAATACAAGTTAAGTCAAAAATATAAATTTATAAATTCAAGCGCAAATATCTTTTTAACCATAAAAGATCATACTCGAGGTGGTCAATTTGACACCTTGTAGATTATTTTGTATTATTATAGGATGAATATAATATGATTTTTCTGAAAGCTAAGATCCTGCCTCTATAGCTCTTCCATACATTTCAATTCGATCCGTGCACTATTTTATAGATTTATTAACAAAATTTTTGCGATCGGCCAAACTGTGGTGCTCTGTTTTTGGATCTACGTTATATAATTGAATTTTCATCTATTTTACATAAAATTCTATAAATAATATTATTTTTATTTGTTTTGTCAATTTCAGTATTAAGATAAAATAAAAAGCACAACATTTAGATAAACACATCTGCCTTAATATCCTCATAATGCCGATTTTATTAATTTCAGAATTTCATGAAAAGCAAAAAAACTAACGAAACGAGACGATAGTCAAGAACAAATTGACTTAAATTAAATCCAACATATCTTTAGTACAATAGAAAACTTATAGATATCGTTTACGATTATGAAAAGAGAGCACTTTAAACAAAAAAGTGGCAAATTTTCCCTCTTCTACTTTATATATATTTTGCAAAATTATTATTGTTTTCTTAGCAAAAATGCAATATTACCTATATATCTAGATACCTATTATAAAAATAGATAGTATAATATAAATTTCAATTTTAATTTTCCGTCTTTCATTTCAAAAAGAGAAAAATTCATAACAATGAACCACTAATAATAAATCAAGTTCTTTTTTTTTTTCTTTTGTTTTATTCTTACTTCTTTTTGTTTTGTAATAAATTTATTTTCATTATTATTATTATTTTTGTTTGTTTGCGTATTTTTCACTTTATTATACTGTCCATTAGTAGACGATTTTTCTTTGTTCATATTTATTTATTTATTTATTTATTTATTTTTTTTCTTTTTTTTCGTTATTTTGTTCGAAATAACAAAGTTGCGTTTTTATGCCTTTTACTCTAGCAAAAAATATTACTACTGGAGAGGAGGTAATAAGCGTATTGTTTTTAATGTATAAGTTTCTTTGTTAATAGAAATACAACAACAGCAACAAAAAAAATATATATCAACAATAAACGCTTTTTGTTACTTAATGATAATCACAACGTTAATGTTGGCAATAATGGTGCGGATGATGTAACGCATTTTTAAAATAAATTCATAATTTTTTTCAATTTTATTATTATTTTAGCGCTTTTTTAACAAAACCCATTTTTAGTATAATTTAAAAATATTATTATAAAATTTTTACAATATGAATTGAACGACTTTTATTGTGTCTTTACATTTTTATGTATTTCTTATAAACAAATTTAGTTTAAAAAGCATTTTTTTTTTATTCCCATTGAAATAATTTTATCTATTATATTGTTACTTCATGATGTAGAGTAAGAATAATAAAATTTTAATTTTGAAAGACTATAGAGTATTAAAAAAGGGCTAATGTAATATAAAAAACAACATTTATGGACTTGACATAATTGAATAAATTTATGAGCAAAAAATAAAATAAAAAACGAATAAATTTATTCGTTTTTTTATTTATTTCCAACGGAAAAGTTACAAAAATAGATACTTTTTTAACCAATTATTCAATCAAAAAAATCCATAGGAGTTTCTTTAATTGAAGCAATATTATGATTTTAAGTATTTAAATAATTGGAAAAGTAAAACAAAAATTAACCAATAGCAAACATTCTATTCAATATAAAGTTCCATTTCAGATATTTATTCTATAAATAAATTTTTATTAAGTTTTATTAAATATTAAAACAAAAACTTTGTAGCTAAACTAAGTCCTACCCTGCAAGCAAAATAATACGAAAGTGATTCGAATTCTTAGAAGAAAAATTTTATTTCCGCAATAATCATATTCGTATTGCGCAAATTTACCCCATCGGGAGAGATTGTGCGTCACAGGCGATACATATAAGCAATGAGAAATTAATATAGGCAATATTGCTAGATAATCATCTAGGAGAAAAAAAGAAAATGCTACCAGATGATCTTATTGAAAAAAATTTTTTCGCTAAATAAATCTTGAAATAATATAAAGAAAACCTTTACGAAAACTAAAACGCTCACATAAAATATACTTTTTTTTTTCTAAAAGATAAAAAATTTCTTCAATATTTTTTTAATTTTTGAAGAATTCTTCGACAATTGAAAAAATTGTGACTGAAAAATAAAAGTATTGCATTAGTTTCTTCCAGATGATCTCAATGGGATATAATCAATTTATTGCGGTGGTGATAATCACCTTACTGAAAAAGGGCGATATTTTGAGGATAAGAATAATAGTAAAATTTTAAATTTTATATATTTTTTGTTGTTTATTGTCTAATTTTCTTTAAAGTAACAAAAATGCAATATTAGAAAAATATTGCTTTGATGATTTTCGTCCAAATAATAAAAAAAGATATTACGTAAATTTCTTCCAGCAAGATAGAATAGTCCATGTCACTGTGTTATTACCAAAAATAAATAAATATATAAGTTATTCTACATTATTAATTTTTATTTGTTTATTTCTTCAGCCACCAGAGGAGCAACTATATTAAATATTTTTAATTACTTTAAATTGAAACTTTTTATGTTGCATGATAATCTGCCTAAAAATAACTCTTTTTAGAAATATAATAACATAAATTGTAAAAATATTAAGTTGCAACCCAGTCAGTCAGCCAAATAACCCCATGACCGCATATTCAATCAATAGTCAACAAATAAAACGTATTGCAAAGGGAAACGGATATGAAAAACCAATGCAGCGGAAATTTAATAAACAACAAGTGCAGCAAAATCGTAAAAATAGTTCTGTATTAAAAAATAACACTACACACATATATACTCAAGCATGAACTCACAAAATACAAATATAAAAAAAAAAAAATGTTACCAGTTACACATATGAATAGCTATCAGCTTTCCTATCAATGTTGTTGTTGCAACATACATACGAGTATTTTTTACATAAAAATTTTATATGAAATTTTTTATTTTTCATTATTTTATTTTTTATTTGTTTTATTATTTATTTTTCATACGAATTGAATATTAATGGTAAGAATTCGTATTTACAAATTTGTATGATAATAAATTGGTAACATTTGGCTGAAAGAAACTACTAGTGTGAGAAACTTAAAATTATAATGCCATAAAAATTTACCATATTCAATAAGTAATTTTTATATTAGAGAAATTGCAAATTAAATTTATATTGATCTAATAAAAAAGAAAACTTTTAAAATTTATATTTTTATTCAACTTTTTCTTATTTTTTTTCTTTGTGGAAAATATATTTTTAATTTCTTTATCGTATTACAATATGTATTTTTGTGATTGCTATAAATTTTCATTATGTTGCGACAATCTTAACTATTGCAGTCATTTTGCAACACTTTATACAACACACACACACACACATGCACAGTAAAAGCAAACACCCATTTATTTAAAATACAATGGCGTTTGGAAAGTTAAGCAAGCAATCTCTAGGAGGGCCCACTTTTACTTAATTTAAAATCCTGACAAAATATAGCTTTGTTTAAAATACTAAATCCAAGATTATTTCCAATAGTTATGTACAAGATAACAATATCTTACGATATAGTAGCAATTCTTGACTCACGAACATATGTTCTCCTACGATCATGATGGAAATTTCCAATTTGCTAAGCCTATGATAAACGAAGAACAGTCTTCAGTGACTGTTTCGAACTTATGAATTACCGAATACATTAAGGCGCCACTATTTACTTTATAAGCTACGTGACTGTATGTTAAAGTGGGCATGTCCTAGGAAGAAGTAAATTTGTCACTTCCATCACTACGAGGCGGTACCTTTTGCAGACAAAACTATTTTACTGTTAGCAATGAGACAGTAAACATTGTTGCTATATTTTTTTGACTTCTTCTCCTTAATCGTAGGGTCAGCAAATTGCAAATTTCCATTATGATCGTAGGAGGACATATGTGCGTGAGCCAAGAATAGCCACTAAATAAATTGCTGGGTAATTATATGGCAAGATATTGTTATATCGTGTTTAACATATATCATTCTTGTAGCATTAAATTTTGCACAATTTAATATTACAAAACTGGTATAAATAAAAAATATATGTAGATAATGTAACTTTTAATTAATGTTAATATATATTTATAATTTTATGAATTCTAAAATAAATATTGTTAGAAAATCTTTTAAAAATTAAATATTATCTTAATTGTTTTATTTAAAAAAATTATTTAAATTTGTAAATATTTTCAAATATTTAAATTTTTAATAGTAAACAAAACTTAAGAAAAAAAATATATATTTAACATTTACATTTATATATATATAAATTTAATTTAAATATTTGATTTAACAAGTTTAGTGGTAGGTGTGATTTTAGTAAAAAATATGTTTGAGTTTAGAAATTTTGTGTTTGAAAACGAAATTTAATTTTTTCTCTGCACAATTCAAATTTATAATCAAAACACATGTCGAACATATAAAACAATTGATAGGAGTGTGCAGCTGAGTTGGGAAATTTATTTTTTTGAATCATATAAAATACAAAGAGTTCATGATCACTGAAACGAACCCTGATAACTGAAGAAAAATTTAATTTACAGAAAAAATTTGGATGCAAAGAAGAGAACGAAAATTTATTGAGATTAATTTTCTTCAAAAATATGAATGCGTCTAAAGAGCAATATAAAGTGCCCACTGCCGAACTTTTCACAACATCCTGGTAAGGATTTTCTTTATCACAGATGTTATGGGAAATGTAACAGATAAATATCGTGTAAAAAAATCAAAATTGACGAACAAAGTTTTGATCTAACAAACCATTAGTTGGAAAAAAGCATAACAAATGGCAATAATAACAGAGAAATGCACGTGAATGAGTGATCTTGAAAAAAGAGTATTTTCTATGATTATAAATTTTTCTAACCATCTCACCATTATAACAAAAAAGTAGTGGTATTACACAAATGGTGCTAATAAGTACAGTTTGAAATGTATTTGGCCATAGTAAAAAAATATTTAAAGAACAATTAAAGCTGAGTAAATTACAAATTAGAGTTTAAAAAGAAGTGGACTCATTCCAACAATAAAATAACTGAAAACACAATAAAACTTTTATTTAGTGTATTCCAGAAATTATTAAATATTTTTTTAAAAACGAATAAAAATGGTTTCATTTTTATAAGTACTTATTTTTTCGTGCGCAGTCCTTATGTAAAAAAAATACTTAAGTAATCTGCTTTTGTATGATAATTTTTATTGTTTTTACATTATTTACGGGCCCCAAAATTATTAAAATACTGCCCTGTAATCTCTGCTTAAAAAAAACGTATGGTGCAATTTTACCTTTTATAACTTAATAAATCCTTTGAATGACATGCAAGCATGTATACCCACTATATATACATATACGCTCATATATATGCACACACATAGCATGTTTGTGCATGTCTTATTTGCTGGTTAGTTTACCTAAGATGCTGTTAGTATTGAAAATATAAAATATCAAATGGAAAATTAAGTTTTTCCTACATAAGTATTTCTCTGCAAATTCTCATATTCATGCACACTATATTTACATTTACACCAACACAGGCATACACATTTACAATGGAGTTTATAAATGTATTTCTAAGAAATGGAGTTTTTACTGGCATTTCTGCACAATAAATTCTTATAATTTTTTATGTGTGAACATTTAAGATATTTAGTTAGTTTCAACAATGTTATTTTTACAATTTGTGACCTTTGGTCGATACGTAAAAAAACCGCAGTCATTGGGTTTGTGCTCTATTGAACATTATATGAATTTGAACAAAAACTCTTAAATGACTATCGAAAATATATGAATCGAATTATTTGATAGCGTATGTTATAGAGATTTTAAGAGTATTTTTTTCAAACTTTTTCGTTCATTAAAAAATAAATATTTTTATCAATTAAGAAAGTAAAAAAAAAGTTAAAACAAGTCATAAATAATATTGCATTATATGTTAATTTGACAATTGTATTTTTATGTAATAAATTTTGATGCTCATAATAATAGATACAAAGAAAAATATGTACATAAATTAAAAAAAAAATAAAGTTAAGTTTTTATTAAAAATTATTGAATAATATTAAACAAGGACTAATATCTTGCATTAGACATACTAGACATCAACTTGTGATAAGTTTCCAATGGAATCTCGTACAATATTTTTGACGTTTTCCCCTATATGTCTACTTTTGAAACGTCCTTTGACAGTCTTTCTTTCAAATAATTCCACAAGTTATCTATAGGATTTAGATCTATTATTTTGAGCAGATGTGAAGATGAACACTAAAAAGCATCTTCATTTATAATGACTTCATGCATTCATTCGCTACCTATTACTACTAAAGTAAGAAAAACTAATTGTATTCCATATATGTAGGGAATTTATGAGTCAAACGAATAAAATTTAATAATTAAACAATTAATTTCTCCTGTTTTTTAAAAATTGTGTTTTATATGTAAAAATGTTATAGCTCATCTCTTAATTTTTTTTCAAATTTCTGTTATCTTTTGTATTTAATACTACAAACACTTTAGACTTTGATAGAATTGACCTGATTTTACCTCATTATGTATTTAAAATTCTTAGTTTTTTTTTATGTGGTATTCATGTTTTTTTGCAGCTGATTAAAAGGTATGAGTTTTATGACCTCATTCAACTTTAATTAAATAATGCTGCTGCCATTGCTATACTGCTTACCATTTTTTCTATTCATTCAATTGCAAAAAAGAAATTTTCTCTATAGAATGGAAAAATAAAAAATGGAAAAATTAAAAAAAAAAAAAAACTAACGTTACAAACTAAATTGGAGAAATTGTTTGACATATTATTTAACAGACAATCGCATACATACAAATGCGTACGCATATTATAAAAGATCATTGAAGAAAAAGAAAAAATGTTAAATAAAAATAAAATACAAACGCATTCATGCTTAATATCAATTACTTTGTTTCTTCATTTTGTTTCTAAACTTTTTTTCCTTTGCCAGTTGAAGTAACAAAAGAAATTGAAAATAACTAACAATATCACTTTCTCAACTCAACTTTTTTTCTCTTACATACTTCTTGTTTAAATAATCTTTTAACGCCTCAAATGTTGACATTACAACTGCACAAACACACATATACAAGTACATTCTACAATAACAGCATTGATAATAACAAAAAACAATACTTTACACTTAAACCACTACGATGAAGAAGCAACAAAAGTAATTGTTCATTCTTATTCACATCTTGGTTTTCTTTTATTCTTTCTTTATGTTACACTCGTATTTTGCAATTTTCATCTCGATTTTTTTTAATTTGTTGCAAAATAATGATACAAAGAAGAATGAGAATTTTATGTTCATTCAACAGTCCGTTTGTAAAGCATCTACCTTCTCTATATCCCCCCACCAATTTTCCTCCCTACGATTCTATTTCGTTAAAAGAAACAAATGTCAAAAAATAAATAACAAAAAAAAACATGGTTCTATAATGTTAGTGACTGTTAATATGTTTGAATGTACGTGTATCTTATGTACATCGTAGTAAGTACGAAGGCTAACTGAAAAAATCCTTCTGAAAGAATTTATAAGATGAAATAAGTTAATAAAAAAAAACTGCTCTAATGTAAAATAAAAATTAAGATTTAATTATGGTCATTCGTCAATGAAACCCGGATTTCCCTGGGTACTAAATCTACAAGATATGGGAGCATTAATAAATTTCATTTGTCCTTATTTCTTTACATCGAATACTTAAATTCTTGAGCTCTCAGATTTTGGAAGTACTTTTGAAATTACCATCTACATTTAAGCGTTTGAGAATAAACGTTTTACTTTGATATGGACAAGTATTAGAGTATGCTTTTTGTTCTCCTCATATGTACGAGTATGTGTTGCGTACATGTAAGCGTTAGGTAAATGTGTGTATACCCGCCTGACCTGAGTTTCAATATTAGTAAATGTTCGCTAAAAAAAAAGAATTTTCGAAAAAAATTTTTCAAGAAAATATCAACAATTATATTAAATGTGAATGTTTGTATCATCAAACTTTTCTCAATAATTTCTCGGTAGTAAACATTTGCGTAATATTCGAGAATTCTAAAAATAATGATATCGCAGTATTCAATTTTCTAAATAAAGTCTCGAAATAAAATTCTTTGAATTACTTAAATAAAAAAGCAACGTATTTTCTTGTTTTTGAATGCAAAATATTTAAACAAAGAAAATCAAGTGTCATTCTTGAGTCATAGTTCATTGCGTTTGGTTGTAAAATATTGCACATAAAAAATAATATAAAAAAATTAAAAAAAAGTGCTAAGTAATGTTGGTAAGTAATGATTGCCTAAAGATATCTGCAAAATAGCATAATTATCTAAATATCAAATTTATTTTCTTGAAGATTAATTCTAAAATATGTGGATTTGAGTAACAGGACAAATAATTAAAAAAAAATATTGATGACTCTTCTGGGCGAAGTTGAAATTTGGAGAAATGCTTCAATTATTTATCACTTCAGAGTTATTATTTTTGAAATATAATTTATTTTTATTATTTTATATATTGTGTTATAACTTTAAAAATTAAATCAGAAATTAATTTTAAATTTGGAACAAAATGGAAATGAAACAAAATACGAGTAGAAAACTATCGTTTTTGAACTATTTTAAATGATAATAATCACAAGTCTTTAATAATATCGATTTCGAATAATTTTCAACACATTTTGATATCGAAAGCGAATCGTTAATGAATAATCTTACGTTTCAATGTTAATAATATCACTATTAATATGATAGCCAAACCTTCGGGAAAGATTTAATGTCAAAAAGTGAGCGATGCACAGTGGTTCCAAATCGACTTTTTTTAATAATTCTGCAACTTGTGAACCGTTGGAGATATCTAAATAAAGTTTTAATGGTCAGAGGTTTAGATTAATATAACTGTTTATTGTATAGATATACATCATATTATTTAGAATTTTATAAGTGATTATTTTCCAAAAAATTTAGGGGAAATTAAGGTCCCCAAGTTAAAAAGGAAAACTTAAAAAAATGTAGCCAAAAATGAGGTAAAAATTTGCTTCGACCTTAATATCACTTAAACAGGAAGAGATAACGTACACATTAAGTATGTTTTTTATAGAGATTTATAAGGACTATCTATATGTAAAATTTTTTTTACATTCAAGTCATAAATTAATTTTCAGTGAATTTTTAAAAAATTACATACCAACTTTGGAGCCCTACCCTCTACCCCCGCAGTGACCATTTTTATTTAGATATCTCCAACCGTTCACAAGTTACAGAATTATTTCCAAAAAAAAAAAAAGAAATTGATTTGGGGTGAGCTCAAGGAGCTCATATTCTGATCACCAATGTTAATCGTGCTCGAATGTTTCGTTGTTTTGTCAGAGAAATGTTCGTGAAATGTTCGAAGGAGGTATCATTTGTGGTCAGCAGGGTATCTATATACTATATATGTATTTTTGATTTTACGTGCATTTGACATTACTTTAATAATAGAAATTTATTTGTTTTTGCTTTTATATAATTTTACAAGACATTTCTGTTCTATTATAATCTTAACTTATCCCTTCTAACCATTTTTGTATATACTTTGACTTGCTTGTAATTGTCTTTTGAGTTCGTTCTTGCAATAAAACAAAAATATTGCAGAAACAGTACATACAACCGCAACCACGATACGAATGTTGCTTGATAATTCATATAATATCATTTACAGAATCTAAGATATATACATTTTATTTAATGACATTTTATCGATATAAACCAACCATGTGCATCTGCGGCCCCAGAAGGAATTTTATGCGTCCCGGGTTACTCTTTACAAACAAACTATTTAAAAATACTTGAAAATTTTATTTAGAAAATAATTATATAAAAAAGAGTTCAGTTGATTTACAGTTTATTTATTTATTTATTAATTTTTTTAACATAAAAGTCTGTCAACAACGTTCAAAAAAGTGACAAATGCTTTCCAAATTTAAATAAAAACTGGAGAGCTCTATCTTTCATCTACTTTTTTAAGAAAAATTTTTTATTTTAATATTCATTATTTTCATTTTAAGAGGTGTTCAAATGATCATTTTTATTCTTTCGAAAAAATATATAAAAATCTTGTGTTTTTAATAAACGCGAAATAAATGTAAGTCATAAATTTAATTCACAAAAATTATATTAAACATTTTTAGAAATTAAATTTTTAATATCTTTGGGAGTTTCTTTCAATTTTTTGGTAATTTTTTTCAATTAGAATTATAAAACCAAGTTGCGGATATCCAACATTACCTACCATCACCAGGTTTTATTCATCGGTAGAATCTTGTTTCAAAATTATTTGTAAGTTCCTCATAGAAACTCACCAGGATTATAAACATGTTATTGAGAAGTTACATCAAATCGGGATTTTGTTCGAAGTTTGTCCATTTCTAATATTTTGTTTTATAGCCTATTTAATTTTTATCCCTAGTAGTAAAATGAATTGAAAACAAGTAATATTTTCCACTCTTTGAGTATAAACAAAATAACGACTATTTTAAAAGTAAATTTAATAACTTTAAACTCTTCAATTTTATATTAGAGTGTCCAATTGAAGACCGATCGCTTTGATGTGTTCCTGTCCAGCGATTGAAAATTCCTAGTCAATACATTTAGCCAAAAAAGAGTTTTAATTTTTTCTCGAAATAGTTTTCAAATGAGTTCGTTATAAAATAATATTCATATATTTGTTCAGCATAAATTTCACCCTAAGAGAACTTTTAATACGTCATAGGTAAGAAATAATAATATTTTAATAAATGCATACTTTTGAACATACTATGATTAAACATTAAAAAATAGTTTTGCCCTAGCAAAAAAAAAACAATGTCTAGAAGTCTTTTTAGAACCAAAATTTCTAAGAAAAGTAATTATAATAATATTAACAACTTTTTTGAGAACGTGCTCAGAATATTAAAATAAATAGATAAATCTTGAAACATTACTTTTTTCAAATGTAGCTGGTATTTTAAGATTTTTCAAATTTTTTATCCGTGTTCAGCTCATCAAAATGTTTGAGAGGTATTATTACATCGAAATCGGAAAAAGAAAATAGTTTCTCAGGACCCTATCATCTATAGTACATTTATATTTTTTGGTAAACGTCTAATCTGAACTCATTCATTGAGCAAATTGAAAGTTCCAATAAAATTAAATTTTATTTAATATTTTTTCAGTTAAAATAAAATTGATATCCATACCAATCACAGAACAAAATATTTTCGAAAAAATTTCAATAAAATTCTTAATCAGAAATTTAAAATTATTTCAAAATAATATATGAAATTCTAATTTTAAATAGAAAAATGTAAAATCCAATTTCAATTACTAATAACACATATTCAATTATTTAATTAAATGAAATTTAACCTTAACTTATACATGCATTTATTGTTTGAAAAGGGTGTCTGTGAATTTCCTTCGTGCCCACCTATGATATATACGGGGACGTTTTTCACAATTAAAATGATTTTTGATATGTAAGAAACAATCGTTTGTAATTGTTTTAGTTCTTTTCACAGAATCTGTCAGTGAAGTGAATAGAATCTTTATGATTATATAATTCGAATTCATACAATGAAATTCTATTGAGGTCACTTATAGTGGTTGCTTCAGAAAATATCATTTGCAGTTTATAATAGTAAAATACTAATTTATGTCAAAAACAAAATTTAAACTATAATTCCAATAAAAAAAAGTATCACACGCTGCTTTTATTTTAAAAATATGCCAATATACATGTCTATTTAAATGTCCTCTTTTTTGGCAACCATAATGTTTGCAAGTGTATGTAAGGAGTGCGCACGAAAAATTTGGCGCTCGCCAATATCGGTAAAAAATTTAAAACTGGCAAAAAAAATTTTTGGTCTGATAAGCCATTTTTACATGTGTAGAAAGAAGTACTTCATTCATAAACAATTGCTTCATTAATACAGAAATATACACGAATGAGTGCCTTTGGATAAAATTTCTTCTTTTAATTAGAAAATACAGGGTTACGGGCTAATATCAATCACTACTTATTACTGCAGAAAAAACAAAAAACTGTCAAATGGTACCAAACAAATGGTGTTGTTATTTTCCAAGGGAGACCAATCCACTAAACTATCCAGAATTCTGTCTATTTGAAAGATATTTGGCCATAATAAAAAATATTTAAGGAACACTAAAAGCTCGGCAAAATATAAAATAGTGTTTAAAAAAGTGAATATAGTTTAACAAAAACATAACCGAAGCAAAACTCATATGGAATTTATTCCGGAAAATTTAACATTTTATTGAAAACAAATGAAAAATTATTTATTCTTTTATAATTATTCTTGAAAATAACAGATTCGCATATTTGTTTTATTTTTTTAACCAGAATTTTATGCACTAATTTTTTTGTACCCACTCCTAATATGGTACACGATTACAGGTCTGTGTGTGTTTGATAATTCCAATTTTACACGTATCTTTGAGCTGTCAATTGTTAACAATGTGTTAAGACAGGACTTTTTATTGGATAAAAAAATCAGCCATGAACAAAATGTCTTTCAGACAACACAACTAAATGCGAAGGTGTGTGAATTTTTATTAAAAATAAAGTTTATTCACACTTACACATACATACGACTGGACCAAAATAGAATGAGTTTTCTAGACTTATGGAATGTATTAAACACAATTATAAATTGGAATACATAATTAATTAAAATTCAATGTATTTATAAAAACCCTTTAGTGATGGGGATTTTTATGTATGAATATCAAATTTTGTTCAATATAGAAACTTTGGGAATGTCAATTTCTTCAATAGTATACGCGTTACAAAAAAAATCATATTACTCATACGCATCAATGTGTTTATTATTTGTTTAGTATTTATTGTTAGTTTTTTAATTACAGCAAATTGCCTGTAAATCAAATTCGAGAGACAGTATAATTAAAAGTAATTTTCTGCATTCAATTAATTAACAGCCACCAAAAATTGTTTAGATTTTAAGCTTTAATTTCTTAAAAATAAATAAAATTTTAAAAAAAATTGAAATTGTTTAACTCAACAGTTCCAAATATTTTAGTACTTAATATACTAAAATATTTGTTCAGGAGAGCATAAAACTGTTTCTTTCACTAATTTTTCAATTAGACATTAACCTCATACTTAAAATAAAATCGTTTAACCCCATTACTCGCGAAGTTATGTTAGACAGCCCTTTTTATCTTAATTTATTTTTAATGTATGTTATAAAATGTTCAGATAGCCCCTTTTGTTTATCGAAAATTAAAGGTAAAAAAATAAAATTTTTGGTAAAAATTTGATAATACAGTGCAATATCGATTTTCGCGACTAATTAAAACCAGACCTGTCGCGAAAACTGAATTTTCGCGATAACAGAACCCAAAATTTTATTGAAAAATTTTATGTAATTTTTAAAATTAGAATTGCTTTTACTGATATATTTACATTTTCGACATTTTTGAACAAATTGGAGATTTTGAGTTACTTTTTTGGCAAATTATTTTTTTTAAATAACAGTTGGTTTGATAAATTTTGGAATACAAATGACTGGCTTTTGATCGTAAAATCGCTGCTGATATTGAACCATTTTTTCCTTTTGTTTTACAAACCACTTATAAAACATTTTTTCCATTCTTGGGTACTCAGTAGTGTGACCAGATGTGAAAAAATTATTCAGCTAAATGGAGTTTAAAATAAAGCTAAAAAAATGTTAAAATAAATTTATAAAATACTTTCTTCAGTGGTATATGCTAATTTTTCATACTGTTGACTTTATGTAATTATAAACAGAAGAAGAATAAGAAGAGGCCATACAATTTTCATAATAAAGCCCACAATATTCTTTAGTTAGCACTTAGTTACATAGTCCTGGTATTGGTACAGTGGAAATTATATCCTCGCTTAACCTAAAAAAATCCGCTGTACCGTTATCCCATCTACTTAACCTCGGTATGATCGGAGAGTGTTTCGCGATATTACCACTTGTAATTCTTAAACTTCTTTTATTCATGCGTAAGATTACTGCGTATACACCTGTCTACAAAGCTCTTAAAATATTGCAAACTGCATAGTCAGTTCTGTTCAAGTATACTTCCAGAAAAAGGTTAAAAATCTTACTTTAATGTCATTTTTCTTCAGACTGTATTAAGATAATATAACTTTGATGAGGCATTTTAAGTTTCCAATTCGAAATGTGTAAAAAAAGTTCTCATTATTTAGCAATTTATAATTTTACACTACTTTGAAAATCGAACAAAAACTTGTAGATAGCTCATTTTTATAATTATCTTTTGGCTTTAAAATTAATACCATAGATAAAAAACACGAAGTGTTTGACGCGAAAAAATTTTTCAAAATTTGCAGATAGCCATTTTTTAATATAAGCCCACGATATTGAGAGGGTAAATCGATGTATAAGGGACAATGTGCTCATTTAAATTTAACGGATAGATTTTTACATCACAACTAACTAGTTGTTTAATAAATTTTATCAAAAACGCATTAGTACTACGTAAGACAAAATACGCACAAAGCAGAATGAAAAGTGAAGAGTACGCGAATACATTTTTTTTTTTCCTACATACTTCATTTCATAATTCTTTAACCTCTTCTCTAATTGAAAAGCACATTTTGAGAAAAGTAATCAAGAGAAACAGAAGTGTATAAAACCTGTAATTATGTTAGAATTATACCGCTTTATTGTAAAATAAATTTTAATAGTTCACCTCTAAGACTCCTGAAACCTATAGTGAATCCTATAGATAATGTGATCAAAATTGTGGAAAAAAAATATATTTTTTTTTGAATTGAATATTAATTAATATTTCTTTTTGGGAACGGTGAGTAATTCTGTTTGGGATTGGAGACATAGTAACCTTACAATGTTGTTGTTACGTTGGAATAGTCTTGCTCTGGTTTACTGCCGCAGAAAGTTACATATCCACCGAGGTTTCTACACCAGCACTTCAGTTGGTGTACTTACTTACTATCTTGCATAATACCTTACAACAGTTGCCTGAATCCATAACATAAAACCTGTATACATTTTTAATATTAACATTCCTTTAATTTACTAAAATTTTCTAAAACTATTTTTTTCTTAAACCACTATCAACTTCATACAAAACTTTATAAAAAAAAAAACTTTTGTTAATTTCTTATAATATTAAACATATTATATTTTATAAAACACTTGCATTCAAAACACTATATAACAATTTTGATAATTCCATATAGCCTGGCTAATTATATTTTATACAACTTACCATTCTAAATTCCATATAAAACTCTTACTAATTCATAGAATTTGGATAAATCTATTAAAAGATCCTCCCATATTAAAAATGCATATATGTACATATTTAACTCTCTCTTACTTTTTTTTCTTGATATTCAAGTTAGTTATTAGTGAAGCTATCTTTTCATATAAAATACTTAATAATCAAATTAATCAAGAATTTAATTAGATATTATATTAATATTAATAATAATAATGAATTTTAATAATATATAACTTAATTAATTTAATTATTGATCATAACCCAAAATATGTTTACTTATTCAATTATTAAAGATCATATCGCAACAATAATATTATTTCATTAACCATTACCTTAAAAAAAATTAACACAAACAAAACTATTTGCAAAAAAAATTTTTTTTTTTTTTACCGAACACCCTAATGATAACAACTTCACAATAATTAGAAGATAAAAATACTATGTAAGTGTACAAAATTTATGGTATTTTTTAGAGAAACAATTCTATTTTAATTATTATTGTAATTAAAGAATATTCATTAATAACTGAAGCATAAAAACTATATATACATAAATCAGTGAAGTTAAAATATGAATGGATCCAATTTTGTTTATCTATTTTTTTTTTTTTTTTTTTTTTGTTATTCTTATTATTTTTGTTTTGGTTTAAATATTTTTAATAAATTTCGTGGGAAGTAATCCTAATTACCATTATCCCTTAAACTAGAATTATACTTCATATAATATTATATATAATACCCTATGTTTTGATATACAATTTTTTTTAAGACTATAATATTTGTTAATAAAATCATTGGTTGCCTAAGTATCATCAAAATGAGTTGGTAGAATTATTTATATTGGTTGATGAAATGTTGAAATTGAAGTAGTAGTAAGTATAGTGGGCTGACACTAAATTATGGTCATCAGCTTGGTCTTCATCTTTCTCTTCCCGTTAGTAACAGCGAAATTTCTGAAATTATTAGCAATAGACCAATACACCCTTTCTTTTTAAAACTTTTCATTTATATACTACACACATACAATTTTTTTTTTTTTTTTTAATTTTAGTAACGCTGTCCTTTAAATTGTTATCACAACATACGCCCATGTTCCCTGAGCTAAAGCCGAAGTAAAGGAACTAGTGGTACGTTACAATATGTTTTTAAGGTAAAAATTAAATTATATGAATAAGTAAACTTTGTCACAAGTTCATTTTTGTTAAAAGCTTTGCTACATTACCTATTGTTTATCACAACCAACTAATATTAATTATACGACACCCTGCCGTCTTTTTTGCTCTTTCGTTTAAAAAAATAAAAAAAAAATCTTTGGGTCGACAATAAATGAGTTTGTTGTGATTTCCTTTTTTAATAAACAAATATAACAACTAATCAAATGTCATGTTGGATAAATTAAATAAAACACAAATGTTAAGCCTTTTTAACATTATTAACATTTTTGAGAATAAAAATAAAAAATAAACCATAAACCACAAAATACAAAGAAAATATTCTAATACTCTAATGAAGTAAAATATTTATAAAAAAAAGGGTCAATATTGTAAAGTAAAAAATGAATAGAAGAATGTTTTAAATAGAATTGAGTAATTTTATTGTGTATTTTTTAGTTTCACATAAAAAAAAATGTGAAATAAAAATGAAATATAAAAACCAATTTGTTTAATCTACTCATAACAATGGTCACAAATGGTCAATGTGGTGTTTCCATCAACCAACATTTCTTATTTTGTTTCCAATTTTATTCAACTTTTCTATATTAAAACACTGTTGGAATTCTACTCAATAATAGATTTCCCTCATTTCTCGCACCCTTTTCCCTTTTAGCTTATAGGAACATTTGTATTTTATGTGTTTTATAACCAAACTCTTTTGAATGGATGTGTGCGTTACAGCTATTTTTTATTTATTTATTTTTTTTTTTTCATATTCAACTGAAATATTGTAAAAAATTATGTTATTTAAAACTCTTTTTTTATTTTTTTAAATTTCTCTCATATGACATTTCTTGTTTTTTGTTCCTTTTTCTTTATTTTTTTAATAAAAGTGTAAAAGGGTTAAATAGATTGAGGGTTTATTTAAATGTCCCGGCTATAAATGGAATTTTATTATTGTGGTTTTTTAATCAAGTTATAAAGATATAAAAAACAGAATGGCTGTTCATTGAAAAATTGCTGTAATAAAATGTGCTAAATATATTTTGCCATTAGATTTTATAAGAATTTTTGTGGGTACTCAATTGTAAGAAGCTGATTACATGATGTTTATTTTTTATTTTTGGGTAATTGGAATTATAAAATGTCACTTAACATTCTAAAAGCTTTATATATAAAAATATAAACGTTTTCGAATTTAAAAATATATAAAACGAGTGGATTCAAAATTGAATTGTTTTTTTTTTTTTTTTCATTTACTCGCAAAAATTTTATTTTAAATAACAGAAAAATGCTTTACAATATACATATTAAGTAAGTAAAAATTTAATATTAAAATAAAAGAACAACTATATATTTCATAATAAATACAGATAAAATAAAATAATGACAAAACTGAATGTGTTTATCAAAGATATCATGGCAAAGTTTCATTGCTTTTTAAAAAGGATATACCCTTTTAATCCATTGTTATATACACTGCCTGCCATTTGAATAAGGAGTCACATTTTTTTTTCTTTTTTTTTTTTATTTTAATTAAGTATATCTCCTAAACTAAAGTTCAGAAAAAAATAATTTTTTGCGCAACCAAATTTCAAAGTGTTGGCTTTAGTTTCCTGAAGAAATAAAAAATATGCATATTTTATTATACTAAAATTATGTATTTATTTAAAGATATGTATTTCTGTGGTACTTTTTCATGTGTCACTTGAATAAGGAATTCTTTTAATATTAATCAGGAAGGCTATGATTTGAATTTCTTTCAATATAAACGGCAAAAGAATTTTTAATTTGATAGTTTTTAAGTAGTTTTTATTCAAAATGGGACGTGGTAAGGCTCTTAATAACTCTAAAAAAGAAAAAATTCTGATTTTGAAATCTCAGGGTCAGAATAGCCAAAAACATTAATAGACGAAAGACAGTTGTGTACAATTATTTAAATAACGTGGAAAGATATGGAAAAAACATGAAAGGGCGGATGAAAATGGCAACAACTCCAAAAGAAATATGAAAATTTCTTAGAATTGCATCAAATTCTGCCATGTCGGTATAAAAATACGTGAAAAAGAGTGGAGTTAGTACCAGTCTAAGAACAGTGCACCGTATTTTAAAGTCGTGCCCATACATAGTCCGACAAAAACTGAAAAAAACCACCACTTAATGAAAAACGCAAATCACAACGTCTACAGTTTGCTAAAAATACAATGACATGGTCCGACAAATGGTTTAAAGTTGTATTTCCCGATGAAAAAAGTTTAATATTGATGGTGCCGACGGGTACCATAGAATTGGTTTTTGTATACAACAAAATGACTGCAACGACTTACAAAAACATTCTGGAGGAAGTATTTCCAAAATTTAATGATTTCTTTGGTCCCATACCTTGGACGTACCAACACGACAACGCTCCGATTCATACCGCCAGAGCAGTAAAACAATGGATTAATCAACAAGGTGTTCAACTTTTGGATTGGCCCCCATATTCACCAGACCTGAATCCAATGGAAAATGTCTGGTGTTGGCTTGCAAGAAAATTTTAAGAAGGAGGAAAACAATTTCAGACGATAGAATCCTTAAAAGATGCAATAACGAAAGCATGGAGTTCAATTTCTCAAAATTACTTAGTCATTATACAAGTCGATACCAAATCGCATTTTTGAGGTTATTTCTAAAAATAGTGGCAGTACTCATTACTAATTGAATGCTAGAAGATAATAATTTTCACTTTTATAACCTAAAATTTAAAAATAAATTACAGTTTGCTTAGTTTTAAAATATTCCTTATTCAAGTGACACACGAAAAAGTAACACAAAAATACATGTCTTTAAATAAATGCATAATTTTAGTATAACAAAATATGTATATTTTTTATTTCTTCACGAAAATTTGGTTGTGCAAAAAATTATTTTTTTCTCAACTTTAGTTTAGGAGATATACTTAATTAAAGTTAAAAAAATGTGATTCCTTATTCAAGTGGCAGGCAGTGTATAGGGCAGCAAAAATATACCCTAAAAAAATGTTAAAAAAATGAAAAGTATGTTCTTAAAACATAATTTTTCTAGCTAAATTTTAAATTATAAAATTTAATTCAATTAAAAATAACTTGAATTTTATTAGCAATTGCTTAAAAAATATTTGTGCACTTAAAAACATTCAATAATACATTATAGCAGAATATTACAAAATTTCTATTATTTTATAAGATGAAAATTAATAGGGATAATAAGAAAAAAATATTTCACTAATGACAAATTATATAACAAATTCTATTGGGTGCAAAATATGCAAAAATTGTAAGTGTAAAAAGCGTAAAATATGCAAAATAATTTTTTTCACTGTAATATATGAAAATTTATGCTCTTAAGTATAAAATATGCAAAAATATATCATTGTCAAATTGCTAAAATATTATCTAAAACAAATATTTTCTATGAAAATACAAAATATGTTGCTAAGCCCAAAATATGCAACAATATGCTTTTATGAACAAAGTAAGCAAAAATATGCTATATTGCCAAAATTCTTGAAACTGCCTTAAACGGTTCAATTTAAGCGCAATAAAAAATATGATTTTAGTTATTTTTGGTTGTCCTAGTTATATATAATAAGCGAAAAATACATTCATTATTTGCTTAGCTTAAATGTTTAATTTCTTTTTAACTACATCTTTCTAATATAAATATCTAAAACACAAGCGATTTTATAATTAAAAATAAAATTTATGGAGAGCTAAAAATTTATTTTTAATTTTATTTTGAGTGTATTTTTGCAAAAAATTAAACACTTATTTTCGTAAAATTTTGGAATTTGGCTGAAACAGAAATTTAATTTAGATTATCAAAAAATTAAATAAATAAACAACACCCGTTGTGGTATAAATATTTCTTTAAACAAAATTAAATTTGTTTTTTAAACGTCTATTATTTGCATATTTTCATGTTTTCTATTTTCAACATTTTAAATATAACCTCGAAAAGAACTGCTTATTTTTTTTTTTTTTTTTGTATTTAAATATCCGTTCATATTAAAATATTTAATAATCTTTTAACAAGAGAAACCTCGACCGTAAAATTAATTTTGAAATTGTATGCGTGTTTGTCAGTTTTGTCGAGACCTTGCTGATGGCATTTTCAGGCCCTCCCTGCACCCCCAACTTATCTTTTGCGATTTTGTTGAAAAATATGTCCAAAATCCAACCACAAACTATTTTCATACCACAGAGGGTAAACTATACTAAATAGATATTAGATACGAAAACATTTGAAGCCCAAAGCATTTTATTCGTAGTTTTAAAACTTCCTTCAAAGATAATACAATAATAAAATATACAACAATAGCAACAAAGCCAACATTGCCAATAACAACAATATGTAAGCGTTAGCAATAACAACAATAAACAGAATAAAAATAAAAAAAAACAAGTAAGGAAAATATAGCCAGACCTTGTAATGACCTATCTATTACATTATCTATGTACATTAAAATAATGAATCTTATTTTTAAATTATGAGCTGGTCCTCCTGATATTGTATAGCCTAACCTAAGGCTAGGTTCAATGGGCAGCTGTATATGTAGACAAAGGATCAGCTCACTTGGGTCCTGTTGGTCCCGTTGTGTTACCCTGAGGAATCACATGAATTTAATTCACATGTCCGTATCAAGGTTCGAATCGAACCGACCCGACGTATGTATGTATGACTGAATGGATCAGTCTGATATAAATTTCAGAGAGGTGAGGTAATACATGCATGTACGGACTATCGTGACATAGAAGATATTCTACTGTTTCCTTCTCCTCATCAGTAGCAACTTCTACAGTAGTCGTTAAAACGGAGTCTTAGTCTCCTAGCGTGCATATCAACGACCCAGTGCCCAGTGACAACGGCATTACCAGGATAATGGAACCAAATTTGTTTCAAAGTAGAATATGTGCAGTATCTTAGATCTGCAAGATAATAGCGAAATACCAACCAGTTAATCCATTCATCCAAGATCAGCTCTAGGTTTGAATGTCTCGCTATTTCATTTAGAAATACCTAGGTTTCATGTACCAACTTGGATATTGAAAAGACACCTGATAGTGATTTAATCGCGATTTGACTAACCGTATAAATTTTGATGTCCACTCTGAATACCCTGCTGTACATTAACCAATTAACCACTTTTTTATGGTCGAGATATTTGCTTGAAGAACACTACATTACTACACTACTACAGGAAATATTTTTCCTATATGCAGGAATATAGATACACCACCCCCACCACCAAATTCAGCAAATTTAGATCCATCAGTATAAACCTCAACTGATCCAGTCATTAGAGTAGGATCAAATGAGATCGATACTGAAAATCTTATCAATATTATCGAGGATATCACTTAAGATTCCTAAGATAGTTGCATGACCATAGTTCCTATTGTTTCATGCATCTATAGTATTGGGCATGACATGATTTCAATCAGTTTGGCCATTAGATCAACCGGTAACCTATTCATTAGAGCGAACAAAGGCCTGGATGGTGTTTTACAAATCGCGCCTGTTATCAGTAGCACTGAGCTGCGTAGAACTTTATCGATGATTCCGCAATAGGTGGATTTTTTCCATATAAAAGTATTGGCTTGATCACCATGTTGTATCCCCAGGACTTCCCTATAACTTTCCTACACATATAAAGTACAATGTTTGCCTTTGACGCTCTAGCTTGGGTGTTCCGGAGTCAAGACAGTTTGGAGTCCAGTATAATATCAAGATACTTCACACTTTCTGACATTTAATCCCTCTTAGACAAGGAATCGTGTATGTCCTTGAAAATAGAACAAGTTCCATTTTTCCTGGATTAACACTAAGATCACTATTTATACCCCATCTACTAAGTAGGTCTAGTGAATTCTGCAGGCGATGAAATATGGTACATAGATATTTCCCAGATATAGCCACCACAACATCGTTTGCATGTGCGACAGGTTTAAACTTCAAGGAAGCAATTTCCATAAGTACTGGGTTTACGGCATTATTCAGAAGAGATAAAACCCCTCTGAGGAGTGCCTCTAATTGCTACCTTTAATATGGTAGCCGCTCCTATGGTGGAGATTATAACCCTATTGACTGATGTAACGACTGATGTAAATTCAGTCTTTCCAGAGCCATTTGGATTGCCTCTGGGGTCACATTATTAAAGGCTCCTTCTATATCAAGGGAAGCCACTAATTCATATTCTTTGAGCTATAGAGCATTTTCTATATACCCTACAAGCGAGTGTAACGCTGTCTCATCTGATAATAGGTTAGGGTTAATTATCCTACGAAAGTGAAGATCAATCAACCTTTCCAATGTTTTCAAAAGGATGATAGACTGATAAGTCTAAAGTGTTCGGTCTAGTGAGACGTTTGGTATAAAACCACTTTACATCTGGTCCATAATTCCGGGATGAAATGACATGATAAACATTCGTAGAAACTATGGAACTATTATGTCCATATTATACTGCAAATCTGTGATTTAAAGGGGTCAAAGGTAATGGGCGTCCATTAAGACCTTTAAGGTCTCTTGACCACTTGCAGTCCACCTGCTATAAGGTTTTTGTATATAACTTGGGACATAGAACTTATATGTACTAAATTTTATTTAAATACGAACATTTTCAAGACATTAATTAAATGTTTCAACTTATATGCTTATGTGATTCACCTTCATCATAATATTTACCATAAAAATTTTATAACATATTCAAAATTACTTATAACATCTTTCATATTAATCTTATTATTATGGGATGGTTTAGAAATAAGATATGGTTTAAGGACGAGGAAAAACATTGATAACACTGGTCAACAAAACAAAAAAAGTTTATTTCCTGCGATTTTTTCTATCTCAAATTGATGCATATTTTTTAAATACGACAAAAATTTTTTCTCAATAGCTTTCGTTTTTGAGTTATAGCTAACTACCCTCTTTTACTATTTTCACCTAGATTTTCGTTTTTTATTGGACACTAAAATATACTTCGTTCTTATTTTCGATATGGGTTCGTCAAGAAGATATTGTGTTCTTAATCCAGATTGTTTTTGCTATATTTGTGGTGAATATATATTTGAAAAATATTGAAAACCTATATCGGACTTTGTGGAAACTGCGTACAGTTATGGTTCAGTGGAACAAAGGACGAAATAATGTTCGTAACACTCACGATTTGGCGAGTCATATCCTAACTTATATTCTGCTCAACGAACTCAATTGAAATCACGAGAGGTACAACCCAGCATATCTAAATCTTCTGAATTTCCAAATACCTATGAACCCCAACGAAATGCATCAAGTGAAGACTCTGATTCAGACTACAAATTTAGCCTTTCAGAACCTCAACGATTTAAGCAGAAAGAACTAAATGACTTAGTAAGGGATCTGAAATTACCGAAAGAAGCTTCTGAAATTTTAGCATCACGTTTAAAGGAAAGAAATTTGCTTACTACGAAAACCAACATCCTTTTTTATCGTACCCGAGAAAAAAATTGTTACCGTATTTTACTCAAGAGAAGAATTTAATTTTTTGTAACGATGTTACAACAACATTTTGCAACAGATGGTTTTAAAAAGTACCAATCTAGTGATTGGCATCTTTTCATAGACAGCAGCAAAAGTTTAAAGTGTGTTTTGCTTCATAACGGTAATAAGTAAAGATACATACCTATTACACATTCGATGACTTTAAAAGAAAAATACGCAAATATTTCTAGGGTTATGGAAAAAATAACCTTATAAGAATTTGGGCGATTTAAAAAAAATGTACCCGAGGTGACCAAATTTAAAGTTCTGGGTGATTTTAATGAGGAACAGGGTGATAGATTTCATCAGGATCTTCGGGCAATGGAAGAGCATTATCAGAGAAGGTGGGACTCACATATGATGCAGTTTACAGCTAGATCTACCTAAAGTCGTTCATTCAAGGAAATCTTATAAAATATCATTTGATAGTATTCAATAGACATTTTGTTAACATATGTATTAATTTTTTGTCAAAATAATAAAACTGTATATTTCAAAAAGTAAAGCAGTTAGCAATCTCCTAGTATTTTTTTCATAGAAATACCTAATAACAGAAAAAAATAAAGGAAATTAGAATTGTGTTGACAAGTGTAATATTTAATGGTTATAATGGTTATAATAAATAATGATATTTTTTCAAATTAATAAAATTTTGATTCTGGTAAAAATATTCAAAAACATAAGATTTTTGTAGGCAGCTGTATTAAAATTTGTATTGAATGTAAGGATTGAATGATAAAACTGACACAAAAATATTCTTAACATGAGCACAGTATTATTAAAATTAATGAAAATTAACAATGAGAACATAATATTGTTGTAGTGACAATACCGCAACCATGTTTTTTCTTTGCATGCAGCAGAATTATGGGCAGACGAATGGACGGATGTGGTTAAATATTTCTAAAAAGTATATCTGAGTCGAAAGCAATTTTTAAAGATCGTGATGCGTTACAAACTTCAGTAAAAATCTCACTTATGGTAGTGTAGGGTATAAAAAATAATAACAACAATTATAATAGTTCTATATAAATTTATACACTTAACCATGAAAATTCCCATTGAAAACAATACACTTCGTTTTAGCAAATTTAAAACTAAAATAAAAAAAGGCGAAAACGAAAAACAAACTTTTTACACACAATGTTAAACTCAAGTTTATAGTTCTTCATGTTCATGTTGTTGTTTTAGATTTAATAATAAAACTACTAGTTCTGCCACTAACTAGTTTTAGTAGTTATTTGTTTATATGTACCCAGCAAACACGACAATACGAAAAATATTTCTCCAAACATATTGCCTGGATAAAAAATATTATTGCGGCAAGAAAATTCCTTGGGTGAAAACGTGTTCCAACGGCAATACTCCTAAGCAATACGATTGCAGTTCTTCTAGATGATAATCTGGCAATATCGCCAGACAACCATATGGAAGGAATTTGGAGAAGATTTTGCCAAAAATCCATTGAGAAGAAAAATAAAATTATACATTTTACATTCTTATTTATAAAAATATTATTATATTGATTCCATTTGCAAAAAACAAAAAATTTTTTAACAAACAAATATAATATGTTGCCACGGGTTTATTGCACAATTTTCAAGTTCTTCCTATAGCTTTTGAATGATTCTTTATGAGGAACTAATTAACACAATTTAATATATATATACCTTTTAATAAATAGAACAAATTATAATTGTAAATTTTGCCAATGTAAAAAAAAACCATAACTTAATTTATCTTGAGAATTTCTTCAATAGATATAATTCTAAGAATTATCTAAACAACAAATAAAAACTGACAAAAAGTTAAGTTACTTTTTTTCAATTTTATATTGCGGAAATTATATATATATATATATATATATATAACGTTGTTCATATGGTGCTGTTTTCGACTTATAATTTTCCAAAGCACATTGTATGCATAAGTATGTTTATCGATGTTATGCAATCGTCCACTATAATTTTGTTTTCTTCATGACCACTATCGTATAAATCCTCCGATTCTGTATCCGATAATTCCGTTTGCTTCTCATTACTTTCCACATGAAATTCTTATATCAGCATTCGTGAAAAGATGTTCCGTACCAATTTGAGCTACAAGTGTACCAATTGTTGAAAGATCTTCGATTTCTTCCTGAATTATATTTTGTAAAATATTTAAGGGCATGTTATCATCTTTACAATTGGGTGGGAGATTCATTGCTATAATTAAACCGTCATCACTTTTTAGTTCCTCAACTGGCTAAACTGCTTTTTGTGGCGGACCTTTTAAAATTCTCGGACCTAAAAAATGTTTACTTATAAACAACTTACTTTTACTTACGTGGGAAACAAATTCGTTATGAAGCCAGTCCTTGAATATAAATGATGTCGCCCAGGCGTTATTACTGGAGTTGTATATTACAGGATTATTGAAAAAGCATTTAAAGGCGCTTGGGTTTTTCGATTTTCCAACAACCAACAATTTCAGTTTGTCTGTGCCATTCGAATTCAAACAGTGGTAAGATTCAACCCATGCTCATCAACGTAATCCTCAAACTCTTTCACAAATTGATCATTAAAATGAGGTTTCGAAGACAACTTCTCGCCCATAATTTTTAAAAATCTAATTCTATATCGACGCTTAAATTTCTTCAACCATCCTTCACTGGCATTAAAACCTGAATTGGTTTGATAAATTTTGAAAAAGAAATGACTGGCCTTTTATCGTAAAACCGCTGCTGATATTGAAACATTTTCTTCCCTTTGTGTTACAAACCATTTATAAAGCATTTTTTTCATTCCTGGGTACTCAGCTTTCTTTAAGATGCAACGTTTGCCAGGTCCACTTTCTGCTATACGTACGAACTTTTTTAATGAAGTTTCTTGCTTTATAATGTGGTAAACCGAAATTGAATTTATGGAATCTCCACTTTTTAAAATTTTTTTGAAATCTCTACTTTTTGAGAAATCGTGAATTTAAAATACATATGTCGAACTTTTCCCATATTAAAAGATGTATTTACACAATAAATGACACGAATAAACTGATAAAATTAAAGATCAAAATCATACAAAAAGGTTTATATACCAAAGGACGGCGATTTCCCTTCTTTTGGTTATAGACATTGTAATCAAATTAAAAAAAAAAAACAGATAAAATTCGAGAAAAGAGAACCTATTTTTCGTAAACTGTCGCGATTATAGAACATGCAATTTTAAAAATTATTATTATATATATATATATATATATATATATATATATATATATATATATATATATTGTTACGAAATTGTACTTAAATATAACGGTTTTAACAGCTGGTTTAAATTTAAATAACGCTTCTCAATGCTTCTCGACCATTCTGTTTATGTTAACAGCAGTTAACATATCTGTAGAAATTATTAACATAGCTATAAACATACAACATAGAATGAAAAGCTTTCACCACTATTTGTAAGTATCTAGATGGTAGTGCAGTGTATATAAATTGACCGTGAGATTAACCTTGAGTCATTCTAATTGGAAGCATCGTTAAGTAAAGACAAATTAACTGCTTTGGCTGTATATTCTTGTACATTATTAAAGTGTGCTGTATAAAGTGTGTAATTTAAGCGTGTGTATATTAGAACACTATTTAAACTGTTATTGTTGTACATTTTTAAATAAAATAAAGAGTCGTTACAACCTTTAAACTACTGAACTGTTTTTATTTGCAATCAAAGTACCGGTTTATTTAAAAGGAAATAAACCACAGTTTTTAAAAGATAAAAACGTAACAATATATATATATATATATATATATATATATATATATATATATATATATATATATATATCATTTTCTTTTAGATGATAAATTAGGGATATTGCTATATTATCACCCAAGAAGATATCTGCCATTTGTTTGTTAGTGTGTATGTGTTTCATTGTTCAAATACAATTATGTACGTACTATATAACAAACAAACATCATCTAATATTTCCTTATAGAACAAAAAAAAACATTGCAAAATTTTGAATAAATGTTAATGCTTATGATAGTTTTATTAAACTTTCAACTAATTAATATTTTAACACAAAATACTTAATTTGATTTAATTTTGAGTGTTGGAAACATACTATTGTCTCTTAAAATAAATAATTTTTATTTTTTTAAGCTAAATTTTCTCTCCCTTTTCCAAAGAATAAAATCTATGCAATTGATTTTAACAATATCTCATAAATTTGTCTTTGTGATCATATTACACCAGCTGTCACAAATGACCACCAAAATACTGTAACCATATTCAGTTCATTGCTTTTCCACTTCATAGACATAACCTGCCTCAAATGATAAGTACTTTTTAGTGCATGTGGCAAACAAACTGACTTTCACATATATACATTCACACATTCAAATATGGTCATTTTAATACATGTTTGTATCCTTTATCATCTATGTTTATGGTAGAAAATAAGAAATGAAATAAAAAACAAGATGGTCCAAAAGGAAGTGAACGCCAAGGCTTACAACGACAACACAATCGTAAATTCTAAAGAGAAAATAAAGCTGCATAGAAAAAAATGGCACTTAATAACATTTGGTGTCATATTAAAAATGACAGCAATAGACAAAAAAAATATGAAATGAGAAATAAGCGGTCGGCTAAAATTTGCCAGTAAAATTTGCAATGAAAAAAATTACATCACACATATGGATACGAGTATATAAATGCACTTACGAAATATACTAGAAATTTTCAAAATTTAAATTTTATTTTTTATCAAAATTGGCTTAATTTCAAAAAAAAAAAAAAAAAAGAAAACACTTATAAAATGAAGATAGTGCGTTAAAAATACAAAAGAAAAGTTTTTTATTGTTAGAGAAATTTTTAGACCTTAACAAAATAATGACTGCAGCAGTAGTTACTACATAATACACATATGTAGGTAGGAACATATTTACGTATATAAATGCTATTTATGCTATTCTAAATTTTATGGATATAATTTTATAAAATTTAATAAAATATTCTTGAAAATGTTAAATTTATGTAGCTAAATTTAATTTACTTAATTTAAAAAAAGAAAAAACTTCAAAAACACAAAATTTGTGAAACAATTTTGAGAAACATAAAGTAAAATTAATTATGTACTTTCTTTAACTACTTATGTATGTATGTATGAAAGTATATTACCTCTAATTTATTACACAAAATGAAAATTTTTGTTGTTCTTTTGTTATACAAAATGCATGCAACATTTTGTTTTGTCAGCTTTCAATATTTGAATATGTTCTTTTTAGCAAGAGATAGTTTTCATGCTAAAATAATCTAGATACATTAATGCATTAAATACGCTGCCACTCAAAACAAACATGGCAAAAATTTTAACACGTTAAGGAGCGAGGAAATTAAAAATTTCATTCATCTAATGATTTTTTTAAAGACTTAAAAATATGTTTATATTACATATATAACATATATATTTACAAACTGGATTGATTATCTGGGAGTATAATTTTGTTATCTAGACTGAAGGGTTAATTATAATAAAATATGTGTTTATAATTAAAGTTATATAATATGAGTTAACTTTGACTTGATAAAATCATGAACGTTCATTAAATGAAATTCAACCATAACCAATAACTAATTTACTTTCATTATCCTGTTTATGAGTTTTTTCAAAGCTTCTATGTTCATAGATACATCATTGTAAATATCATCTCATACACGGTATGGATAATTTTATTTATTTCTCTTCTAATGTTTATACATTAGATGAGAATATAGAAAAGAGGAGTAAAATTACAAAAAATAAATATTTTTTATTTCTCACAACAGGAGCATTTGTTTTTATTTAAAAATCATAATTTTTCATTCCTAAACTTTAACAAGTGAAAATGCTATATTCGGCTGGGACGAAACTTGTATACCCTTCGCAAAATCTATATTGCATTAATATACAATTTCAAAATATAAATTCATTAAAACTTTAATTTTATTAAATACATTTTTATTGAATTTTCAAAACTTAATAAAACATATTTTCTGAAAAAACAAATATGCAATTAAAAAAATCTAAAAGAATGGGTTCATATACATATTATCTCTTATCAAAATGTTTGCTTTATTGCGGAAGTATAATTCGTATTTGTAAATAGACGTTAAAAACATTGACATTGAAAACTTGTACCCATTGACATTGAAAAGAGTCCCCAAAAACTGTTTTCTTGGGCATACGACTTAGGAAGATCGCTCAGATCAGTTAAAAAATAAAAATAATTTGAAAGCTTCTGCTAGGTATTTCAAAAAAGTATATTTCTCTTTTACTTAAAAGCTTCTTCAAAACTCCTCGCTAAATTGATCCAAGGAGTGACTGACTCAGACATAAATCCACCAAACCTGCATAATGAAATAAGTTACCTTATTATCTATATTCTTAAAACCTAGAACACAATTAAAGTTAAGTGATAATCTTTGAAGAAAAATTATATCACATACTCGGAATTACTTGTCAAACGTAAGTTTTCATAAAAAATATGTTCATATTAAAAAAAAAAAAAGAAATCAGTGGGATTCTACGGGGATACGAACCATGACTTAAAAACTTATAGTCTAGAGCACTCACTAGAATATCTATAGCCGTAAAAATTTTGTTAATTCACAACTATATGTTGAATATATTTCAGATAAAACAGTCCACATAGGGGCAAAAATATACTAAACGTACCAAAATTTATACTATTCTGAAGTTTCTTCAACATATTAGGAAATTGTACTGTGTTGCCACCATTTTCGATAGCCCTAGATATGTATAATTTTATAAATAAAAGCTAATTGTGCCAAATTTATGCACTTTAAACCTTTCGGGCCTATTGGGACATATGAGTCCCACTGAATGTTCGCAGAGCCCCAATGTTTAAGTTTTTTACTTTAAATGATTAAAAAATGTCCCATTTTGTTGTTCAGAAGTTTGAGTACAGTTATTTAGTCATAAGCAAACTGCAGCGGTATCAAGTTCTTTCTGCGTTTTTTTTTTTTAGAAAAAAGTTTAAACCCTCATTGAATAGTGGAAAAAACAGTAAAAATATTATTGAAGTATAAAGGTTTCTTGTAATTGTAATTATATTAGCAGTTTGCGTAAAGGTATGAATAAGATTTTATTTCTTTTTAATATATATATTTTTTTTTTTTTCTTTTTACGGGACATATATTTCCCATTCGGCTTTTGCAGTGGGACATATCTATCCCAATAGGACTATAGTGTTAAAAAATTAAAAATATTATTTTTATTATTTTTATTATATTACTTTTATTGTTCATCTGGGAGCGGAGACGTATACGTACATCAGACTAAGAAAGTGTTATTAATAAAGAAATTTAAATGAATCATTCAGATTCGTCAGATGAAAATAAAGATGAAGAAATAGAAGAAGTAGCTATGTTTTACTCACCAGCTCAATGTTTTTTATAGATTGGTGATGATGTCAGCCGTAAATGCATGGATCATATAATTGAATTTGTAAAAAGGAACCATTTCTTGATTTTTTTACTTCTGCTAGCAGGTCTCATTGCAGAAGAACAGAAAACTGCGGCCGTTAGGAGAAGCCTTAGTCATGGTGGTTACCATTCCAAAAATAAGAAAAACTTTTGGTCAATCTGCTACCCATTTGTCAATTGAAGGTTGCAGGTTACCAAAAAAAAAAAGAAAATTAAAAAACGGACTAAAACTTTATATCAAGAATGCCAACATCCGTTTTTCAAAATGTTGTTTTGCGCCATTTCAGAAATAATTTTCAAATGTTTGCCTTTTATTTTTTTTTACAAAATGAATTTTGAAGGAATAAACTAAAAGCCATAGAATTCAATTCTGATGAGACATTTATGCTCCATCCTCCAAATCTCTTCTCAGAGTAGGGACACAAAAAAAGCTATTTATATATATATACATATATATATATATATATATATATATATGCATATTTCTTTTAAAAATAATAAGGGAAAGGGTTAAGTGAATTTCGGAAAGTGCTATAAATGGGCACTGTGGTCAAATGTGAACCAATTCCTATAAAATTTGGTAGAGTAATTTATGGTTACCAATGTATGTATATATGTATGTATGTATATTTATAGTATTGTAAATAGTATAAACACTATCAAAATTTTACAATTTATAACCTTTGCATGGGAGCTAGGTCAAAATGATGATAAGAAATTTCAGCAGTTTTTATTTTAAGTTATTCATTGAAAATATTTGTTAAACTGTTACTTTTTTGATAAAATGAAGAGTAAATAAAAATAGTGTGAATTATGTAAGAAAAATAAGGAAATAGAAATAGAAGCCCTAGTTCATTTTGAAGACTTGAACAATAAGTGCAATATTTTAATATTAGTTGATTTTTTTTTCCTTTATTTCCTTTAAAATCAATTTAAAGTTTTTATAAATTGTTACTATTTAATACAAAAACAAAACAAAAGTCTAAATAAAAAGTTAGACAAAAGTTACATAACACGATTTTGAGTTTTGAGCATGTATAAATCAATACAAACCTATAAACTCACAAATGTGATTTTTATTTTATTTTAGAAAAGTCTAAGTTTTAAAAATGGAAAAGTAACGTGAAAAGTTTTTAGATTTGACGGATGTGTCTGATATTAACTTTCCCTCAGACGATGATGATGAATATCAGAAGCAATTACATCGTTTTGATCATATGTCTACTAATACTTCTTCCGATGATGATACTTCCACCAATAAATTTGCAAGAACAGTGGAAGCAAAGGGAATTTAATTCTAATATTCCAGTAATTTATGGTTGTGAATATTAAATTAAATTATTTTCAACAAACACTTATATATCACGACATTTTAATGAGTCTATTGTATTTTGTACAAAAAAGTTTTATTTAGTTAAATTCGGGTCAGATTTGGCTTTATTTGATTCAGACATTAAATGTTATGTCCTACTTAACCTATTCTATAAATCAGAATATATTCGGCTGTAGGGTTTAAAATGAACTAATATCGAAATATATGTCCGGAAATAAATATACAAAAATAAGAAAACATATTCATTTTTTTCCATTTTCGACAAATATCTTATTGAGAATATCTTATAATTGATTTGGTAAAACCACAAACGACAAATATCTTATTGAGAATATCTTATAATTGATTTGGTAAAACCACAATTTGTTTTGTTAGATACAGAAATTACACCATTTACTGACCGATATCTTTTCATACTTCTAATGTTTTTTTTTTTTTCCAAATAGTGGTTTTGGTCATGGACAATTGATGTATACCAGTTAGTAGTCATATTTCTTTTGACAGATTCTTTACAACAATACCCATCTAAAAATATTATTTTAATTGAAATTAGACAGGTAATGACTAAGTATATACCAGTTTCTTATGTAGAGCGCTAACATTTTAAATCCATTTAAAGAATACATCATGTTTCTAGAAACAAGAGAGCCCGCTCTATTGAAACTTTTGGAGATATTCGATACGGCAGATATGACCACTGGTCGAAAGTGATTGAAATAAATGCGTCAAAATGTAGAAATCCAAACAGTAAAGTCTGAATCGGAACCAGATGTTTCAAATCTAAATGTGACTTTTAAAAGAAAACAAAGCTTCATGGAGTTTCACATCGATAAAGCTTAAAAGTCCTTAAAATATTCATATAAATAACACAATATTTTTTAAAATATTTCATAAGTTTATTCGAAATAGAATATTTTGGTTGACCATTTTTAATTTTTTCTTTATTTATTAAATTAGAATCGCTTCTCATATGTGTAATAAAATGTTTTACAAAATTAAGTTATTCCCAAAACGCACAATTGTGACAAGTTCTTTTTTTCTTATAAAATCTTAAAAATTCTTCTTAAACTGAATAAAATAACTTTATTTCAATATAAGTAGTTTTTTAAAACTTATAACGTTTTTATAGCTTGGGCTTCGAAGGCCCAGAAATTCCAGTTAAATTAAGTTTTTTTTTAATAATAATGGAAATTATTATATTTTTTTTTTACAAAAACAAAATTTTCAACGATATCTGATGATACGAACTCAGGTTTATTGATTTGTAGTCTAGAGCACTTCGTCTAGGCTATTCAATCTCACAGTTTTTCGAAAGAGAAATATTTATATATTGTTGCATTGAGATAGAAAATATTATTCAATTTCGCGAAGAAAATTGACAAAAAATTTGTGGCTGCTTTGGAAAATCGTTTATAACTCCGTCATTACTAAACGGATTTCGTTGAATTTCAATATCAAGATTCTCGAGACTCTATGCCAGATACGTCTTGAAAGAGAAATGTATTTATTGGACTATGGGCTTGAAAAAATCCATTTCAGCACTCAGACGAACAGACATCCAAACGGACAGGCAAATATTCTCAAAAGTTATTCTTAATCATAACAATCACGAATATTTTTCATTTTGAGGTCCTCAAAGTATACTTTAAGACTTTCGTATAAAATGACAAACTTATATATACCCTTCATTTTATATGGAGGGAATAAAAACAAATATATATGTATATACATATTTTTATATATTCGCACTGATAGATATTTAGAAATATAATATGTAAGAATTTTTAATTTAATTATGTAATTTAAACTTTAATCTTTAATTTCTTTTGAACTCAGCATTTTTAAAACATTGGAAGAAATGAGCTAATTAATTATCAGTTAAAAAAATTTCCCAATTCATATCTTCTGTCTTATCAGAAGATTCAGAAGAGGTTGCGAATTGGGCAAATATTCATTGATCATAAAGAATTCAAAATAATTGAAATAAATTTAGTTGCTTTAAACAATTTTTCTAGAACAATAAAACAAAATTCCTTTTTCTAAAATTTAAAAAAATATCAAATTTTTTTAAATTATTTAAACTTCTCATACAAAGTGGCCAGTATCTCTAAATATATAATCTGTAGAGTTTAAATTTTAGCTGGATTTTTATTAAAATTTTAATTTTTTAGTTAACAAAAGTTTTAGGTTTTAAGTTAACAAAAATTAATAGTGCTCTTCATTAGTTTTTTTATTTTTTATTATATTTATTATCTGTTAAAATACAAGGTCAACAAATACAAAATTAATTTAACCCATAACCACACAAAATAAAAAGTACTAGTCAACAATATTTTTCGATATTATTTTTCTACGATTTCCCACAAAACTGAATTTTTTCTAACACTTCAACCCCCTTCTAATTTATAATAAATTAACACAACCCTTCCATTTTTCTATAAAATATAAAAATAAATAAGAAAATTGATCATATACCACAGAACAAACCCCTTTTGTACATTTTTATATTAAAACTCCCGAAAAAAATTTACATTATAGATTGAAAACAACCACAACGCACATTCCTCTACATCTCTCATGGCAGATTGACCCCCTTTCCTTTTGTTTTCCCTAGCATTTATTATACTTGTTGTTGGATATTAAACAATCTAGAAATCAGTAAAACAAAAGTTTTTTTTAGTTATAAACCAATAAGTTCTATAGGAGCGAGGATAGTATAATAACAAAGGGTATGGCTTTGATTTGGCTCTTAAATAAATGTAAGAATAGCGAAAAGAACGAGATAAAAAAAAGCATATAAAAATTGGAAAATTTACAAATTGCACTTGTTGTAAACTAACATTATTCAATTTTTCTACACACACACTAACTCACCATGAGAAAGCAATAACACTCAAACTTACACACGCAATAATGTCTTGAACAAAAATAAAAAAATACAAAAAAATCGTTTAAATGGCTGGGGTTTTTCGTAGAAGCAATTTTTTTTTTTGTTTTATTTTATTTTTTTATTTTTTTGTTTTTTTTTTAGTTTGCCGCTCGAACATCCATAACAACACCAAGAATACGTAAAAAAAAACATTTATACAAAAAAATTCCAATTTGTCAAGGAATTTGTTCAATTTGAGTTTTACATTTTGGTTTATAGCATTTTAAGTTGCATTACACACACAAACTCATTTGCACGTTCTCACACATTACATATCCTGCAGTTCAATATTGCTACCCTATATTCGATTTTATACTAACTATATACAAATTGTAGTAAAATAGAATAAAGTTTCTGATAGGAATCGAACTTTCTACCCACAAATTCATAAAATAGCTAACTACCAACTCATCTCTCGTGGCACCTTTACTGAACAGTGGGAGCCAACAGCATTATATTACGCCACCTGAAACTCTAATTCGATTTCTACATATGAGAAAGCACAAAGAAAAAAATAAGATAAATAAATTTCTTTGTACAAACCACCAAGTGACCACCATTCCTTAGTAAATTCACTACCTACTGCTAAAGCAGAGGAAAGCAATTAACCTCTTCGTAATGGTAAAGCCGTGTTTATTTCGGGACTCAAAATAAATGAAGAGGGGTTAAGCCATCATAACTTAAAAAAGTCATTCGTGAACGTAGAGCTAATGTCGTGAACTGCAGGGTACAAACACATGCATATATTTTCGGTCACAAAGAATTATTAACCCGTTAGAAAATATAAGTTTCTAATTTATTAACATTTTGGTATAAACATACTTTTATAAATTAGTATTGGTATTTTATTTTGTTTTATTTCAATACAAGGAACGAACTGAATTTATTATTGAGCTATAAATAAAAACTAAACTTAAGGAATGCGCACGAAAGAATCCGTCCACATTTTAAGGCTTTAAGCTTTTATTGTATGTGAAAAAAATAGTGCCGTTAAACTGTGTACATTTGTTATTAATCTCAGTAACTGTGTGCTAAATTTTGTTATAATAGCATAATTATGTTTTCTTAAAATGGGAATTGAACAAAAAACACGAAAACACACAATTCAAAAAAACAAAACGGTTAGGAGAAGAGCTGAGTTGGGAAATTCAGTTTTTTGAATTATAAAAATGCAAAGAGTTCATGATCAACGAAAGGAAACCTGATAACCGAAGAAGAAGTTGATTTATAGACTTTGGGATCACAGACAAAATAATACGAATTTTAAATCTCTAAATCTTTGGATGGAATGTGACTCATAATTTAAATTGCTCTGTATCTTTTATTAGAAAAGTTAAAAAAAGCTGGCATGTAAATCCAGAAAGTAAAAGAAATTCCTAATAGGAACGCTAGAAAAATTTGAAGGCAAAAAAGAAGACAAAAATTATTGAGAGTAATTTTTTCAAAAATATGAATGCTGCCCAAATGGTGATAAAAAGTACGTACTGGCAGACTTTTTACAATATCCTAGTCACGATTTCATATCACAGATGTTATGGGAACTGTATCAGATAAATATCGTGTATAAAAATCGAAATTGTCGAATAAACTACCAACCAATTTGGACATGTGCACGCATAATTTAAGAGCAACATATGATCACAGCTAAAAATAGATATGTTTGTAAATAATAATTGTTATGATTCCATTTTATCATATTGATTCTCATTTTATGGTTCATTTTTTCATGTTATGATTAGAGTTTTTCATATTATTATACCATCTTACTACATTATTATCCCATTATATTAGATTACAATTTCATTTTATTATATTATTACTCCATTCTATCATTTTAGTGTTCCATTTTATCATATTATTATCCCATCTTATCACATTATGATTCCATTTCATCATATTATTCCATCCATACATTAAAATAAAACATATTAATTAAAAAGTATTATTTTTTAAATTGTTTATTGAGTCATTTTTTTTTTTATTAACTAAACCTTTTAATAGTAGTTAATTAATATCTTACATTGCTTCAATCACACCAAATATAACAAACCTTTTATATTTATATTAATTCTTTATACATGAATTAAATAAGAATTGTAATAAAGAAAAATAAATAAGAATTGTAATAAAGACGGAAAAAAACTTAAAAACCAAATATATTCAAAAACAAACCAGTTATGAATTTTTCAACCATATTTGTAAAAAGCATATTTATTTGTAACATTTTATTATTATGGGAATAATAATATTAATATGGTTTGAAAACAAAATATGGTTTAAGAAGAAGGAAAAAAATCATTATATATAACAATTGTAGAAATAATTATCTTTTTTCATATTAATAAAATTTTATTTTTGGTAAAAATATTCAAAAATATACAATTTTAGTAGTCAACTATATTAAAATTTTTATTGAATGTAAACATTGAATGATAGAACTGAAACAAAAACATTGTCATCATTAACACAGTATTGTTAAAATTAATGAATATTAACAATGAGGACATAATGCATAATGGCATGTTTTTTTCTCTGCGTGTGGGAAAAAACACTTCATTCATAAAAAATGACGCAAATGAGTGCCGTCCGAAAAATACTTCTTCCTATCGTTAAAAAACACAACGAAATCTAATTTGTTTAGCCTCATCTTTCTTCTCATTATTACAAAAAAAAAAAATAACTGAGTAGTATCAAACAAATGATGTTGATATGTACCAAATGAAGCCAATCCACTAAATTGTCCATTTTAAATGTATTGGGCCACAGTAACAAAATATTGAAAGATTAGTTAAGGCTGACTAAAAAATAAAATAGAGATTAAAAAGAATTGGACTCATTCCAACACAATAAAGCTCTTATGGAGGATACATCTCTTTTAAATTTAAAACTAGAAAATAACTGCTTTTAACAAAATCAAAATTTCTATTTTAATTTTTATAAGCTGAATTGTACACACTAAAATTTTAGTGCGCAGTCCTTAATTCCCTACAAATTATTTCATACATTAATTCATTTTCATTAAAAACTACCAAACCTAATAGTATTTAATTTTTCTTTTTACCAAAAAGAAATACATCTAAATATCTTTTATTTTGCATAATTACTTTTTTACTTTCTTTACTATGTAAATAATGGGTTAATTTGTTTAAGGTTCGTATGAGATTAATAAAAAAAAACACACAATATATTGTATTTCCATTTAAAAGTATTTCAAATTATGTAAGCTGGGGAGAAAAACTGTGTCATTCCCATTTTTATATATTTTTTAATACATATTGCTTTAAATTTATTTTATATTGAAACCTTCATTCGTCCCTCTAAATTACAACTTAATATTCTAGCCCCATTGTTGCTTTTTTTCTTGTTGTAGACGCATAACATTCTCTAACAAATTTGCTGACATTTGGTGTCTTTTCGCAATTTTTTTTTTTTTATACATTTGCTACATTTTTGTTGGTTTTTCTACTTTTAGGAATTTTTTTGTGTACGAGTTTTGTGTGGAATGTTTTCTAGTTTTCCCACTATTAATCATTGTGACACAATTAAAAAACTATGAGCAAGCAAGAGTGCAGTCGAAGAAAATCATGACAAAAGCATTACACAAAACTAGTAATATATGAAGAGAGAAATTAATATATATGTGGATTAGGGCAGCTGACACCAGATCAAAAAAAATATTCTGAAAATGTTTGCCAATGTGGACAATGGTAACGGGATGCGCATATACTTCATATTTCCATAAATTTTCGCACTGTGAAAAATGAATAAAATATGAATTTCAACCAGAAGTTGTTATTTGTAACTCTGTATTAATGACTGTGACTAACTAGAAACTAATTTCGCGAATTCCAGAATTTATCAAAATTTCTAGTTAATTTTGTTACAAATGAAGTTATGTAATATTTAGAAATACCTCTAATATTTTTTGTTGAATAGAAATAAAATTGTAGAGTAATCAGAAGAAAATTGAAAACATTTTACACAAAAATATTTTGCTAAATTAAAAACACAATCGCTTTCAATTGAAATTTAAAAAAATTTTAAACTGAAAATTAAATACAAATTCTCAGAAAAATATAAAATTAAAAAACCTAAAATACATGGAATAATCTATGTTAAAAAATATAAAAGCTCCTTCCTTCTTTCATAACTTTTTACTCAACTATTGTATCTCATATGTTTCACTTAAATATGAATTTCACATAGTTAGTTTTATTGCTAAACTATTATTATACTAAATCTTGAAGACTGGTAATTTTCTTTTGTTTTGCTTGATCTTTGTATCACTAAAACAATTTCATAACTAATAATAAAAAACAATATAACTAAAAAAAGCACACACAATTACTTGAAGAAATGAAAATGAAGTGTCATACAATTTCAACTTTTGTAAACACTTTATGGCAAAAAGATATTAAACAATAAAGACGTGACTTAATATTAAGTTTAAAAGAGTTGTTATATCAAGGGGTGGAATAGTAAGTTTCTTTAAATGTGTTTTATATAAGAAGAAAAACTTATTAAAAGCATACAGAATTAAAGTTAATGAAATTTTGAGAACAAAAACCGATGCAACAAACATTATAAAACTTTTTACAACCATAAATACTACTCTACGAGTTAAGAATTTCTTGCAAACTTTAATCCTTAGAAAATATTAGATATAAAACTTCATTTTCAATATTTAATTAAACAAATCTAAAATTATGTTTTCATATATGCAAGTTAAAATAGTTAATTGTTATATTGCATTTATTCTAAGAAGAATATAAATATTAATGAATTAATATCGTGATCAAATTTTTAATACCCTACTACCACATATGTATGTGTTTAGTTGAACACAGTATTACATCAAAATCATAATCGGAAATGCTCAAGAAATTCAATCTAAATTTTCCTGAATATTTATCCAATAGGACTTTTTACAGCACGACGGACTACGTGTTAAGTATACGCTTAATGGTAATGTGTTTTAGTGATTATTTCTGTATTACTGCAAATATATATTTCTGTCTTATTCAGAACATCAAAAATAACGAATATGGTTTTTATTTTAATGTGGAGTCTCAGATGAACTACAGTAGTATGAATATATATTCCATGTGAAATTATTGTAGAATTTATAGTCATTGACGAAACGAAAAAAGAATTGGCCTATCTATATACACATTTGGAAAAAACATTTCAGCATAATAATCAGTAATCACGAATTATTTTTAATTTTATTTTTTTTTTTAATTTTCAGTCATATATATTTAATAACCATTATATCCATTTTTTTTTTTTTTTTTTTTTGCGAAATAGGTATAAATATAAAGAATATTTAAATTCCTATATGAATTTATTATATACATTCATGTACCAATTACATGACATTAATTTCAAATATCTGTTGCATACATTACATCACAAACTAAAATATTCATACTAAAATATACATAAATATTATATGGATTTTATTTACAAACGTTATTGTAAAATTTTTATTTTTAAATGTTATTGTAAAATATTTCAATAAAATATATAATTTCCCAATAAAATAATTAAATGAAATTTTAGTTTCTTTTCTAAGGTTTTTAATTAGTTTTTTATTATCAATTAATATTTTTCTTAATTTAATAAAAAAAATTTAATAGAATTATAATTTATTTGATTAATTAAATTAATTGAAATTTACAGAAAAATCAATTATTTTCACTTTACTAATATTATCATTTTGATAATTGGAGCAAAATCAAAAAAAAAATAATTGATATAATTGATTTCGTAATTGAAATCCATTTTTATTTTTTGCTCTGTACCTATTTTCATACTAATTGTGGAACTTGACAAACAAATTATTCCCACAAAATCTCGAGACTTTCACTCTAATAATTAACATGCAATAATTAAGATTTATTTTGTATGGGATCTAAAACTTACGCTAGTCCTCCTAAGTTCGGCATATACCAGTAGTCGGAAATTTTTTTATTTAAACATAAATAAATAAGAATAGCAATTCTTAAATATTAATAAAATATTATTAAATATTATTTTGCATTGAAAATATATTCTTCTCTCTAGTTGTAATGATTATATTATACTAAGATGAGTACTTTTATGACATTTTTTTATCCATCCAAACTTTGCTTTGAATGTGGACAATTTACTGAAAACTGATTGGATTCTTATTTTAGTAGTTGCCCATCTTAGGAACAAAAAGGATTCACAATTTCCTATAATCGGTATAGACTACCGACTTCAGGCAATTTGATTCTTTCCTTCAATCCTAAAGTCGGCATCAGTTTTTATTTTTATTTTGATAAAACAAAAAATTGTTGTTCTCTTCACAGTTGACGGGGTTAAAACAATCTTTTGAGCATATTTTGTATAAAATTTTCAAACTGCCAAACTTTCATTATTTTTGATTTTATTATTGTTCAATAATGAAAACACGTTGTTGTATCATATAACACTACGTTCACACGATGATTTTAAATCATGTTGAAAGAGAGATTGAGAAAATAAATCACGTTTTCTGTTTTCATAATTTTGTTTTTTTTTTTGGTTTTTTTTTTTTGGTATTTCTCTTCACACAAATTTGTATTTATCTCATTACGTTTTATTCTTTTTTCAACAAGAAAAATCCCGCTTATATGGAAAAAGAGATAATATAAAAAAAAAATCACGAAACTAAAAAATCATCATGTGAACACAAATGATTTTTGGTAGCAACTTCAAAAGAGAATTAAAATAAAAAGGCGTCTTAAAAGTCATCATGTGAACCGTGTTGAACACTCCATTTTATTAACCCTAAACTCTCAGCTGTCAAATTGTTCTGTTTTCAGGGTTGCCAACAATTTATCGCAAAAAAGGCGGCAAATTCAAATCTTGCGTTAATTTTGGGGCGCCCTTCACTAGACTCGTGATTTTCAATCTCTAGTAGAGAAATAAAGGGTAGTTTTTGAAAGTTTTTAATATTATTCCGTATTAAATTCATTAATATTAGTCGCATGAGTGGTTTTCCTACATTATTTATCTAAAAAACTAGTTCCTTGGGACCCTCTGAGGTGTATTCTTTCGCATGAGTTTTGGTATGGAATGGAATGGAAACTTTAATATATCTCCATTTTTAGAATAATAGGCACAAAAGATCGATTTTCTGTGCAATGTTTTTTTTTATTTCTTTAATAAAAATTCCATGTAGAACATTAGAAAATGCATGCCGACTACAGGAAATGCATTCGAGGTTTTTTTTATAAAACATATTAATAAAGAGTATTTATCGATAAATTTTTAACCAAAATCTACGTAAATCTAAAACAACATCCTTTGCTGATGTGCAATATCTATTTGTCGTTCCAAAACTATGTTCACATCGTAAGCAGATAACTTTAAAGTAAGTAAAAAATTTAGACTGCCGACTACCGGTATACTTACCCTATAAAATTTTAAATGTTTCTCTTTATTATCCACGTTTTATCAATAGTTTACATTAATTTTCATAAAAAAATATTTATAAAATTTTAAAATAATTTTGGCTTCAACTTCAAAGGCAATAAATTCAATATCGCATTTTAGATCTACCGTTTTAGTTAAATTATTGTCATATAACTATTTAAATACCATCTTTGGCTTAGAGTAATTAAAATAACTTTTTGTTCAGCATTTTTGGATTGCGAAAAATATTTATAAATCTTTCGCGATGGCTCAAAGCCAAAGTGACCAATTCAGTTGCAGGGACATTGTAACGACAAATGAAGAAACAACTGCAAGTGCCAGTTATTTAATTTGTTATAAAAACATAAATACAAATTTTCTTTACCAAACATTTCTTTGTTACAGATATTTTCAAAGAATATTGGCTTGGCAGTGAAATTTTACACGGTGTACGACGTGCTGGATAAGATTTACAAAATTAAGAAAATGAAAATATTTATAAAGAAAATCATATTACAAAAAGCACCATTTTTGAAGATAAAAAAGTAAAGAAGATTTAAATCATTAATTTTTATATAAAAAATACAAAATTGGTTGTAAATCATAAACTAAAGTGTTTTTTTTTTTCCTAATTTTTGATTTATATATAATTATCATATAGTTCTAATTTACATATTTGCTAATTGGCTCTTCCAAGGCGCACTTACCTTTTGAAATTTTAATGATTTCATTAAACGAACATAAAAGTTATGAAATTAATTACAGTAATAAAAATATTGACATTTAAAAATAATGCAACAAGTATTTTTCATTAAAACGCATTAAACAAAAAACAATTAAAATATACACAAGTGTTTAGAAAAATAGTTGTTCAAGTGCTTAATTTAAAAAAAAAGTAGTTTACGAATGTCATTTATTTGATAAATTCAGGGAATTCACAAAATTTTAAAAAAACATAATTTACTAATAAATTGTAATCCGAAGAAATATTCTGAAAGAAAATTCCAAGAAATATCCCGCCAACTCACAGAGGGGTGAAATTGAGAAATTAACTGACGTTTTGAAATTAATATTTGGAAAAAGTAATTGATTCTAGGTAAAAATGGATAAAATAAAGCATCATTATCTGTTTGAAAAATGTATAATTTTTTTACTCTCCGCAGAGTAATCACTGTGGTAAAAACTGAAAACCGAATCTTTTTAAGTTTATATTTTTGCGTTTTACTTCATAAAAAGTAGATTTTAATACCCTTATTGGGGTATTATATTTGTAATGCACCTTAAAGTATACCAATCGACTCAGAATCACTTTTTAAAACGATCTAACGATGTTCGTCCGTCCGTCCGTCTGGCAGGCTGTCCATGTAAACATTGTGCACAAAGTACGGGTCCCAATTTTAAACATAATTCAATGAAATTTGGCACGTGGGACTTTTATGATACAAGGACGGAGTCTATTGAAATTACTTGAGATCGGTTCATATATAAATGTCCCCCGGAATAGAGTTTAAACACTCAAAAATGCCTTAAAAATAGGAATATTTTAATAAAATTCGGTGCAAAGAAGTTCTGTACAAGTATTAATCTTTGTACCAAATTTTATGAAGATCGGTCCACAATTGAACATAGCTTCCGTATAAACCCCTCTTCCGAAAATCACTTTTACGTGCATAAATCTTATACGAATGTCAGTATTAAGTTAATATTCAACACAAATAAGTTTTATATAATTAAAAACAAAATTGCCAAATTTTATAACAAACCCACTTCCAGGAATCGCCCTAAAGTGCATAAAATCATGTAGATGTTAGTATCAACGCATTATTCTGTATTTGTATACGAGTATTTTATTTTACATTTAGTAAAATTGGCCTCAGGTGTAATATAAGTCCCCTTCCGGAATTTTTGTGCTCGTACACATTGGTGTAGGGTATCGTATAGTCGGTCTTGACCGACTATATCTTTCTTTCTCGTTTACAATGGAGTTGTTTAAAAATCTACTTAAGAACTTTTTGTTATTATTTTTATTATTAAAAAAAAACTCATTTTTTGCTTTTATAGAGAAATTCAACAAACATTTTAGATGAACCTGGGTGAAAATTAAAATTTTGTATCTTTGCGTAATATGTGTAGTATGAAAATCCAAAAAGAAAACATGTCTCGGATTTTTTGCGATTTCGAAGAAAAAGATTAAAAAAAATCTAATGAAAATATGCCTGTTTTCTGAACAAAAATAAAATAAAATGATATTATTATATATTTAAAATTAAAATTTATTTAACTTATTTATTTGCTTTATTCAAAAATAGTTCTATATAGAATTTTACGATAATATTTAAAACGAGTTAGAAAGTTTCAACCGTGCAAGTTTTGCCGTATTAAATCACTTTTATGCACAAAAATAATTTTGAAATGACACTGGCGTGATATGGAAGCATAATATGGAAGCTATAGTCAATTATGGTCTGATCCGTGTGAAATTTTGTTACAAAACTAATACTTAATTATATTTTATTTGTACTTAATTTTATCTTTATAGGAATATTTGTAAAGGAATTATAAGCGGAAAAGTTTTTTCGGGACCCATTTAATATTTGGGGGCTCAGTGAAATAATGGTTCGATGTAATGTGTATTCAAAAAACCGATGTATAATGTATTCAAAAAATTGACTTTTTCAGAAAACCGGCTCTCGAGTTATTCGAAAAATAGAGTTATTCGAGTACAGTTTTATTTTAAAAAAAGGCGGTTAACCGGTTTTTATTTAAAATAATAATATTTTATTTTTACTAGAGAAAGTACACACATAAAACATATTGCTCTTCTGCAACTTGAAGATAATATACAAAATATTATGCATTTTTTGAACTGAGATTCATCCGAACCTCTTGAACTAAAGATTCATCCGACCCACGAAATTATTTTTATTTTTGATGGAAATCTTTCACATTTCTTGTTATAAATGTATAAACTTAAGTTGGCTTTGTTACCTAGAATTTGTTAAAAAAAATAGCTTTAAATCAATTTATAAACATACAAATGTCAGTTTCAGGTGGTATCAAATTAAAAAAAAACTGAACTTAAAACTTGATCAGAACATAATGTAAATGTGAAAATAAAGTGTTAAGAATGAGAAATACTTTCAGAAAGACAAGCGAATTATTTAAAAATACAATTTTTATGAAAACTACTGAGTAAATATAATAAATGAGAATTATGGGATGTTCCAATAAAAAGTAAAAAAAGAGCATTTCATAAAAACCAGTTAATCGGCAGAAAAGAACCGGCCTGTCGAATTATTCGAAAATAAAGATTATTCGAAACCGATCGGTTTCTTAAAAAGTAAAAACCGGTTAACCGGTTTGGGTTTTGAAACACTAATTATAACCAAATTTAACGTGTTGGCCCAAGAAAAGCTCATGTGCACAATCTCAATAAGTGATCTTTAAAACGGCGAATTACAGATTATCTCAAAAGTCGGTTATTGATGCACAGATAGCCAGACGGAGAGTGGTTTATGCTAAAAGAATATTTATAAAGAAAGTATTTATTTGACGCACTAATGACCTAATTATAACAACAAAATTTCAAATAATGCGCTTTATCCCTTCCCTGAATTAAGCTGGCTGATTATTCATGTACACCTTTTGCGAAAATTACAGGTCGCAATTTGGAAGATAATTTAATGAAATTTGGCACGTAGGACTTTCATGACACAAGGACGAAGCCTATTGGTTATGATCGGTCCGTTATTTCACCTAGCCCCCATACAAATGTCCTCCCGGAATAGGGGTTTAACGATCTTAATGAAATTCGGTGCAAGGAGTTTTGTATAAGTATCAACCTTTGTGCCAAATTTCATGAAGTTCGATCCATAATTGATCATAGCTTCCATATAAAACTTTAACGTGAATAAATTTCATACACATATTAGTATCAGGTTTATATTCGACACAAATAAGTTTTATATAAGTAGAAATCATAGTGATAAATTTCATGAGGTTCACTCCATAATTTACCATAGCTGCCATATAAGCCCACTTTCGGGAATCATCCTAAAGTGCATAAATTCATCCAAATGTTAGTATTAACATAATATTCCGTATTCGTATATTTTATTTTACATTTAGTAAAAGTATCGACCACATGTCTAATATAAAATTTACCACATGTCTAATATAAAACCCATTCACGAATTATGATGGACAATGGTGTGGGGTATCATATGGTCGGTCTTGATCGACTATATCTTTCTTACTCGTTTTTGTTTGGTGTAAATGGCATATTAGAAATTTTATATTAAAAACATTTTTTTTTTATTTATTTTTAAATTTTTTCTTATTAATTGTAAATCAGAGAACAGGAATTACGCACTGCAAACAGGGCTGTCAGATGTGGCGATTTTTCGACAAACGTGGCAATTTTTAATTGCTTTAGGCGACTTCATTTTTCGTTTGGCCACATGCCGAATTTTTTGGCGATATATAACAGGATGGCGATTTGTTTGGGTAATTTTTAAAATTTGATTAAATAGACAATTGTGTAGAAAAACTATTAAATATTCTCACTGGAAATCGTCTATTTTTAGTATTTGCCTATATAGCAAAATGAAGAGCCTGAATTTGTAAATAGCTTCACTAAGTCTACGAAATTTTATTCCCAAAAAATATATTTTACAATATTTATGTTTTATATATTTGATAATTTGTTTTCCATTTACTTTCAAATATATCAAGAATATTAATGATTTCAGTCACAATGAAATAAACGTTCATGAATAAATTAAATATTTGATACAATTTATAAGTTTAATAGGTCGAATGTTGTTATATTGTTAGAAAATAATAAAAAATAATAAATAATATAAAAATAATAAAGTAAATTAATTTTAAAAGTTGATGACCTAAATAGGGGCTATATGTCAGGAAAGCATATTTTAATTTGTAAACTAAATCGACGACGCTGAATTTAGTAGTATTAACCATTTTTAAAAGCGCTCGTTTTTGAGATATTTCATTTTGAAAGGTTAAAAAAGTATTTAAGAAAATTATTAAATTTAATAATTTGCCTCCGTATTCACAAACAACTTTTATGGCCTGATTCAGTACGACAATCAAATTGTTTGAAATTAAAATTTGTATGAAAATTACTCATTTCTTCAAATATTTTTTGAGTATTTTTCATACAAATTTTAATTCTAAACAATTTTCTTGTTGTACTGAATCAGACCCTTAAATTTAAAATATATTTTAAATAAAATTTTTCTAAAATGTATTTTAAATTTAAAATTTGTTTGTGAATACGGGGGTTAATTTTTGAATTTAAACAACATAAACAATTATTATTCCATTGAAGTGTGTAATAATGATTTCTTGTTATCAAATATACTTTAAACGCTAATAAACAAAACCTTAAACTGGCAAAGAATATTGCTATAATTCTGTAAGCAAGCTAACTAGTGTTACTAATGAGCAACTTTTCAAACAAAAATGTAAAAATATTTAAAATCTGGCTAAAACTGATTTAATTTATGATTGAAACATATATTCAATCGATTTATTGTTTAATATACATATTTTTTTCTAATTTTTATTTAATTCGATACTTCCATAATTAAGTTTAAACCCAAAAATCGCGAATACAAGCGCTATCTTCGAAAAACGGCTGCCACCATTGAGTTCTGCGTACTCGAATTAACTTTTTTTTATAAAATAGAGCGTGATTGTGTAAAAAGAATTAAAAATCATTCTTATTTTTATTAAAATATATTATTTATTAAATATTAAACTGGCGTAATTATTAGTCTAACAAAATGCTAGGGTGTTAATTTCAAAGAAATTCCTCCGCAAAACCTATACCTTCGCGTAGAAAGCTAGAGTTCCGCAATTCAGCTCCCTAAGTTTAATCATCTCCACCACTATCAATCTAGGGTGAGACGCAAAAATTTCGAAGACCAAACAACAAAAACCCGCCTGACTATATTTAAGAAATAATTACAATGACGCGAGAGTTGTTTCCCAACCCAGAGCTACTTTAAGAATGTTGTAAAAATCCTTAATAATTTAAATCAGCTAAATCGTTTTTCAAATAAAGCTAAAAAATGCTAAAAGAATTATTTAAAAATGCTAAAAATAATGCTAAATTAATAAAATACCTTTTTAGTGGTATATTTGCCTTTCGTGTTAATTTTATATAATTTTGACCTCATTATTATTATAAAAAAAACCGATTATAAAACAGAAGAAGGAAAATAAGACATATGCAGAAGCTATAAGAAGGAACTCCCAACATTTGCTCTCCTACAATATTCTTAAGTTTGCAGTTATATTTATCACCCAGTTCGTTGTGGCATTGCGTCCCTAACCATCTAAATCAATGATGTTGCAACCGTGGGCTGTGGCAAATTACGTGTTTTATCACTTACGTTTTCTCAACAATTATCCGCAAAGATTCGGTGTGCCCTTGTCCCACATAATTAATTTCGATCTGATCGGACAATTTCCCTTGACACCATGCATTTGGAATAGTAGAACAGATATATTATTTTAATACGTTCACGTTTGTTTCAAAGCTTCTGAAACATTTATTTAATATTTTTGAAGTTCATCTAATATAGAAATTAAGTTGTAATTTTTGAATTTCCTCCTTATAAAAAAATGGTAGAAAATGCTTCATGAATTATTAAAAAATACTAAATAATATGCAAAATAGTAAATGAAAAATTTGCAGATAAATCTGTTTAAAAAAATGCTAATTTAGCTGCAAAAATTATGAAATGGTCACACTGTTTGTAGGTATTAGTTCTCTCACAATTTACACGGCACCAGTATATGAAAGAGAAAGATATTACCAAAAGAGAGTCGAGTATATATAAGTAGCACTGCTGCCAGATAATTATAGTATAAAATCGTCAAAATTCGATGAAAATATTTTCATATTTTTGAAATTATTCGTGGAATAAACTTTTTTTAGAAACAACAAAATTTTATAAGTTCCGGTCTATCAATAAAAAATTTAAATTGCATAGATTCTCTCAAGGATTTAATGAATATGGTCATGTTATATATCATTCAAATGGTATTTGAACTTTAAAACAGTATTATTATAATTTAAATCACATTTATTAATACATAAAGATATTCACAAAAATATATCAGAGATCCATAACTCGTAAACTAAGAGCGAGCAACAAAATTTTTTACTTTTCTTTAATCACAATTAAAAGTGCTACTTAATTATTATAAACATTTTTTAAAAAATCAAGCTGGTGATCCTAATTTACGGCAAAAAAAAGTCAATTGAAAAAATTACTCAAAAAATCATATGTACTGGATTTATTTTCAATTAAACTTTTTAGTTCTTAACGCATTCTTAAACTTTTTTATCTACTTCATTTACATATAAAATAACATTTTTCTTTTCATACTAAAATTTTGTTTCACCAATACTGGTTAAATTGCAAACGACTTTCTCTTTCTCTTTCTCTCTCTCTCTCTCTCCATCTATCTATCTATCTTTCTATATATTTATTTATCAACTACAATACAAAATTAGATTTAAACAAGAATAATTGGCGTGTGTGAACATTTCGTGAAGTCGTATTTTTTTGAACAAAAATCATAAAATCGCACTTTGGAATTTTTACAAAAAAAAAAACTGAAATAGTCACTATGATTACACACTTTATACGGCACACTTTAATAATGTACAAGAATATACAGCCAACTTCAAGGCATTTAATTTGTCTTTACTTAACGATGCTTTAAAATAGACTGACTCAATGGTGTTCTCACGGCCAATTTATATACCATCTATATGCTTCTTGAAAACTATATTTCTACAATGATCTTAACGGACAAACTAGTGTATTCGAATTCTAGAGCTTTCGTGTTAATGTTAGCAGCTTAAACATTAAGTGTTGCCATTCAAACAAACAATGGTGAAAGCATTACATTCAATGTTGCATGTTCCACAGCCATGTTAACTGCTGTTAATATAAATAGAAAGGTTGAGAAGCATAAAAATGTTGAAAAGCATTATTTAACTTTAACTTTATTTTAAATTTCCTAAACCTTCATAAATATTTAACTTTAGATACAAAAATTATTGTACAAAAACGTTTTTATTTTTTTTTTTTTATTTATTTTTTTGAAAACTTTTTTTCTGAGAACTTTATTATTTTGTGCTTGAGGAAAATTAGTTGTTTCTAAAACTTTTTTGTTTTCATATATTATAAAATATTTTTTTAACTTCAATAAAAAATATTTTTTGAAAATACAAAAAATTGTTTTTCTTTAATTTTTGGCATTTATTACATTTACCTATTTTTATATCCACAAGTATATGAATACGTGCATTAACGATACCACAATAGGCCTGCGCAAGTTAAAAAAGCCATTAAAATTCTATAGTCATATAAAAAGCAAACACTACAAACAAAAAAATAAAAACAATTATGACAACTTTGATTGCTGACAGTTGCAAATTTTTAATTTATTTGTTAATATTATTTGTTTTGTTAATCTCATACATGACAAAACTTATACCAGTGCGATAAAAAAAATATGTTTTAAAAAAAGTAGTTTTTATCTGTAAGAAAAACTAAAGTAGTTTTGAATTTAAATCATATATAAACAAAAGGAAAATATAAATTATGTCACTGTTAAATACAACATACACGTTCTCATTTGATCAAAAACAAAAAATTCAATGCTTACGAGATAAAATTGAAAGTATATAAAAATTTTAAATTATGTTTGAAATTAAATTAATTAATAATTTCTTTTATTTTCAAAAGACACCACTGATTTGAGCATTGGAAATGAGGATCATTTCGTGTCAAAATTTTTATTCTACACCAATTGGGATGTGGAAAAGGCTTTCGAAAGTATAAGAAGTTATTATGATTTTAAAGCTGATAATCCTAAGTGGCTGGCGCATCATTCAGTAGAACATTTTCGTGATGAATTTTTGGATATTAAAGCCAAATTTCTAATGCCCTTACCAGATAAAATGGGAAGACCCATAGTTATTTTTAAATCAGGTAATTTCTTAATGTTAATAAAAATTTATAAATTGAAAGTGTTTTAGAAGAAACTGAAAAAATTAATACGATGATTGCAGTCTAAAGTAAAGAATTTTATCTTCTTTTCCAATAATTTTGATCAACCGAAACGGAAGAGATTCAGCTTCTTATAATTCAAATTAAATTTTTATCTAAAAATATGAAATAAGAACAAAGTAATGTTTCTGCTTCTCGTTAATGCTTTTTCAAAAAAAAAATCATATTTTAGTAGAAATTACAAGAAAACTAAAATTGGATCCAATTGAGAAAAGTACGATATATGTCATCACTTATATTTTTCATCAAAATAAAAATCTGTGAAAAATATAAAAAAAAAAAAAATATAACTAAACCAAGACAGATAGAGAAAAAGTACATATGCATGTCCTAACTAAAATCGATTTTTATATGAAAAACATCAAAATTGGTTTTATATTTATTCATAGCAGATAGAGAAAAACGAATGGATATCTGCGAACACTTATATATGTTATCAAAAATCGATTTTTCTTGTTATAGATAAAACAGGACAGATAGAGCAAAAAAGAAAAAAATTTGTGATCGTTCATATTCCAACCAAAAATTGATTTTTATATGAGAAACATAATAATTGATTTTAAAGCTAAACCAGAACTGTTAGGGCCAAAATAACAAAAATCTATGATCATTCATATTTCCTACAAAAATCGATTTTTATATGAAAAACATAAAAATTGGTTTTATAGCGAAAACAGAGCAGCTAAAGCCAAAAGGATAAAAATCGATTTTAAAGCTAAATCGGAGCAGCTAGGGTCAAAATAAAAAATATTGGTGATCACTAATATTTCATACCAAAAATCGATTTTTATATGAGAAATATAAAAATCGATTTAAAAGCTATACCAGCTAGACAGCTAGAGCCAAAGGAATAAAAATCTGTGATCACTCATATTTCCTGTTAAAAATTTAATTTTATATGAGAAACATAAAAATCGTTTTTGTATCTAAATCAGAGCAGATAGGGCCAAAATAAGAAAAATCTATGATCATACATATTTCCTGTTAAAAATCTATTTTATATCTAAACCATAGCAGATAAAGCAAAACGGAAGAAAATCTATGATTAATTACTCATATTTCATACCAAATATCCATTTTTAAAGGAAAAATTAAAAAACGATTTTATAGCTAAACCAGGACAGATGGACCAAAAATAAAGAAAATCTGTGATCACCAAATGTCGATTTTTAAAGGAAAAATTAAAAAAATCCATTTGATAGCTAAATCAGTACGGATAGACCAAAAAGGAAAAAAATCTGAAATTATTATTTTGTGCTTACGTGTATTATTCATCAACATTTTGCGGTAAAATGGATACCAAATAAATTGGCTCTAGTTTCATAACAAAGTTTTATACGTAAAATCTCTAAATTTTCTGCATATGAAAATATATATTTATTTATTTAATTTTTTAATTTACAATTACCTGTTTTTCGTTAATTCGTTATTTTTCCAGACAAATTTCAGCATTTGTGCTGATGTCTGTAACGCACAGAAAAAATCGCCCAACACCCACCTTAAAGTATAACAATCGACTCAGAATCACTTTTTGAGTCGATCTAACGATGTCCGTCTGTCCGTTCGTCTGGCTGGCTGGACGGCTGGCTAACTGTCCATGTACACCTTGTGCACAAAGTACATGTTGCAATTTTGATGATAATTCAATGAAAAATTGCCTTAAATATAGCAATATTTAAATGAAATTCAGTGCAAGAAAGTTTTGTATAAGTGTTAATCTTTGTGCCAAATTTCAGGAAAATCGATCCATAATTGACCATGCTCCCATATACAACTCTCTTCCGAAAATCATTTTAACGTGCATAAACAACATACACATGTTAGTATCAAGTTTATATTCGACACAGATAAGTTTTATATAAATAGAAATCGCAGTGACAAATTTTATGAGGATCGCTCATAATTGACCATAGCTCCCATATAAGTCCACTTTCGGGAATCATCCTAAAGTGCGTAAATTCATGTAAATATTAGTATTAACGTAATATTCTGTATTCATATATTTTATTTTACACATAGTAAAAGTATCGGTCCGCAATTGTCCACATGTATAATATAAGACCCCTCCACGAATTTTGATGGACATACAAAAGTGTGGGGTATCATATGGTCGGGCTTAACCGACTATAACTTTCTTATTTGTTTTAACTGTAATAGAGAAATTATGTAAAGTAAAGATTATATTTTGAAATTTCTTGTTTACCAATTCACTTTTCAACACAGTGGACGGCTTTAGTAAATATCCCAATTACATGCAGGATTTGATTGAAATGGATGATTTAATTTTTGAATCATTACTATTGATACCACAAGTACAGGAACGCGGCATTACAATTATATTCGACATAAATGGGTAATTTTTAGAAATAACAATGCAATTATAAATATTTAAATTTTTTATGTTTTTTGTTTTCAGAATAACACGCAAGTTTTTGCCCATGTTGTCACCACGTTTTGCCCGCTTGATTAATGAGAAAAATAAAATTCTTCCTTTTACCCATAGATACATTCACATCATTCAAAGTGGCCTTTTAATGAACGCCGCTTCATCGATGATAATGCCGTTTTTAAGTCGAGATTTTAAAGAGCACGTAAGTAGAATGATCAATTTATAGAAAGAGAAATGCTCGTATAAGACTCCAGCTTGTGTACTTATATCATGCAATGATGAAGAGCTCTAAAAATATTACTTTATGTAATACATATTATGTATGAAATTGTATATTTGTTTTCATTACATTATGTTTTTTTTACTTGACAAAATACGTTATATTGCCGCGAATTTTGTTTAATTTTATTTCACCACGAATATTTTCTCATAATTTTATACGTTTTTCTGTTTATTTGTTAAACATCAACAGTGTTGATGTTTCACCCCAAAGAATATAAAGAATGGAAAAGACTTTTTCGTACAACAACAACATTTCTGTCTCCTCACATGAAAGTTCCGTGTGAATTCAACACTCTTATGAAAGAGAAAAACACCACAAAATAAACAAACAAACAACTTTCCTTTAAAATTTAAGGAAAATTGCACTAGCGTCACATTTTTTCACCAGCACAAAATATTTTATTTTTTTTTTTTCATGCATATTTATTGCAGTTTAACTCCCGTAACACGATTATTTTCCACAAAACGAAAAAAAAAATATATTTTTGACATTTCTTTTTTGTATGTTGAAATTTTAGTTGAACGAACAATTTGCTACTTCTGGTATTACAAAGAAAAACTGAATTTTATACAATTTAAAATTATTTTCATATTCATTAACAAAAAGCCAAAAAATGTAATTATATTTATATTTGTAGATGTAATCCGCATCAAAACACAAAAATTTATGAAAATCTGCGAATATAATTATGATGAATTATATTTAATAATTTTTGAATATACATTCGTCTGTGCAAAATGATATGTGGTGAAAGTGGTTTTAGCACTAAATATATAAATAAAATTTGACTAACATAATTTTAAAGTTAGGTTTTTTTTTTTTTTGACAATAGAGTTAAGGTCTTTTCACAAGCCTGCCATTTTTCTTGTTAAAAAAACACTACTTTAACCATAAAAATTTTTGAAAATCAAAACCAGTTATATGCAAAATATTTGAAATTGTCAAGTGTTTACAGAACAAAGATGTTAATTTAAATTAACGTCCTTGTCAATTTTTTATCTATGTTTTTATACAGAAAAGTATTTCGATAATTAAATTTGTTTTACAATTACAGATTTTCATACATGACGGAAAAAATTTCAATAAAATGCGAAATATGATTGGTTATGAAAATTTACCAGCCGAATATGGTGGACCAAATACCAACCAATTAAATGTTAATATATTATTAAATCATTTGATAAAACATTCGGATTATTTGTTAAAACTTCAAACTTACAAAAAAAATAATAATTTATATTTATAATAAATATGTATGTATATACACTTAAACCTCTTTTTATGCGATAGATGCTTTCTGAAGAATATCGCATGAAAGAGAATCGCACAAAAAAAACTCAATTTGCATACAAAAGTGGTAGATACGATCCATTTAATTCAAAATTCACATAACTTTAAAATACAGCATATAAATTCAAACAAAATCGCATAAAAAATTTGATCCAACAAAAATGTATACATATTAAAAAATAAATTTATAAAACAAGCATAAATTCAGAACAAAAACGAGAAAGAATGATATAGTCGGTCAAGTCCGAATGTATGATAACCTACACCATTGTGTACGAGCATAAAAATTCGGGAAGGGGACTTATATTACACCTGTGTCCAATTTTACTAAATGGAAAATAAAATATACAAATACAGAATAATTTGTTGATACTAACATCTAGATGATTTTATACAATTTAGGGCGATTCCTGGAAGTGGGGTTTAAGTGTCTACATTAGGCAAGTATATATCAAAACAAACGTCAAAATCAGTGCGAATATATACAAGGTAACCTTAGTTAAACAGTTGATTATTATTTTGGTTGTTACAGTTGTCAAACTGCATATATAAAAAACAATAATGAATACGCCATATTGTTGTTTTTGTGCAACTGTTGCCACCTTCCACAAATTCGCGTTAAGTTTGACGTTTGTCTTGATAAAAAAAATCTCTAATGTAGACACTATGTTATTGGTCCACAATAACGTAGACAAACGTCAGATTTAACCCGTATTTATGGAAGGTGGCAACAGTTGCACAAAAACAACAAGGTGAATTCGTTAATGCTTTTTGTATATGCACTACGACAGCTGTAACAACCACTTGTTTAACTGAGGTTACCTTGTATAGATTCTTACTGATTTTGACAATTGTCTTGATAAAAATTTGTCTAGTATAGACACTGCATAACATTTTAAAGAGATAATTGCCAATATAAAAATGTCTACGTGTAGACTAGGGGCAGTGTTGCCAATTTAGCCTTTTTAAGAACAAATCTAGGCTTTTAATTTTGCTTTTATATTATGTTCACACACATTAATTTTAACTTGTTTTTTGAAAAACACAATGAGTTTAATGCTATGTTCACAAATAGAGTTTTTTTTTTTTTTTTTTTTGAAAAACGAGTCGTTTTCTCAAAGAACACAAACAAATTGATTCTTCATATATGTATTTCAAAGCCAAAAAATATCTCGATTCGAGTTCTTTAACTATTTAACACACAAAAAACATGCTAAATTTCCATACGGAGAAGAAATTTGTTGGAAAAAGAATTTGTACAAATTGTCAAACAGTTTAAAAACAAAAAAATGTTGGTCATAAATTTTATTTGTTTCAAAAATTTTATTTTTTGAATTAGTGTTTTAAATAAAAAATTTGTGAAAATATTTTCGTAAACGAAAAACAGAACAAAAGGAAAAACACAATAAAATGATATGTGAACCATCATGTTTAAACTCGTTGTGTTTTTCAAAAAACAAGACAAATTTTTCCCTGCAGCGCTTAAATTTTCAAATCAAATATAACTTATTTAATTTTTTGGACTTAATTAATTATTATAGGTAATTATTTTTTTAACAAACTTCATTAACCATAAAAATATTTGTGAACATAATTTAAAAAAATCTTATAAAAGCGAAAAATCACCCAAAAATTTGGAAATGATAAATCAGAAAGGAATTATAATTCAAAAATTACGAAAAATTACGTCAAAACTTTGGGTAATTTTTTATATGAATTTGTATGGAAATTTTGTATTAGATTTTTTACTGGATCAATTTGCAGCCGTTCTATGTTTTATTTATAAATTAATTATAATATTAAAAAAATATATAACAAAAACTAATGAGAAGAAATAAATGTCTTTAAAAAAAAGCTTTTTTTTCTACCTTTACTTTTTAGGGCATTTTTAAAGTTCAATTTAGACTCTTTTTCCCACCTCCTGGCAACACTGACTAGTGGTGAAGCAAACAAGGAAATACAGAATAAATTAGCAAGGTGATTAATACATTTTTTAAATATTCATATCTTTTTTACCTAGTGTCTACTTACCTAGTGTCTACATTAGGCAAATTTATATCAAAACAAACGTCAAAATCAGTGCGAATCTATACAGGGTAACCTCATTTAAATATCTGATTACTATTTTTGATTGTTGTATATATAAAAAATATTAATGAATTCGCCTTATTGTTGTTTTTTTGTCATTATTGTTGTTTATTGTTGTGCAACTGTTGCCACCTTCTAAGTTAATTTTGACGTATATCTTGATAAAAAAAATTGTGTAATACACACACTATATTATGACCGTGTGCCATAACCCCAGGTCTACAACTGAGATTAACCCCAGGTCTACAACTGAGATTAACGCACTTTTTTAGCACAATTTTTATAAAAATGTTTTTCAACATGTAACAGCCCGTCTATACGTAACATAATATGCAAGATTTTTGTGTCAGAGAGTGTCAAATTCGCTCTCTGAGAGAATTATTTCACGTGTAGATTCAAATATTAGTATTATAAGATGTATTATGAGACTGTTGTGATGAGATTTCTCTACACAACCATCTTATAAGATAAACTGTCAAAAAAATTCACATATACGAAAGTTTGTTTGTGTGTGTGCATGTGTATTTTGGAAATTACTGAAAAACAATGTTTTTTTGTAAAAGTGTTTCTTTTTAGTGTTTGTTTTACATGTTAAAAAACATTTTTATAAAAATTGTGCTAAAAAAGCGCGAATTACTTAAATAAAAAGTACATGTTTACTCTGTGACTGATTGAAAATTAATGATATCTTATAGGATTTATTAGAATACGTGTACCCCTTATTTAAGATTTAACATAATATAAACAAAATGATTACTCTCCTCTGCCGACGTTATCTCACATATTATATCAGCGTTAATCTCAGTTGTAGACCTGGGGTAAAACAAACACTAAAATGAAACAATTTTACAAAAATTAATGTTTTTTTTAGTAATTTCCAAAATACACATGCACGCACACAATCAAACTTTCGTGTACGTGTATTTTTTCACTGTTCATCTTATAAGATGGTTGTGTAGAGAAATCTCATCACAACAGTCTCATAATACATCTTACAATACTAATATTTGAATCTACACGTGAAATAATTCTCTCAGAGAGCGAATTTGACACTCTCTGACACAAAAATATTACATATTATGTTACGTCTAGACGGGCTGTAACGCTGATATATTATGTGAGATAACGTCGGCAGAGGAGAGTAACCATTTTGTTTATATTATGTTAAATCTTAAATAAGGGGTACACGTATTCTAATAAATCCTATAAGATATCATTATTTTCAATCAGTCACAGAGTAAACATGTTATTTTATTTTAAGCAATTCGCACTTTTTTAGCACAATTTTTATAAAAATGTTTTTTAACATGTAAAACAAACACTAAAAGGAAACAATTTTACATAAAAGCATTGTTTTTCAGTAATTTCCAAAATACACATGCACACACACAAATATACTTTCGTATATGTGTATTTTTTGACAGTTCATCTTATAAGATGGTTGTGTAGAGAAATCTCATCATAACAGTCTCATAATACATATTATAATACTAATATTTGAATCCACACGTGAAATAATTCTCTCAGAGAGCGAATTTGACACTCAGAGAGAATTATTTCACGTGTAGATTCAAATATTAGTATTATAAGATGTTCTATGAGACTGTTGTGATGAGATTTCTCTACACAACCATCTTATAAGATGAACTGTCAAAAATACACATACACGAAAGTTTATTTGTGTGTGTGCATGTGTATTTTGGAAATTATTGAAAAACAATGTTATTTTGTAAAATTGTTTCCTTTTACTGTTTGTTTTAAATGTTAAAAATCATTTTTGCAAAAATTGTGTTAAAAAAGTGCGAATTGCTTAAATAAAAAGGACATGTTTACTCTGTAACTGATTGAAAATAATAATATCTTATAGGATTTATTAGAATACGTGTATCCCTTATTTAAGATTTAACATAATATAAACAAAATGTTTACTCCCCTCTGCCGGCGTTATCTCACATATTATATCAGCGTTAATCTCAGTTGTAGACCTGGGGTAAGGTAGCAAAGTTCTGTGAAAAATTAAAATTTTCCTATAGAGAGATATATTTTACTGTGCCAAAATGAAAACTTTTACCTATGTTAAATTTTAATACCTTTTTCATCAAAGCTTCACAATCTTTTAAAAAATACAAAATATTTTTAACTAATTATTTGTATTTATGAAAAATATATATATAAAATAAGCATTAAATTTTACAAACGATTTTAAAATAATTTAATTTTTATTTATTTTATGATTGTCATAATTTTCTATTTATTTGTTAAAATTTTGTGTAACGCCATGGGTTAGAGAAATTTTATTCACCTCATATTTGTCAAATTGTTTACAAGGTAACCTCTTTTAAACAGCTGATTATTATTTTTTGTTGTTGCAGCCAAATGAATGCGCCTCATTGTTATTTTTGTGCAACTGCTTCCACGTTCCATAAATTCGCGTTAATTTTGACGTTTGACTTGATAAAAAATTGTCTAATACGTCGAGTCTATACTAGGAAAATTTTTATCAAGACAAACGTCAAATTTTTATCATGACATAATTTGCCTAATGTAGGTTGAATTTGTCAGTATTATTGCAACGTTAAAATATAATTGTCAGCGCTCGAGCACTGACAACTTTGTCTTCACGTTTCTTGAGAAAAGACGCCATTTTAATTTTGTTGTTACGTTATTTCCTATAATTGAAAGAGATAAAAAATTATTCACAATTCAGGCAAAAATTTTACATTTATCTTGACAAAAATATCCCTAGTATAGGCTCGACGATGTACATAGACATTACGCAAATTATTTATTTAATTTTTTGCAAAAATCGCTAGATTTCTCGTTAATGTTTTCCCAATAATTTCATTGTGTTGTAAAATCGCTAGATTTAAAGAAAAAGTAGCTAAGTTACCATCACTTTCAAAGACGCCATTTTTGTTTTTTTTCTTATAAACCATTGACGGTAACAGCAGGAAAATATCAGAAAAGAAAAGGAAAAAAACGACTGATTATAGTAAAGGACATTTCTTTAATTTTTTTTCGTTTTTAATACAAATTAAATTGTTTAAATTAAACTCAACTTTTACAAAGTGACGTTAAAAACTAAATGGTATAGTGTGTAAATAAAAAATTAAAAGTGTTTAACAATAAAAGAGGAAAGAAATTGTAAAAATTACGGCAAACAAAATAAAATTCCAATTTCGTATTGATAACATAATGTCGAAAGCTAAAAAGCAATCGCTGCCTGGTACAAGTATCACCGGAGGCTCTGAAACGCAGGAGATACTCTGTTACAAGCCAAAGGATTTAGTATGGTAAGCCCCGTTAAAGTTAAAATAAGATTACAAAAGAAAATTGACCAAGAAACAAGCGACAATTGGAAAAATATAAAGAAAAGAAAAATGGCGCTTAAACATAACCTCACATTTAAAGGCAGAAATAAATTTTGTGATTATTTAAAGTTTTCTTCTTAACAAAACAAATTTTGAACCTACAGTGTTAGAAAGGTGTTAATTTGCTAAGAGAATTCTTAACTAAAATGTAATTTTCTGATCTATTTCTGAGTGTTATCATAACGTTTTTTTTTTTCTATTTTTGCTTTTGTAGTGAATGACGCTGCTGCTATGTACAAAAATATGAACAAAAAATCCGCGCGTTTTTCAATTGTAAATTTCTTTTGTAATTTATATGCATTTAGAGAATACGTTTAACATTTTATTTTTTCTATTCTAGGGCTAAAATGAAAGGTTTTGCTCCTTGGCCGGCTATGGTAAGTTATTTTATTAAATAAGTCGTGTGAATTGCTTTTCATTATTATTTTAGTAGCGTTGTTGTAGACGTGTGTCGTTCCGATACACTCAAACATACGCACGCACACTATTCAATGTTATTGTTTGGTTCATTTTTGACTGTACTTTTGCGTACAGTACTTATTAGTACATAATTGAATGAATGAGTTTTGAAATTGTAATTTTTCAGTTATAAAGTGTAAAAACAGTTTTTAGTAGTCAAAATTTTATTGAAATTATAAAACATAATTAATAAATACATAGAAATGGATACAATGTACGTACATATACATGTGTATATACACACATATTTTATTTAGATTTTACATCGCATTTACCTCAAGTAATCAATTGATCTCAAGAACAAGTCGATTATTATAATACCTATTAGGCTTAATGATGTTTAAAGAATAAATTCAAACAGCAATAATAAGTGGTAAAAGTCGTTTGCGGCATGATTAAAATTCTGATTTTTTTTTTTTTTTAATTACTAAAATACGAAACGATTCTAATACTCGATCTAATAAATCTAATTGAGAAATTTAACGGTAACGTAGTTTTATGGGTAGCAGTACTCGTATTGGTATTTTAGGGTAATGGTTGTTCCAGATATTTGCCATATATAAAGTGGGGTCAATTATTTAAATACTCGATCTAATAAATATAATTGAGAAATTTAACGGTAACGTAGTTTTATGGGTAGCAGTACTCGTATTGGTATTTTAGGGTAATGGTTGTTCCAGATATTTGCCATATATAAAGTGGGGTCAATTATTTAAATACTCGATCTAATAAATCTAATTGAGAAATTTAACGGTAACGTAGTTTTATGGGTAGCAGTACTCGTATTGGTATTTTAGGGTAATGGTTGTTCCAGATATTTGCCATATATAAAGTGGGGTCAATTATTTAAAAAAATGCCGTGATAACCATACATTCTTATCAGTAGAGCTTCGAAAGAATTACTTCTATTTAGTATTAATTCTCATATAAATGTAATTTAATTAAAAAAATTAATTTTAGCATTCCTTAAAATTATTTCTCAGAAAATAATTCATAGGCTTAATTCTTTGGGTTTAATTTAATTTATTTGAATTAATTCCCTAGATTATTAATACTTTCCGGAATGAAAATTCAGCTTGAATGATTAATTTTTTCTTTAACTTTATTCTATTACAAAATGAATGAAAAATTTGTAGAATTAGTTCCCAATAAAATTAAATTCAATTAAACATATTTTTTTTTTTCATTTTCTTCTACAACAAATTGAATATATTTTTTTTAATTCTATTTGTTGTTTTTTTTAATTCTATTTGTTGTTTTTTTTTAATTCTATTTGTTGTTTTTTTTTTTTAATTCTATTTGTTGTTTTTTTTTTAATTCTATTTGATGTTTTTTTTTAATAATTTTTTTTTTTTTTTTTTTTTTTTTTTTAATAAGTTTTAAAAGAGTCGTAAATCAGTGCTATTCATATAAAATCAACATTTTAAGAACAAAAATCTATACATAATCAAGGTATTTATGTCCAAGTAAATATTGTAAAAAATTTCGCAGTTATAAAAATAAATTGATATTCGGGTTCTTTTCTCTGAGAAGACTAGGGATAAATCTTATAAATAGATTCAAAATTACCTAAGCGCATTAAAAAATTTTAATATCTAGATGACTTCATGTTTCATATAAAATAAATTATTAAGGGATTATTTAATGTAATTCACTCTAGAGAATTAATAAAAAGACCACAAATCCCTTTTTAAATATAGCACAGAGATATGTAAGTCTTTTGTAGATATTTTTAGAAAAAAGAAACTACACGCGCTCACTAAATAAAATGCTTACCATAATCAAAAATGTTTAAAACTTGACGAACTAAGCAAAGAAATTAATCATTAAGTAACGAATTATCGAGTTTATACTGTATTTAAGTAATTTTCTTATTGTAAATGAGCGATAATACTTTAATTTTTTATTTTCGGTTTTTAATTAATTTATTTTAGTGTTTCCTTATATATATATATATATATATATATATATATATATATATATATATATATATATATATATATTAAAAAGTTAAATTAGAAAAAAATATTAAAGTTGTTATACATAATCAAGGTATTTATGTCCAAGTAAATATTGTAAAAAATTTCGCAGTTATAAAAATAAATTGATATTCGGGTTCTTTTCTCTGAGAAGACTAGGGATAAATCTTATAAATAGATTCAAAATTACCTAAGCGCATTAAAAAATTTTAATATCTAGATGACTTCATGTTTCATATAAAATAAATTATTAAGGGATTATTTAATGTAATTCACTCTAGAGAATTAATAAAAAGACCACAAATCCCTTTTTAAATATAGCACAGAGATATGTAAGTCTTTTGTAGATATTTTTAGAAAAAAGAAACTACACGCGCTCACTAAATAAAATTCTTACCATAATCAAAAATGTTTAAAACTTGACGAACTAAGCAAAGAAATTAATCATTAAGTAACGAATTATCGAGTTTATACTGTATTTAAGTAATTTTCTTATTGTAAATGAGCGATAATACTTTAATTTTTTATTTTCGGTTTTTAATTAATTTATTTTAGTGTTTCCTTATATATATATATATATATATATATATATTAAAAAGTTAAATTAGAAAAAAATATTAAAGTTGTTATATAATTTAATTAATCGAAATGATGACCTTAAATAAAAAGATACAATATTTTATTAAAGCTATATTAATTTGTTGGAAAATAAATTATGTTTAATTTATTTATTACAATGGGAACTTTTATTTGTTAATGTCTTCCAATTAATATCATTTCTAAAAAAGAAAATAGTTTAAAAATTATAAATATAAATAAATTTATTATCCGTATTAGCTTTCTTACCTTGCTCCTCGACGTTGTAGGATTTTTTCTTTGCAATTACATACACCACTAATAGAATACATGATGCCATTAACAGTGGTACCCCTATAATCGATGTCATAATTTTGCCAACAAACGTTGATTCTTTATCACACCGAACATGACCATCATAAGATAAAGACTTGATGTATCCTGTTTTACATTTGCATTCCCCTGTTATTAAACATTCGCCATTCTCACACGGATGACCACTACACAAATCATTTTCTTCACAAATATGATCTTCTAGAGTTTTGTGAAAGCCGCCTAAACATTCGCAGACGTTAGTGGCTACGCAGATGGAATTTTCGCATTTCGGTTGGCAAATCGCCTCGCATTGTTCAGTGGTGATATTTTTAACGAAACCTTCATAACATATGCATTTATCTTTATGTTCCAAACAATATCCATTACTCTTGCATATGCAAGATTTCAACACGCACTTGTCAATCTTAAGATCATGTTGATAATCGACATTACATTCGTAAATATTTGGAGGTTGAATACATTTTGAGTTTTCTATTAGATTTTTGCAGACGGGATCGCATTTATTGTTAAATATGTTTTTCTTGTAATTTTCATTACATTCGCATTTATTTGGTGCTATACAAGTAGAAAATTCAAGACATCCTGGTTCACATTTTGGTTTACAATTAGTTCTGTTTGAATTGTCGAGTTCGAATCCTTTATAACAAGAGCAAGTGTCTGGAGCACTACAGAAGCCGTTTGTGCATTTATTTTTACACACAGGCTCACATACTTTAGTTTTATTATTTTCAGCATATCGGGCTATGCACTGACAAAGGTTAGTATTTGGTGGAATTGATTTCGTGCATTTTGAAAATTGTTGACATTTTGGATTACAAATTGGTGCACATAAAGTTGAATTATTTGCATCCAGTATAAAACCACGTGGACATCCACAAACGTTAGGTTTAATGCAGTACCCATCGACACATTTTGCTTCACATATTGGAAAACATTCATTATTTTTTAACTCGTAGCCATTTCTACACCCGCAAACATCTGGTGCTTTACAAAAACCACGTTTACAAGGATGTCTACAGCTTGGCATGCAAAATCCATTATCATCCTCATTATAACCAGGGCAACAGACAGTAACTGTATAATTGTAATATAGTCCCTGATTTTTTAGCAAATAACTTTGTTAATAATGTATGTGTGTTTATGTAAATATGACTATATATTTGTCAAAATATTTACTTACATCGGATATTTGTTCTCTTATAGTTTCATTACATTTATGATCGTTTTTTGTTCCATTTATTTTAGCAGTCATAGTAAATATCAGTATTATATAAATTGAAACTTTTATTAAATTCATTTTTAATTACTTTTAATTAATTTAATAGAAAATTCTTGTTTTTACTTCCTTTCTTTAAGTCTCCAAGATTAATAATGATTTATCAACGGTTCGAAATTATTTTCATTTGTATAGACACTTGGATAATTACAAGTATTATAGACTATTTAATATATTTTTAGTAATGAAAATCATTTGCGGTTGTCAACTCATTTAATAAAAATGATATACAACATATTACATTCATATCGATGGTAATAAATTGACAAATCGCTACTGACGATTCCATTTAACTAAAGCTTAATATAACGAAGACGTTTATTATTATGATTTACACAAGTTATATATTTGAAACATTTTTATTACGATATTACAATTGCCCAATTTACAACCTCTGTCGTATACGATGTATGTCGTAAACATTTTTTAAATTAATTTGTTTTTACTTTTAAAAATTTGTTTGAAAAATATTTACGATATACATACATCGATACAACAAAGGTTGTGAATTGAACAAATGTTTTGAACGATCGATATGTATTTGAAATGTAAAAGTTTTAGTTCAGATGGTTTCTTATTTAAGCTAATGATGTACTTATATATTTTTCAAAATTATGCGTTTAAAAATCACTTTATTTTTTTTTTTATAAGAATAGTGTAGCACATTCAGCTGCGGTCAAAATGAAAACATAATATTTTTTCTATTTACATATAATAAACCTATTATGTTTATTTTGAATTTTCTCATCAAGAAAATATACTTTATTCACAAAATATTAAATAGTGAAATATAATCTCAAATTTCATGAAATTTATGGCCTGATTCAGTACGACAATCAAATTGTTTGAAAATAAAATTTGTATGAAAATTACTCATTTTTTCAAATGTTTTTTGAGTAGTTTTCATACAAATTTTATTTTCAAACAATTTGATTGTCATACTGAATCAGGCCATTAAATAAATTTTTAAAACGATGTATCATGTTAAAATAAATAAAAATATATCCTGCGTCAATTATTATTATTTTCACCGGCACCGTATATACAAGAACAAAAAAATAAATATGAAATTTATTGCGGTTAAAGTATCTTTCCTTGAAATAGAACTTTATTTAAAGAATTAACGCGATGTATGTTTCTTTCATAGTTAAAATATTTTTGTTAAGTCTATTTTCTTCGAATTGTGACCAACTATTTCTTTGGCAAGATACTAATTTTATTTGGTTCAATTAGTATAAAATTTTAATTAGATTTCCTAAAAACTGCATGATTTGTAATATTTTTATTTTCTTCATAATATACGTATATGTAATATTTATTTATATATAACTTATTTTCTTAAAACCATATTTTCTATAATTATCTGCTAAAGAGATGTTATTTTAATATTTAAAGCAATTTCATATAATACAGAGGTTTTAGTTGTCTGTATTTATTACAAGCAGAATGAAATATTTCAAATTATACTACTTTTACAAGTGTTTACATTGGCAGCAGTAACTGCTAAATTATGTACTAAAATTTCTATCCATACAATACTAGAAAAAGTTCAAGATTTAAACGAAAAATGGGTGCTCAAGGTATAATATAATACGAAATAATTGTTATTTGTTTAATAATTTTAAATTCATACTATTATAGAATACCAGCATATCTAAAGTAGAGAACTACTGTTGCGAAGGATACTATAACGTCAGTAATACTTGCACGCCACATTGCGAAGATTTATGCATCCATGGAGATTGCGTTGAGTTAGAAAAATGAAAATGTTACTCAAGATATAAAATGAATAAACTGTCAAATATATGTGAAGCAGAATGTCAAAATTTAAAAAAAAAAATTTAAAATCAAACGTACACCACTCTCCCGTAAATTGATAAAATGGTAAATTTTTTGTTCCCGACAAATGTATTTGCGATTCTAATTTTAGATTTAACAAATCCACAAAGAAATGCGAACCTGATACTATAAAAAATTAATGGTAAATATAATGTAACTGGAAAGTGTGAGTGTGACAAAAGGTACCACGAACTGCAAAAGTGGAGAACAAGATAAATGCATTGCGCCAGAAAAATTTGAATTTAATGCTGGGTATAAATTTAACACTTTTACATAAGATTTCCAACCTATATGTTTGATGAATTTTAAAAATAGTGGATGTATTTTACCAGGAAAATGTAAATGTAAGACTGGTTTCCAATTTAAAAATTCACTGACAGAATGCGAACCAATTTGTTCTGAAAGTTGTGGTGCTGGATAATACATTGTCCCCGGAAAATGTGAAACTATTTGTACAACCAGATGTGAGAATGATAAATGTTTTGATGTTGATCAATGAAAATGTATATGTAATTCAGGATATATACTAAATTCCACAACAGATACTTGTAAAAAAACATGTCGAAATGGTACATGCGTAACACCTAATAAATGTCAATGTAATCTCGGATATATATTCGATTCTTATACAAAGAAATGTAAACTAAGTGGTGTGAGCACAACAAAACATACCCAAAAATTCATTTTCAATTAATACATTTTTAAGTACCATTAAATTTGTCTACCATTTTGTTACAACGAATGTGACAATGTCAACTGTATTGTTGAGAACACTTGTATCTGTAATATCTGTAATATGAATAATATTACATAAACATGTGAAAGTAGTATAGTTTACAAAACCCTTTGCACGAATGGTTATTGTGATTTCGGTGTATGTGTTTGCAATCCGCACTACATAAAATGCTTTACATTCAAAAACTCAATATAAAACATATTTTTTTTTATTGCTGTAATCAACCGATTTAATACTTTTTAAATAACTTTTTCATATTCGATTATTCTAAGCTAATCTAAAAAATTTTCAGAAATATTCTAATCTAGACAATATTTCTTCGGTTCTTTTTTTACAGATTGTAGAGCCACCTTTAGAATTATTAAATAATACACATAAAAGCAATTCAAAATGTGTATTCTTCTTCGGTTCAAGAAATTTGTAAGTATGTTAAAAATTTTATTGAACGAATTTATTTTACTGTTTTGTTTTGTAGTGCATGGATAGAGTTTAATAATATTAAACCCTATGAGGGTCCATGGAAGGAGCAGTTATCGAAATTAAATAAACCTGCAGCATTTCGACAAGCTATGGAAGATATCAAAAATCACATTGATGATCCTACTGAAATAGATGGTATCATAAGTAAAAGTACTGGTATTAGGTCACTGCCCACTGAGGCTGATTTTGATAAAATACGAGATGGATTCTCTTTAGAGGAAGAAATCGCCATTGGGACAAATGCCAATAATGTGGACAACAATGGTGAGGCCTCAGCTGTAGAAGACGAAGACGGTACTGTTGCAAAAACACCTAATAAGCGTACACCAAAGGCTAAAAGCACTACAGCTGCTTCAAGTACAAAAGCCAAATCGACAAGCTTGAAATTAGCTACAAAACGGCGTGGATCTGCACAGACGCCAGCCACAGTTGCAGGCAGTTCAAAACGTAAACGCAAAGATAGTGAATTTCTTAACGACAGTACAACACCTAAACGTAAAATAAATACAGATGCCTTGGCTCACATTGGAGGACATTCAAGTCCCCCGCGTCGTAATAACAATTCAATCGCTTTATTAGAACGTCCTACGGTTAAAGTGCCTGAACAACAGGCCATCGATATGAATACACGTTCTCAGACGCTGGCTGAGCGTGATATAGCCCCATCAGATTTAACTTTTGGATTTTTGGGACTGGGAATTATGGGTTCAACTATTGTCAAAGATCTTATTTGCAAGGGTCACAAGGTGGTAGTGTGGAATCGCACAATGTCTAAATGTGAACCTTTCAGAGAAGCGGGAGCTATAGTTAAAGAAACACCAATGGACGTTGTTGATGCTTCAGATATAATATTTTGTTGTGTATCAGATCCCAAAGCTTCAAAAGACGTAAGTTTTAACTAAATACGTATTCAATATTTTTCTTAATATAAGGAGAGAGCTTAATGCTAATGGTTTCCATATTTGTTACTTTTCAGCTCGTCTTTGGAAATTGCGGTGTCCTGCGCGTGGCCGACTTGTGCAATAAAGCTTATGTTGAGATGACTACAATTGATCCTGAGACATCGCAGGACATTGCTGAAGGTATAACTCAAAGTAATGGAAGATACTTGGAGGTACAGATACATGGTACACGTCAAGAAGCTGAAGATGGCATGTTAATAATCTTAGCTGGTGGTGATCGTACAGTTTTTGAAGAATGTCATTCCTGCTTTAAAACAATTGCTAAAAATACATTCTTTTTGGGAGGTAAGTTTATTGTTTATACCCATAATCATTGGAAGACGGTTTCAAACAAAGGTTATTACTATCTATGCACAAAATTATGTAATGTCCTGTTAACTTATTTATGTTTGAACTACAGAATTTAAAATTAAAATCTATTTAAATTGAGTTTATGTTTAAACTGCAGTTAATAATTTCATACGTTAACAAGGCAATTACTCATATTTGAACAAACCTTTGTTATTGGACCACTTACAAAAGGCACTGTTAACTTGAAAAAAGTTTTATTTTAACGTCTGGTTTTGTCTCTCTTTTCTTCCCTTTTTTTTATTCCGCAACTGTATGCTTTTGCGTTAATTGTACGTTTAATTTGATCTTGCTTCTATTTTTATTTTTTTCATAACTCGCTTTTGTTTTTCCTTTTTGCTTAATATGCATTTTTCGTTTGTTTTTCTTCTACGCCTTTGTTTATTTTGTTTTTACTACTACGCGTCTCCCACTTTAGCAGATGTTGGCAATGCGTGCAAAGTTAATTTGATTCTACAGACCATCTTGGGAGTAAGTTTAGTTGGTTTATCTGAGGCCTTAGCATTGGGTAAGTTGCACAATTATTCTTTTAGATTACTCTTAATAAAAATGCAACTTCATTTTATTTTTTATTCTTTCTAGCTGATCGTTTCTCAATTTCCCTTAAAGATATATTGGATATATTTCAACTGACGTCGATGAAATCGGATCTTTTACTAGCAAAAGGAAGAGGTAAGTGACAATTACAGAACTATAACAATTTGCAAATTTAAACAATAATGTTTAAACAAATATATTTATCTTTTCAGAAATGGCAAAAGGTGATTTCAATCCCCAGCAACCATTGAGTCATATGCAAAAAGATTTGCGTTTAGTTCTAAGTATGGCTGAAAATTTAGATCAATCGATGCCCGTTACCGCAATAACAAATGAAGTTTTCAAGCACACCAAACGATTGGGCTACAGTGAACATGATTCTAGTGCTGTGTTTGTAAGATCCAGATTTTAACAATTAGTTAATACGGCGATACTATTTGACACAACATTTACAACAGCAAGAACAGAAAACAATAACATTTAAACAAAACTAACAATTTATATCATTTAGTTTTATATAAAAAACATGGTGAAACTTAAAGTTTATTTTAGGAAAATAAACATAATTACTTGGAATGTAAAACTGATTATGGAGTCGACCCCTCCCAAAAGTCTAGGACCATAATCCATAGAAACACTTTATCCCCAAAACGCCCCATCTATTCCTCTTTCTTCCTTTTTTACATTACATTATTTTATTTTATTATTATTATTATTTTTTTTTATTTCTTGTATAGGAGACAATTATAAGATATAAAATAATTAAGTTAATATTTTACTATATTTTTTCTTGTTACTTTATTAAAAAAGTAATTGATTTCAAAAGTAACTTTTTTTTCCTTTCTATGTTCTATAAAACTCAATTCATGAAATCATTAAAAAAAAATATCAAAAAGAACAATCCCTCTTCATCAAATTTAACAAAGAAACCAGCCAGTAACTCGGGTTTTAAATCAAATGTTAATCAAAATCAAACAACTATCAAGTACACACGCGATACCACAAATGATGCTGTTACGCCCAATGGCCATGTAGTCGCTCAAGAAGATCCAGAAGACGAACAATATATAATTGATCTTGAAGAATTCTATAAAACACCTAAAAAACATAGACACCTCAAGAAAAAACTATTTTAAAACGATTATTCATCTACATTTTTTTTTTCTTTTTTTTTTAATAATTAATGACAGGCGATGGATAACCTGAGTTCAAAAAATCAAATTTTTGAGATGTAAATGTTTCTTATCTATCGCATTTATAAACTTACTATGTAATAAATAAATGCTACAATATTGTTTCTCTTCCCGCCCTCCATCCTTTCCAAATAAAAGAAAATAAAAATGTTATATTATAATTTATACTATATAAACAAATAAATTACAAATTGTTTAATTTTTTTTTTATTTGTTTTTAACTTTTACTAAAATATTAATGTATTTTTTTAATGCAATTTAATTTATCATTTAAAAAACTTGATAAAAAAAATTATAAATAAAAAACTAAAAAAATAAATATTTTGATATTTATTTGTTATTGGGAAAACTGCACGAGTTTCTAAAATTTCGAATTTCTATCTTTCATGCAGGAGAAAGATCAAATTTACAGTAAAATGTACGAGAGACAATTCGCTACACCGTTCTACGAAATACATAGCATGATAAAATTGAACAAAATTGATTTACGAATAATAAACTTATAAGAAATGATATCGTCACCTAAAATGCTAATGGCCATAACCATGGTCATATTTTACAGCATAAGCAAAAAACAATATAAAATACAAAAGACTAACCAAAATTTTTAATTTTTTACTTTAAAATTAAGCAATTAAATAAAATGTGTCAATCGTTCATTTAAAACTACATAAAGCAATTCTTACTTAAATGCAACTAATTTTACGACTGTTGCGTTTACGGAGTTGATGTTACGCCCTTTTGACTTTTGTTAATATTGTTTTTGAAGATATGAAAATGACATTTTTTGATCAGTACATCATAATTCATTTGATTTGGAGTATTGAGGATGAATGAAATTGATTTTTTTTTATTTTATATATCATTAATCTTTGTAATATATGTTAATTGGCCTAAGGAGGCTTATTTATATTACCGTAATTTTTAAGTAAATAAATTATAAAGCATGTGATGGAAATCGAACGGTTTCAAAAGTTTTGATGAATTTCGATCGATTTTAAGAATAATTTGTGGAATAATGCTTTTTTTCCTTTACAAAATACAGCACTACTGAAATCTAAGGAAATAATTTTCATTTAACACTTAAAATTTTATAATAAAATCTGATAAAAAGTGAGTTTACCGTAATTTTCATCAATAAAGAAAACGAAAAAATAAATACAAGACATATATTTTCCATTTCAATGTGTTTCGTTTTCGAAATCGATTTCCATCACATACCCGTATGTTTCTTCAAATTTTTTTCTTCGCAACATAAAAATGTCTACTATCCATACCTAGTGTCTACATTAGGCAAATTTTTATCAAAACAAATGTCAAAATCAGTACGAATATATACAAGGCAACCTTTGTTAAACAGCTGATTATTATTTTTGTTGTTACAGTTACCAAACTGCATATATAAAAAACAATAATGTGGCGTATATTGTTGTTTTTGTGCAACTGTTGCAACCTACCACAAATTCGCTTTCAGTTTGACGTTTGTCTTGATAAAAAATTGTCTAATGTAGACACTATGATAGTCTACACGTAGACATTTTTATGTTGGCAATTGTCAAATTCTGTATCTCTTCAAAATGTTACGTGTGGAGCAATAAGAAATCTGTTGCGCATACTATTTTACAATAAAAAGCTGAGCAATAATGTTTAACATGTCAATTTACTTGTCATTTCTTTGACGTTTCTTTAACTTTTTAATAATATCGCAAATATTTCTATAGAAGAAGTCCAGTACTCTGTAGATACACAATAAATGAATATCAACTTGATCTAGTCGAAGAATTTCTTGATCTGGGTGTGTTGCTTGATTGTAAACTATCCTTTAACTCCCACGTTTCACAAATCGTTAATAAGGCAAAAGGAGTTCTAGGTTTCCTCAAGCGCTGGGGAAGAGAGTTTAATGATCCTTATGTTTCCAAGCAATTATTCATATCTCTTGTAAGACCAATCCTGGAATATGCTTCCGTGGTCTGGGATCCTCAATACGAAGTTCATATAAAGAAAATTGAATCGGTCCAGAAACAATTTCTCTTATTTTGTCTTCGTAATCTTCCATGGAATCCTAATATTAATTTACCATCATACAAAAGTCGATTACAGCTTATTGATCTCCCTACTCTTGAAAGTAGGAGAAAATATATGAATATTTCATTTGTAATTAATTTAGTAAACGGTTCAATTAATTCTGAGTTCCTGCTTTGTAAGATCGAATTCGTAATCCCAAATCGTCCAACTAGAAATTATACTCCTTTAAAAATAAAATATTTTCGAACCAATTATGCCAACTTTGATCCCATGAGACGTATATGCAATCAATTCAACAGTTACTATCCATATATTGATTTCTCATTAAATCCAATCCGCATTAAGAGGAATATTTTTAACTTAGTTAAATAATAAGTTTTTGTTATTGAATAATTATGAAAATATTTTATTGTTAATAGCTTTAAGAATAATATATATGCTAGCCTGTAAGAAATTGTAATTTCATTGGCTATTAAATAAATAAATAAATAAATTGAAAAATATGTGTGGAATATTACAAAAATCAGTGTGGATAATTGAAAATGGAACTTTAAAAGTAATAAATTAAATATTAAATACATATAAATTATAAATATATTTGCAAAAAATAAAATATAATAAATAAATAACAAAAAGATCATCGAATCATAATTTAAAAGATGAAAGACATTTAAAATAATGAACCTATTCCAATAATTAACTTGTCTTTGGGACTTCCTTTTTATGGAAGAGTGGACAAGAAGAGATATGCTTGGGCTGAAATCGCAAAAAACATGGAAAAGGATGAAGAAAGCGTAAAATAATTAAACGTTTGAGGTCGGCGTACGTAGTGGAAAAGAAAAAAGTCGATTCTTCTAGAAAGAATCAACAAGCCAACAACAAGCAATTTAAATTTACCAAATGTAAATATGAAATAATTATAATAATATACCTACCTATGTGAAGTAATCAAACCGACAAGTAACGGCATCAACAAACTTTCAGCAAACACATGAAAGAACTTTCATAGGTTTTCGTGTCTGAGAGTTAGACCTCATAATTAAAAAATTTGAAGCATTTATGTTTAATATAATCCTTTAAAAGTTTCAAAATATATTTCGCATTTTACATTATTTTAATCCTTTTGTGATAACACAATCTTTCCAATACATTTTAGGATGAACCTAGAATGATTGAATTCACTCCACTTAATGATTCAACGGAAGATATGATGCAGTACGACAGTGAGGAAATTGACACGTTATAAAGTGACACAACGATTTCGACAAAACTGTTCTCCAACTTTAGAAAAAAAAAAGAATAGCTGAGAGAGACAATAAAATTAATTGCGTATTGGATGCAATTATGAAATAAACAAATGAATGTAGCGAAAAGGAAACTGTGTTTTCTTATTTCGGAAAGTCCATAGGAATGCAGCCCATAAATTCTGCAATGGAAACCATTTTTAATATAATTAATTTTTGTTCATATTTCTAAGAAAGCCTAACCAATGAAAATGTTTTGGAAATAAATGATACTTTCTTTTATTGTTATATCTAAGGAGGACTATTATGCCCAAAATCAATATTTTTTAGCCGCAGATATAAATGCAAAGAAGTTGGAACCTCAAAATGTAAATTGCACCAACATTATTACTTTTAGAAAAAGTTTGATATCCCAAAATAAAAAAAGAAAACATTTTTTGAAACAAAGCCTTATTTAATATACCTTATAAAAAAGATACATAAATTGTAAAATTTTTTAGGATCATTCATTTTTAAACTATTCATTTTGATATACTGATACATACACTTTGTATATCTCATACATTTGATAAACATACAAATATAGTTGTACTTGTATATTTCAAAAGTGAAAATGACACTTTTGCTTTATATAAGTTAACTTTTCGTTATTTAACGAAATAAGACATTCGCAACACAATTTGTATGTATTAAAACTTAAACTATTTTGATGTTTTTCTTAACTTAAATATATTTGATTAACATACAATTATAGTAGTTTTACTTTTATTATAAATCAAAAGTTAAAATTTTACAATTCAAAATTTTTTCTTATTCAATGAAAAAACGAATTCAAAACAGACTTTGTATGTTTTTCAAACTTAGAAAATATTTACTTGAATAAGTTGCGATCAGTAGTAAAAGAAATAAAATCGATTTTCATATAAATACATTTAATAAACATACTTGAAGAAATTAAAATAATGAAATATAAAATAAACATATATTATCCATATATTAAATAATTTTTATAAATTTAATTTGTTATTTATTAAAATCTAAAAGTTATGTAGTAAAATCTATTGCGATTTTCATGAATGTTCATATATATATATGAAAAATTTTTAAAAATTTTCAACAACTATTTTACAATATATGGAAATAATTTGCATTAATATATATAAAATAAATGTTTTGGAAATAAATGATACTTTCTTTTATTGTTATATCTAAGGAGGACTATTATGCCCAAAATCAATATTTTTAGTCGCAGATATAAATGTAAAGAAGTTGGAACCTCAAAATGTAAATTGCACCAACATTATTACTGTTAGAAAAAGTTTGATATCCCAAAATAAAAAAAGAAAACATTTTTTGAAATATACCTTCAAAAAAAGATACATAAATTGTACAATTTTTTAGGATCATTCATTTTTAAACTAAATATATTCATCTGGCATCTCTGCCTCAAGATAAAAACATAGTGTTAATTTTTACTTGAAAAATTTTTTAATTAAAAAGTCAAAAAAAAAAAAAAACTATTTAAATTTGCTTTAACTTTCTTTTATTTGGCAATGTTTGCTCAAAAAAGAAGAAAGCATTGGGTTTTATTTGGCCTGCCACAACTGGACACAAAGATAATTGGCGAAGAATTTGTAAGCTCGCTCAACATAAACCCGGTAAACATTAAGGAACTAGCAACAAAAAGATCCAGTGTAGATGACGCCCTCTATCTCATTGAGTTTGATCGTCAACATGTTTCAAAAAGAGAGGTTATGAAAATAAGATATTTTTGTAATATATCTGTATATTGGAGAAAACCTCTAAAGGGCAATAAAGCTCCCACACAATGCTCCAAGTGCGCTATGTATGGACATGGTGCTAAAAATTGTAACCGTATCGTAGTGTGTTCAGCCTGCGGAAACCATGAGTATGTAGTTTGTTCACTCAATAAAGGTAATATTGATGGTAGTATAATTTATAAGTGCTACAACTGCATAAAGAAGAACTTAAAAAACGTTAACCATAGAGCTGATGACCAAAAGTGCCCAAGTCGTCAAGAATATTTAAAAATCCGTCATCGAGTAACTTCTAAATCTAGGGCGACCAGCAGAAGAACTAACGTAACATATTTTAAAGAAGACGATCATGATTTTCCTCAATTGCCAAGGCAAGAACCCCATAATAATACTCGTAATTCCCGCGATTTTGGTAATTTGTATTCTGAGGTAGCTAAAGGCAAGAGCTACGACAATAATAATAATGATGACATTTCCAATGAAAGACTTCTGGAAATATTTTTTGATGCTGTCGATGCTTTGCAAAGATGTCAAAATAAGTACGACAAGCTTCGAGTATGATGCTTAAACATGCCATATAATTCAACCGGTAGACACAATGTTCATGTTATGCATTGGAATGCCCAAGGCATAACAACTGAGTCAGCTGCTGCCCAGCTGGAATACTTTTTACACAAAAGGAAAATCGATATTCTCCTTTTAAATGAGACTTTTTTGAAACCGTACCACAAATTTCAACTTGGTGGTTATAAAATTTATAGAGAGGATCGATCTACTCACGGCGGAGGAGTTCTAATTGCAATTAAAGGTAACATTAAGCATACGTTGTTACCAAAAATAAAAACAAATACTGCTGAAAGTATTTCAATACAAGTTATGATTAATAGAAGGTCAGTTATATTTACTTCAGCGTATAATCCAGTTCATATTACCAATTTTAAAGCAGATTTGGATAAATTAACTTCATTTTCAAAAGACTATTTTATTTTCGGTGATCTGAATGCCCAACATACACGTTGGAATTGTATGTCAAATAATTCGGCTGGTAATGATCTCTACAGCCACTGTCTTCAATCCAGCTACTACATTTATTACCCAAATGGACACACTCGCTTTGGACAAAATATCAACCACATTCAACCGTCCACAGTAGACATTCTTTTATCTAACTCGTGCCTCCATTTTTCAAACTTTGAGACACATTCAAATGTTTTACAGTCGGACCATGTACCTATATCTTGTGTTATTTCTGGACAAGTTCAAAACATGACATATTCAGTTCCCTTGTATTATCGAGCAGACTGGTCAGCAATCAGAAACTGGGTGGAAAATGAAATTAGGTGTCAGAACATTGACCAACCCGTTACTAATTCAGGTAATCTAGATTTTTATTTTAACAAATTAATATATATAGGTAAAGAAGCGCTTAAAAAATACCTGTCGGTTATAAAATTCCGCGGCAACGAGAAATCTCTGAAATTAGTAAAATGTTAATTAGTCAGAGAAATAAATACAAATGTAAATTTCAAAGATGTAGCGATTTTAATTATAAAAATCAATTGAAAAGCATTTTGAAGCTATTAAATAAACTTATTGATTTTCACCTTAATAAAGAGCGCAATGAATCCTGGTCAAAATTTATTTCGAATTTGCCCTCGGGCTCTAAAAAGTTTTGGAAAGTAAAAAACGGTGAAGTTTTAAAAACTGGCAATGAAAAAGCTAATTCAATAGCAGACCTATTTGGTGATTCACACATCATTACTTTAAATAATTATTCACCTATGGACTCGGCCGTCTCAAGATTCATTCATGATCTTGACGATACACTTCTTGACAGATCTAACGTAGAGCTTACCAATTTAGATGAAGTTAAATCGTTTATACTTTTATTGAAAAATAATAAAGCCCCTGGTTTAGATGGCATTAATAGCATTATCCTTAAAAAGATGCCCGATTACTTTTTTGAAACTCTATGTAAACTTTTCAACTCTTGTTTAATAGAAGGCTATTTTCCAACTATTTTTAAGAAGGCAAAAGTTATCCTAAGCCTATTGGATAAAGTATTTGAAAAAATAATTAATAAGAGAATTTTAGATTTTTCCAACCAAAATAATATTATTTTGCTAAACAATCACTAAGACTCCTTTTTTTTTTAATAAAAGAGTTATAATTGATGGTTGTTTTTAAAATTTATTATAACGTTTAAGTATGTACAAAGTTTTTTTTTTTGATAACTTTTCCTTAACACTGTGATATTAGTAGTTTCCTTATTTAATTATTTAGATGTTAATTGTTGTAATACTTTTATGTAAATTCTCATAACAATGTAGTTATTTTATAAAGGTTTCAATAAAGTCAATAATAATAACAAACTAAATATATTTACATTTTCAAGACTTTACAGAATTAGATTCGTACAATTTTTTTAAACTACTGCTAATATTTGAAATTCAAAAGTTAAAAAAATAAATAAATTGAAAAGTACAAAAAAAAAAAAAAAAAAAATAAATAAATTAAAAATTGAGAATATATAATTTTATGAGATAAAAATATTAATAATAATAAAAAAATTATAAAATACATTTTTAAATAAAACAGTTCAATTTTGAATGGAACAAATCTGGTACGAAAGTAAGTTAAATGTGGTATTTAAAAATTCTAAGCAAAAGAAAATTTATATCAGGACCACCAAGGTCCCGAAAAGGTCTGATTGTTTAAAATATTGATTATTTAAAAAAAAATACTCAATTACAACAAAACTTCATTAGGGACTTGTTTTTTATTTTGGCCCATTGTAAAGAAACATCTCCGTCTGTTACCTAGCGTCTACATTAGGCAAATTTTTATCAAAACAAACGACAAAATTAGTGCGAATATATACAAGGTAATCTTAGTTAAACAGCTGATTATTATTTTGGTTGTTACAGTTGCCAAACTGCATATATAAAAAACAATAATGAATACGCCATATTTTTGTTTTTGTGCAACTGTTGCCACCTTTCATAAATTCGCTTCAAGTTTGACGTTTTTCTTGATAAAAAATTTTCTAATGTAGACACTATGTTAAGCGGGAACTTTACAGTCCGTCTAGACGTAACATAATATTGAAGATTTTTCTGTCAGAGAGTGTCAAATTCGCTCTCTGAGAGAATTATTTCACGCGTAGATTCAAATATTAGTATTAAAAGAAGTATTATGAGACTGTTGTGATGAGTTTTCTCTACACAACCATCTTATAAGATGAACTGTCAAAAAATACACACACACGGAAGTTTGTATGTGTGTGTGCTTATATATTTTGGAAATTACTAAAAAAAAACAATGTTTTTTGTAAAATTATTTTCTTTTAATGATTGTTTTACATTAAAAAAAAAATATCTTTATAAAAACTGTGTTAAAAACGTGCGTTTTTTTGAATAAAAAGTACATGTTTATTCTGTGACTGATTGAAAATAATTATATATTATAGGATTTATTAGAGTACGTGTACCCCTTATTTAAGAATAAACATAATATAAACAAAATGGATATTCTTTTCTGCTGGCGTTATCTCACATATTATATCAACGTTAATTTCATTTGTAGACCTCAGGTTATATTAAGGAGTGAAGAACACGTACATGAGAAATTTAAATTTTAAATTGCTCTTTTACCCCAAATTTTTTTCCGGTTTTGATTTGCCTTTTTAAAACAGTATTAATTAATTTAGTAAGAGTCAGTGGCTGTTTATTTAATAAAACATATTTATTATTTTTCAAAAAGCAATTGGTATACTGTACAAAAAATATTATACAACTTTCGCGATTTTTTCCCGACCTTTTTTGTCAAATACAACTATGTGTGAAAATACAACTCGACTATTAAAAGAACAACAACAAATTTTGGTTGACGGTGTAAGCACGTCGTTTTTCGCCATACGAATTTTAAGTACAAAGAGGAGACATCGAAAAAATAGAAAATGGCGAACTTCGGTTTGATTTTCATTTCGGAATTTCACGTTAATTTTTTTTGTTAAATAAAAATTCTACAAATGAGAAGTTATTGCAAATAATCAAACTATTAACAATAAATAAACGCGTGTGGAAAACTTATAAAAATGAAATTGATTAAGCAAAAAGTGAATAAAGTAAAAAAATTTTGACAAAAATTTTAAGACCAAAGAAAAAAAATTGTCATGAAGTGAACGAACCTCAAAAAGGAGGAATAAGATGAAAAGAAAAAAAATTAAAAGGCCAAATTTTCAAGAAAAAAGTGTAATGTTTTGCAATTATAAAATAAATTTATCTTAAAAAAAAAAACAAAACTAGATTCTACAATTGTATTTAAGTGCAATGGTGATTTATTTGTCTTTTATTGATGAACAGACAAAAATGGACATTTGTTGATTATTAAATTTTCGCTAAATATCTAAATGAAGTAAATTTCATGACGAATTGTATATAAATATTCAGTTTAGTAAAGTAAGTACAAACTTTATGATAAATTTGTGGTTTTTGTTTTTTTTTTTTTTTTTGATATTTAAAAATATAGTATTTTTCATTTTCATTAAACAGAAAGATTTTCCTTTTTTGTTCGTTTTAGTTAGTTGTTTTTGTTTTGCTTAAAAATGGGAAATTCACACGAAAACATAATTTTTGACACTGCGATGATGATGAAGAAATGAGAAAAAAAAGAGAGTGCATAACATATTCATATGTATGTATTCTCATTTTTGATGTTGTTTTTGTTATTAATATATATAATATATAAAATAAATTCAAATACCGTATTTTTTGTGTCATAAGATTTGAATAGTTTGGAAAGAGATAGTTATATTATTCTTAGACAATGTTTTGGTTTTTTGCAATACATAAAGCAGTGTTGCATTTTTTATATAAAATCTTCATATAATTTATGTTTCGTTTTTGTTATGCTTTGAAATAAATCAATTTATTAAAATTTTTAAATTCAATTATAAATTTTATCTCTTAAAAAATAACTTAAATATTTGAAATATAGTTAAATTCATGGTAATTATCTAATTAAATTTAACTTACAAAGTTTTGTTTGTTGTAAATATTTTTTTAGTATGCACAATTTTGACTTTAGGTACTTTTGAAATTAATAAATAATTGGACTTAAAAATAGTATTAATTTTTTAGAAAATAAAAGAAATTCGCATTTTTGAAGTACAAATAATTTTTTTGACATCACATTATTTCTCTTGTACACTGACAGTTTGTTGTGAGAGAGCGCAGAAGAAATTTTTCGATAGATTTCAAATTCGTCGAATGATGTAGTTGTAGTTTTCGTACATGAAATGGCTCGTCTTACGGGCTGTGTAAAAAAATAAAATAACCAATGAAAAATATATATTTATATTTAAATAATAAAAAAGCTTAAAAAAAAAATTTATATATATATATATTTATAGTGTAAGAAAATTAAAGTGATATCAAAATAAAAATGTAAAAGAAAAAATGTATATTCAATCTAAAGAAAGAGAAGTGATTTTATTTTAATTTAATATCATTAAAAATTATATTCAAAGGCGAGCACTAAAGAAAATAAATTGTTGAAAAAGATAACATTTCAATTTCTACTGCGCGAAATAAATTTACTTATCTCGTTTAAATTTAATAATTTTCGTAGTTCATAATTTATTTTTTCTTCATTTTGCTATACTTTTTAACTTTTTTTTTATTTATTTCTACCCCTCTTCGGACAGATTGTAGTAAAAAATCGTCGTCATCTGCTGGAAAAAAAAACATTGTCGTCGTTTGTGTTTTTTTTTTCTTGTAACGTCGTGTATTTTTCGGTTGTTGCTGTATTCTTTGATTTCTTTATTTTCTATATTTCATGTTCGTGTGTGCCGGGCTCTTTTAGATCTGTCTTTTTTTCAACATTTCTAATACTATTTTGCAATAAAAAAATTTATTCACTTTTTTCAACTCCTTGCTTTACCCCCCTTTAAACGCCTTAAAATAATAATAGCAGCTACAACAACGCCTTCGTTATCATTCGTGTATATGCTGCAGCAGATTTTTATTAAGCACCATAAGTTTAGCAGAGAGAGCAATAATAAAAAATGAAAATAAAATGAATAAGAAAAAATATCTGTATATTGGCGCTCAGCAACAAATCTAAAATACTATTCAATTAAAAAAGCACAAAATAATAACAACAAAATGACAAAATTCAAATAAACCAATTTGTTATTGTTTGTTTTTTAACTATAACATATTATCATAAAAACAAGGTATATATAGCCATATTTATTAAGTTTAATCAAATTTTTTATTTATACATTTTCTTTAGTCTCATTTATTCCTAATTCTGTATCTGTGTCTTTCTCTTTCTATTTCTCTATTATCATTTGTTTTTTAAGTAAAATGAATTTCAACAAAATTATTCCATTGACTTCGTTAAAGCAAAGTTCAAAAAGAAGCAAATATTTGTAATCAAAATAATAAATGAAAAAAAAAAACTTAATTTCATTGTCACCCAAAGTTTTTGTAACAAAAATCTAATTTTTGTACTTTTTAAAATAAATAGAACTTAGTATGTCAAATGTCCGAAAATAATGGAATATGAACCATAAAATGTAAAAACTATCTTGTAATTACACTGGAGTTTGCGTTCATGAATTTGATGAATAAGATCACAATTTCATTCTCTTAATGTTTTAACAGAATTTTAATCTCTGCGATGGCATAAATCAAAATTAGTAGCACATTAGATTTTTAAATAATTTTGATAATGATTCAGTATCATTTTTATTCGTAATTAATGTAATGTAAAAATGTAATGTAAAAAATTTTGCTTACTTTTAGTTTACGAATTATGGGTACTTGATGTTATAATAAAAGAATGCAATTTTCTTTTTCATCTTTTAATGAATATGAACAATATGAGTATCATTGGATTTCTGGAATCTACTAGTCCTAGGCTACTATCACTCTTCCGTTTACACGATTCATGTTTGCACCTTATGTCCATTGGAGCCACTTGAAAATTCCAAATTTTTCCATATTTTTATTTATTTTTTATCTTCACACCCTTAACATGTTTTACGACTGTTTCGTTTATGAAGTTGGTGTTACGGTTTTTAAATGTTGTTAACATTGATACCATTTTTGAAGACATAAATATGATTTTTTTGTGCAGATTTATTTTGGATCAGTACATCATAATGTAATAAAAAAATATATATATATTTAAAATTTTCAAAAGTAAATTTATTATTCATTTTATTACTTATTTAATGTGTATTTAACAATTTTCTATATTTAAAATATAAATAATAACCGTTTGCTGAAGATTACTTTTTTATGTCCTTTTGAATCGGTCGATACTATTTAACTGCCTGTTTTTATAACACTAGCGCAAAAACGACTTGTCTAACTTACATTTGAAACAAAAACAAATTTTCGAAATTTGTTTTTATTTTAAATGTAAGTTAAACGAGTCGTTTTTTGCGCTCGTGTTATAAAAACAGGCAGTAAAAAAACATAATTATGTATTTTGATTTAAAATCTTTGTTTGTCACTATGTGTTTTTTATTTTTAAAAAATTTAAAATTTATTCAAGACAATATTTGACAGTAAAAAGTTTAGATTTTAGAACGGGAATACTTTCCCAAATTTCTCTTAATTGAATTTAGGAGAGAATTTGATTACGACTTTTCTATTAAATCCACTTATTTGGCTTTAAATGTAAATTTAATATTTAAAATATTTTTTAATATTTTTTATAATTAACAAGAAAAAATATCAGCTGGAGTTCGTTTTGTAGTACCATGTGTGTGATAAAAGACAGTGTTCATGTTTGTAACACCAACAAGAATGAACTTAATTCAGTTTGTACTGATCTCCATTCATTAAGTATTTGTTATTTGTTCTATATAAATGAACATGTTACATTATAAATTTGTCAGAAAGCTCATTAGGGGTATAACTTTTTTTCAAACAATAATGTAGTAATGTCAGAAAACATTTTGAAACATATTTGTTTTAGAAATTAATCTTTAAATGAAAACAAAGAAATTTAAAATTTATAGATTATAATGTATTTTTGTAAGCAACAGCTTACATTACAATAAAGTAATTAAAAATATATAACACTACTATAGCATACCTAATATGCCTTATTTAGGACATTATAAATTCTGTATTTCTTTTGTTACTTTTTCTTTTTATGCACAGATTTTTCATCCTTATACATATTCGTATTTATTGGTCAAATATTAACAGCAAATTTTTAAACATTAAAAAACATTATTCCACAATTTTTCAAGTTTAACAGCAATTTATTATATTTTTGTTGTAAAATCCTATACAACGAAGCAATATTTTTAAAATTCATTTTTATTGTAAACATAACATACTTAGCGTTTTCTTGGGTAACATATTACCATTGCCCTTATAAAGTGCTACCTATTTTGTGATCTCAATAGAACATTTTTTTTTTTTTAACTTTTGACATGTAACTATAACGAGTAACGTATATAAAACGATTAAAAAATTTAAAAATATTTTAAACAACTTAAGCGATTTTACCTTAAACAAAAATAATACTATAATAAATTGGGATTTAATAAAGCTATTCAAATGGAATTTAATGAATTTCCTCAGTGCGATGAATCAGTTGCATCCCTCATACAAAAAGATTCAATGTAAGTAACAAATATCTTACCAACATATACATTATGTATGTGTTAAAAACTTTTTGTTTTACTTCCAGAATGGTCAGAAGGGAAGACCAGACAATTATTGAATATGTATGCAAGTTACATGTCCGAAATTGGACCGTTAACAAAATTCAAGACAAAAAAAAGATATGTGGGGTTAGATTGCAACACAATTTCAAGACAAGACTTCTAGCAGTGTGAAGAAAGATATAAGACGGTGTTGAGAAGAAAGAAGCAGGCGGTAGACAACAACAAAGCATCGGGATCAAAAAGAAAAAGTATAGATTTTGAGGAGGAGTTTACAAAAATAAATCATGATAAAATTTATTGGATGTTATGAAGGACAGAGGTTGCAATAATAAATTAAGCCATCGTTTCAAAGTCATGAAAATCTAGACGAAATAGTTGTCAGAAGCGGCCTTTAAGGACACCAACAGCATTTTCTATTTTTATACGGGTCCGACAAAATTTTGTGTTATAGTTTTTCTCTGATTCACTTAAACTGCCATAGTCATGATATGGTGTTAAAGGATACTCTATTAAGGGGTAGGCTGAATCCCCTAATAAATGATAATTGATGACATAAATTTGGCAAATATTTTCCAATAAATGACATTTTTAATATTCTAGAGTCATGTATTTTACTGGGAACACCTGTAAAAATATCCAAAAATTGAAGCTTTGAATCGCAGATTACCTGCAGTGTTATAGACAGAGTATCGTGTCTATTAGAATATGTGGATCGTATTTTATGTTTTGGCTTCCTAACGGATGTATAACTACCATCCACACACCCCAAAGCATTTGGAAAACCTGAAATCTTTTAAACGAAATGTTTTATACTATTTTTTATTGTTTCTGGAAATTTAAATACTTCTGTAGCAATTTTCTCTAATAAAAATTGTAAAACCTTTTTGAAGGGAGCATTTGGGAGGATTTGATAAAGACATATCAAATAAATTCGCTACTTCTCTAAATGTGGAGGATTAATATATCAACATTTTAATTAAATTTATATTAGGTTACCATAAAAATGATAAAATTTGTGATTCCAATGTTGATTATGCTCTTTCTCCTTGATACGTTCTTGTGCAACATGATGTTGAGTACCTTTCTATCGAATATGTGACACTTTTTCGGCTAAGACTAAATCATGATAAAATTTATGGAATCGAGTGTGATACATATTTTTCTTACATTGTCCTCAGAATGTTGATGAATTACATCTTCAATAAAATTTTTCACACGTGAAAATTTTTTTCGTCGCATAATCTCTGTATATGCTTCATCGTCATCAGATGAAGAGGATGATTCCACTGGTATTGTAAAATAAGTTGTTTCCATTTTTAATTTTATTTTTTTTTAAAGCACACAACAAAACAAATTTTCCACGAATAAATCAGCTGGTAAAAAGTGTAGTATACTCATCCTCATAATAAATTAGGGGTAAAAAATGAAACATTTTCTACAAATTATTGTGTTACATATTTGGAAAAGAACATTACACGTGTATACACTGTTGCACTTTTTTTTTTTAGAAAAGAACAGAAAAAAGTGTAAAGGGTTGAGAATTTGCAACATTATTGTTAGAAAAGAAAACGATATTAGTCTTCAAAAGTTAGACCAAAGCTGTAAAACTTTATTTGATTTGATCTATTTTAAGCATGTCTTAAGCGCATCAACTAACATAAAAAAGGGGGTGCTTCGAAATTTTTAAAAATTATTAGGAGATATTCTCAAGAAGATCTACAGCCCCCCTTAGATCGTTTTTCGAGTGAAAATGAAGTGTCAGTTTGAATGCGTATTGATGAGTACTTTTGTGATTTTGTTATTAGTTGGTTTTGTTATTCTCTTTAGTAGATTAGGTGTGAATAAATAAAGAGCGATAAAAGCTTTTACTATAAGTACATGTTGTATGGTGATAAAAATGTATGAATACGTATTATGAAAATGCAGTCGTTAAAATGATTAACTTATTAAATTAAAGCTTTTTAGTTATAACAGAATAATTCAGATTTGAAGTTAAAAAAAAATAGGAATTTAATCATTAGTATATATATATTAATCAATTGGATATATATATTTTTTTTTTTCAACAACAAAATACCTACATAAATTTATTAATAAATTTATTATTATTATATTAATCAATTGGATATATATATATATATTTTTTTCAACAACAAAATACATGTAGTCATATATATTTCGTTTTTATATCAAAAAAAAGTAGCAATTTTTTAGAAAATTTAGTTCAAAGTGCTTCTCACAAAAACTTCTATTTGTATTCTATAACTTAAGTTTTAAATCATAAAACAATATAAAAATACATTTTAATGTTTTATTAAATAAAACATAACTGTTTAAAATTTTAAACAAAAAATATTAAAAAATATGTCTCCAGAATAAAATTGTATTGTAACAAAAACACCCATATTTAGGCCACATTGCGGGCCAGTTCGGACAGACCTGAATGGGGTTGTGATACATCGGATGAAAGCCCTAAGGGAGTAGATTTCAAAACTATATAGGGCATACCCAATTGTTTCTCAGGAGACATGCTACAAGGGGTGGAATATAATTACTCATATTTCATACACATATATTCCATGTTGTGTGGGGGGGCATTTACGGCAGACCTGAATGGGGTTGTGATACCTCGGATGAAGGCTCTAAGGAAGTACATCTCAGAACTATATAGGGTATACCCAGTTGTTTCTCAGGGAACATGCTACGAGGGGTGGAATACAATCATTCATATTTCAAACATATATATTCCATGTTGTGGAGGGGGCATTTACGACAGACCTGAATGGGGTTGTGATACATCCGATGAAAGCCCTAAGGGAGTAGATCTCATAACTATATAGGGTATACCCAGTTGTTTCTCAGGGAACATGCTACGAGGGGTGGAATACAATCATTCATATTTTAAACATATATATTCCATGTTGTGGGGGGGGGGCATTTACGACAGACCTGAATGGGGTTGTGATATATCGGATGAAAGCTCTAAGGGAGTAGATCTCAGAACTGTATAGGGTATATCCAGTTGTTTCTCAGGGAACATGCTACGAGGGGTGGAATACAATCATTCATATTTTAAACATATATATTCCATGTTGTGGGGGGGGGGGCATTTACGACAGACCTGAATGGGGTTGTGATATATCGGATGAAAGCTCTAAGGGAGTAGATCTCAGAACTGTATAGGGTATATCCAGTTGTTTCTCAGGGAACATGCTACGAGGGGTGGAATACAATCATTCATATTTGAAACATATATATTCCATGTTGTGGGGGAGGATGCATTTACGACAGACCTGAATGGGGTTGTGATACATCCGATGAAAGCCCTAAGGGATTAGATCTCAGAACTATATAGGGTATACCCAGTTGTTTCTCAGGGAACATGCTACGAGGGGTGGAATACAATCATTCATATTTTAAACATATATATTCCATGTTGTGGGGGGGCATTTACGACAGACCTGAATGGGGTTGTGATATATCGGATGAAAGCTCTAAGGGAGTAGATCTCAGAACTGTATAGGGTATATCCAGTTGTTTCTCAGGGAACATGCTACGAGGGGTGGAATACAATCATTCATATTTTAAACATATATATTCCATGTTGTGGGGGGGGGGCATTTACGACAGACCTGAATGGGGTTGTGATATATCGGATGAAAGCTCTAAGGGAGTAGATCTCAGAACTGTATAGGGTATATCCAGTTGTTTCTCAGGAAACATGCTACGAGGGGTGGAATACAATCATTCATATTTCAAACATATATATTCCATGTTGTGGAGGAGGCATTTACGACAGACCTGAATGGGGTTGTGATACATCCGATGAAAGCCCTAAGGGATTAGATCTCAGAACTATATGGGGTATACCCAGTTGTTTCTCAGGGAACATGCTACGAGGGGTGGAATACAATCATTCATATTTTAAACATATATATTCCATGTTGTGGGGGGGCATTTACGACAGACCTGAATGGGGTTGTGATATTTCGGATGAAAGCTCTAAGGGAGTAGATCTCAGAACTATATAGGATATACCCAGTTGTTTCTCAGGGAACATGCTACGAGGGGTGGAATACAATCATTCATATTTCAAACATATATATTCCATGTTGTGGAGGAGGCATTTACGACAGACCTGAATGGGGTTGTGATACATCCGATGAAAGCTCTAAGGGAGTAGATCTCAGAACTATATAGGGTATACCCAGTTGTTTCTCAGGGAACATGCTACGAGGGGTGGAATACAATCGTTCATATTTCAAACATATATATTCCATGTTGTGCGGGGGCATTTACGACAGACCTGAATGGGGTTGTGATACATCCGATGAAAGCCCTAAGGGAGTAGATCTCAGAACTATATAGGATATACCCAGTTGTTTCTCAGGGAACATGCTACGAGGGGTGGAATACAATCATTCATATTTTAAACATATATATTTCATGTTGTGGGGGGGGCATTTACGACAGACCTGAATGTGGTTGTGATACATCGGATGAAAGCTCTAAGGGAGTAGATCTCAGAACTGTATAGGGTATACTCAGTTGTTTCTCAGGGAACATGCTACGAGGGGTGGAATACAATCATTCATATTTCAAACATATATATTCCATGTTGTGCGGGGGCATTTACGACAGACCTGAATGGGGTTGTGATACATCCGATGAAAGCCCTAAGGGAGTAGATCTCAAAACTATATAGGGTATACCCAGTTGTTTCTCAGGGAACATGCTACGAGGGGTGGAATACAATCATTCATATTTTAAACATATATATTCCATGTTGTGGGGGGTGGCATTTACGACAGACCTGAATGGGGTTGTGATACATCCGATGAAAGCCCTAAGGGAGTAGATCTCAGAACTATATAGGGTATACCCAGTTGTTTCTCAGGGAACATGCTACGAGGGGTGGAATACAATCATTCATATTTCAAACATATATATTCCATGTTGTGGGGGGGGCATTTACGACAGACCTGAATGGGGTTGTGACACATCGGATGAAAGCTCTAAAGGAGTAGAACTCAGAACTATATAGGGTGTACCCAGTTATTTCTCAGGGAACATGCTACGAGGGGTGGAATACAATCATTCATATTTCAAACATATATATTCCATGTTGTGGGGGGGGGCATTTACGACAGACCTGAATGGGGTTGTGATACATCGGCTGAAAGCTCTAAGGGAGTAGATCTCAGAACTATATAGGATATACCCAGTTATTTCTCAGGGAACATGCTACGAGGGGTGGAATATAATATCAATATTTTTCAGTGGTTTATATTTCAATTTGTGGGAGGGTCATTTCGAACAGACCTGAATGGGGTTGTGACACATCGGATGAAAACTCTAAGGAAGCAAATCTCAAAACTATGTACGTTTCTATGAATACGTGATATAGTATCATATACATACATCATTCATTCCTAAAGATTTTTGAAAAAATGACAATTTCTTTCTAAAGGTCATCAGATTTTGTTTATTATTTTCTTTCTCACTATTATTTTTGCTAATTTACTGAAAATCAAAATTTTTTATGTTATAAATTTATAATAATGGTAGAAAAATCTGACAAATTACTGAAATTAAACTACAATGTAAAGGAATTGTAATGATTAACGGCTGTAATGAAGACCAAGTGAGACTTTAAACTACAAAAGTAAATAGTTTATTTAAAAACGCACTCGTAATGCAATTGCAGCTTTACTATGGATTTAGGTGATCTACTATTTTCAATATTTTTATTTAGAACACAGAGAAAAAAAGTATATAAATTTAAAAATTATATTCATAGATATTATGAATCGAATATGACTTTTTTTCCAAAGTTAAAAAAAAAAACAATATAAAATTTTGTTTATAGAAATTATTAAATTGTATAATACATTTGTGCGATAATTTTAGGAATTTTGCAAAATTTTTGAAAAAATTTTATTTCATGGTAAATGCTTAATAAATAAACAGTGTTGCCAGTTTAGCATTTCTAAGGCTAAATCTAGCCTTTTTATTTTGCTTTTAGCCTCAAATTTTTCTAGCCGTTTTTGATTCTTAAAATTGCCATAAAAAGGCTAAAATTTTAATATTGCAACAAAGAAGAAAATAATTTCTTACTTGCTTCTACTAATTTTATGTTTACGGAATCATCCATTTAGGTATTTTTGTGTATTAATTCGCACAAATAATCAAGATTTATATTTAACAAAAATTTTCGTCTGCGGCGTCTCATCCTCCAAATCGAAAATAACACATTTTATGGACTTACTTAATCAATTATTATAATTATTTTTTAATAAACTTCATTAACCATAAAAACTCTTTATTTTGTACGCGATTATTCATTGGATCATTTTGTTGACAGCCGTTGTATGTTTTATTTAAAAATTTATTATATCTTTCATATTAGTTTCAAAAACTAATGTTATAGAAATTGTTGCAGACCTTTTATCTGGAAAAAGTTGTGGTTATGAGTATATTTACCTCATATCTGGTAAACATTTTTAATGTTATAGTTGACACGTGAGTTTAGCCCGATAATTTGAAAATACATATGGTTATTCCTATTCCCAAGGAAAATAAAGCGACAGATGTTAAATAATTTCGTCCTATATCGCTACTACCCATTATTGATCCAATATGTGAAGGTATATTACATAATCAGATTTTTAAATATTTCATGGAAAATAACTTATTTAATGATTTTCAGTTTGAATTTCGAAAGGGCTGTGGTACTGAAGAGGCTCTTGTGAATATTAAGAACAATATATGTAAATTTTTGGATGAAGGACATAGTGCTGTAACAACAATTTCTTAAAATTAAGGAAAGTGAAAGTACTGTTAGATATGGTGTGCCCCAAGAAAGTGTTTTAGGTCCCTTGTTTACGGTATTTTTACAGTTATTACTTTTAAAAATTTTAATTTCTCAAAAAATCTTTATAAGAGGATCCCATTGATGATAGAAAAATGGGTAAAAATTAAAAAGGTGATCTATGTAGACCTAGTAGGCTCGAAAGATATTGTCTTATGAATTTCAGAGCAAAAAAGATAATATGCAGATTGATCATAGGTTTTCTGTAATAAAATTTGCAAAATTTTGAAAAAGTGATTTTTCTCATATAAGATTGATGATAAAAAAATGGGTCAAAATTAAAAAGGTGCTCCTAGTAGACTCGAAAGCTATTTTCTTAAGGATTTCAGAAGATAAAAGATAATATTAAGATTGATCATAGGTTTTGAGTATCAAATCTATTTTTATATATTTCTTTTATTTTATTTTTATAAACTAATATAGAAAGATTTAAACAATTGCAAAACAATATTCTATTATTTTATTAGATGAATACTTTGTATAATAGAGAATTTCCATTATGTTAAAATACTTGTTAGCAGCAGTGTTACTTATTGCTATTAATTATCTATAAATTTTCCAGCTTTTTTTTAAATTGATATAAAAGAATAGAAATAGAAAATAAAATTGTACCAACGGGTAACACTGATACTAACAAGTATTTTAACATAATGGCAACACTCTATTATACAAAGATAATTAAGAACAAGTGAGTAATATCCCAGCAAACACAATCTTTTTATATCAAATTAAGGCTGATTTGAATTCAAGTCCTTTCTCAAATGTCATACGTTTGAGAATTATTTCAAAATAACAAAAAGAGGAATTAATTATTAAATTGAAAAATGCTATTATTATCAAATCATTCTTAAATATAATTCTCAAACCTTTATCAAATGTGGATTGTGACCACATGTGAAACATAAATAAAAGTAATTTGCATTTTTAATTTTTTGTAAAGTTTTCTCTTTCTCTCTTGTATACACTTTTGATTATGCCCTATCATTATACGTATTTATTAGTTTGAAAATACTTGATTAAATAAATTTATTTATTAATTTTTTTATTTTTATATGTTTAAATTTTTTTCATATATTGTTTCAAATAACTTTAAGATTTATTTTATAATAACATTTGATATCAAATTGAGAAAATACCATTTTTCAAATATTTATTAACTTTTCTCTTTAGATTTATGAATGATTTGATAATAACAATAAATATCTACTATTTTTCCAATATTGTTAAAGTTATCTTTAGGTTTGAGAATAATTCAATAATAACATTTGATATCAATTTGAGAATGTACGGTTTTTAAACGTTTTTTCTCAAATGATTCTCAACTTTAAATCAAACTTAAAATGCAAACCTCTTCCTATATTTGTAACAAATTTGGGAAACACGTTTGATATCAACCGTTAAAAGTCATCATATTTTAAACGTTTGACAACGTGTTGGATGGGATGCTGCACAAAAAAAATTACTTATACTTGCATACTCATCAACACTGAGGCCCGGCTTGCATTGTTAACGGGGCCGGAGAATTGCGATGCAAACTGTATCGCAATTTTATGTATATACACCTTTTTCTTAAAAGCAATTCCAGGATAAACATATTTTTCCAGAAAAGACGTTAATCTTTAATAAAAAATGACTATTTTTTTTCGCAATCAGGTGAAATTAACATACTTATATAAATTCTATTTCGATTTTCTAGCAAAAACAAAGAATTTAAAATTTTTTTGCAATAAAATATACTTTAAGACATACACCTATTATAATAAAACTCTTTAAAACTCTAATAAATTTTTCACATGCAGTTACTTAAGTTTATTTCATTTCTAAGAAGAAAATATGCTGTATATAAATCGAAATCATAAAGAAAGGCTTAAATCGAGGCGAAAGTGTACTTCTAAATAAATGAGTAAACAAGCCTGTCTGCATATTTAAATAAAATGTTTAACGCAGTGTTGCCAACTATTTGTAACCAAAACGCGCTAAATTTGGTTCAATTTAGCGCTTTTTATCTAGTTTTTTAAATTCGAATCTGATTTTTACAAAAAGTAACAACTTAAACAATATAAAGTCCATATTTTTTATTTTTTAAATATTTTAACTTCAACAGAATAGTGAATTATATTTCAAATCAAAAATTTAGAATTGGAATTTTTATTACAGAAATAAGCAGTAAAATTTTTTGTACATTTCAAATTCCAGATTCATAAGATCTTATCCATGAATTTAAATTCATGAAACTATTATTTAATTTAATCACTCCATTTTTTCCCCTAAAAAAATCATTTCCTAAAAAGAATAGGAACGTGTTTGGAAGAATCTTGAAAACTGCTTATTCGATGATTCATTCAACGGGATTTAGAAAACGGATAGATACCTCAAATGACCACTTTAAACAAAAGAATTCTGAAGGTATATTTTGGAATTTCGAAATCAAAAAATCGTTTTAATTTTTGCTGAGTTTTAAAATTAACAAAATAATAACAATGCTCTATGATAGAAAATGTTATTTTTTTTTTTGTGGTGAGAAAAATTCTTGTTTCTGTTGTAGGAAATTAAAACTTTACAAAAATATGTAAACAGAAAAAAAACAAGAGATATGAATGAACATATTTTAAATGTTTTGATTTTACTTTAAATCCATTCCGAAAGCCACACTCTATTTTAGGAAAGGACATTGTGATGAAATTATAAGACATATAAAATTTAATATTGATAATATTTAGAATATATTGTACAATATTGAATTTTTTCTATCAATTTTAAAATGTCGAAGAAATTATACTTTTGTCAAAAATTCTACTAGCTTTACGAGCTAGTAAAGCTCACTTTTTACGAAAAATAATTTTCTACCGTTTCACACAGGCCTTAAGATGCTATTTTTATTAGTTAATGGGGAAGTAAAAGTATTTTTATTTCCTAACAACGTCGGCAAAATATAGGGGAAAAAAATTATTTCAACTTTATGTTAGCGGGTGAAGAACACGAACATGAAAAATTTTAATTCTAAATTGGTTTTTACCCAAAATTTTAAATTATTTTCCTTTGTTACTTTTTATTTGCCTTTTTGAAATAATATTAGTTAATTTCGCACCTCTTCTTTTTTGAAAAAAGAGCAAAATATTAAAAAAGAACATTAATTTTGACAGCTTATGTTAAACGTTATTGCTCAATTTTGTGCTTAAATATTCACTGGGATATAAATTGATAATAAGATTTCTTATTGGGCCATATTAAAGAGGGAGATAGTATTTGACAATAGCCAACATAAAAATGTCTACGTGTAGATTTTGGGTACAGTAAAACGCGCCAATTTAATAGCTTTTTTTTGAAAAAATCGCAAATAGAAAAAATAGTGACATTTAAAAACCGCTCAATCTAGCGCAAAAATCGCTGAATTGGCAACGCTGGTTTAACGGGCAACAAAGCTAGAGATTACCACACAAATGTACCAAAAAAAAAAAAAAAAAATCACTCACTTTTTTTGCACGTGCCATTTCTTAACATGTCAGTGTTGCCGTTTTAATTATTTTTAACCAAAATTGGTTATTTTATTTTCTAATTGTATTTTAGTTATTTTTTGTTTAAACCAAAATTTTATTGTTATAAACTACTTTTAGATTACCTTGTCAATCTCCTATATATTTGCCAGCAATAAATGATCTTGAGATTAAAAAAATCATCATAAGTTTTATTATTTCTTGTTCCAAATTTATCTGATAACGATGAAGAAAATTACAATTAGAAAATAAATGGTATAAGACTGGATCTTTTAAACCACCATTTTGATGAAATTAGGAACATAGATAGAAGATAAGTCAAACTTAAGAGAATAACTTTCGAGCCTACTAGGTCCAAATAGAGCATCATTTTAATTCTGATCCATTTTTCGATCATCAATAGGGCCCTTATATGAGAAAAGTCATTTATCAAAATTTTCAAAATTATTTTACTTCCGGCCCTACTAGGTCCACATAAAGCACTTTTTTAATTTCTACCCATTTTTCAATCTTCAATAGGGCTCTTATATGAGAAAAGTAATTTTTTCAAAATTCTACTCGTATTACTCAAAGCTTATGATCAATCTTAATATTATTTTTTCTGCTCTGAAATTCATAATACAATAGCTCTTGAGCCTACTAAGTCCAAATAGAGTACTTTTATAATTTTGACCCATTTTTTGAGGAATAAAATTTTTTAAAAGTATTTTAAAAACTGTAAAAATACCGTAAACAAGAGACCTAAAACATTTCCCTGTGGCACTCAATATCTAACAGTACTTTCACTTTCCTTAATTTTAAGAAATTGTTGTTTATTTTTTAGATAGCTTCTTAAAAGCGAAAGTCCATTTCCATGAACGCCATAGTACTAGAGCTTTTGCGCCAAGATATATAGCAAAAACTTTTGTCAAATCAAAAAATGGCTGTTTCAGCACTATGACCTTCATCCAAAAATTTACATATATAGTTCTGAACATTCACAAATCCTCTTCAGTACCACAGCCCTTTCGAAATCAGAACTGAAAAGCATTAAATAAGTTATTTTCCATGAAATGTGGAAAAATCTGATTTTATAATATACCTTGAAAAATTTGATCAATAATTGGTAGTAGCGATATAGGACGAAATTATTCAACATATGTCGCTTTGAAGGATGAGGCGCCGCAGACGAAAATTTTTGTTAAATATAAATCTTGATTATTTGTGCGAATTAATACACAAAAATACCTAAATGGATGATTCCGTAAACATAAAATTAATAGAAGCAAATAAGCAATTATTTTCTTCTTTGTTGAAATATTAAAATTTTAGCCTTTTTATGGCAATTTTAAGAATCAAAAAAGGCTAGAAAAATTTGAGGCTAAAAGCAAAATAAAAAGGCTAGATTTAGCCTTAGAAAGGCTAAACTGGCAACACTGTTTATTTATTAAGCATTTACCATGAAATAAAATTTTTTCAAAAATTTTGCGAAATTCCTAAAATTATCGCACAATTGTATACAATTTAATAATTTCTATAAATAAAATTATATATTGTTTTTTTTTTTTTTAAAGTTTGGGAAAAAAGTCATATTCGATTCATAATATCTATGAATACAATTTTTAAATTTATATACTTTTTTTCTCTGTGTTCTAAACAAAAATATTGTAAATAGCAGATCACCTAAATCCATAGTAAAGCTGCAATTGCATTACGGGTGCGTTTTTAAATAAACTATTTACTTTTGTAGTTTGAAGTCTCACTTGGTCTTCATTACAGTCGTTAATCATTACAATTCCTTTACATTGTAGTTTAATTTCAGTAATTTGTCAGATTTTTCTACCATTCATATAAATTTATAACATAAAAAATTGTGATTTTCATTAAATTAGCAAAAATAATAATGAGAAAGAAAATAATAAACAAAATCTGATGACCTTTAGAAAGAAATTGTCATTTTTTCAAAAATCTTTAGGAATGAATGATATATGTATATGATACTATATCACGTATTCATAGAAACGTACATAGTTTTGAGATTTGCTTCCTTAGAGTTTTCATCCGATGTGTCACAACCCCATTCAGGTCTGTTCGAAATGACCCTCCCACAAATTGAAATATAAACCATTGAAAAATATTGATATTATATTCCACCCCTCGTAGCATGTTCCCTGAGAAATAACTGGGTATATCCTATATAGTTCTGAGATCTACTCCCTTAGAGCTTTCAGCCGATGTATCACATCCCCATTCAGGTCTGTCGTAAATGCCCCCCCCCCCACAACATGGAATATATATGTTTGAAATATGAATGATTGTATTCCACCCCTCGTAGCATGTTCCCTGAGAAACAACTGGGTATACCCTATATAGTTCTGAGATCTACTCCCTTAGGGCTTTCATCGGATGTATCACAACCCCATTCAGGTCTGTCGTAAATGCCCCCTCCACAACATGGAATATATATGTTTGAAATATGAATGATTGTATTCCACCCCTCGTAGCATGTTCCCTGAGAAACAACTGGGTATACCCTATATAGTTCTGAGATCTACTCCCTTAGGGCTTTCATCGGATGTATCACAACCCCATTCAGGTCTGTCGTAAATGCCCCCTCCACAACATGGAATATATATGTTTGAAATATGAATGATTGTATTCCACCCCTCGTAGCATGTTCCCTGAGAAACAACTGGGTATACCCTATATAGTTCTGATATGTACTCCCGTAGAGCTTTCATCCGATGTATCGCAACCCCATTCAGGTCTGTCGTAAATGCCCCCCCACAGAACATGGAATATATGTGTATGAAATATGAGTAATTATATTCCACCCCTTGTAGCATGTCTCCTGAGAAACAATTGGGTATGCCCTATATAGTTTTGAAATCTATTCCCTTAGGGCTTTCATCCGATGTATCACAACCCCATTCAGGTCTGTCCAAAAAGCCCCCATTCAGGTGTGAATTGATAAGAATTTGCGCAAAGTTCCGACCCTCGTAGTATCTTCCCTAGGAAATAAGTGAATATTGTCTAAACAGTTTTGGGTTCTACTCCACCAGACCTTTAATTTGATGTACCATAACCCAATTCAGGTATGGCCAAAATCAAAATATGGCCCCCTGTTTCTTAGACGTATTGAATTTTGCGAAACTTCAGCACCTCGTAGCATGTCTCCTGAGAAACAACTGGATATACCCTGTGCAGTTTTGAGTTCTACTCCTCTAGAGCTTTCACGTGATATATCACAACCCCATTCAGGTCTGTCCGAACTGGCCCGCAATGTGACCTGAATATAGGTATTTTTGTTGCACCATATCCTAATGCTGTATATGTTTCTTTTTGTTTTTTTCCAAAAATGTTTTATTGTGATGTTTTTTTTAATAAAATAATAAAAATTATTTAAAAAAAGTGTGTTTTTGCTTTAAAAATAAATTTTTTGAAATGCAAAATGTGTGGAACCTATTTAACAGTGTGTGGAACGTATTTAACAGAGGTGTGGGACGTATTTAACTTACGAATTTATCTTCACACACATTCATATTTCTACGTTATTGTGTTTTTGATGCTAAAACTTTTTAAAAATATACAATCATCTATTGGATAAATTTCGTCATAAATGGCTTGACGTTTATTAAACATAAATCTGGAAAATACTAAAAATTAGTTCGCAACAATGTTTTTGGGGTAAATCATAGTGTTCAGAAATCTGATGAAAATAATTTCATATACCTATGAATATAAAATGAGTTTAGTTTTTTTTATAAGTATTTTCAAGTTATACATTTATATTTTTTGAAACCTGTTCTCTTAGGGTTTTTACTAGAGGTATCACAACGCCATTCAGGTTTGTTCGCAATGGCCCTCCCACAACTTGGAAAATAAATCTCTGAAATATGAATAATTATATTCCACCCCTCACAGAATGTCTCTTGAGAATCAACTGGGTATATCCTGCATAGTTCTGAGATGTACTCCCTAAGCTTTCATCCGATGTATCACAACCCTATTTAGGTCTGCCCTAAATGGCCCTCCCACAACTTGTAATATATCTCTCTGCAATATGAATAATTATATTCCACCCCTCGCAGCATGTCTCCTGAGAAGCAACTGGATATACACTGTATAGTTCTGAAATCTACTCCCTTAGGGCTTTCACCTAATACATCACAACCCCATTCTAAATGGCCCTCCCACAACTTGGAATATAAATCTCTGAAATATGAATAATTATATTCCACCCCTTTTAGCATGTCTCCTGAGAAACAACTGGATATACCCTCTGTAGTTTTAAAATCTACTCCCTTAGAGCTTTTATGCGATGTATCGCAACCCCATTCAGGTCTGTCCTAATTGGCCCTCCCTCAACTTGGAAATTAATCTCTGAAACATGAATAATTATATTCCATCCCTCGTAACATATCTCCTGAGATACAGCCGGGTATACCTTATATAGTTCTGAGATCTACTCCCCTAGAGCTTTCATCTGATACATCACGACCTCATTCAGGTCTGTCCAAAAAGTCCCTCTATTTAAGTGTGAATTTATCTTCCCTAGGAAACAAGAGAATATTGTCTTAACAATTTTGGGTTCTACTCCACCAGACCTTTAATCTGGTGTACCACATCCCCATTCAGGTATGTCCAAAATCAAAATATGGCCCCCCTGTTTGTTAGACTTACGTGATTTTTGCCAAATTTCCGCACCTTGTAGCATGTCTCCTGAGAAACAACTGGATATACACTGTGCAGTTTTGAGTTCTAATCCTTCAGAGCTTTCACGTGATATATCACAACCCCATTTAGGTCTGTCCAAATTGGCCCGCAATGTGACCTGAATATGGATATTTTTGTTATTGCACCATATTCTAATGTTGTATATACTTCTTTATTTAGTTTTTTCCAAAAATGTTTAATTGTGATGCTTTTTTTTAAATAAAACAACAAAAATTAATTTAAAGAATATGTTTTTTGCTTTAAAAATCTTTTTTTTTTTTTTTTTTAAGATGCACAATGTGTGTAACGTATTTAACAGAGCGTGGGACGTATGTAACAACGTGTGCAACGTATGCAACGTATTTATCAGGTGTGGAACGTATGTAACAACGTATGCAACGTATTTAATAGAGGTGTGGAACGTATATATATATATATATATATATATATATATATACAACCATTTTTATTTTTGTTAACAAAGTAATTCAGTCTTTTCAGTTAAAAATAATAATAATAATAATAATAATAATAATAATAAAAAGAAAAACAAAATAGGAATTTAATACTTAGTATCTAGAAAAAAGAATTTAAAATACGAATTCATATATTATTCATTCTGTAAAGGATTTCGACAACATGTAATTTTTTAAACTTTGGCCATTCTAACTCAAGGGCAAAAGCTATAAAACTTTTTGGAACTATTATTTTTGTTTTTATTATTGTTTTGAATGGAGCAAAAAGTAAGCTCGAATTCGAGTAACACAGATTGAGAAAAATGTTTTCTGCGATACGCAATATTTTTGTCTATTCGGATACGTGTTATTATAATGTACAAAGCTTACAAATAATTTTCTTCTTTCAAAAATATGTGTGCAAAAATTGGCGGCTCCATCGATCGCAAAATGGTAAATTAAAGCCGATTTACGACTGATCGACCCAATTTTTGCACACATAAATCAAAACTTTTATATAACTTTTATAGTTGTGTTGGAACATTTTTTCATAGATTATAAGCCTATCAGCTTGTTTTTCAGCTCTCCATTCATAATGTAATGGGCCGTTAAGGCAAGGTATGATAATTTTGAATAATTTTCAGTCCATAAATTGCACTTTAGAACATAACAAATTTTTTTATGGATGAAATCTCCGACTGCAGTTTCGCAAAATGCGTACAATAGCTACTTTCAACATTTCTGTAAATTGTGGGTAGATGTGGTATTAATAAATAAGTGTTACTATTGGCACCAAATTTGTTTCCATGAGTTAGCATTAGTTTCAAATTGTCTTTTAGCCCATTATCTAATACTAATGTGTATGGGCGGATATCAGAAATAATCCATTAATCCATTAAAACATCCACACATTCCTTTTTACCCTCCTGATTTGGTTCAATAAGTTCATTTTCTTTTTCATTTTTTAACAATGCATAGCACTTATGTTTGTTTATATTTGACAGCGAGTTTTGATTATTTTGATTATATTGATTATTTTGCAAGCAACAAAATTCGTTAATTCACTATTATTTTCATCTTCTATAAGGCAGTTCCATATTTTGCTTCGTCCCCTTTTTTCGCTAATTTTTTATACATTTCTTAAAATTTTATCTTTTTGTCAATGTTATTCTTTTTTAAACACAAATTTTTTCAAAAAATTCACTTATTCGCACACTGCACAATAACAACTAATATGTTTACTTGTATTACCAACAGGTACTCTAATACTTGTAGTATAACAGTTACTTGAAATAAAAAAAAAAACAAATTTCTCACCCAATGCAAAGCCAGAAATAATTGTAATAGTTTTTATGAACATAGTGTATAAAAACAAAAATCATGCCACATCAGTAATGAGTGTGAAGAAAAATTCGTAAGTTAAATACGTTCCACACCTCTGTTAAATACGGTTCACACGCTGTTAATTACATTCCACACTTTCTTAAATACGTTCCACACATTGTGTTTTTATAAAAAATGATTTTTAAAGCAAAAACACTTTTTTAAAAATTATTTTTATTATTTTATTAAAAAAACATCACAATTAAACATTTAAAAAAAAAAAAATAAATAAAGAAACATATACAGCACTAGGATATGGTGTAACAAAAATACCCATATTCAGGTCATATTGCGCGCCAGTTTGGACAGACCTGAATGGGGTTGTGATATATCACGTGAAAGCTCTAAAGGAGTAGAACTCAAAACTGCACGGGGTATATCCAGTTGTTTCTCAGGAGACATGCTACGAGGTGCTGAAGTTTCGCAAAATTCAATACGTCTAAGAAACAGGGGGCCATATTTTGATTTTGGCCATACCTGAACTGGGTTATGGTACATCAGATTAAATGTCTGGTGGAGTAGAACCCAAAACTGTTTAGACAATATTCACGAGGGTCGGAACTTTGCGCAAATTTTTTATAAATTCACACCTGAATGCTTTTTGGACTGAACTGAATGGGGTTGTGATACGTCGGATGAAAGCTCTAAGGGAGTAGATTTCAAAACTATATAGGGTATATCCAGTTGTTTCTCAGGAGACATGCTACGAGGGGTGGAATACAATTATTCATATTTCAGAGATATATATTCCAAGTTGTGGTAGGGACATTTAGGACAGACCTGAATGGCGTTGTGAGACATCGGATGAAAGCACTAAGGGAGTAGATTTCAAAACTATACAGGGTATATCCAGTTGTTTCTCAGGAGACATGGTACGACTGTTGGAATATAATATCAATATTTTTCAATGATTTATATTTCAAGTTGTGGGAGGGACACTTAGGACAGACCTGAATGGGGTTGTGAAACATCTGATGAAAGCACTAAGGGAGTATATTTCAAAACTATATAGGGTATACCCAGTTGTTCCTCAGAGACATTGCTACGAGGAGTGGAATACAATGCCATAGTTGTTTAATAATTTATATTCTAAGTTGTGGTAGGGCCATTTAGGACAATCCTGAATCTTTAGATTTATGATTTATGATACATTGGATGAAAGCTATAAGGAAAAAAAATCTCAAAAAATATATATACGTTTCTATGAATACGTGATACGAAAGTTCGTTAAAAATATCATATACATATATCATTCATTCCTCAAGACTTTTTAAAAAATGATAATTTCTTTATAAAGGTCATCAGATTTTGTTCATTATTTTCTTTCTCATTATTATTTTTGCTAATTTACTGAAAATCACAATTTTTTATGATATAAATTTATATGAATGTTAGAAAAATCTGACAAATTACAGAAATTAAACTACAATGTAAAGGAATTTTAATGATTAACGGCTGTAATGAAGACCAAGTGAGACTTCAAACTACAAAAGTAAATAGTTTATTTAAAAATGCATAGTAATGCAATTGCAGCTTTACTATGCATTTAGTGATCTGCTATTTTCAATATTTTTGTTTAGAACACAGAGAAAAAAGTATATAAATCTAAAAATTGTGTTCTTAGATATTATGAATTGAACATGACTATTTTCCCAAACTTAAAAAAAAACAATATAAAATTTTGTTTATAGAAGTTATTAAATTGTATATAATTGTGCGATAATTTTAGGAATTTTGCAAAAAATTTTTGAAAAAATGTTATTTCATGGTTAATGCTTAATAAATAAACAGTGTTGCCAGTTTAGCCTTTCTCAGGCTATCTAGCCTTTTTATTTTGTTTTTGGCCTCAAATTTTTCTAGCCCTTTTTGATTCTTAAAATTGCCATAAAAAAGCTAAAATTTTAATATTTCAACAAAGAAGAAAATAATTTCTTATTTGCTTCTACTAATTTTCTTTTTACAGAATCATACATTTAGACATTTTTTTGTATTAATTCGCACAAATAATCAAGATTTATATTTAACAAAAATTTTCGCCTCATCCTTCAAATCGAAAATAAAACATTTTATGGACTTACTTAATTAGCTATTTTAATTATTTTTTTAATAAACTTCATTAACCTTAGAAACTCTTTATTTTGTGTACGATTATTCATTGGATCATTTTGTTGACAGCAGTTGTATGTTTTATTTATAAATTTATTATAATATCTTGAAAAAAGTTTCAAAAACTAATGAGAACAAAAAAAAAAAAAAAAAAAAAAAAAAAAAAAAACATAAATAAAAAATAAACAAACCAAAAAATAAAAAAATATTAGCTTTTTTCTGCTAGTACCCCATTATAACAGTTTTCATCTAAGTTATAAGTCATACCAATATGTTATAGCAATTGTTGCAGACCTTTTATCGGGTATATTTACCTCATGTCTGGTAAACATTTTTAATGTTATAGTTGACACGTGAGTTTAGCCCGATACTTAGAAAATACATAAGGTTATTCCTATTCCCAAGGAAAATAAAGCGACATATGATGAATAACTTCGTCCTATATCGCTACTACCCATTATTGATCAAATTTTTGAAGATATATTATATAATCAGATTTTTAAATATTTCATGGAAAATAACTTATTTAATGATTTTCAGTTTGGATTTCGATTACGTTTTTAAAATAAATACTTTAAAAAAATTTTATTTCTCAAAAAATCTTTATATGAGGATCCCATTGATGATCGAAAAATGGGTAAAAATTAAAAAAGGATCGAAAGCTATTGTCTTATGAATTTCAGAGCAAAAAAGATAATATTCAGATTGATCATAGGTTTTGTGTAATAGAATTTTGAAAAAAATTACTTTTCTCATATAAGGGCCCTATTGAAGATTGAAATGGGTAAAAATTAAAAAGGTGCTTTATTTGGTTCTAGTAGGGTCGGAAGCTATTTAGGTTGATCATAGGTTTTGCGTAGAAGAATTTTGAAAACCTAATAGGCTCGAAAGCTAATCTCCTAAGCTTAATTTGTCTTCTATCTATGTTCCTAATTTTATCAAAATGGTGGTTTAAAAGATCCAGGCTTATACCATTTATTTTCTAATTGTAATTTTCTTCGTAGTTATCAGATAAATTTGGAACAAGAAATAATGAAACTTATTATGATTTTTTAATCACAAGATCAATTATTGTTGGCAAATATATAGGAGATTGACAAAATAATCTAAGTGGTACTTTAAAAGTAGTTAATAACAATAAAATTTTGGTTTAAACCAAAAATAACCAATATAAATAAATAAATCATCACCTCTACATTAGAAAATAAAATACCAATTTTGGTTAAAAATAATTAAAACGGCAGCACTGATTTTTCAAGAAATGGCACGTGCAAAAAAATATGAGTGATTTTTTTTTTGGTACATGTTCTGTTGTTGCCCGTTAAACCTGCGTTGCCAATTCAGCGATTTTTGCGTTACATTTAGCGCTTTTTAAAAGTAGCTATTTTTTCTGTTTTAAAAAAGGTACTAAATTGGCGCGTTTTACTGTACCCAAAATACACACCTAGACATTGTTATGTTGGCAATTGTAAAATACTATCTCCCTCTTTGCTATGTTCCGTGTGGACCAATGAGAAATCTTATTATAATTCTTATTATATTATCACACAACTACCACAACTTAGAATATAAATTATTAAACAACTATGGCATTGTATTCCACTCCTCGTAGCATGTTTCCTGAGAAACAACGGGGTATACCCTATATAGTATTGAAATCCACTCCCTAAATGCTTTCATCCGATGTATAACAACTCCATTAGGTATGTTCGTAATTATATTCCACCCCTCGTAGCATGTCTCCTAAGAAGCAACTGGATGTATCCTATATAGTTCTGAGATCTACTCCCTTAGAGCTTTCATCTAATGTGTCACAACCCCATTCAGGTATGTTCGAAATGGCCCCCCCCCCACAACATGGAATATATATGTCTGAAATATGAATAATTTTATTCCACCCCTCGTAGCATGTCTCCTGAGAAACAACTGGGTATACCCTATATAGTTTTGAAATCTACTCCCTTAGAGCTTTCATCCAATGTATCACAGGTCTGTCCAAAAAGTCCCCCATTCAGGTGTGAATTTATAAGAATTTGCGCAAAGTTCCGACCCTCGTAGTATCTTCCCTAGAAAATAAGTGAATATTGTCTAAACAGTTTTGTGTTCTACTCCCCAGACCTTTAATCTGACGTACCATAACCCGATTCAGGTATGGCCAAAATCACTTATTGAATTTTGCTAAACTTCAGCACCTCGTAGCATGTCTCCTGAGAAACAACTGGATATAACCTGTGTAGTTTTGAGTTCTACTCCTCTATAGCTTTCACGTAATATATCAGAACCCCATTCAGGTCTGTCCGAACTGGCCCGCAATGTGGCCTGAATATGGATGTTTTTGATACAACACAATTTTATTCTGGTGACATATCATTTTATATTTTTTGCTTAAAATTTTAAACAGTTATGTTTTATTTAATAAAACATTAAAATTTATTTTTATAAACGCTTTTTCCGTAAAAAAAGCCAAATTAAATAAGCTCAACTTACTTTACAGTGTTTGGAATATAGTTAACAGACATGTGGGTCGTATTTATACTCACTTTTGCATTTAAACCATACTCACAAGTATTTATTTGTTGTATTTGTTTTGAGTATACTTTCAGTTCTACTCTTGCACGTCTTTAGTGCATATAAGTACTCATAAACGTAAATGTGTAAGTTATTAAAGATAAAATCAATTAAGTTCTACAATTTTTGTATAATTTAAAAATATTAAATTTGGTTATGTTCACAACAAAAATGCCCTTAAAAATAACTGCACTTTGCATAGGCTTTTTTAGAAAAATTGTGGAAAAATTTAATTTTTTTTTTTTTTGAAAATTTGCTGTTAATAAAACAAATCAAATCCATATGGTTGAATAGCTTGTTTCTTCTACTTTCCAAAGAAGTTTAAGAAGAAAAAATAAAAAAATTAGTAACCGAATTAGAAATACATTATACCAGAGCCTATCATATATAACATATAACAGTTTTTTGCGAATAACTCGAAATTTTGAGGGTGTATTGCAAATTTTTAAATGTCCTCAAGAAGGCCTATAACCTACACTATGTCATTTCTAGAGCGATTTTCACTATAACAACGTGTAATTGATAATTTTTATAAAAACGCTTGACTTAACCTAGCGATTTTTAAACTACTAGATTTACTGGAAATATGTCTAATTGATATCACTAATATTGATGTATACAAAACAAGAACAAAATACGTGCTACATTTACGTTTTTTAAGTAACCATCCACTTACGTTCCGTTTAAATATACATTTTTACATTAACATTTACGGTAGAGTAATGGAGCCTTCATTTGGTAGCAGCGTGTAAATTTAATTTACTGTTTTTTATGAAAATATGTATAATAAAACAAATGTATTTTTTTAAGAATTTAAAAAAAGTTGCTGGAATGGAAGAGATTTTTTGTCTCGTCGTACTTTAGATTTGACCGCTATAGAGCAAATTATTAAAAAATACAATTTCTTGTTTCATTTTTTTTTTTTTTTTTTGAACTATTACATTTCTATTTTAGATTATGCAATTTTTTATTATTAAAATATATAAAAACAATTTAATTTAACATTTCCATTATTTGTATTAAATATTGTTTCTATTTTTTATTTCAGTTGAAAAATAAAAGCCAATATTATATTCAATTAAAAACAAAAGTTGTAAATCAATATCAATATTTAAAATCCAATTTCCAAATCAGAAACTCCAAAACAAACAACACAACAGTAAATAGTTGCCTAAATATAAGCAATAAAATAAATATTAACCAATAATAGGATTAATATTAACAAAAATCCAACAAAAAAATAATAAATAATAAAACACATTGGAAAAAAAACTGTATAAAATAATATACTTTATATTTAAATAAAGTCTCAAATATGTTTAATACATAATTATTAATTAATATAACCAAGTGCTTACTTATATAAAATTTGTTAATTACATACTAAAAATGGAAAAATAATAAAAAATTTGTGTATTTTCAGTTTTCAATTTGAAAATAGTTAAACATTGAGCAATTTTTAATTTAAACGCTTTCGTATTTATTAATAATATAATTTTTACAATAAATATCGAGTAAAATATAATAATATAATTAATTAGTAACAAAAAGCAAGAATCAACTAAATAATTAAGAATAAATATCAAATTATAAAAAAAATATTACTTTAATGCAACGGAAATTATAATAACAATAACGAAAAATCAATTAATAATTAAGAATAAACATAAATAAAAATATATCTATATATATTGGCAAATACTAAATAATACTTAAAAATAAATCAATTTTTTTCTATTGTTAAAATAATTAAAGCTGACCGCATCATCATCATGATAGTCGTTACTGGATACGTTTTCTACTTTTACTAATAAATAAAACTATATAATTACATTAAAAATACACATAAAAACAATAAATTATTTTGAATAATATAAAACTTTAAATTAAAAAGTGTCTGGTGTAACGTACCCCGGCATTCATATAAAAAGGAAACCGAGAACATCAGAAGCAGCTTTAGAGGAGAACAATCCACCCAAACAACTTAGGCGGCAAACTTTCTACTTTACTTCTCCCTCAACCAAAAAAATAAAACTTAATAAAACATGTTTAATTGTTATGCGAGATATTAGTAAAAAGTTTACTAAAACCAAATGCCATGGATATGAAGAAAATATCAAAACCACGGTAAGAATTATTTATACAAATAAAGATCTTATAAATACTAACACATGCATATAACACAATAAAACTTAACAGGTTTTTTTTTTTTTTTTTTTTTTAATAAAAGATGAGCGGAATAAGTTAGAATTAAAACTAGATCAATTACTTATAGCATTTAAAATTAATAGTCACAATTGCTGGGGCCTTCTTAAATTCGCTTCTACTGTAAAGACAAAATTCTAAATCTGCCCAGAAAATATTAAAAACATTATGACACTCTTTGTTATGATTATTCGAGTTTACTCAGACTAAAGAAGCAAACAATCACATATCATGTCGCATTTTGAGTACACTTGTAATACGACAAATTATTTTGTAAATTTTTATTGTTTTTAGTTCGGTACTATTTAGAACCATTTTCTCAATTATTCGGTATACAAAATTTGTTCCTTGCAACGTAAAAAAAGTTGGCAATAACGTATGTTTCCCAGACTAATACAAAATGTTGAAAATATTTTTATTTCTTGTTATTGACGAGCTTTGATCATTCTTTGCTTTAGAATTCTTCTGAGCTTTGTTATTTAAAATTTTTTAGCTTTGATTGAAGCTTAGGCATAGCTTTAACATGACTCATATTTGATTTTGAAAAAATGAACACAACGCGCCATTACGCGGTCGAATATGTTTGGCATAGTTCTTAGGAGCTTCTCTACTTTTTGGGCTTGGAATTAATTCTTGTAACTTTTTTTCTGAACCAAATTTCATCTCATTCATCTCATTAGTTCCTTGTTAAGCTTTTTTTTATTACCCTGAAATATAATACTTCTGTCAAAATTTGCTCAATCAACATTTTATAATAAGTTAAAAAAAGTAAATTTTCTTTTACTGCCATCTGCAAGCGGATAAACGACCGCATTTCAAGAATTTGACTTTCTGTTAAATCTGACATGTCTCTAGAATATATTGCAATTAAGAAAGAAATTTGAAATTAAGGCAGTAAGAGCTTTTACGAACATTTTGTGTTATGTTTTATTCGAACGCACATTTTATATCGAAATATTTTTATTTATTACATCATAAAAATTAATTTGCAAGTTTCTGGTTGTTATAAATTTTTTTATAAGTTGGCATTTAAAAAATCGATCTTAATAAAATATCCATAATAAGATCCGCCTCTTCATTGGAGTAACATAAAGCTCAATGGCAATTTCACTGCAATATTTTTACCAATAATTTATAACAAAATAATCTGTTGTTAAAAAATAAACACACAAATATCAAACAAAAATAAATACATACAATTTCCTTCCGCATATCCTTTTTATTCTTCCGTTTACACTTAACATCCACTATTACTGTAGGTGGCACTTCAATTGAGGGTGTTATTGGGAAGCTAAGAAACGACATTGTAAAACAATAATGAAAATAGAAAAATAAAAACAAATACAAAGTAAACAAAAGCCACAAGATGAAAATAAATATACATTTTAACATTAAAGTAATAGAAATGGGAAGGAAGTGACACAAAGAAAGAATTAGAAAAAGAAGATAAGTTTATTTATATGTTCAATAGCTTGTTCTATAGTTGTTACTGTAGCAAGTGCAAAGAAACATAAGCTGGTCTGCTGAGTCTAGTATGTAATGTCAATTTAAAAAAGACCAAAGTGAAGAACGATAGAAATTCATGCTGTGCTGTAAGGAAACAAAATCCTTTTCTTTATTACAGATTAATGTTCGATAAAAGGAGGATAAATGGAAAGTATAGTGTTATTTATTGTATTGGTGTTGGTAATGATGAAAATATTTGCACAATTTTATGTTTTTATTGAGTTAATCAATTCAAAAACAACTAAATATTTAGGGAATATATTGTAGGATTAAAAGGCGGGCCAAATAAGTTTAAAGAAACATTATTTAAAACAATTTTTTTGTTGCTTTTTTTTGTAGTTTTAAGAGATAGTTTTTGAATTGAAAAGTTTGTATACATTTCTATGATTATCTTCATTAAAATACTTTTAGTTAAAGATATGTATATCCATATTTGTATTTTAAATAGAAAAAGTTCAGAAAAAGTATATTTTTTAAAAAGAACAACACTTAAAATTATTTTTCATTTCCATTTTCACTTTTTCACTTTATGTTATTGTCCTGATTTCATTTCCATACACTTAATTCTGGTCTTTTCCAATTTCTTCCCTACTACGCTTTAATAGCTTTGCTTGTTTGGTTGATAGACTCGTTAAGTAAACATTTTCTTTTTATAAATAATTAACAGTTGTTTACTTATAATTCTATTGAATCAGTTGCCCCCGTCCATACTTGATACACCTAGGCAACAGCAAGCCGCTATATCCATTAGAATTTCTGTTATCCACAAGGATATAATGTGTTTTCAAATATCTGTTGGCCCAGTTGCAGTTATTTGCTATGCAGAAACTAAATATAATATAAATTTAAAATTTGTATTGGTATAATCATTGTCTACTATATAACTTATTTTGGTAGCAAAAAATGAACATCAGGAACATTTAGAAAAACGGTTTCACAAAATGAAGTAAACTTTAATTTTAGTTGTGAATAGATTTAAGTTTTAGTACATTTAAAACAATAGGACTTTTTAGTAAATATATCGATTCAAAATCTGTATGTGTGAATATAAATTGTAATTTAAAAATAGATAAAAACAGTCAATTATTTATTTAGTCTATAATAGTAAAGTATCTTTTGTAGTTTTTAATAAAAATATATATGAGTATGTATAACTAAATTAAATTTTTATGAAAAAGGCAACAATCGAAAGACAAACGATTATTAGAAATGCAAAGTTGCAACAAATATTGTGTCACTACAAACACTATAAAATTTGAATAAGCAAAATAATATACACGCATACTGACTGACATAAATATGCAGAAAACAAAAAACTCACAACTACACTTTATACTCCATATAATGTGGCTACAAAAGGTGAATTCCTACACTAAAATGAAATGGTATCTAAAAAGCCAGTTTATGTGTGAGTGTGTACTTTTTGGGAGAAGATACACATAACAATACCAGCAATAAGAATAAAAACTGTTCACAGAACTACCCTTACTCCAACCTTAAACTAAATTAAAAATAACCGACGAACGAACGGTTCATAGTCTTCGTTTTGTCAGACAAAATAAATAAATAAATAATAATAATAATAATAATAATAATAATAATAATAATAATAAATATTCTAAAGTATAGAATTTTTCTTTTTTTATTTTATGATTCTATGGTTGTGTGTGAGTATATGTGAATTGTGTTACTTATTTTCGGGATGTGGAAGAAGGATGTTGGCAAGGCAATGTAATACTTAGAGTTGTATGTGAGTTTGTGTCTTCTTAAAATTTACAAGTTTGAGTTGTGTCAGTACTATTTTTTTTATCAAATAACTTGTTCGGCACAACTTTGTTAAAGTTTTTTTCTCTATATAATTTTTTATTTGTTTGCATATAAAAAGTGTGTGTGGATTTTTTTTGAGTCGCATCGTACGTAGCTGTTACATAAAGACAAACTATGTTTCTATTTAATTATTTATTTATTTATTTGAAAAAGTTTAACTTGTTTAAGAAAAATATGTACTCAGTTTTGATGTTAAGAGATATATTTAAATATTGGACTTTTTAAGAGAATTTTAAGTATAAATAATAGTCCGGTATCTGATTTGAATGATTTTAATGTAGTAAATATTTTCAATAGGATTGGATGATTATACCTCATACAAGCATACATTTTTTTTATTTATGTAGGAACCTTAATTTGTCTAATTTTTCTATAGCCTTAATAATATAAAAATACGTTTAACAATTTAATAATATTTAAGATTTTGATTAAACGATTCAGCAATTGTTCCTAAAGGTATTTCTAGATGATACCACAAAATATTTATATTTTTATAAAATAACATATTACGTATTTTATTGTTATGTCAAAAAATCCGATAGAAAAATACTTAACTACTTCAGACGGTAATACAATGATTTTATATTTAATTTTGTTTTTATTTTTCTTTCAATATATTTTTATTTTTTGTTTATTGTAAACTTTTTTATTTCTATTTTTATTAACGTACAAAAATATTGTGGAAATGTTGAAATACATATGAAAATCAAATGTTTTTGAATAATTTCAAAAAATGAAAAATATCATGGCGAATTGATAGAAGGTGCGGGCAACTCTATAACAAATACAACAATACAAAAACAACATGGCTTTTTTAGGAAGAACATCATTGGTTTGTACTCTGACAAAAACATAAATTTTTTTTGGTTGTAATTATAATTTTTTTATTCTTATTGATTTAAATTGTGTGAAGTTATATATGAAGTAAAACGTCGGATAATTGCACCGGGAATACCACAAAAAACAATGAATTTTTCTAAAATTATTTTTAGTAAAGAATAAGAAAACAAACAGGAAAATAAATATAAACAATAAATGTAAACAAAAATGTAAATGGTAGGCGAATTCAAATCAGCTGTGCTCTTAACATCATCTATGAATTCGTCTTGAAAAATATCATTGGTATTTCAAATAAAAAAAGTATTTTTTCATAATTAAAAAAATTGTATTAAGACGATAAAATTGTATTATGATATTCGAATTTTTGAAAAATCTTAATACAAAATATTACTCTTTATAAGTTTACCTTTAAGAAACCGACCTTAAAATTCAAATATTTTTTAAATTCTGTTTTTTTACAATTACTTTTGATGCAATTATGTTGACAACACTTAGTGGAATCAAACATCAAAAATTGATGACCTGAAAAATTTGCATGGTTTCATCATGTGGTACCGGCAAGCATTCAAATTAAAAAAAATGTTTGAAAATAATAAGTTTATTTCTTTCTTCAATTCTTCTAATGTAAACCACAAACACTTGTAGAAATAGGCCAACGTGTAACCAATCAGTCTATCGTTGACTAGTGTTGAATTATATTGTATTGTGGACTAGTTGTGAAACCAAAATTTTCAAATTTGTAATTTTTTGATGATTTTTCGGTTAAAAAATTTGCGCCATTTCGAGCATTGCAAAATAAAGAATGGAGGTTTATTGTTCTTGTAATGATGAATCGTTTGAAATACATGGCGGTAATGTGCCCTCAATAGTAACACTTTATGGGAATGGCCAAACTTGTGTAGAAAAAACGTGAATATCTCTAATGGATGCCTTTTTCGCAAGGCACACTCATAGCGTAATTTTAATGAAGCTAAAGTACCGCGTGATCAAAAAGGTTTCCAAATTACATTTTATAACTTTAAAATCGATATAAAATTTTGCGTTCTTTATATTATAATTTTTTTATATTATGAGAGAAATTATATTTATAATAAGTACATCTATTCTGTTTTAGTTAAGCGTGAGATTGCGGTGTCTTTAATATTCCGTAAATAGTCGAGGCACACGCAAGCCGTTAATAGGAATCGGTTAAAATGTATACCAATCTGTGGCTCTTATTATAGCTTATATAGGAGTCAAGTAGCACTCAAAAATAATACCGCGTTTGAATTTAATGCAACTTTTAACATTTTTTACTTTTGTTATTGAAAAATTTATTTTATTGTTATATTATTAATATTAGTAACTTTTTATTTATTTTTTTATTTAGATGTGCAAATTACATCAGTGAATTAAATGGAATTAAAAGATTAAAAAAAATCTATATACACTTTGTTTTTTCTCGATATTCTAAAGGGTGTTTTAATCAGAATTATGGTCCCGATTATGTTCACTAAAATAAAATGTATGGATCCTCCTTTAATTTGTATTTTGTATAACTTTTTGCGGGTTTTATATTTATATATTATATATTTATTTTTAATAACGGATTTAAAATGGAATTTTTTAAATTTTTAAAAATTTTTGATTTCTAGCTACCACAACATTCTTGTCCACTAATATCATTTAAAAAAATTTTTTGATGGCAAATATTAGAAATATATGAACAAATTTTATAAAATTAAAAGTATACATAGATTTTCTGATTAAACCTTTTTTTAATGAAATGTTAAAAAATCTCTGTGATCGTATTAACTTCGATGATATCAACTATATCGTATCATTTTTAATTTGTGCTTTAGACATATGTATGTAGGTTATATACCTACTGGTGGTCATTTTTTAAATACTGTTGAAAATAAAATTTCGCCAATCTTTTTAATTTTTTGTCTTAAACCTCCATAACACTGACGGCGTTCGCGAAATCATTAACGCGAACAGATTTGTGTTTCATTAACGCCAGTTAATATTGGTACAAAATGACGTTAATGTGTCATTAATAAATTCAGGTAATTTCTGCAAAAAATAGTTTCTAATTTTATTGCACACAAACATACACACACACACACACACACATTCCTCACAGAACGTGAATTTTCGTATATATATCTTTTTATTTTTATCTCATTTTATCACTCTTTTTTTGTTTATTTTAATTTTAAGAAGCTTTTTCAAAATTGAAAAAAAATCTATTGCTTTAATTTAAAAATAATGTATTGTTTTTTTACTTTCAGAAGGTTGAAAATCGAATTTAATGTTACTTGTTTTTGTAAAATTTTTTACTATCAGGAAAATAACATCTTGAGAACACTAATGGGAGACAGTTTTTGGTAACTTTATATTTATCCAAAAACTAACTTTTAAGTGACTTTTTTTAGTTAGTAAGGAATGTAGAATAAGTAGATCAAAAATCGAAATTAATGTTATTTGTTTTTGTAAAATTGTTTACTAACAGGAAAATAACATAACAGAGTCGTTTTTCTGATAGTGGATATATATATATATATATATATATATGAATGTGAGTGAACATTCAATAAACACACACGTTAATCCTCTGCTACGATTATCACAATATTACAGTCTGACCGAAACCGATTTTATGACGCCGAAACCGAACCTAATATTCGACCGAATGTACGATATTTTTTTGTTTTTTATGGAGATTTCAATGTATAAACTTAAAATAAAAATTACAAATAAGTATGATCTTAGAGCATCACATGCATTCGGCTTTCAAAATACAACCAAATTGAATTGTTAGATATTTCTTATATTTTTTATTATTTAATAAAAGAAACTAACAGCTTCAAGTCGGGGTATTTTTTTTTGGAAGAGGGAGGAGAATACTAAACTTTTTCATTTTATTTGTCTATCTCGCCTACTAAATTATAATTGCATCAACTTAAATAACAGTACCTTTTGCTTTTTATGCACACAAATATATTAATATGTGTCGAAAGTGGGGTAATGTGGCGTATGGAGTAATTTTTTGCAAAGAAGACTACTGGTATATGTTTGCCATTGCTGCACTACATTTTCAAATTATATTTCATCCATAAAACCTCGGTGTTATTGCCATTCAAGAAAAAGCAAACAAAATACACATATTATAAATGTTAATCTAAGTGCTGATGTTTCTGAGGGGGATATCCAAATCAAGCGCATTTTTAAATTGTTTAATGCAAAATTAAAAACTTCATATTACACTTATTATAAAATTGAAAATAGGTTTTTCCTAAAACATAAGGCTTTTACAGATCTCTACTTAAAATAAAAATAATGGAATTGGGGTGATGTGGTAAAAATACATTAGGGTAAATTGGGACGTATAATTTTACAAATTTTCCACCCATTTATTGAGAGTTTGCTAAAAATATAATAAATAATGGTATTTCTTATTATTTTAGTAAACTCCCTAGCGATAACACTAAAAATTATTAGAACCAACATATATCATTACATGAGCTAATTAAAGGAGGAAAATCTGGATTTAAAAATTGCTGAAATGGTGTAATCTGCAAAAATATGCACTTGGTATGATGCAAATCACGCAAATTACCTGTGCACTTAAAGTGTGTGAAAATTATAGCAATTTATTACACCTTTGAGTTAGATACAACAATCATTTAAAAATTTTTAAGAAATACTAAATAACTTAAACTTTCCACTTTTTACTATGACCCACATTACCCCAACATTTCCCATTCATCTCAAAAATAGTTAAATTGAAAAATCGTTGAAGAACAATACCAAAAGATAAAAGAATTTTATAATTTTTAAACAAAACGTTAGACAATAATCCATTCCATTAGACAATAATCCATTATTAATTTAGAAAGATTTTAAAGTATTTATCTTAAAAATTTCGGTTCCGGTATTCGGCCAAAAATTTATCCGGAAACCGAATATTGGCCGAAACAGATTTTTGACCTAATCCAAAACCGAATATTCGGTTGGACTCGAAAGAATATACATATAAGCAAGTTTGTTCTATGTTTGGCGGTATCAAAGCAGAGTGTGTGGACTATAATTAGACACCAGCAGAATGGAATACACATTTTCTGTGCCGCTACACTCTTCATCAGCATTCGAGGTGTCTTATACATTTAGGTTTCATTGAAACCTATGCAAAAATAAACAAGAACAGTCGATTGTAATACTGGATTTGTAAAATATTCTGATCCTGCCCCCACTCTGCGTTGTATAAATATAACACCGTATGACAATCATTTTACACATGAAAAAATCAATATATGCATGGAACTAGAGACCATACGTAGTAAAACTATGTACTCAGTTTTTCTTCAGGACATCGAATTTCCTCTTAAAAGGACTTGAAAGTTTCGAAAGAAGCATTTAAATATATATATATATATATATATATATATATATATATATATATATATATAATATATTTGCAAATATTATATCAACCCAGTATGGACGTCAAATGAAAGATAATAATCCCAGTAATACAATAATATTTTGAAAATGTTACATTTTCCTATTTACATATTTTCAAATATATGTCGCCTGGAACAATCATTCTCACACATGAAAAAATCGTTATATGGATTTAAAAAATATAGAACATCCATGGCAAAACTGTGTATACAGTTTTTCTTTAGGATGTCAAATTTCCTCTCAAAAGATGCGCAATTTCTAAGAAGATTATAAAATATTTACGAAGATTATATCGGCCCATATTGGATGTCAAATGAAAGGCACGAAGCCTTCCAATGTAATAATATTTTTTATTTAAATGTTACAGTACAAAAATTTAAGAAAATATCCTTTTGAAAATTTAAACCTTATTTAATTATATACTTTATATAAAGGATATTGGGTTGATATAATTTTGGTAAATATTTTATAATTCTTTTTTTTTAAGTTGTGTATTTTTCGAAATTTTGAAGTTCTTTTGAGAGAAAATTTTACGGAGAAAAACTGAGTACGTAGTTATATTATGCATGTGCTATAGTTGGATGCATATATCGATTTTTTTATGTGTGAAAAAATGTAAGGAAGTGTTTTTTGCTTTTGGTTTTCTTTTTGTTGTATGGCTGCATTTGGTTGATATTTTACTCCATTTAACGATTTCTTACAGTTTCTTTCTAACTTGTATGTAAAAATTAATGTTATTCTAAAAAGCAATAAAACAAATAAAACAAATGCACTGGTTGACTATCAGATCGACCGACATATGACTTAAATTTTTTGTGTTTTGCTTTTACTTTTATATCTTTTCCGTATTATCATCTTGTACTATATGATGTACTATTTTATATATGTGTGTATATTTGTTGCTCATTGCAAAGAGAGTTAATACAGTAGTATTTCGAGTAGTTAACAAGTTAGAATGATAGAAATTCCGTAAAGGCATAGTAAATTTATGTCATTTTTTACAATGATTAGCTTCTTTGGTTTATGTGGATTATTGGCAGGCGTAGTAACTACAATTCTAGTTTGAAGAACGAATGAAAGCAGTTAATGTCATTGGAATTTTTCTTTTTTTCTTTATTGTTTTGTGTTCTTTAAAAATATATTCTGTTTAATGGTGCATGTCTTTACGGAATTTCATTTTTGTAACTTTGTGTATTTTTTTTTATAGATTTTAGTTTCGGATTACATTTTTTTAAACTAAATTGTGTCTGATATTTTCAAGGTTTTTATTTATTTTTTTTTTTTTTTTATATAATTTTTTGTTTGTTCCTTTTCGATATTCTAATTATAATTGTTTATACACCAAGTAAAAGAAACATTTGTATTACAAAATAAAATAGAAAAATATTATTACCACTGGAAAGGAAGCATTAATTGTAAGATTGTTCTATGATTAGTTTTTTGTTTTATTCTTTGCATCGGTATATCCTAATTAAAATAATGATTAAAATAATGTAATTTCATTTTGACGATCTAATGAACTAATGTATTTTGACATTTATTTCATAATAAATAATTAAAAAAAAAAAAAAATTAAAATATTTAATACATTATAACGCACTGAAAATACAGTCCGTGTCATCAGGATAAAACCACGTTTTTATGAAGAGACCTCAAAAAATATGTTGATACAAAGAATATACTATATATAAAACAAACTATTAAATATTCTGACTATTGGATATTCATCTAGATACATTTAGAAATAATTTCCAATAAGTTTTATCCGAACATATCATAGGATTTTTGAAAAAAGGACCAAAGTCCTTTTTCGTACAATAAAAATTACTTTTATTTTAGATATTTACTTTAGTTTAGATATTTCTGTTGCATATTCTTCAAACCGAGCAGAGTTAATTTTATGCTTACTATTAATTGCCATTAATAGTATGTTAGTCCTTTCAAGTAACTTTATTAATACCAGTTATTTTTGATGTAATTTCGAAATTTCCGAAAAACCTTCTTGCTGTGTTTCCATCATTTGTACTACCACCAGTCGGCAGAGGTTTGTCGATGTTTAATCCCGTCCTTCTCTGAATTCATCCTAGATTCTACTTTTCTGAGAAATTCTAAGTGTTTTTAAATCCTCGTTGTTTCTGGTAGGTTTTGTTAAATTTTCTCGCACACTTCTATACTTTAAATCATATGCTATGTGCAGAAAATGCTCCATGAACCGTATTCTGGCGTGTAGTGGAGATATTCTAAAAGACAGAAATTCTTCATTAATACTCCTTGCTTTACCAATATCCGGAAATTGTGATTTCGTCTCATAACATAGTAAGCATTTCCAAAAAGAAGATGTTTCCGTAATGACATTACTAACCTTTCCATCAATCATTGTTAGACTAAGTTGAAAGGATATGTCGAATGTGTATTGGTTTATGGTTATTGAAAGAGGTTGTAAATCATTTATTTCATCTTTAATATATTCCACTAAATCCTTTATTGATGTCTTCAACTCCCTTGTGTATTCGAACCAAATAGGTCTGCAAAAATGTTTTGATCCTGGAGTGGTGTTAAGCCATATATCTTCAAATGAGTTTTTACGCTTGGATGAAGATTGCCTTAAGGAATAAGATCGGATTCTTAATGGCACCAAAGATGCTATAAATACGCTTTTATAATCCGCCATTTTCTTACTTCCACTAGCATGCTTGTATTCCCTTTTCAAGCAGAGCTTTTCTTAAAATTTGATATTTGTTTCGGCTGAGGTTCAGTTCAAGCATTAAAGCAATTGCTTCTTCCTCTGTAAAATTGGATTGTAATGTTGGAGTAGGTACACTTTCGGCAATCCGTTTAAGGCGTTTTGGTGATACAGTTGGCAGTATTTCAGCAATATTAATTGCACTCTTAGGTTGCTTCTCCTCTTTTAACATTTCTTTGAATGTATCAGAAATTTCTTCATTCGAAATTATAGAAAGCTTATGGGCCTATACTTAAATCATCATATGTCTTGCAGGGTGCTTCAGTTGATGTTTTGCACGTCGATATTTCTATATCAGTATCCACCCAATCGGAATGTTTAATTTTTAATTTGTTAGTACGCTGATTCAAGGACTTTAAAATGCTCTCTATCTGAGATTTACCAATGACGTCGACTTTTGCATGATATGTAGTTTTATGAATTCCACTATAGCTTCTAAACGATTAAGATCATTTTTAGATAACTCCACAGAACACAACACAATTGTTCATGCTTCAATGTAATCACCATGGTAATCAACTTCGTTATGATGTTGATAAGTATTAGCTGCGCATTTATATATATCTATTAGATATATCGCACAGGTATATATATTTACAGGTATTCTGTGAATTTTCATTAGGTAAAATACCGACTTCATTAATATTATATGTTACTGTTAGGTATCACCAAAAAGGATATTACCTGTGCATTATCACTAGCTCATAAAAATATAGATTTTGTATCATCAGTAATAGATAAATGCTGCAGCCAGGTATCACCGGAAAGGATACCTGTACATTGCCACTAGATTATAAATATAGAAATTTTTAACCATCACCACCATAAATGTAAACTAATAAAATTTCTTAAAATACTTAAAATAGAAATTTTTTGTTTGTTTTGTTATTTAAAATTCATTAATAGAAATATATGAATGCTTAGAAAAGGATAAAGATTTACTTAAATTTGGGAAATGTGACAACCCTATTAAAAATAAAAAATATTTATTAATTATTTTTATAAAAATATTTTGTGTATAGATATTATAAAAAGTATACAGAAATATTCATAATTTTCTAAGTAATTATTCATGCAAAGCTAAAGGCAAAAGTTGCAAGTTTGTAAAAATATAGTCATATATACAATAAATTGGAAATATAAAAGTTTAAAGGAGCATATTTCTGAAATGAGGCATAATATTGACTTGAATCTTTTTGCAAAAGATCGGAAATTATATATGCTAAAGGATAAGCTCAATTTGGAATACATATTTTTAAAATTTCTTTCGCAATTTAGAAATAAACCAAACAAAAGCCCCAATTTCGGGTTTTTGGAGAAAATACAAATTTTTTTTTAATTGTAATAACATATTTGTTTATAAAGATATCTTAATGAAATTTGCAGGAAATGTGGATCTTATTAATATAAATAAAAGCGTGTTAACCAAATTTCAATCAGGGGTAGGGTTTTCCTGAAAAACTAATGAAAATTCCCAAATTCCACATTTTTCTCTAAGGCCCGTAGATTTTGATTTAGAACTTTTAACAACATATTGAAGATTCTTAAAATATATTCCGCTTGTTGATTCGTGCTTTGGGATTTGAGAAAATATGGTCTAAAATCATAACTTTCATATAAAATGGGTCGAATTCGGGAGGGTGTATACCATGACCAATTGAGTTATTGGGCTTATTTTTTCTTTTAAAGTCATCTCTGTGAAGTTAACTTTCAGAAAAGTGCAAAATTATTATATGTTGCAAAAGAAAATTTTATTTTAGATAAAAAAGAGTGTAGATACTTTTTCGGCTAAAAAAAAAACACTAAATCTAAACTTTTATATAAATCTAAAATCATAACTTTCATATAAAATGGGTCGAATTCGGGAGGGTGTATACCATGACCAATTGAGTTATTCGGCTTATTTTTTCTTTTAAAGTCATCTCTGTGAAGTTAACTTTCAGAAAAGTGCAAAATTATTATATGTTGCAAAAGAAAATTTTATTTTAGATAAAAAAGAGTGTAGATACTTTTTCGGCTAAAAAAAAAAAAAACACAAAAAGTCGTCTTTTTTGCAATTTTCAAATTCAAAATCGTTCATTTTTGGACTCGGTAAAGATATCGTCTTCAAATTTTTTTTATTCAATAGATAATTTTGTTCTTTAACTAGTTAAGAAAAAAACTAATAAAATCGGTCGGAAATGCTAGGATATATATGATAAAAACTGGACCAAGAACATGGTCTTATCAGGGCCTTCAACAATATATAAAAATATTTGAAATCGGACGAGAAACAAAAATTTGGCAAGCGATTAACAATTTTTTGTTTGTTGTGCCCCCTTCCAAACTTAACATTGTACACTCCTCTGCTACGCCTATACCAAATTTCATGAAAATCCAACCAGCTGATCAGAAGTTACAGATTTATTTCCAAAAAAATTCGATTCTGCCCCACTGTCTATTGTAGTACTTGTTGTAGAATTGCCCAAGGCAATTTTAAAAATTTATTGATATTTATTTAAAAAATAATAATTTTAACATTGTATAACATTTGTTTTCTTAAACTTATAAATTATTTCAAGGAATTAATTTATTCATGAACGTTTTCATTTTACTGTGGCCGATATAATTGTTGATACTTGTAATATATTTTAAAGGTGATGGAAAACAAATTATTAAACGTTTGTAACATTAGTATTGTATATAAAATGTGAGTATATTTTTGCGTGGTATTTCTCAATATAAGTTGAAGCTATTTATGAATTAAGACCCTTCGTTTTGCTAGATAGGCTAATACTGAAAATAGTCGATTGCTAGTAAGAAAACGTAATCGTTTTTCTCCACAAATACCTATTTTAAAAATGATTAAAATTATTCAAGTAAATCGCTAAAAAATTCGCCAAACGGAAAATTTAGTCGAAAAAACCAATAAAATATCGCCGTGTTGGACAGCCCTGACAATCAAACAGATACAAAATAAATTCAATTTACTCCATGTGTACTTCTATTTAAATATGTACAAAAAAGAGGAAAGGAATAGAAATCAAACATAAAATAAACAAGTGCCACAACCAAACAATAACAAAAGAAATAAACAACAAAATAAACTACACTCCATAGCAAAATATGAAATAAGAAAAGCTAAAAACAAAAGACAAACTAATATCGATCGTTTTGTTGGTTAATTACGAGAATTTCCTCATTTTTATTATCTCTTCTTTTGTTGGCTGAGTGACAAAAAAAAAAAATACAACATGGTCAGTTTGAAATGGTCATAATAAGAAAAAAAAAAAACTCAATTGGACTATAAAAAATAATGTTAGAGTGTCGTCGGAAAATATATGTATGGCTGTGTAAATTTATATTTTGTAGTGTAAGTAAACACATGTGGTTTAAGGAAATGTGATAAATCCTGTAAAAAAATAATTGTAAAAGGAGGAAAATTATTTGAAATATAGGGAGTAGAAGAAGGGTGTCGAAATGAAAAGTGTTAAAAAGTTTTTCCAAGAAATAAATTAATACTAGAACAACTACAGTTCACGAAACATGAACTGCCGGGTACTTATTATGTAATAAGAAATGTGTTGTTCTTTGTAACATCTGTGGCGTCACTTCCAGTTATGGATATTTCCCTTGGTTTTTAAATACAAGGAGTTAGTACAAAAGTGTACAATTTCAGCCTTTTTAATATTTTTTTATGTTTTTACTTATATTTTTGGAGCTAATGACCCAATTAGAAAAAGTACGTTTGTGGATTATCTGCTGGCTAAATTCAAAAATAGAAGTTATTTTAACTTTTCCTGAATTTAACTAGCAAATAAACCAATCAGTTTAAATGAGTTTTAAATTTTTTGATATGCACAAATTCAGTTAAGAAAAAAAAAAAAATATATATATATATATAGGGTCAACTAAATTATATATCTTCACATTATATCAATAATAATACATCGTCTCAAGCGCAAATTGTCCTCTTTGCGTATGGTAAAAAAATAGGGTCAGCTTTAAATTCGTCAAAATTGTTTAATACTTTTGGTAAAATTTGTTCGAAGCTTTGCTTTTTTAAATCCCGATAACAATATTAACCATTTGAAACTGAAAAAGAATATGGGGAATATCGAAGTTTCAAGCAAAACTAAGTAAAGAAATTGATAGATATCCCAGAAAAAACTTGGTAATGGCTTCTAGTTACGGATATAGTTACTTTTTAATGACAAAAACATGTAATGTAAATGGTACATTACATAGAAGTACTTTAGTAACTACATATTCATAATCCAGTATGTAATTACTTATTTATGATCATGTATTTGAAAATACTATTTTTTTCTTGAATTTTTAATTTAGTTTACCAATTCATATATTTAAAGAAGGGATAAATATATGAAAAGGAAAAACGTATGTATGAATTAGTTTTTAATCTAAAATAGATTTTAAAATATTACAGTTTTGGTTGTTATAGAAACTCAAATTAAAAGAAAATTGTTAAACAACTGCTTCTTATATCTCGAAATTTCATTAGTTATTAGTAATCTAAAATGTAACTAGTTCCCTATTATTTTTACTAACACTGACTTCAGTAATACTTTAAAATCAATATAATATATATATAATATATAATATATTATATATATATATATATATATATATATATATATATATATATATATATATATATATATATATATAATATATATAATATATAATAATGGGTTATTCAGCTCTTAACTCATTACATGGTAAGCAAAGTTTTTGCTGGAATAGTTCGATGATTTTATTATCAATTTAAATTGCAAATTTTCTAAAAATTTTACAAAAGATTTAAATCAAATTACTGCTTATCCTGGTTTTTTGTCCGCACTGAAAACAGACTATTTGTGCTTGAGGTATATAATAGATTTATAATTCTATTTATACACAATGAATTGGCACAAAAATTTTTTTGTTTTGCATCAAATTTTGCCGAACTCAAAATATTAAAAATAAATATACTTGACCTATTTTTTTTTTTTTTTGTCCGCAACTGTACATTGTGTACATATTTATTTATTTTTTATTAGAAATCCTCCTTTAAACAAAAATATCTGGACTATATGGAATTCAGTCAGAATCGATTTTTTCATCACGTACCGACTTTTTTTAATTGGTGTGACTAATATGACCACATTATTAACGTGACCACAAACGAAAACTCGTTTCGACAATTTGTATTGAAAACAACTGTACATTTTATTTTATTATTATTTTTATTTTTTGTGTTCGATACAATTTGTCGAAACGAATTTTCAACTCACTTTCCTTTGACATCAAGGAACAGGCCAATAGTTTAGAAAAATATTAATATAAATCGTTTAGCATTTTTTAGTAATTATTATAAGTAAACTATTTTTTCTAAGTATTTAAAGCATTTGGTTTTGTTTTGCACATGTACTGTAGAACACCTGATTGATGCTAAAATAAAAAGAATTTTCTTGTTGTTGGTTTTGTGCTTGATAATGTACACATTGACAATAGTATTTACATAAAACAAGTTGAATACTTTATTAATCATAAGTGCATGTTTCTAAAATTATTTAATAATTTCACAATATTAAAAAATATTTTTTATGGAATTTATTGCAGTAAATAGGCTTTAGAAAAATTTATTAATTTTTTTTAATTGTGAAATGATCTTTACTTTATATTTGTTAGCTGTTTATGAAATAATTTTGCAGAGTATGTAGCTATTAACATGTGTTATTAAAATATGCACCAAAAGTTATATATATTTTTTCCGATTTCTGCCTACTTCTCATAATTTTTTTTTATTTTTATATTGTCTGCATTTCTTTTTTTTTTTTAATTGAGGATTCACAATTGTATCTAAATTCTGTATTAAAATTTAAAATTAATTACCCACATTTATCCACGTTTTGCGTTATTCATATGGAAATTTATTATTGTTTATCACGTTTTCAAATCTATTATATTCTTTATCTCTGGTAACATTGAAAATTTTTCGCTTTCGCTGTATTTTCATTATCGCTATTGTGGTTCTGAATGTATGCGTGTAATATCACAAAATATAGCAACAACAAATATTACAACAATAAACTATTTCACCACACTATTACCACCCATTAAGCACGCAATATGTGTAATACACATTTCAATTTAATACACATAAAGAACAACAGTAACAGTATATATATATATATATATATATATATATATATATATTTATATACGAGGGCGGATCAATAATTCCGTGACTTTTCGAACTAACCTCGTAGTTATATAAAATACAACACTATTCCCATCATGTACCACCTGTTAATAGACTACTGTCAAATTTTGAGCAAATACCGTCATTTACTTTACGTAAAAATTGGATTTTTCGAGGTCCTTAAAATAGGGCTTTGTTTGGTCAATAATTTCATCGTTGGAGCTGAATTCTTTCCACCGAGCCATTTCTTTAGGTTTAGAAATAGGAAGTAGTCACTAGGGGCTAAATCCGGAGAAGATGGCGGATGAGGTACCAATTCGTAGCACAATTCATAGAGTTTTGCCATTGAGACTGCACACGTGTGCACCCGTACATTATCGTGATGAAAAAGAACTTTTTTCTTGGCCATATAGGGTCGTTTTCTTTTTAAATCCTCCATCCCAAAAAACTGTTGCCATCACCTTATTGGCCGGCAAACTTACCTTGGCCTTCTTCGGAACAGGTTCACCCGGGGAAACCCATTGTTTAGACTGCTACTTGGTCTCCGGAGTACAGTAAAGGATCCATGTTTCATCCACAGTTACAAAACGCCGCAAAAACTCATTCGGATTGCGGTTAAACAACTCCAAACAATCCTTTGAGGTCACACGTTTACGTTTATGGCCAATTGATAGCAAACGCGGTTCCCATCTTGCAGACAACTTTATTAAACCCAGCTGATCATTTAAAATCAAAACCACACTGCCATATGAAATGCCTATGGCATCAACAATCTCACTCACTTTTACTCTTCGGTCGGCCAACACCATATCGTGGATTTTTTCGACATTTTCGGGTGTACTGACCTCAATTGTCCATCCAAAACGTTCAGCGTCATTTGTACTTGTGTGACCACAATGAAAGTCAGTAACCCACTTTTTTACCATTGAAATCGGTCGTGCAGAGTCCCCTTAGTATTTATAGAGATTTTCCCTGGTTTTATTGACGGTTTTTTTTTTCGCAAAAAATAATGTTTAATGAACACTCGAAAGGTTGTATGTTTTGAACAGCTGTTAAACGCAAAGTAAATGACGACACTTGCTCAAAATTTGACAGTAGTCTACTAACAGGTGGTACTTGATTGAAATAGTGTTGCATTTCATATAGCTACGAGGAAAGTTCGAAAAGTCACGGACTTATTGATCCGCCCTCGTATATATATATATAATAAATAGTAAATTATTTAATGATGATTAATGATATAACAAAAAGAACAAGATATTTCTGAAAAAATAAACCTAGTCATCTATTGATTGAGAAACCATATTAAAATATTATAGTATATCATTAAAAATAATTATGCGAGATTATTAAACGCAGTTTTTGCTTTGAAAAATATTCATTGTAATTTTAATACATTTTTAGTGCTTCGGAATGGTATAAGAATATAGAATTAAATAGTGTGTTTACAAATAAATATGTCAATGTGTATGAAGATAAATTCGTAAGTTACATACATTCCACACCTCTGTTCCATATTCAGGTCACATTGCGGGCCAGTTTGGACAGACCTAAATGGGGTTGTGAAATATCACGTGATAGCTCTAAAGGAGTAGAACTCAAAACTGCACAGGGTATGTCCAGATGTTTCTCAGGAGACGTGCTACGTAAGTCTAAGGAACAGGAGGCCATATTTTGATTTTGGACATATCTGAATGAGGTTGTGGTACACCAGATAAAAGGTCTGGTGGAGTAGAACCCAAAACAGTTTAGATAATATTCACTTGTTTCCTAGGGAAGATACTACAAGGATCTGAACTTTGCGCAAATTCTTATAAATTCTCACAAACCTGAATTAGAACTATATAGGGTATACCTTGTTTCTCACGAGACATACTACAAGGGGTGGAATATAATTATTCATATTTCAGTGATTTATATTCCAAGCTGTGGGAGGGGCATTTCGCACAGACCTGAATGGGGTTGTGATACATCGGATGAAAGCTCTAAAAGAGTAGATTTCAAAACTATATAGGCTATATCCAGTTGTTTCTCAGGAGACATGCTGCATGGAATATAATAATAATTGTTCATATTTCAGAGATTTATATTCCAAGCTGAAGGAGTGCTGTTTAGGACAGACCTGAATGGGGTTATGATACATGTGATGAAAGCTATAAGGTAGTAGATCTCAAAACTATAAAGGGTATACCCAGTTGTTTCTCAGGGGACATACCACGAGGGGTGGAGTATAATTATTCATATTTCAGAGATATATATTCCAAGTTGTTCGAGGGATATTTCGAACAGACCTGAATGGGGTTGTGATACATCGGATGAAAGCTCTAAGAGAGTAGATTTTAAATGTATAAAGGGTACACCCAGTTGTTTCTCAGGGGACATGCTACGAGGGGTGGAATAAAATATCAATATTTTTCAATAATTTGTACTCCAAGTTGTGGGCTATTTTGAACAGACCTGAATGTTGTTGTGATACATCGGATGAAGGCTCTACGGGGTACATCTCAGAACTAAGTAGGGTATACCCCGTTGTTTCTCACGGCACATGCTACGAGGCATATAATTATTCATATTTCAGAGATTTATATTCTAAGCTGTGGGAGGACCATTTAGGACAGACCTAAATGGGGTTGTGGTACATGTGATGAAAGCTCTAAGGGAGTAGATGTCAAAATTATAAAGGGTATACCCAGTTATTTCTCATGGGACATGCTACGAGGGGTAGAATATAATATCAATATTTTTCAATGATTTATGTTCCAAGTTGTGGGAGGGCTATTTCGAGCAGATCTGAATGGGCTTGCGATACATCGGATGAAATCTCTAAAGGAGTACATCTCAGAACTAAATAGGTTATAGCCAGTTGTTTCTCAGGAGACATGCTACGAGGGGTGAAATATAACTATAATAGATTTTAAAACTAGGGTATACCCAGTTGTTTCTCAGAGGACATGCTACGAGGGGTGGAATATAATATCAATATTTTTCAATGATTTATATTCCAAGTTGCGGGAGGGGCATTTTGAACAAACCTCAATGGGGTTGTGATACATCGGATGAAAGCCCTAAGGCCCAACTGTTTTTCAAGAGATGTACTAAGAAGGGTGTACATATATTAATTAATCATATTGCAGATAACCTGAATGGCGTTTTGATACATCGAACGAAAACCCTAAGGGAATAGATCTGAGAACTGTATACGATATTTATTTCTATGAATATGTGTGATACGAAAGTTTGTTCATAATATCATATACATACAGTTGCGAGCATAAAAAATGCAACGCTAGGCTATAAGATTTTTTATCGTATTGATTAGGGCTAGAACATTATTAAGTTATCTAATTCTGTTGTGATTTTATTTTTTGTGGTCTTGGCCAACTATTGTATATCACTTTGTTCCAAATTGTTAAATATAGGAATAGTTATTAATAATTTTGTTAAAAAAGTAGTGAATTAATACGAGCAAAAAAATGCAGCTCTTAAAAAATTCAATGGATTTTTTTTAAATTTTTGTTAAAAATAATTATTTAAAAATGCTGAAAACCAGAACTGGCGGCATTACCATCAGTTGCTACCAATACACATAAATTTAAGTTCATTTTAACTACACAGGATATTAATAATATTAAAAAATTTATTTTTTTTAGATTTAGGAATATTTTAGAATAGCATTATAATACTGAAATAACATTGAAATGTAATACTAATATGAGGATTCCTAAAAAGTATCTGAAAAAATGTGTACTGTCGTGTATTGTTAATCGTTAATTTAATGATGTTAATATGGTAACGGGAAACAATTCTTATATACAACCTAATGTTTACTTTTAGAGGTAGGTTATTTATTATTATAACGTGTACTGTTTAAAGGAAATGATATCCTATTAAGATAACTTGAAATAATTTGACTTTAAATTTAGACATATTTCCTTAAATATTAATATCTAATAGTAAAAAAGTGCAACAATCTAATAATCATGAAGAATGAAATTTTAATTTATTTGGACATCATTGCGATATCGAGCATCAAATAATGTCTTATCATTACGAAAAAATAATATTTAACTGTTGATTCCATCAAAAAAAATATTGAAACTTGTCACGTTTTTTTCGGTAGAAAGCTCTTGTTATAAATCATCAAGTTACGCCAAACTATAATGATTATTTGATCGCTTTTTCATAGAGATTTTTTGTAAGATTTCAAATTAATAAAAAAAAAATAAAAAATAAATAGTAATTCCAATGATATCAAACTTTATGGAAAATAGTTAAAAAATAGTAAAATTTAATAGAAATCTACAGGTTTCTAAACTATTATGAAAAATTTTCCATAAACGATTTTTATCATCAAAGTTTAAAAAATCATTTTGGAGTTGCACTTTTTTTGTTTGCTTAAATTAACTGCTTTTACTAAATGTTTAATAATTATCCTTAACAAGTAATAAAATCACAACAGTACTGTTACATCGGATTCCGCTATAAGCAAAATATATACGAACAAAAATCACATTGCATAGCATTGATTGCATTTTGTATACTCTCAACTCTATATCGTTCATCCCGAAAGACATTTAAAAAATGACAATTTTTTTTCTAAAGATCATCAGATTTTCTTCACTATTTTCTTTTTTATTATTATTTTTTCCAGTTTACAGAAAATCGTAATTTTTTATGATATAAATTTGTATGAATGTTAAAGAAATCTAACAAAGTACTGAAATTAAACTACGATGTAAAGGAATTTTAATGATAAACGGCTGTAATGAAGACCAAGTGAGACCACTTTGAAGGCAGCAGTTTACTCAAAAACGCAATACAATTGTAATACAATTGCAGTTTTATGCATTTTAGCAATTTTATTTATATTTTTTAATATGTTCGAAAAAATATGATCTGCTATTTTCAACATTTTTTTACAACATAGAGAAAAAAGTACATAAATTTAAAAATTATGTTCATAGATATTATAAATCGAAAAATAAAAATAAAATTTTGTTTATAGAAATTATTAAAGTGTATATAATTGTACGATATTTTTGAAAAATTTTTTTCACTTTCATTTTATTTCATGGTAAATGCTTAATAAAATAAACAGTGTTGCCAGTTTGGCTTTTTTGATGTTAAATCTAGCCTTAAATTTCTTAAAATTGTCATTAAAATGCTAAAATTTTAATATTTAAACACAGAAGAAAATAATTTTTCATTTGCTTCTAATTTTAGTTTTACAGAATCATCTATTTTGATTCGCACAAAAAATCGAGAATATTTATATTTAACAAAAATTTTCGAACATTTTATTTTACTTACTTACTTATGATTATTTTTTAATAAACTTCATTAACCACAGCAACTCTTTACTTTGTGGACGATTACTCATTGGATCATTTTGTTGACAGCAGTTGCATGTTTTATTTATAAATTTATTACAATATCTTTAAAAAAGTTTCAAAAACTAATGAGATAAAAAATATATTTTTTTTTCTGCTAGTAAAGCTGAAATACTTAACGGTCATTTCTTGCAATCTGTTGACAACATAAAACAGCAAATAGTACAATTACCGTCAGATTCGAGTAATGTATTGGAAACTTTAGTACCCCATTATAACAGTTTTCGTCTTTTTTACCTGGGAAATCTTGTGGTTATAACTATATTTATCCCAAAGTATTTTTACATTGCGCAAACTGTAATACCACATGTCTGGTAAACAATTTTAATGATATAATTGGTTCGTGAGTTTATTCCGATACTTTGAAAAAACATAAGGTTATTCCTATGTCCAAAATCTCAGATGTTGAAAAATTTCGTCCTATATCGCTACTACCCATTATGGACCAAATTTTGGAATGTATATTATGTAACCAGATTTTTACATATTTTATGGAAAATAACTTATTTAGTGATTTTCAGTTTGGATTTCGAAAGGGCTGTGGTACTGAAGAGGATCTTGTGAATGTTTGGATGAAGCACACAGTGCTGCAACAGGCGTTTTTTATGATTTGACAAAAGTTTTTGATCTAATTGATTATAATATCTTGTCGCAAAAAGTCCAGTACTATGGCGTTCAGGGAAATGGACTTTCGCTTTTAAGAAGCTATTCAAAAATTAAACAACAATTTGTTAAAATGAAGGAAAGTGAAAGTGCTGTTAGATATGGAGTGCCCTAGGGAAGTGTTTTAGGTCCCTTGTTGTTTTCAATATATATAAATTACTTGAAAAACCTTTGCTTATCAGGAAAAATGTTCATATATGCTGATGATATTAGCATATTTCATCCTTTAACTGCTATAAATCCATATTTAGAAAGAGATGCTGTTTTAATTTCAGAATATGTACGTATTAACAAGCTGTTTTTAAATCCTAGTAAAACAAAACCTATTAGATTTAAACCTCATTGTTTTAATATTGAATTCAGTTATTTTGTGGATGGAAAGGAAACTAAATTAAGTCACATCTGTTAAATATTTCGGTATTTATTTACAAAGAAACCCCATGTGGGATCTACACATTAAATATCTCAAATCTAAAATTTTTCCAGCTTTAGGTTTACTGTATAAATTTAATTGCAAATTTGATAGAAAAACTTTAGTTCAAAGCCATTATAATTTAAGCGCTAATTTGTGGGTTCAAAAAGACCGAGTTTAAGTCACTTCAAAGACTTCAAAATAAAGCACTAAAAATTATACCCGGTTACCAAATGAAATTTCATACAAAAATGTTTTTTTATAATGTTTTGCTAGTTTACGGTATTTTTACTGTTACTAGTTTACGTTTGTAAATGCCTCCACAATATTGGGCATCATACCATAAATTTGATGCAGAATCAAAATAATTTAATACTCGAAATAGTTATAATTTGAGAGTCGTCTTTTTCAATCTGAAATAACAAAGCAAGGTATTGAACATTCTGGTAGTAAAGAGTATATTAACTTACCACCAAATATAAAAACTGTTGAAAGATTTTCTCAGTTTAAATCAAATTTAAATCAACCTGGTTTAATAATAGCAATAAAATAATCTTATATACAAAATAGAATATTTGTTATATGAAATGTACTTTTTTTATATTTAAATTTATTTTATAATTTTTGAAAATTTGTAAATATATTTTATTTTGCCAACAAGCCTTTAAAATGCCAATTTGGCGCTGAGGCAATGAATTATTTATTGTAAAATTAAGATAAAAAAAAAAACAACAAAAACTATACTATATGAAACTAAATTCTAAAAGATCAATATTAACTTCGGAGATGCCTAGAGATTTTTATTTAATTTTTAATCTAGCCATTATAAATTTTGGATAGACAAAAATATTAAGTTATTTAATTAAATACTTGCATTTTTTGAGACATATTTCGCAACAGATTCGCAAAACTTTTTTGATTAAACTGTAAAATTGAGATTTTAAATCACTGGTAAAGATGAATTTTAATTTTTTTCATATTTTTCATATTGAGGGTCTTTCTACATCGAAATCTCAAAAAAGCGTTTTCTCGGAACATACCCCATATGGTTTTGAGATCTACTCCCTTAGAGCTTTTACATTCACATTCTTGTATCACAACCCCATTCAGGTCTGTTCTAAATGGCCCTCCCACAACTTGGAATATATATCTGTGGTCGAAATATGAATAATTATATTCCACCCCTCGTAGCATGTCTCCTGAAAAGCAACTGGGTATCTACTGGGAAATCTACTGCCTTAGAACTTTCATTCGATGTATCACAACCCCATTCAGGTCTGTTCGAAATAGCCTTCCCACAACTTGGAATATAAATCATTGAAAAATATTGATATTATATTCTACCCCTCGGACCATGTCTCCTGTGAAACAACTAAGTATACCCTATATAGTTTTGAAATCTACTCCCCTAGGGCTTTCATCCGATGTATCACAACCCCATTTAGGCCTGTTCTAAATGGCCCTCCCACAACTTGGAATATAAATCATTGAAAAATATTGATATTATATTCCACCCCTCGTGGCAAGTCCCCTGAGAAACAACGGTATATGCCCTATATAGTTTTGAGATCTACTCCCTTAGGGCTTTCATCCAACGTATCACAACCCAATTCAGGTCTGTTCGGAATAACCTTTCCACAACTTGGAATTGAAAAATATTGATATTATATTCCACCCCTCGTAACATGTCCCCTGAGAAACAACTGGATGTACCCTTTATAGTTTTGAGATGAAGTCCCTTAGAGCTTTTATCGCATGTATCACAACCCCATTCAGGTCTGTCCTAAATGGCCCTCCCACAGCTTGGAATATAAATCTCTGAAATATGAATAATTATATTCCACCTCTTGTAGCATGTCTTCTGATAAACAACTGCGTATATCCTATTTAAATATATATATATATATAATTTTTTATTATTTTTATTATTAGTATATATATATATATATATATATATATATATATATATATATACTAATAATATATATATATATATATATATATATATATACTAATAATATATATATATATATATATATATATATATATATATATATATATATATATATATATATATATATATATATATATATATATATCGAAATTTTTAATTATTTTTATTATTAGTTATGATTGGTCATTATTTCACTACAATTCGACATAAATAAGATTGATATAAGCTTCAATATTTCAAATTTTTTGAATTTCAGTCCATAATTGACAAACAAGGCCCATTTCCCTAAATCGTTTAACGTACATAAATTACATAAATGTTTGTATCATGATAATATTGAAACAAATGTGTTTTATATATACAAAAAGAACGGTGCCAGATTTGATGAGGATCGGCCCATAATTGACCATAGCTCCCATATAAGACATTCCCAGAAAACTACTTGTACCTATATACATAGTGGTGTATGGTATGGTCGGGCTAGGCCAACTATAGATTTCTTACTTGTTTTTACTTTACATTTATTGGGGTCATAATCTAAGTATTCAGAACAACTTTTTATCCTTTTAGGTTAAAAACCAAAAGTAACTAGTGAATCGTCTAAGTAGTTATATATCTAGTGCTAAAGGGTAAATTGACACCTTTAAAACCACCGGGAATAAAAAATAAATTCATTAACACAAGTGTATGAGTGTGTAGTGATAAGATCTTTAATAAAAAATATACAATCGTTTGTACATTTGTACATATGTATGCATGTATGTTTTAAGTGTATGAATAATTAAATAAAAACATTTCTTAAAATCACGTGCCATATTTTTTCCATTTCTTCCATATTATTTTTTATAGAATGATACAAACAATCCACCACCGATTTAAGTTTAGGACAGGCAAATTATCAAGTTGTATACGAAATTAATAATATATATTTTTTCAACGATTTGATAAATTCTTAAATAATACATTTTTTTTCGTTTATCGTTTATTTAGAGTGTGACTTTTATTATACTTAATTCTTCATAACGCTCATTTACTTCAAGAACGTCATAACTCAAAAATGGTTAATTAAGTAGAAATTCGCGTTATATCAATATTTATCTTTTATAAAAATATCATATGTTTTATGGTCACAGATTGAGAAAAGAATATATCATTAATTTTTCTATGAAGGTAAATGGAATTTTAAAACTTTAAGTGCGATTTGTGCAAAGCTAATTTTTTTGAGTTATGACGTTCTTGCGACAAGTATTAAATTACATATCTTAATTTTCATAATTGCTACCAAAATTATAGCATCCAAACGAATGAGATTCCTAAAAAATTAATATAATTAACAAAATCGGTTGAAAAGAAAAAAAGCGGATCACAAGGCCCAAGAAACAGTGTAGGCAAGGATTTTTTAAGTTAAATCTTTGGAATAAATAGTGATGTTTGTATTAGTGGTGCATATTGAATATTAGACATTTGCCGACGAGTCAAAAAACAAAATCGGTTGAAAAGAAAAAAAGCGGATCACAAGGCCCAAGAAACAGTGTAGGCAAGGATTTTTTAAGTTAAATCTTTGGAATAAATAGTGATGTTTGTATTAGTGGTGCATATTGAATATTAGACATTTGCCGACGAGTCAAAAAATGAAAATGAGAGGGAGAGAAAAACAAAAAATAAAATTTATACAGCTTTAATTATTTTTTTTTTACTCACCTCTTACCGTAGAGTGGAAATGCTAGTTAAAATTATTATTATTTTTCTTTTTTGATTTCTTCAATCAAATTAATAATTGTGGTATGTGGACAAAATTAAGTAATTATTTAAACAAAAGCCAAGCCCTTTGAGAAAACAAACAAATTTAAATCGACCAATGTTTAAGAGAGTTTTCTTAATAAACAACTTTTTGACTTTACAAAATCAGTAGATAATAATTTGTTCATTTTATTTGAATATACTTGTTTATTGCGTTTAATTTCGATTTGTTAGTGCAAGAAAATTGCTGCCCGCTTGTAAATAAGTATTTTATTTACAATTTAATTTTAATTAAAATAAATTAACATTTTTTTTTGTCTAATTTCACTGAAACCTACTTTTTATTTTGTTATAATCAAATATCTGTTTTATTTGCAAGAAACCTGTTCTATGAATACGAGGGAAAATGAAGTGGTATCATGAAAAAAATAAAATAAAATAAAAAAAAAAACAAAAATGTTTTGGCACAGTGTCAACAAAAACGAGTATTATGAAAATACTTTACAGGTGTTGTTGTTTATAGACACAGACTTTCTTTTTTCTTTTATTTTGTTTGTCATTTATTTATGTAAGGCAGGCAGTCATTAACGTTGTGTGGTGGAGGCCTGTTATAGGGAGGTTTGTTTTTGTTAAATTCTCTTTGTGTTTTATTTGTTATACATATTTACAACATTTCTTCTTTTTATACAACTATTATGAGTAGGGCAATCAAAAATATGCAAAATCATATTTTTTCCTGGGCTTAAAATGAACCAAACTGTTATATACCCGTTTCATAAAATTTAAAGAATTTTGGCATCGATTTGTTACAGCATATATTTGCATATTTTGGTCTTAAAAGCATACTTTTGAATATAGAGCATATTCTAGCAATTTAAGTGCATATTTTTGCACATTTTATACTTATGAGCATAATTTTGCATATTTTGCATCCAGTACAATTTTTTACATAATTTCCCATAGTGACATTTTCTTTTTAGTGTTACATATGTTTTTCAAATCCGATTCGCTAATAATTTTCATCTTATAAATAGATAAAAATCTTGTAATACAAAGGGCATAATTTCTGATTTTAATAGCATTTTTATGTGTATAAAACACTTTTTCCAAGAGCATATTTTTGGTTGCCCTGGTTATGAGTTTTTTATAAATATTTTTTTTTTGTTTGTTTTTGAGTTTTCTTTATTTTACAGTACTTTGACTTGCCTATGTTCGACTATGAATATAGTCCTTACAGTTCTGGTGTTTTTTCATAAAGTAATGTTTTAATATTCTCAATTCGGCTTATTTCTATTTAATAAACAAATTTGTATATTCACAGACAAAAAAAAAAGTGTAGGAGAACATTTGAGATCAAATGGTTTTTGCTTGAAATCTGATTTAACAAATGATGTAAATGATTCAAATATCGACAACTTGATTGGACGCTCCAACAAATGGAATTTAAATTATCACTAAGTTTAAGAACAATGTCGTCTAAGGGACGACATGAAAAAACAATAAACAACATATGACGCCTGTTTGAAGATCGCTATAAAGTTTCCCTTCTCAGAAACATATTATGTCATCTCAGAAAAACGTCAGAATCTCCATTACACGGTATTGTTTTTTTAGTAGAGTCCAAGAGGTTACAAATCCTTCGTAATTGTCATAAAATTTCATTCTATTTTCATTTTTTTATTTTTTTACGATTTATGTTACAAAATTTAAGTCAATTAGAAAGTAAATTACATTAATAAACATACTTTATTAAGTTTAAATTTTAAATGAAATAACGAATTAATCGAAAAATTTTATGGAATAATATTTTCTGTGTAGCTAAATATTTTATAAAATGCTTATCATAGGACGAAATCAATTCAGCTTATAAAAATAACAAAAATTCGATTAAGTAGCCACATACCGAAACTTTAAACTGACTACACTCTATAATACTTAGGGACAGTAAAATAGCACTCCTTGTCCCAAAAATAAGTACTAGGTAACTTGCCATCAGCGGAAAAGTTGAGAAGTAATGATGTGTGATTTGTAATTTTATATATATTTTATATATATTTTATATATATTTTTTATTTTATATATATTTATGTATGTATGTATATATGTCTGTATGTATGTATGTATGGATATATGAATATATGTATGCATGTATGTAACGATTCAGTAGTTACATTTGATAGTGTAAGTGGCTGCATTTCAGTAGCGAAAAAGTAACAAAGAATGTTTAAATTTTTAATTAGAAAGTATAATATAATAAAGAAATTCATGTATGTGAATTCGTTACAACTATTAATTTAAGTTTGCCTCTAGAAATTTTCTTTATTATATACGAATTCGTTACCCAAAAAAAGAAAAAAAAGAGCTGAAAAAGTCATATTTTTACATTGTGTTGTTATTGGAAGAAAGTACTTAATGCTGGAAAAGAGCTGCAGAAGTTCTTTTTTTAACCTATGGTTGTCATTGGCAGGATGTTCTTTTATGCTTCTTGTTCATTCCTTTTGAAGTACTTCTCTTAAAACTATATTTATAAAATTGTTTAATAAAGATATGGTTTTAGCTTTGATAATATATAATAAAATTACTTTTCAATTTGTGAAAACTTTACTTTATTACAAATTATTCACCTTTTCTTCTGCTAAAAATACATTTATTTCCACTTTTTTGGAAGTAATTTTTATTAACTACCAAAAAGTGCAAAATATGCACTTAGTTCTACTTTTTAAGTGGTGAAAAAGTTCTTTTTTGGAATTACACACTTTATACAGCACACTTTAATAATGTACAAGAATATACAGCCAAGACAGTTAATTTGTCTTTACTTAACGATGTTTCCAATTAGACTGACTCAATGGTGTTCTCACGGCTAATTTATATACACTGCACTACCATTTAGATGCTTCTCGAAAGCTCTTTTCTACAATGTTCTCAACGGACAAACTAATATATTCGAATTTTAGAGCTTTAAATGTTAATGTTAGCAGCTTAAAAATTTAGTGTTGCCATATTTACAAGCAATGGTGAATCTTTTCATTCAATGTTGTATGTTTACAGCTATGCTAATAATTTCTACAGATATGTTAATAACTTCTACAGATATATTAACTGGTGTTAACATAAACAGAAAGATTGAGAAGCATTGAGAAAGATTGAGAAGCATTGAGAAAGGTTGAGAAGCATTATTTAATTTTAAACCAGCCGTTAAAACCGTTATATTTGAATTCAAGTACAATTTCGTAACACTGCCCCCGCTTAAGCCTGCTCGTCCCGAATAGGCACAGATTCACTTCTCCCATGGGCAGCTAGTCGTTCTAGATGTGCGATCTTCATTTTAGATCTCGGGTTCTTTTCTTTCTGTATTCTGTACACCACGTCGTTTAATTTCTTAATCACCTTGTATGGTTCATCCCAATGTGTTTGTAGTTTGGGAGACAGTCCAAAAGTACAAGCTGGTTAAATCCTTCAGAATTCGCTGCTCGATCGTATCTGGCTTTCATTTTGTCGCTGGTCATTCTTATTCATCTGCGTACGAATTCATGAAGTTCATTTAAGTCATCTTGCTCTTGGGAAGTGTTTTAATTATTTGTTGAAGAGGGCTTAATAAAAAATTCTAAATCACCAGACAACTTGAGTTCTGTTCCGAAGACAGTGGCGTTGTTCTGGTTTTTCTTATTCCGTATAAATCGCACATTTCCTAGAATACGGCAGATTCAAAATTTCTACCCAGGTCAGAATACAACTTCAGTGGAACACCATAGCGACACACCCAGTTGTTCACAAATACGCTTATACCCGTTTTAGCTTCCTGATTGGGTATGACCATTTCCATAACCACTAGAAAGTAACGGTTTCCGGCATCACTGACAACATCCATTGCAATCCGCTCGAATGGCGCACCTGAGTTATACTGCTGAAGTTGTCCATGACTTCTTACTGGGCCCTTTGCTGCTATGCATTGTGGACAATTGGCTACCCAATTGACTACTGCTTGCTGACAACCCACCCAATAAAAACTTCGTTTTAACTTTTCTAAGGTTTTTGTCACACTAAGATGACCACCACTGGGATGGTAATATAATTAGATTTGCCACTGTTTTACCTTCAGCACTTTCCCATATGCGGAGTAAGCATCCATTTAACATTTGTAGGCTATTCCATAGGGCTCAAAATGATTTCATCAGTGGACTTTCGGCGGATATTTCATTGTGGGCTGGGCTTCTACCTTCCACGTTGCAGGGCTGTCTTGACAGCATGTCCGCATTGCCGTGTTTCAAACCCTCCCGGTGCTCGATACTAAGTATCTTTCTTACTTGAGTCCTATTTTCATATCCGGCGTCAAGGGGTATTTCCACATTTCGCCACATCATATCTTTTTGTCCCCTATCCAAAGTAATGCCGTTACTAATCATGAAATCAGCACCAATGATAACTTCGTCCACAATGTCGGCAGCAATAAATACATGATCAACTTTGGAAATGGTTAATTTCACATTTATTTTACTAAAGACAGTGACCGGCTCCCCAGTTCAATTATATAATTGTTCAATTGTTTTCTTGACTAAAGACTTTGATGCCTATATAAAAACGTTATTTTGACCGTTGATGTACCCAGAGCAGTAAGATTGCTATTTTTCTGCTGTATTACGGATATGGAGATTGTGGGGCCTTCAGATGTGGGAGCTAGCTCCTGCCCCATAGTGCTAGCTCGTTTTAGTTTCATGGTGATTCCTGTGATGATTGATGATTTGACTGCTGGTTGTTTCTTTGAGACGAAGCAGATCTGGTTCGTTCGTCTTTTGGTGTACACTAAAACTTTAGTTCATGATGCTGCTGCTTATTCGTTTAACTTTTGTAGCTTTTTACCACACAGGTTGTTGTTTACCCATTTCAAATTCATTCAAAATCATTCATATAATATTTAAAGAGAATTCTTGATGTGAAATTTTTCACACACAATTCAAATCACGTACTCAACAAAAATTTGTTGTTCTATTTACATGTAGTTGTGTTAGTAGTTGTTATTGTTTTTGTTTTATGTGTTTTGCTTTTATATCACATTGATTGCATCGATATTAAAAACTACATACATACATACATTGGTGTATACATATACAAATATATATGAATTTTATGTTTTTGTATGTAGAAAACACAAATATATCTACAAAAACACATGTATATCGTCACTTAAAATGTAAAAGGTCGTAACCACTCAAAAATTAAATGAGTTTTTTTTATTGAATTATGATGTACAGATCCAAAATACATATCGTCACCTAAAATGCAAAAGGCCGTAATCACTTTAATTTTTTACAGCAGAAGCAAAAAACATTATTAAAATGAAAAAGGCCGTAACCACAATTTTTAATTTTTTGCTTCAAAATTAGGCAATTAAATAGAATTTTTTCATCGTTCACTTAAATCAAAAATAGACAAAGCATTAAACCCTCTTCAAACCAATTTTTTCTTAAATCCAACAAATTTTACGACCGTTTTGTTTATAAAGTTAATGTTACGATCTTTTGACTTATGTTAATATTGATGTCATGTTTGAAGATATGTATATAAAATTTTTGTGTAGATGTAGTTTGGGTCAGTACATTATAATCCAGTAATAAACCAACATTTGATTTTTCAATAGTTACGACCTTTTGTATTTTAGTATTTTGTATTTTGTATCAACAAAAGGTTTCATATTCATATCTTCAAAAATATTAACAGAAATTAAAAGGTCGTAACATCAATTTCAGAAACGAAACGTCCGATAAAGTGGTTACGGCTTTTTTGCTTTTTATATGTATAAGACTAATGTATATGACTAAAAAAATGGTTTAATTGTTTGTTTGCTATATGTCTGTACGTCCATTTGTTTTTTATTGGATTGTTAAACATGTGCTCTTATTAAGGCTGTTTGTATGCTCCGCAGTTAGATAGCCACCTCCTCTACCATCATATTCATTATGACACTTTAAGCAGTCTGTGCTTTTGTGTTGATGATTCTTATATGTCTACACAAGAGTACATATTTTTATACCGCTTTTGTTGATTAACTTCCGCTTAATATATACATATATGCAGTACTAACGGTGCACTTTTTTTCTTTTCATCTATTGGTCGATCTTTTAATTTTATGGAATAAATACTTTTTATCAGGATCAGTTAGTTTTTTACTTTTCATATTTTATATATTCTTCTTTTTCAAGGGCTGATATATCAATACAAATGAGTACTTCAATCTTAGTGAAAATAAATAAATAAAATATAATCTCTTGTTAATTGTATTTCCATTAATGGTCTAAATTGAATTCCAGATAAAAATAGTTTGTAAATTAAAAAGGGCAGAGAGTTTGATTCCACAAATCCAACTTGAACGAAAGGACCCACTTTTTAGCTTTATATATACCGCTCAATATATTCTTTGCCCCTTTTGTATGTTAGTTTCTGCTTTTTTTTTTTTTTTTTTTTTTGCAGAAGATAAATGTGTTCAACAAGAACATATTTTGTATTATAACAAATTAAATAAAACTCTTGCTGCTCATTGGTCTGATCCAATTTTCCGTTAACTAAAACATTTTTGTTTACACAAAAAAATATTCCTTCCAACATTACGCTTATGAAAGACTTTTTGCTCCTTTACAATTTGAACTCTCATTAGATTAGTTTTTTTTTTCCAAAAAAGGTTTCACATAACAAAATTTTAAATTAATGAATATGTACTTATATATTCAGAATTTTCTAAATCTTGTGACTTAGATTTAACTATAACTTCTTTAGATTCTTCACATAAACAGAGTATAATCATCAGGAATATAGTCGAAATATAATGTAGGCTCAGTTTAATGCCTAACATCTGGTAAATTCTCATATTCTCGTAGGAATTTTTATAAATTAGGATGAAATGTTAGGAAAAATAAAGGATTAGGGTCTATATAAAATTTTTAATTATTTGTCGAAAAAATCTACACAATTATAAAATATTTAAAAACAACAAAACTTAAATATTTGTTATATTTAATAAAAGAAATGTTTAATGCAATTCTTTTCTTTTTCATTATATGTACAAAATAAAAAGTATAAACAAAAAGTAATAAAAAATATAAACTTTCCATATCCCAACAACAATAACAACAAATATAATGAAATAATGAAAGTAAAGACATAATAAAATGAAACGATATAAAAGAAGTATCACTTATTTAGGTTGTTAGATGAACGACCGCAAGTAGAAAAAGGAAAGGCAAACGTTAATATGTACTCGTTTCAAAGTTGTTCTTGTTGTTTTTTTTTTGCTCCTGCAAAAATTTTTATAGAATAGAAATTGTTTCCACCACTTCCATTTTATTGCATGACTGTATAGTCATACAAATAAAACATTTTGGGGAGATCGGCTGTATTACTCGTTTTGTTCATATATATGTGGTTAAATTTTTGCATTATCTATATTTTTCTTTTTGTTGTTACTGTATGATGATAACAGTTACTTGAGAAAAGACGACTACAGCGATTATAATATAACCAATATGACACATCTAATAGTGGAAAAATAATAATTTTTGTTTGTCAAATGTCCAATATGTTCATAAAAATAAGCTAGATGTAATAAAAATTAAATAATTCATATGTTTTTGTTTTATCTTTCATTGATTACATCGATAAAACGATACAACAGATGTTGTGGATTGGACAAAAAAAAAAAAAAAAAAAAAAAAAATAACCAATTTACACATGCACTTGAAATCTCGTTTGAATGATATTAAAAAAAATCCACCCCGTTTTATTTATTATTTCGACACTTTTGTCGATTTTGTTTGAAAAATGTAAATTCACACTAAACCTTATAAAATTGATACATTTTTCATCAATCTTTTTTATTTAATATTAAATTTTCACTTATGATTAATTTTAATGGAAATTTTATGTATTAATTATTTTATTTTAAATTTTAAAAATATTTGTTTTTATACAAAAGTAATTTTTATTTCTAGCAATTAATGTATTTTACTAATACACTGAAAGAAAAACAGTGTTGAATAACGATATATTTCAAAATCTAGTTAAATTTGACTACATGTGGTAAAATCGCATTAGAAACTAGAAAAATCTAAATAAAATCTTGAAATTGAAATCGCATTTAAACAAGATTTTGTGCAAATGTAAATGGAGTATAAGTCAACTTTAATTTTTGATTTTCAATTTAAGGGGTTTAAATCGGAATTCATTTTGCAAAAGCCATACATACATACTCCCATTGATTTAATCATACATATTTATAAATTCACTTGATGCAACATATTGTACTACATAGTAGATACATATGTATAGTATGTGTGAGCGACTTTTAGGTAATAATACGTTACAAATGTAGTTCCTGCAACTAAAACAACATATATTCAGCAATTCTCTATCATCACTGGTCCGTTTGTTTATTCGAACAGGATTATAATTTAACCACAGAAAGATCTACAGCTAGCGATTTCTATAAAATTTGACCACATGCGGCAGCCATAAAATGGTAGTATGTTGGTAATGGTGGTATATTCTTGATGGCGTTTAGAGTATGTTCGGAAAACACATGTGGCACCTGGATTTCAAATGTGTTTATATGGTGGCATGTTTTTCACCCGATTCTGTTCTAAAAAACAGCCACAACAAAAGCGAAAAAACTGAACCATCGTTATATTACGCAGGATCATACATTTACATAGATGTATGTGGATAAAAACGTAATGATCCATTTTTAGCAATAAGAAGTCTTTAAAAATGTTTGCATGTGTAAAATTTAAATATGTATAAGTGTTTGTGTGTAAAAACGGTACATAGGTTAACCGTTTTTTTTTTTTTTTTTTTTGTGATGGATATATCCATTTAGAGCAATAGTCCATATCTTCCGAAACAAGTGCTCGTCTAGCAGAAAATATTCCGGACTTGGTTCCTGTATCAGTTTAAATAATCAAAAAACCTTATGGGATAGTAGATATTTGGTAATTTATTATATGCTTTTAGTAAATAGATGTATTTTAATACATTGGTACTAAAATTAAGGCATTTAGTGTCGTTATTAGAGAGTTTTACGGAAGTAGGTTAATAAATAGATCAATACTTTTTATTGTTTTCTGATCTTCTTCGAACAGTCACACAGAAGGGCCAAACGCAAAATTTTTGTTAATAATTCTGTAAGTCGTGCGTCTATTGTACACAGAAAAAGTCACCAATCACCAAAATAATTCATTCAATTAAAAATTATTTAAATCTGCACCTCTACCAAAATTATTATATCAATTACTAATAAAAATTTCCAATCAACCAATTTATTAAATCAATCAAGTAGCTGATTGAATGAATTAAAAATTTAAATGAGATAAAAAACTTACTTGAATTGCTTGAATATATTATTTCAATTTTGATACAAAATTAAACAACTGTGTTAATTGAAAAATATAAGGTAATAATTATTTCTGTGTATATATATATATACATATATATATATATATATATATATATATATATATATATATATATATATATATATATATACATATATATATATATATATATACATATATATATATATATATATATATATATATATATATATATATACAGATATATATATAGATATATATATATATATATATGAAATATGAAATATGAATAATTATATTCCACCCTCCTAGCATGTTCCCTGAGAAACAACTGGGTATACCCTATATAGTTCTTAGATCTACACCCTTAGAGCTTTCACCCGATGTGTCACAACCCCATTCAGGTCTGTCGTAAATGTATATATATATATATGTATATATATATATATATATATATATATATATATATATATATATATATATATACATATATATATATGAAATATAAATAATTATATTCCACCCTCCTAGCATGTTCCCTGAGAAACAACTGGGTATACCCTATATAGTTCTTAGATCTACACCCTTAGAGCTTTCACCCGATGTGTCACAACCCCATTCAGGTCTGTCGTAAATGTATATATATATATATATATATATATATATATATATATATATATATATATATATATATACATATATATATATATATGAAATATAAATAATTATATTCCACCCTCCTAGCATGTTCCCTGAGAAACAACTGGGTATACCCTATATAGTTCTTAGATCTACACCCTTAGAGCTTTCACCCGATGTGTCACAACCCCATTCAGGTCTGTCGTAAATGTATATATATATATATATATATATATATATATATATATATATATATATATATATATATATATATATACATATATATATATATATGAAATATAAATAATTATATTCCACCCTCCTAGCATGTTCCCTGAGAAACAACTGGGTATACCCTATATAGTTCTTAGATCTACACCCTTAGAGCTTTCACCCGATGTGTCACAACCCCATTCAGGTCTGTCGTAAATGTTCCTCCCACAACTTGAAATATAAATCATTGAAAAATATTGATATTATATTTCACCCCTCGTAGCTTGTTCCCTGAGAAACAGCTGGGTATACCCTATATAGTTCTGAGTTCTACTCCCTTAGAGCTTTCATCCGATGTATCGCAACCCCATTCAGGCCTGTCGTAAATGCCTCCCCCCCAAAATGGAATATATGTGTCTGAAATATGAATGATTATATTCCACCCCTCATAGCATGTCTCCTGAGAAACAACTGGGTATACTCTATATAGTTTTGAAATCTACTCCCTTAGAGCTTTCATCCGATGTATCGCAACCCCATTCAGGCCTGTCGTAAATGCCTCCCCCCCCAAAATGGAATATATGTGTCTGAAATATGAATGATTATATTCCACCCCTCATAGCATGTCTCCTGAGAAACAACTGGGTATACTCTATATAGTTTTGAAATCTACTCCCTTAAAGCTTTCACCCGATGTATCACAACCCCATTCAGGTCTGTCCAAAAAGCCCCCCATTCAGGTGTGAATTTATAAGAATTTGCGCAAAGTTCCGACCCTCGTAGTATCTTCCCTAGGAAATAAGTGAATATTGTCTAAACAGTTTTGGGTTCCACTCCACCAGACCTTTGATCTGATGTACCATAACTCCATTCAGGTATGGCCAAAATCAAAATATGGCCCCCTGTTTCTTAGACTTATTGAATTTTGCCAAACTTCAGCACCTCGTAGCATGTCTCCTGAAAAACAACTGGATATACCCTGTGCAGTTTTGAGTTCTACTCCTCTAGAGCTTTCACGTGATATATCACAACCCCATTCAAGTCTGTACGAACTGGCCCGTAATGTGGCCTAAATATGGGTGTTTTTGTTACAACACAATTTTATTGTGGAGACATATTTTTTAATATTTTTTGTTTAAAATTTTAAACAGTTATGTTTTATTTAATAAAACATTAAAATGTATTTTTGTAAACGCTTTTTTCCGTAAAAAAAGTCAAATTAAATAAATACAACTTACTTTACAGTGTTTGGAATATATTTAACAGACATATGGGACGTATCTAACTGACGAATTTGTCTTCACACCCTTACCTATTAGTTGATTATTAATTTAATTGGTGGATTTTTTTTTTTTTTAATTTATACAAGAAGTTTTCCTACAAATTTAAAAAAATGCTAAATTGTCTTTTCCTTTATTACATTACATTACATACTTTTCCTACAAATTCTCTTTCACTTAAAGGCTAAAACTCTAATGAAATACCACAAAATAGCAATGTACCATTAAGCATTTTAATTTGTTCTAATAACTTATTTTATTTCTTACCCTTTCGCTACAAGTTTTTACTGCGTGGTTCAAAATATGCAATAATTTAATATTTTGTTCATCTTGACTCCAGATATGATATTCAATATTAATTTTAAAGAAAAATCGCATATAATTATTTTTTGGGGGTATAATCAAAAACATAAAAATGGTCTTATCTCGAAGAAAAATTTTTAAAATAATTTTTTTGATGTTAAATATTAATACAAGCCATTTTCTATACATTTAAGAAGTTTTTATAAAAAATATATAACATATAATATATAATATATAATATATAATATATAATATATAATATATAATATATAATATATAATATATAAGATATAATATATAATAATATAATATATAATATTATATAATATATAATATATAATATATAATATATAATATATAATATATAATATATAATATATAATATATAATATATAATATATAATATATAATATATAATATATAATATATAATATATAATATATAATATATAATATATAATATATAATATAATATAATATAATATAATATAACGAAAGCTTTCGTTAATATATTAGATAAACCAAAATATCTCAAAAAAAGATACTATTATTTTTTATATAAACAAAAAGTTAAACATAATGAGAGATTAACAGAGATACATTTATAAGGTATAATGTATAGTAAAACTATTACTTATCAACCAAAATAACTCTTAAATTTAATTTTACTTTGAAAACACAGATTTTGTTAGTAAGTGAAATATGTAAACTTAAATTTATTTAACATATTCAAATTGTTTGAAAATAATAGTAATTATAATGATATCTATACTCACAAATATTTTCAATTTTGTTTGTTGTTGCTATATTTTAATATTTTATTGTCTCTAAAAAAAAAAAAAAAAAAAAAAAAAACAAAAAAAAAAAAAAAAAAACCGAGAAAGAAAGATATAGTCTATAACCCTACAACATTGTGTACAAGCATAAAAATTCGTGAAGGGGACTTATATTCGCCTGTGGCCAATTTTACTAAATGCAATTTCAATTTTGCTAAAATAAAATATACAAATACAGAATAATGCGTTGATACTAACATATAGATGATTTTATGCACTTTAGGGCGATTCCTGGATTTATATGGAAGCTATGGTAAATTATGGACCGACTCTCATAAAATTTTGCAAAGTTGTTTCTACTTACATAAAAATTATTTGTGTCGAATATTAACTTGATATTAACATTCATATGGGATTTATGCACGTTAAAGTGATTTTCGGAAGAGGGGTTTATATGAGAGTTATGGTCAATTGTGGTCCGATCTTTGGTACAAAGATTGATACTTTTACAGAAATTCTTTGCACCGAACTTTAATACAATATTCTTATTTTTAGGGTTTTCTTGAGTGTTTAAACTCTATTCCGTGGGGACATTTGTATTGGGGCTAGATGAAATTATGGATCGATCAGAACCACTTTCAATAGTCTTCGTCCTTGTATTATAAAAGTCCCACGTGTCAAATTTCATTCAATTATCTTTAAAATTGCGACCAGTACTTTGTGCACAAGGTTTACATGGATAGCCAGCCGTCCGGCCAGCCAAACGGACGGACGAAAATCGTTAGATCGATTTAAAAAGTGATTCTGATTGGTATACTTTAAGATGGGTGTTGGATAACTTTTTCTATGCGTTACAAACGTCACCACAAACGCATAATACCCCAATCACCTATGGTAGTCTAGGGTATAAAAATACAAAGTTAATGAAAGCGTCATTGAGACAAACAATAAATACTCTAGTATTGGGTATGGCTGGCATGTTATGGCTTGTTGTCTACTTTTCTAGTAGAATGGCTGAATCTCTCACTTACAGTCTAGCTTGCTAAAAGCATTAGCTTTTTTATAAATAGCAACAAAATGAAAAAAAAAAAAAAATATAAATACAAAATTAAGAGCAATAATAAGAAAATAAAAGCTTTGGCATCACAACGCAACAACAAACAAGAAAAACCACACGTTCATTCTAACATACAAAACAAAAATGCACAAAAAATAAAAATGAAAAAGTAAAACGAAACAATGAGTGACTAACCAATAACAATGATTCCAACGGCTCCAAAACAGAACACAGTATGTGCAATTTAGACTTATAATGGCAGTAAATAGCAAATATAATGTGATACGCGTAAATATAAGTATGCTTATATATTGTTTTCAATATGCTACAGATACACAATAGTTAAAGATAGAAGAGCACGATATAAACGTAAATAATAAATTGTCAAGTATATTGGATTAATAAAAAAGAACAAAAAGTAAGGTTTTCATGATATTGAAAAGATAAAATCAGCAACAATAAAACAAGTACAGTAGATACATTATAATCAGAATAATTAAACGCGCACCCCAATTCAGTTTATTGAGGTTTTCATGAAAATTTGTATGATACACTTCTTCTATATAAAGTTCTTTTAACATTTAACAGATGTAGTTTTGTATACTCTCAAGGCAAATTATTACAGTGCTGAACTGAACTATCTAACCATAATAAATCAGTAATAACGGTCAATTCGAATTATGTTTTTTCAACAAATATTACGATTTCAATCAAATATTAATAAAAACAATAACTGTTTTTATTCAAACTGTGTTATAGAAACCGCAATATTACAGAATTTTCAGTGCATTCCTTATTACCGAGCAATCGAGGTATCCGGTTTATCGATTTTATTCTGTATTAAGTAAACGTACTGACTACACAAAGCTAAAAATCTAAGAGTAATATAATAAGGGAAGTTGTGAAGAAGACAATTCAAAAACAAAATATGTAGGTAACGAATATGCAAAATTTCAAAATTATAATGAAAAACAGAATATACTTTATAAATTAAAAAAAAAAAAAAAATTGTACAATAATTACAAACTCTTAACATTTTTTGTTATTATAAATTTGAGAGATTTTTTTCCAATCCATCCAATCATAGGATATAAATTGTAAAAATGTTAAATATACGGATAACGAACACGAGGTTATTAGGTAATATTTAACATCTTGTAAAAAAGGAAAGCTATGTACTTACTATTTAGTAAATTTTTAGTCTAAGTATACTAATTTCTTTTACAATTTAAAACATTGTTTACAAATTTAAGTCTGGCAATGGTAACAACATCATATATAATTTTGGATTATTTACAATCATTTCGGGAGTGATATTATAGTAGTTATGTTAACAGTTTTTTTTTTTAAACTTTAACATACATATGTATTGCACTCAATTGATTTTTTCCTATTTCAATTAATAAATAATCTAGTGTAAATATTTAAGTCAATGTCTTTATTAAACATTATAATTTTATTTCCTGTATATTATGTTTTATTATTAATTCTCATAATTTGTCTTTCATCATTTTAGGTAAGACCTTGGACTTATATATAGATTTAAACAATCTATAATAAAATAAATTACTGTAAGTTATAATTTGCGACTATTTTATTTTTTTATTAACAATTTAAAATTCTACAATATCTTCATTGTTTTTTTTTTTCTAATATGATTTTTTAATTTGCCTTCTGTTTCGCATATTTGTGTGTATGTATTTTATTACGATACGATGGTACAGTTCATTGCATCATATAAATATTTCATTGAAACTTATTCATGTTAATAAAATAATTGCATACAAAGCAAAAAAAAAAAAAAACAATATTCTAGTATATACATATTTATTTTCATAAAGGTTTGCTTTTTACACAGGCACGTAGAATATTATAATATTCTCTGCATGCAATTTTTAAATACCCTACACTACTAAAATGACATACATAGTATAATTTGAAAAATTTTACTTTAATTGGATTGACAGATAGTTCCGTTAGAATGAGGACCACTAACTAAACGATTATTAAATAGTCCATTAGTATACTTATAATACAATAGATCTAAAGCCACTAAAATTATTAAATTAAACAACAGATACTAAAACATCAGTAATAAGTTAAAAATACCTTAAACTTCTAAGATGAAATATAACATGGATACATAATTATTGTTTCAAAGGATTTTGATTTTTTAAAAATAATAAATTTATTTTCCAAAAATTTCACATTTTTAAAGTGTAAAAAATTTGAAGCAGAAGAGCTCAGAATATTCTATTTTGCCATATAACTTACTCTTATTTTTAATACATTGATTTTTATTATTCGAAACTATAGAGAAAAGCAGAGTTAAGAGGAGTTTTGTTGTGGCGGTAAGGGAAGTTTACAGCTACAACAAGTAGAAGAAGAATAAAAATAATAATAATAACATGGTAGTAATCGTATCCATCTATTCATCAATATACACACACAACAATAGTATTCGAATCTGCAGGGTGTGGATGTTTAAACAATATCAACAACAGCAAGAACAACAACAGCTACTAAAACAACAAAAACTTATGATTGCAATTTGACTGCTGGTAGACATTGTTGTTTATGACGAGAGTGAAAAAATAAAATAACAGAAATGAAAACAAAATTTAAAAAATAGAAAAAAAGTATAAATTGTGCACAATAGTATATGCGTTGTTTGAAATTTATTGTAATTTCTTTTTGTGACGAAAAATAAATGAAATAATATAATAGGGGAATTCCTGAGATTTTTATTTATATATTTTTTATTTCAGATTTATTTTTCTTTAGTAAATACAAAAATCCCGTTAGCTTAGCTTATTGTATTTTTACTGGTATTTCATCCTTTTATACCATTTCTATTCAAAAATTACCTTAAAAGTGTTTTGTTTTTAGCATCTTATACACATTATATAAATTGAAATCGATAAAAAAAAACCATTCGTAACTTTAAATCATAAAATTGTTCTACAACAAACACATATATATATACATATACATATGTATATATATATATATATATATATATATATGATTAATCGATTTTTGAATTATATATATATATATATATATATATATATATATATGTATATATATATGATTAATCGATTTATGAATTATATATATATATATATATATATATATATATATATGATCAATCGATTTTTGAAATATATATATATATATATATATATGATTAATCGTTTTTTGAATTATATATATATATATATATATATGATTAATCGATTTTTGAATTATATATATATATATATATGATTAATCGATTTTTGAATTATATATATATATGATTAATCGATTTTTGAAATATATATATATATATATATATATATGATTAATCGATTTTTGAATTATATATATATATATATATATATATATATATGATTAATCGATTTTTTAATTATATATATATATATATATATATATATATATATATATATATATATGATTAATCGATTTTTGAATTATATATATATATATATATATATATATATATATATATATATATATATATATATATGATTAATCGATTTTTGAATTATATATATATATATATATATATATATATATATATATATGATTAATCGGTTTTTGAATTAAACCATAACGTTTATTATATTTTAGAACTTTTCCTTCTGTAAAATTTTTAAAATGTTAATTATATATATATATATATATATATATATATGATTAATCGGTTTTTGAATTAAACCATAACGTTTATTATATTTTAGAACTTTTCCTTCTGTAAAATTTTTAAAATGTTAATTATAATTTTCAGAATTTTCGGTAACCATTATATTACTGTGTATTTAGGATTTCCGTTCTAGAAAAATTCGTAGTATTCTAGCTTTCTACCCATAACATGTATCGATATTCATACTTGTATTTATGTATTGTACCATATGTATAATAACCAGTAATTTAAATTGTTTAGTTTTGATGTCTGATCCTTCTCCGTTGTCTACTATTTTCAAATGAGTAAAACCTTTACTATATCCGATATCATATACAGTTGATTTAAGTCGTTTATTATTGTCATTATACTTTTCTACTGTAGTTTATAATAGTAGGTACTATGTGTGTTAATGTTTTGTTTGTATTGTGTATACATTATTGTGTGTTTGTCTCCTGTTTACTAGACACAATTTCATTAATGTATATGGGTGTCTTTTTTATGCATCTAAACTTAAACCAACTATACTCGAAATGTAACACATCCCATCACATTACCATTCATTATATTACAGTATAGTACATATGATTACAATAACAGAACATACAAAACAAACAATTTGAATAAATTGGAAGACCCCAACCAATCATACAAACTTCAACAGTGAACTAACTGTCTCCATAACCAAGGCATCTATTTAAAGTGGGTTGGCATTCATTCAATTGCCAAAAATTAGCAGCTTTAGTTAACGCGATAGTAGCATTGTGTGTAGTAGGTTCGATATAAATTTAGCAAAATAAAGAGTATATAGTGGAATATTTATATTACATGCAAAAACGAACAACTGGCTCAATATATTATTGAGCTTGTAAATCCATAACGACATTGTCATCTAGATATGTATTCTGCCTGCTTAAACAAATGTGTTTGAATGTGTAAAAATTCTGAAAAGGACTATGGTATTTTTAGTGTTTTCAATTTGTACAAAAATTATTAATTAGTAAAATAAATACTAAAAAAGAATAATAAAATAATTAAGATATTCCAAAATAGAATGAACTGTTCTCCTTGTCACCGTTGGTTCGCTCAAAAATCCTTATATTTTTGAACAATTTTCTTGATGTCCTTATAAATAATATTTTTCCTGGTTTTCAAATGAACCAAACTGTTAGTTATTTGTCCGCTTCATACTTTTTTTTTTATCAATTTAAATGGCACATTTCTTCATATTTTACACCTGAGAGCATAATTTTACATATTTTAAGAGAACATTTTTGCATGTTTTGCACCTAATGGAGTTTTTTACATAATTTGCCATTGGGCCCATTTTCTTTTTACTTTTTTTTTCAAATCCGATTCCCTAATAATTTTCGTGTTATAAATTGATAAAAAATTTTTTAATTTCCTGATACAATGTATTAGATTTGGATATCTAAGAAATTTCCTTAGCGATTGTTAATAAAAATTTTATTTGTAACAGAAAAAATATTTTGAGTGCGTATTTTTTAATTTTAAGGGCATAAATTGGTGCATATTCCTATAAAAGCACACCAACTTTTTTAATTAACTTACCAAAAATAGGGCTAAAAAATATTTAAGGTGCTACAAATTAATTTTTTAAATTATTTATTGACTTCACTTAAAAAAATTAATAACAAAAAACTTCATTGTAATTTTAGTAGTTTGATGCCATTTTTTATGGCATTTTCCTATATACGCACTTAAACTAATGAAACAATTTTGCATTATTAATAATCTGTTGATTGTTGATTGTTTTAAATAACTTCACAAATTCGGTCTAGCATTTATTCAACTATTTTTAAAGAAAATCACTGTAAATTTCTTCCCAGGCTTGCTTAGTTTTTATTTTTAACTCCGTTATTGTCATTATGATTTTATTCTGTGCATGTCTTACGTAAACTTTACGGGCCATGTACCCCCACAGATTCACCATTGGATTTAAATCCAATAGTATTGGACTGCAAGCCGGCCAGTCCAATACTATGTTCATTAAACTACGATTTAAATTGGTTTGAAACATGGATATGCCTCCTGAGGTTGTGATACATCGAATGAAAGCCCTCAGAACTAAATAGGGTATACCCAGCCGCTTTTCATATTAATTTTTAAATTATTTATATTCCAAGTTGTGGGAGAGCCATTTAGGACAGACCTGAATGGGGTTGTGATACATCCGATGAAAGCCCTAAGGAAGTAGATCTTAGAGCTATATAGGGCATACCCAGTTGTTTCTCAGGAGAGATGCTAAGAGGGGTGGAATATAATATATCCATTTTTCAATGATTGACTGAAATAATATTGATGTGTAGTTCTAGTATGAGGATTCTTAAAAAGTATTTTAGAGACACAATTGAAAAAATTGATACAAGTCATGTAAAAGTAGATATTTTATATTACTAGAATGAACACATATGACCATTGGTAATTTAATGATGTTAATATGGTAACGGGAAACACTTCCAAGATATAACATATTGTTTACTAGAATCAAATTAGCACCTTTGCTTTTGGAAGCAGTTTAATTATTATTGTAACGAGTACTGTTTAGAGGAAATGATATCCTATGGAGACAACTTAAATTAATTTGACTTTAAATTTATACTGTCTATGTAGACAAATTTCCTTAAGTATTAATTTCCAATAGTAAAAAAGTGAAACAGTCCATTAATCATGAAATATGTAATTTTAATTTATTTTATAAATAATAGTTGTCTTTCTCTATGTTACAATTTGTTCCAGGAGCAAAATCAAGATATATTTGGACATTATTGCGTTATCGGGCATTAAATAATGACGTATCAAAAAAAAAAAAAAAAAATAAATATATTTAGCTGTTGATTCCATCACAAAAACTCGAAACTGGTTACGTTTTTTTTTTTTTTTTTTTTTTTTTTTTTTTTTTTTTTTTGGTCGAAAGCTCTTATACAATTATAAATTATCAAGTTAAGCCAAAAACTATCATGATCGCTTTTTCATAGAGAATTTCAAATTAATGAAAACAAAAATAGTAATGCCAAAAATATCAATCTTTATGGAAAATTTTCCAAAAGAGTTTAGAAAAATAGCAAAATTTAATAGAAAGTGTAATCATTTGTTAATATTTATATTATCTGTAGATTTAATGTATTTTAGTCTACATGTAAGAATAGAAAATCATGGTATTTAACAATACTATAGTTTCCAATCTTTTTCCAAGTTTTTTAGAGTTGCACTTTTTTTGCTTGTTCAAATTTATAACTGCTTTTACTTAACGTTTAATAATTTTCCTTACGTACAAAAATATTCGACCAAAGTATATATAACAGGCCACAAATAATAAAATCACAACAGTACTGTTACATCGGGTCTCGCTATAAGCAAAATATATGCGAACAAAGATCACATTACATAGCGTTGCTCGCAACTGTATATCGTTCATTCCGCAAGACATATTAAAAAATTACAATTTTTTTAAAGGTCATCAGATTTTGTTCACGATTTTCTTTCTCATTATTATTTTTTCTAATTTACAGAAAATCGCAATTTTTTATGGTATAAATATTTATGAATGTTTTAAAAAAATCCGACAAAGTACTGAATTAAAATTTTCGATGTAAAGGGTTTTTAATGATTAATTGCTGTAATGAAGACTAAGTGAGATCTCTTTAAAGGCAACTGTTTAAAGGTAAATGGTTTATTTAAAAATGCACTCGTAATGCAATTGCAGTTTTACTATTCATTTTAGGAATATTTTTACGTCTTCGATTATATTTTTTCATATGTTCGAACGAATTTAGTTACAAGTTGTTTCACATGAAATTATAAATCAACTTTATTTTTGCTTTGTTTAAATTTCAGATACTTTAGTTTTATTATAGATTTGCGAAAGTGAATATTAAATAAGTTGAACTTCGAAAATACTCACTATTATAAAAAAATTACTTGGTTGAGAGATTTTTCATTCTAACACATTTCCTTTTGAAACAAGCAATGAATATCCAATATCCAAGCAATGGATCTGTAAATGTTAGGTGTAAATGTATAACTTTAAAATACTTATAAAAAACTAATTTCATTTTGTATTCATACGTATATGAGATTATTTTCATCAGATTTCTGAACACTATGATTGATCCGAAAAACATTGTTGCGAACCAATTTTTAGTAATTTCCAGATTTATGTTTAATAAACGGCCAGCCGTTTATAATGAAATTTATCAAATAGATTATTGCATATTTTTAAAAAGTTACAGCATCAAGAACACAATAACGTAAAAATCTGAGACAGTGTTTTTTAACATAAATTACGAAAAGTATTAAATATTAAAATTTTTTTTTATTGTTTGAATTGATATTATTCAAACATTTTTAAGCAGATTTCATAAATATACTTAAAAATTAAATTTAATAATAATTCACCAAAAAATTTAGAATTTAATAATTCTTAAAGTAATGGCTGATAATAGCTTTTTCTGAAACCCTTTGGCGTGATTTAAACAGTTTTATATTGTAAGTTGTACTTATAGAATATGGATATTTTTTAGGTATCATTTAATGTATTTATCATTAATATTAGTGGAGGAAAATTAAGATTTGTTTTGAAATTATCAATATAAATGGCTGTGTTGTATTCCGTTGTAATTGTCGTAGGAAGTTGAAATTTGTAACATGTTGAGTATGCATTCTTTTTCTATCGCTGTATAAGTTATATCCTTGTCACCGTTGAGACATAATTTTGATATAAAACCTCTTTTATTCTGTTATTAAAAAGTCAAATTCCACCATTATTTATCTGTAACTCACGTTGTTTTTGGTCAAAAAATTCTAAATATATCATTAGGTCTCGTAAATCCACAGTTGATTATTGGCTACCGCCCTTTGAAAAAAAGCTATTTTCCAAACTTTTTTTTTTTTTTTTTTGAAAATTTGCAGCTGTATTTTGATATCCCTTATAGGCAAACACTGTTTTGCATAGTTTCATATAGATATTGTGTCAAAATTTAATTATTTATAAAAAAAAACCCTTTTTAAGAACTAAACGTCCTAATTACTCCCATCTAATTGTAATTTTAACATTAAATGGTTAAACAGTTCAAACTGTGAAATTTATTTATAACCGTCCGTTAAGTAAAGAAATCAAATCAAAGAACAAATTCATTTTATTCGGGAAATTCACTTTATCAGAGAATATATAGAAGGGCTTCATCGTTTACATGCGATACGCGACCGCGAAATATCGACCATTCAATTTCAACAAAAAATAATGTTTCAGGTATCATTTTGAAAGTAATTTTATTACCTTTAACTATAGACGTATTTTTATAAAGACAATATATCTTATTTTATATACAATATACCTTATTTTCGAAACTCGGCATCTATATTAATAGTGTTAAAGTTAATATTCTTGATAAATTTCATTAAATTTGAGTGATTTTTAGAACAATTGGTGGTTTTTCCGTTTGATTATAAAGGAAACAATATAAATTGAAATAAATATTTCGTATTCATTGTGAAATTTTTTGTAATAATTCATAGCTATTGCCACTTACCAAGGATATAGAAAAAATGTTCACTATTAACATATATTCTCTTAAAATTTTTAAAAATACCTTTTTTGAGATATTTACCCGCGAACTATAAATCGCGAAATATGGATCATTTTAATGTTGAGAAAAAAGTCATGTTGTACGTCATATTAAATGTCATATTTAATATGACACCTCAATGAATACAACTTTGTTAATTTTTTTAAAATTATTTTAGAATTTCAAATTGCTATATATTGCGAACACCTTGATAAAATTATCTGAAATTTTGTGTCAGTCTTAATTATGATGAGTTTAATGATTGTCCTAATATCATTAAATTGGGAGAGGTAAGGTTCAAATTTGTAATTGTTCCTGTTGGTTTGGAATGGAAAAAAATAATAATAAAACAAAATTAAATAGATTTTAAATTCGAATTTTGAAAACTAAAAATTAGAAAAGTAGTAAATAGATCACCACTTATATAGGGTGTACCGGTAGTAGCCAGTTTATTAATTTGTTTTTCTTACTTTAAAGTTGTCTGTTTTGAATGAAAAATAGATATTACACCTCAGTAAAGGATGTTGTTTCAGATTTTCCTAGATTTTTGTTAAAAATGTATTGCTAAATTTGCTAATTAACATGTCTTATAAAAAACATCGAATTTGAGTAGTTGGCATGCATTTTTGTTAATTTGGATACTTTATTGTTAAAATATAACTTAAATTATTATCGTTTATTACCGTTTTTATATATAAAAAATTTTCTTGAAAAAACTATCCAAAACAATCTAATCATTACAACTAGAGTGAAGAATATAGTTTATATTAAAATCTTATTTTGTGTTAATATTTAAAGTCGGTTTTTTTACTTATGTTTAAACTATGTTTTTTTACTATGTTTAAACTAGTACATGCCGAACTTAGATACACTTAACCTATTTCGAATATACGAAATAGTCTTTATTCTTCTTTGTGTCTAAAACTATTTCAAAATATTAAGTTTTTAATTATAATTTTATAGTAATATATAGAACTATTGAAATAGTTTCCCAATTGACAACTGAATAAAAAATTAGGTTTATAGGTACGAACCAGAATACTCACTGATTCACTCATTTATAAACTCTTTTATATATTCAATTATAAACATTCAAATAACACGCAAATCTATGCTTTTGTCAGTATCAGTACATTATCACACCGTTTTATCACACTAATAAATTTTATGTACAATTGGGATGACGTATCAAAAATAAACATACTATATTTCATGTATTTATGTATTTTTAAAAATGCAAACATATGTATAAATAAACAAATAAAAAATAGTAATGAAATTAAAAAAAAAAAAAACCTAACAGCGATCACGTAAACAAATACGAATACAAAAAATGCCAGTGAGAGTATGTTGGTATTCAGTCGTATTCTTGCATTGTAGACGTATGAGCAATATTAATTCTATGATATCACAGCCGTCAACTTTCCCCTTATTGAGCGACAAACTGATTGCTCTATTATTTGTTTATTTAATTTAACAATAAATTAAAAATATGTGACCTTGTTATTTCTTTTCATTTTCTTTTGCCACGTTGATTGCTTATTTACATTGTTGTACTTTTTACAAGATTCAAAAATAAAAAACTCGCATAGATTCCCAACATATACAATTAAAAGTTTATTGGAAAATTATGTTGTTTTCGTTTTTTTTTTCATTTGATATTAAATGAATTCGTTCTTAATATATGAACATAAAAAGTATAATTATTAAGATATTATTTTTGTTACCAAAATACATTTAAGTGACATCTATTTTAAATGACAATTCCCACCTCAATAATTTGAATCAATATGTTTAAATTGTATAATATATGAATTGCATGATTATTTTAAAACCTCCTGCTGTAGAAAACAATATAACATAAATTGTTATTTTATACTTTTAGTAAAACTGAACCCTTTGCTTTGTCTGAAAGCAAAACAAACATAATTATAGTGTTAAAGATTTGGGTAAAATAACATAAAATTTTAATTAAATTTTCTTTTATTCATTATACTTTACTCTGTTCTAAACTAAAAATTTCATCTTCAAGAATTTTGCTTTTTACACACCACATGTTTTATAATTATTTTTTTTTTAGCAGTTTTAAAGAACTTTTAGTTTTGAATTTTTAAAAGTAAATAAGGAAAGTAAACGTTGTTGTTTGTTTTGTTTTCTAAGCATGCAAAAGGAAAGTTGTTTCTACATTCTAATTAAAAATTGAAACACAAAAATTCCATTAAAAATATACACACATACAAACATAGAATCATTCATATAATGTATAAAGTATTACTAGGAAAACGAAACAACCCAACAAAATGTAAGTCTACTACTGTGCTGGTGTTAGAAATGCCGTAACACAAGTAATGTTTACAGTTATATCCATAAGTGAATGATCATATGAATCTATGTATGTATGTGTTTATCACGTTGCTTAGGAATGAATTTAGAAAAGTTAAAATATATACTTTAACTTTTTAAATTCAACTATAATTCATAAGAGAACATAATGAGACCAACTATGAAGAAAATAAATTTATTTAAATTTTCTGTTACTTTTATGTTGTTTGTTTCCAAAAATAAAAACTATCTTGAAAAATCTTAAAAATAATTCGAATTTCAGCTTTTTTAATTTTTTTAATAAGTTAAAACAAAATTTAATATTTGGTTCCACTTTAAGATATTTATAAATGTGTATAAAGTTACTCGTATATAAAATATGTAGACTTCGATGAACTAAGCGGACTTTTTGCATAAATTGTACACCTTCTTTGTTATTGTGCAGACTTTCAAAAGTAGTCGAATTTCGATGACATTTTTAGTTTTTAAAATTTTTGGATCTTTTGGGCGGGGTCTGTGCGCCCCTTCACGGAATACAAACTTTGAAACAGGGATTGAACTTATAATTATGCGTATTTTTCATTATATCTCGTTGATGTGCATTAAATAGTCAACACAGTAGATAGCCTCAAAGTTTCGAAAACAAGAGGCACATTCACAGTTTCTAATGGAATAGCATGGATTACTGCGTGAACTTAGTTTTTTTATTTTACATAATAAAATCGAAACAGCATTGAAAATAAATTTAATAAAAACATTTTATGGATCTTTTGAAAATTACGTAAAAATTTTATTTTTGCATTTTTATGAAGCAAATCGCAAGTCGTTGTCTTGGATGTGTAGACATAAGAACGGCGATAAATACAATTGACCAGGAACATAAATTTAAGTAAAATGTAGTTGATAGATGAAAACGGGACACTTTTGCCTTGGTTTTGGTAAGACACATCACATGGACAGCGCAAAATTGACCATAATTGATATAATTAGGTGGTTTTTGTAATGCTTAACAGAAATGTAGAGGCGCATCAAAAAATTTCAAAAGATAAAAATTGTATGGGCCAAAAATAATTTACTTGGGTCGAAAAAGGATCACAATATTAAATTGCATTTCTAAACTGTAATAAGATATATTTGCGTAGAGATACTTTTTTCAATAGCCTTTTATAACGTGGTTTTGTCGTCGGCTGAGGTAACTTAGTGGCCTCCAGGGTCTACTTACGGATCCACAAACGTTTGTTTCACCCTTTCTGGTTGGCGGTTAAAATAATAATAGTTTCTTTATTGAATAAGTCAAAAATATTTCAAGTACAAAATATAAAGATATTACGAGAGAATAATTTCTATAACTCCAATTCGGATACCACCGGCTTAATAAATGTTTCTGCATTTCCTTCTTCAGCAAGGCTTATTTCGGCTCTTCAGCGCATGTTAATATCGGTACGGTTGATCGGCTTAGATTATGTTTGTTTCGGTCATTCAGCTTGTAGAAGCTCGGCTCGGTTAATTGACTTGTAATAGGCTCGGCTCAGCTATTCGACTTTGAACTTTCGGCTTCGACACTCTCTTAACTTCGACTTTGAACTCTCGGCTTCGACACACTCGGCTGTCAAACTGGTTCGGGTTAACGGCGGAATCTTTTTCTGGTTCAGGTGGCAGCTTCGGGAATCGAAGGTTCTTGGTTCGGTATTAGAATTAAGATCGGCGTCGTATGTTCGGCTTCGACACTTCGGCTTATATTAGGATCGTTTCGGTTATTCGGCTTATATTAGGATCGATTCGGATCTTCGGATTATATTAGGATCGGTTCGGTAGTAGAATCGGCTTTGAGCTTTCGGTTTCGACACTCTCGGCTGTCAAACTGGTTCGGGTTTACGGCAGGATCGGTTTCTGGTTCCGGTGGCAGCGTCGGGTCCGAAGATTCTTGGCTCGGTAGTACAATTAAGATCAACATCGTATGTTCGGCTTCGACACTCTTAGCTTCGACTTTGAACTTTCGGCTTCGACACACTCAGCTGTCAAACTGGTTCGGGTTTACGTCGGGATCGGTTTCTGGTACAGGTGGCAGCTTCGGGGATCGAAGATTCTGGGTTCAGGAGTAGAATTAAGGTCTACTAAGAGAACGAGCAACCGAAGTCACTCGCGAGAACGAACAACCGGAGTCACTCGTGAGAACGAACAACCCAAGTCACTCGTGAGAACGAACATCCGAAGTCACTCGTGAGAACGAACAACCGAAGTCACTCGTGAGAACGAACAATCGAAGTCACTCGTGAGAACGAACAACCGAAGTCACTCGTGAGAACGAACAACCGAAGTCACTCGTGAGAACGAACAACCGAAGTCACTCGTGAGAACGAAGCGACCGAAGTCACTAGTGTAAAATTTATTTAAGGGACCCAACCGAAGTTGAGCGTGCAAAATACGACTAAATTTTACTTTCGCAAAATCTAGTCGGCTCACCGATTATATAAAATAATCTTTGAGACTTATATGGCGGATTCTTGTCTTTTTTGAATCGCCCCGACTGTAATCAAACTTTGTTTACTTATACTTAGTCATGTATCAACTAAATGAGAATTATATTGCTTGTTGACCATTAAGCATTCATTATTGGATAATATTCGACCGAATAGACCACAAAATATAGCGGCCGTAGCTGAGAGTGTACACGAAAACCGTGGAGAGCCGATTCGGCGCCGTTCGCAGCAACTCGGACTGACGTATGGAACGATTTGGCGCATTTTACATCGATATCTTAAATTGAAAGCGTACAAAATACAGCTTGTGCAACAACTGAAGCCGCTCGACCTTCCCAAGCGACATCACTTCGCTCTATGGGCTCTTGAAAAGTTCCAAGAAGATCCTACGTTTTCGAGGCAAATTCTGTTCAGCGATGAGGCCCATTTCTGGCTCAATGGGTATGTAAACAAACAAAATTGCCGCATTTGGGACGAAGAGCAACCTGAAGAGATTCAAGAACTGCCACTTCATCCAGAAAAAACAACGATTTGGTGTGGTTTGTGGGCCGGTGGAATCATCGGTCCATATTTCTTTAAAAATGATGCCGGTGCGAACGTAACCGTCAATGGCGACCGTTATCGTGCCATGATAACCGACTATTTGATGCCTGAAATTGAAGCTCGTGATCCCGGCGACGTTTGGTTTCAGCAAGACGGCGCCACTTTCCACACATCGCATCAATCAATGGATTTTTTGAGAGAACACTTCGGTGAGCACATAATTTCACGTTTTGGGCCGGTCGATTGGTCACCAAGATCGTGTGATATCACACCGTTAGACTTTTTCCTGTGGGGGATATGTAAAGTCTAAAGTTTATGCGGACAAACCCGCTTCGATTCAGGCCTTGGAGGAAAACATCACGCATGTCATTCGGCAGTTACCAGTCGAAATGCTCGAACGTGTCATCGAAAATTGGACTCAACGAATGGACCATCTGCGTCGTAGCAACGGCCAACATTTGATAAACATAATCTTCAAAAAATAAATGCCAAAGAATGTTCTTTCAAATGATAATAAACATTCCCCATTAAATTTGAATTTTTTGTGTTTTTTTTTCTTTAAAAAAATAGGGAACCTCTAAAAAAGTAGGGAACCTCGAAAAGGATCACCCTATATATTAAGAAATAACTTGATTCAAGCCCCATTTTTTGCAAAATTTTTAAAAATCGCGATTTTTAGTATAAAGAAAACTAATGCCATCAAACATTGAAAATATCATAAATTTTATTTGAATAACTTAGTATGTTTGGATATTGCGCGTAATTTTTATCAGAATTATACATAAATTGTAGCTTGTAAAAATTATATGTTCAACTTAAAACCGCTATAATTTTCGTGCCCCTGCTCGAAATGTTTAGCGCGAACTAGTTCTATATTCAATCGAGTCACTGTATATTTATACAAATGGATTTTAATGTGCCATAAAAAAATAAGGCTTAAATCAAAAATTTTTGATAATGGCCTATATACATATGTATATATTTTCGTACTTGTACTCAACGTTACTGGCAAACAAATCGTAAACAAATTAATACATATATATATATATATATATATATATATATATATATATATATATATATATATATATATATATGTACAGTATGTATATACTGTACACGTCCTTAATGTTAGCTTAATTGTACTTAATCCCTTGATTATCGAAATATAATTCCATTTACTTAAATAAGATTGTTTTAAGCTTTTTTTATTCTTTTTTGAATTGAAAATATTTTTTTGGTACTTTTGCATCCTTTCAGGTTTAACAGCATTATTCGTTTAAACTTCTAAACAAGACAAAAAAGAAACAGATCAATCTGTTTTTATTAATATATTGCTTCATTTATTACACAAACAATAAGCAATAGCAAAAGTAAAATTAAAGAACTAATATTGAAATGTTAAATTTCAATAACATATAAATCAATATTTTTTATTTCTGATTATTACAATGCCTTTTAAAATAATTATTTTAAAATATGATAACTGATGTAAATTTTCGTGTTATTAAAAAAAAAAATGAAGAGAATACCAATAATGCACTTTGGATATCTAGAAATGAGATTATAAATATTATAAATACAAATTATTACACTTTTTCTACCTATAACGAAGAAATGATAAAGTTTAAAGAAATATTAGTACTAAAAATCGAATATAAAAAACTTTAGCAATTTAATTTCATTTAATAAATCCAGAAGTTTACATATTTTTGTTGGTTCAGCTTCATATTTGACAATTATTTGCTCGAAAAATTATAAACAATAAAAATAATTATTTTCGAGTAAAACAAAATTATCGTCAATAGATATAACAGCGATTTAATCTATTCCAACTCCAAAAAAAAACTTATGCTTTTGCTAGAATAATCAACTAAAATATAAATAGTTTAATAGATTTTATTTTGCAAGTAAGTTTTTATGTTTGTTTTATTTATTTTTTTTTTATATTGTTGTTTTGTATCCATTTGTGTATAGCTAATCCAAAATCTCCCTCTGTGTTATTGAATGTTCTATAAAGTAAAAGGTCAAATTCTCGATATAATATTTATTCTGATTCATAGTGAGAAATATTTACTATTTGAAATAATAGAAGTATATCTTTACCTAAAATGCAAGAAGGGTGTGAAGATAAATACGTCAGTCACAAGTGTTAAATACGTTCCAAACGCTGTGAATTGATTTGTTAAAATAAACAAAATTATTTTTTAATAAAAAAACTATATTAAAATTAAATCTTAAATAAAAAAATCAAAATATATTTATAAAACATATTAAAATATAAAATTGTAAAATTTTTTTTTCAAATACATAAAATTCTTTGAACAAAAATCGAAAATTTTAAGTGGTCGTAATGGCCATAAGGAGCAGACATGTATCGGGTAAGCGTGGAAGAGTGGAAGTAGCCTAGGACTAATAGATTCCAGAAATGTATGTTCTATGTCCAGAATCCATCTGTGATCAGAGATATATATTTTTGAAAAATGAGTTTTTTCACTATGATCATATGGAAAAATGTGGAATTTTCAAGTGGCTCCAGTGGACATAAGGTGCAGACATGAATCGGGTAATATATTTTGATATAATAAATATATTTTGATTTTTTTATTTAAAATTTAATTTTGATATATTTTTTTTATTAAAAAACAATTTTATTAATTTTAACAAATCAATTCACAGCGTGTGGAACGTATTTAACATTTGTGTGGGACGTATTCATACTCGTATCTTCAAAAATTATATTAATATTAACAAAAGTCAAAAGGCCGTAATGTAAACTTCATAAACGAAACAGCCGTAAAACTTGTTCCATTTAAGAAAAATTTGGTTTGAAGAGTGTTTTATGCTTTATCTGTATTTGCTTAAAGTGAACGATTAAAAAATTTTACTTAATTGCTTAATTTTGCCGTAAAAAATTGAAGTGCGGTTACGGGGTTTTGTATTTTAGGTGACGATATAAACATTTTCAAATTGTTGGAAATTGTTTATTTCGAATTATATACAGTGTACTCTCTGAAAACATGAGCGATCCAGAAATGTGAACAAATTTATTTTTACACAGACATTCTAAAACTTGAACAAAATTACCACAATTTTCATTATTTTAACTATATGTTGTATGCAGTAATAACTGTTTGGCCTCTTTAAACAATAAAAATAAAAATAAAAGATAAATTTTATTTTAACTTCTTTCTACAAAAAAGTCACCAATCACATAATATATTAGTAAATAATTCATAAATTTAATTGCTAAAAACTAAAAAATGAAAAACAGAAAAATTTTCCAATTAAATAATTTATTAAATCAATCAAGTAAATGATTGAAAGAATTAAAAATATAAATGAGAAATAAAATTTTACTTAATTTTTTTTTATATTTACTGAAAATATTTATTAGAAATTTAGATGCAAAATGAAACAACTTTGTTAATTGAAAAATATACGGTAATAATTTTTTCTTGTAGTCTTTGCATTTTTTTTTTTTTTTTTAACTTGAAGTAATTTCTTATTTGTAATTACTAATTTTATTTTAAAAATTTGAATATTAATTCTTACATGTGTGTATACGATCGACGAGTTTTAGTACAAAACACAACTGGGTTTAATATTTCGATGTAGATTTGAGGCACTGGTTTTGAATATTTATTCTTTGTTTAAAAAATTCTTGCAAAAAGCAGTGGTACTGTATCATTTTCGAGTTCCACAATATACAGTAAGTATATTTCTTCAAAAAATCAAAATTAGCTTCGAAGGGGTTTTTATGTTATATAATTGTCTAGGTAAGAGCTGGAGCAAATATGTATATTATGGCCTTATTAGGGAGAAATAGTGCTACAATTAAGTTCCTAACTTTTTCGTTCTACACCGATTTTTAAAGTTAAAAAGATTTAAAAAAATACTTTTAAACCACAGAGGGAGAATCTGTATTGCAAGATCTTAGATTACGAAAATTACGGAACAATCAAAATTGCAATTTAAGAAATGATGAGGAAAAAATTGATTCTTATAGTCTTTGAAAATTTATTAAAGATGGACCAATGGCATAATTATTATTTCTTTTTTCGCTGGTTAAAACTGTCAAACTCTAAGTAAAAAAATAAAATTCTCTCTCTTAATAGATGCTAAAAACGTCAAACTCCATGTATAAAAAATTTGAGCAAAAAATCATATCCTAACCTTGTTCAATGTGCCTTGGAGGGACCCTAGGGTGCCAAGTTTTCTTGAACCAACTATCATATGGTAACTAAAGTAATACTGATTTTGAAATCTTGGCTTTGGCAGAAAAGTATGATCGTCAAAATTAGTGTTAAAGATCAAAAATGGTCCCGGCTGTAACTTTCTGAACGAAATTTTTTCTTCTTTCAGTAAAGGGAAAAATTAAGGATTGAATATTCGTAGTACTAAAAATAAAATAGTTAATAAAGAATCTATCATTCGTTTAAATACTAAATGATGTTGAAATAGGAACTTTGTTACGTTTAACGCAATTTCAGAAAACTTTTAATGAAACAATAAATATTCACAATATGATAAATTGTTGTTAATCTATCATAATATTAATTCCACATCTCCTCAATAATAGATTTTTTGGAATAACCCTAAGATTTTTTCTTCAAAAATATGGCATTAATGACCGGTCAGAAGGATTAAGACTTATCCAATAGCAGTTATAGACAGGCGATATCAAGCCAAATTAAACCTAGTCGTGTTGGTTGACTATTGCCAACAGAAAATTTTGTAGCTTTTCGGTTGAGTAAATGAAGAATTAATAAAAAGAAAATGAATAACCATGGCACAACTATTATAAGGTATGTACAGAATGGCAAAAACTACAGCAATGCAACTTTGTCAGTGTAACGCAATGTCAAAATAGCTGATGCGCCTTATGAAAAACGATAGATTTTAAGTCTAATAAAGGTAGAATTTATACGTAAAATTTGTTAAAAAATTTCAGAATTAAAAGTCTTTATCTCATAAAATTGTGACGTGATGAAATTTTTTATTTAACTTTTTTATTTAACTTTACATGCATAAAATTATTTGCGATACATTTTTTCTACCTTTATATTGATTTACGTAATTAGTTTTTATACAAGAATTTAAATAAATTTTTATAAATGTGTATAATATGTTATATTAAAAAGGGCTTTATAAAATATTAATAGAAAAATGAAAAATATTTCTAAAATATATATTTATTTCTTTTCATTATGAGCTACTGTTTATTCATATGTATCGTTGAGTATTTGATTTGAATGATTTTAATTCATAAGTTTGTTTCCTATTATATACTTATGTTTATGTATATTGTTATAATGTCCTGGTTCGTAAAAAGTAAAAAAATGAGCATATTCAAATTCACTTTTATTTTTATGTATAACGTAGCAAGGTCATACCAAAAGTTTTATCTAACTCCTTTTTATATGAAAAATTATATATTTTTATATTTAATTAATACTTCACTTGATTAAGTAAATAAAATGATTGATATTAAATAAAATGATGAAAACAAATGATTGTTACTTTGGTCGTACTGTTTAAAAAAATATACCTATTGTTTATATCACCACCATCATAGGTGGTTGGGGTATTATGCATTTGTGCTGATGTTTGTAACGCATAGAAAAAGTTATCCAACACCCACCTTAAAGTATACCAATTTACTCAGAATCACTTTTTAAATCGATCTAACAATGTCCGTGCGTCTGGCTGGACGGCTGCCTGGCTGTCCATATAAATCTTATGCACAAAGCACAGGCCGCAATTTTAAAAATACGTCAATGAAATTTGATACAAGGACGAAGCCTATTGAAATTGGTTGTGATGGGTCCATTATTTCAACTAGCCCCTATACAAATGTCACCTTTAAACACTCAAAAATGACTTTAAACACTCAAAAATGCCTTGAAAATAAGAATATTTTAATGAAATTCGCTGTAAAAACCATAGCTCCCATATAAACCACTCTTCAGAAAATCACTTTTACGTGCATAAATCTCATACGAATGTTAGTATCAAGTTAATATTCGGCAAATTTTATGAGAATCGGTCCATAATTTACCCACTTTCCACTTCCAGGAATCGCCTATAGTGCATAAAATCATTTAAATGTTAGTATCAACGCATTATTCTGTATTTGTATATTTTTATTTTACATTTACCAAAATTGGCCACGTCCTCTTCCCGAATTTTTATGCTCGTACAAAATGGTGTAGGATATCATACACTCATAAAATGTTTTACATATTTTTAATTTTTATATTTTCATACAAAATTCAAACTTATCAAACTTTAATAAATTTAAAATTTGATTAAGGCTTTTAATATATAAAGATTATTATTTGATGTGACTCGTTTTTTCTACATTTCTACATTTATTTCATATTTATACGAAAATTTTTTTATACTATATATTTTTAGCATGGACGACTATGAATATGAGCGGAAACAAAGAAGGGAACGTGAAAAATCGGAAAGGCAACAAGTTCAAACATCGTCATCAAATCGGGAGGTAGCACTTTTTCCTGAACCTCGACGAGTAAATCCATCTGAAGATGATGATAAAATTTCGGCAAAATTGGGAGATTATTCTAAGGCCAGAGATTTTATCAATCTTTATACAGTGGGTATCTCGAATTCGGGTCATAGACAGATGCCGGCTAATGCAGTTCTACCGGGTATAGTGCCAACGAGTTCTCCAATACCAAATGTTAGTGCGGGTGTGGCAACGTCATCGTCGTCAACGGGTTTCCCCTCGTCGTCATCATCACAGCGTTTGCTTCCACCTCCACCACCGTTGACACAACAACAATCGCAACAGCCACCACATCACTATCAACAGCAGCAACAACAATTACGACAAGCGCCTTATGTTAAACAGGCTGATAATAAACCGCCTTACAATGGACGAGGAGGGTATCCAGGCCAGCCAGTAAATCGTTTGAGTAGTGGAATGGCACCACCTAAGGGACCACCGTCCGGTTCATTACTGCCTCCCGCCACAACAAATATGCCAAATGGGCGCCAAAGTTCGTCGTCAGCGTCTTCTGTTGAAAAATCATATCTAGGACCACCTACGGCATCATCTTCCTCGTCATCAGCGACCCATAATGGCCGCTTCTCACAACCATCAATACCAAAACAACGCCAAAAACCATTACCACCTGAGGTAAGTAATCATAGATTGATTTCAAATAAAAATTCTATATAAATAGGTATTTATAAAGAATTCAAGTTCGATTTGAAAGATTTCTTCGTCGATATCTGGAATTCAGTTTTAGCCAATATTTTCTATCTTCGTATATTTTTTTTAGAACGACATCAAAGAAATAATTAACCATGTAACCAACACATTCTGTCCTCCAAAGATGTTAACTGGCATTGATGCAACACCGCACAACACTTTAATAGAGAACTATAATCTCAGCGAAAAAAATAAACACAAGTATTCCTTTGATATTTTAGCCAAAACAAGTATAGTGGAGCCTCTGGACTCTCCGCCACGTATGCAAATGCCAGCACCTAGATTTGTGCCTCCTTTATCAGCTACATCAATAACAGCAACACAGATGCCTTCTTCAAAATCAGTCTCCAATAACTCCTCCGCCTCCACCTCATCCTCTTCCACTTTTATAGCACCTGCCATTAACACCACCGCCTCTGTCGGCCATCTTACATCATCTACCTCTTCCTCCTCTGGGCAGTCTTCGTCGTTAGTAACCAGTGCTGTCATAACATCACCTACAGTGCCACATTCTCCAGTCTTATCTCGACCTTCGAAAGAGGCACTTATAAAACCTTTAAAAACAGAAAAGCCAACTCCACTGTCAATAGAGAAACAGAATTCAACACTCGAAAATGATTTAGAACTTTCTGACTCGGATGACGATCGTAAAAAACAGAATCGTTCCACAGTAAACTCAAGTGACAGTTCGCCAACCGAATCAAGTGAATCAGAAAGTGACTCTTCAAGAAGTGAACCGCAACAACCTGCTTCAATACCCGCCCCTCATCTGCTCATCAGCCAGCAACAACAAATGAATGCGGTATTGGCAACCAAAAAGAAATTAGGACCTGGCTCTTCTGGTTCTATAGCAGGTAGCGGGAGTAGTTGTAGTTCAGGATTGGGTTCCTCAGCTCCACCATCGGGAGGATCTTCATCCTCGTCCTCTAATAAGACGCCTTCCCCTTCAAATACTACTAAATGGCAGCTAAGTAGATACTTCAACAAGGCTCCTTTGCATCAAACTCCAACACAAGATGTAGTATCTCCATCCACTACTTCCATGGTAAACTCAGTGAACTCAATGAATGTTGCCAATCTCAATATGCCCATTACATTACGAGGAGGAGCGCAAATAATACCTGAACCTCCTCAGCATGTGACTAATATTAAAAATGAATCGATGATAGAGGATGAGGACGATGATGAAGAAGATAGCAATGAAATGGAAGATGAAAACATACGTAGAAGAAATAGAGGTGCCAATAAAAGTGAAACATTCCCTCATCCAGCTTTTCCTTCAAGAAAAGCCCCAGCTGGTCTCTCTGTAACACCTCTATCTCCTATGTTAAGCGACATAAAAAAAGAAATCTCTACACCTCATGTCGGTATGGGAGTAAACCAACAACAGGTGCCCATATTAAATGCCTCAGAAATTGTATCAATACCATCGGCACAAATAAAACATGAAGCAATGTCAATAGCTGGAGGTCATACTACAGTTACTTCATACGGCTGCGATGCAATAGAAGGTTTATCAAATCTTTCTTCTGATTCTAATACAAGCGAGGATGAACGATTACCAGTGAGAGGACCCGGTGGTACTTTGCAAATTCCTGGTGTTCCAGCAGCCATAACAGCTTTGCCTCGGTCTCCACCTATGGTGCAAAATACTCAAATGACAAACTCTCTTACTATTCTGCGATTTAATTCCTCTCCAACAGCACATTTAACTCGACCTCCTCCACCACAGTCAAGAGCTAAGAAACCTAGAAAAAAACTGAAACAGCAAACTAGTGCTACGGTAGCAACAGATACCAGTGATGAAGAACAAGACGACTTAACCAAACGTTTAGTAAGTCCGGTAGCTAGTAACACTGCGGGTGGAACTGCAAGCGGAGTTGCTGTGACTGGTCAGAAAAAAGGTCGGGGAAGGCCACGTAAAACTACACCTAACCAAAGTGGAAACATAAGTTCAGCATCGTCAGCCTCGGCTTCAGCTAAAGGACCAACATTAACCGCCAAAAAAGATATCAATAAAAAACCCGCCTCAACTACGAATACAGCAGCAGCAACAGCTCGAAGAAGAGCTTCAAGACTAAACTCTTCCAATTGCTCGGCTCAAGATCTTATTTCTTCCACACCTACTAAACAACAAACACACGTACAAGCACCAGTGGAATTAATGAAAGCAACGCAAATAATAACACCTGCTCCCGTCAAGGAACAAATATTAACTGCTAACGCTACTAGTGATGATTCCTCATCGTCAAGTGAGTCCTCAACGTGTTCTATGTCAAAATCCTCTTCATCAGTTTCGGACACGGATGTAGATAACACAGTCAACAAACAAACTATAAAAAGTAACTCTTCATCATCGGAAGATGAAGACACGAAAAACAAGAAAGCAACTACTAAGCTGTTAGTGGTTGGAGAACAGAAACCTTTACCGCCCAAGCGAATAGTAAAGAAGCTGAATACCCGGAAGTCATCTCTTGAAGATTTGTCCGCTCCGTTAACAGTTTCCAACAAACCTCATAACATGTCAATGTCGTCTTCATCATCCTCGTCATCTTCTGAATCGTCAACAGAAGATTTTGGTCACCTTCCTAACGCCTCAACTTTAACTGGAGGATCTTCGCAACAACCTTCTGCTTCCATTGCAGGTGGTAGTTCGTCGCAACGTTCTGCAAATCATCAATCGCCGCATAAAGGGGCCGGTGCATTTTCTTCGGAATCGAGTGGTGAGGAACGTTCGGATTCGGATTCATTAGATTCTCGAAAAGAAAAGGTAATTTTATTTTAATAAGTTTATTTTTAATTTTAATAACAAAATATAATAATTGTATTTATAGAAATTAAAACGTGATAAACCAAAAAGTGATAAAAATAAAATAAACACGTTGACCCGCATTTTTAAATCATCGAACGAGGGTGGTGCTAAAAAGCAGGGTCAAGTTCTTATAGTTGACCAATCAGAAGACCAACAACAACAACAGCAGTTGCATCAACAACAAAAGCATATATCGCCAGCGTTAAGACTTTCTCAAGAAAATCTGTCCGCAGTACACAATTCCTTACAAAATACTCCAACAGCACAATCTCCACGGTTAACACCTGGCGGTCATATGAGATCACCACGTTCTATAAACATGACACCTCTTGCATCTCAGGTTTTAGCAGCTGGTGCTATTGCATCACATCGTACACCGGATCGTAGTACAACTAGCGCCGAAAGAAAGTTGCAACAACGTATAAAAACTCCGACTAGAACACCTACTCGAACGCCACCCACCACAAGGACACCAACTCCTACGCCAGCTGTTGCCGCTGCAGCATCTGTACATCATCCAAATCCCTCTTACTCCCTTCCATCATCTTCATCATCTCAGCAACAACAACATTTGGGTCTGCTACAACCTCCACCACCTACTTCTTTAATATGTAAAATTGATCTCTCTAGATTGTTGAACGTACCTATAGAATGGCATGCGAACACATATCGTTTGTATGGCCATGCTCCTGGTCATCAACAAAACCATTTAACACCTAGCGCTGGACGCACTCCAATATATGATCATGAAACAATACTCAACGCTGACCTACAATCTTGCAACAACCAAATGCGTCTGAAATCCACATCAAGTGGTGGCAGCGGCAATGCGACACCGAGAAGTACGGGTAATCGCACACCTATACAGATTGCCTCCACCATATCATCGGCCTCCGAAAGAGAACTATCTCATTCAAGAGAAAATCTGCATGAGTTGACAAAGGAAAATGGTAATTTAGGTCGCTTGAGTAGTCGTTCAACGGATGGTAGTATATGTGGGGGTGGTTCAACGCCAAAGGAGCACTTATTACCTCCCAATGGTTATAGTTCTTCGACAGCAATGGTTAGAGGTTACAATTCTCCTAATGCTACAATAGGTGGAGTAAAACTGTTGACCGGTGTTAAACATGAACAAATTATAAAACATGAACCAGACTCTGAATATTCCTGCAATGAATCGAAATTTAAAAGTGATTCTACTACAGATCCTGCACTCATAAAGCAAGAACTTTTAATACTCAAACAAGATTACAAACCCAGTGATTTGTCTGAAAAATCATCTATATGCTCATCTATTGATTTACCTTTGGAGCCTAAACCCCGTCGCAAACGCAGTTCCAGCTCTAGTTCCAGTCCGTACAAGGAGAAAAAGCGGAAAAAAGAAAAGGACTTAAATACGACCGTTTTAACAGAAAAAGATAAAATGATGGTAGCTAGTGTTGATATTGTTAAAGAAAAGGAAATTGCGAATGATTCTTTAAAATCCGCTAAAGAATCTGCCGCCAAGGATGATTGTTTAACAAACGCAAACGGACAACAGACACATATACAGGTATTGCAAATATTATTTTTCATAAAACTTAAGATCTCGAAAATTTTTCTTATTTCTTATTTTTTTTTTTTTAAGAAGGATCAGCAAATTTTGGATCAACAATTTCCACATACAAATCATGACCGGTTAATAATGGAGAATAAACTTCAACAACAAAGCACGGATAAATCAAATAGTCTTAATAATAACAACAATAGCAACAAATTAACAAATAATGTCTCAAACACTGCCAGTCCTGCGCATTTACAAAATATAAATAACCATTCAACATCAGTCACCTCAACTAATATGCCACCACCAGCCAATGTAGGACTGATACCAACTCCTCCTTCATCAGTTGCATGCACAAAGAATGCTCATAGTTCGGTACCTACAGCGGGTTCTTCATCATTGTCATCGCCCGCTGCGATAGCATCAGCCTCTAGTTCAACTGTAACATCAAAAGTAGCAGAAGCAGCGTCAGCATCTTCAACCACTCAACCTCAAGTTATCTATCGTTCATATTTCGAACGCGATGATGACGCTTTGAGTGATGAATTCAGGTTTGTTGCGGAATCATTTATTGAATATTCGAACTCCTCTACCTACTCCTCCAACAACAACAACACTACCAACTCCTCCGTTTCGGCCAAATTTCTAAATTTATTGCAAATGTAAACCAAATGTTTTATGTTTATTTTTCTCTCTTTATTTTTTCCTTTTTCAATTCGAAAATTTTTCTATCTAATTTTGAGAAAGAATTTGCTCAAAAAAAAAAAAATAATAATAATAATAATAATAAAAATTCTTGTTCGTTTTTGTGCTAATTATTTATAATAATCAAATATTTAATAATTATGGTTTATTAACTTTATTACAATTACAGCAAAGATGCTAAATTTTTGCAAGAGGCTGTTCATCGCAAGCACGCAGCAGACCGTGAACAGAATACCTTTAATCAAGTGACGTTGTACTTAGAGGCTGTAGTCTATTTTCTTTTGTCTGGGGCTGCCATGGAGCAACATAGTCGTTCTGAAGATGCAGCTTGGACTATGTACAAGGATACTTTGTCATTAATTAAGTGAGTAAAGTGCAAACTTTCTTAAAAAGTATAACAATTTTCATTAGAAATGTAAACTCTATGAATTTCATTGTTTAACTTAACTTTCAGATTCATTTCGTCTAAGTTTAGACATTTGCAAGTATCTTCTGCGAATCAGCATGAGACACACAATAAAGTTGCTATATTAAGGTAAGATGGAAATGAGGATTTATTTAGTATGATTTGAGATTGTATCATTTTATATTATTTATCTCACTCTGTGTAGTCTTCGTTGCCAGTCTCTAATTTCTTTGAAGTTGTTTAAACTTAAAAGAAACTATTGCCGTCAAATTAACACCACTTGTTCGGAATTCTTTAAATCGGGTAAAGGTGATATTATCAATGGCAATACGCCTTCATCAATTTCACCTTCTAATTCGGTAGGTTCACAGGTGAGTTCTATCTATTTTTATTTTCGGATACACATTTTCATTACTCATTTACAAATTTAGGGTTCTGGTTCCAATACACCACCCGGTAAAATAGTGCCTCAAGATATACACTCAGCTTTATTTCAACAAAATCAATATTTCGGTTATTTATCCAGTAGTCATGAATTGTGGGATCAAGCCGATCGTTTAGTTAGACAGGGCAATCATACTGGTAAGTAAGAAAAAAGTTAACATTTAAATCAAAAGCAATCATAAGTACAAAATATAATAAATTCATTTACTAGGGAAATCATTTAGCTCTAAACCATTTTCATTTAATCGATATTTAGATTTTTTTTTTATTAATTTATAAAATACGTACTTTGCAATGCATATGTAGAAGTTCAAAATTTTTAAAATTTACAAACAAGTAAAAACATATGAATGTATTTAAAAATTTTTGGAAAACTTGAAAGTGTTTTGCTAACACAGAGAAATTTGCATAAACTTCCCAAAACAAAAAATACACTTATATTGCTCCATGATGTAAAATTATCTTCAAATATTATTGCACTATGTAAATTTATTTATTATTTTCTTTTTCTAATAATAATTCATAAAAAGCTTTTTTGCAGGAATTGAAGTTGGGATCATTCTTACAAAACAGATGACTTATGACATTTTCTTTTCTGAATAAAACATTATTCTGCCCTTTACCCTCTTTTGTGTTCGGTTCTGAAAAAAATGTAATATTGTAAATGGGCCAGATTTTCTTTTCTAATACGTTGAAAAATATGTTACATGTTTTATCCTCAAATTAAATAGACGGTAAATATGCTGTACTTAATTAACAGCTAACTCAAACATTTCTTACGAAAAGAATTTATGTTTAATATTTAGTGCTTTCAAATTGATGTTCACCAAATTAGAAAAATTTCAGTTACAGATTAGTATAAATTTTTACCTATTTCATTTAGCGCTTTGGGTGTGTGCCTTAACGATTTATGAAATATTAAAGACACAACCATCTCGGGTCAGGAATACTTTTTATGCATTTTTTTAAACCTATTTTTTTCGTAACTGAAACAGAGTAGATGTATTTATTATAATATAATTTCACATAAAATGTAAAAAATATAAATATAAAAAAAATGTTATAGTATAAAGTATACAAAATTTTAGATCCATTTTAAAAAGATAACATTTTTAAAATTTAATTTTTAAACCTTTTTTGATCACCCGATACTTTATCTTCATTGAAATTACGCTATGCGTGTGTCTCACAAAAAAGGCACCTCATAGAGTCATTCACGTTTTTTTTTTTCTCATCAAGTTTGGGCACCCCTTATAACGCTGCTATTGAGGAGACATTAATGAGATTTATCTCAAACGATTCATAATTATAAGAGCAATAAACCTTCATTCTTCATTTAGCAATACTTGAAACGGCGCAAATGTTCTAATTGAAAAACCGAAAAAAAATTTTTTTACTTTGAGTGCTTGCCGGCACCACATTTTTGTTGTTTTACTCCACGAGATGTTGTTAACACATTGCATCAAAAGTTAATTTAAAAAATCTAAATTTAAAACAAATATTTGAGGTTTAAGTCAGTTTCTTAAAGGTAAACGTAAAAAGAGAATTCCCCATATATATTTTTATTTTTAAATATAACTAGAAGATTTTCAAAAAACAATTGGCATTTATGTAGACAGTTATTTGTTTTAGTCTATATATATATATACATATATATATATATATATATATATATATATACATATATATATATATATATATATATATATATATATATTTTTATTTTTAAATATAACTAGAAGATTTTCAAAAAACAATTGGCATTTATGTAGACAGTTATTTGTTTTAGTCTATATATATATATACATATATATATATATATATATATATACAATTTCAAATTTTAATGTTTCTTTTTTTAATATTTCAGATTTCTTTATTGCTTTGGATCACGAAAATGGTCCATTGACTTTGCACAGCAATGTTTATGAAGTTTTTCGTTATGTACAGGCCGGCTTAAAAAAACTTAAAGATGAAATGCTTATACAATAATAATAATAAAAATAGTTTGCAAACATTAGTTTATACAAAATTTAAACAAAAAATAAAATTTTTTTATATACACACATTAAAACAAATACTAAATAACATCACTACTCAACTAATTATTGAGTTGTTAAACTATTATTTATCATAACAATAAATAAATTCAAAGAACTATTTTAATTTAAAGTTTTTTTTAGTGTATCTAAAAAAAAAATAATGAATAGCATTGCGTTTTGTTAATGTTAAGCAAAAAAGATATATATATATATATATATATATATATATAAAAGAGATATATATATATATATATATATATATATATATAAGATAAGCCATTATAATTGTTATCTACATTTAATTAAAATATAAAAAGAAAACAACACACACATCAAGAAATTTATCTTCAATACCATTAAAGGGTTATGTAAATTTCAATAAACAATTTTAGCACGTAAATTTAAAACTTTTATTACGTTAAATATACAAACATATTTAATACTTTTATATATTTTTAATATATTTAATATATTTTAAATATATTTATATATATTATATATTTAATTTAATATTTTTTTAATGATTGACATGTTGAATTTTTAATTTTTCAAGTTTTTCTTTTCCAAAAAATCTTATTTATAAAGTCATAATTATTTTATTAATTAATAAACCTTTAAAAATTTGTTTTTTTTTTAATATATGCTCAAAAAAAAAGAAACCATGTTAAATACATATATTTTATTTTTAAGTTTTTTTTTTTATGAATTGTTGTTTCCTTTTTATAATTATTAATATTCCTGGGTTTTCCTTTTTGATTTTAGTTAATTTTTAAAATTTAGTTAAATCTTATGAAATAAAGTGTAAGCTTTTAGAAAAATCCTTTGTTAATAATATATTGGAATGAACATAACTTTTTATTATTTATGTAATTAATGTCACTTAAGTTTAAATTATTATAACTTTAAGATGATTATTTATCAGTTTATTTTTTTAATGTATAATTTTTCATATGGCAATCTATACAAGAAATTGTTTTAAAAATAACAAAAGCAACACCAAATGAATTTCCAAATTCTGATACCATTTTGCTTAAACATTTTTCTTAAAATAGAAAGTTTCGAACCCAATACGAAAAGATTTGAGCCGATCCCATCTTACATATATATATATATATATATATGTATCTAAAAAATAATGAATAGCATTGCGTTTTGTTAATGTTAAGCAAAAAAAGAGATTTTTATATGGAATGATCAATTCTTTTTGTTATTTTAATGTATTTAATTACAATAATAAATACACAGTTTTTCAATATTTAATAACCTATTAAGGCCAGGTATTTAATTATTTAAAATATTAGTAACTTAAGTTATAATAAATTTAGCATATTACTCTATCTATCTTAGTCTTATAATTAAATTTATTTTTGAATTTCTTTATTATTTAATAATATTGAAAATTGTTTTATTATTCCTGTTTTAGTAATTATTAGTAATGATTTTTTTCTTTTCCAATAATATACTTATTTTTTAGATATTAAATGCTAAATAGTTAAGTTTTTTCTTAGTTTATTATTTAACTAAAAAGTCTAATAAAAAAATCACATAAAATAATTTTTAAACATTTATATATATATATATATATATATATATATATATATATATATATATATATATATATATATATATATATTATATATATATATATATTATATATTATATATATATATATATATATATATATATATATATATATATATATATATATATATATATATATATATATATATATATATATATATATATATATATTATATATATATATATATATATATATATATATATTATATATATATATATATTATATATATATATATATATATATATATATATTATATATATATATATATATATATATATATATATATTATATATATATATATATATATATATTATATATATATATATATATATATATATATATATATATATATATATATATATATATATATTATATATATATATATATATATATATATATATATTATATATATATATATATATATATATATATATATATATATATATATATATTATATATATATATTATATATATATATATTATATATATATATATATATATATATATATATATTTTATATATATATATATATTATATATATATATATATATTATATATATATATATATATATATTATATATATATATTATATATATATATATATATATATATATATATATATAATATATATATATAATAAATTTCTGTCAATACAATACATGTAGAAGAAAATATTTTTCTTAAAAGAGGCAGTGCGTACAACAACTAAACATATGCAATGTATTTAATTTAAACTAAATTCGGGCATAATCGTACATTTTACTACTTCGTTTAGATCGTTCAAATGGGTAAAATGATTTAGTTCGTTCATTGTTAATTTTTTAACATTGAATAAAGTCTCAACGATGAGTGTGTGATTATATAGACAACAGTTGAAAAAAATGTTTAATTTATACATAGAACAATTGGTGAAAATAATTAGTTGATAATATAAGTATAAAAAAGTTTTATATATTAAATCTTTCCTGTTTAAAAGAAATCTACTTATATAAGTTAAAAAAAATATGACCCAGGAAAGAATTTATTAGTTCTACATCTAGTTCCAGAATGAATGATAATAGCTTCAACTCGTTATAATTTAGTGTTACGACCAAATTATTACCCCCACTACTAGTTCTATAAAAATGCTACCCAACCAGTACCCATTCTTTAAAACGGTTCTAGAACAAGCTCTTTAATCAATAATTTTGGTTCGAAATTGTCACTTTCAGAACTAGCTCTATAGAAGTATTAGTGTCCTGCTCAAGAAGAGGTTATTAAAATCAATGATTTTTGTTTGATTTTATTTTTTAATTCTAATTCGTTAGTTCTGTTTTGGGATTTTTATGAAGTTTGAAGTTTTCTAAACAGTTCTAGGAAGTAATTTGGGAACCATTAATTTCTTTAAAACCAATTTAGAGTTGTAATAGTGTTCTACCCCAGGAGTTCCAGAATTGGTAGCGTAACCAGTAGTTCTAAGAATATTTTTAAAGAAGCTGTAGTGGTTCTGATTACACCAGTTGTAGAACTAATGATTTTAGAACACGTTCTAAAATTTTCGCTGGGGAACTTTTTGAAACAAAATATTTGTAACATTTAAAAAAAAAATACTTCAAAATTTTGTTTCCATAGTGCATTATTAAGAATACATATCGTTAGCTGAAATGCAAAACTACTTAACTAATATTTGAACATAGTTACAGGAGATACAAAACATTTTATAAATTGAGATTTATGAAATTTTTTTTTATAAATATTTACGTAGTTTTGCATTTCAGCTAACGATATGTACATACTTATCATTGTGTATGTAACGTCGAGTGTATATTAGACAAATTTGTATCAAGACAAACGTCAAAATTTTGTGAATTACAGATAATGTTTTATATTTAACAATTATGGGAAAAAACGAATGTCATAATCGTGTAAAAACAAGACAAAGTTCTCAGTACTCGAGAGCTAACAATTTTGTTTTAACTCTGCAATAATACTGACAAATTCAAGCAAATTTTTATCCTGATAAAATTTTGGTGTTTATCTTGATAAAAATTTCTCTAGTATAGTATTATTGTTTGCACGCACATGCACATTAGGGTCACAACTTTTTGCAAATTATAAACAAGATTATATTGCCTCACTACTGGCATTGCCTTCAATAAAATATTTTTTTTTTTCATAAAAAGCGATAACATCGCATATTTTTTTTTTTTCAAAAATTCATATTTGTTTTTATAATTTTTAAACCTTTTATTCATTAAATATAATGTTAAATTAATGTTTTAGTCAACATTAATATTAAAATGCATTCTAAATTAATTTTCCGTTATATTTGGCGGTTAAAAATGTTGATTGTTATAAATCTTGTGAATTAAATAAAAGCTAAAAAATTGTGTGACCAGTATGACTACCATTTTATTTTATAATGGTTATCAAGGAAATAATTAAGAAACTTTCGGTACTGAGCAGAATATTTAGTATAATGCCAATTTTTATTACCACTATGAAAAATGCAAACTTTTTTAATATTAAAAAAAAAAATTAATAAAAAAATTTTAAATAGTTTTAGAAATTGCTTTCGGTGCGGAAGGTTTTTTCATCGAAATATATAATAAATTTTTTAACATTGAAAACGGGTTTTAGTATCAGCACGATATGGGATTTTCTTTTTGTACTTAAAAACATTAAAACTGATACATTGCATCAGGAAATTACAAAATTGGCATATAATCAAATAACCAAAATATGCTTTAATATATCGATGAAAAAATTCTACAAATTGTCTGAAACGGATAAAAAATTAACAGTTTGGTTAATTTGAAGTCCGAGAAAAAATATGAATTTGCACATTTTTTGTTGCCCTTTTAATAACTTATTTTTTGTTTGAAAGTCATACAAAATAGACTTAATATATAATACTAACTTTCATAATAGGCCGCAATATTAAATGAATGTAATTTTTATTAATTTATTTTTAATTTAAAGTTTTATCATAAATAAAATAAATTTTTCATAAAAAAGCATAGAAAACGTTCACTAACATGTAGGAACCTAAACATTGATTTTGAAGATTTCAAATATTCGATTTTACGATTTTTTCTCAAAATTTCCAAATTTATCTGGAAAATATGTCTGTAGCCACTGTTTCTTTCCTCTCTTATTAAAAAAAAAAATATGTTGTCTGTTAAAAAATGGACAAAAACTTCTAAAACTGACAAATTAAGATAATAATAAAAAGGGCTCGTTAACAACAGTCCTAACTAATATTCATTCATATGCATTAATAGTAAATTTTTTAAGTGATGAGATTTGTCTGTATTTTTAATAGCATTGAGACAGACTATGTATTTGTAGTTAAATCTTATTTATTTAATCAGTTATGTGTCATTTTATGTTACGAAATTGAAGAAAAGCTTTTATTAAAAACTCAGTTAACTGATAAATAGGGTTTGGAAAGTGGTAATACCCATGAAATAAGCAACAATCGTTCACGGGAAAATTTTGCGTATATTCCCGGGAAAACGGAAATTAAAAGTATATGATTTTTAAGAATTTATTTCAGTTTTATGAATTTATAAACTAGTTCATAAAACATTTTAATAAACTATAATTTTAATTTTAATATTTTAACATAAACATAAATAACGCAACAATTAAATGTAAAAAAAAAAACATAACTTCATTAATCCAATTATGAGAAATTTTTCCAATTTCGATGGAAGGTCCAATTCGAAAATTTCAAATGAAGTGATCTTAACAACAAAATAATATATTATTATAGACAACTATAAAGTGGCTGAATAATGTGCCAGAAAAGGTAAAAATCTTTAGGAAAATACCTCACTTTGACAGCTCGCTTTGAAAAGTTTAAGTTTTAAGACGTCGACTTAAACTTATAAATATCTAGTGATTTTATCAAAACTCCCTATGAGTAGCTTTGAAATATAAACTAGATATTTTCTAAATAGATGATCATGCCTATAGAAAACAAAATAATTAATCGTCACGATAACAAATATTAGCTTCGTTAATTATTTAAAAATTTTAATATTCAAAAATAAATCCATAACAACAGAGCCTTATCTATTAAAAAATATTTTTTCCCACATCAGTTGAGTGAATTTATTTTTTCTTCCGCTGCAATTTTTGCAACAAAAGTAAAACTGTTCTAAAAAATAATTTTTAATAAAATAAATTATGTAATTTCCAATTTTTTATTAGACCAACTGGAAACTTTGTTGTTCGCCCATTTAATTATTTTCCAACATGTTTCAAAATATAATCGTAGTTCTAAAGAAAACTTGCAACGTTTTTCAAAATGATCTTCAAAAGTTCGATTTCAAGTAAAAGTGGAATAGATAAAAATTTAAATAATACTTTATTTAATGCAATATTTCGTTTTGATATCATTAAAAAAACTCATTGCACATAAATTAAAACTAAAAAATCGAAAATATTTGAGGAATTGAATTTACAAAATTTCTATCAATTTCACGTTACCTAAAGTTTAGACTATGAAACGGTGTCAAATGTTTAATTTTCACGCTTGTTAACTTGAATGGAAACGAACTTTTTTAAAAAATGGAAGGTTACTAACCTTTTATATGAAGGCCTTTTTAAATAAATTTTATTATGAATGAGGCCGTAGAATAAACCAAAAATCAAAAAATATATATGTATAGACAAATGCCTACATTCTATTATGTACTACAGATTTATGTATGCATTCTATATTAAGTAAAACGAGATATCGTTTACTTATCTTTAGATAATATAGTGATATATTTATAAATATATTTTTAATAAAAAACAATTACAACCAGCAAATTAATATAAATAAATAGTTCTAAGAGAAATAACGATTTAAAAAAATATTGTAAATATAAACTTACAAAATAACCATTAAAAACAATAGAATAACTAGAGACGAAAAATTTAATGAACTAAAAAGTACATTATATATATATATATATATATATATATATATATCTAAATAAATTAATCAGCAATTTACTGTTAAAATAACGATTTTACTTTAATTTTGTAAAAATAGAAATATTAATTAGTTACTTAAGTAATATTTATGTACATTGTACATTCATACTGCATACACATACTATTGAATTATTAAATAAACGAACAAAAAATAAACGTAAAAATTAGTAAATTTACTAAAAACTTGATTAAATCAAATCTAAGAGTAAACAATGATTTCAAAATAACAATTATTTTATACATACATAAGTGAAGAAATAAAATCAAATTTTGAACTTGAATAAAATAAATAATACAAATAAAAAGAAGAAAACTCAGTCATTTATTACGGAAACATATACTAGATATATGTTATTACGAGGAATTACTATGTATTTTTATGACATGCATATATATATATTGTTAAGGGTGTATTAACATTTTTAGGGTAATTGTATTAAAACCGATAAATAACATACACATATATTTTTATATTACTTGATATAAAAATTAAAATAATATATATTATAATTAAGTTTAAATAGAAAAAAATTTTTTTGTTAAATTTTTGTTTGTATTAAATTTAAGTCATAATTATTAAAACTTGCTTCAAAAACTCCTTTTGACCCAATTAAACATGTCTCCTTTTCTCATCTCCCTCCTTCAACTAAACAAGAGATTTAACTTATTTTGTACAAACGTATATATAATATATTAATAAAACACAAAATTCCCATTAAAAACATTTAAATAAAAATCTACTATAATTAAATAAAATTCTTATTAAATCTATCTAATATTTAAGTTTGTAAAAACGAAAACAAATAACATTTAACAGATAAAAATCAATGATTTACTCGATAAAATAACGTAGTTGTTTAATCAAAACAAAATAAATTCAAAACTGATATAAATTGTAAAAAAATATAAATTCACTATTTTAGCAACATTATTGAAAATTTCAGCATATTTAAAAGTATACATTTTTGTACTCAATAAATATAGTTTAGTAAAAATTTTAATATGTATGTAATGCTATGTTCACATATAGAGGTTTTTTGAAAAACGACTAGTTTTCTCAAAAAACACAAACAAATTAATTTGTTTATCATATATTTCAAAGCCAAGAAAAGACAGTGTTATCATAACATACATTTTTCCAAACAAAATTTACATCGATAATATCTAAATCGTTTCAAAATCATGTATTTACAATAAAAAAAATGTATGAATAACCTAATATTGGAAAAGAAAAACAAGTATCAAATAAATATGTATTTATTTTATATAAAAGCAACAACTTTCAAAAGGCGGGAAAAAAGCGTTAGCAGAAACATTTTTGTGAATGAATGAACAAATGTATTTCTCATGGCGTATGATTCCATTTTGAATGGAAAATATTCTTATAGGAAATTACATTGGGTTGTGTGTGCATGTTTTTTTAGCAGTTTTCATATATTTGGTTATAATGTAATTATAAAATGACCGCACATCTACAAAAACAACAATTGCTTGTATTTTTTAGTGTAAAACCACAGCACATAATGTCAAAAAGCTATGAACAAAAAACGAGAAAATGGAGAAGAGTAAAAATAATTTGTCAGTTTCGCGCGGTACGTACATGAAAAAAAATTAAATCAATTGGGCTTACGAGGTCATTTCCTTATTGCACTATTATTGGTATGATAACTATCATTTCCTTGAACATAAATCTTGGTAACTCTACATTCTATAATTTGACATTTTCTTATCCTATTGTTGACACTTGTTTTGACGTATTTATCGAACATATGTTTTTAATATGGCAATGCCACAAAATACGTTAATATTTTCACTCATTTTCGTAAAATACAACCCATTTAATAAACAGAGTAAAAGGATTAAGAAATTTTATTTACTAAAGTTCAAATAATATAAATTATATTATTGTGCTACAATAGAAAGCTAAACAAAAAACCTTGTATTTTCGAAACGCACAGAAGAAGAGGTTTTAAATGTTTTAGTAGCAAACAAAAACTCATTACAATAAAAGAATTTTTATGAGATTTAAATGAGATAATCCAGCCATTTTTATTTCTTGTTCAGAAGTAGCGTTTGTATTATCGATACCGAAATTCACTTTTTCCATATTGTAGCTGTTGGCTCCCCTGTTCATCCGCTTCCCTTTATTCGCACGGCTCGGTTATTAGCTGTATGATCTTATCTGGTCATGCATACATTTGAATTGTACAGGTTTCCATTAAGATTAAAAGCGAAAACGCTAATAAATATTCCTATTCAACGTACATTGCAACCAGTCGAAAGTGTTCCAAGTTATCAATTAGATAACAGTCAAAATATTTATAATCCACAATATTACTTGTATTCTAGTAAAACTTGTTTGATGCTCAACATGGATCGCTATGGTAAGAATCAAAAACCAGTGCACCGTTATCCCCGTTTTCTTGCTTTGGAAGGAGAAGAATGGTAAGGTAAGTAGGAATTAAATTTCAACCAATCCATTACACTCATTTTTATACTTGTTAATTAGAGATTTCTTTTGCAACATCAATTTTGAGGTTATGTTAGAAGACATCGGACTTTTGTTGCACTACGTAACGTATGAGTTTTTTTTACTGGCAAATAGCAAAGCACATAATACATTTGTATACATATATTGAAAAAAATCAGTATTTTTTAACATTAATATTTGGGAAACATGTATAAATTTAGAAGGTCTGAGTTCACATACAGCAATCTTTCTTTCTGAAACTCTTCTGTTTTTTTTTTGCATCACACACAGATTTTTACTTCAGCAATTTTTGCGCTAATGCCATGATTTGTTATTGTTTTGAAGTACGAAAATGAAAAACAAAACGAATTTCGATGTACAGAAAGTCTGTAGCCTTCCCTCTCGCTTGTACTCACACGAAATCAAAATTTCAGCAAAGAAAATTTGCCTTGTGTGATTTGGAATATTAAATTTAGGGTTTAAATAGTTAACCCAAAAATTTGAACTCAAATCTGAATTTTGAGAAATTATATCTTAAAATATTTTTTAATGAAAACGCTATGCCTTTTGTATTTTCATAAGGACCCAGCAAAATTAAATTGAAGTAGTTCAAAGGTGGTAATTTTAGGACTTCTAAACTAATAGTATAATCAAATTCATTCTTAATGCATTTTTAAATTGAAAATTACACGTCACTATGGAAGTAATTAAAATTAACATCCAAAAATATTATTTAACTGTGATCTAAAAATTATTATATTTTCACAGTTTTTAAAGTAATAAATATAATTTTTATATAAATAATAAATTTGTTTTTAGTTCCACGAAAATATTGCTTTCGAAAACCAAAAAATAACCTTTTTTAATACAAATTTTAAATCAGCTATCAAAAAAGGTTAACATATGAACTCCAAAGGCACGTTAATGTTAAAATTATGCATGTTTCACCTAATTTGAACCAGATCATCATCACTTGAACCCCTGATGGGGTTTGCTAAATTCAAAGGAATTCTATTTCTCTAAAATTCTTTAAGATTCTTTTTAAAAAGTTAAATTTATTTAGTGATTTTTTTAAAGTATTTAAATTTGATGTTTGTCATCAAACAAAATGCATATACGCGATTTAATATACAAATAAAAAAAAATAGTAATAATAACAAAATAGTTATTACATTTACTCATTTTATTTTATCTACATATATATATATATATATATATATATATATGTATGTATGTATGTATGTATATAAGCTCTGTTCCAGTACTAGTCAGATTTACAGGTTTTATTTAGAATAGTCAAAATGAAATTGTGACAAAATATAATACCTACTTTTATTAATCTTTATTAATATATGTTTGTTTATTTGTTAGTTTGTGACGTAGTTACGCCTAAATCGCTGAACCAATTTTAATGAAATTTTATATATTGATGAATTTTAAGGTGGAAGGAAAACTATAGTATATAGATTAAATGCAAATTGCGGAAAATGGCGAAAATATTGCAGGTTTTTTGCACTTTATTTTTGTTTTAATAATTCGATAAAAATTAAGTTTTAATAGAAGAAGCATTACGGGAAACATTGTTTTTTGGAAATATCTTGACAAAGCTGTATTTTTACGTTTTATTACATTTTATATTAAACTTTTAGATTTCTTGCAACTCAGGAGCATTCAACTAGCTAACTATAAATAAGTTATAAAGTGCAAAAGTCGATATTTAAATATAAGAATCTTATCCAATTTTTGGAAACAAAATGTTAAAATTTTGCTCCAATCTAGTGTTCATACAAAATAGAGTTTTACTTATAATTTTCCTGTAATTTTGCAGACATAGCAGACCAAACAATTTCGTTTTAAAACAGAGTTCAATGATCTTTTGACACAAATGAAGATGTCAAGTTAAGCGTACACAAAGGAGCATATCGTCTCCAAAACAAATACTTGTTTGTATACGTTTACTCGTACATATAAATGTACATTAGTCTGCACAAAAATTTACCGACTTTTGAATTTTGAACGTAACTCCCCCTGGAATCGTTCATTGGATTGTGAAAATATATTGTGTAAAATATTAGTGAAATCGGATATCATTAACCCGTGCCGCATCGTAAAAGAAAAATTGGTTAAAAAATGTTTAAGTTATTACGAATTCCACAGACCATTAATGTGTTTTAGACCACTTGTGTAAGGAATGTACAAACAAATTTTTATTTTTTTAGAAATGTTTAAATGGAATGCTATTTTTAACTAAATTTGAGCCATAATTACTGAAAAATATATTTTTGTTTCTCCAGGATAATTCAAGGAAGGAATTCAAAAGTCGGTAAATTTTGGTGCATTCTAACGTACTACAAGCTGTTGTTGATATTAAAAAAAATAAAAAAAAAACGCAAACAAAATAAACCAAGAATTGCGTTATGTTAAGATTTACATATACATTAATGTGTTGTTACCCCATAATAAAGTTGTCAATAACGTTAGTACTTTGACTTGTTGGAAAAGAGATTTTCAATGAAGAAGAGCACATAAAACGTTAAAATGTTTGGTATTGAAGCCGCTAACCTACCACAATAAATTGTATGTGTATGTTTGTGATTTTTGTTTTGGGCTGGTAAGTATAAATATTATTGCATTTCCTGTGAGACGAACAGATTTTTCTCTGTTCCTCCTGTGCTCTCTGTATTCCAATCCTTTATAGATAATCGTTTATATATGTATATAGGGTAAAAATTACAAAGAAAATTTTGTGTTTTTTTATTTTTTTGTTTATGCTTTATACGATCACAATCGTAAGGTTAGATGTTAATTCGTATATGTACGTGTGATGTAAAATGATGTATTTGTCGTTATCATACTTATCTACAGAACATAAAATCGCTATATGTAGGTATGTTTCGAATAGATTTTTCTTCAAATTATTATTATTTGCCTTTGACTTTTTAATTAAAGAAATATGGCTATAGGAAAACATCTTTAACATTTTAAAACTTTCATAAGTTCTTTTAAAAAATATCTATGTAGATATCATCACATAAAATGCAAAAGATCCAAACAACACTATAAAATGTTACGGGAGAGATAGAAAACTTAATTGAGGTTCTAAAAACGATTTTTTACATCTCACAACAAAGAAAAAAGAAGAAAAAACACATTTAAAATTTATTTCTGTCAAGTTTATTTAGTTTGATGTCGAGTAATATTGACTACGCCTTTTTTTTTTTTTTGTGAAAAATGATATTAATTTGTTACGCCCATTTGATTCCCTTTAATAAGGCCGGTATTTTTGATAATAGGAGTATAAAAATTTGTTATATTATGAATTTTAATGTAATGTATCATTATCAATCAAAAACTAGTTTTGATTTTTTTTGGTTGTTTGGCACTTTTGCATTTCAGATGACGATATATTAATGTAAGTTTGATTTTACTCAATCCTAAAATTTATTTTTTAACATAGAATATTGTAGTTACTTTGCAATTTTTTTATTTATTAATATATTAAATATTTTCATTAGTTTAATAAAATTTATTGAAATATCATCCCTAGACGCTTTTGTTTAGTTTTGCAGGTTGCTTTTAAATTATCATCTATTATTTCTTCCCTATAAATGTATATGGCCCAGTAAATAATGAAAAAAAAAGAAAAACATCCGTATAGTATGTTATTATATTTGTTTTGAAATCCTTTTTGTACAGAACCGTGAGGGACAAAATATTGCAGTTTTTGTAGAAATGCAATCATTTAGTTCTTGCACTCTTCAGCAGCAAGTTGTGTTTTTTAAATTCTCTACGTATTTTATCAAATACACTTAGATTTTCTGATATCAAATATACATATATTTATATATGTACATATATATATATAATGAATATGAGTTTATGAGTTAAAATTGAAATGAATTAATGAAAAAAAAAAAATATTAAATAAAATAATTTTATATAAAGTTATAATAGTTTAAAGTGAAAAATAATTTTAAATAAAAAGGTGATGATAAAAACTAAAGTCAAGATAAAATAACAAGTGGAATTATTTAAACATTTACTTTAAATAAATATAAATACATTAACTACGAAGCGATTAAACTAAATATATTAATTATTCATTAGACACTATTTATGGATTTATTAATACATATAATAAATGAATCTAAAGTTTTAATAAATGTTATACATATTCATATATGTAATTAAATATTTTTCTATTATAATTTGCCCACACCCATATTTTTTGAGTTACAAAAAGTCATGTAGTAAAATTTTATATTAATTTTATTTGCTTTTGAAATTTGTAGTTTATTGTATACATATCCTTTGGTAGTTTCCTAGATTCCCATATCTATATTTTTACCTCCCGTTCTCCTTTTTACTTCTATTACATATTTATGTACTGTTTTCTTCATATCATACTATTTGTATATTTTTTTAAATATTCTCATACACATACATATGTGCATTTGTGTTTGTGTGTATAGACATGGTATTTATATATACTTGTTGTTTTTGCATCAACACCATTCAATGATTATAATTACAAAAAGCTGCATCTCTTTTCTGTTTCCTGGCCTCTTTTTAACTTTTGTGTACATACATATTAAACACATTTGCACTGGTAGTAGCATCCTTATTGAACGCCCCCACATACACACACAAAATTTACAGTGTAAAGAATAAATATATGTATAAAGAGGAACATTAGTGTGGTTCGTCCAACATTGTATGAAAAAAAAATCGCATATTAAAAGGTAACTAAATTTATAAAAAGCAACATAATTTATATCATTGTAAAATCATTTTTCTTAAATTTACTAAAACACTATGTGAACGAAAAAGGGCATTTTATTCAAAATGTACTAATAAAGTTTTATTATTTATTTCTACGTACTTTTTATTTGAATTGTTTTTATTAAAATGACGTTTTTATTCTTCCTACTAACTATTACCACGTTTGATGTACTTATATAGTATATCATTAATATTTGTTAGGAGCATTAAGATTTATTCCGGGATCATCATCGTGGGATGTTGAAATTTGGCTAAGATGTTATAAATGACGTCCTCTTAAATGTAGCTCACAAAAAAGAATTTTGTACCACCCTAATGTATATACATATATAATTATGTATATTTAAATGCATATAATATATATCATCATCATTTCCAGTGCAAAGTTTATTGTACTATTTCTCATCTGAAATTACAATATTTTCATTCTTGAATTGTAAACGAATATAAACAAATAATAACACAGAAACCGCTCTAGTTTTTTGAGAAGATTATAGATAGAAAAAAATAAACAAAAACTGGTCCGCTTTGCTCTTTTAAACCCCAGTTGCCTATATTTTTTATGAAGCATACTTTCAGGATAGTTCTATTTGTTAAAAACTCTCCGATGTTTCCTCTCAGTTGTTCACATGATGAAACACATACATATTTTTGGAGCATACATTTAGGTTTCTCTCGCTATTAAAATATGGGGACCACATTTCATTAACAATTTCTGCTATATTCTGTGCAAATAAATTGTTTTCTTCTCTTAAATTGGTTGAAATTCATTTAAATAGCGTTTTTTCGTTTTGCTGAAATTTTCTTGTGCATTTTCTACATATGTACATAAGTAATGTTTCTCTTTTTATTATGAAAACTTTTTATTGAGGTCTTTTATAGATTTTTTATAAGTGTATATAGTTTTTGTTTCTTTTTAGCCGCACCCTAAAATATTTAACATTTTTTGTATTTTGATGATTAGTTCCTTTGAAACGACTATTTTTCTCTTCTGCAAGTTATTTGGTTTATATTTCTGCAAGGTGTGTCTAAAGAAATATGTATTTAAATGAATTAAACTGAAATTTTGTTATATATTAATGAAAATAGTTTTATAGAGATTTTGCTTACATATAATTGATTAACTTATTAAAAATCGAAAAATTTTAAATAAATTAAATGGTTTTACTTCATAATTTATACAGTATTTTCTCAGTTATTTGTTAAAATTCAATTCGTTTTATTTTTTATTCATATCCTTCAAGATTGATTGGATTTATAATATAACATCATTCTTTTGGTCTATTAAATATTAATTGTAAAATTCTTATAGTTCGGCGATAATGATTAGCAATATAAACAAATATAAATTATATATAGTATATATATGTATATATTGATATTGTGGAGTGGTGTTTACAGTTTTAAGCCAAAATACTATTTCCATTGATAAGTTTTGGTGGATAACATATGCAGATATACTACATATGTAGGGATGTTCATGTATGAATTTGTGTATTTTTTAGATATTATTTTGTGTGGTGAGTTATATATTTTCCTCGTTATTATACACCACACTTTTCTATTTTCTCTTTCATTTTTTAGACGTCGTTATTTTGTGGTTTTCATATATTTTATAGTAAAATATCATTTAGTTTATTTCGGTTCTATTGAGTTGAAGAATCGTCTTCAGTTTTTAATTAATTTTCGGCTTTACGTTTGATTTTATTTTTGTTTCGTTTATTTCGTTTTAATTCTGAGTTCTTATTAGTTTTCCAAAATAAAACGTTATAAATTTTATTTCCTTTGATGTCTATTTCAATTTTTGTTATCTGAAAAAGTAATAATTTCATAAAATTATAAGATATAAGAAAACAAATTTTCTAAAAATGAATTTTGTTGGTTTATTTATAATATGATTTAATGAAATCTTTAAAAACAAATTGTGTGTTTCGTAATCAAATGCATACGAATAAAAAATATAATTTCATTGAATTACTAACAAATGAATTAATAATACCAATAAATAAGTAAATATAAAATTTAATGCAAAAGCTTTGTTACAACTCTAATTTATTTTTTTTTTTAATCGGATAAAAATAATTCATCAATATTTAATTAAGTGATTCCTAACCTCAATTTAAAAATAATCTATTTTTTTCAAAATTCCTATTTCTTTTTGGAAATTAATATTAAGAAATGCAATGTATTGTACCATATGGTTTAATTGTTAGACATTTAAAATACAAAACCATTCCTTAAAAATGGCTAAAATTAATTTTTCCTCTTCAAAGACTCCTCACACTTCTTTTTTCATTTAATTTCATTTATTTATTTATTTATTTTTTTTTTTTCTTGTAATATAGATGTGTATGTAAATATTAATACGTACATTTATTTTTGACATAATCATAAATCAGCTGCTTATAATAATGAAAATGTGCATTTATTTAGAGAAAAAAAAAATCAAAATAATACTTTCTTTTATGTTGATTTAAAAATAACGCATGCGCCCTAGTGTTTACTACATGAAACTTCCATTAGCACCTCTTGATACATGTGTAAATTTCTTTTGAATATTTCTAAAAATATTTTTAATATATGTGTAGATTTGTATGTTTGTATAATCTCCTGCATTTTTTGAATTTTTTGAGAACGAACTCGCACATTATCAAATAACGAATGTTGTCTTGTTTTCATTTTTTCTTTTAGTTTTGCTCTATTTGAAACATAAAAGTCATTAATTACAATAAAATTTCTTAAATAATATACATGATATATGCGCTTAAAATAGTTTATTCATACATAAATAGTTAAGAATTCATTATAATTTATTATACGGAAAGTACATAAGATATTACGATGTTGATTTGTAATGATTTTCCAAGAAATTAAATATTTAGATGAATGTATAAATAATTCTAAATATGCAGCTTCAAAAATTTCACGTAACCGATAAACTTTTAAACATATGTACACTGCCTGCCACTTGAATAAGGAATCACATTTTTTTTTAACTTTAATTAAGTATATCTCCTAAACTAAAGTTCAGAAATAAATAATTTTTTGCACAACCAAATTTCAAGGTGTTGGCTTTAGTTTCCTGAAGAAATAAAAAATATACATATTTTTATTATACTAAAATTATGCATTTATTTAAAGACATGTATTTCTGTGGTACTATTTCGTGTGTCACTTGAACAAGGAATTCTTTTAATATTAATCACGAAGGCTATGATTTGAATTTCTTTCAATATAAAGGGCCAGAGAATTTTTAATTTGATAGTTTTTAAATAGTTTTTATTCAAAATGGGACGTGGTAAGGCTCTTAATAACCCTGAAAAAGAAAAAATTCTGATTTTGAAACCTCAGGGTCAGAATCCGGTCCAAATAGCCAAAAACATTAATAGAGGAAACACAGTTGTGTACAATTAATTAAATTACGTGGAAAGATATGGAAAAAACATGAAAGAGCGGAAGAAAATGGCAACAACTCCAAAAGAAAGACAAAAAATTCTTATAATTGCATCAAATTCTGCCATGTCGGTATCAAAAATACGTGAAAAAAGTGGAGTCAGTGCCAGTCTAAGAACAGTGCACCATATTTTAAAGTCGTGCCCATACATAGTCTGACGAAAACTGCCGAAAAAACTTAATGAAAAACGTAAATCACAGCGTATACAGTTTGCCAAAAATACAATGACATGGTCCGACAAATGGTTTAAAGTTGTATTTTCCGATGAAAAAAGTTTAATATTGATGGTCCCGACGGGTATAACTATTACTTCCATGACCTAAATAAGGAGGAATTATTTTTGAGCCGCAGACACAGCCGAGAGGGCTGAATAATGGTACAGGATGCCATTTCGTATTATGGTACCATAGAATTGGTTTTTGTATCCAACAAAATGACTGCAACGACTTACAAAAACATTCTGGAGGAAGCATTTCCAAAATTTCATGATTTCTTTGGACCCTTACCTTGGACGTACCAACTCGACAACGCTCCGATTCATATCACCAGAGCAGTAAAACAATGGATTAATCAACAAGGTGTTCAACTTTTGGATTGGCCCCCATATTCACCAGACCTGAATCCAATGGAAAATGTCTGGGATTGGCTTGCAAGAAAAGTTTATGAAGGAGGAAAACAATTTGAGACGATAGAATCCTTAAAGGATGCAATAATGGAAGCATGGAGTTCAATTTCGCTAAATTACTTAGAGTCATTATACAAGTCGATGCCAAATCGCAAATCGCATTTTTGAGGTTATTTCTAAAAATGGTAGCAGTACTCATTACTAATTGAATGCTAGAAGATAATAACTTTCATTTTTATAACCTCAAATCTAAAAATAAATTACAGTTTGCTTAGTTTTAAAATATTCCTTATTCAAGTGACACACGAAAAAGTACCACAGAAATACATGTCTTTAAATAAATGCATAATTTTAGTATAACAAAATATGTATATTTTTTATTTCTTCAGGAAACTAAAGCCAACACTTTGAAATTTGGTTGTGCAAAAAATTATTTTTTTCTGAACCTTAGTTTAGGAGATTTACCTAATTAAAGTTAAAAAAATGTGATTCCTTATTCAAGTGGCAGACAGTGTATGTGCTATGTAATATGCTCATATTATTTATTATGTTTTATTTTTACCACTGAATTAAATTATTAAAAGTAGTTTTTAATAATGCATTCAAGTAAATTACTTATTGATTTTGACCCGCAAATATTTCATTATTTTGTTAATACATTAGTATTTACAACAACCATTTTAACCTTTTGTAAAAGTATAAACAGCTATCTTGTTGAACGGTTGTATGGCTTCATTTTTTGCACTAACATTTAAAGGTACATATGTATGTATTTGCAACAACTTATGACATTTAATGAGATCTTAAGAAAAGCAATTGAGAAAATAGCTAGAAAATTGTTTAAATTAGCAACAACCTCAATTAAAATTAGCACGCATTATTGGTATTTTTATTATCCATTTTTAAAAATAAACAAGTGAATTTAATAATTATCTAATATTGTAAAATTTACTTTCTTTTTCATTTCAGTAGTTTTTTTTTTTTTTGTAACAAATTGTGATCGATTTTCCTTCAAAACAAATACAAAGAAAATCAAACAAACTTTTCCAAATTACTTCTGTTAATTTGAAATAAAACGGAAAACAATTATTCTACAAGAAGTTTCAACAGTTGCTTTAAAGGGTCTTGAAATCTAAAAAAGGTATTGGCATTAAGAAAAATATATTTTTTTCGTAAAAAATATTCTGTATAATTTTCATCATTATTTTCTGTTTAATTACAGCTCATTTTATTTTAAAACTTTTTATATACATATATATTAAACATATAAAGAAAACAAAAATATAACACGAAAGTAAACAGACAGTATTATATTTAAATTACTTCTTAATTAAATGTTTTAAAATCCAAAATAGATATTATTTTAATTCATAGAACTTAAAGAAAATTGAATATTTTTTTAGAAAATTGTGTTCTTTTACCTTCAAACAAAAGTTTGTTTGTTTTAAATTTAAACAAAATTTTAAAAATATTTGTTATTGTAATTTTTCATAATCTAACATAAATTAATTTCTAAATGATGACTACCAGCTCATCCACGGGTAATACAATGGTTGAGGGTCAACAGCAACAACAAAATGGAGGAGCTGCTACTGCACAAAATACACAAAATAATAATAATCCAAATGCAAATAACAACAATAATAATGACAATGACCCAAAAACCAATTTAATTGTAAACTATTTGCCACAAACCATGTCTCAAGAGGACATTCGTGCTCTCTTTGTTACTTTCGGTGAAGTGGAGTCTTGCAAATTAATAAGGGACAAAGTAACCGGTTAGTATTAAATGAATCAATCAATCAATTATTTAAATTTCTCATTTTTTATATATTTTCAAAATTATACATCAGGTCAAAGTCTTGGTTATGGATTTGTCAACTATGTTAAACAGGAAGATGCTGAAAAGGCTATCAGTTCATTAAATGGTTTACGTTTACAAAATAAAACAATTAAGGTAATTAGTCCTATATAATCAAAACATATATTTATGTTACATTAGACTGCATCAAAATTTACCGGCTTTTGAATTTTGACCGCAACCCCCTAGAATCGTTGTATTGTGTGAAATATTAGTTAAATCGGAGCGGCATCATAAAAATTTAGCTATTAAATAAATGTTGAAGAATCGTAATCTGCACATAATTATGTATCAAACAAGATATAAAAGGAAAAATCGGTTAAAAAATGTTAGTTATTAGGAATTCCCCAGACCATTTGTGTATGCAGTGCACAAAAAAATTTTACTTTTTATTAGAAATGTTTAAATAAAATGCTATTTTTAATTAAATTTGAACCATAATTACTGAAAAATAAGTCTTTGTTTCTTCAAACCCCTTTCTATGCTTGGTTAAATAATGTTGATTTTCTTTTTTTTAAATAATTTTTGAGTAATTATGGTTCAAATTTAATAGAAAATAGCATTTTATTTAAACATTTCTCGAAAAATTAAAAAATTGTTTGTACACTCCATACACATGTGGTCTAAAACACATTAATGATCTAGGAAACTCGTAATAACGAAAATTTTCAACCGATTTGTTAATTTTATATATTGTGTGTAGAATACGATTCTAGATTTAGTTGTAAAGCAAAGTATTTAATAGCTAAATATGCAAAAATGTCATATTTTCCCCATATAAACCCACCATACAAACTTCAGATCTGATGTGACACCGGTTATCGATATCCGATTTCACTAATATTTAACACAATGAACGGTTCTTGGGGAAGTTACAGTAAAAATTCAAAATTCGGTAAATTTTGGGTGCAGTCTAAAGTACTTATGAATATTTACTTTATATATATACGTACGTTTGTATATTTTTTATTTTTAATTTTAAATATGTTTTTACTTTTTAGGTCTCCATTGCCCGTCCCAGTTCTGAATCAATAAAAGGTGCTAACTTATATGTGTCTGGTCTTCCCAAAAACATGACACAACCAGATTTGGAGCAATTATTTAGTCCATATGGAAAAATAATTACCTCAAGAATATTATGTGACAATATAACGGGTAAGTAATAAGAACTACATAAGTAAAATAATAGAAATTTCATAATAAAGTTTAAAAAAATCTGAGTTTTAATTTAATAAATTTTATTTTATTCATTAAATAATATATCCAAAAAATTATAAAATAAAAACGAAATTTTTAGTATAAATGTACCAACGCACCAAAGTGTTTATGTTATATTAACGTTAAAAAATATATATGGCCACTATCAAAAATTTTTAACCTGGCTGAAACTGAATCTTAATAATTTGTGTGGTAACACTGTTCTAAACAAATTGGTTACTGATCTGAACTCACAAGACTTGAAATTAATAGAGTGCAAAATTTTAGCACCATAGGTTTCATTTTATGATCATAATTGTTATTCAAAGCTCATTCATTCATTTCCATTCTTCTACACTTTTTGTTCGCGGGCTTATACTTTTTGATCTCATTTGATCTTATGTGAACTAATTGGATAAATTTTGCACCATCTTCGTTATTGTGCAGACTTTCAACAGTTCAATACAGGATAGTCGAGTTTTGATGACAAATTTTTTTTAGTTTTTAATTTTTCTTTTTTAGTTTTTTGAGCTGGCTCTGTGCGCCACTCAAAGGAATACAAATTTTGAAATAGGGATTGATACTTGTAATTGTGCGAATTTTGCGCTATATCTCGATGATGTGCCCCGAAACATTCAACGTAGTAGATAGTATCAAAGTTTGGAAAACACGAGCGAAAATTTTTCAAAAAGTCAGTTTTTCGCGAGGCATATTACGTGAACTTAATTTTTTGTTATTTTACACAATAAAATCGTCGGATTATTTAAAATAAATTTAATGAAAAAATTTTATGGAGTTTTTGAAAATTACGCAAAAATTGTACTTTTTGTTTTTGTATTTTTACATAGCAAATTGCAATTTGTACAAATCTTACATGTACAGATGTAGGAACGGCGATAAATATATTGATCGCTACCATAAATTAAATTCAAATGTCGTTGATAGTTAAAAATGGATGGTACACTTTTGTCAAAACAGATTTTGCTAAGGCATGGACAGCAAGAAATTTACCATAATTTTCATAATTGGGTAGTGTTTGTAATGGTTAACGGAAATGTAGAGGCGCATCAAAAAATTTCGAAAGATACAAATTTTATGGACCAAAAATATATTTTCTTGGATTAAAAGAGGATCATAATATTAAATAGAATTTCTTCGTAATAAACTCTAATAAAATATGTTTTCGTATATGGAGAAATAACTTAGATTCGATCCCAATTTTTCGCAATATTTTTAAAAATCGCCATTTATATTATATATATATATATATATATATATATAATAAATATATATATATATATATATATATATAACAAATATATATATATATATATATATATATAATAAATATATATATATATATATATATATATATATATATTTTCTTCGTAATAAACTCTAATAAAATATGTTTTCGTATATGGAGAAATAACTTAGATTCGATCCCAATTTTTCGCAATATTTTTAAAAATCGCCATTTATATTATATATATATATATATATATATATATATATATAATAAATATATATATATATATATATATATATATATATATATATAATAAATATATATATATATATATATATATATATATATATATATATATAATAAATATATATATATATATATATATATATATATATATATATATATATATATATAATTTAAAGCCCTTTCTGTAAAGTCTTATTTTTGTTAATATTATTTTTCATAAATTAATTTATTTTTTATTTATTTTATTTACACAAAACCTTTTGTTCCGTTAAGCCGGACCTATTGATCAGGGTATGTTTTATTGTTTTAATTTATTAATAATTATTTTCTGTTTTTTTAAATACATCAATTTATTTTGATTCTCTTCATAGCCACATTAACTGAAAACAAATAAAAAATTTAACTCCTTATATCATTCATATCATTCAATAATAATTTTATTTATATATTTTTTTTTTTTTTTTTTTTGTTTGAGTTATTATTTGGATTGCATAACATAACTTGTAATAAATATACATTTCTTAAATTTTTGTTGCTATTTATTCTTGTAGGTCTTTCTAAGGGCGTCGGTTTTATACGTTTCGACCAACGTCATGAAGCCGATCAAGCTATTAAAGCTTTAAATGGTACTATACCAAAAAATGCCACCGAACCTATTGTGGTAAAATTTGCTAATAATCCCAGTAACAATAAAGCTTTTCAATCATTGACGGCTTATTTGACACCACAAAATCCCAGAACACGTGGATTTCCAACCGGTGCAGCTGGAGCAGCTGCAGCTGCTGCAGCAGCAGCCATACATCCAACAGCGGCTGGAAGATATAGGTGAGAAAAATTATTTCATTAGATAATATTTATACATATTCAACTCAAATTCTTTTAAAATGGTAATAATAAAATCTAATTTAAATATGAAAGAAAAAACCCCAAAATATTTATCTGCTAAAAAAATATGCATAGGGAAATCAACAAATTGAAATGTATGTATATTGATGATTTATTTCCTCAGATAAAAAAGAATTGATATCTATGAATGTATAGCTAAGAACTTCAAAAAATCTGAAAATACAAAAAACTATATAATTATTTGCTCATATCTCCGGAATAAGGACCCAGAACATACTTACATAAACATGCAAAGATCATTAAAAACAGAATGACATATTTAAGTATAAACATACGGTGAAGGGTGTAGACATAAATCTGTCTATGCAAATGAATTTATTAATTCATATTAACAAAGTACTTTAGATTTAATTAAATTTTGTGAATGCGAACGTTGCCTGAGAGAGAAAAGTAACAGTTTTTAAATTTGTAAAGTCCTATGATGCCAGTTAGAAATTTCTTTAAGACTTCTCATATATGTGTACTTTATGTGTCAGACTGACTGCTGAAATTTTGGTCACTTTCATTTTCATATATATTATAAAAATTCTTTAAGACGAATTTATCACGTTGTCATTACTAAGGAATTTATAAGTTATCTTTAATATGCCTACAAATGCTATGTAAACAAAAACTCTATGATCTTGAAGATTTTTTACTATCAGCTTCGAAATTAGCCTCTAATTCCACAAAACTACAAAAGTCATTAAGTTTTGGTCTATAGCACGAAAGATGTTGAAAACTATGAAGTCATCCAATGTAATTTGTCATCACCTAATGACGTGTAACTCAGGAATCAAGGCACAAATAAAAAAAACAACAATTTAACAAAATAACAATTTCTAACATTTTAGTATCAATTAAAAATTTAGACAATTTAAAGGAAATAATTTTTTTCTCATTTCTAGTTCTGTAATTTCTCGATATTCACCATTAACTGGAGATATTTTGGCGAATACCATGTTGCCAGGCAACCCCATCAATGGCTCTGGTTGGTGTATTTTTGTTTATAATTTGGCCCAAGAAACCGAAGAAAATGTTTTATGGCAATTGTTTGGTCCCTTTGGAGCAGTTCAATCTGTTAAGGTAAGTTAACAAATGAAACAGTATAAAAATAACAGAGCAATAAAATTTAATAAAAATTGTTGTAGGTTATTCGTGATTTACAGACAAACAAATGTAAGGGTTTCGGTTTTGTTACCATGACCAATTATGAAGAAGCGGTTCTTGCTATACAATCATTGAACGGTTATACATTGGGCAATCGTGTATTACAAGTTAGTTTTAAGACAAACAAAACTAAACAAACGTAATTATTAACAAAATTGACTGCTGTTGTTACCCATACCACAACTACCTTGGCATCAACATTTAATAAATCTTTAAATAATAAAATAAATATGGCAAATTCCCCCTCCTCTTCTAGTAATCTGACCACCACAAAAAATAATGATTCCAAAACGGCCTCCACCATCACCACAACTACTTTAGCAAATTCTTCTTCGAACAACAATTCATCAACGATCACAACCGCATCTACAACCACACAATCAAATACATCATCAAATGCATCTTCGGCTATAATAAACTCAAAATATTCCTTAATTAACAATCATGTCAACAATAACAACAGCAATCAATGTCAGCAGCAACAAAATAAGAAAACTAAAACTACAACAACTATAATACAACAATCACAACAAAGACAACAACAAGAACAGCAACAATCATTAATACAACAACGTTCAAATAATTCAATTAATTCATCACTTTCGTCTAACTCGAATAATTCTTTATCGCATCCGCATTCTTCCACAATGATAAAAACATCATCGAAATTTGTCTACAACAAGCCTCAAAATCATTATGAATTGCTTCAACAACGTTTGCATATGCAACAAGAATTTGCTCAACTGCTAACAAGTTTGGCCCAACAACATCAACAGCCCTTTTCTGCTACATCGGCTTCTACACAAACCGCAGCAGCAGCCGCATTCAATAATCCTTCATTGGGGGCATCAACGTCTGCCGCAGCTGCTGCCGCTGCAGCAGCCGCTAGTACGAACGCAGCTAAAAATTCCTTATCGTCGTTTTTACCATTTTCGAATTGGTTTTTTTAATTTTAATCTTAATCTTTAATCATACATATGTATGTATAAATATGGATAAATATGTATAGATTAAAAAAGGGTTTGGTATCATTTCGATCATAGATAAAACAAAATTATAAAAAAAAATAATCTGTTGACTACTGCAAATTAAAAACATGTCAGAAGATTTTTTATGTTTACTCTGGATTTAGTTTATATTATTTGAAAACAATAACATTAAAAATGATCGAGCTTAAATGTTTTGTTTAATAACTTAATTTATTAAAACCTCTTAAATATGAAAAAAATATTTTTCCTACGACAAACCCTTTTAGAGGTCTTTTATAAATAATATACATACATATATTTTAAGAAAACATTCTAAAGCTTTTAACCGCAAATTCAATTGTATCATCATTTCTCTCTATTACAAATTTTACTTCTTACTTATGATTTTGAATTTAGTTATTTAATTTTGCTTTTTTAGACTTTTAAACCTGTTTTATATACTTACAATTATTATTGCTCAATGAACAACCAAAACACATTTTGTAGAATAATTGTGAGGAAAAATAAAATATTGTGTAATTAAAAAAAAAAAACTAAGCTTTATTTAGGAAATCATATTCATAAAAGAAAATTAACACATAAGCCCTTATAAAATACATTTGTTAAAACTTTGAAAATCGATTTTTACTTTGATTAAAATAATTTCAATGATTGTGTTATATTGTTTTGTTTATTAACGTAGAAAAAAATAATTTTATTTTTCGGTTTGTTCGTTTGTTTTATGATTAAAATATTATATTCTTTATTTTAAATTTATATATTGAAAATACTGCTTTAATATTGTTATTTCAAAATAAATAAGTCAGGAGAAAACATTAAAAGAAACTATTGTGTTTAAGCATAAAAACTAACAAAAATAATACCAGTAAAAAGTAATACACATATTTTTAAAATACTTAGTTTTAAGTAAATCAAATTGTTCTTGTATTCCTTTAATAGTTTTGTTTGTGTGAATTTCGTTTTATTTTTTAAATGGTTTTGTTAATCTTTAATTGTATTCTAAAATAATGAACATTATTATTATTATTTCATTGCGTTTCTTTTGTTAAAGTATACAACATTTTATATATAATTTTTTTTTTGTTATATTAACTTATTTCATTTTAAGTTTCTTTTATAAAAACAAACTAAACAATAAAACTTTTTAAACAAGCTTTTTTATGTTTTAATTTTAGATTTGTTATTGAAAATAATGCATAGTACATGCGAATATTCCTCATTCAATTAAATTTTGTTTGCATATTGCACGAACCAGGAATATGTTGTAACAGCCATACTTAACAATGTGCGCTTTAATTTAAAGACTATACATTGAAATGTGGATCGAAAATATATAATTATATTTTTATATGATTTTTAGTTAAAAATGGAAATGATTATTACCAAATATGATAAAAACAATGGTAATGGAAAAATAAATAATTTTTTCGAATACAACGAATATTTTTCATAAGAACTATTTTTTCGTTTGTTTTGTTTTTTTTTTGGTCTTAATTCTAAATTCATAAGTTTGAAAACTTATTTTCAATATTTTTGTATAATTAAAGTAATATTTTTGATTAATACAAATACATTTTAAGTGTTTGAAAGTATTGCAAAAAGTTATAAATTGTCTTCTATCCCATTATATATCGAAACGAAAGAGTTTCATTATTAAACGATTTATATTAATACTTTCTTTTTATCTAAAATAATGAAATTAATTAAAATTTTATAGCATATATTTATAAATAAAGTAAATATAATATCAAGTAAATATAAAGAAATCTGCCAAATTATTGAAAACAAGAAAAAAACTATGAAAACTATATAAAATTCTAAAAAAAAGTCTTAATACTTTCATATAAATATAAAAGAAAAGGAAAATAAAATCAATTACATATTAACAAAATAATAAAAACAAGTCATGAAACATAAATTATCATTTTACGAGTAATATTTTACTTCTTTCAAATAAATATTAAATGGTGCTTTATTACCTTAAAATAACACTTTTATTCTTTAAATCAAACTCAAATTTAATTAGAATCCATAAATCGTAAAACATGTGTTGTTACTTAAACATACAAAATAAAAATATATGTACATATGTATGTATATTAGTTTTCAAGCCCGTATGCAATCAACAAAAACAACTTTTTATAACATTCTATTACGATTATGCACAGAATAAAAAATAAAAAATACAAAGTGTATTAAATAGTTGAAGGAATAAAAATTGCTACCAAGGCGGAAAATATTTGTATGCGTTTATATTATTAATTACTTTTTTTTAACATTTAAGAAACCAAAACATACATGTTAATTAACTAATCTTTTTGCTATATTACTAAATATTAAATTAATATGTATAACTAATAACTTTTTGAATTATACTAATATCTTATTATATACTTTGTTTCTTTAGTAATTATAGTGTTAAAGAAAACACTAGATAAAAATTATTCTTATTTAAACCTTTACTAACTATTATATGTCGATGTTGTCTATTAAAAAAATAAAGATTAAATATACATATATATTTAAAATAAATTAATCACAAATTATATCTCAATATTTAAATAATTCCGACAATTAATGGGTATACGTGTGTTTATTACTGTTGCATTATCTAGTAGTTTATAATAAAAGTAAAGTCAAATATATTATTAATATTCAAATTTTTTTTTCTTAAAAAAATATAGGCATACATACATAAAATCGTTTGAAATATTTAAAATATAAAATTAAATTTTGAAAATATTTTTTTTTTTTTTTACCAACAGATTGACATTAGTCTATTTTTTATATATAAGAATGTCAAAAATTACTAATAAAATTTGAGTTGTTTAGAAAAAAATCATTTTTTTCTTTTAATCCACACACTCATTAATTTGTGCTTACAAATTTACAACATCGTAAAATTATAAAATTATATATAAATGAAAAATATTTTAAAGAAAAAATCAAATTCCTTTTTCTAAATAAAAACATGAATATATATATATATATATGTATATGTATATGTATATATATATATATATATATATATATATATATATATATATATATATGGATTAGAAATTCGTTATTTTACATTGATGAGTTTGTAAAATTTTATTATATGAAATAAATATTTTCCAGAAAATAGTGCGAAAGGAAGCCTGACTGATTTAATTTCAGATAAAACAGAACTCTCTTATTATTAATATCTAAATTTTTGAAAATAAATTATTAAAAACAAAATAAAACATAAATATTATATGCATTAAATTAAAAAAAAATGCATACAATGAAGGAAAATATTTAAAATACACTACATTACAACAAAAAGCAATCGATTTATATAAAGGTATTAAATACAATTTTGATATAAAATTTTATATTTGTGAAAACCAAAAACAAAAAAAAAAAAGAAAAAAAAAACATTGAAATTCAACACCGCACAATAATATACAACAAATACGTACATACATCGTTTTTTTTTTAATAATAAAATAAAACATGCTAAAATATTAAAAATATATAATATTGAAATAAATATTATACAAACAAACAGATATTGAATAAATTAAAATAAGTAAAATATTTAATAAAAAAAATATATATACATTTATAAAAATAAATAAAAACAAGAAACGTTAACATAGCAAAATGCGCATATCTTTGATATAATAAATATTAAAAACACACGGCAAAGAATATTTAAACGTTTTTATGTGAAATCAATGTATATTCACTTTTATACTTTTACACTGAGACAAAACGAAAAAATAACAAACATGTTGATATACTATAAATAAAATACAAAAGTAAAATTTTTTATATTACTGCAATTAAAAGATATACAAAAATTCTTACTGTTGATTTTTTAGTGACCTCGGTAAAATTTTCAAAGAAACAAAATTACATGTTAGAACTACGCTGGTTAGAGCCGCTGGTTCATAAGTATTTTTAAATTTGAAGAATTAATTGAAAATAGAGCACTTCATTTTAAAGTTCCCTTATTAGAAACTTAATAATTTTAGGATTTTTTTTTTTTTAATGAAGGATGTTATATATTTTTAATATATAACACATTCTGGGATATTTTTTAAATCAGAAACTACAATAATACATATTTAGATTTTGTTCTATAATTTAGAATTAATTCAAAGTTAAGATAATGTTCAACATAAGAAGATTTTTTAACAGATAGTAAATCTCCCGTAATTTCATACAGTGTAGTTTTATATTATTTGTATTCTAAGTACATTTTTCTATATTTACTATATGTTTCATATGTAATATGGTTGTGTAAAAAGCTCTTGGATATATATATATATATATATATATATATATATATATAAATATATTATATTATATATATGAATATATATAATATATATATATAAAGAGATAAAGATTGAATTCATGAAGTCACTGAAATATAATTGATTAATTATTGTAAATGATTTCTGTGTTTTATATCACAAGTAATAAAAAAATTCTGCAATTATATTAAAAACAAAACAAATATTTATTACATAAAAAAAAAAAAATAAATTATTAAAAATTTGTACTTAAATATCAATTTATATGTTTAATCTAAATAAATGTTAGTGAAAATCAATAAATAATATTTGTTATTCGTAAAATTCTTAAATTTAAGTAGTCAAATGCATTAATACACATTATTTTCAAAATTTAAAATAAAAACCGTTTAAATTCAGCACTCATATATATATATATATATATATATATATATATATATATATATATATATATATATATGTGTTTGTTTGTATTTATAGCTATGCTTAAAATGCATAAAACTCATTATAAAGAATCCAATATTTTGTGTCTATATTATAATTATGTATTATTAAATAACAAAATCATACACATACATAAATATACATATTTAAAATTATTTGAAATAAATTTATTTAAAACCCAATAAATATTAAAAAAAAAACACCACCTAATCTTTAAACATTTTTATGAAAAAAATTAAGAAAAATACATTTTAATTACGAATAAATTTCTTTAACTATTGCGAACATTTTTAATTAGACAACAAAAAGAATATAACAATTTAATGCAATTAAGGAAAAAAATTACACCAAACAAAATTTCTCTGTAGAAATTAATTATTTACTTATGTATGTATTATCTTAAAACAATTACTGAAAAAACACAATTTAATATAAAATTCATATTGATCAATAAAAGTGAAAATTTAGTAAATTTCAATAGTTAGCTTATTTATTGGATAGCTCACAAATAAATGAGGAGATGTCAATTAAGAAAAGGGAATAATATAGAATACCGAGATGATTAGAGTTCCTTAATATTTAATCATCATGTTATGAAAGTATAAATAAAACTTCGTTCAATTTATTAAAACATTTGAAAATAAATTTATTTTTTTTTTATGTGTATTAGGGTGACTGCAAAATAAAAGATATCAATGTTCCTAGTGCAAATACAAATTTACTTTCTTTTAAAATATCGTTTTTCAAAATGTTTTTCTTGGCATCCGTTCGCAAGCTGGATTAAACAAAGTGAAAATGGTTCTTTTCCGATTTTTTTACTTTTTTTCCTTTTTCTACTAAAACAATAATATAAAACTTTATTATCATAAAAAAAATTATTTATCAGTTTTCTTAGTTTTTTAACTGCCAGTTGTTTCACAATGGCAGCACTGTTGCGGCAAAAATGCAACACTGTTTATTTTTCAATCGTCCGTTCATTTTCAATTTCAATGCAGTTTTAGTTTGTTATTCTAATAAGAAGTTAGTGTTGGTCGTATTTATTCTTCATATAATTGTGAAATAATATTGTAAATGCATAATTTTTGTGGTTAATTTGTGAAAAATTAATGTATGTATGTTGTTAATTAATTGAAAATTAAATTTTTTATTAGTATTTTAAACATAAATATTGTGTTTAAGCGCGTGTGTATTAAATAATTTATTCGCGTGTGTTTGGAAAGCTAAATGTGGTAAGAATAACTTAATAAAAGAAATGGAAAAATATGGCGGAAAAGTTTAAGCAAAAAAGTTTTTCTAAATTTGTGATGCCTGCTACAATTGAATAACATTTAAATGTTTGAAAATAACGTTTGATATTTTATTTCAAACAAAATTTCTCTATAAAAATTATAATTTACTTATGTATTATCTCAAAACAATTACTGAAAAACCAGGAACACAATTTAATATAAAATTCATATTGACAAATAAAAGTGAAAATTTAGTAAATTTCAATAGTTTGCTTATTATTATTATTATTATTATTATTATTATTATTATTATTATTATTATTATTATTATTATTATCATTATTATTATTATTATTATTATTATTATTATTATTATTATTGTTATAATTATTATTATTGTTATAATTATTATTATTATTGTTATTATTATTGTTATTATTATTATTGTTTTTATTATTATCATTACTATTACTATTACTATTATTATTATTATTATTATTATTATTATTATCATTATTATTATTATTATTACTATTATTATTTTTTTTTTGATGCGTGAGATAGGGTTAAATATGATTTCTCACTTACAGTGACCGTCGTCAACTGCGTCGAGTGGTGTTTCCACTAAAACATCCCAAGGGTGTGAAGATAAACTCGTCAATCCACCAATTAAATTAATAATCAACTAATAGGTAAGGGTGTGAAGACAAATTCGTCAGTTAGATACGTCCCATATGTCTGTTAAATATATTCCAAACACTGTAAAGTAAGTTGTATTTATTTAATTTGACTTTTTTTACGGAAAAAAGCGTTTACAAAAATACATTTTAATGTTTTATTAAATAAAACATAACTGTTTAAAATTTTAAACAAAAAATATTAAAAAATATGTCTCCAGAATAAAATTGTGTTGTAACAAAAACTTCCATATTTAGGCCACATTGCGGGCCAGTTCGGACAGACCTGAATGGGGTTGTGATATATCCCGTGAAAGCTCTAGAGGAGTAGAACTCAAAACTGCACATGGTATATCCAGTTGTTTCTCAGGAGACATACTACGAGGTGCTGAACTTTGGCAAAATTCAATAAGTCTAAGAAACAGGGGGCCATATTTTGATTTTGGCCATACCTGAATGGGGTTATGGTACATCAGATCAGGAGTAGAACCCAAAACTGTTTAGACAATATTCACTTCTTTCCTAGAGAAGGTACTACGAGGGTCGGAACTTTGCGCAAATTCTTATAAATTCACACCTGAATGGGGGGCTTTTTGAACAGACCTGAATGGGGTTGTGATACATCGGGTGAAAGCTCTAAGGGAGTAGATCTCAGAACTATATAGGGTATACCCAGTTGTTTCTCAGGGAACATGCTACGAGCGGTGGAATATAATATCAATATTTTTTCAATGATTTATATTTCAAGATGTGGGAGGGACATTTCGAACAGACCTGATTGGGGTTGTGATACATCGGATGAAAGCTCTAAGGGAGTACATCTCAGAACTATATAGGGTATACCCAGTTGTTTCTCAGGAACATGCTACGAGGGGCGTAATATAATATCAATGTTTTTCAATTGTTTATATTTCAAGTTGTGGGAGGGCCATTTTGAACAGACCTGATTGGGGTTGTGATACAACGGATGAAAGCTCTAAGGGAGTAGATCTCAGAACTATATAGGGTATATCCAGTTGTTTCTCAGGAGATATGCTACGAGGGGTGGAATATAATATCAACATTTTTCAATGGTTTATATTTCAAGTTGTGGGAGGGCCATTTCGAACAGAACTGAATGGGGTTGTGTGGTATGTGTATTTATCGTACTCATCAACACTGGGGCCCCGGTCTGCGTTGTTAATGGGGCCGGAGAATTGCAATGCTAACTGAATTAACTTAATCTAAATCACTTTTTATGTATTTACATCTTTTTCTTAAAAGCAGTTCCAGGATAAACATATTTTTCCAGAAAAGACGTTAATCTTTAATAAAAAATGAATATTTTTTGTGCAATCAGGTGAAATTAAAATACTTATATAAATTCTATTTTGATTTTCTAGCAAAAACAAAGAATTTAAATTTTTTTGCAATAAAATATACTTCAAGACATACACCTATTATAATAAAACTCTTTAAAACTCAAGTAAAATTTTCACATGCAGTTAATTTCATTTCTAAGAAGAAAATATGCTGTATATATATCGAAATCATAACGAAAGGCTCAAATCGGATCAAAGTGTACTTCTAAGTAAGTGAGTAATCAGGCTTACCTGCATATGTAAATAAAATGTTTAAAGCAGTGTTGCCAACTATTTGTAACCAAAACGAGCTAAATTTAACCAAATTCATTAAATTTGGTTTAATTTAGCGCTTTTTAGCTAGTTTTTTAAATTCGAATCTGATTTTACAAAAAGCAACAATAATATAAAGTCCATAATTTTTATTTTTTAAATGTTTTAACTTCAGCAGAAATAGTGAATTATATTTCAAATCAAAAATTTAGAATTGGTAATTTTATTACAAAAATAAGCGGTAAAATTTTTTGTACATTTCAAATTCCAGATTCATAAGATCTTATCCATGAATTTAAATTGATAAAACTATTATTTAATTTAATCACTCCATTTTTTCCCCCAAAAAATTCATTTCCTAAAAAGAATAGGAACATGTTTGGAAGAATCTGGAAAACTGCTTATTCGATGATTCATTCAACGGGATTTAGAAAACGGATAGATACCTCAAATGACCACTTTAAACAAAAGCATTATGAAGGTATATTTTGGAATTTCGAAATAAAAAAATCGTTTTAATTTTTGTTGAGTTTTAAAATGAATTAAGAGCAAAATATTAAAAAAGAACATTAATTTTGACAGCTTATGTTAAACATTTGTGCTTAAATATTTACTGGGAAATAAATTGATAATAAGATTTCTTATTGGTCCACACGGAACATATTAAAGAGGGAGATAGTATTTGACAATAGCCAACATAAAAATGTCTACGTATAGATATTGGGTGCAGTAAAACGCGCCAATTTAATGCCTTTTTTGAAAAAATCGCAAATAGAAAAAATAGTGACTTTTAAAAAACGCTAAAGATTACCACACAACATGTACCAAAAAAAAAAAAATCGCTCATATTTTTTTGCACGTGCCATTTCTTGACATATCAGTGTTGCCGTTATAATTATTTTTAACCAAAATTGGTTATTTTATTTTCTAATTGTATTTTGGTTATTTTTTGTTTAAACCAAAATTTTATTGTTATAAACTACCTTTAGATTACTTTGTCAATCTCCTATTTGCCAGCAATAAATGATCTTGTGATTAAAAAATCATCATAAGTTTCATTATTTCTTATTCCAAATTTATCTGATAACGATGAAGAAAATTACAATTAGAAAATAAATGGTATAAGCCTGGATCTTTTAAACCACCATTTTGATGAAATTAGGAACATAGATAGAAGACAAGTCAAACTTAAGAGAATAGATTTCGAGCCTACTAGGTCCAAATAGAGCATCATTTTAATTCTGATCCATTTTTCGATCATCAATATATGAGAAAAGTAATTTTTCAAAATTTTCAAAATTCTTTTACTTCCGACCCTACTAGGTCCACATAAAGCACCTTTTTAATTTTTACCCATTTTTCAATCTTCAATAGGACCATTATATGAGAAAAGTAATTTTTTTAAAATTCTACTCGTATTACTCAAAGCTTATGATCAATCTTAATATTATTTTTTCTGCTCTGAAATTCATAAGACAATAGCTCTTGAGCCTAATAAGTCCAAATAGAGTACTTTTTTAATTTTGACCCATTTCATCATCAATGGGATCATCATATAAAGATTATTTGAGGAATAAAATGTTTTAAAAGTATTTATTTTAAAAACGTAAAGAAATAACTGCAAAAATACCGTCAACAAGGGACCTAAAACACTTCCCTGGGGCACTCAATATCTGACAGTACTTTCACTTTCCTTAATTTTAAAAAATTGTTGTTTATTTTTTAGATAGCTTCTTAAAAGTGAAAGTCCGTTTCCCTGAACGTCATAGTACTGGAGCTTTTGCGCCAAGATATTGTTACGAAATTGTAATTGAATTCAAATATAACGGTTTTAACGGCCGGTTTAAATCTTTCTCAATGCTTCCAGACATTTCCGTTTATGTTAACAGCAGTTAACATAGCTGTAAAATTATTAACATAGTTCTAAACATACAACATTGAATAAAAAAAAGCTTTCACCATTGTTTTTAAGTGTGGCAGCACTAAGTGCTTATGCTGCTGGCACTATCATCAAAAGCTAGTTTGGCAGCACTAAGTGTTTATGCTGCTGGCACTATCATCAAAAGCTAGTTTGGCAGCACTAAGTGTTTAGGCTGCTGGCATTATCATCAAAAGCTCTAGTTTGTCCGTTAAGAACATTGTAGAAAGAAATAGAGCTTTCAAGAAACATCTAGTAGGTAATACGGTGTATATAAATTGGCCGTGAGAACACCATTGAGTCAGTCTGGTTGGAAGCGTCGTTAAGTAAAGACATATTAACTGCCTTGGCTGTATAATCTTGTACATTATTAAAGTGTGCTGTATAAAGCGTGTAATTTAAGTGTGTGTGTGTATTAAAACACAAAGTGACTTATAAACTGTATTGTTGTACTTTTCTAATAAAATAAAGAGTCGTTACAATTTTTAAACTACTGAACTGCTGTTATTTTTGTAATCAAAGTACAAGTTTATTTAAAGGAAATAAACAACCGTTTTTAAAAGGTAAAAACGTAACAATTGGTGTCAGAAGTGGGATTGCAAAATAATAAGCAGTCATGAAGTTTGAAGAGTTGAAAGTGGAGCAACTCAAGAGAGAATTGAATAAGTTGGAGTTACCTACAGCTGGTAATAAAGCAGAATTACAAAAGAGGCTGATAGAAGAATTCAAGCGGCGTAATATTGACATCGGAACTTACGAATTCGAGTATAAAGAAGAAATGGAAGTTTCTACCCGTGCAACAACAAGCATGGATTTATCCACAATGTTTGCTGCTTTGATGGAGCAATTTAAAGAAGTCAAAGAAGAAAATAAAATAATGGAAATGAAATTTCAAGAAACTTCTAAAGAACTTCTTGCTGAAGTTCAAGAAACGTCTAAAGTAAATAACGAGAAACTTCTTGCTGAAGTAAAAGAAGAAAATAAAATAATGGAAATGAAATTTCAAGAAACTTCTAAAGTAAATAACGAGAAACTTCTTGCTGAAGTTAAAGAAACTTCTAGAGCGACAGATGAGAAACTTCAACAAATTTCGAAAGTTATAAACAGCAGAGTGGATGGCATTGATAAAAAGGTGTCCGACTTAGAGAGCTGCCTAGATATACAAGCCAACGTCGTTGATAAAAAGCTGACCGACTTAGAGAGCTGTCTAGATTTACAAGCCAAAGCCATTGATAAAAAGCTGTCCGATTTAGAGAATGAAATTGCCAAAGGTGTTGATAAAAAACTACATGATTTAGAAATAAAGATGAATAATCTTCAGTGCCAAGATGGACAGGTGCGAATTATTCCAGAATCCTCTAATAGAATAAAGGCCCCTAGTTTTGATGGCACCACACCATTTAATGTGTTCAAGTTTCAGTTTGATACAATTGCCATTAGAAACATGTGGAACGACGAAGAAAAAGCTATAGAGTTGATATTGGCCTTAAAAGGAAACGCAGCAGGAGTTCTTGAAAGCGTGCCAGCATGTAAGAAAAATAGTTATGATGACATAATGGAGGCGCTACAACGTAAGTACGCTGGTGAACATAAAAAGGACTTATACCGAATGGAATTGCGTGGTAGAGTGCAGAAGCCCAATGAGACGCTACAAGACTTTGCGTTGGAAATCGAACGTTTGCTGCAGCTTTCTTATCCAGGGGAAAACAGCCCGTTTTTGGACCATTTCAAGATAGAGGCATTTGTTAATGGCATTCGCGATCCTGAAATAAAATACGCGGTTTGTGCCACACCTAAACCATCATTTACTGAAACCGTCTCATTCGCACTGGCACAAGAAATAGCGAAAATAATTTCAAAGCCCCAAATATGTTATGTGCGAAATGTCGAAGTTGTAGCTGACAATCAGAGAAATATAATCGACGAATTAAAAAAGGTTTTGAAGACGTTTATTGAGAAACAAAGTAAAGTCAGAGTAAAATGTTATAACTGCGGTAAATCTGGTCATATTCAGCGAAACTGCAAAGTACCAAGAAAACGAACCAGATCTGCCTCGCCTCGAAGAAGTAATCAGCAGTTGAATCATCAATCATCACAAGAATCACCTTTAAAACTAAAACGAGCTAGCACTATGGGGCAAGAGCTAGATCCCACATCTGAGGGTCCCACAATCTTCATATCCGTAATGCAACAGAAAAATAGCAATCTTACTGCTTCGGGGTACATCAACGGTCAGAAGCACGTTTTTACTGTAGACACCGGGGCATCACAGTCTATCGTCAGGCCAGAGTTAGTCAAGAAAACAATTGAATCATTATGTGGGGTAAGTCTGCGCACAGCTACTGGGGAGCCGGTCACTGTCTATGGTAAAGTAAATGTGAAATTAACCATTGCCAACGTTACCGTAAATCATGTATTCATTGTTGCCGATATTGTGGACGAAGTTATCATTGGTGCTGACTTCATGATTAGCCATGGCATTACTTTGGATATGGGACAAAAAGTTATGATTTTGCGAAATGTGAAGATACCCCTTGACGTCGGATATGAGAATAGAACTCAAGTAAGAAAGCTAGTTACCGTCGAGCACCAGAAGCTACCACAGTCAGAAACTTTAGTATGGGCTCGTATGGAGGGAGATTGTAAGGATAATAGTTTGAGGGTGATAGAACCATCAGAAATAACAAGTGATCTTGTAACAGCAAAAACCTTCGTTAGGTGCTCATCAACAAATAATGAAAACACTGCCCAAGAGCAAGATGACCTAAACGAACTTCATGAATTCGTACCCAGACGAATGAAAATGACCAGCGACAAAATAAAAGCCAGATACGATCGAGCAGCGAATTCTGAAGGATTTAACGAAGGCCAGCTTGTACTGTTATATAACCCACAACGTAAGAAAGAACTGTTCCCCAAACTACAAACCCATTGGTATGGACCATACAAGGTGATTAATAAATTAAACGGCGTGGTGTACAGAATACGGAAAGAAAAGAGGCCGAGATTTAAAATGAAGAACTAGCTACCTATGCGAGAAGTGATTCTGTGCCTATTCGGGACGAACAGGCTTAAGCGGGGGGCAGTGTTACGAAATTGTAATTGAATTCAAATATAACGGTTTTAACGGCCGGTTTAAATCTTTCTCAATGCTTCCAGACATTTCCGTTTATGTTAACAGCAGTTAACATAGCTGTAAAATTATTAACAAAGTTCTAAACATACAACATTGAATAAAAAAAAAAAGCTTTCACCATTGTTTTTAAGTGTGGCAGCACTAAGTGCTTATGCTGCTGGCACTATCATCAAAAGCTAGTTTGGCAGCACTAAGTGTTTATGCTGCTGGCACTATCATCAAAAGCTAGTTTGGCAGCATTAAGTGTTTAGGCTGCTGGCATTATCATCAAAAGCTCTAGTTTGTCCGTTAAGAACATTGTAGAAAGAAATAGAGCTTTCAAGAAACATCTAGTAGGTAATACGGTGTATATAAATTGGCCGTGAGAACACCATTGAGTCAGTCTGGTTGGAAGCGTCGTTAAGTAAAGACATATTAACTGCCTTGGCTGTATAATCTTGTACATTATTAAAGTGTGCTGTATAAAGCGTGTAATTTAAGTGTGTGTGTGTATTAAAACACAAAGTGACTTATAAACTGTATTGTTGTACTTTTCTAATAAAATAAAGAGTCGTTACAATTTTTAAACTACTGAACTGCTGTTATTTTTGTAATCAAAGTACAAGTTTATTTAAAGGAAATAAACAACCGTTTTTAAAAGGTAAAAACGTAACAATATATAACAAAAACTTTTGTCAAATGAAAAAATGCCTGTTACAGCATTTACATATATAGTTCTAAACATTCACAAATCCTTTTCAGTACCACAGCCCTTTCAAAATCCGAACTGAAAAGCATTAAATAAGTTATTTTCCATGAAAAATCTGATTGTATAATATACAATAATTGGTAGTATCGATATAGGACGAAATTATTCAACATATGTCGCTTTATTTTCTTTGAGAATATTATATTTTCTTTGAGAATATATTATATTATCAACAGATTGCAAGAAATGACAGATAAGTATTTCAGCTTACTAGCGAAAAAAAGCTAATATGTATTTTTTTTATTTTTTATCGCGAACGAAATAAAGAGTTTTTATGGTTAATGAAGTTTATTAAAAAATAATTATAATAACTGATTAAGTAAGCCCATAAAATGTGTTATTTTCGATTTGGAGGATGAGGCGCCGCAAACGAAAATTTTTGTTAAATATAAATCTTGATTATTTGTGCGAATTAATACACAAAAATGCCGCTAGAAAAATTTGAGGCTAAAAGCAAAATAAAAAGGCTAGATTTAGCCTTAGAAAGGCTAAACTGGCAACACTGTTTATTAATTAAGCATTTACGATGAAATAAAATTTTTTCAAAAAATTTTGCAAAATTCCTAAAATTATCGCACAATTATATACAATTTAATAATTTCTATAAACAAAATTTTATATTGTTTTTTTAAAGTTTGGGAAAAAAGTCATATTCGATTCATAATATCTATGAATACAATTTTTAGATTTATATACTTTTTTTCTCTGTGTTCTAAACAAAAATATTGAAAATAGCAGATCACCTAAATCCATAGTAAAGCTGCAATTGCATTACGAGTGCGTTTTTAAATAAACTATTTACTTTTTTAGTTTGAAGTCTCACTTGGTCTTCATTACAGCCGTTAATCATTAAAATTCCTTAACATTGTAGTTTAATTTCAGTAATTTGTCAGATTTTTCTAACATTAATATAAATTTATAACATAAAATATTGTAATTTTCAGTAAATTAGTAAAAATAATAATGAGAAGAAAATAATGAACAAAATCTGATGACCTTTAGAAAGAAATTGTTATTTTTTAAAAAGTCTTGAAGAATGAATGATATATGTATATGATATTATGAACGAACTTTCGTATCACATATTCATAGAAACGTACATAGTTTTGAGATTTGCTTCCTTAGAGCTTTCATCCGATGTGTCACAACCCCATTCAGGTCTGTTCGAAATGTCCCTCCCACAACTTGGAATATATATCTCTGAAATATGAATAATTATATTCCACCCTTCGTAGCATGTTCCCTGGGAAACAACTGGGTATACCCTTTATAGTTCTGAGATCCACTCCCTTAGAGCTTTCATCCGATGTATCACAACCCCATTCAGGCCTGTTCGAAATGGCCCTTCCACAACTTGAAATATAATCCATTGAAAAATATTGATATTATATTCCACCCCTCGTAGCATGTTCCCTAAAAAACAACTGGATATATCCTATATAGTTCTGAGATCCACTTCTTTAGAGCTTTCGTTCGATGTATCACAACCCCATTCAGGTCTGTTCGAAATGGCCCTCCCACAACTTGAAATATAATCCATTGAAAAATATTGATATTATATTCCACCCCTCGTAGCATGTTCTCTAAGAAACAACTGGATATATGCTATATAGTTCTGAGATCCACTTCCTTAGAGCTTTAGTCCGATGTATCAGAACCCCATTCAGGCCTGTTCGAAATGGCCCTTCCACAACTTGAAATATAATCCATTGAAAAATATTGATATTATATTCCACCCCTCGTAGCATGTTCCCTAAGAAACAACTGGATATATCCTATATAGTTCTGAGATCCACTTCCTTAGAGCTTTCATCCGATGTATCACAACCCCATTCAGGCCTGTTCGAAATGGCCCTTCCACAACTTGAAATATAATCCATTGAAAAATATTGATATTATATTCCACCCCTCGTAGCATGTTCTCTAAGAAACAACTGGATATATGCTATATAGTTCTGAGATCCACTCCTTTAGAGCTTTCGTCCGATGTATCATAACCCCATTCAGGCCTGTTCGAAATGGCCCTCCCATAACTTGAAATATAATCCATTGAAAAATATTGATATTATATTCCATCCCTCGTAGCAACTTCCCTAAGAAACAACTGGATATATCCTATACAGTTCTGAGATCCGCTTCCTTAGAGCTTCGTCCGATGTACCACAACCCCATTCAGGCCTGTTCGAAATGGCCCTTCCACAACTTGAAATATAAACCATTGAAAAATATTGATATTATATTCCACCCCTATTAGCATGTTCCCTGAGACACAACTGGGTATACCCTATATAGTTCTGAGATCTACTCCCTTAGAGCTTTCGTCCGATGTAGCACAACCCCATTCAGGTGTGTTCGAAATGGCCCTCCCACAACTTGAAATATAATCCATTGCAAAATATTGATTTTATATTCCACCCCTCGTAGCATGTTCCCTAAGAAACAACTGGATATATCCTATATAGTTCTGAGATCCACTCCCTTAGAGCTTTCGTCCGATGTATCACAACCGCATTCAGGCCTGTTCGAAATGGCCCCTCCACAACTTGAAATATAAACCATTGAAAAATATTGATATTATATTCCACCCCTATTAGCATGTTCCCTGAGAAACAGCTGGGTATACCCTATATAGTTCTGAGATCTACTCCCTTAGAGTTTTCATACGATGTATCACAACTCCATTCAGGTCTGTCGTAAATGCCCCCCCAACAACATGGAATATATATGTTTGAAATATGAATAATTATATTCCACCCCTCGTAGCATATCTCCTGAGAAACAACTTGATATATCCTATATAGTTCTGAGATTTACTCCCTTAGAGCTTTCACCCGATGTATCACAACCCCATTCAGGTCTGTTCGAAATGGCCCTCCCACAACTTGAAATATAAACAATTGAAAAATATTGATATTATATTCCACCCCTCGTAGCATGTTCCCTGAGAAACAACTCGATATACCCTATATAGTTCTGAAATCTACTCCCTTAGAGCTTTCACCCGATGTATCATAACCCCATTCAGGTCTGTCCAAAAAGCCCCCAATTCAGGAGTGAATTTATAAGAATTTGCGCAAAGTTCCGACCCTCGTAGTATCTTCCCTAGGAAATAAGTGAATATTGTGTAAACAGTTTTGGGTTCTACTCCACCAGGCCTTTAATCTGATGTACCATAACCCCATTCAGGTATGGCCAAAATCAAAATATGGCCCCCTGTTTCTTAGACTTATTGAATTTTGCCAAACTTTAGCACCTCGTAGCATGTCTCCTGAGAAACAACTGGGTATACCCTGTACAGTTTTGAGTTCTACTCCTCTAGAGCTTTCACAGGATATATCACGACCCCATTCAGGTCTGTCCGAACTGGCCCGCAATGTGACCTGAATATAGGTATTTTTGTTGCACCATATCCTAATGCTGTATATGTTTCTTTATTTTGTTTTTTTCCAAAAATGTTTTATTGTGATGCTTATTTTTAATAAAATAATAAAAATTATTTTTAAAGAAGTGTTTTTTTGCTTTATGCATCTATCTAAAATTACATATATACTTTAAACTTCCCATACATTTTTAATTTTTCCTACAAAAAGAACGCACCAAATGAAACATAGAATAAATCAGCTGATTATTTTATTCAGTATTTAGAACTGTCAAACTCCATAAATGTACAGTTTTACCCACTGAAGTGTCAAACTCCATGTATAAAAAAGTTAATGAATAAACCGTATTATTGTTTTTGTAGAGCTGCTCCCACCTGTTTCATTTCGCCATGATTCGTTAGTAAATTTTTTATTGGTATGAGGTGAACAGAATTTTACTAGCTCATAGGGCTAGAAGAATTTTTGACAAACATATATAAATATTAGAAAATATTTTAATGACAAAAAATATATAAAAAATTTACATTAAGATTCCTTATTTATGATGCCTAATATTGATTACTAATTATCAATTTGAACACAAAACGTGGCCAAATTAGAGTTTTTCTTTATAAAGAATTTCAATCTCATTCTTTATTGTTGTGTTTGCATAATTGCTTTTTTTATATATATTATAAAAAATAAATTTGTCAATATTTTACAGTTTTCATTTCACACATCAGAATGAAAACTTTTCTACTGTTTCATATACTCCCAAACTTTAGAAATTATTGAATAACTTTTTGAGTTTTTAAACGATTTTAAAGAGTAAAATATTTAAAAATTTACAAACAAATATGTATGGCCTTAAAGAAAAAAACTCCAAAAATTTACATTAAGATTTAAAATTTTTATAAAGAAAAGGAAAATAAATTTAATTTGTTTGAAATTGTTGAATAAGTCATTACTTATTTGGAGTATTTACACAAGATTTTAAGAAAGTTAAAAAGCTGCATTATTCTGCTTTCTACACTAGTTTGTTAATCTTAAAATGACTTAAAATTTAAGTTAATATTTAAAATTTTTGGGGTGTTTCAAAATTTCTTAAAATTATTAGGTAATGTAGGATATAATAGGACAAAAGGATAGATAATTTTTCGAGTAAAAATAAGAAGTGTATTTTGTAGCTTTTTATTTCTTGATTATGTTTTTGAACAAAGAAATAAGATTTTTAATAATATGTATTTTAAATTAATATAGATTGTAACCGCCAATATCCATTCAAATCGCAGATGAATTTATCGTAGATTGGAAACAAATTGAAGACCTAAAAGCATTCATTTGATATAATGAAGAAAAAATTTGAAGAATCAAAAATAAGTCTTCTCGATAGCGCACAGTTATCAGTTTTAATTTTTGTATTTCTTCCTTTATTCGCATATTTCTAGTGGGTAAGAATGGGAATACGGACTCTTTTTTATAATTAGGGCTACCTATGTATACAAATATACATAGATATCGTCGGTGCGCTGACGAAAACTCCTATGTGAAATTTTTTAAAATTTGGTTATTGAAGCTTCAAATTTTATGATAATTGCTCATCAATCTCCTAAGAGCCTTCTTACAGTCGCTAGCTAACCTATACTTGACAAAATGTCCTTTCAGGGCCTTTAGCGCCACTTGGCTATTTACATACCATAGTTACCTCTGTATTCTCTTCGATGTTCCTTGCTGTCAATTCCGTGGCCGTGAGAATACCAAGAATTTCTGCCTGGAACACATTGCAACTGTCCGAGATCCTGTACGATTCCCTGACGTTCTCCTCAAACAGATAAACACCTGCACCAGTGCCTATATCCATTTTGGATCCATCAGTGAATACCGAAGCTCCACTGAATAGTTTCTCCTTACCTGACCATTGGTCCCTATTTGGGATAATCAATGTAGGATTTTCTCCGAAATCAACCTCCGTGCATATGTAATCCGTAGACCCAGAGGAAGCCGGGGCATGTCCACCGAGGTTGATTTCGTTTAGAAGTTTGGAATGTCCTATTCTGATTGATACTATAAGTCCTAGTTCACTAAGTCTAAGCAGGCTCCTAGCAGCCATTCTGGGGTAGTGCCTTCCCGGAACTACTTCGTATTACTTCGGGAAGGCCCAGAAACTTCGTCCTTAGACTACTCTATTTACCCACGTATGGGTCCATCATGTTCATAGCTAGTGTGAACCTGCTGCTCATCTTCCGTTCGTTGGGACTCGCGTTGCCCCAAAGTATCAAGCTCTCTTTTCTTCGTGCGTAAAACATTTCCAACGTAGTGTACCACGGCATTCCATTTGTCTCCGCATTCTAGCATTTTTTCAACTATATTATCAGGATTAAACTCGCCGATTTGCTCCCTTAGTGCGTTTCCTTCAGCGTACCATCTGGTACAGTTGAAGAATGTGTGTTCCGCATCATCGTTCGCCTCGCCGCAGTAAATACAAGCGGGGTCACATGTCTTGCCCATGCGGTACAAATACTTTTGAAAGTATCCATGACCTGAAAGAAATTGGGTTAGATAGTAGTTAACCTCCTCAAATTCCCTCTGCGTCCACCTTTCTATATTGGGAATGAGCCTTGCCGTCCATTTGCCGGTCGTTTCTGAACCTGCTCCATCACTGGATGGTTTGAGATCTCCGCTCTACAGCACTTATACCATGAACCTCTCCCCTAGTTTGCCATGCCTCATTTCGCTCACGCGCCAAGAGATCAACCGGTATTTCCCCACTTATAACAAATATCGCAGCGCCCGAAACCGTACGATAGGCTGAAGCGACTCTAAGTGCCGCCGTGCGATGTACTGCCCCCAGCCCATTACGTTTAATTTTCGCCCTCAGATTTCACTACCATATAGTAGTATCGAATTGGTGGTTGCCATAATCAGTTTCCTCTTGCTCTGTGTTGGTCCGCCGATATTCGCCATTAGCCGGCATAGCATGCCTGTAACCTTTGCCGCTTTGACATCTCATCAATTTGGCAATCTTGTTCTTCATGCTGTACAGGGTGTGTGGCGTTTGTTGGCGCTGTGATCTGGAAGGTAATATATTGGTGAATACTTCCAGTGTAGTCTTCCAGTACTTTCCATCCTTCAACCATTGCAGTCCGGCTCTCAGTCTTCTGAAAGTAGTGGCAGAACCAGTATTTGCCACAACCAGCCCTAATCATGTCTAAAATGCATGTAAAAAATGCATGGCCATGTCTAAAATGCACCTTCCTCGTGTGTTCGTTGTAGGACTTCCCCATTCGACAGCCTTGGCATTGAAGTCCCCAGCTACTATAAAGGCACCACCTATTTCTCGAATCTTATCTTCAATTAGATCCAGCTTTATCCTAAATTGCTCCATAATATCACTTGGGGTGAGGTAACAACTCATTAGTGTAAATTGCTCTGTTCGTACGTATGTGTAGCACCATCCGTGACCTTGCTGCCTGACCGCAATCTTACTGCCACTAGGTAACCAAAGTGCTGCCGTGCTTGTTTCATCCTTGTACCAGGACCCTCGACGAATTTGCCTATACTGTTCACTGATAATGACAGCATCCACCTTCTTCTTAATCGCTATTTGCTCAAGCAACGCATCTGCCGTCCGGCTTCTATGCATGTTTGCTTGCAGAACTGCTATCTTTTTTTGCTTAGTGGACACCTCTTTGAGCCTGGAATGTGATCAGTCCGCTCTAGTTTTGCTTCCACGCAATGAATTTATTTGGGAACTGCATTACAATCTTTTATTTTGTGCCCAGGCTGTCCGCATCTGATACACCTATCCCTCCTGTCCACGCCGGAACTGTTTGCTTGGGTGTGTCCCATCCCAAGGCAACGATAGCACCTTCTGATATCTTCGCACAATATCATCCTTGCTCGAATCCATCCGATTTTTACGAAGCCAATCTCGATAAGTCTGGCAGCACATTCTCGCACATTCGGAGCCGTGATCCTCGTCTGAATCTGTTCCTCTGGATCACTGAGCAGTTTCAGAATTGCCGTTTCCACCTCTTCTTTGAGTGTCATCAAGTCAAGGTACCGTATCTCTATCGTAGCTTTCAGCTTTATCTCCGCCACGGAGGCTGTATCCCGGATAGTGTTCCTCAGCTGCTGAAGAAACTCCGGCTTAACCCGCTGCCCTCTACCGATCTCTAGAAGGATGGCTCCAATCTGCGTTTTCCTTACAGACTTTATCCTGACTGAGTCATCAGTCGTTATCTTACTACGTAGGTCTTTTAGTACTTCTGCGTAGCTGTGAACACCTGCGGGTTTGATTATCACCGCTTCCGGTTTTGCACGTTGAAGTCGTGGCTTGTTTCCCCTGTTGGGCTCGACTGAGTTATTCTTCGGCTTCCTCTTTCTGTCTTTCTTGGTGACAGTCTTCCAGTTTTCATCTCCCTTTTCAGAGATCCCCATTCTGTCTTCAGTGGGCTCCTTTGCCCTAGCCCTTTTGCTGCTTGCTGACACAGCAGGGCTGGTAGCCAATCGTTTCTGGTTTGTCGTCACAGGAGTTGCAACGACTGGTATCTGCTGGTTTGCAGCCTTCTTGTAGAGTTTCGGAAGCACTTTCTCCTTTTCTGCTGTCTGCCAAGTACGTCTGTAGTTTAGCGTGACGGATATTTTTGCAACTCCAGTCTTGACCTCACTGCTGATATTTTTTTTGGCGTTTAAATGCTTGCTGCATGTCGCGTATTACCGATATACATTGAGATATCGCGTCCTCCTCCAACTTCCTCGTCATCTGGATTAATTCCAGTCGAGGCGAACTCTCTATTGGCCCTCTTGTCGCGTTCTATAGTTGGGAAGCCAATACTGCGCAGGCTGTATTGTCACTTGTTGGAATGACAACGCCAGGCGATACTCGCGCTGCGCGGGTGCCAGTTGGAGTTTTCTCCGATGTCTCTACCGCTCTATTATTTTTCCTAAGGGCATCCTTCTTATTAGTATTGTTTCCCGTTTGAGTGCATACATTTGTTGGAGTATGAGATAAGACTCCGACATCTATAATCTCTGTATGCGCTACATTACTTCGGGCCATGTCCGAGGGCGACGCGCACATTGTAGGTGGTGATCTTAGCATCATACAGCTCCTCTTAAAGGCCACTCTCGGATCCATATTGCACTCATTGCGCTTCTCTATACTTCCTTCTTCTTTGTTCCTCTCTGTAATTTGTTCTGGGTTTTTATTCATTCTATTGGGTCCCCGCTACAAACCGCTATCCTTCCATGTTTGTACAGTCGCCTTAAACAATCCCCGTGGGTCCCTTTGCAAGCAGTGAGGTCCACACGATGGTTGACAAAGAAGTACCTGTGTTCGGAGCCAGTATCTCGGCGTAAAAACAGGAGTCATTCTCACATGTACCTGTACAGCCACCTCAGTAGCGACGTGTGTGGAGCGTATTCAGAGATCAGCCACAGTTTTAACGGGACGGTGGCAGCTGTAGCATTAACCCACCAGCCGTTTCAGCCGATGTCACTCCTGCCTATTAAGGTGATGGAATACTGCAAGCCGTCAGCTCAAAGCAATCATAATCCTATCCCTTCATCCATTCTAATGGTAATCCGTTTTCATTCCTTGTCCATTTGATCTCGTTGCTCACTTTTGCTGGTATTGTATGTTGCAATACCATTTCCGGTGTCCACCTGCCCCGAAGGGTCTGAGGTTGTGAGTCTTCTTGGTTGGTTACAAAGAACGAGGATTGGATTTGGACTTTGCCAAGTTAAAGTCATTCAGGTCCGTATGCCCAACTCTGAACACCATTATTATTATTATTATTATTATTATTATTATTATTATTGTTATAATTATTATTATTGTTATAATTATTATTATTGTTATTATTATTATTATTATTATTATGTTATTATGAGGAAATGTCAATTAATAAGAAGGAATAATATGAAATACCGAGGTGATTAGATTTGCTTAATATTTAGAGTTCATGATATTAAAATTTAAATAAAAGTTCCATAAGTTTTATAAATCTTTTGAAAATTAAGGAGACCACTAAATAAAAAGTATCGATGATACTACCACAAATACAATATAATTTTTCAAAATTTTCATCCTGGCATCCGTTAGCAAGCTGGATCAATATGAAAATGTACTTTTCCCGTTTTTTTTTTACTTTTTTTTCCTTTTTCTTCTTTCTAATAGTAAAAAACCTAACTCATGCAACGACAAAATACATGTAATCAAATACATTTTGTTGTTGCTACAAAAGAAAATAAAACACATTTTTTCAACAAAACAACAATTTTTTTCTACAAAACAATAATTTTTTTTTTCAATTGTCAATAGAAAGTTTCCCCTCTATATGTATAATCTCTGTTTTTAACTGCCAGATGTTTTATAATGGCAACAATGGTGCTGCAATAAATGCAACAGTGTTCCCTTTTAATCGTCCGTTCCTTTTCAATTTCAATCCAGTTTTAGTTTGTTATTCTAATAAGAAGTTAGTGTTGGGCGTATGTATTCTTCATATAATTGTGAAATAATATTGTAAATGCATAATTTTTGTGGTTAATTTGTGAAAAATTAATGTATGTATGTTGTTAATTAATTGAAAATTAAATTTTTTACTAGTATTTTAAACATAAATATTGTGTTTTAACGCGTGTGTTTGGAAAGCTAAATGTGGTAAGAATAACTTAATAAAAGAAATGGAAAAATATGGCGGAAAAGTTTAAGCAAAAAAGTTTTTCTAAATTTGTGATGCCTGCTACAATTGAATAACATTTAAATGTTTGAAAATAAGGTTTGATATTTTATTTCTTCTTAAATTTAATTACATAAATGTGTAGAGGATAATTATAAAATTAATGCATAAAAAATTATTTTATTGGAACCATTTGAGTAGGCCTTTTTATAAGCTATACTTTAAAAAATCACGAAAATGAAGAAAATATGTACATCGTAAATACTTTAAAGAAGAGTCTATATATCTCCACCTAAACCTACGCCCACTACCTAAAAAAAATTTCATATTAATATTTTCAAAAAATTACATCAATATTAATAAAAGTTAAAAGGCCGTAATATCAATTTCATTTCATTTTCATTTAAGAAAAATTTAGTGTAAAAAGTGTATATGTATTTTTTGCTTTAAGTGAACGATTAAGAAATTTTATTTAATTGCTTAATTTTAAAGTAAAAAATTAAAAATTGTGGTTAAGACATTTTGCATTTTCATAATGTTTTTTACTTCTGCTGTAAAAAAATTAAAGTCTGGTTACGGGCTTTTGCTTTTTAGGTGACGATATACAGTATTTAATGGCTCATCCAAGGCACATGAGACAAGGTAATGGCAGTTCGGAGAGGATGTTTTGGTCATATTTTTTATATATGTAGTTTGACGTTATTATCAACTGTTAAGAGAGAGAAATTTAGAAACAAATAAAGATTACTTACCATCGCAATTGAAATTAAATTATATTTTTTAATGTTAATAAAGGTTTTTTTTGTGTAGTAGGCCTTCGGCCGGGCTCAAGGACTTTCTCCTCTATATATGTCGAACACTGGCTTCGCTGAATAAAATTTTTTATAGAAATCAAAAAATTTTTGTAAGTGCCGGTATATATATATATATATATATATATATATAAAAATTTTTCCTCTCAAAGAATTAACGAATATGGTCATATTATATCTCATTAGAAAGGTATTGGAACGTAGTTTTAAATGGTATTAATAAAAATTAAATCACATATGTATTAATAAAAATATTTAGAAAAATGTATCAACTTTAGAAACCCGCAACTCGTAAACTAAGAGCGAGCGGTCAAAATTTTTTACATTACTTTAATCACGAATTAAAATGCTACTAAATCATTACAAAAATTATTTAAGAATTAAGTGTGCTGGAAGTCTTGATTTATTCCGAAATTTATTTTTTTTAAAATAGAGTTTGACAGTTTTTACCAGCGAAAAACACTATTTAACACTATTTTATACATAATTATGCCATGGCCTATTCTTTAAGTAATAATATGACTGTTAGAGAATGCATCTTGTGATTACCCGGGAACCTTTTCATGTTAATCTTTTTTGGGAACTTCGTACGGTATTCCCGGCATTTTAAAGTCACTTATAATTGATAAACATATTTTGAATTTTAACACAAACTAATTCATTTTTTATTGATATTTTTATAGTTTTAACAAAAATATATTAGTGAATCTATGGGCATTCGATCCTTAATGATTTTTACAACACTGTCCATTGGCAGACTTTTTAAATATATCTTGTATCTTATTAAAGTAGTTGGGACCAAAGAGTAATAAGAAACGAAACTAATTGTCAAAAACCTAAGTCGGTTGTCAAAAACCTAATTCAAAATACAAAAAAAAAAAGAAATTAAAAAAACAAATTTTTTCAATTGTCAACCTAATAATGTTTCATCCCCATATGTATTCTCTATGCTTGGGACCACCAAGTGAAAAAGTATAAGTGATTAAAACAATTTCTAAACAACTTTAGATATGCAGTGCAATGGTTTATAGATATTGACTAGAGGGGGATTTCAACAAATATTTTCGCGAGGGTTTCGGTGAATTTACATTTTTTAGGCACTATCCCTGTTTCATTTCGATAAGTTAGTTTTTATAAGTTCCACTCTCATTAATTCTGCACAATCATTGGCAACATTGAATAAAATATTTGGGATAACGGAATTTGTGGTGAATCTATTTTTTATTCACCACACTTCTTAAGCACTCTGTATGTAAAAAGAACAAAAAAAACTTTTTTGGTTAATTTTCCTTACCTTCTCTCTTCCGACAACCAATCGATAACATCATCACACCACCAACAAAAAACCACGGGAATTACAATTATTTTTTTCAACTGTGTTTTAACGTTAAATTTTCGTTAAGATTTTTAATTTTGTTTTACACATATAGATGGCTGTCTTTTCAGGTTAGTTTCCGTCAATAAGGTTCGGAAAACTACTAATAATGGCATAGACAAAACCCCATGACAGTATGTGCTCATTTTAATATTCTTCTAAAATGGAGTCTAATATTTTGTCTAATTTTCTTATAACAAAAAATTTAATAATATTTATAATATTGAAAGAAATCCGTATTCAAATTATCTTTTAGAAATATCGTTTTCAAAACAATTATACCATGGTGAAGAGTATATACCAACGGTTCAAAAATGGGCGTCCGCGACCCACGAGAGGTCTGCAAGAAGATTCGTGGATCGCGAAGATATCATGAAAAATACTCTTGAACACACAATTTTTTAATGTAAATATTATGTAGAAGTTTAAATAAAAATTCCAATAAAAGCATTAAACTATTTAAAAATGGAAAGACATTTTTTTTTACAAAACATCTCCAAATTAAAGACAAAAGTAGATGTTTTTTTTTTTTTAATTAGTTCTTTTAAGAATCATCATGAAGGAACTCATGCTTCTATTGAAAATATTATGCTTGATAAAGGTAACAATGATTAGATAAAGAAAGTGATGATGTCCAATGACACAATATAAAGAAAACTTTACGATGTGACAATTAATTAAAAAGATAAATAGTTCACTTAAATTTGATTAAACTATCGATTTTTCACATGAAACCCTACTTTTATTTTTTGTAATAATATTATACCAAGAACTTTTTCATAAATTCGTTGAATAAGGATGTTAAAATTTGGTCGAATGGTGCGACTTCTCAATCCTGAGTACAGAAAACGCAGAGAATGACATTAGATATGCATTATGCGAAAAAGTCTCTTAATATTAAAGATCTCATGAAGCAAAAAACATATTAATATGATTTTTGGAAATTATTTTATCTTTACATAACATTTTATCTGATTTTTAAACTAGTCAAAATTTTAGCGGCTAAAAGGGGATACGCGAAGCAAGAACTTGTGAGAACTCCTGGTATATACGATTCTGCATAACCGAATGTAATACTGTAACTGCAGATAATTTCTAATACACAAACGTAATAGTAAATTTACACTTTTTTCAAAAAAATTACACAAACGATTTCATTACATTGATGAAAATGTGCATCTTATTTTGATTACAGGGCAAAACATATGTATGTATATGAATTAAATAATCAAAATAGAAGGGTTAAACATTTTGATGATATGTTCACACATACATACATACATACATACATACATACATACATATATACACACATACATATGTACGATATAAACTTGTAAGAAGGACAGTAATATTTTTACAAAGTTACTAAAGATATATAAACAATACAAATATTCGGTTAGTTTCGGATTATTAGGTTGAACACTATTCAATTTTTTCTGAACATATGGCAGTTGCAATAATTTAATAACATTATATTAACTAGCTTATAAAATATTTTCCAATCCTATTTCTTTTATTACTTGATTTACATTAAATTTGAAAGGTCACAAAATTAAGTTTGCAAAATCATACATTGTTTATAAACATTTTGTTTTATATTTTTTTTCGTTAAAAGTAAAAAATATCCTTGTCAATGTGTCTGCCTCCTTTTGAAAGCAAATTAAGTGATTTAAAAATAGTAAAAATAAAAAATACAGAAAACAAAATTTATTTGTCTATCCGACACAGTGAAGTAAGTTGGAGGAAGGTATATGACTTTTGACAAAAGAAAAAGAATCGTTTGGGTGATAACAATTGTGGAAAAATGGTGTCACTAAACTATGTGAATTTAAGAAATCTTGATTTATAAAGAGGAAATAAAAATTAAGTTTTTAAATAGATTAAATATGAGGTATATCATTTTAATAATGCAAATATTTTATTTTTTAGTATTAGTTAGCAAAATTTTTCAAAGATCTTTCACGTATTATTTTCCTTCCTCATTTTTGTTTTTAATATGGCGCATTTTTTCATTATTTACTTTAAGGCTTATGTTGGCAAAATTGAACTTGTTCATTTTAACTTAAAATTTTTTTATGAGATTTTCATTTATCTTTTTTTTTTACTACAACAAAGTCTTGGTGCAGTAAAAAAATATAAAAATGGTGCATATTTATACATATAAGAAAAAGATTTGAATTTTTTTAATATACATGTGTACAGTGTCGGCGAAAACTAATTAACAAAAGTTACTTTTTAATTAATTTCGGTAAAACACACCTTTTACTTGGTTTTGAAAAAAAATATTGTTAATATAAAGAGATTGAACACCAATTAACATAATAACATAAATACATTTTTCATATTCATAACATAAAATTGATACGAATATTTAATAAACACAAAAGTAAAAAATTGCACGGCAAAACTAATTACACAAATTGTTGACCTTAATATTCTGTATTAATCCTTTTGCTAATGACTTAAGAGAATCTTTCAGGATTATATTATAAGTTAAACAAACAGGCTTATATATTATCATTGGCGTTGCTGTATAAGCTTCCAGGATTGCAAAGCAGGGTCTCTATGGGCCTCCCAATACTTCTTTCTCATTGCTCTTCTGATTTACTATTTCCCATGGATTTTAAATAGTGTTAAGATCATGGGACTCTGTGGACTTGTCCATGACGGTTACCACTTGCTGATGTAACTAATTTTTCATTAATTTTTAGGTTTATTTTTGGGACTTTATCATGTTTCAATATCGAAGGTATCAGTATTTTATCTCTGGCACGTAGAATTTCCAAATATACAAACTTTTTTCATTTCTGGAAATCGGGAAATTTTAAAATTTAAAAAAAAGTAAATGTACATACAGTAACAATGATTTTATCTTTTTTAAATTTTTATTCACATTATTGATTCTCAAGTGAAAGCACTACTTTCAGTTCTACAACTTTATATAAAATAGTATTAATCTAGGAGGGGTTAATATAGCACCTAAAATTTATTTAATTTATTGATCAAAATTTTATAAAATTAAAAGAGAAATTTTCGTCGATTTGTTCCACTTTGTATGAGCATTTCACAAGTGGGGTGGCAACTATTTTTGGAACAATTGATGAAAATTTTCCACAAAATAATCATAAAGATAACTAAAAAATATACTACAAATTTCTATTGATTTGTTCCAATTTATACTAGCATTTCTCAAGAAAAGTACTTTTGTCGCAATTAATGCAAATTTTCCGCAGAGTAATCATAACAAGTAACTCAAAAATATTATACTAAAAATGAGGATCTGTGGAACAAAATGTATTTTTTATTTTTTCGGATTTTTTTTACTCAGTGGGTTGAAATCTAACAGAAAAATGTTTTTTTCTTTTTTAGTTTTTTTGGTCTATAAATTCGAAAAATATTTTTGGGTAATTTAATACATTTTGTTAAAATATCGCAATTAAAAAAGAAATTCTATACTTATCACATTTAAAAGTCCTTTGGCAAGTATAACGTTTCATACTATAACCAGGTGCATGATGCTTTGTAGGGATACGAGAATCGATTTTGATATATGATCATTTCTTTAAAAGCAGTAATCTCGAAATAGGTACTTTTTTTTTATTTTTTTTCAGATGAAAAGAAAAGCATCCCAAACTATTATATGTCGTCTCCATGCTTTATAGTACCCTGACAGTATAGAGAATGCAAACGTTGATAAATGGGCTAACTGACACTTCTCATTTTATCCAAATTGCTCATACCAACCTCGATTTGTCTGAGAAAAAATTCTGTTCCATTGATTTCGAGGGCAGTGGAGTTATTCTTGCGCAAATTCAGTCTTGCTTTTTTATTTATCTTGGAAATATATTCCTGTCTGAACTGATCTTCTTTGGATTGTACGTGTGGTTATTTTAAAGCTATATGATTTAAGACCAATTGGAGTAGTCTTATTATGATCATTTTTACTTTCTCTATCAATTTATGCATCATTTTTGATAGAGATCATGTCGATCTTACAATCGATTTTGCCATATTAATACTTTAAAAGATCTTAATTCTCTAATGTGGTGATTTTTAACTTATTCGTTGTGTTTTGATTTAACTATTTTAATTTTCATCACTGAAATTTTTCAAAATTAACAAAAATCGTTTAATTTACTTTTTGGGAAAATCATATATTTATTTGCACTATTTTAGATAAGGCAAAATTATTTACAAAATTTCTTAACAAAACAACATCAACATGATATCTCCTATTAAAAATTTTTGCAGAATGGTAATTTTTCTTCGATGTTTTGACAAGAACCTATTTTGTTCAGTTTGTTTTGTCGAGCATTATAATTATAATTTTGGAAAAAATAATTTTGAAAATAAAGCTTGATAAATTAAAAAATTGACTTATCGCAATTTAGTTATAAATTAACAATTTAAAATACAAAACTTAATAATAACAAATGAACATAAAGTAAAAAAAAGTTCAATTTAAAAATTGAATCTTTTTGAAAGTTTCGCCTTTTATGTTCTGAATGCTGTTTCGCAAAAAGTAATTAATACAGAAATATTATTTTTTTTAATGAAATTTCAATATTAAAGAACCGACAATTATTGCAGTTTCGGAATAAAGGTTTCTTTAGCCTTTTAAATTTTAATTACTTTTTATTTATGATGATTGAATATTTTTAAGTAAAATATTGTCGTATGGCAACTGTCTTAAATATTTGAAATATAACTAGTCTAGTTGCTATCCATATGATAGTAATTTCAAATTGTATATATTTAAGAATAAGTGCACTAATATATATATTCGCATAATATGGCATAGAATTTCAACGCAATATTATTAATAACGTAGAAAATAGTTTGTAAATTAAAAATTGTATCTCGATTACATAAACATATTTTTAATTTCGCAAAACTTTTGGAGTTTATTACTTTAGTTAATATTACACTAAAAGTTTTCTTAAAGATAAATTGACTAATAAATAAAGAATATATATCATTGTCGCTATAAAAAATTTTTATATTTAGTTGTTCTTTTAAAAATAACTTAACTTATATAACTATGTCTGAATAAATTGATGGAATGATTAAGAAGCATAATAATTATAGAAAATATAAAATTTAAAGGCTTTAAATAAAAAAATCAACAATATTAATAATCTTTCTAAGCAATTAACTATTTTTCAACAGTGTATTTTATCCTCAAAGGTGCTTTTATTAGCTTTGTAATGCAAATTCAAAATTGCTCGCAGTAGTATTTCATAATGTTTCTCTGATATAATGTAGGATCATATCTCTAAACACTGAAATGCCATTTTGTGGTCGAAAGTGTTAATTAAATTAATACATTTCAGTGAGTAAAAATGAACGCAGAAAGAATACTTAAAATTCAAGTACATAGGCAATAGCACAATAATTTAGCATAGTAAATATTTTAAGATAAATATTTTTTTTGTGAATAAAAGAAAATTGCTGAAGCTTAAAATCCATTGAAACTTGAAGATAACACCATAAAGTAATTTAATTTCTATATATATATATATATATATATATATATATATATATATATATATATATATATATATATATATATATATCTATATATAATAAAAAGAGGTGTAAATTAGTTTTTTGTGTATCAATCACGTCTAAGCGGCTGAATTGATTTTCACGAAATTTGACACAGATAGTACCAGTGCCGGAGAAGGTTATTGGATATCTTAGATATCGATTGGATATTAGGAAAAGCTATTATTATAATTTTGCACGTTTTTAATGAACCTATTTACATGAAATTTGACACACAGATAGTGCTTCCATTAAAGAATGTTATGGCCTATGTTGTACATTTTACGTAGGAGTAATTTAGTGACTTTTTAAAGTTCTAGAAATAATTTTCATATAAAATTTTTAATAGCGCGCACAGTGTCTCAGAATTGTTTTTTATCGACCAAAACTGTAACTTTTTAATCGATTTTAGATTTTTTTTGATGGAGAGAAATTTTTTTGAATTTTTTTCCAGTTTTAATTTCATTAAAATCTGTTCAGCAGTTGTTGAGAAATTTAAGGCTAAAGTTGAACTTTTAATTTTTTTATAACATTTAGTACGAAAATGCGGATTTTTTTTGAATCAGCTTTACTTATAAAAACAAGTTATAAGCAGAAAAAAAAAATACTTTAATAATATCCATGATAATTTTGTGAACAGGTTTCCAGTTTATTCAAACGCTTTCTTGACAGAGGCTTCTCAGTTTCAATCTCAGCCGATCTAACTATAAAAGGCGGGTCGATTGGGGGGTGGTGTCTTTTTTCTCGCATATACAAGGAACATTTTTAAATTACAGAATCACTGCACTGCTATTCTAGAGGAGATCTCAGCCATTAGGAGAGCGGTAAATTTGCTAATGTACTATAGAGTATTCGGAGTGGATATTCAAATTTTTACCGATAGTCAACCCGCGATTAAGTCTCTTTCGGGTGTCTATTCGACATCTCGGCTGGTACATGAATGCCGGACATCATTAAATGAGATGACGAGACATTCAAACCTAGAATTGATCTGGGTAATGGGTCACTCAAGTACCCCGAGAAATACTATTGCGGATGAGTGAGCCAGAACTGGTTCCCTACTTCAAAGTGAAGAAACGGACCAACTAGTTGGCATACCGCTGTCATCTTACAGATCAGTGGTACTGAGAGAATATATCTTGAATAGTACTTGACGAGAATAGCTCAACAAAGATAGACAAACGAGTCCGCATGTTCTATCTCGAGACAGATATGGCCTTCGTAGGATCAAAAATGGTCTAGTTTCAAGGCGTTAGCTATGAACACTTGTAGCCAATATTATAGGGCACTAGTTTGCTGGAGCACACGCTAGGAGACTAGGACTTTCTTTTAGTGACTATTATTGAAGTTGTTTTTGTTTGAGTTTATAATCAAATATCCTTTTATATTTTAACGAGGAGGAGGATGAAACAGTAGAAAATTTTCTTTGTCACTGTCCTGCTCTTGCTAATATAAAGACTGCTGAATTTGGTAGTCCATATATGCTCGGATTATCTGATCTCTCTGCAATTAATGTCAGATGGATCAGATCTTTTATTCGTGCGTCAAGTGATTCGAACCTATTCTCGGACATGTGAAAACAGATTAACGTGATCCATGATTAACATAAAATAAACTTAATTCTAGAATAGGTTCCACTAGAATCGGTTGTTTTTGATAAAAAATTACGATTTTTTTAATGCTAATGTTTATTTTGTTTATTTTTTATAACAACTAATTTTTTTTAATGTTTATTTTATTTTTTACTTAAATAACAATAAAAGAAAATTATAATTATTATTCATTCCATATTTAGTTCTATAATATTTCTGTCCTCTAGCTGCTCTTTTGATTCTTAATCTAAGTCCCGATATTCTACTTTCCATTGACTTCGAATGCTAGATATGAGCGGATCTGACGTTGCTAGTAATATATTAAATAGATCTTCAATTGTAGAATTTCGTTATATTTTTCTGGTATTGTGCTCGCCATAAAATCCGTAATTCTTATTTATTTTTTCCTGGGCTTCCTCTGATAGATCTCCAAGTGGTTCTAAATAATGTTTAATGATATCTTCTCTATGATAAAGGATTTTTTGAACTGTTGCAGACATATTTCTCCATGAATATATTCGTGTAGTTTCTTTCGCATAATCACCAAATTTTCTATCATCAATTTGTTCATTGCACACAAGTACATCGATAATTGTTTTAAATCTTGAAGAAAGATTTATATCAACACTTGTTATTTCAGGTGCTCTTTCGGAATCTGAAAATAATCTTTTAGCTGTGTTCCCATCATTCTAATTGCCTGATGATTGTTTTGGTTGATCTATAATCAACCTATATTTGACATTTTTCTTTTTAAAACTTCTTAACTCCTTATTGGTGTCATTGTTTCTTATTGATCCAGTAGATTTTAAATCCAAATCATAACGATTTTTAGTATGTGTTCCATGAATCGTATTATTTTATGTAGCGGTGATAATCCAAATTCATATATATCAGTATTATCTAATGATTTTTCTGTGACTTGGTTTAAGTGGTTTGATGTGGTTTGATGTGGTTTGACATATAATGCAGCTTGATGAAGCCTTTGTGTCAGTCAAAGCCTGGCCTACTTTTCCATCTATCATCATTAGCACTAATTGGTAGCTTACTTCAATTGTCTCTAATATCACTGACTTCTTTTTTAATGGTATAATGAGTTTCATTTTTAAATTTAATTAGTCTGCAGTATTTCGTAGAAGATGGTGTTTGATTTTCCCAAATATTCTTTGTTTGCATCCTACTGGTCAAAGGCTCCGAGCCTTCCAAATTATTTATTAAACGCAATGGTACAAATGACACTATGAACATATCTGTGTCTGAAGTATTTTCACATACATATTGCTTGTATTGCTTTTGTCCAGAAGAACCATCCAGAAGAAAACTGCAAAAGAGAGTTAACTTGCTGTTTCCATATTTCATCAAATTATTTCCTTTAAATGATAGTAGCCAGCGTTGAGCTGCATGATTAAGTGTGATTGAATACTGTTCCTTGGTAGCAAACAGTCCTTCCTAGCAGCAGTTATGTGATGACATGATGGATAGAGATTTGAACCTTTTTCAATCGCACGCAATCTGAGCTGAGTATATTGCTGTTTTGTTAACTTCAAATCCAAAAGTAATGCTAAACCCCTTCATTTGAGAATTGTTTTTCATCGCTTGGCGTTGAAACTTTTTGTAGCGCTTTGTTAAGTTTTGAGCGAAATCAGTTATTTTATTTTCCAAGTCCAATTGTATTTCGGTGCTGCATGAATATAAGATTATTTTTTTTTTTTTTTTGAATGTAACTTAGAACATCTCCCGCTTTTTATTTTTATAATACTCTTCGGATAATTCTTTATAGCTGAAGCTCTCCATGTTTTGTAAAGATTTTAAAATTTGATTGTTATTAATTAAATATATTATAGCAACAAAAGAGTGTCGATAAACTAAAAAGGGCTAAAAATAGGTAAAATACAATAAAAAATATTGATAAAGTAATAATTATATAATATACTTAAGATACCTATCATAACTCATAGGGCTTGGTGTATTTATATTTGAGCCATATGAACAGCGAAATAAAAATATAAACAATTTGGAAGTAATTTCATTCAAATGGAAAAAGTGTTCTACAGACGGGTCCAGACAGGTACAAAAGTATATATTTTATAAAAGTATAAAACATTTAATAACACAGCAGGTATAAACGGCACAGTGACACATCATACAATTTCTTAAAACTATTATCCTACTAACATAAAAAAAATGAAGCCAATTATCGATAATAGTTTGCTAGTAATGATATTTTTAGTTTGCTAGTAATTCATTTTACTTCATGAAATATTTGTCTTTAATTAATTTCTGAGCCACCGTGCGGCGGATAAGGGTTAGCGAAGCGCAACGGGATAATTTAGTAAAAATAAACTGCTCTTATTATAATGTGGGTAGTGTGCATTTTTCCACTTCAAATAGACAAAAAATATTTAATAAATACTGCGATATAGTTTGAATTGTTTTATAAGTAATACAATCATGTAGTGAAGTAATTCTCTTTTTTGCTTTTAAAAAAATCAAATATCCCTTTATATTTTTATCTAGCGACGTTACTTTGTGAATTTAATATTCTAACATTTCTATGAAATCTTTTATTCATTAGAAATTTACTGCAGACAGCTTCATTTGCCTTATGTCATAAATAAACACATTATTGATTGATGATAATCTATTGAAGATTCTATATTTTTACTAACTAAAAATATTGAAATGTTCTTATATTTTTTCCCATATAATATAAGAAAATGTGTGAAATACACCACAGGGAACTAATAAATTTAAGATTTTTATTCGTTTTCCTTCCCACTAGTTTGTAAATGTAAACGACTTCTTATATTTTTCGAATACGTATTCATTATTTGACGTGGTAAATAAACATTAATAATGTGGAATAATATTAACTATAATTATAAATTCTCGCAAGAAAAAACAAACGGAATGAAAGTATTAAGTACTCGTAGCATTTTAATATTACAAAAAGTCTTATTATTAAAAAAAATAAGTAAATAAACACAAATGCCCGAGAAATTCTATTAACATTTATCGCAATTTCCAAGACTTAAAGTCCTTTTCAGTTATTATTGAAATTTATTTTTGGATATAGCCCCTCCATGTAGTTCTTATTTATGTATTTGTGCGAACACTTGAATAAATGCTCATGTTTTTTTTTTTTTTTATAAAAATTAGAAGAATTTGTACAAGTATTTGTTTATGTTTTTTTGTTTCTGTTATTGTTTGCTTTTGTTTTTGCGAATACAATCAATTAGTTTACATTGTTGAATGTGGTTACAAGAAAAAAAAAAAACCACAAAACATGAAAAAACTGTTTTTTATGTTTTATATAAAGCTTATTTATATTTTTTTTTGTACTTTAGCACTAAAACTAAATGAATAAATAAACTAAACACATACATAACTACATAGTATAAAAATACTCTTAATATTTGATCTCAATTAAAATATTGACATAACTGAATTGTTTTAAACATGTTTTTTTTTTTATCAGTTTTAAGTTCTATTAGAGTAGAGAAAATAGTATAGTACGAGAAGGGTTTGTCCTATTGAGACAAATAAAACACCAAAATATATTGACTAAAATTTTCTTCAGTTATCTTAACATTATCTTTTTTACCTGCACAATAGTTTTGGAGTTTTTCCGAAATTAATGGCAAAAAATTTTTTTCTTTAGAAATTTAAAACGTTAAAAATTTTGAGTTTATAATCTTTAATCATAAATTAATTAAAAATTGATATTTTATTTACAAGTTAGTACAGACACCAACAATAAAAAATAAACAATAAAATTTACTTTTGTTCATCACTTTCCATGATAAATGGCATAATCTGCAATTAAAATTTCTTCACTAAACTTTAAAAAGTTATTGGTTATAACATTTTGCGTGTAATATTTCCAACTTTGATAAATATGCGAGTTTATATTTAAAACATTATATGTGTTAAGCTCACTTTATAAACATGCGTTTAAATGTACTTAATACATTTAGATTTAGCATATACATACATACGTATACGTATGTATATGTATATGTATATATGTATATGTATATATGTATATGTATATATGTATATGTATATATGTATATGTATATATGTATATGTATATATGTATATGTATATATGTATATGTATATATGTATATGTATATATGTATATGTATATGTATATGTATATGTATATGTATATGTATATGTATATGTATATGT